>OZ004706.1:70068748-71523748 GCA_963924515.1 Vespertilio murinus
TATGATCCTAACTCACTTTTAGTTTGTCTCATGCCCCAGAGTGAGAAGGGGATCTGGGCTAAGTATGGCCAGATCCTTTGTCTATCTTGGGGCAAGTTACAGTTAGCTTAGTCCTGGGCAGGGGCATGGCCTCTGCCTTCTCCCCGGTGGACTTGGGCTGCTATTGATAGAAGCAAAGGATTAAATTTATAGTTTCCAACCTGCCTTTGACTGACCCCGAGAGTAAAGAAAGCCTGGGTATAGGGGACTTGCAACCACTTCCCATTTTTCCTACTGAAAAGATGAAAAATTCTCTCTCTGGCTACTGTTTACTAGTTGGCATTTGAGGCCAAATCTGAGGGCAGAGAGAGATCGGGCGTTATTTCTTTAAGGTTTGTAGTTCAAACTTATCCCAATTTTTGAGGGCCAGTATTTTATGAAATGTGGATGGCATGCTTCCCATTAGAAGAAAAAAAGAAAAAAAGAAATATACAAAGATATCCAGAATCCTATAACCCACAAAGGATGTCCTGCATCCACTGTGTACGCCCCTTTGGTAGAGCAGGGGCACGTGCCCCTCCCAACCAAGGGTACCTTTGCCAGCGAGGCACCTCCTCTCCTGGCCAAGGGTGTATTGGGAAGTTTCTTCTATTAATAATATCTTGTGAGATTTAAAAAATTAGAAATGGCTTTTAACCCGAAACCAGTTTGGCTCAGTGGTAGAAAGTTGGTCTGTGGACTGAAGGGTCCCGGATTTGATTTCGGTCAGGGGCATGTCATTGGTTGCGGGCACATCCCCGGTGGGGGTGGGGGTTGTGCGGGAGGAAGCTGGTCGATGTTTCTCATCGACTAGCTGTCTATCTCTCTCCCTTAGTCTCTGTAAAATATCAATAAAAATATACTAAAAAAAGAAAAGAAATGGGTATTAGATTTTGTCAAATGCTTTTGCTGCATCTATTGAGACAGTCCTATGTTTTTATTCTTTTTTTTCATTTATTAATATGTGAATTGCCTTGATTGATTTTCAAATGTTAAATAAACAAACCTTGAATCCCTGGAATAACACCCCCCCAAAAAAACAAAACAAAACAAAACAAAACAAAAAAAAACGGGGAAGAGCAAACTAAGCTGGCAAAGCAATCAGTAACCAAGGAACATCGCAGGCAAAGAGACTCTCAAGATTCAAACCCTGCCACATGTTCTGCCTGTCCACAAGCAGCTGGGCCCCCAGCAAAGTGGGACCTGCCCTATCTTTAAACAGAGTGATGAAAACATCAATAGAAACACTCTTATACATAATGTATACAAGTGTGCACAACCCACAGACACTACAGAAAGCACTCCATTAAAAAAACAAAACAAAACAAAAACACCCAAAAAACAATGTCTCTTGTCCCTGGTTTGGGGACTGACCCTCCTCTGGAGGCAGCCCAAAGAGTCTGAGAAACACAGGAGTTTGCAAATGTGCTTCTAGGATCAAGGTGCTTAAGATGGCTGTAGGCAATTTACAGCAATCCTTTTAGAATTCCCATGGCAGTCAGAGCCTCACTATTCCAATTTGTTTAGGTCATCAAAAACATCAAAAAACAAGCAAGCAAACCTGTGATGAAGTCCCCTGCAAGTAGAGCTTCAGTGTGTTCCTCCCGGAGGGAATGAGGATGGCTTTCCAACCACAGACCTGGGTTCAGGCAATTTCTGCTTCAGAGGCAATGGTTTTTTAGATGTATTTTTATTGATTTCGAGTGGAAGGGAGAGGGAGAGGGAGACAGAAACATCAATGATGAGAGAGAATCCTTCATCGGCTGCCTCCTGCACACCCTCAACTGGGGATTGAGTCTGCAATCCAGGCATGTGCATGCCCTTGTCCAGAATCAAACCTGGGACCCTTCAGTCCATGGGCTGACACTCTATCCACTGAGCCAAACTGGCCAGGGCCAGAGACAAGCTTTTTGAATGATAAAGGTGAAAGAAGACCTACATTTTGTAACTAGAAGGATATTCTAGATTATCTAATGTGAATTTCTAATTTTGTAAGGATAAAGATGACAACCAAAACAATTTAAATGACTTACTTAATATCACAGAGTTAATGACAGTTTAGATTATAGCCTAAATCTTCTTACTCTTGAAACAATGTTCTTTTTTTTAATCATGCCATGTCACTTCAAGTTATTTAGTGCGGATTTGAAAAAAACAACAAAAACACAAAACCACACACCACAAAACAAAACAAAACCTAATAGATTTCATAATTTATTTCTTTGGTTATCAGAGACAAGCTTGAGCAAAATAGTAATTGTGAATAAAATTTGATTCAACTATTTTTAACAGGTGCTTCCATTTGTAGCAAGAAAAAAAGAACCTTTCTCTAGTCTATTGAACAAGAATATTATGTGAACAGAAATGCAAATTAAAGCGTCATTCAGTCCCCTTTCCCTTCCTATTCTCTGGAAAAAAAAAAAAAGAAAGAAAAGAAAAAAAAAAAGAAATAAAGAAAGAGAAAAAAAAAGCCCTTTGTTTCTAAGAAGAGATTAGCCAGAGAAAAGAGCCCTTTGCCTGAAAGGCGTGGCACCCACATTATCAAGCTTGCTTTGCTGCCTCCCTCTCTTCTGCTCTTCATTTGAGTATCAGGAAGGTATAATTGTATTTTTCCTATTGGCATTGCATTAATTACTTGTGCACTTTCTTTCTATTCTGATTAACTCAAGGATACTCCCTCCCACCAAAGAGAGAGAGGTGGGGGGGGGGAGGGGGGAAGAAAGGATGAACAAAAGGGGAAGCAAGAGGAAAAACACACACACACACACACACACACACACACACACACGAGAAATCATTTTTTACAAGTTGCTACTCTTTGTACAGAGCCACAAAGGGCACAGAAGAAGGTGGAAAATTATTGTTAAGCATAGATATTCCAGACTATACTGGGGATGGGGCATAGAATAAAAACCTACCTGGCAGTAATGGAAATAAAACTAGGGGGGTATTTTATTAAGTCCTACAGGAGAAGGAAATAGGATGGATTTGGTCATTTCTATCTGAATGTATAGGATGGGCCAATATGAAATACAAAGGGCTTATGGCCATTTTTAGCAACTCCCTCTGACTTCCTTCTGTAACTCAAGAGCTATCTTTAGTGTCACACCATTCCTTTTCTTCCTTCTTTCCTTATAACCTTCTGCTGAATTTTCTATAACTCAAGTCCCAGAAGATCTTATTGTCCAAATGGACTCTTCAGTGGTCACTCTGATTGGTTCAAAGGGCTACTTTCATTTCCAACTTTAATCTTAGGTTCAAACAGAAAGCCTATAGCTACAATCTGAAGAATAGATCAATGTCAAAGGTAGCAAAGGAGGTCAGACTGAATGCAGAGAGCTTGAGGCGACTGAAAATTGTACCAAGGCAGCAGGTCCTGGTAATTCCACTTCATGAATACTTTACAAAGCAGGGACTGGTGGTCCCCAAACCATTTAAGGCTTTTATTGCTTTGCCAAGCAGCCTGTATAGAATCCCCATTGTCAAACATTAACACCTTGAGGGCTCTCTAAGGTTGGTGGAATTTTCAGTTCATTTGTTCTGTCTGTATAAAGGAAGTTGAGTTTATAATAGACTTTAGTGCACCATGATCTTCAGTCCTGATATGAGAGTCATGTCTGTAACTCCGATAAAATGGGCATAAGGTCCAGATTTCAGTGGGATACCAGCTGTGTGTGTATGTATAGCTAGCATTCAATACATTTCAATAATGTACTGAACACCTTTAAATAAGTATAGAATATAAAATATTACTGAATAAAAGGGTAAAAAATGAAAAAAAAAGAAAAGGAATACAGTAAGAATTAAGAAAAAAGAAAAGGCAGACAGAAATGAAAAATGGTGGGAGAAATAAGAAGGGTAGAGAAGAAGGGAGGAAATAAACTTAAGAAATACTAGATAAGGAGATGAAAGCAGTGGGTCCATTAGATTCAACATAATGACACTGAGTAGTGGAATTCAATTTTTCAACAGCAAAGTTATTTTATAGTTACTCATTGAAATAAATGTCAATATTGAACATGACATGGCTATAAAATTAATATAAATAGTGCATTTTGGGTTTTAGGGCAAGCAGTTAAGCTTTTAGCTTGTAAGCAAATTCTGTAGTTTATTTTCTAAAGGGGGAAAAAGGGACATTTGTGATACTTTCAACAATAAAGTTTAAAAAAGAAAAGTAATATGGGGGAATGAGGAATAAGGAATAGGAATAGCCAAGCGAGGAACAGAGAGACACGTGCAAAAAGGACTCCACAGATGTAACAACACCAGAAAATGTTTGGTATAGTGTTTTGAATTTAGATGTGATATTTTATGATAGTAAAACAAATTATTATGGGATATCTGTTTAGAAAGTATTAATCTTTACTCCAGCTGACTGACCTTTATGGTCTTATATGTATTTTTTGAGTTAATTTGAACATTCCAACAAAAATAAAAGATCCACACAATGAGTGTCTTGCATGTGGCACTTCCCCTAAATATCACACACACACACAATTAAAATGTTATGAAGCAGCGCCCTTAATTAACTGTTTCATTTACCTCTACTTCCATCTCTGTTTATCTATCATTATTTTTGAAATTCAAAAATTAATTATCTAATTTTCAATAGTATGGGAAATGCATTTATAATGATTTTAGTAAAAGGACAGAATATAGCCCTTTGTAATTTTCAGAATTCTATGGAAATTATACATCAAAGAACATCAGAAGCAGGTATAGAATGCATAACATTAATAGGTGATAGATTGGAGGCAATTTTGATTTTTTTCTTAACGCTTCTATGCATTTCCTACAATTTGGAAATTACTTTTGTAATATATCATTATTTAATGAGAATATATTGCCGGTGCTGTTATTTCTATCCAAGTGGAAACAAAAGTGAAACCTGCATTTCATGCAACAGTGGCTACTTTTTAAGTCTCTTTGAAACCTTAAGTTTCAGTGAGGGTTCTCAACTTTTATTTTATTTTAATTTTTTGCCCAGATGAAGATTTTTATCTTAGAAATGTCTCAACAATACCTCTAAGACTGATCAGTACTTTCTAGCAGCCTTGAAGAAGGTCAAGCTTCAGTACTAGTTTTACTTACAAAATGTGCATAGACACATACTATGCTCTTATAACTAAAATTCTAATATATTTTTTAAAATTAAATTTATTGGGGTGACATTGGGTAATAAAATTATGTAGGCTTAAAAATAAACCAACCCCATTTGAAGCATGCCAACATGTTGGGACCAAATTGAAAATCCATAGTCACAATAATTTAATTACATAAATTGCATTTTTATAAAATACTTTTATTGATCCAAAAATTGAAAATGAAAAACTTTGGTTCAGCTATTTAGCTGAATCTTAAAATGATAAAAAAAAAAAAACCAACATGTCTGATATCTAACCCATACGAACATTACTTCATTCAGGAAGTTAGCTATCATCTTTTAAAGTATTTATAATATTCATTAAGGTAAAAAGGAAAGGAGAAAGAGAAAATCTTTAAACATGTAAGAGTTCAAACAATTTTTTTTAATTTCAATATTATTTTTTGATGAATTTTGGATTAATTAATAGGGCAGTAATTGGTAAAAATGCATTCATTTCTTTCTCTTTTTTCTTTTTCTTTTTCCTAAGTTAAGGTAGAAGATTGTAAGAAATCCTTCATCAGAGTGAAAGATTCATCTTCCCTTTGTCCTCACACATGCAGCAATGTCCTTGTTTAATTTTTTCTTTTAGAGAAGCTCTCAAATTTCATTCCAGCTGAATTATATATATATAATACTTGAGAGAGTAAGGAAGAGGTGAATCTAATATAATTTTCTTTTAGAATATTCTTGGCTAAAAGTTGAAAGTTGAGTTATAGAATCAGAATACAGCCTCTTGCATCTAAGACTCTGCACCACTTCTGAAGAAATGCTTGCTCCCACTGCATCTGTTTCAGAGCACCCGGTGGAGGAAGAAATGGCAAAAAATCCTGGTAGGAGTTGAGGTACATAGCTAAGGAGATGCACATGCTGAACTCCTGTATTCATATTACAGTCTGTAACATCCCTCGCCCACTTAAGCAGATGGTCCATGTAGCCACCAACAGTTCTGCATGTGTCAGCCTCTGCACAGGAATGCTCCACCCAGATAATTACAGAAGACTGGCTACACTGTGATTGCACTCTTTAACTTAACGTTGCATAAGACGACATGATGTTGACCAGCAGGAATCACTGGCAAGTTCACTATATAACTATATAAAATATCCCATTTTTCTATATTTTTCCATAATTAAATTAATGACTAATAAAGGAAGATAAAGAGTGTAATTTTTTTTTAAACTAGAGATTCATGAAATAAGGTGTTTTTTTTTTTTGTTTTGTTTTTGTGTGTGTGTGTGTGTGTTTCCTAAAGTGCTTAAAAGCATGATTTAAAAGCAGTGAAAGTGACTTGCAAGTAGGTGACATTCTGTGGCTACTATAACATCTGGGTGTCCTTGAACTGACCTGTTTCACTACTGTGGGGAAGAAAAATCACCAGGCATGTTTAGAAATATATTGCTCTGCCAAGCTACTGTGTCAGGATGATCTAGACATTATGCATATCTTTCTTTTCTTTTCTTTTTAAAAAAGAAAGGAAGGAAGAAGGAAGGAAGGAAGGAAGGAAGGAAGGAAGGAAGGAAGGAAGGAAGGAAGGAAGGAAGGAAAGAAGGAAGGAAGGAAGGAAGGAAGAAGGATTGTTCTCAGCCATAAGGGGAGATGAGGGTCAGTAAGTGGGCATTCTAGCCCAAGTTTCATAAGCTTTTCTTCAGAAACCAAGAGGATGGCTTGGAGTGAATGTGGAAAGTGGGTTTTACAGTTTTATCTGATTTGTGAGCAGTCCTCACTCCAAATCTGCCTTAGCAATTTTTCTTCCAGAATAGATGCAAACGTTATTTCATGTCATTGGGAATTCCACAGGTATTAATACTTCTTTGTTTGAATTTCAACATTTATAACAGCGGATAATCACCCTTATTTATTCTCCCAGCAAACCATTGCTATACAGCACACACCATCATACTGTGCTCATGAATGTATATATGGTTTGTATATGCATGTACACTTACTCTTAGAGTGGTTGCCAATAAAAATATAAACATTGTTACCTTTGTTTTCACATATTCCTTCTAGTAAATCTTAAATTCAACATATCTTAGTAGAATATAGACTAGAAATAACTCATCGTTATATTGATAGAAGAGAGTTTAGAATAGTGTGGATCTCAAATGTATTATTTAATTATGAGAAAAACAAATGGGAAGAAATAACTCTTCTTTATTATATCAAGAGAATAGGAGTTGGAAGAATGTGTGTCTCCAAATGAACTCTTGTAATTATTTGTCCTCCACAAATCACTATCTGAACCCATGTTTGTCTTCTGAGTTGACAAGAAATCCTTCACCATGCCAAATAATGTCCAGAAGAGATTGGTACCTTACAAACTTTTGTAGTCTTTTTTAAATTTTTTTTTATTCAAGTTCATGATTTAGTACCTGTGAAAATAGGAGGCTGCTATCACAGCAAGTTGCAAGATTGATTTCTTCAAGTTCATCCTTGCCAGCCTCATTTGACATGTGAAAACACAGTCAATATAGTTACACCATAGATAATCACTCATTAGAAGAACTTCATCCATTCCCAGCGCTATGAGTATCAATTTATCATCTCATTTTTATGCATGCCAGAATGTTGTGTCTACCTTTCAGTGGCATCATTTGGAAAGACAAAGTTAATACCAACTTAATTTTACTTTAATGCTAACTTAAATAAAATACCTTGATAAGCATGAAGCCTTGGATAGTCAGTTTGCTGAGGAAATCCAATCACAAACTGTTTCACAACAGTCCTGGTTTTTCAGACTATTCAACTTGCTCGTCTCCCTTTTATGTAGTGCTAGAGACCTGATGCATTTGTGCAAGAGAAGGCCTTCTCAGCCCTGGCTGCTTCAGCCCTCACAGCCCCTGCTTTGTCAAGAAGGTCATCCAAACAGTTGTTCCACTGTTTGGCCATTCCATAAATTTGCATATTATGCTTTTATTATTACAGCTAGTAGCTGATGAACATGGGGCCTGAGGCATGTCAATGAAAGCCACATTCACACTGAACCGCATTTTATTTTATTTTTTTGGTCAAAGGCTGTTGCAACGAGTGACAGTTTTGTTATCCAAGACTTTTGATGTTCTGTCTTTGCATAATAAAATGGGGGAAATTGAGCAGGTGGATTGTTATTTTTATTGCCTCTTTGCTCACTTCTCTGTGAAACTCTTTTCATTATTAAAGAATCACCCTTAGTATTACTAGCTAGAAGGCTTTCACTGGCTGCACCAGAGAGATCTAGTCACACCAGAGCACTTTCTCTGTATTTCTGCCATATCACATTGTGTTAGAATTATTGTGCAAGTGCCTATATATCTGAATAACACTGATCTGCCTATTCTACAATAGCTGAACTATAGTCATATCTCTGTTGAAGAAGACCAAAGAAAAACCAAGCAATGCTTTTAGAGAAAAGGAGTGACACTGTTTATTTATGCCAGTGGACCCAGAGGAATAATTTCCCAAATATGAGTAAAGTAACATGCAGGGGGCTTCTCTTTTATATCTTTCTGTGGTCTTTCTCCTGCAAATATGGATTATGCTTCCTGTCCTTTTTTTTTTTTTTTTTTTTTTTTTTTAAATTTTATTTTATTAAGGTATTTTCTGTGTACATAGTTTACCATTGCCCCCCCTCACCACCCATTTATGCCCTCCCTCCCCAGAGTTCTGTGTTCATTGGTTGTACTTATGTTCATGGATACCAGTCCCTCGGTTGTTCTCCTGTCTCCCCCCAGGTCTCCTTCCACTCCCCCCTGTCATTTGACAATCTGCTTGTTTTATGGTGACCATCTCAGGCTCATATGAATAGAGTCCGCTCCTCCTCTGGTTTTCACCGCCCCTTCCCCTGGGACCCACTGCTTCCCTTAGGACACTCGGCTCACCCGGGGCACTCGACCCCATGGGACACACGGGTCACCCGGGACACCCTTCCCCCTTCCCCTTTGGGGGGTACGGCTTACCCGGGGCACATGGCCCCCTGGGACACTCGGCTCACCCGGGGCACTTGGCCCCCTGGGACACTCGGCTCACCCGGGGCACTCGGCCCCCTGGGACACTCGGCTCACCCGGGGCACTCGGCCCCCTGGGACACACGGCTCACCCGGGACACCTTTCCCCTTTGGGGGGTACGGCTTACCCGGGGCACATGGCCCCCTGGGACACTCGGCTCACCCGGGGCACTCGGCCCCCTGGGACACTCAGCTCACCCGGGGCACTCGGCCCCCTGGGACACTCGGCTCACCCGGGGCACTCGGCCCCCTGGGACACTCGGCTCACCCGGGGCACTCGGCCCCCTGGGACACTCGGCTCACCCGGGGCCCTCGGCCCCCTGAGACACACGGCTCACCCGGGACACCTTTCCCCTTTGGGGGGTACGGCTTACCCGGGGCACATGGCCCCCTGGGACACTCGGCTCACCCGGGGCACTCGGCCCCCTGGGACACTCGGCTCACCCGGGGCACTCGGCCCCCTGGGACACTCGGCTCACCCGGGGCACTCGGCCCCCTGGGACACTCGGCTCACCCGGGGCACTCGGCCCCCTGGGACACTCGGCTCACCCGGGGCACTCGGCCCCCTGGGACACTCGGCTCACCCGGGGCACTCGGCCCCCTGGGACACTCGGCTCACCCGGGGCACTCGGCCCCCTGGGACACTCGGCTCACCCGGGGCACTCGGCCCCCTGGGACACTCGGCTCACCCGGGGCACTCGGCCCCCTGGGACACCCGGCTCACCCGGGACACCCTTCCCCCTTCCCCTTTGGGGGGTACGGCTTACCCGGGGCACATGGCCCCCTGGGACACTCGGCTCACCCGGGGCACTAGGCCCCCTGGGACACTCGGAGCTCCTTGCTAGCATGGGGGGCAGGCTGGGACAGCTGCAGTTGGTCTGAGATGGTTGCAGGCGGGGGGACCACCTTCAACGGTGTCTCGTTCGGTGTGGGGGCGGAGCAGCTGCAGACATGGAGGCTAAGTTCTGAGGTCGCCCACTCCCTGAGCCCAAGGCGTGGTGAACTCTGTTCTTGGTGGATTTCCTTTATTCTCGGCGCCAGTGGCGAGTGGCGGTGCCAGGTGCAATATTGACGGTCACTCCTGTGGTTCAATTACCACTGTAGTTTTAAAGTTCACATGGCGGTGGTGGTGAGAGCTTCGGCTTGGCCATGTGGCATCGGAGGATGGGCTCGCCTGAGTGGGTAATGGAAGGCACCGTGCCATTTCCTCACCAGCGCGCTCCATTTCCCTCCCAGCATGGTGGGTGTGCTGGGGAGATTGTGGGCGGGCTGTGATGGCTGCATGGGGAGAGTCCGCCCTCCATCGCGTCCTCTTTGTTGCGGATGTGGAGCTTCTGTGGATGCAGAGGCTAATTTCTGAAGCCACACTCTCTATGAGCCCGGTGTGTAGTGAGCTCTGATTTCGGTGGATTCCCATTCTTGGGGGCGGCAGTGGGTGCGGCAGGGATGGTAGCTCCTGTGGCTCAATTTCCCCTGTAGTTTTAACATCCGCGTGGTGGTAGTGTCTGATGCTTTGGCCTGGCCATGTGGCAGCGGAGAGAGGATTCTCGGGGTCTGCCAATGGAAGGCGCAGCGCCAGCACAGCGTGCGCGAAGGCCTGGCAGAGCAGGCCGTGGGCGGTGGCGGAGAGTCCCCGCGATGTCTTAGTCTTTCAGACTTAGTGGAACGCTTCCTCTGAGCCAGGACAAGCAGCACCACCACCACAAATATTGGCCAGCTCAGTGCTGCCCCTCTACAGGTGACAGTAGGGGCATCCTCACCTCGGTAGGCCTTTGCTCTTGGAGGTCTTAACCAGTGGAAGGCAGCACGGTACAGAACTGCCCCACCTTCTCAGTCCTCCGCTCGCCCGTAGTTTTAAACTCCACATGGCAGCTGCGGCGCCCTGCTTGGTGTGGCAACTGTAGCCTTCCCATTTCTGGGGCGAGCTGGTTGTGCGGGAGGGGGGACGCTGTGCCCGCTCCTCTAGGACTGTGGGCGGGCTGGGAGGTCTTGCTCACGCTCATGGGCTTCTCGTCCAGGCAGGAGCCGAAGGCGCGGCGAAGGCGCGGTGAAGGCGCGGCGGCAGCGGCCCAGGCGGCGGCGGTGGCAGCGGAGGCGGCGTAGGCCCCCATCAGCTCCCGTAGTGGCGGCAGGGCTGGCCCACTCCCTGGGCCCCGGGGCAGGGCGAGGTCTGGCTTCCCTCATTTCCGGCGTCAGCGGCAGGTTCAGTTTCGCTGTAGTTTTAAACTCCACATGGCGGCGGCGGCGCCCTGCTTGGTGTCTAGTTTAGTTTTCCCACTGCTGGGCTGGTTGCAGACGGGGAGCCGCTGCGCGATTTCTTCACCTGCACAGTAAGCGCGGCTGGGCCGGCGGGGAGATACTACACCATCTCTTCGCCCGCCCGGCAGCGGCGAGTGCGGGGGCCCGAGTCCTGGCACCCGCTTCTCTCCAGCACTGCGAGCAGGCTGGGAGGTCGCGCTCACGGGCTTCTCGTCCAGGCAGGAGCCGAAGGCGCTGCTGCGGCGGTGGCGGTGGCGGCGGTGGCGGGCCCCCATCAGCTCCCGTGGCGGCCGGCGGGGCTGGCCCACTCCCTGGGCCCCGGGGCGGAGCGAGGTCTGGCTTCCCTCATTCCCGGCGGCAGCGGCTCCGGCAGGTTCAGTTTCGCTGTAGTTTTAAACTCCACATGGCAGCAGCGACGTCCTGCTTTGCGTTTAGATGTAGCCTTCCCATTTCGCCAGCTTTCCTGTGGGTCTGGTGCGATCCCTTTTGGTTTTATCTGTTGTTTATTTCCAAATTGTTGAGGAGATGGCGGCCCAGGAGACTCCCTGGGCCGCCATCTTGCTTCGGTCTTCCGCTTCCTGTCCTTTTTGAGGCTTTGCAAGAGTGTCCCAGGTGCTGGGGTCTCCAGGCCATATCTGATAGTCTGACCTGGCACCAGCCTTAATAACACCCCCTCTGGGGCAGTGCACTGTTGAGTTTTATGGCCTCAGTATTTAGATAACAGGTTCTGCAAGACCAGTTTCTGGGAAAGAGGCAATGACTTAATTATAGGTTATCAAGAATGTATCCTGGGCTTGCTGGTGCAGATCCAGATTGCTAGACCCCCAAATATCAGGTTTGCATTGAAATTAGCCTTTTTTAGCCTTTTCATCTTATGCCCATGCTAAGTTTAGTGGGTAGATAAAAAGCACTCTATTGATGTTAATAATCATTCATAATTTGTGTTTAATACATTTTTATCCTGTGGTTAACCTGTGTTTTTCTCTTCTATTGTTTTTCCGATGTCCATAAGTTCCACACATCAACTACAGCATTTGTTTTGGAGATATGGGTCATGGTTCATCACTTGTGGAAATAAATTAGCTTACTTAGAGCTGACATCAACCTGTGAAAATAGAAACTGGAATGCCCATTAGGAAAAATGCCAGAGAATGGTGATAGGGTATAATTTAAATAGTTTACCTCAATACACGGACAACCCCTGGGCATTGTAGATGCCCAATAAATAATTGTTGAATCAATTAACACATATTGATATATATGAATGAACAAATATTTATTGTTTATTAAATCAAATATCAATCTAGCCTCCCTTGCTTTCTTGGTTAATTTATCCTGCATTTTTTTTCTCAGTGGCCTTCTAAACCTTGTTCATTCTAGTTAAGCCTGTCATGTCTCTCACTTCCCTCCAGCTGTAAATCACCTTGACAGAGAATAGAGAAACTGTTTTTTGCAAAAATCCTCACCTTTTTGGCTCCAAACATCAAGAGAGCTCTGTATCTTCATTTTCATCCTCCCACCCTACCCCTCTCCTCCACTGCCTCCTTCAGGGAGGATCCTTCCAACTATAATCTTTGTTTCACTCCTCTACTCTCTCTCTCGTGGACTGTTTCTAATTAAATATCCCATTTCCCGTGTATTTTAATCCATTTACTTTCTAAACAATATATCCCCTCTTGATTTTGTAACCAGACAACCAATGGGGCTGTGCTAGGCTTGAGTCATGTGAACATTTTCCATAACCATAGCTAGTCCCCAATATTCTAATTTTGCCCATAACAGTTTCAAAGTCCCTCTCTTTCTTCACAGACAAGACTCTTCTGCATGTATCCTTATGTCCCTATGTTTCAACCTCATAGATTTCTCCCATGATTTTACGTGGTTTCTACCAGGTAAAATCATGGCATGCAAGGCTTGTCAGGCCATAAAAACTGTGAACAGGGAAGACCGAAACAAGATGGCGGCCTAGGCAGTCTCCTAGGCTGCCACCTCATCAGCAATTTGGAAAAAAACAACAGCTCAAATCGAAAGGGATCGCACCAGACCTACAGTAAAGCTGGCAAAATGGGAAGGCTACAACTAGACACCAAGCAGGGCACCCCTGCTGCCATGTGGAGTTTCAAACTACGGCGAAACTGCACCTGCCGGAGTCACTGCTGCCAGGAATGAGGGAAGCCAGACCTCGCTCCGCCCCGGGGCCCAGGGACTGGGCCAGCCCGCCTTGGGAACCAGGGAGCTGATACGGAACCTCCGCCGTGCCTTTGGCTTCTGCCTGGAAGAGAAGCCTCCCTGCCCACAACCATCCCAACACGCAGCTGTCCCAGCCTGCCCGCTGTGCTGGTGAGGAGCTGGCGCGCCATCTCCCGGCCCACCCTGGCTCGGCCCGGTCTCCGCATGTGCTGTGCTGGTGGGGGGCTGGCACAGTGCCTTCCGTTTGCGGCCCTGGGGAGTCCTTCCTCTTCCGCTGCATGGCCAGGCTGAAGCTCCTGCCACTGCTGCCATGTGAACTTTAAAACTACAGTGAAAATTGAACCACAGGAGCGCACCAGCCACCGCCACCCGCCACCACCGCCGCCTCGAATAAAGGAAATCAACCGAGAACAGAGCTCACTACGCCCCAGGCTCAGGAATTGGGCAGCCTCAGAACTTAGCCTCCAAGTCTGCAGCTGGTCCGCTTCCGCACCGAACGAGACACCTTTGAGGGTGGTATCCCCGCCTGCAGCCATCTTAGCCCGCCTGCAGCTGTACCAGCCTGCCCACTGTGCTAGCGGGGAGGTAGTGTGGTGCCTCCAATTCTCGACCCCAGCTCCGCAGAAGGGCCGTGTGCCATGGGTGAGCCGTGTGTCCCAGGGGGCTGTGTGTCCCAGGGGACCATGTGCCCTGGGCGAGCTGTGTGTCCCAGGGGAAGCAGTGGGACCCGGGGGGAGGGGTGGTGAGAACCAGAGGAGGAGCGGACTCTATTCGTGTGGTCCTGAGATAGTCACCATAAGACAAGCAGACTGCCAAATGAGGAGCGGATTCTATTCATGTGATCCTGAGATAGTCACCATAAAACAAGCAGAATGTCAAATGACAGCAGGGAGGGGAGGGAGACCTGGGGGGAGATAAGAGAACAACGGAAGGACTGGTATGCATGAATATAAGTACAACCAACGAACACAGAACTCTGGGGAGGGAGGGCATGAATGGGAGGGGAGGGCAATGTTAAGCTATGTACACATATAATACCTTAATAAATTAAAAAACAAAACAAAAAAAAACAACTGTGAACAATGCACTGCCCTGGGGAGTGTGGGGAAGGGTTGCAAGACAAATTATTGGGTATAGCTTGGGGACCCCCCCAAGACCTGGGGGCCTTTCTGTAAGATCATGAAAGGGGGCAGAACAATATATGCAAGACAAAGACCTCAGAAGGTTATAAAAAGTGAAACTCTCTGTGTGTTTCTTCACTCTGATTTGGAAATTATTCCAGGACTCTACTAGTGTTAATAAATGGGGCCCCTCCCTTCCTCTAGATTTGGTATTTCTTTGGTCTTCTGCAACACCTGCACCAATGCCACTATATCAACAATCTATGAACTCTTACTTGCTGAAAACTTGGATACTTTCAATTCTTATCTTGTTTAGTTTTTCTGAAGTCTTGGGCTTTTTTGCATTTTAGAACACTTTTCCTTTTGTGACCTATTCTCCTCTCTCTGGTTCTACCTGTCTTCTAACCATTATATTTCTCCCTTTATATGTCTTTGATGTTTCCTTGCGGGGACCTGATGTTGTGGGATCTCCCTTCTCCGCGTCCTGCATGGAAAGAGAGATGAATGAACCGGTTCTAAGGGGAGGTGGCCAGGGATTGAAAAATATTAGAAATAAAGAGAGAAGACACTGAGATAGATTTTAAGCTGGGAGCTGGGAGGGCCGCTGGCCTCTCCTGCTGCAGAGGCAGACTGAGGACCTCTGAGCCACACAGCACCTAGCACCTCTATTTATTCTCAAATACACAAAATGGGGGGGGGGGGGGTTCACAGGAAAAAACAAGAAGCCTAGGAGGGGCCAGGTCCCACCCACTCCTTCCTGCCTGACAAATACAAGCCAGGAACTAAGAACATCTCGGCACTTCCAGGGCAGGAGTGTAACTGGCATGATTCTGCCAATATCCCAGCTCAGTCAGTAAACATGTCCAGTTCTCTTCCAGGGGGCTCCCTACATTTCCTAATGTTTGTCTTTGTGTTTTCTTAATTTTATTTTTTCTATTTGCCTCCTTGATAATATCAGTTCCAGTGACTTGGTTACTATACAAATGCTAATGATTCCTAAGTCCAACTCTAATGACTTACTTTATTTCTAAATTATGAATCTCAAATTATAAAATTTCAGAAATTAAATTCATTATTTTCCCTGGAACCTGTTTAATTCATTATAATATTCTAGGTCTTTTTAAAATGAGTTCTATCATCAGAACTAGTTAATTCAGTCACCATTATTAATATTTCTCCCTTTTTTATTATCTATGTATCATTGGTTATTAATTCCTCTCAAGTTATACTACTGAACAATTATTTCATTTGCTTTCTCTCCATTTCTACTTTTGCTGCTTTCATGCAAGTATTTATTGTCTCTTCTCTAGACCATTGCAAAGGAAACATGATGGTGATAACGTAAAAGCTTTTAAACCTGTAAAGAATTTTTTTGTTTGTTTGTTTTTTAGCCAAACTGTGGACAATTGGCAGGAAGCAGACTCTCAACCTATTGGGATAATGCTCTGGAGAATGGCAGCTTTTCACCTATTTTTATACATTACAATTAAAGGAGGAGACATGGTGAGTTATGTGAAATCCATTGGTGATAGACTAGAGAAGTAGGAGAAAGCAAAGCAGGGAAACCTCTGGAATTGGATAAAGAGTAAAATGATCTCACATCTAGAGGAAATAATGAACAACATAAGCTGATCAATAAAAACAGACCCAGAGAAAGAGAAGCAGCAATCAGACTCTCAAGCCTTAGAGGGAAAGTAGGGAAGGGTGGGGGTAAGGAAAAAGATCAACCAAAGGACTTGTGTGCATGCATATGGGCCTAGCCAATGGCCATCGACAACAGGGTGGTGAGGGCATATGTAGGGAGGGGTTTGGGATGGGAATGGGGGAATGAGGACAATTATATGATACCTAATCAATAAAATAAATAAATTAATTTAAAAAAAGAGTAAAATGATAGACACATACCGTATTTTTCGCACCATAAGACGCACCCGACCATAAGACATACCTGGTTTTTAGAGGAGAAAAATAGGAAAAAAAAATATTCTGAACCAAATAGTGTAATAAAATATTTAATAAAGTATAACAGAATAATATTTGAACCATATAAACTGAACAGCAGTCAACAGTGGCATTGAGAACCGTTATCACTGTCATTAACACATAAAGACAAAGGTTTGAGTACTCTCGTCTTCTGAAAACCCCAAGAACTCTTCGCTAGAGTCAGAATTCATGAAGCTCATTTGGTCACAATCACTGACATCACTTTCTTCGCTGTCTTCGTATAAAATACAGTCTTCACTTCCATCTAAGGCATTGCTAATGCCACATTTTTTGAACGACTGTACAACAATCTCTTCCTTCACTGAGTCCCATGATCTTTTCACCCATTCGCAAACTTGAGTGATGGTGGGCCTCTTCATTCGTCCAGTGGGTGTCAAATCATGGTTACCAGCAGCCATCCACTTGTTCCACTCTTCTCTCATAAAGACCTTAAATGGCTTGTTTATGGAGACATCAAGAGGTTGCAACTGGCTGGTAAGACCTCCGGTAATGACAGCTAGATGGGTCTTTACATGCTATCCTCCAATAGCATACGGCGGTGACACAGTTCAGCAGCATCGCGCCTTCCTGCACACATCGGCTTCCGTAAGGAAGATGAGGGAGGACCCGCTGCCACTCTGCCAGTATCTCAGTGGACTACTGAGAAGCCTGGATACAGGGCGGGGGAGGGATGATGCAGTCCCCAGGGACACGGAAGGTCCCAGGGGACCCGCTGCCGCTCTGCAACTCGGACTATAAGACGCAGGCACTTTTCCTCCCACTATTTGGTGAAGAAAAAGTGCGTCTTATGGTCCGAAAAATATGGTACTTTTTTTACTAAGCTGGGTACAGGATAGTTAACAGTTAACACTTAACATAATAACAATGACAATGAAGGAATTTATGGCATCTGTCCTGGCACCTAGGATATTTGGTTGTGCCCTGAGGGGTCTGGAAAAAGGGGAAGTCAACAAGTTACCCTGACATTTCAATGATATGTTATCATAGATGCAAAAAGACAATAAACTCAATTAGGGTAAAGATTGACCTTGACAGGGAATATACCTGCCTAAGAGGTGACTGCCCACTTAACTACTTTTAGTTATAGTTTAATTTTACACCATACTTTGGGGTTGTTTTAGGTCTTAGAATTTGCAACACTGCCATGCAGGCCTGAGCTTGCCGGGTTAGCATGGCCCCTTTTGTCCACAACGGGTAGCCCTGAGTCTGGTTTTGCTTTTTATTATTCATCTACCCTTCATATTGCCGCTATAATTTTATTGATACAAAAAACTTCATATATATAACATCATATATCTCTGATTTAACCTTTCAGTGCCTTTTATCACCACAGAATAAATATTAAATTTCTTGCCCTGTTTTACAAAACTAAGATCTAACTTATTCCCATCAGCTTCATCATTTCCTAAGAGGCATTGATATAGCTTTCTTCCCCTCATCCCATTACATCTGTTCTAATAATGCTGCATGCAGTATATAAACCTCCTCACCATATCATATCTTTATGTCTTTAAAAGTGTTTTTAGTCTAGAGATCCATTCATTTGTCAGTCCGTTTTTTACCTCTTAAGCCGGTCTTTTCTTTTTAAGATTCAATTGTCAACAATTGTTATCCTTCCCTGACTCCAACGCAAGAATATCCACTGTCATTTGTGCATCAATTTAAACTTCTTGAGCCAATGATCATAATTTTTCATGTTCCTATTTCTAGTGTCTTTCAAAGAACGTAACAGTAACTGATCGGTAAATATTATTTGAATAAATTTTAAATGACCTATATAGCATGCCTTATTATTTATTTTTATGTATGATTACTCATTAGTAATCAGTATTAATTAGTAATTAGTAAATTAGTCTGACTTCCAAGACTTGATTTTTTTTTATTGTGCTATAAAAATAATTTTATTTTTAAGTTTTCAACAGTTAACATGAAATTTACCTTCTTAGATTTGGAGGTGTACAATTGAGTATTATTATGAATAGGTATAATGTAGTATGGATAATCTAGAACTTAGCTGCATAATTGAAATTTTATGCTCATTGATTAGCAATTCCTGGTTTCCCCCTCCTTCCAATACTGGGTAACCACAATTCTCTTTGCTTCCATGAGTCTGATTATTTTAGGTAATTCATATAAGCTGATCATGCAGTATTTGTTTGTTGATTAATGGCTTATTTTATTTAACATAACATTCTTCAGTTTTATCCATGTTATCACATATTACAGGATTTACTTCTTTTTTTGGAAATCAGGATCTCATAGAATTATTAGCATTTCCATATTAATTTCAACACTGTGCATTATAGCAAAAATATGAAAACAACCAAATAAAAAATATGGTATACAATAAAATGGAATATTATTCATCTTTAAAAAAGAAGAAGATCCTGTAATATAAAAATCTTATGAAAGGAAAATCATGAAAATTATGGATTTGGATATATAAAAGTATATTATAGGCATAAGCTAACCTGTTTTTTCTCTAGAAAAATGAGATGTTGAAAATTATAAACAAATTAATGTAATAGAAATAAGGCCAAATAATGGTAATAAGAAGATTGATTTATTTTTTAAATTAAATTCAGGAGGACATAAAAGTAGAAGCAAAGGAAAAATCAATTGGTAAACATCTTTCTATTTGGGCTAAACTCACAGTGTTTGAAAATGGCTGTGGGTGATTTGACAAACACTCTACATTCCATTTTATTCATCTTTGGTTTAATTTATTGTAATGTACACCAAAAACTGGGACATAGCAAGTCTCTGATCATTTATATTACTACAAGGGACCCAGTGCACAAATTTGTGCACCTTGAAAGGAACTGTGGACCATGAGGTTGCAGTGGGCCCAGGGACAGATCTTGGCCTATCCTCTATGCCCCCACTCCTGGCCACTCTTGAGCGACCCCCAGTTACCTTTCTGCTCCTGCAACTGTTCCTATGTGCTGACAGTGCCACCCTGCTCACATCCACTGATGGCACGAAGCAATCGGGGCCAGCACCAGAGGCTCACCCTGATGACAGCAACCGGCACCCTGCCCCCACTCCCCTGCTCCACCATCCTGCCACAGCCGATACCCACCATGTTCTGTGCTCTCCTACCTGCTGCTGATGCTCACCTTGTTCTGCATGGGACCCTTAGTGGTCAGCATACATCATAGCAACCGGTTGTTTGGTTGTTCTACTGCTCGTTCTATTTGCATATTAGCATTTTATCATATAGGATAATATGGAATTAAACTGATGTAAATCTCTAAGAGTTCTTAATAGTCCAACAATACTTACATATTGCAAAACAAAAATTCTGCAAATAATTCCCCCAAGTCTTCCAGAATAGTGAAAGTATATTTAAATAAATTCAAGTACACAGTCATATTCACCAGGCTTATGCTTTGTTAGCTACTTAAGTGGTGAGAGAAACATTGATATCAAATACATTATGTTCCTGACATAATGATAATATGATCCTCATATTTTACCTACAGCTTCAACTTTAGTCCTGAAAGAAAATAACAGAGTAATACCTACACCCATATACTGTATATTGCTGGAACGCTGCTACCACACAAATCTGGCATACTTATCTTGATAGAAAAACAATAGAGACATATTGTGTCCTCATCAAAATGTCAGGAAGTTGGGGTCATATTCCTACCTCTTCTACTTATTCATTATGTGCCCTTCCATCACCTCATACTCATTGCAATGAAGTGAAACCTGTTTCTAATATTACAAGGTCTCAAGTTGCAGGTGAGGTGGGGAGCATATGTATTTGTTGCAAATATGATAGGGCTATCAGAAATATATGCAAGCAGCTACATAAACTGTTAAACATAAGTCAAGTTCATCCTGCCACAGTGTAAAAATATAATTTTTATAAGATAAAAAAAGTAAAAGTATAAGACATTTGGAATATTACTCAACTAATCCTAACACCTCACTTTTGAATCTTTCTTGCCCTCTTGAAATTATTTATTGATAATGAAAAATGTCTAGCCTAACATTGCTTAGCACACATAATTCTTAGCAACACTGAAATTTAGTGGGTCAGGACATATGACTTATAATGAAAAAATCATGGGTTTGAGTTCCACATCTGAGTTGTGTGCTTATGGGCATGTTATAAGCTGAGCTTGAAATCTCTTGAAGCTAAAAATGTATATAATAAAAATGCCACCCTCTTAAGTATTTATGTAAAAGTTAATTTAAAGTATTTAGTACATTGCAAAGCCTATAGTAACTTACATTTACATAGTAAATGTAATGTAATGTATCAGAGATTCAGTTATAAAGATAATTAATGCCAGTGTTTTTTAAAGCCCAATGTCCAGGCAGAGATGATTATGAATGTAACACCATGCTGAATAGGCAGATGTTTTTTGTTACAGCCAAACTTCCATGATCCTT
Source organism: Vespertilio murinus (assembly GCA_963924515.1). Taxonomy (NCBI): domain Eukaryota; kingdom Metazoa; phylum Chordata; class Mammalia; order Chiroptera; family Vespertilionidae; genus Vespertilio; species Vespertilio murinus. The sequence continues at coordinate 70,089,877 of OZ004706.1, forward strand.
TCTTGAGAGCAGCAATACAATTGTATATAATTTAAAAATGGTTTTCAATTAAATTTGAGAAGACTTGAATTTGCAGGAGGGACGATTTTGTGGATTTGCAGAAATAGTGGAGATAAAGTTAATTAGGTCTGAATTTCCATCTGAGCCTCTGGATATTGAACTTGAGATGTACAATTTACTAACAGTCATTGCTTAGCCATTGGTTATGGACCAAGGGACTCAAACTACAGGACAACCTGCTGTTATGAAGTGGGAGAAAGTTGCATAGCAGAGAACTAGAAAGTTCACTTACTTGAAGATTCATCTTTGTATTTATTTTAGGTAGTTTCTTGGATAAATTTAGTTATTGAAGAACTGGAGGCAAAAAAAAATCTCCCATTTCAGGAGAAGGGATGGGTAGACTTGGAAGGAAGGAGTACAGTTACCCTGCAGCCATTCCATTTCCCCCAGAGGCAGAAACCCAGCTGATCAGAGCTCCTCTGAAGCCCCACCAATCTTCCTGCTTCCAGGTAGGCATATGAGTTATATTATTGCCTAATAATACCTGCTTGCTTCTTATCTCAAAGGGTTAGAGGAAGAATTAATGGTATGAATTTTGCCAAATATGTCAAGACCCATAGAGATATGCAATATAAATATCTTACGATTTTAAACATTATTCCTTCAACTTGTTTTAAACCTGGGAAATGGGGAAGAAATTTACCTAGCAAACTCACTGATATTTGTTTAAAAATAAAATCAGATTTCATTGACTATATCTTTGGATTAAAAAAAATTAAAAATGATTTTTATGTTTTGTGCCCTCTTCAGTGATTTACATGATATACATTTTCTTATTATACATTCCCTTGTCAAATATATTATAATCCTTGGAAAGAGCCATCCTAGCCATTATGTCTCCACAATATTTTTGTTGTTCCAGCACAGGTGTTCTCTCCCTACCATCCTATAGTCTCCCAGCTCTTTTAAGAATATGCAAGAAAAAAAATCTGTAATAAAGTGGAAATGCAAAAAATAAGCCCTACAAATTCTATAGCTTCTTACCCTGTTGCCCCGAAAATAAGACAGTATTTTATATTAATTTTTGCTCCCAAAGATGTGGTAGGTCTTATTTTCAGGGGATGTATTATGTTTCCATGAAGTAGGTCTTATTTTCGGAGGATGTCTTATTTTCGGAGAAACACGGTAGATACATAAACTATTATATTCTTCTTGAGTTAAAAAAAAAACATATTGTATATGTTTACTAATTAAGTAAATATAATGCCTTTAATCTCAGTTAAAGAACAATGACAGCAAAATATTTTAATGAAATGAACAGACTGCTGACCATAACTAGCTCAGTCCTGATGTATGTGCTCCATCCTGATTCAATTGGAAGGCGCTTACACAAGGCGAGGACGTGCTTCTGCATACCTGAGTTAAGTTGTTCTGTTTATGAGGAAGGGAACTTCCTGTAGCACTATGCTGTGGATATTTCTCCTGGCAGAGCACCGGTGAATTATTTAGTACTTGATTTGTCCAAGAAAAGCGTGGCTACACTACAGTGATGGAGTTATGCTGTAGAAATAGGATATTGTTTAAGGAATTATTGGTGCAAAAAAAAAAAGCAACTAAAGCAGAAGGCACAGTTGGTTTTCCAAATATATATACACAGCACTCACATTTATCATAATTCAGGGATTTATGGGAAAAAATGCTAGCATGTTTAGCCTTTATAAAACTGTCTTTGTATGCTATGTGCATCAGTTGGCTGGCTTTCTCCCCAATCCCCTTCTGTGTTGCCTTCTGTATTAATTTCTTTAAGGTTCTTTTTTTGTCATCTTATATTCAAGATAAGAAGAATCTTTTTATATCATATCCTATTTCCTAGTACTCCTCAGTATCATATTGCATGAAATTATCTGTGTAAGAAGCATTCAATAACATTTTTACTTAACACTACTTGTTGTGTTTTTTTGCACATCATTTCTTCCCTCTCCCTCCATGTCTTTTTAAAACTGGTAATTTCCATTATTTAACTTCTTGTTTATTCAATCCCATACAGACAATCCTCCCTTTGCCTGGTTGCGATATGCACAGATTTGTTACCCTATCTTAGTTAAATAACACCCCGGCTCAAATGACATATTCAGAGTTCAACTACCACGGTATATTAACTGTGAGTAATTGCATGAAGTACAAACTTCACTGCTAGCTCTTCAGTCCACAAATCACCACATTGATAACAGATGAGCGTCATAACTAATGATCAATCATGTCACTTCTTTCGAAGTCTGATGACGATTGGCTCCTGTGCAGCTGTTGTTCAGTTCAAGCACAAACTGCAAAACATGTAGTTGTGCTTCTCATTCTTTCCTCTCAGTGCTACAACCAGGTGACATTGTACAACAGTAGGCACTTGAATTTGGAAATGGGCCCATAGACATGAAAGTGCAGCAAAGAAACAAACACGATAGCATTGAGAATAAAATTTGAATTGAACAGAAATGGAGTGTAAGAAGCAATAGCTGATCCAAGAATGTCGACTCCAGTGCCCTAGATGCTAGACTCTGGGTTAGCTGCCTAGATTGTAGATATTTAACCAGAAAAACCTCATGAAGACAAACATATTGACATAAATAAGGAAAGTGTTGTGGTAAAAAGGATGAAGATGTCCCAGAGCAAATGATATTGACATAAAACTTCATCTAAAAGGAACTCTCATATCACTTGGAGAACCAAAAATAAAATGTTGAAAGCTGATGGAAACTTAGGAGTGTGACAATTCACTAGGGCATAGAAAAGATTCTTATTTCTTATTTCTTTTTTGTACTATGAGCGAAAGCAAGTACTACTTAAGTGACTATTGACTATCGCTTTACAAAGAAACAAAAGTACCAATTTGCAATGTTTAATAATGTTTGAATTTATGATGTATTAAATACATATTTGTTTTACTAATCTTTATTTCTTCACATATTTATGGCTGGCATTAGGGGAGTTTTTAATGTTTTGACATTATTTTTAAAGGTAACAGAACAGTTGTGTGTGTGTGTGTGTGTGTGTGTGTGCGCGCGCGCGCGCTATTTTCCCCCACTATTTATTATAATCACATTGCAAAATTTTAGTTTACACAGTCATTTTTATGGTATAACACTGCTGTGCAAAACAAGAAGTGACTTATAAGTTTAAGGTACAGTCATGAGTTTCTTAATTCCTAGGATGCATTATGAGAAATGTGTCAATAGGCAATCATCAGAGAGAGCCCTTCCATAAACCTACATGGGATAGCCTACTACACACATTGGCTGTCCAGGATAGCCTATTGCTCCTATGCTGTAATGCACATCACTGTACAACTGCGCAGGACTGAAGCAAGCAGAAGAGAGAATGATGCAATTTAGAGACATGGTAAACACGAAAGGTCTGAGGCTGCTGCCAGAATACCACTGCATATTGTTTTACAGCACACTTTTTTAATAAATAGAGTATACTGAAATAACAATAAAAAGCATAGCATGAGCTTTAGCTAGTTTGGCTCAGTGGATAGAGCATCACCTTACAGATTGAAACGTCCTGGGTTTGATTCCAGTCAAGGGCACATGCCTGGGTTGTGAGCTCAATCCCCAGTAGGAGGCGTGCAGGAGGCAGCTGATCAATGATTCTCTCTTATCATTGATGTTTCTATCTTTTTCTCCCTCTTCCTTCCTCTCTAAAATCAATAAAGATATATTTTTAAAAAAGCAGAGTATGATAAGATACATGTAAGCCAGTAAGATAGTTGTTTGTTGTTATTTAGTATTATGTGTTGTACATAATTGTGTGTTATACTTTTATAAAACTGGCAACTCAGTTGATTGCATAGGCCAGCACCACCACAAATATGTGAATAATGTATTGCACTACGACATCATGATGGCTATGAGGTCACTAGGTGATAGAAAATTTTGAGCTGCATTATAATCTTATGGAGCCCCCACCATGTGTGTGGTCCTGTAGTGAAAAATGTCATTACGTAGCACATGACTGTATAGGAAAGTTGTAGTATTGTCAGTTCAGTTGCCTAGATCAAGAGTTTTATTAAGTATTTGAAATATTTAATATATCTTAATCTCACATCACATACTTAATGCCACATTGACTGGACAAATGAGGGGCATAATTGGTTCTGTGCTCTATGTAACTGATGTTACAGGGAATTCAAATCAAGAAAGTCACTATCCAGCTGCCAAAATCATCACCCCAATGGATAGTAGAATAGTTTTATTATCTTTTAGATTTTTTTTTTATTGTAACAAATGAATGGCATTTTACAATGTAGGTGATTTTTGGTTTTGTTTTTGTTGTTTTGTTTTACTTTGGGAAATAGTAACTCTTTATTCCTAAAGATTCCACAGGTTTCATTTATGATTTGCATCCCTCTTTCTTCATACTGTTTTTTTTAAACTATTGTTAAAACAAACAAACAAAAAACACACAGACATTAACATTAATAAATAAGACAGTCATATAAACAATGCCTCTGCAATACCCTTTTTTTTTGGTGCAATATTGCAGTTGGGATTATTTTTCATTAGGCTGTTTAATCATCCTTTATAAAGCTTTTAGGTATAAAGTTTTCTCATGCAACTGGACAAAGGAAACAAAAATATTTTTTTTTCCTATGAACAGGTTTGTACCTCTTTACCTGTATTAGTTTCTTACTGTTACTCTCTTTCATTACCACAAAATTAGTAGCTAGAAGCAGCACAAGCATCTTATCTTCCAGTTTTGGAAGTTAGCAGTCCTGCAGTCAGACTCCCTTCTGAATGTAGGGGAGCCCCGTTTGTCTTTTCTAAATTCTAGAGGCCTCTTTCTACTCCTTGCCTGTCAGAGTCAGCGACATGCTTTTCTGCAGCTGCCGAAGTCCCCACTTTTTAAGGACTCATGATTAGATTGAGCCCACCAAGACAATGCCCATCTCAAGATTTCAATGACAACTGCAAGGTCCTTTTGCCAAGTAAATTTCCAAGAATCAGGGCATGGAAGGCTCTGGGGCCATTCTCCCATCAACCCCGGTATGCGAGGATTAGAATAAGAAAACAATTATGCTCCTTCTGACTCCCTTTTTACAAAACTCAGGATATGCTCTGTTGTCATCATTTCAAATGATGCTTTCCCTTCTTGACCTTTTCTCTCCCATGATCCCTTGACTGTTTTATGATCTTATTGTGGTAAGGTCCTTAGTGTGCCTGGGCTTTTACTACAAAGTAGGAGTTTGTTTTATTTTTCCCCCTAACCACCACCACCACCACCAACAAAAAAATGTAAACAAAAATATTTGCAATGCCTACTTAATACTGAACTTTTTTAATTTGCCAAATAGTAACGTTAAAAGACAGAACTACTAGCACATCAATTGTAACCAAAAACAGTGGGGGATGGACAGAAGACATTTCTTTCAAAGAATATAGAATGTCAAACACAGTATTTATCTCTTTATATCCTGATATCTCTAGTTTTATTAAAATTAAAATACAGATGAATAAGGTTGAACTTCGAATTTAAATGTGTGTATTTTTTCATATGAATATGTTAATTTGATATATATTGAAAAATGTCACTTGAAGTGAATACTGAATGACCAAACTATTTTGTTGCTTTTTATTTATTCTTTTTCATGTATATAACTGATGAAAATGGAATCAATACGCTTCTACATTGCTCCATGTGAAATATTTGGCTTTCAAATAAATACTTAGGTGAATTTCCCCCCTAAATTTTCTGGAGATTTGATACCATCTAAATATTACTTTATGAATTTTCAAAAATGGAAAACCCACTGAGGTTATAAATGTATTTCCTTGCAAAATTACATCACGTTATGACCACACACAAGTTCTGTTCTGCGGAAGGGACTACAAAGGTTTTAAAAATGATCTCCTTTTTCATTTACCAAATAAGATCTCCACATCCCCTCATTTCCCTTGTTGTTTGGTTGTTATTTGAGCAGCAGCCTGCCCTCACATTTCAGAAGATGTTTTTCATTGTCTCTGCTGAGGTAGATTCTTGGCCCCAGCTAGGTCATTGCATTTTGGCTCTAAGAATTTAGACTTAGAATAAGGAGAGATTCATTCAGTTAGTTGGGGCCACTAAGCTGGGAGCTCACATAGGGACAAGACTGGACTTATTGTTTTCTATTACATGTAAGAAGTAGCAGAAAAATGTAGACTCCCAAGGAAGAAAATAATGAAGACATGTTGAGAGGAAACCAGTGGTGATAACACAGGTGACTAAAGAGAGAGAGAGAGACAATCAAGTGGGCTCACTGGGACCACTCCAGTTTGTTTCCAGTGCCTGTTAAAAATCCAGTTCCATAATTCTGACCTTGAGTTCCATGGGTTCTTTCTAAAAAGTTCCTATTTTAGATAGAGTAAGATTTTTTTTTTTTTGTCGCTTGAAACACAAAGTCTTTCTAAGACGTTAATTATTTCATGTGAGAGCTCTTGCTATTCAAATTGCAAAATAAAATATTTTGTTGACTATGTCGGAGTCAATTAGGCATGTCTGATGTAACATATTTAATGAGTGCCTATTATGTATCATACTCACTCAGAACTGAATCTATAAACATGTATAAGACATGGTTTCGACCTCGTGAATTGTCTTCCTCTTTTTTTGCAAGATGCAAATAGGGCCTGCTCAGACAAAATAAATTTCCCCTCACTGGTTATTTCTTATATGATCTGGTAAACTTTCAGCATTCAATAACAGTGCATTTCTATATTTACAAATCTTGGTGTACTGCACCATTTTTATGATTATTCAGATCTTTCCAATTTAAATTTAATTTTTAATTTAAATAAAGTGAATGAGCATAGTAAAGGAGTGATGGCAACATGGTAAATTTAATCAGAAGAGTTTATCCTTGAGGAAGATTTGTAAGAGTTCCATGAAATCTATTTATATTTAGTTTTGAGAAATATATATTTGAGAGGAAGGATCCCTGGAGATCATTATGCTTTTTTTCTGACTCTGTTGTCAAAACCCTTCTTTGTAAACTACAGCACACTGATTAGAAGCTGAAGTTCCTAACTTACAGGTTTTGAACCGTGGCCTTGCCATTTTCTCAATAAAAGGTTCAGGAAAATTTTTTATTTGGTTCTGATATCTCGTTTTTTAAAGGAGCTATTTGCACTAATAAAAGGGTAATATGCTAATTAGATCAGGAGACCTTCTGGATGTCCTTCTGGACAAAGCCATGGTGGCGGGGTCAAGGCAGAAGTGGTTATGGGCAACCAGGGTGGCAGTGGAGGGCAGTTGGGGGTGAGCAGGCTAGCAAGCGGGGGCAGTTGGGGCAATCAGGTGAGCAGGTGTGGGCAGTTGGGGGTGAGCAGGCTGGCTGGGGGCGGGGGGCGCAATTGGGTCAATCAGGCTGGTAGGCAGGAACAGTTGGGGGAGAGCAGACTGGCACGGGGGGCAGTGGTGGCAAACAGGCCAGCAGAAAGGAAAGTTGCAGGCAAGCAGACCACCAAGAGGGTGGGGGACCTGTTGGGGTGAGCAGGCCAGCAGGCATATTGATTAGGGGTGATCAGGCAGGCAGGCAGGTGAGTGGTAGGCAGCCAGTGATCCCAGATTGCGAGAGAGCTGTCTGATTGCCGGGTTAGGCCCCATCCCACTGCCGAAAGTCAGACATCCCCCAAGGGGTCTCAGATTGGGGAAGGTCCCAGACTGGTGGCAGGGTAAAGGAAGATCCCCCCCCTCCCCCGTGTATGAATTTTGTGCACCGATCCACCAGTAGTATGATATGCTTATATAATTATTTTGAAAATTAAATAAGAAAAAAAATTAAAGCTTTAAAATGGTAATATATTTAGATGTTGAATACATAATAGCTATTAGTGCTGTTTTAAAATACATACCAGAAACACATACCACAGCTGTGCACATATGCAAACACAACAGCCCAAGTAGAGAAAATCATAAGCGTTTGAACTCATTATATAATTTAGGGCCTAAGAGATGAGAAATGTTGTAAAATGTAAATGTATGTATAAATACTAAATTATGTTCAGTATTATGGAGTCAAGGTGATGCAAACCATCCCACAAAAAATAAAATCACATTTGTTATTCTTTTATCCAGCTTTGCTATTCAGTAAAAATCAGTTTTATTGTTATTCACTTGAACATTCATTTTCTCTGGTGCAATAATTAACGACAAAGAGATGTTTATAGCTTACCTCTTTTTCATCAGAAAAACAAAGATGATTGGGATACAGGGAGTAAATGCATATTTATTTTTGACAATAGTAGTTTAGCTAGAAAAGTTATATACTAAGTTATTCCTTCCCTATGAAAGTTATACAAATATAACTGAATTTATTTGATGGATTGAGGTTAAGTGAATGTGATATAAATATTTATAAAACACAATTGTATTATATACATAATTTATAAATATCTACATATATATTTCATGTGTATAATGGAAAATGTACCGAGGAATAAATTTTGCACACAAATAATATTGAGAAGTTTAAGCACCTCTTTCACAAATATCAGAAAATAAGAAGGTCAGGAAATACCTCTCAAAAATCAGAGACAAACCAACCCAAGATGTGCCTCTATTCAATGTACTTACTTTATGAGAAGGGTTGGAATGTTTCAACTACGAGTTATATATAAAAATAATAATTCTTTTGGGGAGCAATAAAAACTTTACCCAGATACAATATTATACTGTTAATATGTTGCATTGTCCGAGGAAACATATCCCAGGCGTTATCATAACTTTCCCTCCTTGTATTAATCAGGTGTTGATGACCACGACCTAAGGCCTGAAAACATTGTGCTAGAAAAGCTTGGCAGGGAGGAAGCCAGATCGTACCTGCGCAGGGTTATTTATCATGCTGTCACCGAACCCTAGGGAAGTGCAGTTCCAGCTAATTTATTACAATGTTGTTTTCGTTTTTACTGGGCCCGGGAAGGACTTACACTGAGGCCATAGCACTGTGATCTGCACTAGAGAAGCATCAGTGACAACACTACTTCCCTTGCACATTTTTTATGGCACTTTTCCCCCATGACTCTGCTCTATTCCCCATAACATTTAAGAGCATTCATTAAACTCAATAGAAGCCAAGGGCTGCGTATGTGCCATGAGTACAGAGAGTGGAAGGTGAGGAGGTTGAAACAAATGAATGCTGCTCAGAACTGTGGGCATGTTACTTGCAAATGTGAGCTGTATAAGCCCCTAATGCCTTATGCAGGATGCCTCAATAAACAAGACCTCTGAAAGTTGTGGCTCTCTATGGAGATGAGAGAAGAAGGTTGAAAGTGATATTGAACTCCTAGAACTGCCAACTCTTTCTTTTTCTAATATAAATGCACATAAAAAATAAAATTGGGGCAGTGAAGAGTGATGGTTTGAAAGTCACAAAGCCTAAGAAATTGAACTTAGTTTTAATCCTGTGCAATCATTATATATGAGATTTCTTATTTCTTTTCCTCTTATACAGTCAGAGAATAGCTCATCTCAAATATTAATTTATGACTTAGCCTCCTCAAAGAAATTATAAATCAGAAATCCTTTGTTATGAGTTGTAGATACTTCCTGAAATATGCCATATATCCTATATAATAAAAGGCTAATATGCAAATTGTCTCCTCAACTGCGAGTTCCACCAGGAGTTTGACTACGGGGTGGGGCTGGCCCACCAACCATCCTCAGCCACTCCACCCGGATGGCCTGGTTAGACCTCACCTGTACACGAATATATCTATATCTATATCTATATCTATATCTATATCTATATCTATATCTATATCTATCTATCATCTATATCTATATATGAAAATAATGAGTTAAAAAGTTATATTCTTCAATATTCTATAATTTAGATTACTAACAGTCTTTCAGAACCATGGTATTTTCTTGTTGTCATATGTAAATTTTATATATATATATATATCAAAGAGAGATGCATACTGAATATTTAGCTTAGTTGCATATAAAGGAAAACAGAAAACACACAAAAATGTTTTTGTTATTGAAAGTGTAGTATATAGCTTGTCAGTGCTCTCCCACTTTACTTCTATGTACTGTTATAGATTTTATCCAAATGAATGAGCATTTTCATGGGAGAGTGATGTTTTTATGCATCAAATATCCATCTTCTAAGGACTTAAAATAATATGAAAAATACATGCTGGGTGAATATGCATTTAGAAGTTGCTGTCACATTGTTATTCTATTTAAAATCAGAGCCTGATGCACAAAATTCATCAGGGCTCAACCCTTGCAGGCCTAGCTGCTTCAGCTGGCCCTTCAGCCCTAGCTTCATCTAGAAGGTTGTCTGGAAGGATTTCTAGAAGGTTGTTTGGCTATTTGGTCTAATTAGCATATTAGCTCTTTATTATATAGGATTAGAGGCCCAGTGCATGAAATTTGTGCATGGGGGGAGGGGGTGCGTCCCTCAGCCTGGCTTGCACCCTCTTGCAATCCGGGACCCCTTGGGGGATGTCTGACTGTGGTTTAACAGGAATTGCAACTAAACTGGCAGTTGGACATCTCTCTTGCAATCTGGGACTGCTGGCTCCTAAACACTCACCTGCCTGCCTGCCTGATTGCCTCTAACCTCTTTGCTTGCCTGCCTGATCACCCCTAACCACCTCTGTCTTGGCCCCTGGACTTGAGACCCAGGCTTCCCTCCCCCTGGCTGGCCACAGGCACACGGGACCCCAGGTAGCGCTGCCCGGCCCGGCTTTGTCACGAAGGACAACTGGAATGACATTCAGAAGACATCTGGTCTATCCCATCTAATTGTCATATTACCCTTTTATTAATATAGACGTCCAACAGTATTTTGAAACAGGAAACTGACTCATATTTAGCAGCTAACCTAACAGAGAACAACGTTAAATTACCATTTTAAGTATTAAACAGTCACAACTAGAACCCAGGACTAAGGTGACTAAATTGTTTATTATACAGACATATAATAGGAGGTTTGGATCTATGCAGACACCAGTGCAAATATTTGTATTTGTGATAATTCACACTATTCAGCCCCTTGCCTTTGGGGTCAAGTCCAAGTTCTGAGACAAAGGAATGCTACCTTTGGACATTCAGCCCAATCCACCATAACTCCTGCTTCACACTAAATCTAGCAGAACTTAACTACTTATGATTTATCCCACATAACTACTATTCACAGATCTTTGCTTTAGTACATTCTTCTTGGAAAGCTTTCTCTTTCCTCCTTTTAGCCATTGGCTTATCATCTAATCATTTGTTACCTCATACACTCTGGTGTCCTTAACCTAACTAGACTGCTTACTTTCCATTAATCTCCCATAATTGCTGTGTATGCAAACATCTTTCTCCTTCTCACTACTGTTTTAAAATTACCTATCAGTGGGTGCATCAGCTGCACTAGACACAGATTCAAGGAAGGCAGAGATGTTCATTCTTTTCTTATTATTTGAGCAAATACCCAGGTACTCTAGCATATATTTAAAATTCTTGGTGGCTGAGATCGGTTTGGCTCAGTGGTAGAGCGTCGGTCTGCGGACTGAAGGGTCCCAGGTTCGATTCCGGTCAAGGGCATCTACCTTGGTTGTGGGCACATCCCCAGTAGGGGGTGTGCAGGGAGGCAGCTGGTCGATGTCTCTTTCTCATCGATGTTTCTAACTCTCTATCCCTCTCCCTTCCTCTCTGTGAAAATTCAATAAAATAAATTAAAAACTAAAAACAAAAACCTTGCCAACTTAAAAAATAATAAAATAAAATAAAATACTTGGTGATTGTGTCAATAAATTAATAGACAGTAGATTGTTAATGCAATTACTTAACTGATTGGAGGGCACATACCAATGTGGTTATAGGTTCAATGTATTTATCTGGAAGTAGCCAGCATGGGTCTAGGTTCTGGAAAGTTAGTTCATAGTATAGTTAAATGAAAATACTAAAATTAGAAAAAAATTTTCATGTCTCTCACCCTACTGATAAGTGGATCAGTCACATTAGCATATCAAAACAAGATATAACATCTAGCATTAGAAAAAAATAATATTCTTTTGAAATTATCAGTATCTAATCTCTTATTACAATATTAAAAATGTGCTAATAAACCTTTCACTACATACTAAATTTTCATTAATCTTAGTATTCAAGTTGGGAAAGCCACAAAATAAAGGCCTTGGGAAATTATTTGGGTGCTATCTCCAATTCTAAATATAGTCCTTCTTTAATATCTTCATTGATTTAAGATGTACCAAAAAGAATGGGTGAATGAGTGCAAATATATTTCACCTAGGATTACTATCTTATTTAACCTTAAAATAAAAACAAAAATAAGGTAAAATTACCAAAAATTTACATATGATAACAAGAAAATATCATGGTTCCCAAAGGCTGTTAGTAATCTAAAGTATAGAATATTGAAGATAATAGCCTTTTCACTCATTATTTCCCTATATACATTCTAACCAAATGTATTTTTGTTTGTTTGATTGTTAATCCTTACCTGAGGATACATTTTCCCATTACTGTTTAGATAGAATGGGAGAAAGAGAAAAAGGTGAGAGAGAGAGATGTGAGAGGGACACATCAACTGGTTGCTTCCTGCACCTGCCCCAATTGAGGGGCAGGGTAACACTCTAACCACTGAGCAACATTTGCCAGGGAAAATGAACTCATTTTTATACAAAGGCACAATGAAGTTAAAAAATACATGTACAATTTTAATGAATTTCAAAATAAATCCATGTGCTTTCTTTTCTTTCATTAAAAAAAAAAATCTAACTCCTAAATATTTGTAGAACTACAGAGCACTCAACCACAAGTAAAACTGAGAGGTCACCCAGGGCCTAAATAGAAAGAAAATCCAAAATGAGTTGTTTAAAAACAGTACAATAGCACACAAACACTTCTGATTTCCATTTCTGTACATATCTAAATTGCTTTGGAATTTATCAAAAACAGTTGGAAGATGTAAACGCTGGGATAGTCAAAGCTATGGATTTGCAAAGCTTTCCGGAATCTCTGGTAGACAAAGCTATGCTATTTAAATGCTTGTACATGGCTGCAAATTGGGACTTCTGCTCTCTGGCCAGGGGACTGAATCAGAACTAAAAATATGCTTTGACCTTGATTTTAAGATATATTTCTATCTCGGTGCCTTGGTCCGTGATCTTAGCCAGAGGGTGAGAAATTTGAAAGATGGCAGCTCATCCTTGCCATCTTTGATTCTCTTTAAAAAAAAATCTTTATTGCTTTTATTGTTGAAAGTATTACACATCCCCCTTTCTTTCCCATTGACCTCTTCCAGCTCACCTCTATTTCCCCCCCTCCCTCCTGCCCTGTCCCAAGCTTTCCCCATACTATTGTCTGTACCAATGAGTTAGGCACACATATTTAAAAGGAGTTAAAAAAAAGGTGAAGATGCAATGAATGGGGCTTTTCTGGTAAGTTGACTGCTGATATAGTTCTGTGTATGGTTACTGCTTTGAACATTTAAGATAAATATACAGTGCAGCCTACTGCATGAAGAATGCTTCACAGAGCAGTAAAGTGGAAAACACAGGCTATTATTAGGGGTCCCTGAGGTCTAAACTATATAGGAATTTAGTTTAACTGCATAATAGCAGAATATTTAATAAAACAGGGACATCAAAAAAGTAAGTATAAAAAATCTTCCAAATTAAGTATATGTTTCCTTAAGTAATATTTTTGTCATTTCCTTTTCTTTTTATGATAAATTTCTCTTCAATCAAAAATCTCAATAGACCACATTGTAAAAATATTTAGAATACCCCTGTAAAGCCAAATTCAGGCCTAACAATAAAATAGGATTTATTTTTTTAGCACAAATACTATTGTACTGGGCTCTTGTTCTTCCTTCAAAAGCCCTCCACTGCATTTGTTAACTTCAGCATTTATTGCCAAAATCGGTCTCATGCAAGCTCTAAGGAACTTCACACAGATGTAATTAGACAGTGCTGCATCTCAGGCCAGCATTGTATTTCTGTTGTTTCCTTCCCAGGAACTTCTCTAAGACATGGTAGGAAATCACCAGCAACCTTTCTTTAGTCATGCATGCGCAATCTACAAGGTCAGGGATGTTAATGTCCAGGGAGCTAGTCTTGCCCGGTAGTATAAAAGAGTTGTTATGGCAATGTTTTCTTCTTCTGTTCTCTGGGATAGACAGTTATGAAGTATCCCATATAATAAAGAGGTAATATGCAAACTAACCCTCACACCCTCACAAGATGGCTGCGTATGACCAGGCTGGCAGGAGGGTTAGTGAGGGATGACCAAACAACTTAACAAGCAGTCTGCATGGGGCAACCAGGCCGGCAGGGTATTAGTGAGGGATTATGAAGCATCTGAACAGCAGGTTACATGGGGCAACCAGGACAGTAGGGGGGGGGGCATGAGGAATGACCAGACTGGCAGAGGGCAGTTGGGGGCAGCCAGGACAGAATGGGGGGAAAGTTAGGGGAAACCAGGATGGTAAGGGGGTGCAGTTAGAGGTGATTAGTCTGGCAGGGGAGGCAGTAAGTGGTGACCAGGTCAGTGGGGGGGAGGGCAGTTAGGAGCAACTAAGCCAGCAGGAACAGGGTAGTTGGGGGCAATCTGGCCAGCAGTGGGGACAGTTAGGGGTACCAGGCAGGCAGGCAGTTGAGTGATTAGGAGCCAGCAGTCCAGGATTGTGAGAGGGATGTCCAACTGCCGGTTTAGGTCTGGGGTTTGGCCTAAACCGGCAGTTGGACATCCCCTGAGGGGTCCCAGATTGGAGAGGGTGCAGGCTGGGCTGAGGAGACCCCCGTACCCTGTGCACAAATTTCATGCTCCGAGTCTCTAGTATTTAATAATGCTACTCAGAAATTCCTGGATAATATAACAATTACAAATTTTCTCACTATGGAGGACTGACAGAAGAAATGGCTGGGAAATAAAGCCTTGTTTTAACATGGTTTTCAAAGGATTATTCCCAAAACAGGCAGCACCTAAGACTTTGTTACAAATGGAAATCATTGTGCCCCATAAGATCTATGAGTCAGAAACTCAGGAGGTGAAGGGGTGTAGCCTAGCCACTTTTGGTTTAATAAGTCCTTCAGATAATTCAGATGCACAGTAAAGTTTTCAAAGCATCAAATTCTATGATAGTTGTGGCACTTTGAAAAGATGAGGGCTTTGTAAGTGGAAGAATTGTAGCTTTTATTATTGTTTTGAAAGCCTTGAAAAGAGAAAATGCTATATGCCAAGTTTGGTTAAATATTACACTTTAAAACCAAAGTTCTTTCAGGGTGGCATTGATGGAAACCCCCATGTCATACAGTCAAGGGATGGCCGCTGAAATTAAGACTCATGATCTAATTGTAAGTGTGGGAGGTCTTGCAAAGTGATTGAAAGCATAATCTCTATAGAGAGAAACTATGTTAAAAGTCAGGGCTTTAATATGAAAACAAAATATTAACCTGAGAAATGATATGGCCAGGTTTAAGTGACTAAGTCTGAGAATCTTTTATACATGCACACACACAAACATAAAACACAGAGATATGCTGGTAATAATACATATCTGCATCTATCCATACATTCATTCATTCATGTATGGATGTATGTAAAGATGAAAAAGTGGTAGATAGATGGTATGGTAGATTCCAACAAGCAAAATTGATCTCTTACATTATTCTAAGATAGAGGACTGTCTCTTCTTCTTCTTCTTCTTCTTCTTCTTCTTTTATTATTATTATTATTGTTATTATTATTATTATCGTTATTATTTTGTGAGGCTTCTGAGTTTGCCAAGAATGAACCCAAGATCAAGTTCCTGAGGCGCAAAGGATTCCATCTACTACTTCCTGTGTAAATTAAAATGCTAATTTTGTCACTCAACTATCTACAGATGCGTCTATTTTCAACTCTTTTTGGAATAACAGAGACCTCATTCAGATAAGAGGATCCTAGACCTCGCCCCCAGCAAAGATAGACTATTATTTTCCTGTCCCTCTTTTAACATTCCCAAATCAAGTATGCTAGCATAGAGAGAAACCTAAGATGGGGACTCTCAGAAGAAAGGTTGTCCCGCCAGGGCTATGCTGTCTAACGTGGTAATCCATAGGTACATGTTCCTACTGAAACTTGAATATGACTATACCAAATTGGGAAGTGTTGTAATGGTAAAATACATATCAAATTTCAAAGAGTTGTTACAAAAACAATATAAAATGATTTGTTAATCATTTTATATTGATTACATGTTGAAATGAGTTATGTTGGACATATGGCGTTAATTACCTTATAAAATTTTATTTTATTTTATGTGAACTTGTTATATGGATATTTGATGATTTAAAACTATATCTGTGGCTCATCATAGGTTTCTATTGTATATTGTACTGAGGCAGGTGATTATCAAGTATTTGAAAATTAATCAAAATTACTTTTAAATAGTTTATGGCCAAGGAAGAAATCACAAAGGATATTCAAAACTATTTTAAATGGAATAAACTTGAGAATACAACATATCAAAATTGTAGAATAATAAATCAATGCTTTGAAGAAAAAAAAATTTTTAATATATTTTATTGATATTTTACAGAGAGGAAGAGAGAGAGATAGAGAGCTAGAAACGTCAATGAGAGAGAAACATCGACCAACTGCCTCTTGCACACCCCCCACTGGGGATGTGCCTGCAACCAATGTACATGCCCTTGACCGAAATCGAACCTGGGACCTTTCAGTCCGCAGACCGACACTCTACCACTGAGCCAAACCGGTTTTGGCTGAAGAAAAATTTTAGCTCTAAGTGTATTTACTAGGAAGGAAGAAAGATATAAAAACAATTATCTCTGTTTTTACTTTAAGAAGTGAGAAATTATACCAATTTTAGCAGGAGATAAGAAAACTTCCCAACTTTTTTTTTTTTTTTTTTTTTTTTTTTTTTTTTAATGAGATTTGTGTAACTGTGATGCAAAGCCTGACAATGACAACCGGGAAAAGAAAAGAATTTCAGAGTTTCAGATCATAAGCTCTTGTGATGCAGATTCAAATTTATTTTAAAACAATAGTCGACTAATTATACAAATACATAAAAAGAATAATATAGCATGACCAGAGGGCTTTCCCTCAGAAATATATGGCTAGTTTAACATTAGAAAAGTAAATTGATTTAATTTACCAAAGGAACAGAATAAAAGGGAAAAATCTTATGATTATCTCAACTGATGGTGACAAAAGCCCTTGACAAATTCAACACCCATTAATACAACTTCTCAGAAATGAGAAAATTAGGAAAACTTTCTTAATATAATGCAGGGCATTTATGAGAAACCCATAGCTAACTTTATAATTGTGAAATATTAAAAGTGTATTTCCAAATTGGATAATATAAAGTTGCTTATTATCAGACCTAAATAATGGGGAGAAATTTTATACACACAAATCTGGAGACTGGATTTTTATGAGAGATCCTATGTTTCTTTAGAGTTCAAATGCAATCCCAATAAAAATGTTAGCATGATTTTTGTAGAAATTGACAAGCTGACTCTAAAATTGATGTCAACATGTACACAACCCAGAATACTAACCAAGCGCTCACAAGAGTCTTCGGCTATCATCACATCATAGAAGTGCTTCCTGGTTTAATAGAAATAGGAAGAAGGAAGTTTGGGCATTATGTAATGGTTCCTGAGAAAATAGCATTCTCATTGACAGAATTCGTGCTAGGTTTCCTTTTAATATATTCCCTACTCTGCTCTTCTCTGATTTGTCAACTTTTTATAGAGAGATATAGTATATAGCAAAGGCAGGAGAAATGATATTAATACTTTAAACTAATCATTATTTGGGGGGGAAGTTAATGCGATATGTTGAATTCTTTCTCAAATGATAAGAGATCTCTTCCCATATGTGATTCTACCACTTTGGCAATAATTTTTTTTCATATCTTTTTGTTCTCTTATTGTTTAAACAAATTGACTTCAGTCCCTGGCAAGGATATGATATAATTGACCGACTTTACCATTTTCTGTAGTTAAACATTTAATTTTTCTTTCTATCTAAGTAGTAACTCAGCATGACTGTTCCATCTTTAAAAGTTGAAGAAGCAATGGATACAAAACTCCCATAATGTTCCCAGTTTCTGAATCCCGTTTTGGTAAAGGGCCAGTGAAAGGGACTTTAGTACATTAGCAATAACTCAACTTGGTGAGCTCTGGTGCTTGTTTTATTGCCTTATTTTGTTTGGATTTTATTTTTCTATTCTTTTCTCTGTCCCTGAAGTAAAATTGCAGTTGTGTACAGGTAAAAATAAAATGGTGCCCCCTGTCTTTCAAATAAATGCAACAACAATAGCCTAGAAAGATTTATCATTGCACTTTTTAAAAACCCTTTTGGTTTATTTATTTCCATTATGCCCATTCTACCCCCTTACCCACTCCTTTGCACTCCGTGGCTGCTGGTTCTTGTTTATTGGTGGTACATTTTCATCCATTCACGAAAAGGTGACACCACATCCATTTCAAGTGACAGCTACCAAATAGGCTAGTCTAGTCTGATTAAGTGCATAGGGAGTTTCTTTTCTTTTTCCTTAAACAATAATTATTCACATAACCTAGGAGGTAGGGGAGCATAAGAACATATTATTCTTTTACTTATAGCAGTTAAAATTCAGTTAACTTCATGGCTTTATTGAAATGGGAAATTCTATATTTCTCAAAATGTTTGCTTAATTGCCTGAAAAGTGAGAGTTACACTTACCAAGGCAATCACTCAGTAAATAAAGGTAACGACGAGCTATTTGCAGGGTTATAATTTTACCCTTAAGTAAGACACACATAGATCACTGGCCATGCTAAAACCAATGACCCACTGTGAATCAGCCCAATGAAGACTCAGAATTAGTGTGGTACAGAATTTGGGCAAATATATATTTGTGTATATTTTGTATATCTTATATACATTATATAATGCCCAAACTTCCATCTTCCTATTTCCCATCAAATCAGGAAGAACTTCAAGATGTGATCATAACCACAGACTACTGTGTGTGCTTGCTTATTATTCTGGGCTGTGACTAGTAAAAGACAGGGCAGACTCTCCAAGGTTTCAGGCCTCCACTTGGTCCCAAAACCACTGCAACATTTTTATATACTGGCAAACATCTATTCTCATTCAAGAAGATTCAAAGAGCATAGTAGTAATTATCACTTATGTTTTTAAAAAGTAGAATCCTAGGCCTTCCTCCTCATGCAAAATCATACTAATAAGTTAATAATGCTAAGAAAGCAAAATAAAATGGCAGCCTTACTTTCTGTGCACTTAATGGTTAAATTGGTTCTTTAAAAAAAAAAATCAAGATGGAAAAAATAGCAAATGTCAGCTAGAGAATGGACGCATCTTTCATGATGGCAGGTGGTTCTACCTGGCTAGCTTTCTTTGTACTCAGAGCGAGAGTGACTAAGAAAAGAACAATTCTTTTGGGCCATTAGCTTTCTTGGCTCTGCTTCATGCCTGGGGAGAATCATGTTGACTGCATCACTGGCTATATGACCTTGAAGTTCTAAGACATTGTTTTATTTATTTTTGTTTTATTTATACTTTTTATTTATTTATACTTTTAATAATTGATTGTTATGGACAGTTAGTGTAAGATCTGCCTCTCAAGCTACTCACCTAACGTGTCAAAGGTATGGTGTCATACTCAGTTTAAAGGAGTTAGGCCTGTTTCCAAAAGCCAGAAGAAAAGGAGAAAAGGAGATTAGAATGAGTGATCTGTAGTCTTGCTTTCGTCATTTCCACCCTGGTGCCTGGTGTGCTACTGTGTACACTACAGTGCCTTTGGCAACCGGAGATCTGCACAGGCCTCAGAAGTGCCCAGAAACGGAATGACAGAAGCAGACCCTTTAGTTATCTTCCTAACATGATACTGTGGTTGAGAAGCTGGGCCATGAATGGGTATCAGCTGCAGTCACATACTTTCCTGATCTCAGGCCTTCTCCACGAAATGCCCAAGCCTGCTGGAAAAGCTTTGCTCTCCTCACAGTGACTTCTTCTCTGGGGCTTTTCTTGTTCTTCTCTGCCTCCAGATTTCAGCCACAGCTACTCCAACCCATTCTCCAACTCTGGGTCAGTTTTGAAGCTTCTCACTCAGAAGGTCCCCTGAGTCCATGGAAGAATGACCTTGTGCCCGCTGAAAATGATGCCAGCTAAGGACAGTTAGGGATGATAGCATTAGCTAAGCTACAGAAAGGTTTCATGAGGGCAAACGATGCCTTGTAGATTTGCATTTTCATAATTAAAATGGTCATTTAGAGGTTTAGAATGGGTCAAAGAAGTTTTGCACAATCTTTAGTCATAATGCTAAATAGAGAAGAGCAGTAGGATTTTGAAAGTTCAACTTTTTTCCATGTGAATTATTTTATTGGCATAGTGGAGCTTTTGTGTCATTTAAAAATTTTATTTTTCAAGAACCACAGCATGCAGTATAGACAGATGCTCTTCTTCTTTTGGCCTCCAAATTCCAAAGTTAAAAAGATAATCAATACATGAGATAGGGCTTACAATTACATATACAGTGTGAACCAAATATAAAAATAAATAATTTGGAAAAATATAATTTTAAAAATACACATTAGTAGCAATCACTCAGTTGTGGAATAATTCACTAATCTTTTTTATTATTATTCTCAGAAATGAATCATGTATTATTTTTATAATTAAAGACAAATATTAATATTTTGGAAATCAACACATAAGAGGATAATTGTGATTCTTTTTTGTTGTTTTGTTTTTGAAAGCAGACATGATGTATATTTCAAAAATGGGAAATGACATGATCTAAAATATAGAACCATAGTTTTTTTTAAATAAATCTTTATTGTTCAGATTATTACAAAGATGTTCCTCTCCCCCACCTCAATTGTTCCCCCCACCGGGTTCCCACCCCACCCTCTGCCCTTTCCCCACCCCCCATTGTCCTCACCCATAGGTGCACAGTTTTTGTTCAGTCTCTTCTCACACCCCCCACTCCTCTTTTCCCTGAGAATCATCAGTCCACTCCCCTTCCATACCTCCGATTCTATTATATTCACCAGTTAATATTGTTCATCAGATTTTTTAATTCCCTTCGTTTTTAGTTTCACTTGTTAATAGTTACGTTATTTGTTGTTCATAATCTTTATCTTTATCTTCTTCCTCTTCCTAAATAACCCCCTTCAGCAATTCATATAATTCTGGTTTGGTGGTGATGAACACCTTTAGCTTTTTTTAAAATTTGTGAAGCTCTTTATCTGGCCTTCAATTCTGAGTGATAGCTTTGCTGGGTAGAGTATATTTGGCTGTAGGTTCTTGTTATTCATCACCTTGAATATTTCTTGCCATTCCTGTCTGGCCTGCATGATTTCTGTTGAGAAATCAGCTGACAATTGTATGGGTGCTCCTTTATAGGTAACTATCCATTTTTCTCTTGCTGCTTTTAATATTCTCTCTTTGTCTTTTGCTCTTGGAATTTTAATTATGATGTGTCTTGGTATGGTCCTCTTTGGATTCCTTTTGTTTGGGGTTCTCTGCACTTCCTGGACTTGTAATAAGTCTATTTCTTTCACCAGGTAGGGGAAGTTTTCTGTCACTATTTCTTCCAATATGCTTTGGGTATCTTGCTCTCTCTCTTCTTCTGGGACCCCCTTAATCTTCTGTTGGTTTACTTGAAATTGTCCCAGAGGTTTCTTACACTATCTTCAACTTTTTGGATTCTCTTATCTTCTTGCTTCTGTGGAGGAGTGTCCTCTGGCTCTTTGTGTTCTAAATCTTTATCTTGATTCTTGCAATCTTCCAGTCTGTTTTTAGGACTCTGTGTAATATTTTTTTTTTAATTTCAGACAATTTTTTCTTTATTTGTAGTTGAGCCCTATTTATTTATAGTTGATCCCTTTTCATATCCCCATAAGTCTCATTTATTTTATTGGCCTTTTTTAGGAAATTCTTGAAAAACCTTATAACTGTAGTTTTGAACTCAATGTTCATTCTTTTCTTTTCCTCCATCTCCTACCTTTGTTTCCTGCCTCTTCTCTCCATTTTAGTTGTTTTCCTGATTTGATGGAATAGTTTTGTGTGCTAGGTGTTCTGGTAGAGCCCAGTAGCACAGCCTTCCCAGTTACCTGTGTGGACAGTCTTGGTATAGCGCTTTGTGGGCTGTGTGTGCAGTCTTGTTGTTAAGCCTTGCTTATTGTTGGTATCACTGGATAGCATTGATCTCCAAGCCAATTGGCTGTGAGGATCAGCAGTGTCTCAGCTAGGAGGACTTTTGTACTCTGTTTGGATGAGGCGGAATCTCGGGGTGGTGGAGACAACCTTTGGTTCCCTGTCAGTCTCACCTTAGGAAAGTCCTATTCGCAGTGAGTCCTGAAAGATTGGTTGCAGGTGCACGCACCTCTTTGGTAAAGGTGCAGACAAGCTTTGGATTCCGGCCAGTCCCTTCTTAGAGAAAGCCGGCCTCTGGTTGAGCTTCTGTGCTCAGCTTGGATGGGGCAGAGTCTTAGGGTGATGCAGACAAGCTTTGGTTTCCTGCCGGCCCCTCCCTGAGTTCCGCAGTAATGGCCACTGGCTTCACACACCTCTGAGAAATCTCTGCCCACTGTCTGGCAGTCCGGCCTCTTTCTTCCTGACTGGGGCCCTCTTTCAGAGCAATAGGGTGATTCTGTTTTCCTCCTGAACAAGAAAGCCAGCCATGTGTTAGCTGTCCACCCTCTCTGTGCGCCTGTAGTAAGCCAGCAGCGAACTCTGCGGCCCCCTTTTTGTGCGCACAGTTCTCCACACCTTCACAGTTTCTGAGGTTCAACGTGTCTTTTCTTTCCTTCCCAGATGGTAGAGCCTCCTCTCAGCTAGCCGTTCGGTGCTTCAGGGAAATGTTTTCCCTGTTTTCCAGTTCTAAATTCAAAATTGTTGTGGTAGGCTGCATTTGGGTGTCTACCCTATGCCACCATCTTGGTTTCTCACCATAGGGTTTTTGATAGGGTTCCCTGATGTAACTATTTTAGGAGCCCATCTCTGAAAACAGAAAAAAAAAATAATTTTATTTTAATAACAAAGGTAGTTGCTCCTCACACAGTTCTCAAATATTCTTAGCTGGTATTTACCCTTAGATTTAAATATATCACCATTAATTTATGTCAACATTCTTAAATTTATGTTTTCAGCCTGCAAGTCTTTGAATGGCAACATATTTTAATTTTTTGCCTGCAACTGTTACAAATGTTACTGACCCTAAAACTACCTCCTTTGCTGTGCTGCAAATGTTTTGTGCTGCTGTTCTATTTCTCCTTTTCATTTTTCTTTGTAATTTCCTATTGCTCAAACCCCTTCATAATTTTATTTGCCTTCTCTCAAAAAATTTAAACACACTCAGTAGGAGTGCTTAGCACACCTCTGTAAGAAGTTCATTGTGTTTTTCTTACTTTTTCAAATTTGGGTAAGGGAATGCATTTAGTGTTATTTCTAATGAGTCTCTTAAAAATATCTCAATTAAAAAATGGAAGTTGGTCACTCAGATACTTCCTGTCCTTTGGGCACTGAAAGACTGAAATGGTGGTCCGTTGGCACTGTTATGGCAGGCAGGCGGGTGGGTGGAGCCAGGGCCAGCAGTAAAAAGGAGGCAGCAGTAGTGGCCCTGGCAGCTTGGGACCAAGTACATGGAACAGAACCACCGGGATTCTGCAGAGGCTGTTCCAATTCTCTCTGT
This sequence comes from Vespertilio murinus, assembly GCA_963924515.1. Classification (NCBI taxonomy): domain Eukaryota; kingdom Metazoa; phylum Chordata; class Mammalia; order Chiroptera; family Vespertilionidae; genus Vespertilio; species Vespertilio murinus. The sequence goes on from OZ004706.1 coordinate 70,113,587, forward strand.
CATTCCTTTGGCTAAATCATTCTGCTTGCAGAGTGACATGGGTGACAGCAGTGGCATTTGGTAAGAACTGATTCTATATAGAAACTCTTTGTGGACTAGAGAATACAAATCTAAGCAACAGGCATGTGGTAGACCTGTTGATATTGGCCCAGAATATCCCAGTTTATCAGCAAGAGGTAGAGAGGGAGATTTTTTTTAAGCTGAAGCATATATCTGCTAAAACAGGCATGATGACCTTCACTCACTTCATATTAAAAGATCCCAATTTTGAAATAACAGGAAAAAATAGTCTTAAAGAAATACTATACAATTAATCTGGTAATTTGTCCTAGATTAGTTGTTCAACTAACTAGAAGAATCAAAATAGACATGCATGTCACAACTGTCAAATGATTCTTCAATTCTGATTCCAAATGAATTATTTGGTGTTGTTGGGTGTAAAACAAATAAAATTGAAAAAATGTTTTATAGAGGACCTTGACATTATAGAGTTCTGCTTTCATTTTTTATCCAAATAAACAGTCTGGATAGGACTTGAGAAAGAGAAAAGCACAGAAAAACAAAAGCATGAACATCTTTTTTAGGAATTTTGACATGGTAACAACATTTTCTCATCAATATCTTGGTATTTTGCAGATGCTTAAATCTAATTAGAATTGGTCCATAAACAACAAATGTAGTTCTGGTCCCTAAGGCTTTACCCATTCCCATCTTCATCACATATCAGAAAATAGCTAAAAGTCTTTTTTGGCCTTAATATTTTAGGTTATCTTAGAGTTTTATAAAGAAATTATGAACTCCATATTAATCATTTTATTTGGTGCATGCATGTGTGTATTAAACTATGGCAATGAATTAATTTTGTAACTTGAACTTTCTTTTGATAAATACAATTAACATTTATCAGTTGATGCAAAAATCATTGAGTGAATGATGTTGGGATATTACATATTCACTGCATTTAAAAATATTACTTATACACTGTATATTTATAATAAATCAAGTGGATACATTTAGAATGGATATACTTTGTAGTACCACATTAACCAAGTGATCAAATTTAGCATCACCAATAGTGAAATAAAACTTAAGTGGCATTTTACATGAAGCAATTTAAAAAACCATACAACCTCTCTTATGTGATGTTTTTGCCAAAGAGAGAAAGTTAATATAAAGTAACCACTCATGAAAAAACAGTCAAAGAGAGCTAGACTGTGGGACAATCTACATGAAAATTGGTCTCATTCCTAAGTAATTCGTGATATGGATCAACATTATGGATTAAACTAGGTAAAATTAAATTAACTTTAACAGTTACGTGTTTTTATTTTATTGTAATTGTATTGGGAAATGTTCTCAAGAAATGCATGATAAATTATTACAAGCAATATGTCACGATGTCTGAAATTACCTCAAAGGATTGACTTTCACTATTAACAACAAAAGGTATTAAAACATACAGGTAAAAGGAAATCAATAATGGTAAAATATTAATAAGTAGTGAAAATATTGAAGAGTAGATGAATATCCATTGTGTTGTATTTAAAATTTTCATTGATTAGATCCAGAGTGATGTTTTCTACCTAGAGCTGAAAGATTTGAAAACAAATGAACTGAGGCCAGCTCTGGGAAACTTTTTGCCAGGGTTTGCCAGGGAGCTGTGTGTGCAATTCATTCATAGCCAAGTGTCTATTAATGGCTTCAGGTTGTTTAGAGGGTAAGTTTAGAATAGATATGGCAATGAGACATCTGGGAGTGAAATTCATTGCATATGTGACTATAAAAGTATGAATATAAATGTGCATGGGTCAATAAGGCAGAGAATATATATGTGTATATCATTAAATAATGTTATAGTTGTAGTAAATTTAGAAGAAGCTAATTGTAATTAAGAGCCTATTGATAGCTTTAGATAATATACAAGAGTGTGCACATTCTTACTCATATGAGATTTCCAAAGGTATGAGAATAATATAAAGATCAATACCACTCTAGTTGATTGTAAGAGTCTGAAAAGATTAAGTTGAACATTTTCACAGACTAAATGACAATATAACAAACCAGAAACTTCGAGGTCAAATAAAAGGCAACCTAATTCCCATACTCCATGGATAGTGTTGAGATCATTCCTCAGATTTGACATAGAACTAACAAACACAGATGCTTGCTTGTGTATTTTACCTCTTTATGCCACTAGAATCTATTGCCTTCATTAGCTCAAATCCTCTCTAAGGCCAGCAAAAGAAAAGCTTCTTTTATTTTAAAATTCCTTTTACAATTTATTTATACATTTGAAAAACCTTGATATTACAAAGTACCAGTACAGAAATTAAACTCAAGTTAAAATTTCTTTGCATGAAGAATCATTGCCTCGGCCATCTGTTAAATATATTCGAGCAGGTCTGGCAGAATATTGCATCTGCTCTTGTCTTTCCTTATAGCTTTATCAGCTTTAAAGGTCAATTGTGATAGTGTTTATTAAAGAAAAGGACAAGGGGATTTGCTTTACCTTTAAATCTTTCACATGTTTTGCATTAAGCTATCTTTTCAAGACATATAGCCCATTAAAGCAAAACTGGCCACATTTGTGGATTATAAAGCATGTATAGTTTTCTTCATTGCAGAAGGATTGGTTTATTTTTAGTCACCACAGTTTGAATATAACTGAAAATTGAGGGGAAAAATTAAGTACACATATCGTGAATCTGTTTAAATCATTAACCATCAGTGGCATATATTCTTCTTAAATCAACTGTTAACCAAGATAAATGTTTCAAAATGTTGCCGATATTAAATATCATTCAATCAAGATCAATAACACATATAAAATAAGATTAGCGGTTGATTTTTTTTTTTTGGTTTACATATCTTTTTTATTTAAAAAAGTTTCCAAATTAATGTTACCCTTCAAAGTAGGGTACATTATTTCTATTGAGTACATTGTATGTTCCAGGACCAATACCAGATGTTTTTATAAGTCAACTAGAGGCCCAGTGCATAAATTCATGCACCAGTAGGGTCCCTCAGCCTGGCCAAAACTGGCTTTCCGACATTCCCTGCGGGGTCCCAGATATCAAGAGAGCATAGGCCAGGCTGAGGGACCCCACTGAGGCACAATCTGGGCCAAGGAGGAATGGGGGAGGTTGGCCAGCCAGGGAAGGACCATGGGAGGGCTCCAGGGCATGTCTGGCCCATCTCACTCTGTCCCAATTAGCTGGACCCCAGTAGCAAGCTAACCTAACAATTAGAGAGCATCTGCTCCCTAGTAGTCATTGCACATCATAGCAACTGGTTGACAGGTCAACTGTCTTCCCTCTAGTGGTCAGTGCACATTATAGCAAGTCATTGAGCAGGCTTAGCATATAATTAGCATATTATGCTTTGATTGGTTGAAGGGCCAACTAGACACTTAACATATTAGGCTTTTATTACATAAGATAACCTCTAAACCAAAACAAACAAAGAAACAAACAAATAAACAAAAACCTTAAATTTAAGTAAATATTCTGTGTGGCACAAAGCATATTTGGCAATTATTATTATTTTTATTTTGGATTGAGGTGCATATATTGGCAAAGGAAAATGAGAAGCAATGCCAGAGATATAAGCCAGCATCCAGAGGAAAGTTACATAGTGAATAATAAAAGAAAAGAAGAAAAAAATAAAGCTAGTAAGCAGTACAAATTGGTAATTACAGAATAGTCAGACATGTAAATTTTTTCATAGGGAATAAGTCAATAATATCATGTTAACTATTTATGGGGCCAGGTGGATACTTGATACAGCAGGAGGTTGGGGGTGGGGAGGGCACTCTGTAAAGTATATGATTTTCCAACCACTTTGCTGTACATCTGAAACTAATTCAGAATCATATTGAATTATAAACTGTAATTGGAAAAAAAAAGCAGAAGGAACCTTCCAGAAGTTAAGAATGCCAACTGAGTCAACTGCTGCTAAGTGAATAAGATAATTCTAGCATAGATCCATTGGATTTACTGTCATAAAATTCATAGGTAGCCAATTTGGAGGAATTGTAAGGAAAAGAGCCAGACTAGAGTGGCCTGAGGAATAAGGACTAGGAGACAAGCTTGTTTCAATATTGAGAACTTCATATTTCTTAGAACTGTCTGACAATGAAATGAACTACGTAAGAGATAATGTGTTTTCTGTCAAAGGAAATGCTCAAGCTGATTTTCAATTTTGGGGATGTTATGGCATGGACTTAAGCCCTTGTTGGGAGGTGAGAAAGAATGCACTATATTCAGTTACTGAATTCTTTGGGTAACAGATACTTTATGTGAGCTAGAGAAGATTTAAGAATTATCTTACATCTCCACTAGAGTCCCAGTGCATGGATTCATGCACCAGTGAGGTCCCTTGGCCTGGCCTACAGGGATTAGGGGATCAATGGACCTCCACACCACCACAGCTCAGCCTTACCCGCCAGCTCATTGGGCTCCAGCCCGCTGACCACATTGATCCAGCACAGCATGGAGCAGTGTGCAAAGTACCAGGTGGCCAGGGAGGAGCCCAAGCATGGGCTGGGTGCTGCACTGCTCCCGCTCATCCCAGCCCTGCTGCACCTGCTCAGGCACCCAGGGGGAGTGTCCACAAGAGAGGCTGGCATCACCGCAGCTGTGCTCACCAGCCATGGCTCACGGCAGCCGATGCCCAATGGTCAGCTGAGCAGCACTCTCATTGTGAAAACGCACTAACCACCAGGGGGCAGCTGCTTGTTGAGTGTCTTCCCCCTGGGGGTCAGTACATATCATAGGTACCAGCTGGTCATCTGGTCATTCAGTTGCTTAGGCTTTTATATATAGATACCTTTACATATATGCATTTTATTCTTTAAATACTAAAGTAGCAGTTGTAGATCAAGACTTATCTTTGATAACCTCCTGGGAGATGATGCAAGCTAGACTTTCAAGTCATTAGAAGGCAAAAAAGAATAAAAATACCTGAAAAATCATAACAGAAGCAACATCCCTTCAAAATTATTGAGAAAAAAATTTAATTGACAAGTAATATCCTTCCATATTTAATCTAGAATAATGATGCCTTCAATCTAAAGTGAATAAAAATATGTTGATGAACAAAGAAACAGAAAGTAGGAAAGACCTCTGGCCTATAGAAATTAAGGCATATTAGTAAATAAATAAGGTATTTGGAGTTATAAAATTAAACATATGTCTATGTAACCAAAAGGTGAGTATAACAACTAAGCATTGAAGTGGAAGAATGTTAAGTTTACTCTGAACAATATCACAATAGGAAAGGTCCTACTTGAAACCCAAAATATTTGGCGTACCTTGTCCAAGGCTCCCCCATATTACAGATGGCACCTATTGCTAATATCAACAAATATTTTAAATATCTAATATGTAAATTGTAAAAATATGGGTAGAGGGAAAGAGTAAGCTAATGGTGTCAATGTTCTAAGGCAAGAGAATAAAATGTCGGCATCCTAACTAATAAAAGTGTAATATGCAAATTAACCATCATTCTGTCACACCCACCAGTCATACCCACCAGCCAATCAGAGTGAGTATGCAAATAAACCCAACCAAGATGGCTACCAGGAGGGAGGCTTGGGTTTTCCTGGCAACAGAGGAAGCCAAACTTTTCAGACACCCTGGAGGGCCCAGGCCTCCACTCAAAGCTACAAAGTTTCAACTATAGAAGGTAAACAAATTCAAATAGAAATGGCAGCAGCCACAGAGCAAGCAGGAGGCTTGGGTCCACTCCAGGATACAAAGTTTCAATTGTAGAAGGTAAATAAATTCCAGATTCCAGGGCCTCTACTTGGGTTGCTAGGGGTATGTGGCTGGCCTGCAAACCACCACAAGCCCCTCACTCAGGCTACCCCATGCCCCAAGGGAACACCACCCTGATCTGGGACACTCTTCAGGGCAAACCTGCTGGCCCCCACCTGTGCACCAGGCCTCTATCCTATCTAATAAAAGAGTAATATGCAGATTGACCATCACTCCAACACACAAGATGGCTACTGCCATGTGGACACAAGATGGCCACCACAAGTGACCAGCAGGGGAGGGCAGTTGGGAGGGATCAAGCTTGAAAGAGAGGGCAGTTGGAGGCGATCAACCCTGTAGGGGAGGGCAGTTAGGGGTGACCAGGTCGGCAGAGGAAAGAAGTTGGGGGCAAACAGGCTGGCAGGGGAGCAGTTAGACATCAATCAGGCAGGCATGGGAGTGGTTAGGGTGATCAGGCTGGCAGGCAGGCAAGCAGTTGGGAACCAGCAGTCCTGGATTGTGAGAGGGTTGTCCAACTGCCCATTTAGGTCTGATCCCACAGGGCATTGGGATATCCCTCAAAGGTGTAGGCAGGGGATGAAGCAATTCTCTAAGCCACCCATTAAAGCCAACCTCCCTTCTTTTCTACCAGATGATGGATATGTGACCACACCATTTCCCAAAGAGAAGGTTATCCCAAAACAAGGAGTTTGGAGATGGCCTCCCAATAGAAACACATGTATATCCCCAGTCTCCTCTATTCTTTTTCTTTCTTTTTTTAAAAAAAAATCTATTTAATTTATTTTTTTAAAATATTTTTTATTGATTTTTCACAGAGAGGAAGAGAGAGGGATAGAGAGTTAGAAACATTGATGAGAGAGAAACACCGACCAGCTGCTCTTGCACACCCCATACCGGGGATGTGCCCGCAACCAAGGCACATGCCCTTGACCGGAATCAAACCCGGGACCTTTCAGTCCGAAGACTGACACTCTACCACTGAGCCAAACTGGTTTTGGCATCCTCTATTCTTTTTTAAAATTACAACACACACTTGATATGAATACTTGAATAAATTTTGTGCTACATTAAGTCCTGTGTACTTTCTTCTTTGCAATTTTCCTCCAAGGTGAAATTAAAAAATAGGTTCCAGTCATTAGAATTTTTATGTCTTATACTTTTATTCCAATTCTACCTCATAATTCTTCAGAATAGGTAATATATATATATATATATATATATATATATATATATATATAGCTTCCATTGTTGTCACTTACAGGTGGTAGGCTCCCAGGTTGCTCTGAGCCTTTCATGTTGTAAATCTAAAAGTGTTGCTTGGGGGTCAGTCCTATAGTAACAAGAAGTCTATCCCCTACTTGTGAGCATCCCCATCTCTCACTGTTCAAAGATTCCAATCCATGGATCTAGGATTGAAGTTTATTTAAGAGGAGTCCAAAGTCATTAGGAAAACCATAGACAGTGAAATGCCCACATGTTTTAAACACCACTATCAAAAATGCATGTGTTGTACGCCTGTAAGATTGCATATAATTTAATATTTCTTTAAAAGGCTAGACAAGGAAAATATTTTAATGTAATTATAGTTTACTGGTGGGGGAAAATACCTGATTCCCTGAAATGTTACATAATGTTTTATGTAAAATGGGGAAATTTACCAGAAAGGTACTACAGTAATTTGGAGTCCACATACTCATAGATTCTTCTAATTCCAATTTGCCCTTTCCTGGTAGTCAGCAAGATCCTAATGCTTTTCTGGACTACGCAAAGAGGTGATTTCTTTTCAGTAAATCAAATCGATTTCCATTTGTTCTTTGTCTAGGAAATTTTATTTTCTCTTGTCTTTATTCAATTTTCAATTCATTCTTCCCAGAGCATAAATCAATGTCTTCCTTTGATTTCATGGCAGGTATCCCTATTTCTTCTGTATTATAGTAGAGCTAGAAAAAAAATTACATTAAACATCATTCCAAGCTTTGAAGCTTTAGTGGTGCAAAGTAATCAATATCAGGGCACTTCTAACTATATGAAAATATCCAAAGCTTAATAGTCAAGGAGATAAATACCTTTGGAGAAACAATTAGAGGTCCTTGGTTAGGTTTACCATTTCAGCACAATATCATTGAGCCAATATAGCATAAACCAATAGGAAAATAATCATCCATAGCTTAACTGTCAGAAGAACTTAATTCACAGTGATGATTTCATTAAGATTTGATTCCTCTTTTTTTCTACCTGCTTTGGTGTAGGTTTAGAATTGGCACTGTATTAATTTGCTAGGGATGCCATAACAAAGTACCAGGAAGGGTGGTTTGAACAACAGAAATTTGTTTTCTCAGAGATCTGGATGCTAGATTTCTAAGAACAAAGTGTAGGAAGGGTTGGTTTCTTCTGAGAACTCTCTCCTTGATATATAGTTGGCTATTTGTTCCCTCCTGTGCCTTTACATGGTTGACCCTTTGTACATGTGTTCTAATATATAACGACACTCTATAATCTATAACGACACTAGTCATACTAATTAGGACCCACTCTAGAGAAATTTAACTTTATTACCACTGTAAATAGTCTCTCTCTAAATATAGTAACATTCTGCCGAAACCGGTTTGGCTCAGTGGATAGAGCATTGGCCTGTGGACTGAAAGGTCCCGGGTTCGATTCTAGTCAAGGGCATGTACCTTAGTTGTGGGCACATCCCCAGTAAGGGGTGTGCAAGAGGCAGCTGGTCGATGATTCTCTCTCATTGATGTGTCTAACTCTCTATCCCTCTCCCTTTCACTACGTAAAAAATCAATAAAATATATTTAAAAAAATAAATATAGTAACATTCTGAGCATTCGGTGTCCAGACTTGAACCTATGAATTTGTGGGGAGTGAAAAATTCATCCCATAACAAGTACAATTATCCCTAGAGATCTCTCTGTGTAGCCTGGCAGAGATCATAACATTTTCCAGGAAACCAAATACTGAGGTGAAATTCAGATTCATCTTTTGCATCTTCTCTGGTGAAAGGTAAACATGTAGACCCTAGGGAGGCAACTTATAAGCATATGTATTAAAAAAAAACTGTCAAATAAGAGAAAAACCTTAGTTGTAAGCGTCTTTGTTTACTTTATATACAATGGTTAAATTCTCTTCCATCCCACTACTCTCTCACCCTCCTCTATCAATATGTAAAACTATTTGCATGAGCATTATATTAATCCTTGAAGTTCATCCTATTATTGAAAAGAGTGATTTATTTTGTCCAAGTAAGTCAATATCCCATCAATTCTAAGTATTATTATTATGCAATTAATAATTTAATCCCCATATCGCATTAGTACATTTTATCATTCTTAAAAAATATTACCAGATGCAAAAATAATGGTTTGAAAACAACAACATTTCTTTAAAATTATTGCTTATCATCTAACAACATAATTCATTATTAAATAAATTTTTAAAATCAGAATTTATTAATATCAGTTGATATGTTCAGATAGTACTAGAAAAAACTAGCGTAATGACTTCATGTCAGAGCCTTATATCTGTGGGTATGATGAATTTAAGGTTTAGTCCATGTGATAGGGAGTAGTGATGAGAGGAACCAAGACCTAAAATATTGAGATATGGACTTCAGTACTTTGAAAGACACATTAAAATCCTCTGAAATAGATGTATAATTGCAGCTTTTAACTGAGACTCTTAGAGGAATAGCACTAAAGCACTTTATATTCAATGCAGTGAAATTCATGGAAAGTGTAACAGTAAATTGAATAATTTCTAAAATTCAATTAATATAGTTGGAAATTATATTACATGTTTATATAATAGCAAATATCTACATGTTTAAGAAAATCAGTGAGTACCTAATTAATGCTTAATAACTTGAGTGTCACTCTAATTTGTGACAGACTTTTTAATATTCATTATTTTACAAAATATAAATGATTGATATTTCAGTCAGTAATTCCAACTTCCATCTATTTTTTTTTCAATTTACTTCTGCCAGTTGCCCTTGATTTTCTTTGTGCTTGTTTTTGGATACTTATAATGAAGAGAAACACAAACTAAAATCTAAGAAAATCTCCAAGGTATTAGATGCTATGGCTTTACCAAATCATGAAAGCCAAAAACAATTATGGCTTAATTTGTTTTAATCACTGAAAGTATCTTCTATAAAAAAAGGCTACTATGCAAATCAACCAAATGGCAGAAGGACTGGTTGCTATGATACACATTGACCACTAGGGGCAGATGCTCAACATAGGAACTGCTCCCTGGTCATCATTGTACTTTCACAGGGGAAGAGCCGCTCAGCCAGTAGCTCAGAAGCCGAGCTCATGGCTGGCAAGCTCAACAGTGGTGGCATTTGCAAGAGCACTAAGTATATCCGACTGCTGGCCTAGGCCTGCTCCCTGTGAGGAGTGGCTAAGCTGTCAGTTGGACATCCTCCAAGGGCTCCTAGACTACGTAAGGGCAGAGGCCTGGCTGAGGAATCTCACCCCAATCCCCCGCCGAGTGCATGAATCTCATGCACTGGACCTCTAGTTTTTTTTTGTAGTTTTTGATTTAAAAAATATAGCAATCAAAAATATTTTTATAAAGCATGCTGCTAAGATGCCAAGATATTTTAAAAGATAATTTTATTATCACTTTCGTTTAGATGAAGGACAGTGTCAAATTTTAAAGAATAGAAAGTAAATACAGCAAACCAAATGGTTCTAAGCTTTCACAGCTCAATTATTAGACCTGCTTGAATAAAATAAACATGTCAGATCAAAACACTTGTTTTCTCCCAATTTATGTAGATGAGCACCTGGTAAACAGTTTTACAGTACAGATGCTCAAAATGTTTTATTTTAAGGCTTTTGAAAAGTGTTATTTTTCAATATTATGTTAAAATAATATAGATGTATCTTTCAAAGTATATATGGACAAGTACATCCTCATATATATATATATATATATATATATACTTAATTAACATATACATGTATAAGATATACAGATATACACATGAGTATATATAGACATATATAATATACATGTAAATTATATAAATAATAAATCTGTGTATATATAAATATACATTTATTCATGCACTTTAGCAATTTATAGTCTTGACACATGTAACAAACTACAAATGATAAATCTTATGTAAAATGTAAAGAATCACATAGCTTCTCATTTTACATGACCTATTAAAAATACTACAGTATTTACTGAGAGTACATATGTCCTATAACCACAACAGCACCCAGATTATTGTGGAATGCATATTATACATAAACAATATATGCCTCCTTACTTTTAATTTGAACAAATGGTCATACAAATTTTATAAAATGACAGAGAATATGCTGCTTTTTCCCCTTAAAATATTTCTAACTAAAATGAACGAAGAAGCAAAAAAAAAAAAAAATAGATAAGGAACAAAGAAAGCACACACAACAAAAATGAAGCAAACAAAAAAGAATCAGCTTTTATCTTTTAAAGAAATTGCTGAAGCTAATTTAAGTTATTTTGCTAGTGTTTAGTAGAAATAAACACTATATTTCTACTATATAGAAATATTTGTCCTTTTAGGGAGCTTTCTCACAAAAAAAGAGTTAAAATATGGAGTAGTATGTAATACTTGAGCATAATGTACAAGGTATTGTTCAAGGTATTAAAAACAAAATCCTGAAAGAAAATAAAGCAATTATCTAATATATAACACAAAGCATTCTGTTTAAAAATACGTTGTGTCAATTTAACGAATGAGCTATAAATTTACAAGAAGACATAATGGCCTTCTTTTACAATTGTGACATTAATAAATTATATGTATACTTATTTTAATATCTATGAAATATTCAACAAAAACAGTTCAACAGTTTATAAAGTAACTAGAAGCCCAGTGCACGAATTCATGCACAAGTGAGGTCCCTAGGCCTGGCCAGCAACCGGGGCTATTTGGGCCATCTCACCCAGTCCCAATTGGGTCTGGAAGGTGGGAGGAAGGATGTGGGGAGGGATCGGAGAATGTTGGCTAGCTGTGGAAGGTTGGCCATGTGAGCACACTGACCACCAGAGGACAGCTCCTGTGATGAGCGTCTGCCCGCAGATGGTTAGTGCATGCCATAGTGACTGTTCAACTGGTCATTTCAGTAGTTCTGGTAGTTCAGTCATAATAGTCGCTTAGGCTTTTATATATGTAGATTTTAAAATAAATAAAACAATTTTGAGTTTTTTAAAACAATATCAAAGGAAACCTATAGACCATGACAACATCTATTTTTTTAGTTTGTTTTTTTCTTAATCTCTTCTGTTTCCCTCACAGACCACAACTGCCTTGTGATTTTCACTATCAATCAGTTACTTATTGACTAGAAGCAATGCCACTTTTAAGGACCTGCCCTGGAAAGTGAAATTTATATTCTTCTCTTCTGCCTTTCCCAAAAGCATGTGCTCATCTAAGCAAATGACTGCTTCTTTCTAGTTCTACCCTTCCTCTCTAATCAAGGCAGGCTCAAGAAATGGGAATGAGAGTGTATGTCCTGTAGAAAGGAAGGAAGACAGGGCATAATAATGTATCACCGGGCCAGGCTGGTGTGGCTCAGTGGTTGAGCATCAACCTATGAACCAAGAGGTCATGGTTTGAATTCTGGTCATGGCACATGCCCAGGTTGCAGGCTCAATCCCTAGTGTGGGCCGTGCAGAAGGCAGCTGATCAATGATTCTCTCTCATCTTTGATGTTTCTATCTCTCTCTCCCTCCCCCTTCCTCTCTGAAACCAATAAAAATATGTGTTTTTTTTTTAAATGTAGCACAGGAAGAGTAAGCCAATAAAATTATCTGCCATTGATGGGGACTTTTCTTTTAAAAAGAATGAAACAGAACAACAACAAATGAGACGGGGTTAAGAAATTCCTTATTAGCAATACCACCTGTCTTCAGAGAGCCAAACTGATTAAGGAGAAGAAACACATTTGTCCTTATTTTTTTTTTACTATGACATATTTCTTCAGAGCTTAGGCAACAGCTTGACTTACTGACCAGATTGACTTATTTTCTCAGGAAGTTTCTCAAACAAAACATGAAATACTGATCACATTTCAGAGTGAAGTGTTTTGTTTGTGTGTTTGTTTGTTTGTTTGTGTTATTTTGGTTTGTTTTGTTTTTAATCTAAAGAACAACCCTGCATATCTTTTTACTACAACTGTCTTAGCCATCTCAGATAAGAAAGAACTGTTATTTTATACTTATATTTCTGAAAACAGATGGATTATGATTTGGTCATGATGTGTTTGCTATGTGTTCTTGAATTTTAAAATTCTTCCTTTGTATTCAGTATCTATTATTGGTGATAAGAATTATTATGTGATGCAATATGTTTTGAAATGCCAGGTGATAGTTTAAAAACCCTCTCATTTTGGTCAATCGTTTAAAATATTTTTGGACATTTCATCTTTTCAAATGCACAATAACAGAACTGTTCAACAAACAAATTTAAAACTACATTGCAGGTCGCATTTGCACATAAGGAATCACTTATTGATAACTTCGTATTTAAATTCAAACTAATGGTTAAAATTAACTTGTTCTGAAGAGATTCTAATTTTAATGCTATTTCTTTAATTAAGAAGGCTATACAATGAGATATATTACTTTTAAAAAATAAAGGGGAAAAGTATTCTGAATATGAATGAATGGATAAATGAAACACCCACATATGCTTGAGCAGTCTGTATGGTAATAGAAATGATACATAAATAAAGGGATTGATGCAATTCAGAATTTGGCCCCAACAAAAGCAGTTATAATCAAATTATATTCATAATTGCTTAACAATCTTCTGTACTTCAAATAAATGTTTGCCATAGCTTAAAGAGATAAGAGCTTTGCTCAGAATTTTACTCATTCCAGTTTGCACTCCATTCCTTTTATTACTTCCCTATCTCACTCACTGTCCCAAATTAAAGATAAAGTTTTAGTAGCTCTTTAGACTTCTCCAATGCAAAATGGATGGGGATAGAGAAAATAAAACAGAAAATTTAACTTAATCTGCTAGTATAACATGTGTTATTTCTTTTTAATTAAATATAAATATTGAGTTGGAAATTAAGAAGCAACATACATGAAACAGACTGACTAAGGTCAGAGGTGAGGGAGATTAAAGAAGGTGAAGAGAGTAGCCAAAGAACATATATGCATAGCCCATAGATACAGACATCAGTGTAGTAATGGCCAGAGGGAGGGTGTGGCAGGAGCTGGGTGGAGGTGGATAAAGGGGAGTACATGAGAGACATCTGAAATAATGTCAGCAATAAATAAATAAAATATTTTTATAGAAGAAGCAACATATGATGGGTGAAAGTGATACATACATTATTCAGATTTAATTTTTTTTTACCTCCCTACCCCTTTGAAAACTAAACAAACTAAATCAGCATATAGGGAGACAAAACAAAATAGATCTGCATAGATTTTAGATGTATGTGAATTTCTGGAATAGTAAAGATAGTTCACAACTGAATGAGTAAATTATTGAAAAGAAGATATATTCCAAAAATAATGTAAAACATAATGTTGGTATAATTTAACATTCAGGGTTCCCTATAATGGAAGTAAGACTTTCTCATCATGCTCTATGCTGGCAAGAGACGCAGGAGTAGAATATTGAGCACTGTCTTGCCATTTTTAAAAAATATGTTTTTATTTCAGAGAGAGAGAGAGGGAAAGAGAGATAGAAACACCAATGATAGGAGAGAAACATGGATTGGTTGCCTCCTGCATGGCCCCTAATGGGGATCGAGCCTGCAACTAGGGCATGTGCCCAACCAGGAATCAAATGGTGACCTCCTGGTTCATGGATCTAAGCTCAACCACTGAGCCACAACCAGCCAGGTAAGACTCACACCATTTTTAATGCAGCAAAGTGCCAAATCTATAGCATGTGATGACATATGACACTCTTCTAAATATTTATTATTCCATATTAAGGAATACAATAATTAAAGTCTGATATCTGAAATAAATTTTCCTATTGAAGAGTGCTTTTACTATGCTAACAGCCATGATCATATTGTTTCTGTCTGCATTATTTAAAAAAAACATAATGAATAATCTGTTGATGCCAGAGTTAGTTACTGGAATTTGAAAAACATCAAAGAAGACTACAGATAGGAATACTAGTATTCAATACTTCCACTTCATAAATCATTAATCTCTATATAAGGATTATATCATGAAAGTCTGCCTGAAGCCAAATAATAAAGTAGAAATTGTGGTCTGTGGTCTGTGGCTTCCTCTCACCCTCTCTTTTTAAAATTTTGTTTTTATCTACTAGACCCTCACACCACCAGTGAGTCTCATATTCCTTCTTCATAATAAATAGCTAACAGCAATAGAATCCCTCAAGGTCAGATCTTCCCTCTTGTCATGTCCCCAGAGAGAGGGTTATCTCGTTGAGGTCTGGGAAGGAGAGCAATCCTAAAAGAAGAAAGATTTTAATATAGTATAAGGGATATTTCATGAAATGATGTCATGTTGGCAACCATAAACTCTAGCTAGGCTCTGAGCAGGACAAATAAATACTACTAAATTATTCTCCCTAAAGGGCTAATTTACATTAGGTAAAATTCAAATCAGACTAAGTTTCTTCTTTCTAAACAGCTTACACTTTCATCTCTGTTTCAACTTTACTTATCCCAAATGCAAATCAAGTCAAATCAAAACATTTGCTTTTTGAAATTGAGAAACACATGTCAGTTCATGGCCTCTGTGTACACTGGTAGTGGATCCATGCCGCCCCAGCACCGCAACATGCATTTGAAATTCAGTGTCCTCTTGGCCAGTTATTTCCCCCAAGGTCTCATAACCAACTAAAATTAAATAAAGTGATTACTCTGCCAGGGAGACACCAATCAGCCTGGAGTATTGGTGGTTTGGGCCACTTTTTAAAGTCCAGAGAGTGCTCTGGTTTTGGCATTAGGAACTAATTCAGTTTGTTTGACTTTTAGAGTTGATCCTCCAGGCATAAAAGGATGTTTAGTCATCAAACAAACAGGATTACTGTGTCTTGGACTTTTGCCACTGGAAACCATTAGTGGGGTGTGCAGTGGGAGGAGGGAGTGGAGGTACATGGGGGAGAGTTGGGCTACTATCTTTTCATTTCAATGAAATAGACAAACTTGCTGACACATGATCACTAGACATTCTCTTTGTCCTGTATCTATTCTATACAGACTTGGGTTGTATAAAATTGAAAGTGACCCTGGAGTTGTTCTTAGCCACTTCCCACTCAGGGCAGAAAACTTCTTTAGTTTATAGTTATATAAGATATATATAACAAATGACTCAATATATATATATATATATATATATATATATATATATATATATATACTTATATATTAAGGGAAAATTTGTTTCTCTGTATATTTTACCTCTATTAAATAGTTTGCCCACTGAAACAATGAAGATCAATGGATCAAATGCCCAATTCTTTTTGACTGGCCTAGCAAATGATAGAGGACAAGAATTGAATCCTCTAAGTTTACTTTTTCTAAATTTAACATGCATAGTGTCATTTTTAATTATTTTGCATGAGCCAAATAGCTTAACCTCACATATCTGTGGAGCAGACTGTATTTGGAAATTCAGTGTCCTGGAGAAATACTCTAAAGCCTTGTGACTTGTGAGGTCATGGAGAAGATTGTGGTCTGTTTTGAAGCATGCTTACTGGTTTCAAAGTCAAGTACTTTTACATTTCTCTATCACATGCCATCACCTTATTAAAGATGACCCATTCCCCAGACTATATCTAAGAGAGAAATTAGTACTTATCTGTGAGAATCTTTGTCTATAAATGAAAAACAAAGCTTCTAAAATAATCAGTGATTGACTAAAGCATTGAAATATTTTATGTAATTCCATTGCCCAAGACACTCTCTCTGACCCCTCAGTATGTTTTTACTTTTATTTTATTACTAGAGGCCAAGTGCATGAAATTTGTGCTTGGGGGAGGGGTCCCCTTAGCCCAGCCTGTATCCATTCCAATCCAGGACCCCTCAGGGGATATCCAACTGCCCCTGCAGCCTGATCTCCCCTCACTGCCTCTGCTTGCTGGCCTGATCACCCCTAATTACCACCCACTGCCAGCCAGATTGCCCCCAACTTCCTTCTGTTCAGTTGTTTGGTCATCCCTCACTAACCCTCCTGGCAACCTGGTAGTAGGCAGCCATCTTGTGAGGGTGTGAGGGTTAATTTGCTTATCACCTCTTTATTATATAGAACTAGATGCCCCTGCAATTGGGCTTTCTACTGCAGTCTCTGTCGCCCCACCTGTTTATCTCCCTTCTCCTTACCTGTTTCCCTCCTTCTCCGCGGCCCCTCTTGCTTGCTTCTCTGCAGCTTTGCTCCCTTCTGCAGTGCTTGGCTTCTTTCTACACTGTCTTCAGTCTTAGCTCTATTCTGGATATGCAAATTAACCACCATGTTGGTTGGGTTAATTTGCATATTCACTCCAGTTGGCTGGTGGGTGTGGCTTGTGGGTATAGTGAAGTTATGGTCAATTTGCATGTTTCTCTTTTACTAGAGAGGATAGCCTTGATACCAGTTGTCCACTAAGCCTAAAGCCTCTTCACTTGAAGTGATAATTATATAGTTTCCCATATGTAAACTAGAATCCATACAGAGATACTAAGATACTGAGGTATGATGTGCCTGTTATGAAGTGTGAATCTGCAGGCATGACAATAGCAAGGCTATATTACTATGCCATAAAATTAAATAATTATAACTATTTCCCCCCTACATACACCCACTTTCTTTTCAGCTAATAATTATATCGATGTACTTAGATACAGGCAGGGATATTGTTAGATAATGCCTGCAATTTGAAGTGACCTCATCAGCCACCTGAGGTGAAGCATAATTGCCTGATTTCTGTGCATTATCAGAAAGCAGACAATGTTAGTGAATTTTATTACTTAAGTATTTTAATACTTCAGTGCATAAAGACATTAAATTCCAGCTCCATGAGAGAGCAATTTCTTTTGGGTGGATTTGTCTCAGCAGGGGTGCTGTTGCTATGGGGAGAAGACTTAGATGTGTCCTAAGAAAGGGTGAGGCTCCTTAAAGAAGTCATGTGGTTTTCCTCTCTCCTGACACACAGGAAGAGAAATTTCCAAGTCCACATCTTCTAAGGAAATAAAAGCTCTCTGTCCTCAGTTCACTCTAGACGTAGTTATAACAAAAAATTTGCTGACAGTTTGTAAAGCTGTTGTTTTTAGGCAAAAACATAAAGCCTCCAGCATCACCACAAGCCATGAAGACAAACAGATGCTCTTTGGCCCATAGTGCATTTTTTACTATTGTTGCTGATATAAGTAGCCAATTAATAGACATTTGTTCCACACTCAAAGGTCATTGAAATTTGGTCCTATGAGTATATTTGATCCATGCCAGATTGTCTTTGATATTTAATCCTGTCAAAAATGTCTACATTTAAAGTTTTGGTGGTAATAGCATAACCCCAACACACCAAGGTTGTGGTTTGATCCCCAATCAGGGCACATACAAGCAGCAAACAATGAATGCATAAATAAGTGAAATAATAAATTGATATTTCTGTCTTGCTCTCAAATAATTTTTTTAAAAAGTCTACATTTAGAAAGTATCCCTACATTCAAATAGTCCATGTGTATTTATACCTTTTCTTCTATTTTAAATATTTTTTTCAATTACAGTTGACATACAATATTAATGTTTCTTTTAGGTATACAACCCAGTGACTAGGCATTATATAACTTACTATAACTTATACCCTGATAAATTTTTAAAAAAATATATTTTATTGATATTTTAAAGAAAGGAAGGGAGAGAGATAGAGAGCTAGAAATGTTGATGAGAGAGAAACATCAACCAGCTGCCTCTTGCACACCCCCCACCAGGGAATATGCTCGCAACCAAGGTACATGCTCTTGACCAGAATCGAACCCGGGACCTTTCAGTCCTCAGACTGACGCTCTACCACTGAGCCAAACCGGTTTCGGCTACCATGATAAATTAAGAACCCACCTGAAACCATACATATTCTATCTAATAAAAGAGTAATATGCAAATCAACAATCACTCTGATATACCCATAAGCCATGCCCACCAGCCAATCAGGAGTGAATATGCAAATAAACCCAAGGAAGATGGATTCAGCCACAGAGAACAGGAGGGAGGCTTGGGTTTCCCAGGCAATGGAGGAAGCCAAGCTTCTGCCTGCTCTTCCTGCCTAGGACTCCACTCAAGGATACAAAGTTTCAATTATAGAAGATATACAAATCCAAACAGAAATGGCAGTAGCCACAGAGCTGGATAGAGTAGGAGGTTAAGGTTGCCCCTGGCAAGGGAGGAAGCCAAGCTATCTGCACACCCTGGCCTGCCCAGGCCTCTGCTTATGACTACAAAGTTTCAATATAGAAGATACATAAACACCAACAGAAGTGGCTGCTGCCATGGACCAAGCAGAAGGATTGGCTCTGCTCCAGGCAAAGTTTCAATTGTAGAAGATAAATAAATTCCTGATAACAGGGCCTCTGGTTGGGTAGCCAGGGAGTGTGGCCGGCCTGCAAACCAAAATAGGCCCCTTGCCCAGGCCACCCCATGCCCCAATGTAACCCCCACCCTAATCTGGGACACCCTTCAGGGCAAACCAGCCGGCCCCCACCCGTACACAGGCCTCTATCCTATCTAATAAAAGAGTAATATACAGATTGACCATCACTCCACCACAAAAGATTGCTGCCCCATGTGGTCAAAGATCCTGCCCCCATGTGGACACAAGATGGACACTACAAGATCACCAGCAGGGGAGGACAGTTGGGAGGGACCAGTTCCGCAGAGGAAAGAAGTTGGGGGTGACTGGGAATGCAGGCAAGGGCAGTTGGGGGGACCCAGGCATGCAGTGGAGAATGGTTGTGGGGGAACCAGGCCTGCAGAGGAGGGCAGTTAGGGGCAAACAGGCTGCAGTCATGCTGGCAGTGGGTGGTTAGGGGCGATTAGGCTGTCAGGCAGAAGTGGTTAGGGGCAATCAGGAAGGCAGGCAGACAAGCAGTTGGGAACCAGCAGTCCTGGATTGTGAAAGATGTCCGACTGCCTGTTTAGGCCCGATCCCAGTGGGATCGGGCCTAAATAGGCAGGTGGACATCCCTCGAGGAATTCCAGATTGGAGAGGGTGCAGGCTGGGCTGAGAGACACTGCCCTACCCTCCCGTGCACGAATTTTGTGCCCCAGACCTCTAGTTTATTATAACACTAAAGGCCTGGTGTATGAAATTCATGCACTTGGAAGAGGGGTCCCTCAGCCTGGACTGCACCCTCTCATAGTTCTGGAGCCCTCAGTGGATGTCCAACTGATGGTTTAGGCCTGCTCCCTATGGAGTCAGCAGTCAGACATACTTAGCACTGCCACAGAGATGGGAGAGCCTCCCACTACTGCTGCACTAGCCAGCCATGAACCCGGCTTTTTGCTGAGTGATGCCCCACCAACACCACTACCACCATGGGAGCACACTGACTACAAGGGGACAGACAGTTCTTGTATTGAGCATCTGTCCTCTGGTGGTCAGTGCATATCATAGTGACCAGTCATTTTGCTGTTCAGTTGATTTGCATATTAGCCTTTTATTATAGAGGATTATTATATAATAATAATTCAATTTTTTTTTTTTTTAGGTAAAGGGAGGGGTAGAATTTTCACTTGAGCCTCAAGCTAAAATTGCCCTTAGCTCAAAAACCTGCATACCACTGAGATACATATTGATGAGGCTCATTCTGAACCCTCACACTGTTCTATTATGTGTATAAGTATTGGGAATCATCTTATCTCTTTAGTGAAAGAAACCTTCTGTTATGTTACAATGACCAATGACTAACTTTATCTCATGAGTTGTGTTTTGGCTTTAAGCCTATATCCAGTATTCATGCAGCAACTTCAGCTCTTCTGCTCAATATTTACCTGACATATATTTTATTTTATTTTCTCTAAATCTTTTTAGATTTTTATGTGTTAGATAGGATTAGCCTATGGACACAGAAAATAGTCTGTGGAAGGCCTGGAAGGGGTGGGTACAGTGTGGAGGAGATTAATAGGAAGAAAAAAACTAAAGCAAAGGGTCATCTGCAATACTTTCAATAGTAAAGATACATTTTAAACAAAGGAAAATTCTTAGTTAAAACGAGTTTAATGTGAAATAATATAAGTAATTGCTCTACACTGTACTGTATATCCTCAACTCCTCCCAAAGAGATATTAATTGACCCTATGTTCACTTAATAGTAATTGACCCTATGTTCACAGACTGCAGGACTACTTCTGCCACACCAACACAACACTTACTGCAATCAGACCCTGCTTTTCTCTCCTGGCCTCTGTCAGGGCCTCATCTAAGCTCCCTCAGCATTCATTACTGGGTTGCTGAAGTGCCTGCATCATTGCAGTCAATGCTGAGTCATGGTGACCCAGCACTGCAGGATTGCCTTCTGGTGTTTGGTTGAGCTTTTGGTCATTTTGGATGTTATGGATCATGGTTCTTTATATATATATATATATATATATATATATATATATATATATATATAGAGAGAGAGAGAGAGAGAGAGAGAGAGAGAGAGAGAGAGATTACTAGAGGCCTGGTGCATGAAAATTGTGCACAAGGGCAGGGTGTCCCTAAATCCGTCCTGTGCCCTCTCCAATCTGGGACCCCTTGGGGGATGTCTGACTTTCAGTTTAGGCCTGATCCCTGCAAGATTTGGCCTAAACTGGCAGTCAAACATCCCTCTCTCAATCCGAGACTACTGGCTCCTAACCACTATCCTGCCTGCTTGCTTGATTGCCCCTAACTGCTTCTGCCTGCCAGCCTGGTTGATGCCTAACTACTCACCTGCCAGCCTGATTGCCCACAACTACCGTCCCTGCCACACCCGTTCTCTGCTGGGACCTACCTACTCCATACCATGCAATGGAGATGCCAAGACCAGCCTCCTCCACACCGTGCAGAGCTGTGGGACCCCCAAGCCTCATTGTGCAGAGTGTCTACCAGGCTCTGCCTCCACTGTACATGTGCCCATCTTGTGTTGGCCATCTTGTGACATGGTTGTGACAGAATGTGACATCACCTAGGCTTTATTATATAGAATTACTATATTCCTTATGCTATACTTTATATCCCATAACCATTTGTAATCACCAATTGTACTTCTTAGTACTTTCAACTTTTTCACACATCCCTCGAACCCCTTCCATCTTAAAGAAAACCTTTTGATATTTCTTATAATACTGTTTTGATGGTGATGAACTACTTAATTTTTTTTTCTTGTCTGGGACTCTCTCTGTCCTTCAATTCTATATAATAACTGCCTGTTAGATCATGTGGTTGCAGATCCTTGCTTTTCATCACTTTGAATATATTTTGCCAATCCCTTCTGATCTGCAATTTCTGTTGAGAAATCATTGACAATCTTATGAGAGCTCTCTTGTAGATAACTAATTGATTTTCTCTTGCTTCTTTTAAGTTCTCTCTTTGTCTTTAACCTTTTGAATTTTAATTATGTGTCTTGGTTGGACCTCTTTGGGTTCATCTTGTTTGGGATCCTCTATGCTTTCTGAACTTGTATGTCTATTTCCGTCACCAGGTTAGAAAAGTTTTCTGTCATTTTTTCACATAGCTTTTCAATTCCTTGCACTCTCACTTCTCCCGGAAAACCCATCATGTGAATGCTGGTACACTTGAAGTTATTCCAGAGGCCCTTATACTATCCTCCTTTTGTTTGATTCTCTTTTTTCCACTTTTTTTTGAGTTCTGAATGATTTTTACTGCTTTCTCATCCTCCATATCTGATTTTATCCTCTGATTCATCTACTCTATTGTTTATTCCCAGTAATAAATTCTTCATTGCAGTTAATGTGTTCTTCATTTCCAGTTCTTTTTATATGTTCTAGTTCATATTTTATATTTTCCCTCTCTTTGTTGAAGTTTCTTGTAAAGTCATCTATTCTTGTTCTAAGTTCACTAAGCATCCTCATAACCAGTGTTCTGAACTCTGCATTTGGTAGATTGCTTGTCGCCACTTTGTTTACTTTTTTCCATAGAGTTTTGTTCTGTTCTTTCACTTTGGACATATATCTTTGTCTCCTCATTTTAGTAGTCTTCCTATGTTTGTTTCTACATATTTGGTATTCTACATCTTCTGGGCTTAGTAGAGTGGCCTTATATAAATGTTCTATAGGGTTCACTGGCAAAGCCTCCTTAATCACCTAAGCTGGGTACTCCAGGTGTGCACCCTGTGTGGGCTGAGTATACTCTTCTCTTGTAGTTGAGCCTTGATTGTGGTTGGCACATTAATGAGAGGAATATACTCCCAGGCATATCAGCTTCTGTCTGAAACCTCCATGGAGATTCAGCTATTCAGGGGAATACTGCACAGAGCAAGACTTACTCCACTGGGGCTCTGGTGTCAACTGAATCCACCTCTTAAAATGTATTGCTTGTGGAGATGGCTCTAGGGCTTCCCAGGAGGTGCAGACCATAGTGTCAATCACCCATCTGTGTCTTGTCCTGGGGACTATCTAGTTTGATTACAAAGTGATCTGCAGATGGCTGCTACTTGTGCTAGGCTTAGAGGTGCACAGGGAAGGCCAAACTGCAAACCAGCATCAGCTGCCTCTAATGCTGGGCCTTGGGCCACTTTGCAAGATATATGGGGCATGCAGAGGCCAGATGCTGCTTGTTTGAAAGATTTTAGGGATATCTAAAGCATGAACCAAGACAAACCATTTGTATGAAAAAGCCACTGGAAATAGCTTGGGTAGGCCTGAAAGTTGGGTGGGTTAGTGCCTCAGAAAATCACCAGAGTGCCAAAACCGGTTTGGCTCAGTGGATAGAGCATAGGCCTACAGACCGAAAGGTCCCAGGTTCGATTCTGGTGAAGGGCATGTACCTTGCTTGCGGGCACATCCCCAGTGGGGTATGTGCAAGAGGCAGCTGATCGATGATTCTCTCTCATTGATATTTCTAACTCTCTCTTTCTCTCTGTAAAAAATCAATAAAATATATTTTTTTTAAAAGAAAACCACCAGGGTGGGATCAATAATGTTAACCAGGTTGATGGAGACTCTGATATGGCCTCAGTCTATCACCTCTGGTGGTGGGGAGGGCGGACCCAGAAAAAGAAGATGTCCTCTGCAAGCACTTCTGTCTGGAAGGAAGCTAACCTTCCAGTTCTCACCCTCATGTCAGACAGTTCCTTCCCATATGTCCCTAGTGCATTTTGAGTTATTGCCCTAGCATTGGAGCACAGAATGGATATGTCTGTGTATGTCTGTGTGTGGGTCCTTTAAGAGGAACTGCATGGGACTCCAGGAGCCTCAGTCCACTCAGCCACAATCCCTTCTGGTTTTTACAACCATAAGTTAGGGAAACTTCTATTCCAAACATGGGATCCTTGGGCTGCAGGGCCCAGTGTGGAGATGGGACACCTTGATCTTCAGGGGAGGGGGTCTCTGAAGCCAGGATATGTCTCCCAGTTTTTATCTGACATAGCTGGATGTGGGACCAGCCTGATCATCATCTCTGACCTTTCTACCATTCTTGATGTAGTTTTTTTCTTAATATCCTAGTTGTAGAATTTCTGTTCAGCTAGATTTCAGGTGTTTCTGAATGATGATTGTTCTACAGTTTAGCTGTAATTTTGATGCAGTTGTGGGAGAATTCATGCACCACATTTACTTAAGCCACCCTTTTGATTTAAAACCCCTGTATTTATACTTTTGATTTGCAGGATTAATTCATAAGACCTACTATTATGTTTTATTCGTTCAGTAATGCTGCTGGAACTGTATTGCCAATAATAACACTGGAACTGTATTGCCAATAATAACGCAATAATAGATGGGGCATTATAAGACATTAGAGTCATAAACATGGAACATGAAGAGAAGTCATAGGAACCTAATATCACATTTATTACCGATATGTTTTGGCTCACTAGACTAGGTGAAGATCTTTTTGTTGTGAATCAAGTTGTCCTTGTATAGATTGGACTTAACCAACTATCAAGGACATTTTGGAGTGGATTATAAGTCTCCATGAGCATTTGCAGTGGACCAATGACCTACCTGGAAGGGAGAAAGCCATACTAGATATGTGACCTGTTTCAGGATGGTCAAGTGTGTATCTGTTGTAAGAATCTCAAGGCAGTAAGGGAACTGCTATGTTCTTGTGAGCCAGTCTCTCCTGGAGTAGGAACAAGCTGCTCCATAAGGGATTGGGAAGAGGTCACATGAAAGAAGTATTCCATTCCTTGTTTTTGGCACTTTATAAACATTTTATTAAAAGTCATAACAATGGCATTGTTGGAATTCATTGTTGTTTTAGGTTATATTTCTTTCTATATTTTTGGTAAATTGCAAGTTTACTTTGGCTCACTGTCTTCACTATGAAGACAAAATTTCTTTAAAAATATATTTTATTGATTTTTTACAGAGAAGAAGGGAGAAGGATAGAGAGCCAGAAACATTGATGAGAGAGAAACATCCATCAGCTGCCTCCTGCACACCCCCTACTGGGGATGTGCCCACAACCAATTATACATGCTCTTGATCAGAATTAAACCTGGGATCTTTCAGTCCACAGACCGACGCTCTATTTACTGAACCAAACCAGTTTTGGCAAAAGCCAAATTTCTTAACATGGCTTATAAGGCCTTTCATAATATAATTACCTGGTACATCTATTGTCTCATATCTATCTTTCTTCCATGTGTCCTGTGTAATGGTTCATGCTTTCAACTTTCAAAATAGTCTTGACCCTCTCCCCTCAGGGCCTTTACATACTTTGCCCAGAGTTTTAGAAGACCCTTTCCACCACCAATCTCTTAGCCCTCTTAGGTTAGCTCCTCTAGTAATATGATTTAATTGCCTCTATATCTACATGTCTTCTAGGCTGTGAGTACCACAAGGGTAGGGACAGGATGTCACCACTCTCCCTTAACACCAAACAGTAATTACAAATGCAAACCAATGATTGAATAGATGGGGCATTATAAGACATTAGAGTCCTAAACATGGAACATGAAGAGAAGTCATAGGAACCTAATATCACATTTATTACCAATATGTTTTTAAGACTTAGTTCCATCTCCATATATATATACTAATTGGAAGAAATTTCTCCAGAAAGTACTTCCACACTGAGAAGACTGAATCTCCCCTCCCCCCTTTCTTTTCTTTGTCTTTCCTTCATTTTGAATTAATTGATTAGTTCTTATGGACAAATTGAATTTTTTTCTGAATTCTTTAAAGCACAGACCTGAATTTGAGGCTGCATTTGTTCCACTAATATAATCTCTGGCTACATCATAATTTATATTTATCCCTATTGTCTAGTCTTTTTTATTCTCAATGTCTTTTCATAAGATCTCCCACTTTCTTTTTATTTGATTTTTTTTTGTTTGTAAAATGAGACAAAACATAAAGTATTAAATGAATCCATTATTTTTTATTTTTTATTGTTTAAAGTATTATATATACTTTAAAGAACTTTCCCCAAAAAAAGTCTTTAGAACTTTGTGCTATTAAAATTAAGCCCTTACAAAACGTTTTGGCTCAGTGAATAGAGTGTCAGTCTGCGGACTTAAAGGTCCCAGGTTCGATTCCGGTCAAGGGCATGTACCTTGGTTGCGGGCACATCCCTGATGGGGGGTGTGCAGGAGGCAGCTGGTCGATGTTTCTCTTTCATAGATGTGTCTAGCTCTCTATCCCTCTCCCTTCCTCTCTGTGGAAAAATATATATATATATTTAAAAATTAGGCCCTATATTTTTTCTAATTCTGCTATAATAATTAGAAAATTATGCAACAAAAATGCAATTTTACACATGCATAAACAAAGGCAGAGATAGAAAATATAATAAAATTTCCTGGGTGGTACAAAGAACATTTGAATTGGCTTAGCAGCTTTTTAAATCTATTTACACTTAAAAATATAAGTTATGGGTTTCTATTTACATTTAAAAATATCGGTTATGCCTTAAGAACCTATTAGACGAAACTTCAGATTGATCTATTTGGTGCTAGATGTCACTCTTAGAAAACTCCTATGTAATGGATATGGGCTGATCGCCGCTGTTTTCCTGAGAAACTGTTAGTGGGCCCTATAGCCATGTCTCTAATGCTACCATTGTATAGCTGGTTTTTGCTACCTGGTCTCAACCTACATTTTAGTCAAATGTAAGCTCAGAAATATGCCATTGCTAACCATGTTTATCCATCCTCAGAGAGCTCAGAGCAGATAAACCCTAAAACATGCACTGCTGTAGGGCATCTCTTGCTCCAGTTTGCAGCCTGTGATTTTTCACAGATATTATGAGGATCTGATTGAAAGCAAAGGAAAGCAAAAAAACATGTAGCAATTTATTTTCAGGCTACTTTGCAGAATTTTATTACTTCAGAGTCTCCATAAAAAAGGTATGAA
This sequence comes from Vespertilio murinus, assembly GCA_963924515.1. Taxonomy (NCBI): domain Eukaryota; kingdom Metazoa; phylum Chordata; class Mammalia; order Chiroptera; family Vespertilionidae; genus Vespertilio; species Vespertilio murinus. The sequence continues at coordinate 70,140,856 of OZ004706.1, forward strand.
TTTTAATTGCACTTCTTTCATTCTCTTATTTTGGACAGCGGCACATGAATGGGGAGATTCAGAGATCATTTCATGGGTAATGAAATGAGCTCACTCTTTTCTTAGTTCATAAAAATGCACATTGAGTTTTTACTGGAAAAAAAAGTTAAAGCAAGCCAAAGGTCTTAACTTGATGGGTATTAAATCTTGCTATGTCTAGTTCTTTTTTTTGGGATATGAACCAATATCACTGACATTTTCTATAAAAACTGATTTAAAAGCTATGCCCTGGTTGTTTTTTGTTTGTTTGTTTATTTGCTCTTTGTTTTTAGTATCTACAGAGAATTGAATTATGATATGTAAAAATGTGATTTAGTACAGTGTTTTGATTGTGAAAAACATTTAATGGACCATATTTGATCAAAAGATGTAGAGATTGCCAATGAATTCTCATTTTTGGTCCTTTCCTTCTTACTGCACACAATTAGTGACTCTGCCTTTTGGACTGGATAGCTTTAGTATTGGCTACCTTGGAGACAGGTCAATCTATTATGTATATAAAATGCATTTAATGAATGGTGACCAGGAAGAATGACTTGGTCAAATGTGACACATATAATTTTGGTCCAAGGTGATTAAAAACTGGTATACCACCTACATAGCTGCTTTCATTGACATATCGATGCTGGGAGTGTACACTGGTTTGAGCCTGGGAAGGGAAAAACCCCTCTGCCAAATGCATTAGATTTGTGTGAACCAGAAATAAACTTTAGTGTGGTAAGTAGCTGAGATTGAATTGTTATCAAGACTAATATTGCACCACCAACTCACACTGTAGTTGTAATATTAGCCTTGCAAACATGGGCCTAATTTTAAAACTCAAATGTGTTTTAGTTTATTTCTACAGCTTCTCTTTGGAATGAATAAAATGAACTAATGTTCTACCTATCTTTCCTGGGTGCATAAATATCAATAAATCTAAATGAGTTTCACCATCAATTTTTAAAAGAAAATATTGATTCATTTATTGGTTGATTGATTGAGAGAGAACATCAATTCATTGTTTCAGTTATTTATTCATTCACTGGTTACTTCTTGTATGTGACATGACCAGGGATCAAACCCACAACCTTGATGTATCAGTAAGACATTTTAACCAACTGAGCTATCTGTCTAGCACACATTATCAATTTTTTTAAAAATGGATTAGATAAACTCTTGGGTATCTTTAAATGGTAGAATTTTATAATGTTTTATAATGTGATTTAATTAACTTTCACCAAGATGAGTTGCTGGAATTAAAGAATATATTAAAGATAAAAATATAGCTTTAACAAATATAGCTTTAACAAATCTTTAATTTAAAGATTTATCTGAAAAGAAATCAAATAATACAGAAACAAATGTTTTGAATAAAATAATTAACTGTATAGTGAAACTAGTTCTTAACTTGCATATTCATCTAAAAAATAATTTGTTTATTGTCACTTTTTTGTTGATGTATTTAGAAACAAACTAAAAATATGACATTGGATAAAGATAATAATGGCAATAAATGAAACTTTATCTTTAAATATAAGTAAACATTAGTTGACATATACTTATTTATACATCAACAAATATTTATTGAATAATTATGGCAACTCATAATGCTTTGTGTTAAAATGGAGTTGAATAAGACAGGATTCATATCCTCAAAGAATTTGCAATTACTTGTGGAACAGACTAAAAACCACATAATTACAAATCAGACAAAAAAGAAATAAAATATATTCAATATGCTAGGAACTACTGAGTAGGAGTGGGAGGTGATATGAGTTAGGTAAGGGAAGGTTTTCATAATAATAAAGCATACATTTAAGTCTGTAAAATAAATCATTGTATATTGGAATTTCTTTACCTTTAAAGTAAAGTAACCAAAGTAAATAGTTTTACATGAACTAGACAATTACTTCAAATAAAGAAAAGGTTAAGATTATAAGAGAGAAAATCTCAAACTGACATGCAACTTGATAAAATAATGTAGGAAGCGTCTTACAAAAATCATTCAATTGAAAATGTGTCAGGAGGCACAAGGTCATCTCTAATGGGCAATGCGTAAGACAAGGATACATTACATATAGAGGACCTATATTGATTATAGACATAGGTTATTTATTTATAAGAAAATATGGAATGCCATTTCTTTCCATAATCCCACTCCTCAAAACCTTAAAGTCTGAATAGTATTCTACATTTCTCCCTTTAATGAAACTTAATTTTAACTATGAAATACTAAGACTATAAGTAGCATGCTTTTCATATAAAATTTTTACTAAGGATTCCAGGAATGAGAAGAAAGGGGAGTAAAACAAAACCAGTAATCATAGCAAAGGTTTAAAGGAAGGAAGAGAGAAGAATGATAAATGGCAAACTTTACCTTGATGTTTTAAGGACGGAGAATTGTGAAGCATTGGCCAATTTAGATAGGACAGCTTTGACTTCATTCTAAGAAGCTAACATATGGAGAAATAGGTACTTAGCTTATGTTGCAAACATAAATGTTGACAAGTTTATTTTATTGGTGAGAAGATTGTAATAATACATATAATGCAGACTGCATATAACATTCCTTTCCCAATCTCCTGAATTTTATAAACAATCTCAGGAATAGCTTTACCATCATTAGTCAATGAAAGCAGAATGTCAAGAAAGAAAGAAAAAAAGCACCTTTATAATGAGAAATGGATATAATTATAGTTATTATCACAGAGAAAATGAGGCAGAACAAGTTCTAAAAAATGAAAATATGATTAAGGATCAATTTAAAATGCATTTTTATATTGCTGTAAATAGAATTCAATATACCTCTGAAAATTTTTAATCACACATTTAGATGGAGCAATTTAATTTTTTAAAAGCCCTAATTTATTGCTTATTTCAAAATGCTCAAAATAGAGACCCAAATTTATTTCACTTAATCCTCATGTACAGGTGGATGTTCACATTTGTGTCTCATTCTTCTCATATATGAAATTAGAATAATTAGCTATTTGTCAATTTTACACAGTTAATAGTTGACAAAACTGAGATTCCATTTCTGATGTCCTTCCATATTACTGGGCTACTTTCTGGGAAATTTCCATTTATTATCTTCCCCTTATGTAGAAGATTTATCACAATTTTCCCCCACTTTCCTAATCCTCTTCCAGCATTTCAGAATAAAATCCTCTTCCAGCATTATTCAATTTAATAAAAATATTTTGTCAAAAAACGTATTAATCAGGATAGGTTAATGTGTCACAAAATCAAATACAATTCAAGTCTCCCATCTCCATTCCACTTTCTCAATACTTATTTTGATATCCTCACCCTACAAATCTGCTCTTGTTTATGGGAGACAGAGGTGTATAAGCAAGCCACCCAAGAGTTTCCTTGTCTACAGATAAGCATGTAAAAACATTCTGATTGACAGCCATAATCTTCTCTACTAGATCAATTCAAAGTGTCATTAGTCACAAAGCAGAATTCAAAAGGAGTCAAGTGGGCAGAGTAAAGAGATATCGGGTCCAACGTCTATCAGTGCAACTAAAATGGTCTTTTGGTTACATAACTCATGTTTCGTTGGCACCATGCAACCTGACTCAATTAAATACCATTCGTCTTGCCACACAAAAAGTAATAAGGTGGATCCTGGTAAGTGGAAGAGTCTTGTCTCTGAATCAGACACAGAATGGTTTTCTTAAAGACAGGGTGACTCAGGCCTTAGTGATATTGAAGACATTGCCAAAATATCCTAATTATCCTAAAAGCATTTAAGTCTCTGAGACTGTATCATCATGTCACAGCATGCTTCAGATAGCACTGTTCTGTATTTACAGAGTGCTTCTGCTTGGGTTTTTATTAGCTATTTGTCACAAGAGAGCTGTAAGACATGTCAGCTGTCATCTCTCTAATTTTACAAGGCAAAGAGGAAACAGAGACATGAATGCATTAAATGTTTTGCCCCTGAATGCCAAGTTCTTGCTGGCCTGTTGTGCAGTACAATGTCACTGCAATGGTGTGGGGATGGGGGCAATCCTGATCATTGCTCCAATGTGCTTGCAGCCCATTTCTGGATTACATATCTGTGTTCAGGACAAATGATACATGTAACATAAACAAGGTTTTATTAGGCCATTCTTCTGCTTCAAGTCAGTTCGAAGATTAGATGACAAATTCTCTGCTTTAACGAGACTCAGAACTAGTCTCAGACTTTCCAGGACTGTTGTTAAGTCTCTTAAGGTTACTGGAGAAAAATAAGTGGAGAAGATGCCTAGGGGTCTGGAAAGCATTAGTGGTAAATCCGGAGGATAAAGCTTCTTCACATCACTTTCCCTTAATGAGCATCTAATCCAGAAACACAACACAGTGCCTAGTGTCAGGCCTGCACATCTGCTACCCACATCCCGGCAGGGGTTCCAGCTCTCCGGGAGGAGGACTGAAGGTCTCTGTAATATCCATTATTCCCCTGAAGTCATGCATGGGTATTTGGCGTTAACATAGCCAACTGACTTGGCTAAAGTGAAAACCAATCTGGATTTTTAGCTCTCTCTGTGATCCTTAAAAGCAAACCATATATATATAAAAGCAAACCATATATATATATATATATATATATATATATATATATATATATATATATATATATAGAATATATATATTCTATTACCAAGAGATCTTTATTGAGCACTAAATATAGTGAAGGCACTAGGTAAATATTATGAGCATGTAAAAAATATGACATAAATAAGACATCTTTATTAAAGGAGAATCCTGGTAGGAAAAACAGATATATGAACACACAATCTAAAAGTACCTTAATATTAAATATCTCTTTATGCATATATATATATATATATATATATATATATATATAGTCCCTGCTTATTAAACTCTAGACTTTCGTGAGAGTCGAGAGGACCCCAGCGATTTTCAAGTGCTATTTTTTTTAATATCTATATTTATTAATTTTTTACAGAGAGAAAGGGAGAGGGATAGAGAGTTAGAACCATAGATGAGAGAAACATTGAGCAGCTGCCTCCTGCACAGTCCCTACTGGATATATGCCCACAACCAATGTACATGCCCTTGACTAGAATCGAACCTGGGACCCTTGAGTCTGCAGGCCAATGCTCTCTCTCTCTCTCTCTCTCTCTCTCTCTCTCTCTATATATATATATATATATATATATATATATATATATATATATATATATATTTATTTTTTTTTTTACAGAGAGGAAGGGAGAGGGATAGAGAGCTAGAAACATTGATGAGAAAGAAACATCGACCAGCTGCCTCTAGCACGTCCCCCACTGGGGATGTGCCTTCAACCAATATACATGCCCTTGACCAGAATCGAAATTAGGACCTTTCAGTCTGCTGGCCGACGCTCTATCCACTGAGCCAAACCGGTTTCGGCTCAAGTGCTGTTTTTGATGCCTCGGTGGAGTCCTTCACACACTGAAGGAGGCTGGCCTGGGTAACTAGTAAAGTCCTGCAGAAATGATAGCCTGTGACCCCAGCCAAGCATAAAAGACACTGAGACTTTGCCTTTCGCTCTTATGCCACTCACTCCAGGAATTCCAGCAGTCTCAGCGGGGAGGTCCACATTATGAAGAACCAAGGCCTCTTACCACCCACAAGCACTGACTCCCTAGCCATAAGAGTAAGCCACCTTGAAGCACATCTTTGGCCTTGTCAACCCTGCAGATGACGGTAGCTCCAACTGACATCACAAATGAAATTTCATCAGACTCTGAGCTGTTCCTGTATTCCTCCTAATCCACAGACATTGAGCAAGAAGTAAAAAAGAAAATAATATTAAAAAATGGATTTCAACATCTATGTTTTAAGGTAATTTACTATGCAATAATAAACAACTAATAAAATTTCTATAATGTAAATCAATATTAACCATCTTATATTTAATCAAGTACAAAGCATACACTTTGGATTGCTATAACAGGATTGGTGATTAATTTAGTGTTGGGACATCTTGTCTAAATCCTTGCATTGCTAAAAATTGAAATAAGTAAAATAACTAGTGAGGATTTAAGGTATAGTCTGAAGCCAGGAAGAGTGAAGTTTTTTTGTCCTTTAAAATACTTATCTTCTTTAATTGTGATTAACCTATTTATAAAGTCTGGAACATTGGTGTGGTTTTTCAAAAATATTGGCTACTAAAGTTATACGGATATGGGATAAAGTATTTAATTAGAGAAGATTTAGTGCTGTCTCCATAACATAACATATTCCCATCTATTATGAATAAGAGAAAGGGAAGAAATTACAGCACATGTATGAGAAACTAATCAGCATTTCCAGGTGTACCCTTGTGAAACAGGCATGCTAGTAAATATTATAGTCATGTGTATTGCCACAGATAGACAATTTAGAGTTAACCCATTCATACAAATAGCAGATGAGTTATATCATTGAGGAATACTTTGTGAGGAGTTTTTGATAACTTCATAAAGGAGGGTACAATTTTCACATACTTTTACAATAAATGAGGAACAGGTTTGTTTGCAAGAAACAAGAAAGATTGTCTAGAAATCTCAGATAATCCATACATATGAGCAGATGTGGGGTAGGGAGGCTAGGCAGAGTGTGAGTGAGTTTGTTAAGAGGTGGTTTATTGTCCTGCTGGGTATGATTAAGTGGTTGAACATTGACCTATCAACCAGGAGGTCACAATTAAATTCCTGTTCAGGGTACATGGGTAGGTTGCAGGCTCAATTCCTAGTAGGAGGTGTGCAGAAGTCAGTGGATCATTGATTCTCTCTCATCATTGATGTTTCTATCACTTTCTCCCTCCCCCTTCCTTTCTGAAATAAATAAAAATATTTTTTAAAAAAATTAAAGGTGGTTTATCTTGCTAATGCTGAGGATGTACACATGCAAGTAAAATTAAATGAATGGTGAAGGCATGGAGCCAGGGGAACTGAAGAACTTAAGGTAGAGGAGAGGAGAACTGGAGAAAGATGTGTGTTCACATCATATCTACTTTTATATAGAAAAAGAAGAACACCAAAGGTATGGCTTTAGGAGTAGAAAGGGAGATCAGGGCCCAGAAAGCCATTAACCTGTTAATGAAAAGAGAAGCATATGTGTGTTGGTATAAAGCCACAACTACCTGGAAATGGCAAGATAAAACAAAAGCAACTATTCTACATGCTTCCTAATCCTGACCCTTGTATATTCACTTATTTCAGCATTATCTCATTCCAATAATAAGGTTTTATAGAGTGATTTCTCTGTAGTCTGTGCTTACAGGCAACTCAGGACATGGCTGTCAACAAGACAGACCTGGTTTTATACCTTTCATAAATCTTCCTCCAGTTACCACCCTATCTTAAAAAAAAACACACACACACAAGAAAAACACCAAAAAACAAATAAAAAAAATCAAAAAACTATTTTCCTGCTAATTCCTTACTTAACCAAAACTAAGCAGCTCCCAATAAAAATGTAAATGCATAGACACACAATTCTTCCTTGACCTGATATCTCTCAACAGCTATTGCTCTTTCTCTTCTCCATCCAATACATGTGAAAAGAGTAATGACCTTCTCACCTCATGTAGTTTCCCAATTCTCAGCTCTCTGTTTTTATTCCCACCTATGCACTAGAACCACACCAGACCTTTTTATGAGATCATTAATAACTACTGTTCTACGGCACTTAAAGCAGTTTTTCACAATTTCTTCATTATCTTATACAACACCATTACCTCCTGATTCCCGTTTGCTTCCTTCTCAGCAACAAATGGCAGCATTTGTCCAGGGTTTATCTTAGAATCACCCTCTGTCTTCTCTGATTTCCACTCCCTATTATAAGAAGTGATCGTATCCAAACACATCACCTTCAACTACAATTATGAATAATTAATATTTTCAGAAATTATTACATTAATCAACACTGTGATTCAGGCACAGTTCTGATGCCAAGAATCACAAAGTCAACAAGCCAAGTCCTTGCCCTCAATGGTTTTATTTCTAGGAAGGGAAGGCAGGAAAATAAAAAGTGTGTCAAGAGGCCATGCATGCTATGATGGAAAGTTTCATGATCTCAACTCTTTTTGCAGCATTGTGATCCCTTTCTTAAAGTCAAACTCTTATGTTTCCAACTTTCCTAAACATTTCCTTAAGTATTTAAACTTAATCACACACCAAACTGAATTTAGTATCAATTTGCTTCTACCTTCCACCTTGTCAAAAGTTTATTCTTTTTCATTCTTTTTTTTCTCAATGAATGAAACTATTATCTACCAAGTTCCTTGAATTTTGATACATTTTTTTTGTATTGTCAGTGGTATTATTTTTCAAAAATAGTAAAACTCATGGCCTTTCCTTGCACAAATTCTGAGGAGCTTGGGAAAATCAAACTCCCAGAATGGCACAGAAAGCTTTCCATAGTCTGCTGCCTTGTTCTTCTCTTAAGAATACCCTCCAGCAGAGGGTACACTTTGCCCTCATCACTTTGCTCATGCTCCTCCTTTTGCAAATCACATCCTCTCCCATTCAGTCTCTCTCCATCTAGCTTACTCCAATTCAGTCATTGCTCAAGATTTTGATGGCCAGCAATATCCTCTTGGAAATATGTATTATCCTTGCCTTCCCTCTTGAGATCGGTGTCCTTAATGACTCTATGTTTCCTTAACCATAGACTTACCTTATCATTGATTGTAACCATATTACAAGGTAAATTCTTATACTTCTCATCCTTCTCCCACATTCAACTGTAACTTTCTTGAGGGAAAGAATAGTTTTATTCATCTTTTCCCCAAAGTTTAGCACAGTGCTACCCATAGAGAAAGCTTAATAAAGAGTTTGCAATAACGAATGAGTTGAGTATATTCCTGAGTCACATGCCAATACTATATATAATGCTTACTTATTATATCGCCATCTACCTACAGGGATTGTTCTATTGGAGTAATTTTATATATTGTTATTCATACACCGTTGTGTTCTATTCTGTGATTTTTAAGCATGGTAAAGTGGCCCCTTATGCAACTATTCTCTCCAACTCTATTGTTGGGTAATGTGTTTTGACTTGTTCTTCAATTTAACTTAAAACTAGAGCTATGTAGATACCATGCACAACCATCCATTTTTAATCCCAATGAAGCTTATTAAAATATTGTAAATCTTTCATCAACACCATACCTGTCCCTCACATGCTGTGGTATGCGCATCTCTCATCTTGTCTGTCCAAATGAAAACAAAGCAACTGTTGTTCACATTTTCTCTCTGACACCATCTGTCATCTCCCTCATCTCCCTGTCATCCCCTAATTTACACTGCTTATATTTATAAGAAAAAGAAAGAGGGGAGAGAAGCAAATTATAGACTTTTACTTAAGAGAAAGTAATCTTTAAACTTTTCATCATTACCCTGCTCTCCAACATGATTTGCCTGTTTTGTGTGACCGTGGAGTGACTTTTCTCATCTGCAGCAAAGCTGGACTTAGCCTGTCAGTCTGTCTGAGGCCTTACTCACAGCCAGTGGTCACAGAGTCTGCTGGAGTCACAGGGACCCAGGCATTGTCAGCTATGGCTGAAAAGTGGATCCCGAGCTGACTGCATTGCAGGGCATGAAAAGGAGGAAAATTGTCACACTTGTCAAGACTGAGTTTTGTTGAGGTTCCTCCCCACCCCCCACAGCGAAACAAAGAAAGCAGTGTTCTTGCAGCCTCCTGAATGCTCACTCAAAGGCATACTGCTGTGCAGCTATTTTGTAAAAGCAGAGAAATGGAGAATGATTATATTCCGAGGTAGCTAAAGGCTGTCTGGATTCCTAACTGGCCTGAGCCTCCTTGGGAGAAATGATTAACCTGCCATATGCCATAGCCTGGGGGAAACATGACAAAGATGGCAGTGAACCAAGTCATAAGGAGGTACAAATAGGCCAAATAGTAATACAAAAATGTACTATTATTTATTCATTATTTATTCATTTATTAAATACTAGAGACCCAATGCATGAAATATGTGCAAAGGGCTCAGCCCTCGTAGCCCTGACTGTTTCTGCTGGCCCTCACAGTACTGGCTTCTTCTGAAAGGACATCTGGTCTAATTATAATATTATGCTTATATTATTATAGATTATTATAAACTAGATGCCCAGTACAAGAAACCCAGGCATGGTGTGTGTGTGTGTGTGTGTGTGTGTGTGTGTGTGTCCCTCAGCCCAGCCTGCACCCTCTCCAATATGGGATTCCTCTCATAATCCACGACTGCTGACTTCCAACCGCTCACCTGCCTGCCAGCCTGATTGCCCCTAACCACTTCTGTCTGCCAGACTGATCACCCCCTAACCAATCCCCTGCCAGCCTGATCAATATTTAACTGTTCCCCTGCTGGCCCAATTGTCCCTAACTGCCCTCCCCTGCTGGCCTGGTCACCCTTACTACCCTCCCCTTAAAGCCTAGTCCCACAACTGCCCTCCCCTGGAGGTCTGGTTCCCCACAACTGCCCTGCCCTGCCCTGTAAGGCTGATCCTCCCCAGTTTCCCTCCCCTGCAGGCCTGGTCCTCCCCCTGCAACTGTCCTCCCCTGCAGGCCTATTCACCCCCAACTGCCTTTCCCTGAATGCCTGGTCCTCCCCAACTGCCCTCCCCTGCAGCTTGATCACCCCTAACTGCCCTCCCTTGCAGGCCTGGTCCCTCCCAACTGTCCACCCCTGCTGGTGGCCTGATCACCCACAACTGCCTGGTCCTGCTGGCCATCTTGTGGTGGCCATCTTGTGTCCACATGAAGGCAGCCATCTTGTGTGTTGGAATGATTATTCAATTTGCATATTACTTTTTTATTAGATAGGATTTTTTTGAGTACCTATATTATATCTAGTACTATTCTATGTGTGAGGGATGAATTAGTGAACAAAGCTAAAAATCCACCTTCAAGATTAAACATTCTATATATAGAATTAATTATAAGGGAAAATGCAACAGATCATAAATATAATCATGTTAGAGAGTATCAAGTGTTAAAGAAACAAAAAAGAACAGGATAAAGGAAAGTAACAGAGCTAAGAATCAATTTGTCATTTTAAATGGGCCCACATTGAGAAGGTGAAACTGAGGCAATGGTTCAGAAGAAGAGGAAGTGAACTCTGTGGCTGTTTGGACAAAAGTAATTGCTTGGAGTTCATCTGGTAGTGCAAAAGCCCTTAGGCAGGATCGTGGCTTTAATGTTTGTGAAGAAGCAAGAATAGGGTGTCTGGAATTGCCGGAGCCAGGAGAGTGTTGTAGGAAATGAAGATTAAGAAATAACAGACCAGGAGTGAGGGAAGATTGTATGAAGTCATATGGGCCATTATACTGACTTCAGCTTTCACCTAAAAGTAATGGAGAGCTATTGAGAAATCGTAAGTGGCCTGAGATGACTTGACTTAGGTGTTTACAGCAGCTATGCACTTGCCATGTAGAAAATAATCAGTAGGAAGATTATTTCAGATTTCAGTCAAGCAGGCCCTGAAAGACATGTAATCTCATTTAATCCTTTTAAAGATAAGAAAACTGAAGTACAACAAGGTGTGGTTGAGCAAGGCTTTATTTGCAAAGGATGGATCCAAGATGTGCACTATGAAGTGAGCAATGATGTGTATCCCCCATGCCTGCAGTAATATTGATTATGGTTTAATTGCACTAATGCTTGGGGTTACTAATGGGAGCTCTAGTATGTCAGGAAACAGTCCATAGACTTTTGAGCATTACTGCTTGAATTAATTTCCAGACCATATATAAATCATGTGATTGAAAACTGTGACCGAAATTACTGTAACATACTTTTAATAGTTAATCAACCAGTTTTCTATTTAAAGAAGAAAGAGCTCCCTGTCTGAATCACAGATGCATCTGCAGATTGCTTCCCACCTTTTCATGAGGATTCCATGTGCCATTAGAGAGGTACAATCCTTGTTCCATTTCTAACTCTTGCTGAGTTGATATCTTACCAAGTTCTTGGTAACAATCCCATCCTTCTTCTAAAATATGCAGTATTTTTCCACATCAAAAGTCACAAAAAATAATCAAACTAAATAAAAACAAATACTACAGTGATGATCAATGGTTTTCAGTGAAGATTCTTTACCTCATCAAGTTTAACATATATGATCTCTGCTGTTAGTAAAGAGATATGCTAAAAAACTTGTGGCAATAAAATCAATAAAGGTAAAAAATATGTACACTAATAAATGAAATCTTAAAAGTTTGGTACCTATACTCACACCAAAAAAGAAAATAATTAATGGAATATGAGAAGTTTTCACTTAATGCAAGTAACCCTGGATTTTGGGAAGGATTACAAAAAGCAAATGTAAGGGGGGGGATCTTTTCTGCAAAGTTCATTAATTATAAATGTTACAATTAATTAAGGAGGTAATTTAGAGGGCATTTTTAATGTGCCAAATTATTTGATTATTTGATTGCAGACATGATGATTCAAACCGATTAAATTCCAGACTTCCTGAATATTGTCATTAGTGATTAAATACGACTTTCTTGTGTTAGATTTTCCTTGTCATTGACACAGAAGCAAATGACTCAGAATATACTCTTTTGCCATTTTTTTTCAGGTGAGAATCAAGTTTCAAAGATTGCCATAACATTCAAGTTAAATAAATCTTATAAATGTAAAGCTTCACATGAAGAAGGACTATCCTAAGGTTGTTTGTTTATTTATTTATCGTTTATGTGTTTGTTTGTTTATTTATTTATTTATTTATTTATTTATTTATGGCCTGGTGCACAAAATTTGTGCATGGGGGGGGGGGAAGTGTTCCTTAGCCTGGCCTGAACCCTCTCCAATCTGAGACCCCTCAAAGGATGTCCTACTGTGGGTTTACAGGGATTGGGACTAAACCAGCAGTCAGACATCCCTCTCAAAATCCGGGACTGCTGGCTCAAGCTGCTCACCTGCCTGCCTGTCTGTTTGCCCATAACAACTCTGCTTGCCAGCCTGCTTGCCTCCAAATTCCCCCTGCTGCTGGTCTCCTTACCACCAATGGCTTCTGCCATCTTATCCTGGCCTGATCACCCCCTGGTGACCCAAGATCCCAGCCCTCCTTTTTTTCTTTTTCTTTTTGTTTCCAGTGCCTCCTTGAGTGGAGGCCAGAGACAGCTGGAAGCAAGTATCTAGGATTAATTTATCTTCTATAATTGAAACTTTGTATACTTTCGCAGAGGACAGGGCAGGCCAGGGCCCGTGGGAAGCTTGGCTTCCTCCATCATTGGGGCAACCCAAGCTTCCTGCTAGCTCTAGCTCCATGGACACTGCCATTTTTGTTGTGATTTATTTGTCTTCTATAATTAAAATTTTGTAGCCTTTAGTGGAGGCCAGGGATGGCCAGGATGGGCAGGAAGCTTGACTTCCTCCATCGCTGGGGCAACCAAAGCCTCCTGCTTGGTCCAACTCCATGGCCAGCCACCATCTTGGTTAGGTCAATTTGCATAATCACTCCTGATTGGCTGGTGGGCATGGCTTGTGGGTATAGCAGAGTGATGGTTAATTTGCATGTTTCTCTTTTATTAGTGTAGACAATGTGATGCCTATAATCTATAGCTATATACTATCACATGAAGTGGTTTGCTTATGTGATGTAAGTATTAAAAAAAAAAGTAGCATCTAAATATTTGGCCTCACATGGAGAAGAACATCTGGGTAATGACTTATTAAGAAAATGAATCTGGATGTCCAGGTGAAAAGGATGGTTCCTGTTCCTTGGTTAAGAAAGTGGCCTTGAAGTCTTTAGGGAAAAGTTCCACATGAGAAGAAATCACATTAAACTTTCAATGTGACCTATTTTAAGCTTGACTGGAAAATGCATAATTGTTCAATTTGAAACCCAGAAGAGAGCAAGTGAACATCCTTTGTAGACAAGTCAATATGAAAAGTTTCTGCTTATAGACAGGGGCCATATTGGTCCATAGGACAATGGACAGTTTTCAATTTCAGCAACTAAAGGGATACACATTTGTATGTGAGATTGTTAAATAGACCCTGTTATTTTATAGTTATATCATACCTGGATTTGTGTGTATATGCAGTTCACTAAAGTATTTTACCAATCATTTTATAAAATTCAAAAATCTGCATTTTGCCTCGATTCTGTCAATTTTCAGTGACCTTTTTGGTTGTTTGTTTTTTTGTATTGCGTTCTGGAGATGGCTCTCACTAGTTTATCCTTCCCAATTTATTGTTTATATTTTGTTATTTTTTATTGATTCAAAGCTTCATGCAATTGTTTTTAGGAATAAGCTTCTATATTAAGCAATGTGATCTACTTTCAAAACCATTTTACAAAGAGCAATGCTTTTGGACTCGAGTTCCAATAGTATTTTGTCAACACAGAAACACTTGCTGGCTATTGAAATTAATTGAAAGTATGGCAAACATTTCTGTGGGGTGATTTGTTGTTGTTTTTAGAATACTCCCTTAAAAATATATATATATATATATATATATATATATATATATATATATATATATATTTTATTCATTTTTTACAGAGAGGAAGGGAGAGGGATAGAGAGCTAGAAACATCGATGCCAGAGAAACATTGATCGGCTGCCTCCTGCACACCTCCTATTGGGGATGTGCCCACAACCAAGGTACATGCCCTTGACCGGAATTGAACCCAGGACCCTCACTCCACAGGCCGATGCTCTATCCACTGAGCCTAACTGGTTTTGGTAGAATATTCCCTTTTTTAAATCTTTACAATAATAAATGTTTCTGTGTTTTACTGATTCTCATCGAATTCCAATAATGAATGAGTGGCTTGGCCTTTTACAACTGAGGTATCTGATTAATTATTTTTAATCAGAAACATTTAATTCTATAGAAAGAAATTTTTTGTTTCACTCAATATATAGCACATATATGTGAATATATATATGCATATGCATGTGTATGTATATGTATATGCATATGCATATGCATATGCATATGCATATGTGTATATACACTGAGTGGCCAGATTATTATGATCACCCCATCAGTACTTCGTTGGGCCACCTTTTGCGTTCAATACTGTGGTGATTCTTCTTGGCATTGACTCCATTAGATGTTGAAAGGTGATGCAAGTTATCTGACACCATGCCTGATGAATAGCACTGTCCAGTTCTGTGAGATTTGATGTTTGTGGAGCCAGATGCCTGATGACTCTTTTAACTTCATCCCACAAATGCTCAATTGGATTGAGATCTGGTGATTGTGGGGGCCACTTAAGCAAGGTAAAGTCTCCCTCATGTCTCCCCACCTCCACCCCTCATGTTCTTGAAACCACTCCTGCACAATATGAGCATCATGGCATGGCACATTGTCTTGTTGGAAGAAGCCATCTCCATTGGGATGTGCGATAACATGATAGGATGAACTTGACCCGCAATGAAACTTAGGTTTCTTGTGCTATTCAGACATTGTTCCACAGGAACTAAAGGGCCCAAATCATGCCAGGAAAACATGCCCCAAACTGTAACACTGCCACCACCAGCTGAAGGGTTGTACTCATGAATGTGGAGTGCATGCTTTCATGCCATTTCCACAAAATTCTTACTCTGCCATCTGCATGATGCAACTGGAAAAGTGATTCATTGGACCACATGACTTTTCCCCCAATGCTCAACTGTCCAATACTTGTGTTCCTGTGTGGACTGGAGACATTTTATTTGGTAACTGCAGGCAGCAAAGGTGTTTGAACAGGCCTTCATCTCCCATATCCCATAAGATGCAGTGTACTGCTATTGGCCTATAAGGTCTATAAAGTCAGGTGGTCATAATGATCTGGCCACTCATTGTGTGTGTGTGTGCATGCGTGCCTACGTGCATGCGCGCGCGCGCGCGTGTGTGTGTGTGTGTGTGTGTGTGTGTGTGTGTGTATGTATGAGTGCTCCTAACCTTGGCATGCCCCATATGTAAGGGAATTAATTTTATAAGAAAAAGCATGTGTATATCCATTGTCTATCTCTATCTATCTACCTCTATCATCTCTCTATTTCTAATTTTAGATAACATATAACCGTGTTATAAATTTAGATATATGTCTAGATATAGATAGATGATAGAGATAAATAAATTATAGATGGATATTTCTTCTCTGAGAAAAATATGGAATTTTAATAATCTAGGAAATGAATTTCTGACCTTTTAAGTGAATGTGCTCATCTCATATTACCTGTTTGATCTCATTTGTTAGGTACAAGGTAACTAACATAAAATTTGTCCATCTCAAAGACTATGGTTTTCCTATCCTTCAGAAGAAAAAAAACATATTTAAATACACATCATTTTATTTCTGTGCATTACATTAAATAGATTTGGCATTTGTCAGCATCTATCTTCCTTCCTTTATTCTCCTTATGGCAATATCCTTGAAATCACAATTTTTCCAAAGGGCTTACAGGTGGGAAAAAAAGATAAAAATCATATTATGTTCACTTTATTAACTATACTTAGAAGCTCTAGTAAAGAGCATTATAGAATATGAAACATAGATTCTATATTAATTTTCATTATTATTGTTATGAGTTTTTGCAAATAGTTCTCAAACTTTTATTTCTTTTTTTAAGTATATTATATTGATTTTTTACAGAGAGTAAGAGAGAGGGACAGAGAGTTAGAAACATCCATGAGAGAGACATGGACCAGCTGCCTCTTGCACATCCCCTACTGGGGATGTGCCTACAGCCAAGGTACATGCCCTTGACCAGAATCGAACCTGGGACCTTTCAGTCCACAGGCCGTCGCTCTATCCACTGAGCCAAACAGGTTTCAGCTAAACTTTTATTTCTTTCAATCTACAGTGTGTCTGAACAAGCTTATAAAACAAGGATCACTGGGAACCTGTTTGCTTTTTAAACATATAGTCTCTATTCATGGTGGGAAACTATAAAAATTCAAGATATATTAGGTCCTGGTAATGTCTTCTCAATACCATGGTTATTAAACCATTTGACTTTCCCTTAAAATTCCAATTTGAAAACAATTTTTTATGGATACAAGCTTTTGATAATTCATAAATTCATTTATAATCATGTGCTAAAGAATATGGGATGAGTATGAGGAATAAAATAATAGACACCAAGTATCCAAGTATACATTAAAACAATAACAAATTATACTATTCTAAAATAAATACAATTTTAATGGATATAAGCACGTTACCTTATCATATAACAGCAGAAAATTATTTAATCTGTTGGGCTAAAATTGAGAAGTCAATCAGAGATGGGTAATCAGAGTGACATTTTTGGGACACATAGAACCTCATGAGGCAGTGAGCCATTGGTTCATATTTCCATTTACACATAGCCAGAACTTCTCTGAAGACTAAGAATAGATCTCCCAATCTATTCATGTCCAAGCAAACATACTTTCCTCTGGTGGACAGCAAACAACAGTGTCTGTTAGAGTAAGACTTTCTAGTTTTTATAAACAACTTTTAATTATTTTAATGTAAGAAATGGAGGTGAGTCCATATACATAATAATACAAAGACACTATGGGAAGTGAATTATTTTTCTAATATTTCTCAGTTACATAAACCTGCTCATTTAGGATGATCCACATTATTAAAGGCCAGGGGCCATCATGACCTAAGCAACCAGATGGACGACTGATCACCAGGAAGTGCATGGAACACTTTCTGTGGCACACAGGCTCCTATCATAGCAAGGCTAGCAGCGGGGTGGGTGCAAGTGGGGCAAGGTGGGCATGGGAAGGTTGTTAGCCTCAGGCCCAGCAGGCCTAATGAACTCACCATGCTGCAAGTGCTGTTGATCAGGCCGGGATAGAGACCGGGAGATGCTGACTGGCATAGAAACTGATCAATCAGAACCTAATCTGGGTGAACTGTGAAGGCATAACCTAAGGTGGGGGCTGAGAAAGGGTTTTAAGGGAAAAAAGCTGTTTGGTGTAAGGTGTAAGAAAGGGATTCAATATTTTAATGACGAGTTTGGCAGTATAGTGCATATGGTTGGCTATCAGTCCAGATATAGGAATTATGAATTTTTGTCTGCCAATAGCATCTCCTGCTAAAAAAGACTCCCCCCGCCAGTTAAGCAATCCTATCCTATATACTCTATCTATACTAATAAAAGAATAATATGCTAATTGGACCAGGTTGACTGCCTTCTTCTGGATATCTGACTTCCTTCTGGGCAAATCCATGGTGGTGGGGGCTAAGGCAGAGCCCGTTAGGGGCAATCAGTCCAATGGGGTAGGGTCATTTGGGGGCGAGATCAGGCCAACAGGGGAGGGCAGTTGGGGGCAAGATCAGGCTGGCAGGAGAGGGCAGTTCAGAGTGATCAGGCAGGCAGTCAAATGAGCGATTCAGTGCCAGCAGTCCCAGATTGTGAGAGGGGGGTCGGGCCTAAATCAGTAGTCAGACATCCCTCAAGGGGACCCCAATTGGAGAGGGTGCAGGCTTGGCTTGAGGAAACCCCCCTGTGCATGAATTTCATGCACCAGGTCTCTAGTATTGATACATTTTCCATTAGTTATAATATTACATTTATTTCATCTTCAGAAGAAAAATATGAAAACATCAGTTAAGAAACTAATTTTATCCATATAAAGTTACTGAATCTTGAATAGAATATGAAGGTGTGTATAAGTCAAAGAGTTGTTGGAGATTTTTGATTAGTCTTCCCCCATTCCGAAAGTATTCTAAAGATGCATTAGTACATTGTGAAAGCATTAAAAATGCAGTGTGCTAGTCACAACTTTCTAGAAATTCCCTCCCTGTCCCTCCCCTATTGCAAAAAGATCCTTGTGTTAAGGAGGGAATATAAGATAGCCACAGAAGGGATTAGAGTTCATCAGGACAGAAATTCTTGTTGCATAAGTGTCAACAGCCTTTCTTTATGACAGGCTTTCCAGTAGCCAAGCTGCATTTCCCTGGCATGCCTTTAATAGAACTGCTCTTCTCCATCACAATTTTTGCTTTACTTGCACATTGAGCCTTATGTCAGCAGTGCCCATGTCCAAAGAATCTAGGATTGATTTTAACATATCTCATTTACATTCTTGGACATCACATCTTCAATCCAAGGAAACTTATTTGTTTAACTGTCATTTGTGATCCTCCAGGCACAAATTTGACAATGTCTAAATTTAGAAGCATCATTCCAAACACTATACAGTTGACTTACAAGCCATATGGATTTGAACTGTGCATGTGCACTTATACACAATTCTTTTTGATAAATATACAGTCCAAATTTTATTCCCAGGGTTGCAAATCCCAGATTCAACAGCTGCAAAGCAAAAGCATTATTTTCAAAAGTGGTTGAGAATCTATGTATGCAGAGGACCTACTTAAGTTATATGTAGATTTTTAAGTGTTGAAGGGCAAGTATTGAGGGGCAATCCAACCTTATTTTAGGGTCAAATGTTTTGTACTTTGTCAAAAAATGTATGACATGTGTGTGATAAATGAAAAAAAAAGCCCCTTCCAAAAATGTTCTCTTCCTAATCCATGAAACCTGTTAATATGATGACAAAGAGACTTTACAGATATGATTAAGACTCTTGAGATGAGGAAATTATCCCAGGTTATCTTAGTAACACCAGTAATCACAGGAGTCCTTAAAAGCAGACAACCTTGCCCTACCAGTTTGGCTCAGTGGATAGAGTGTTGGCCTGTGGACTGAAAGGTCCCAGGTTTGATTCCAGTCAAAGGCATGTGCCTTGGTTGTGGGCATATCCCCAGTAGGAGGTGTGCAGAAGACAGCTGATCGATGTTTCTCTCTCATCAATGTTTCTAACTCTCCATCCCTCTCCCTTCCTCTCTGTAAAAAATCAATAAAATGTATATATTTTTTTAAAGTAGACAGTCTTTCTTGGCTGTGGGCAGGACATGTGACTATGGAGAATGATGTGACTATGGAGAAGGACATGTGACTATGGATGGAGATGGAGAAAGGGAGCCACAGACTAAGAAATATGGGTGATTTCTTTCTGGTTGGCAACACAGTGTATTTTACCTAGAGCCTCCAGGAAGGAACATAGCTCCACTGATGCCTTGATCTTCATCCTGTAAGACCTACATCATACTTTTAACTACAGAATGTAGGATAAGACATTTTCATTGTTTTAAGGCACTAAATGTATGATAATATGTTAGGGAATCAATAAAATATATTTCAATGTCTAATAGTACTACCCTTCATATGTTAACAGTTATAATTCCCAATGCATTTTTAGCAAGTCTTCTTTTATACATTTCACTCCATCACTATATTTGGGGATAAAAAAGTATCGTCTACCCATCTATCTTTCAGCCAGGATTTTAATGTAGCCAGTGATTTAAAATAAATTAACAATGCATCAGCTTTCATTTGAAAGTTGTAAGAATCTTTTTCCCAAAATTACCCACCTCACTTATTCCTTCAATTGGCACCATAGAGGCAAGTATGGTTATTTCAAAACTAAAACTCAAACATTAACACTCAAGTGAAAAAACAAAACAAAAAACACATACAGTTATTCAAGGGCACCTGGAATACTTTCTGAGCTAGACCATATGGTTGGCTATAATACAAATGTCAATCTATTTAAAAGATGATAATCATACACACACACATACACAAATGCTTTATGACTGAATATAATCAAATTAGAAATCAGTAACAGAAAAGATATTTAGAATATCAGCTAATATTTAGTAGTTAAATAATACAATTTAAATAACACATAGGTTAAAGAAGAAATCACAGGGTAATTAAAAATGAACTTAAATGAAAATAAAGCATATCAACATTTGTGGAATGAAATTAAATTCCATATTTTAAGAGAAATTTATATCATCAACTTTTTCCTTAGAGCAGTGTTTCCCAAAGTGTGGTACGTGTACCCCCAGGGGTATGGGAAGAGTTTGGTGGGGGTACAAGTTGCACCGGAGTTTGGTGGGGATATTCACTGCATCGTGCTTAGCTGAGCTTAATACTACGTTCTCATGAATCAAGTCAAGACAGTCTTGTGAGGCGTGAGATGGTCTGGTATGCAAATAAATGTTATTTACAATATAACTTTTATTTATATTTTATTATGAATAATTGTATTTTTCATTTTTTATTATTTTGTGTATATACCAAAAAAAGAAAGAATAAATATATTTTGATTGTTATTAAAATACATCCTTTTTTTTGACGAGGGGTACTCAGCATTACAAAAATTATAGAAGGGGTACACATATGTCAAAAGTTTGGGAAACACTGCCTTAGAGGAAAACAAAAGATCTAAAACTAATTATTTGTTTCTAGCTTTGTTTTAATCTTTATTGCTCAGATTATTACAATTGTTTCTCCTTTTTCCCCCCATAGCTCCCTTCCACCTGGTTCCCGCCCAACTCTCTACCCTTACCTTCCCCTCCCCCCTCACCATTGTCCTCATCCATAGGTGTACAATTTTAATCCAGCTTCTTTCTGCACCCCCACACCCTTTTCCCCCTGATAATTATCAATCCATTCCCTTTCTTTGCCCCTGATTCTATTATTTTCACCAGCTTATTCTGTTTCTCAGATTTTTAATTCACTTGATCTTCTTCCTCTTCTTAAATAATACCTTTCAGCATTTCATATAATTTTGGTTTGGTGGTGATGAACTCGTTTAACTTTAACTTTTTCTTATCTGTGAAGCTCTTTATCTGCCCTTCAATTCTGAATGATAACTTTGTTGGATACAGTAACGTTGGTTGTAGGTTCTTGCTATACATTACTTTGAATATTTCTTGCCACTCCCTTCTGGCCTGCATAGTTTCTGTTGAGAAATACCGTATTTGCCGGCGTATAAGACGACTTTTTGGCCCTGAAAAATATGCCTCCAAGTGGGGGGTAGTCTTATATGGTGAGTATATAACAAACTCTGTATTTTTTAGTGGAAATGTTAGGGGGTCGTCTTATATGCCCAGTCTTATACGCCGGCAAATACGTATTTTTCAGGGCCAAAAAATTGTCTTATATGCCGGCAAATACGGTATTCAGGCCAATTGGATGTGGGTATCAGCTGTGTCTACTCTGGGATACCTTCAGTATTGGAGACAGTCTTATAGGATCAGACTTGCAAAATTGCAGAAGCCTCTGTGCTCAGCTTGGACGGGGCGGAGTCTCAGGGCTGAGCTGACAGTCTTGGCTTCCTGTCCTCCCTGCCCTTGTGCACTCCCCCGAGTTTCCGCCTGATTTTCCCAACTTCCCCATGCAAGGGGGGGGGTGCCCCAGGGGCTCCCCTGGAATTGGGTTGGGTTTCTATAGTCTGAAGTTTCTGACTCCTTCTGCTAAGGAGAGGCCGCAGCAACCTGCGAGGTCAGACCTCTCTGAGCACACTCACTGGTGCATGACTGTAGACCCTTTCTGCTATGGCTCCCAGCTCCCCAGGTCTCCCAGTCTCTGAGTCTCCAGGTGCCTTTCTCTACAATCCAGACTCCACCGTATGAGCCTGGGTCTACGGGGTTTCAGCTGGGGTTGGGGTTCAGTACAGTCGGAAAGAGTTCAGTGCAATCTGGAATTCCTTTCCCTTCCAGCTGAACTTCCTCTCTGTGCCCAAGTGCCTCCCTACTTCAGTTCTTTGAGGCTCCCAATCTGATCGGTGAGCCTCTCTTCTTCTTTCTAGTTGTGGATTTCCCACTCCATCAGCTTTCCTGTGTTTTTGGATCAATTAAGTTCTGATTTTAGTTGTTATTTTTTAAATTGTTGTGTGAGGTGGCAGCTTAGGTGCTTACTTAGGTCGCCATCTTGGTTCTCTTCCTGTTTCTAGCTTTTTAAGGTGGAATCTTAGTTAAACATATTTAACTCAAAGCAAGCAGAAGGAAGAAAATAATTAAGAAAAAAATAAGAAATTAATGAAATAGAAAACTTCTGGTTTATAGACTATAGAGAAATCTATGAAAGTGAGACTGATTCTTGAAAATATCAATGAGACTGATAAAATTCTGGCCATAAAGAAGAAGAGAAAAAGAAGGCAAATACGATCAGTATTAGGAATGAAATGAAATATGTCACTATAGAATTTATTCATATTAAAAGGACAATAAGAAAGTGTTATAATCTATTTTATGACAATAAAGTTAGTTAAATGAAATGGACCATTTCCTTAAAGGAAACAAATTCCCACAATTAATCCAAGAAGAAAAACTGTGTTACATTTATATAATGGAACAATACGTAGCTATTAAAAAGAAACTACTCTTACCCTTTGAGACAGCATGGATTGACCTGGAGATTATTATGCTAAGCACAAAAAAAACAGTCAAATAAAAACAAATACTATGTGATCTCTCTTATATGGGAAATATAAACAAAATAAACTGACAAACAAAATAGGACCAGAGGCATGGATGCATGGAACAGACTAACTGTTGTCAGAAGGCGGGGAGAATAGGAAGAGAACATCTGTAATAGAGTCAACAATAAAAAAGTTAAATAAGCTGAATAGTCCTATTGTTACAAAATAAATATAACTCAATTAAACAAACAAATGCCCCTACAAAGTAATCCAAGACACTTGGCTTTACTGCTAATTTCTACTGAAAATTTAAGAAAGAAGCAACACTACTTTTAAATAAACTGTTCCCTCCAAAAATGGAAAATACTTCTCAAATTAATTAATGAGTTAGTATTACTGTGATAAAATCAGACACAGATGCTATAATAAAACTACAGATACATCTCACAAATTGTGGAATAAAATCTTAAAATATAATCAAACTTAGTGCATAAAATATAATAAAATGATAGTATAAGATGATCAAATGGGGTTAATGCCAAAAATTATTTAATATTTGAAAAATCAACCTATGCAGTTTGCCATATCAATAGGCTAAAAGTGAAAATCATATTATTATTTTAATAAATATGCAAAAGTATTTGACAAAATTCAACATCCATACTAGGAATGAGGAATCTTCTTAACCTGATAAACTGTATCTATGAAAAATCTACAACTAACATTTATTCTAAACTAGAGTAAATTGTGTATTTTCCACCAAAGACAGAGAAGACAGAGGTATTCACTCTTACTAGTTTATTTTAACTTTGTACTGGGGCCTGGCTAACATACACAAAAAGGAAAAAGATGAAATAAAAGGCATTCAGTGTTTTTTAAAGAAATAGATTTCTATTTACACGCAAATAACATGATCATCTGCTAAAAGACTTCTAGAACTACAAAGTCAGTTTAGCTATGTCACAGGAGGCAAACTTTGTAAAAGTTAATTTGAATTTCTATATACTAGTAATGAAAAATTGAAAATTAAAAAGAGCATATATAATAATAATGTAATGTAAGAATTTAGGGAAAACTTTAAAAAACATGAACAATACCTGTATCTTATAATAGCAAAATATTGCTGGTAGAAATTAGAGAAGAACAAAACAATTCAAGACATCGATTATGTTTATGGATTGGAAATCTACATTACGATGTCAATTACCCTCACAGTGATATAACACACACAAAAAAATTCCCAGTTGACACCGACACATAACTTTATATCAATTGACAATCTAATTCTTAAATTTGCATGATAATACAAAGCAAGTACAAGAAGTATAAGATCAAAATTATTTTTAATGAGAAGAACAAAATTGGATGGTTTACATTACTTGATTTTAGATCTTATGATAAATCTACTGCAATAAATACACATACACACACACACACACACACACACACACACACACACACACACACACACCAGCCCTGAGTAGAATGGCTTAGTGTTTCAGAGTTGAACTTATACACCAGGAGGTCATGGTTAGATACCCTGTCAGGCACATGCCTGAGTGACAGGCTCAATCCCCAGTAGAGGGCATGCAGGAGGCAGCCAATCAACTATTTTCTCTCATCATTGATGTTTTTATCTTTTTCCCCTTCTCCCTATCACTCAGAAATCAATAAAAATATATTTTAAGAAAACAAAACAGAAGCAGCACATGGTGTTGACATAAGAATAGAGATATAAATCATTAGAACAGAATAATTAGTTCAAAAGTCAATCCAGACATATGGTCATTTTATTTTTGACAAAGTCGCACAAATAAAACAATAAAGAGGTATAACTTTTCAACAAAAGATGCTGGAACAATTGGATATTCATATTAATTAATACACAACAAAATTTATATCAAAATGAATCAGAGACTAAAAGATTAAATTCAAAACTATAAACTTTTGCAATACATAGAAACATTTTGACATATCAAAAATTTATCTGATAGTATGAACCACAAAAGAGAAAAATTGACTTTATATGTACTGTAGGGAGTTATATCATTCCCATATTTTCAGCATTGAAAAAAATATAAATATCAGAATTCATTAATATTTTGGAGAATATTTCATTTAAAAATGAATAATCAGAAGCACTCACTTGAGATTTAACTATTAATGTTGAGGTCTAGTTGTCTATGTCTTTATCTCACAGTTTTTATTTTTACTTTTTATGTAAATTACAACTTTATTCTCAACTAGATACAAACTCCTGAGAGTTATATTTCATACATCTTGCTGGCATAATTTATTAGATGAAGAAATATACAAGTGGGATAACTGGCACTTACCCAATTTTTGTTACATGATATCTATCAGGCATATAGGGATAGAGGTCTTAGCAAGAAACAGGAGATGTGAAGAAATAGAGGAGCAACAATGTTCCACCTCATTTTCCACCACTTTTCCAGAATAGTGATGATCTGGCACAATGCTCAGGCTCTATCAGAACCACCTGGCTCCTTTCTCCTCAGCAACCCAGGATTGTAAAATCTACACTATTGAAAGTATAATATGCTAATTAGACAAAACCATGGTGATGGGGCAAAGGCAGAGGAGGTTAGGAGTAATCAGGCCAGCAGGGAGGGCAGTTAGTGGCAATAGGCCAGCAGGGGAGCAGTTATGGGGTGATCAGGCCAGCAGAGGAGCAGTTATGGGGCAATCAGACTAGCAGGCAGAGGAAGTTAGGGGTGATCAGGCTAGTAGGGGAGCAGTTAGGGACATCAGGCCAGCAGGCAGAGGTGGTTAGGTATGAGTAAGCAGGCAGGCAGGTGAGTGGTTAGGAGCCAGCAGTCCCAGATTGTGAGAGGGATGTCCAATTGCTGGTTTAGACATCCCCCAAGGGGTCCCAGATTATAAAGGTGCAAGGCCAGGCTGAGACACCCTCCCCCTTGTACAAATTTCATGCATTGGGCCTCTAGTATATTATAAAGGGATACTGACACTTATCAAGATGGTAATTTGCCTTTGATGCACATTCATGTTTATCCCTTATTATTTTCCTTGGTCTGATGTCCCAGCCTTTTCCCATTATCTTCATATGCTACTTTGCTTATACAAAGAAATTCTATCAGGGATCTTAGGACAGATAAAACGTCTTTGTATTATCAAGTGTGATAATGACAATGGAGAGAATGATAGATTAGAAAAAGTATTTACTGAACTCAGACTCTATGCAGTGCTTTGTAAGCTTTACCTTGCTCAACCCTCAAAACTGTCATGAAATACCGGTGACTTAGATATTATTTCAGTATTAATGATAAGAAAATGGAGTTTTCGATTTACTAAGGGAACCTGACCAAACTCAAAAAGAAAGTAAACAGCAGAATTTTATTTAAGCTACAACCTGTCAGAGTTCAGAACCAATGCTTTTTTTGCTACTTTAGCCTTCATCTGGGAGGTGAGGAACTTGGACTTGCTGATGAATGTGAGAAAGATGGTATAGTCGTCATCTACTGCTGCATTATACATTATCCCAATACTCAGCAGCTTAAAACTGAAGTAAATATTCCTTATCTCACATAGCTTTTGTGGATCAGAAATTAGGGGGCAGTTGAGTTACAAAATACTCAGGGGATTGTAATTTATGGAAGAGACTGTGTGACAACATGGGGAGGCTAACACTATTGCAATAATTTATGACTTAGATTTCCCAAGAGAAGTGGAGGTACATCAGTCCATGCAGGGCTACATGGGGAAGCACTAGCTTCAGTCAGGAGACAGAAGCCAGAACAAGGAAAAACAGAGGCTTTATTTTATTTTCTGGGGGGAAAGCAGGAAAGCAGATACAGCTAGGGTTGGCTAGCTGAGTACTGTCAGTAGACTCTGGACTATAGCAGTATTCTTTGGTTGTCTGAGTTGATTTAGGGCTGGGGAAATATTGGCTTGGTGTTTGCGAGTTACATAAAGGAGCTGGTTAGGGGTTTGGATTCAGGATTGCTTGGTTTGCATCTGAGGTGTTTTTAGATAAGTTTTTTTTTATTATCTATAGGAATTAACAAGCCTGGGAAGGGTGGTATCACCCCAGACAACTAGCCCCCTCGAGATGTCTAAACATTATAAAATATATATTTTAAATGATTACTATAGCCGCCTAGTTGGGTAGCTGTAGCTTAGGCTCTCTCATGAGGTTATAGTCAAGGTGCTAGACAAGGCTGCAGTTTTTTAAGAGCTTGAATGAGGTTGGAGGATTTGCTTCCAATGGTGCCAGTTATTGGTAGGGGGCTTTAGTTTGGTTCCTTTGTATTGCTATGTAACAAATTACTATGCTTTTAATGGCTTTAGCCAACACAAATGTGCTGTTTTAGAGTTTCTGTGGGTCAAGATTCAAGTACAGATTAGATTGGGTCCTCTACTCATGGTCTCTTTTTGAGGTAAAACATCAAGATATTGGCCAAGCTATGGTCTCACCTTGAGGTCAGAGTCCTTCTCCAAATTCATCTAGGCTGTTTGCCAAAACCAGGTGTTGTTTTTGGTTTTTTGTTTGTTTGTTTGTTTGTTTGTTTGTTTTGGCTACCTATGAGGCCCCTCTGTTTTTGCTGGATTACAGCCAGGAACCTACCTGAGCCCCTAGAGGCTGTTCTCAGGTCCTAGTCATGTGGCCCTCTCATAATATGGCAACTTCTTCAAAGGCTACAGGGGGACTTCTCTCCAGTCTGCTATGGCGGTCTTATGTAACACGATGCATGTAACCATGGGGACATCTTTAAATTCTGCCCACCACATTCCATCAGCTCTCCACTGATGAGTACTTGGCAGTTAGCTTCTCCAAAATAAAGCAACCCAGGGAAGCAAACAAAGAGGAGGTTTCAATGACCTGTGTGACCTAGTCACACAAGTCCTGTACTATTATTTCAGCTTTATTCTAATCTTTAGAAGTAAGTCACTAAGATTGCCCTACTCTCAGGACAGAATAATTAGTCTCCAGGTTTTAAGGGGAGCTTATGAAAAATATATGGATATATTTTTAAACCACTTAAAAATTTTAACTCTTTGTCTCATCATCTACAAATTGAAGTGTATAAACAAATTGGTTACTAAGATTCTTGAAGTATATGTGCATGCATGCTTACATATTTGCCTTTAAAATAGCTTCATTCTTGTGCCTTCAGTTGAAATATTCATTGGCAAAAAGATGACTCTAAGGAAAAAATATTTATTTTGAAACCAATTGGTCTTGATTTTTATAGTAATAATTTTTTCCTTCAAAGTGTTTTTCTGATCTTTGTAATTTAATTAATAGATAATAACTCAGAGTAATTATGTAAATGTGTGTTCATGGGGAGATTTTCACAACATATTTTGCCACATTTCAAACTGTCAAATTGTTGCTCTTTTTTTGCAGAAAGATTTTCTGTAAACAACTTTTTTTCTTACAAAATAATGGGTAGTGTTAATGTTGTCTTTATGAAAGAAGAGAAGGAAAAAAAAAGTTTTAGTTATCCTGACTGATCTGACATTCAGAGAACTAGAATAATCCATATTCAGTTTTCCCATCAAGAAATTTCTGTGGTAAAAAAAAAAAATCTGTGGTTTATAGCATGTATTTTAGACCCATTACCTCATGGACTTAGTGGGTCATGAATTACCCAGCATATATTTCAGGAACATTAGCTCATGAAGAAAACATCATTATTATTAGACTCCCATGTTTCTGAAACATAACCGTGCTATGTAGTGGCTAAATGAGGCTGACTAGGAATACATATTAATAAAAAGTCTTGATCCTAAAGATACCTGATCTTACACAAAAATATATTCCTGTGGAGGGATAAATGAGCTAACACTATTTCTCTTTCATATTTTGTGAATTAAAGGCTGCTATGTAATTAAAAAGTATATTTGCTGGAGGAAATTGTTCCACTAGAGAAACCTATAGATACATATTTATTCTTTTCAGGGTTTCTAAAGAAACAACAGTCCAAAATTAATGTCAGAGATTATGATCTTCTAAAATATCTAACTTTTATGTGATTTTAGATTACTGTTTATTAAATAAGTTTAACTTACTAAAGATTTCCTGACCTTTATAGGACAACCAAGATTAAAGGGTGAAAATCTTGGATACTTCCTCAGGGTGGTATCATCCCATAGATACTAAAGGTCATGGTGGCACTAAAATATCACAGGAAACATAAGACTTAAGAAAAAGGTTGGATGAAAATTTCACTCAAACTAGGTACAGTAAAGTTATGATTATCTAGTGATGTCTAATTTTTAGGCAATTTGCTATTTGCCAGAAATTGTGCTAAATTCTTTATCTAATTTATCACAATCCTCACTATCCTATGAAGAAAATGTTATTGCTACATAAAAAATGAGAGAGAGAGAGAGAGGAGAGAGAGAGAGAGAGAGAGAGAGAGAGAGAGAGAGAGAGAGAGAGAGAAGACTTTAATTTGCCCAATGTCACCTGCCTGGGAAACATCAATATTAAGGTAACACTTAAGGAAGGCTGATTCCAATGCTTATACATCTGATGACTCAACTGCTATTAAGAGATTCTTATGTATTAATCCATGTAGTTCTGAATTTCTGACTTGCTAAGTGGAACATCTAAGCTATGATACAGCCATCCATAGAATACCTTTTTTCTTCTCTAACATAATACTCATTGTCTGTCCATTGAAAGAATGAAGAATATTTGTTCAAGACAATATTTTAGTAGTGAGACCTCTTTTCTGCAAAAATATTACATAATAAACAACTCCCCAAATTCAGTGGTTTCTGATGATTAACATGTTTCCCCCTTTCACCTCCACCCCACCCTGTGAACAGGACTATAGGTTGAATAGGATAGCTCTACATCAGATTATGTTCTGGACTTTCCACAGGTTAGTCAATCTGATATCAACAGATATATGGGGCATGCTATCATGTCAGACAGCAGAAGTACAAGAGCCAAGCCAAACCACATGAGCATATTTAAAGTCTGTGCTCACAGAAAAAGTGCTCACTTTTTACTGGCCAAAGCAAGTTGAGATATTTTGAGTTGTAAGTATTTGGTCTCCATCCAAAGTTCCTGGCTCACACCTCCCAAAACCCTTGGGGATTTCCTAAGTGTTGACGGTAATAAAAATGGCTTTTTTATGTTAATTAGGTAACTTTAGGACCCCACCCAAAAGGTGAGGGCTTGTTGGGAGGAGAAGAGATCATGTGGTTAGAGGTTTGGAACTTTCACTCTCCCCACCTACCTCTGGGGAGTAGCAAGGCTGGAAATTCAATCCATTGCCAGTAGTCAATGATCGATCATGACAATTTAATAAAGCCTCTGTAAAAATCCAAAAGGACATGTTTAAGAAGCTTTGGATTGGTGAATATTAGAGATTTAGGGAGACTGGAACACCATACGCAGAGAAGTCATGGGACCTCCGCACCCTTTCCCACATGCTTTGTCTTGTGCATCTCTCCCATCTGACTGTTCCTGAGTTACTAGTATATCCTTACAATAAGCTGATGATCTAGTAAGTAACATGTTCCTCTGAGTTCTGTTAGCATTTCTAGAAAATTAATAAAACCCAAGTAAGGGGTTGTGGTAACATTTGGTTTATAGCCACACCTCTAATTTATAACCAGTCAGTTAGAAGTACAGTTAACAACCTGGACTTGTGATTGTCATTCCGAATTGGAATTGGAGGGGGTCATTGGAACCTCCTATCTATAGCCAGTGGATCAGATTTACAGATAAGATTTTAGGACCAGAGCTGGCATCTGAAGTATGAATAGGTGATTGAGGAATATTCTAATAGAATTGAACCCTTAACATGTGAGATCTAATGCTATTGTTATAGTAAAAAGCTAGAAAAATTCCAAGACAAGTAGAATAGGGAAACTAAGACAGATAGTTAAACAGTTTATGGCAACCCAGTAAATCCTATATTTCCTAAAACAAGGACACGTAAGAGTCAGTAGTTTGCACTTCTGCTCCCCAACCACCCTACTCAGGGAGACAGATTACAGTGCCATTTAGTGGCATTTGCCAACCACACCCAAGGACAGACAAATTAAGAGAATACATCTCATTTTGGTACACCAACATAAAACTGATAAATATTTTGTTGATCAGCCCCTAAAACTTCCCCTGAAGGCCCAGCCTTTAGAAACCCTGAAAATGGAGGTCCCAGTGCACTCTCACTTCAGACAGCAGGCCCATGTAATTTCTTTCCTACTTTAATTCCCCCACAGGAATTTATCCCCTAACCTCTAAGGGACCCCATGAGACTTGCAACCAGAGGAGCAATAAGCAATGCCAGCTTGTCCTGGGCTAACCCTCTGGACCTGTCTCCAAGGCCCCCTTTTGAGACAAGTTAGCTTGAAATGAAGGCAGACAGGGCAGGGGTCCATTGGGAAACAAAGGCAGGTGGAACATAGGCAGGGGCAGACAGGGCAGTTTGAGCAGCCAATCACAGACATACTAAATCACAACCATACTAAAACTAGAGGCCCAGTGCAGAAATTCATGCACAGGTACAATCCCTAGGCCTGGCCGGTGATCAAAGTGCAAGCATTTGGTGTGAAGAGCAGGTCCAAACTGACCTCTGAGCCTTGGGCAGCACCTGGGCCCCCAAGTCCCTGCATGCCCCCCTCCACCTGAGTCTTTGTGTCCAAGTCTTCATGTGGAGATGTGGTAAGCACAGCTAAACACAGCACTCTGGAGCTCAATGTGGGCCTCTGGACCACCCAGCTGCACTGCAAGCAAGTCAGACAGGAAGTGTGCTCTCTCCCAGCCAGCCTTGCAGACTGGCTCCTGTATGAACCTACAGGGAGCCTGAGCAGCCTCTGTGGTCCCCATGGTTGTGGCCTGGCTCACCAGGAAGAAGCCGTGTGGGTTCAGGTCAGGCTTCTCACAGGTAATATGCTTATTAGGGCAGATATCTTCCAGACATTCATCTGGACAAAGCCACAGTGGCTGCGAGGCCCAGGGCTCACAGCAGCCATGGGCTCATGGCAGCTGTGGACTCAGGAAGCTGCAGGGCTCGGGGCTCACAGCAGCCATGAGCCCTGGTGGCTATGACAGCGACACCCTCCCCTGATCAGCTCAGTTGCCTCCTACAGAGGAAGGCCAGCCTGTGGCTTAGGCCCACTCTCCCTGCAGCGGGCCTTATCTGTCATTAGGACACACCCTGAGGGCACCTGGACTCTGAGGAGGGCAGGCCGGGCTGAAGGACCTCCCCCACAGTGCACAAATTTTCATGCACTGGGCCTCAAGTTCTATATATAACCACCTGCCACCCACTCCACCCACCCAACACACACACACACACACACACACACACACACACACACACACACACACTTTTCTTATTCTAATAATATAATGATTAATTGTTTGGGCAAAATAGATAATCTGCTTTCAGTGCTAAGACTGTTAATGGTATAGCTTTTCCATAATTATAGCACACTGCTGCCATCTTCTTTTTTATAAAAAATATATTTTATCAATATTTTACAGAGAGGAAGAGAAAGTGATAGAGAGCTAGAAACATTAATGAGAGAGAATTATCGATCAGCTGCCTCCTGCACATCCCCTACTGGGGATGTGCCAGCAACCAAGGTACATGTCCTTGACCAGAATGGAAAATGGGACCTTTCAGTCTGCAGGCCGAAGCTCTATTCACTGAGCCAAACAGATTTCGGCT
Organism: Vespertilio murinus; assembly: GCA_963924515.1. Taxonomy (NCBI): domain Eukaryota; kingdom Metazoa; phylum Chordata; class Mammalia; order Chiroptera; family Vespertilionidae; genus Vespertilio; species Vespertilio murinus. Next base: position 70,173,765 of record OZ004706.1, read on the forward strand.
GATGCCATCTTCTTAAGAAAAATTTGGACACGTCCTAAGTTCTTGAAAAACCCCTCTCTTATCCATTATTATACTTACCACATCTACTACTTCATCTGTTTGCCCACCAAATTGCAAATTCCTGAAGGGAAAGGACTTAATAATGAAGATTTATGTCTAGGTTAGTATCTAGCTTTCTTAAATAAATGCTAGTTTTTCCATTGTTATTTCTTCCTAATTATACCCTCAGTACCTTGCACATTCTCTAGCACGTAGTGTGTGCTCAACATTTATTTGTTGAAATATTTTGTGCCTTGAAAGTGTGACTTTTACAATGTGAAATCAGTGTTTTCATTTATTTATTTTCTTTTCCCTCCAGCTTAAATGAGATGTACTTGACTTATTGTGCACGTTGGAGATATGCAATGTGATAATTTGATACATGCATATATTATGAAATGATTATTAAGTAAGGTTAGTTAGCACATCTATCACTTCAATATTACAATTTCTAATTAGGGTATATAGCTTTCCATTACAGTTGTTGCATATAGGGCCATGGTATTATATATTGTATCACCTTTAACGCTAAAAAAAAATCACTAACTTCCTCATGTTTTGACAGCCTTGTATTTGAACCATCTGTATCCCCTAAATTTAGCTTCTACTAAAGAGTCTACTTACATAGGATGATGGTGAGAGTAAAGGCAGTTATAATGGTAAAACTAAGCATGCTACACTCAATTTGGAAATGTGAAACAGATTACTATTCTTGGTTTTTATGTATCCCAGAGGACTTATACTCCCCCCCCCCTTTTTTTTAATAATATGGGCATACTCCTGATGTTAAAATACATTATCCTAGCTATGTAGTCCAAACTCATTTCCAAGCCTTAGATTGGGTCATCCCCAAACCCTATCTACTAGCCAAGAGCTGTGCCAATTTGATTTTGTAGTAAAAACAGAATATTCTATTGCAAATTCATCCTGAGGTTTATAACCTGTAACTATTGGCAAGATTTAGCAAGACAAACATAAAATACATGCTCTATAGCAAAACACCCTTCAGAATTGCCTTCATATTCCCCAGCAAAATACTGAGGCCTTTTATATCAGCAGTATATAAAACTATGGGCCCAACTCATATAGTTCAACACACCAGAACAAGGTGTTATAAAATATATTAACTTTGCATGGTATGATGTTTGCAATTTTCCCATGGATTAGCGTTTATTTCCATAACTCAGAGAGAAAGTATCTAGGACTTATAGATTGACATATTTTTTTATAATTCTGATGAAATGGAATAAAAACTAAATGTAAATTATTTATAGCAGCATAAATAATCATAAACCCTTTATGAGAATTGTATTTTCAAAACAACATTCATTGTCTTTTTGAGCAAGACAGAGACAGAGAGAAACTCAAATGTTTTATTCTTTGTATATGTTTCAAGTTATGTTTCGTTACTCAAAACACAAGGCTATTTCTCCTACTAAAAAACTTTATGAAAAACTTCAATGAAATGCTTCCTGTTGCAAAGATGTGTAGGATGCACAGTGGAGAAGCAGGATTTCCTGTTCCCTTGGAGTAGCTTTTTCACATTCTGGGTTCTCAAAGGAATGTGGGGAGCATCATGATAAACTCAGTCTTGTAATGGCATCTACATATGTTATGTACACTCCACCACCTTTCCTTCCAAAGGCCCTGGAGCAGATGTCTGCAGATTGATTTATGCTCCATTATATTTAGCTGTCAATTCACCCAGAGCTGAAAAGCAGTCATCTCTGGAGAAAAAGTGACAGTGGTTTAATGAAGTACATGGATAATTCATTGACGGGCAGGAAATGAAGGCTTGTTTGAATCTCCACCTGTTAGTGTAGAAATATAAGAGTATTTTCTGTCTGGTGTTTTGGGAACAAAATTTAAATGAGGGACTAGCATTCAGAACGTATTCTCTACCTGCATTCCTTCTGCCCTTTTCAACCCCCAGCACACCGCCTTCTGCGGCACCTAGTAAGGCACAGACACCCACCGTGTTCCTACACTCTTCAGAGGGATGGCCACTGAGTCAACCTGGAATCTTAAAAAAATGATGGAAGCAATTTTGTTGAGTGTTCAAAGGCTTCATTTGGCCCCCTCACTACCACTCTTCTTTAGAGGAAGCCAGCCCCTTTCCACAACAGTCATTATGAGAAAGCACAAAGCTAGGTTGCCCTGGGAGAAGTAGCCTCCACCAATGGGCATGGACACCTTCTGTCACATTCTACACTCCTTACCTCGCCCCTTCACATGTTCTTCACTCAGAGCCACTAGGTTTGGGGAAACTTTATGGAGTATCTTTTTCATTTTCCATTCCAGGAGTTACTCTTATCGAGAGCAAGTTCTCCCTGGGGGTAATTCCAGCCTCACTGACAGTATGGAATACATTTCCCTTCTAATTGGTGAGACCAGGATAGTATGAAAATATAGTATAGTCCTAGTACATAGCAAGTAGTCAGTCATTGTTAGGATTCGCTTACATTTGATTACGTTTTAAAGAAGTAATTGTATTTTCTCTTTTCCATGGGGGCTCATCTTAGTTGTTGAAACAAAAATTTTCTTGAGTCTGGGGAGTTTCCTTGAGTGGCCCAACATGAAGTAAGAACCCAAGGTGAAGTCTGGAAAAGGCTTTCTAAGTCTGGATAGAGTAGGCGTTCTATAAACACTGTGTCAAGACCTCAACACATTGTCAAACATTGCAAATCAATGTCTCAGTTCAGTCTGGAGAAAAGTAGGCTTCTTAGTCTGTAAGTATGAACACATTTAATTTTGATTCAACATCATATCCTGAAAACTTAAAGTACCCCCAAGCTCTTGCTAGAAACTTTAATATACTAAAGCAGTTTAATTCGTCCAAAGCCACTCACAGAGACATTATTATACCACTAGAGGCCTGATGCATGGATACGTGCACAGGTGGGGTCCCTCAGCCTGGCCTGCACCCTCTCACAATCTGGACTGTGGGGACTGGCCGAAACCTGAAGTTCAACATCCTCGGGGGATGTAGTAGTGTGCAAAGTGACAGGCAGCCAGGAGGGATCTCGAGCCCTGGCGCTCCCTCTCATCTCAGCCCTGCTGCGACTGACACTGAAACTACTTGGTAGCACTGCTGAGGAGGAGGCAGGAGAGGCTCGCCACTGCTGCAGCAGCACTCGCCAGCTATGAGCCCAGCCTCTGGCACCCATAGGTCTCTATGGGAGAGCACTGACTGCCAGGCGGCAACTCTTGCATTGAGCATCTGCCCCCTGGTGGTCAGTGCACATCATAGTGACTGGTCACAGTCAACTGGTCACTTAGGATTTTCTATATATATAGATTTTACAGCTGGGAGTACTGACACCCAGAGAGGTTGAGTTACTTAAAATTAAACATCTAATAAGTGAAACAGATTTCAGATTCACATCCAAGTCTGCTGATACCTTGTCCAACACTGTTCTCACTTTAAATCACATCTGCTCACTGAAACAGACACAAGTTTGTCCCATCTTATTTGATTACTCTCATCTGTTTATCATTTTCCAAAAGTTTGGCATTACAGTTTTGGACTAAATCTCTCCTATTGGAATTGAAGTGCTGCCTACCACTCTTTGGACATGTGTCCCACTTTGATTAATAGGTTCCAACACACTAGATTTCAACACTGTTTGTGTTAAGGTGTGAACCTGTTGAAAATAAATTGCAGTACAATCAATTTATTTGATCAAACTATAACTATAAAAAACATTTCAAGATAGCTCTCCAAAAGAGAGACGTATTGTTAGCCTGATAAGGTAAGAGGAACATTTATTTTATATGACTTTTTTTTTTAAACTCAGGTGGCAATATTTCCTGAAATATTGCCAACACAGTACCATCTTTATCTACTTAATTAAATACTAACACTAGTCCATATATATCTGTATGTTTGTTTGCTTTGGAAATAAATTATTTTCTAACACCATTTTCGAATAAGTTTACTGGAGGCAGGGCAGAAGCCATAGCCAGTTCTTAGACTTTTGTTGACCCATATGAGAAAATAACACAAAACACTTAGTGATGGAAGTGGATGGGGGAGCAGCAATAGTAAAATACAGCGCTGACAGCCTGTCTTGATCAAGAATATTCTCCATGTGTGCCTTGCTAAAACATTTCGGAGAATTTCCTCCTTTATTTTGAAAGGTGTTAAGTATCTCAGAGTGCCAGAAACACATCATTCCCAGCCAATTCTAGTAATTTTTTCCCAATATTACATTTCTTCCTTCCTGCCTGAAGGTATGAAGCTGAGAGTTATAAAAGTTATACATATCAAGAAGGAACACACACACACACACACACACACACACACACACTATATATATATATATATATATATATATATATATATATATATATATATATATATATGGTTTTACTTGCTTTTAAAAATGCAAAAGCCCCAGCTGGTGGCTCAGTTTGTGGGAGCGTCATAGTCCCATACATAAAAAGCTTGCAGGTCCCATTCCCAGCCAGGGCACATACGTAGGTTGAGGATTTTATCCCCAGGCAGGGCCTGTGTGGGAGAAAACCTATTGATGTTCCATGTTTTTTCTCACATGAACATTCCTCTATCTCTCTCCCTTTCTCTCTTTGCCTTCTCTTTCAAATGATAAACATATCCTTTGGTGAGGATTTTTTAAAAAATTGCAAGAGTTCCCTCATAGACCTTTGCTCCTCATGGTCCACTCATGGAGCAGATCACCATGTCCTTTGAGAAGTTGTTTGATCATAGACCCCTTGGTAAACAATCAAGGGTATTTGTACATGAGTTCTGTAGCCAGTAAAGTTCCCATGATTATTTATAGGACAATGGATGAATATCAGATGTTTGGTAAGTAAATTAGAAATGTGGAAATTAACATTCAGAGGGAATAAAAATATGCAAGAAGAGTTTTGGAATATTCCCTCACTCCTACCTCTTTTCTAAAGCCCCAGAGAGAGCTGGGTTTTGAAATCAAATAAGTGGAGAGGATTGAATGGGGAGAAGTATAGAGAGAAAGCTAGAGAAGGCAGAATAGGACCTGTATAAGCTCCGAAGGTCCCAGAACACAATAGTCACAAGTACAGCAACTTTCCTTAAAGGGAAAGAAAATTATATTACCCACTTTGTTTTTTTATTGTTTCATTTTCTTTAAAAATATTTTTATTGATATTTTACAGAGAGGAAGAGAGAGAGACAGAGAGCTAGAAATGTCGATGAGAGAGACACATGGACCAGCTGCCTCTTGCACAACCCCTACCGGTGATGTGCCCGCAACCAATGTACATGCCCTTGACTGGAATCGAACCTGCAACCTTTCAGTCCACAGACAGACTTTCTACCACTGAGCCAAACCGGTTTCGGCTTGTTTATTCTATTTATCTTCCTTGTCCTGTCTCCCTTTCAATTGCTGCTATTTCTACAACCAATCTTGCTTCCTTTTATTCGCCTTAACTTTTTTTTTTTAAACTTATGGTAAGGCAAATTACACTCATTGCTGTTTGCTCAAGTGCAAAGGATCTTCCGCCTCATTTTCTATCATCCTTTCTGTGTGCTTTATGTTCTTGAAATGCTAAATTACTCACAGCCACTCTCTCCTGATTCCCACCCGCATATGCACCATGATGTTTTGTATTCTCATTTCTTTGCCCAGGCTGTTACCTCTGCTGCCATCAGCCTCCTGGTCTAGAAAAAGCTCCGTTAAATTTTCAAAGTCCTCATAAGACATCAAGTGCTCAGAGTAGACTTGTGTGAATTCCATAGTATCCAGACTTAATTGTTCTAGTTAATTTTGAACTTCACATTTACTTTTACTATTACAGATGCTCACAAATACTATGATTATGTACTTTTTACTTTTTGTTTTGTTTTGTTTTTTTTGCATTCAGGTATGAGTTTCTGGAAATCAGGGGCCACATTTCTTCACAGTTTTATCACTAGTGCATAACATGGTGCCTGGTGCAATAAAAAACATAAAATGTTTTTGCCATCTTAACTTATACCTAGTAGATCTTTACTATAGATGTATTTTAATTTTTGTGATCTCTGTTAAGAGGATGTGGTTTGCTTTAACAGCTTGTCATTGAATTTAGAGAGAAAAAAAGAGAGAAAAAAAGACCGCCATTGAATCTGCCAGGGAGGTTTACCCTAAGGGCAGGATATTTGGGGGGAGGCTAAAGGATGCATAAATATTTAATAGAATGAAGAGGATCTGTGTGGGGAAGTAGAGAATAGGAAATGAGGAGGACACCCCTAAAGTAGATGGAAGAGTATCTGTCAAAGCCCTGGGGGTAAGAGGGAGCACATCTAAAGAATAAAAAGTAAAAATAAACAAATAAACATATAAAAAGTTGTGCAGGATGCACAGCTTCTATACAAAGCCTTTTAAAAAGGTACTTTCATATCTACGTTCCTCCTGGCAAGGAATGTCTAACACTTCATTGCCACCATCTTTTGTATGGTATATTGGTCTGTGTCCTATTCCTGGATAGAGACCAAGTCTGTACTAGTTTATATACTCATATGATACCACTTCTTAAATAAAACATTTTGGTTAGTATATTATTAATTGACCTCAACAGGTCTCTTCTAGGATCACTTCCACCCTTAGCACAGCTATCCTAGGTTCTCTCAAATGATCTTACCTGCTCATCAACCCTGAATATCAAGTCGGACAAGCCATGAGTAGTAATATGCTTTGGCCTTCTTCTCCCTTTGCCCAGAGCAGATTAGGCCTTGGGAGTGACATACAGCTGATAGTAATAGGGAATGCTGCTGAGGGTATGTGATGAGGCAGGACAGAGCCATGCCATGCAAGCACCAGTGAGACTATGTGAACATCCTCCACGTGCATGTGCATGTGTGTATAATCCTGAGGATAGTGTGGGTTTATCCAGAGGAGCTTCCCGCCTTCCTTTCCAGACTTGGTTCGGAGCTCAGAATCTCCATGTCCTACACCCGTTGCCACACAAATCACTCCATCTCTATTATGTGAATGGCTCTCTCTCTTGCGCAATAGACATCAGCGATATCCATTTGTTATGGCCTAGACGGGACCTCTGGTCACTACTTCCATTGTCTAGTTTCAGGACTCAAGGTCCCTTTGTTTTGGCTCCTTTACAATTTCTGTCTTGATTCCCTGCCTATTAGATTGTAGATTCACTTTGATCACTGTTTCTTAAGAAGTTTTCACACCCTCCCCCCGGAACTGATCCAAAGCACAGAATTTGATCGGTCAGCCCCTTCAGGTGCCTGGCATGCTTGGTTAAGTAATTTGTTTGACCAGAGAGACACCAATCAAGCAAATATACACACATTTTAATGCCCATGTGAATAACTTCAGCTTATCCTTTTTGAAGCTGAGAGTTAATGTGATGTTTGAAGACATTTAGTTTAGGGTACAGAAGTATTGTGACACTGTATTCTGGTCAGTGTGCTTCAAACTATATTTCACTTCCTAGATATCAGAGTATGCGGTACACTTGAATAAATTCCTAATGCCTGTTGCAGAAAAATCACAAACTGCATTTTATGAGGCTTTGAAAATGAAAAATGCATGGGTGTGTGAATGTGGCAAACCCATACTTCATCATTTTCAAGCGTTAAGCTTTTGCTGCAGAGGTTTTTCCTAGGCAGATCGGTGGAGTTTTAACTTTCTATTCAAGAGTATTGATTTAAGGAAGAGGGGGGAGAGGTTGGCATTTTTTGTCAGCTCCTTCCACTTGAAGAATGATCACTGTGGGCAGTAAGCCCCCTGAGCCCGGCATGCCTGGACTTATTTATACACACCAACCCTTTGTCAGAGGATAGCAGCAGTAGGTACAGACCGCTGGTTTGTTAATACAATTATTAACAAATATAAGTATGCCGCCTCTTCAAAATAAAAATTAAGTGAGAAGTTGGCATCACAATTTGAATGCAAGAATACCTTATTACAAACAAAGCGTTTTTGCCTACGTTTTATGAAAGAGTGTATCATTGATCAACTTCATCTAATTGTCTGTCAAGCTTTACTTGGCTTCTCTAATTTAAACTCAACATGCTTTTAACAATACTTACCAATGAAGGGCTCTAAAAGAAAACTGATAGAGGTTAGCATGAGAACACGGTTGTACTAAGGTGTAAATCATGCTATTTTATGATTTATGAAATAAGTAATAATAATAATAATCTTGATGATATATTTGGAAATGATTTTTAGAGTATTTTTCCTAGAGTAAAACCTACATGTAATAAAGATTCAGAGAAACAAACCAATATAATGCACAGTATAGAAATAGACAAATGTCTTAAAAATCCATTTGAATTGGCTGAGTGATTCTGATAAGGCAGACAAATGACTTCTACTTTTTCTGCAGGTTAAGATTAAAAACAAGCTGGAAATGAACAATGGCTTACCACTTACAATGAAGTGTATCAAAACAATAAGAAACCGAGACAAGTAGTAAAACATAATACTGCTTAACATCAGAGTTCCAGAAAGAAAAAGAAAAAAGATAAGCCACATTGGGAATTTTGGTCCTTGCTTGTATATATCATGTTATATCACACAATAAGAAATTTGCTGTGAATGCAATAATAGAAAAAACCCCACTTAAATCTATCTATTGTTGTAGGCACATAACAAATGAACCCTTATTGTATCCTCCCTCCAAGGTGGTTTAGGAATAATAGTATAGTAAGAGCATGTCAATACTCATGGCACATCATTTTTCTTCGATTGGAGGGGGAGGAGGAAAAAAAATCTATGTAATAAATGCATTTTAACAATGTAGTATTTTTATATCACAAGCCTCTTAGGCCAGATTGTTCTAGCACAGCACAAATAAGAATAAGTTGGCAACTATCCTGTGAATTTTTATTTCACAAAAAGCTTATCTGGATTAATCAAAATAAAAAGTGAATTTGCCCTCAGAGAATTGAAGTGTAGGTCAATTTATGAAGAGTGAACTTTCTATTCCTTTGGTGCAAGCAAGGTTGCCTCTATGGAAAGCGGATTGCTTTCAAACAAGGCTTGGACTGAATCATGGGGCTTATTAGCTGTGTGGCCTTCAGCTAGCTAGTTAGCTTCTTTGAGGCTCAGTTTCCCATGGATGAGGAAATAACTGACAATGTTGTGGTGAAGCTCAGACTTGACTTATGATATTAATCTGTAAACAAAAAGTACAGAACCCTTACAATTTAGTAGTAAGTAAGCATCTGTGAGGTAAAACCAATATAGATGCTAGGTAATAGATAATTAATAGATATATTATAGATATATGAATAAAATAATAGAATCCAGTAGCTATATTTTTGCTATTAATTTTTTTTAAATAATTCAATTTGGAAACTCAATTTATGCACACAATTCAAGGGGATTATTTTATCAATGCATACACAAATAGTTTTCTATCTTAAATTACCTATTTTTTTAAACCCACATTTACGTATATAATATAAACTCCCAGGAAAGCACACCTATATTTAAGGAAAGATACGCTGTGTTAAAAACAGCCATCCCTATATTCAATGAAAGAGTCATCTGTGGCTATTCAGAACTCTGTACAAAAGCCTGAGGGTTAAAGGGCAAAGTGCCCAGTGCAAAGTATGGCCTTCAGGGTGCAGGCGCATGTGGGATTTAACTCATTGAAACGTTTTTTCTTTATTGTTTTAAGTTGATGTGACTGGCTGAAATGTCAACAAGTATATGACATCTACTTGGCCTGTGTAAACAGTCAAAGTATCCATATTCATTGTTTACACTTTAAAATACATTAAAAATTGACATTTGTGTCAATGTTCTTTCTCTCACTTTCCATTTATTTTTTTTCACCTTCCCCACACCCCAATCACCCCAATATCTCAAAACTAGAACATGGCAATGCTGTCTCTTATTGCCTCTCCAAGGGATAACCAATAAACATATCTGAGCACAGGGAACTCAGCTCAAACTCAGAAAGTGGAATTTATCCATTAAAATGACCTTTGAAACTTGGGCCACAAGTCTTACCACCATACACAACATAATCAAGTCATCTCTTGAGCAAGAATTCAGTCTGTATTTTCTTCTCACCATTTTATTATCCTTCCAGGGGAATAGCATAATTCTAAGGTCTTGCACCTTTAGTTTGCCTGTGTCCTATCAAATTGAGCGGAAAGGTAATAAATGTTTAACATGCTAACGATGCGTGATCTCCACAGCACAATACTGCGAGTGAGATGCACAAGACCACGTGCCCACAGGGGTTCTTTATTTCTATCCTGAATTTACTGCAAGTGCAGGGAAGGATGAGTTAGAGAAGCAATGGAAACAATAAAGGACATACAGAATGCAGAATGTGTCAACTCTACTAATTTTTACTACTGTGAAATATAATTTTTCTGAACATTTTTTGTAGTTCTTTAAATGGTGGAATACATTCAGGAAATGCAAGACCTTCTCAGGAAATGTAAGAAGCTTCTGAGTATAGTAATCCCTGGAGCTTAAGCAGATGCTAAATCCTAAATAACTGTTTTAAGGCACTCAAAATTTTATCAATCTGTCTTAGATTTAAATGCCAAGATATTTTCATTATATGTTTAAAAAACAATCAAAATAAAACTATAAGGACACATTTTTGGTATGTTTGCTGTGTTCCTGGTAGTCTATGCCATACAAATATTTTCTACATAAAATTAACACTTCCAGCCAGTTTTTACCTGAGAGCATGTCATTGGATGGATTTATGGAATTAATGAAAGCATGTCATTTACCAAATTTTACTGTGTGCTCTAAGGATTTAAACTTTACAAGAGAAAAATAAGCCTTACGTAAAAATTACTATTCACAGTGCAGATAAGTGATTTTGCCTCAACTTTGTAATCACTATTTTTAGATGTATGTCAAAATAACTTTGAACATTAATTTTTGATGTCCTTCATAAAGAGCACCACCTATTAAAAATAATCTGCATCTTACATGTACACTTGATATAGTTCAACATCAAGCTGAGCAGATGTGATGAGGTATGTGCATTCTGCAATATTGTGTATAGTTTTAGAAATATCAACTTCTCTGAAGGTTACAAATGAAAAGAATATATTCTAAACCATTTGGCTTTCATTGAATGCAGAAAGAAAGTCCTGATATTAATCTATTTTTATAGACCATTAAAATGGTTTGATTGTAATAGCACTTGCAAAGAAAACTATTGGGAAATAGATCTGCATTTAGATTTAAGAATGCCTGGTCAGGATGCTAAAGAACAGTACTATTTGGATATTCTGATTTGGACTATTGAAAGATTATTTTCCACTCAACATGAAATTTCATCATACCATGCAATCCAGTTTTAATAAATTACTGGTAGAACTATCAGTGCCTTAATATTTGGTCAAACCCCCTCTGTCCAAAAAAAAAATCAGAAGCATGGAGTTTTCCAGATCTTATAATATAATATTTAATGAATTGCCCTCAAATGTCATATCAAGTTATGCAACTTGACATATTTCTCATTAAAATGCAACTACAAAGGCACAGAAGCCATTTCAAAGATAGTTAAAGAATATTTCCTTTTAATCCACCTGGTATTCTGGATGAGACTCCCGAGGATTCACCACTGAAACAAATAAGAAAACCACATTGTAAAAGTGGATGAGCTGTTTTTATCTCTGCCAAAAATATTTATTTCTTTACAGCTCTCTTATCATGGATCAGTTCTTGGTCATTACTTCTCTAGGTAGTACTGCCTCACACCTTAATTGAAAACAGATGCCTTTTTACTTGGTTTCTTTGCATTGCTGAACATTTCTTATAAGATAATTAATTCAGTAATTTCATAACATGTTGAAAGAAATATTTTATTTTTACAACAGTATTACTGGTTGGGAAGTTCTGTACCTTCCATATCTACAGCATCACCTTTCTAGTGAATTTTAAAGGCAGTATACAAAAACCAAACAAACAAACAATAAAAAAAGCAATGCTTACAAAAGGGTCAACTTTAGTATCTATCTAAATTTCCTCTTTTTTCTTTTATTTTAAATATTTATTGTTCAGATTATTACAGATATCTCCCCCACCCCCTTAGTTTCCCTCCATCCGGTTCCCACTCCAGGTCTTCCCTCCCCCACCACTGACATCATCCATAGGTATAAGCTCTTTGTCCAATCTCTTCCCACACTCCCCACAACCTCTTCACAAGAATTGTCAATCTGCTCCCTTCCATGCCCCCGATTCTATCACATTAACCAGTCTGTTCTATTCATCAGGTTATTTATTCATTTGATTTTTAGGTTCACTTGTTGACAGATATGTATTTGTTATCACTTTGTTGTTCATAATTTTTTTATCTTTACCTTTTTCTTTTTCTTTCTCATCTTAGAGAATACCCTTCAGCATTTCATATAATATAATACTGGTTTGGTGGTGATGAACTTCTTTAGCTCTTTCTTGTTTGAAAAGCTCTTTATCTGACCTTCAACTCTAAAAGATAGCTTTGCTGGATAGAGTAATCTTGGTTGTAGGTTCTTGCTATTCATCACCTTGTATATTACTTGTCACTCTCTTCTGGCCTGCATAGTTTTTGTTGAGAAATCAGCAGACAGTCGTATGGGTACTCTCTTGTAAGTAACTAACTATTTTTCTCTTGTTACTTTTAAGATTCTCTCTTTGTCATTCTAACCAGTTTGGCTCAGTGGATAGAGTGTTGGCCTGTGGACTGAAAGGTCCCAGGTTCAATTCTGGTCAAGGCCATGTACCTTGGTCATGGGCAAATCCCCAGTAGGATGTGTGCAGGAGGAAGCTTATCAATGTTTCTCTCCCATCAATGCTTCTAACTCTCTATCCCTCTCTCTTCCTCTCTGTAAAAAAATCAATTATATATATATATATATATATATATATATATATATATATATATATATATAATATTATATATATATGATATATGATATATATATATATATATATATATATATATATATATATATATTTAAACAGATTATTTCTTTGTCTTTGCGGTTGGCATTTTAATTGTGATGTGTCTTGGTGTGGTCCTCTTTGGATTCTTCTTGTTGGGTTCTCTGTGCTTCCTGGACTTGTAAGTGTATTCCTTTCACCAGGTAGGGGAAGTTTTCTGTCATTATTTCTTCAAATAAGTTTTCAATATCTTGCTCTCTCTCTTCTTCTGGCACCCCCATAATTTGGATGTTGGTACACCTGAAGTTGTCCCAGAGGCTTCTTATACTATCTTCATATTTTTGTATTGTTCTTTCTTTTTCTTTTCTGGTTGGGCGTTTTTTGTTTCCTTGCATTTCAAATCTTTGACCTGATTCTTGGGATCCTCTAGTCTGCTATTGAATCTCTGTATATTATCCTTTATTTCAGTCAGTGTATGCTTAATTTCTGATTGGTCCCTTTTTCATATCCTTGAGGGTCTCACTAATTTTTCATATATTTCTATAAGATTTTTGAGTAACCTTATAACCATGGTTTTGAACTCTATATCCAATATTTTGTTTTCATCAATTTCTTTCATTTTTGACTTGTTTCTTTGTCTACACATTTTGGCTGCTTCCCTGTGTTTGTTTCTATGTACTGGATAGCTGCTAAGTCTCCTTCATTTGATAGAGTGGCCTTGTGTGGTAGGTGTCCTATAGGACCCAGTGTCTCAGCCTCCCCAATCATCTGATGTGGATGCTCTTGGTGCACCCCTTTGTGGGCTATTTACACAGTTTTGCTGTAGTTAACCCTTGATTGCTATTGGTATCACTGGGAGGAATTGACTTCCAGGGCAATTGGCTATGATGATGAGCTGTGTCTACACTAGAAGATCTGCTGCTCAGGACACACCCTTATGGGGCAGGACTTGCTTCAGTGGGACTCTAGTGCTCACTAAGTCTGCTTCTTGAGTGTGTCTCTTATGGATGTGAAGAATTGTACTCCAGTATTGTCTCACTCTGACCACTGGGTACCCTGGCTCTTAGATCTCCAAATAGGTACAAGGTCAGCCACTGCCTGGGGCCACCCTGCAGAAGCTACAAAGAGATCTGCAGATTCCTCCTCTTTGTATGAGGTTTGGAAGTGCCCAGATAAGACCCAGATGTGAAGCAAGGCAGGCTGTGGCTATTGGGCCTTAAGCCTTATTTTGGAAGCTCTGAGGTTCTCTGACCCAGCTGCAGTTTGACAGGTTTTAGGCAAAGAAAGGATAGGCCATTCATATGCAAAACCCAATGCACACAGCTTGGGTGGAGTTATAAATTGGGTGGGCCGGATCTCTGAAAATCACCAAAGTGGAGCAAAAAGCCATGGCTGCCAGTCAGCCCAGTACCAGAGAGGTCTCCAGGTCTCCATGGCCCACAACCCCTGACGGAACAATGATTGCTGTGAGCAACTCTGAGAGAAAGCCATCCTTGCATTCCTGCCCCTATGCCAGACAGTCCAGTTTCTCCCCGTATGTGTCTGAGTTCCCCAGAGTCTCACCCAGAACTGGAGTTCAGAGCCAGCAGGATCTTGTATATCCCTCCTGATTAAAAGAGCAGCACATCTAGGTGTCAGCACTTTTCACACCTCGGCACCTTTTACCATTCTCAATGTGCTTTGTTCACCTCTCTAGCTGTGGAACTTCCAGTTAGCCAGCTTTTCGATGGTTCTGGGTGGTAGTTGTTCTGCCTTTTAGTTCTAATTTTGACGTGGGTTGTGAGAGGCAGCAAGTATAGGTGTTTACCTATACCACCATCTTGGTTCTCTCCTCTGTTTTCTTTCTTTTCACTTTGGATATGTCATTTAGAGAATGAGTACGAGATAGAGAATTAGGCTAAAATACAAAACATCAGTCCTAGTTTTGACACACACACACAAAAATGTTTTGCCAAATGGAATTCTAATTTATCTAAAGTTGAGGCAAGGAAAAGTTTTCAAGTTCATCTGTAAATATGATGGTTCAATTTCTCATATGTGTGTGTCTGGGGCTGAGGGGTTGGGTTGGCATTTTGACTCTATAGTAGGCAGAATAATGGACTTCCCTTCACCAAAGATGCCATGTAGTATTCCCCAGAACCTGAGACTATGTTAAGTTGAAATTTCTTTTGAGAGCCATTTTTTTTAACTTAAACTTCTTCTAAGGCCACTTCTGCAAAATAGACTCATCCAGGCCATTGTATTTTGTAGAAGAACCACACTCAAGGGACCGAAGAGCCACATGTGGCTCATGAGCCACAATTTGCTGACCATGGGGTTAGATTATAGAGAGCTTTCAAGATTTCAAGTGTAATTAAGATTTCTAATCACTGATTTTGTTATAGGAGATTATCCTGGATGGGCTCAATATAATCACATGGATACTTAAAATGAAAAAGGGGGGCAGAATAATATGATATGAGAACAAACCAGCCTACTGTTGCTGGATATGTAAGGGACCACAAGCCAAAGAATGTGGGCAGCCTCAAGAAGATGGACAAAACCAGGAAATAGGTTTTTCTCTAGAGCCTCCAGAAAGGATTGCAGCCTTGGTGACACCTAGATTTTTAAAAATATATTTTCTATCATTGATAATATTATGATATGATATATCTCATTTTTCCTTCCTCTCCACTCCTCCTCTCAGCCCTTACCATACACTCAGGTCTTCACTACCCTTATAATTATACAAGTTTTTTTTGGTTTACCTGACACTTAGATTTTAACCCTATGAGACTTATGTCAGATTTCTGCTTTCTAGAACTATAAGAAAATAAATTCATATTGCTTTAAGTCACTAGGTTGTGGTAATTTCTTACAGCAACAACAGAAAAATAATACATATTTCCTAAAGTTACATACTGTAACATGATTGTATGATTCTGTCTTACTCTATTGGAGCAGGGAGTGTCAAACAGATTGTGCTAGTGATACTGTGGTTTGAGTGAAGGGAGAGGAAACTAAATACTAAGACAGCCCAGCCAACCTTCATGTCATCAAAGAACTATGTCATTGAAATGTGTTTCCTTCCCTGCCTCTTTTGCAATGTTAACTATGGCAACAGATGGGTATCACAGAAAATTAGATCTAACTTTAGTTTAATCTAAAAAACAACAACAGAGTCTTATCCCAAATGTCTTATTTTAATAAAATTTTCTTTTTGTAAAGTAGAAGCATGCACTTCAATATTCCACTTAACTAAAATAAGATTAAATGTCACCTCAAACTCTTTGTTGCAAATCTATCTACTGAATATGTGTGTGTGTGTCTCATATGAATCTGTACTTATATTCTATAAGTCATTTTCCTTATAACTGTCTCTTTCATAAATTATTTTTGTTTTAACCAATTTCTGAAAGAGTAGAGATCATTCTGTTTCTATTTCTAGTTAAATGACATTGTATAAGATTCTGCATATGATTTTGTAAAATTTAAATATGTGAAGTCTTAAGAGTTGTGGTTGGCTGGAGATTTTACATTTGTAGTCACTGATAATCTGAATTCTATAATTGGAAGGGCATTCAGAATTCACTAACTTCTCTGAATATAGACATCTATATTAATGTTCTAAACAGATATATATATATATATATATATATATATATATATATATATATATTCTTTTTCTTTTGGCTTTTCCAATTCTCCTGGGGAGACACTTTCATCACACATTAAAATAATGTGAAGTTGAAACTGTTTCAAATCCATGCTTCTGTGTTCTGTAATATCTAACCTAAGGCCCTCCTGATCCATTTTAAATCCACTTCCTGTTCTGGTCTTAATAGTAAAATATCACCTCTCTAAATCTTCTGAATCATCCTCTTTTGTATACTTGAAATTTCTTAACTAATCATCTTTCTCTTAAAAATAGTTTCTCCTATACTGCCTTAAGATAAGCTCAAGTGTTTTCTTGAAAGATGCAAAGAATTCAACAATTAATCACATTATTTATTCTCCAATAAATGCACTCCATATGTCAACTGTGGAACCCAAACAAAGTATTATATCTTACTTCAATTGTAACTAATAAATTAAATGATATTAAAGCATTTCAGTTACTGCATAACTGTTGCTGGAAAACAAATCAGGTTCATTAAAAAAGAGATGTTGACAAGAAGCCAGGAAGGCTGGTCAACAACCTTAATTGCTCTAACCTTTAGTTGAGATATTGTTAGCTGAAGCAACCTCCCTCTTGCTTGTCCCGTGTAAGTTTCTGTTATTTCCTGCCTAAGGGCTACATGTAAATTTATGTTTATGTTGCCTAAGATGTTTTCCCCAAAGCCTGAATAAAAGGGGATGGCAGGGCCAGAGCAGCAGTAGTTCTTTCACTAGAATTGGACTACCCGCCTGCCCTCCCATATTGCCTAGTTGAATTTCTTTAAGTCTCAAGTCTCTTCATTTTGTGTGGCCCTTCTCCGAACCTGAACCCTGAATTGGAACTCTTTCTACGCGGGCTGTGAAAGAGATCCCTACACATTGTCAAATATCTTATAATATTACTAATTATGGACTCATTTTTAATCTATGACCTCCATAGCCTGTTTTTTTATTTTTAATTACAACTAAAATAAACATTTATTTCTACCAAGAAATTCTGTAGTTTATTTGCCTCCCATTAAAGGAAAAATATGATTATAGTCCAAAGACTATTAGACTGGGAATAAGGAAACAAGCATTCTTTTACCTGGGCTCCTGATTCTTCTGTAAAAATAGCCATTTTGAATTACATAAATTTATTGTCCTATATTTCTCTGACTCCTTCCCTTTATATATTTTTAGATTAAATGATATGCATTTATAGAATTATGGAAGTTAAGAACAAAAATATACAACTGCCTGTGTGAAATGCTACTTACTTTTTTTCTCACACAAGAAATGTCTAGTCTGTTAAAACTAGTGAAACTGGTAAAAACAAACAAACAAACAAACAAACAACAACAAAAACAAACAAAACCTCCAAAAGACTCCAAAAAAACAATTGTTCTCTAAACTATTATTTTCTAATGCTTTCAAAATATTTTTCAACATTTTCTTAGGGGTAATAGTTTGAGGTAGCAAGTTTCTAACTTCTAAGGCTTTTGCTCCTAAAATTTAGAAATAGATTTTAAATGTGTTAAATCATATATGAGGAAGTTTACTTGAACTTTCATAAGTTTTTGAAGAAGACATGTAATGCATATGTGCAAATGTTCCAATTGGAAAATTATCTACACATAAAAATGTAAATTAACGGAATGTTAGACAAATAAAATGCAAGCTAGGTAGTTCTTAAAATAATTGTGAATGACCATTAAGAATAAGAAACAAATAGCCAAAGCTGGTTTGGCTCTGTGGTAGAGCTTCGATCTGCGGACTGAAAGGTCCCGGGTTCGATTCCGGTAAAGGGCATGTAGATTGGTAGCGGGCACATCCCCGGAAGGGGGTGTACAAGAGGCAGCTGGCCCATGTTTCTCTCTCATCTATGTTTCTAGCTCTCTATTTCTCTCCCTTTCTCTCTATAAAAAATCAATAAAGTATATTTTTAAAAATATTTAAGATATAATCTTAAAATGAATCAAAGTAAAAATGTCTAAATTTTAACTGCAAATTTATATGCATTTAAAGCATACTTTTGAATGTATAAAAATAGGTAATAAATTAAAGTGGAAAATAACACTTCTATGATTGCAAATTTATATTTAATCATTCTATATGGTTTAAATTGTTACAGCTTGTATCCCAAATGATCCTCAACAACTTTCTGAGACACTATAATGGGAAAATATTACATGATAAGATATTGAAAAACCTTAGTATAATTAGGTAAGCATAGACAGTTTCTTCCCCTTCAGAATGCTCTATCTTAGCTGTATTCTAGTTATTGGAATACTGCTAAATTTGGGGATAATGATTATGTCTTAAACTAATTTAAGTTCTACCTCTTTAGTATTTTTCATTGTGTTTATTTTTTTGTTCTTTTATATATTTTTAACATATATTTGCAGTTTTTAGAGATGGGAATAGAGTGGTAGTTTTCAAACAGTAGTTAATATTGGCTCCAATTATAACCCAGAACATAATTTCCTTCAAGGAAAGTTGTCATTATTAGCAGCAACACTTTCAAAGAGAAGACCCTGAAGGCAAATAGGGTGTAATCAAAGAGGAATGAAATGCTTTTGACTATTAAAATTTACTTCTGGCTCACAATATTTAATTAAGTGTTTTTACACCTCTTCAATAATTTGTACCTAACATTCACATTGTCAGCATTTATTCTATTAGCAATTGCAGCCCAATTTTCCTAAGATGGACAAGCAGAAAACTTTTACACTATTTTCTCTATTGGAGAATCAAAATGCGAAGAGTAACCTATTCCCAAATATGAAAGATAGTTTGCTTCCTTTGACTAATGATGGCTCTATAACCTTCATTCTCTTCTAATATGTGATTTATCAAGAGCTTATTCCCTTCCCCCACAAAGTGCATTTGCCACAGAAAATTGTCCAATACCATATATTAGCATCCCAGTGATGAAGAAGCAACCGACACAGTCAGAAGCCTTGTTTTCAGGAAATATAGTTGAGTAACTGAAGGATGTGATAATTTTTTCTCACTCCTAGTTTGCATAAAAATTGTCTTGGGAAAAATGGGTTCAGCTGTAATAGTGCCTGTCAGGCTCTTCCCATGGGAAGTGTGGATTCTCTGTGACACTCTGCTAAGTCGGGAGACATAGAGATGGATCGCAGTCAGACCTTGAACTTCAAATTAGTGGACAATAGCTTTGTGGAGATATCAACTAAATTTTCTCCCTTCAGGAATATTGTACAACCTGACATGCCAAGAGCATCCATTATTTTTAATTGGAGAGAAAAATGACACAGTTCGAGTGACATACCACATATCCATAGCCTAACTTTGTGATGGGTAAGGAATTTGCTAGCAAAGTGGACTTTCGATTTGTATTCAGGTTTTTTTTCCCCCCACCAATGGGAAGTGGTGAGGGGAGAAATGTCAGACAGTCAGTGAGAAGGAGACTACTATTTCTCGGCAGAGGTAATTAGGTGGACCTTTCTAAACCCTGGACTAGGGATTGAAGGCTCCTTCCAGGTAACGGTGCCCTTTGTTCCGTTTTTAAGAGTCACAGACAGATGTATGTTCTGAAAAAAGGAGCTTCCCCCTCTGTGATTAAATATTTATCACAGTAAGAAGTTAGCAGTGGGATTAAGTGCCTTCAATTAACCACAACAGAGGATTGTAAGTGACTACCAAAGAAGTATAAATATTTTACAAGGCAAGAGCAAGTCAGAGAGTGAGGTTGCCAATCTTTATGTTTTGCCCATTAGCCCATTGCAAACTTTGGTGGGGGTGTGGTGGGGGAAAAGAGTCTCATTTAGAATAAAATTTATATATAAACTCTCTTGGTTTCCAGGTGGTTTTATGAATAAAGAGCAAAAGAACCCATCTAAGATGAAACTGATCAGTTTCAATGCTACACTATTTAGAATTCTTGCAAACCAAGAAAAAGGTTGGCTTAATAACTAGGCAAATATAATCTCTTTGAAGGCAGGTGTTATACTTTGTATGGGTTCCATCATGTACCCTGCACAGATGGACAACAGTGTTAGATGTAGGCAACAATATACTCTACCATTCTGAGTCAAAGTAAAAGTAATACTCATCTTCACAAAAACATCATCTTTACATTATTTAGGGCAGTGGTTCTCAACCTTTCTAATGCTGTGACCCTTTAATACAGTTCCTCATGTTGTGGTGACCCCCACCCATAAAATTATTTTCATTGCTACTTCATAACTGTAATTTTGTTACTGTCAATGAATCATAATGCAAATATTTGTGTTTTCTGATGGTCTTAGGCTCTACAGCAGCGGTTCTCAACCTGTGAGTTGTGAATGAATCGTAATGTAAATATCCGTCTTTTCCGATGGTCTTGACTTTACAGCAGTAAACCCCGCTAGCAGGGTTGCCTAAGACCATCGGAAAACACGGATATTTACATTATGATTCATAAGCATAGCAAAATTACAGTTATGAAGTAGCAACAAAAATAATTTTATGCTTGGGGTCACCACGACATTAGGAACTGTATTAAAGGGTTTTGGCATTAGAAAGGTTGAGAACCACTGCTTTAGGGATATAAAAATAACACAAACATGACAAAATGATTAGATAGTGCCCAGGAAAGAAAAACATTACAGAATTATCTTCTAAAAAAGAAGTGATGGTTTGGTCAAATTATGTTTCAGGGTTAGGATACAACTGCATTTATATATCTGTAATAATAAAAGCCTAAGCGACCATTGCAACCAATCAGACCACTGAACAGGCTGTGGGTCACAACTAGGTTGGAAGGGGGGTTAGTGAGAAACTAACAAAGAACTGAGCAGCAGGCTGCATGGGGTGACCAGGCCAGCAGGGTGGGCAGTTGGTGGTGACCAGGCAGGCATGGAGGGGCAGTGAGGGACGACCAAGATGGCAGGGGGGGCAGTTATGGACTACCAGGTCAGTGGGGGGGAGGCAGTTGGGATTGGCCATGCCATCATGCGGGGCAGTTAGGGGTGATCAGGCAGGCAGGCAGGTGAGCAGTTAAGAGCCAGTGGTCTCGGATTGGAGAGGGTACAGGCTGGGCTGAGCCCCCCCCCCCCCCGTGCATGAATTTTGTGCACCATGGCTCTAGTATAATCAATAAAAATGTTCATTTTCAGGGAGAAATCCAGATGTTTCATATGCCACATGTCAAAAGTATTTAATGTAATTTTATAATAGAATTGTTTAATGTTTGTAAATAGCTCTGTCTAGCATGAGTGATATTATATCACCATTCATAAACATGAGAATAATATCCACTCACCAAGCTAGGCTAAAAAAATCAAGGAGATGGTACATGTGATCACAACTAGTACTGTACCTTAAACACAAGCATTTAATGAATACTTACTCCCTGCTCTCCTTCTCTTAGCTTGCACTGAGTTTATCACAGCTATTTTTCCATAAAAAATAGCTAACATAAATGATCCATTAGCATGCCCTGTAATTGTACAAAATCTGACATATTAGTTTATAGCACTGTGATAACTCAAGATATATTTTCTCATTTTTTCATACCTTTGGATATAATATTGGGCCTGGTTATGACCAATTCAGATATAAACATTCACATATCAATCATACCTAATTCATCTAATTTCAGGCCCCAGTTGCAAATAATGACATGAGTTCTAGTTATCTAGAATTATGCTAAGTTGTCAAATGAAATTCTATTTTCCCATGTGGTAATTCAAGGTGAATTTTACTAAGTCTTAAAAAACAGAATGGTAGGTGTCATTTAGAGAAAATGTGAAGAGTTTCATGGAGTCTTGAGAAGGTTGATTTCTATGAATTTTCTTTTTAATATATTTCTTACAAGGTATATGGTAACTCCTGGCTATGTTGTTAAATGATGCCCCAAGATAAAAAAAAAATTAATTTAAAAGTATTATGTCTGCCTGGTAATTTAAATTAAAATAATTATTAAATATGCTACTATCAAAATATATGTAATATATGTGTCAAACTTATGTGCTAGTTGACACTAACCTTCGACAGTCAGTGGTTGGTTACACTGAGTTGATGTTGTGTCTGGGGAATGGCCATTCATTTCAGGTGCAGTTCCATGTGTCCAGGCTTCCCCACAGTCAGACCAGGTTGTATGACTATGT
This sequence comes from Vespertilio murinus, assembly GCA_963924515.1. Taxonomy (NCBI): domain Eukaryota; kingdom Metazoa; phylum Chordata; class Mammalia; order Chiroptera; family Vespertilionidae; genus Vespertilio; species Vespertilio murinus. Next base: position 70,196,395 of record OZ004706.1, read on the forward strand.
TATACCTGTTTGCTAATTGTTAATACATTTGGTAAAATTTGAAATAAGAGTCCCCTTTTTAATATTGCACTGTCTTCTCTCTTTTAATCCCAGAGGTTACCAACATTTGCTATAAGATAAAATAAAACAAAATAAAATAAAATGAAATGAAAAACTAATATTGGCTGAATAGTCAAACTGACTTGGTTAGTGTGTAGCATAGACAAATATACATATTTCCTACTTCTGCTATATTTTGGTCAACATTTATTTTTCCTGCTTATTCTGTTTAGAGAGTACCACAAATATTATGGTGACGAGGATAAGTTCATACTTGTCCTGTGTAATTGGCATCACAATGGTTAAACACAGCTCCGACAAGCCTCCTTGCAAATGTACATTTGGCAGCGTTGCCCATCAGCCGGTCCTCAGTGAGGAAAGGATGTGGCAGTTTAGCTTAACTGCTGCATTCAGTAAACACTCAAAGAAACAGTCCATGCATTGTGGAATCTGAAATGGCTCTTGTTACTGGTCCTGACTTCATGTGATTCTTGGAACAGTAGATGAGGCTGCAGTTGAGATGCCTTTCAAGAAAGAATGTACAATTTAAATAAATTTAAATAAAAATAGTCTTCTAGAAGTCAGAATGCATTCCACTTAATTAACAAGTCACTCTTGATAAAAAATTATCTATGTAGGAGCCAGGAGAGAGGTGGGGAAGGGAAAAAAAAAATATCTATGTAGCATTTCAGAGAGTATATAAAATGAACCCGAATTGGGAATATTTATCATCTTGAAATGCTGCAGGTTGGAATAAACCTGTAACGTTTCACATGTTCCCTGGTTATTTGAAAATGTGAAAGATTTGTATGAGTTACAAGATGGGCTTTCAGGCGCTTCACTTAGGAACAAACTACAGTGACTGTCAGATCATTTATATGCCTGTTCTGTTACTGCACTTGTCTGTCCAAGAGTTCTTTACAATCATTCTATCTGAACACATTTTTTAAGGCAAGTAACAAGGCTTGAATTTAGGAACATAGTCAAAGGTATAGGAACAAAAGAACAGCTGAAAGATCCCGATAGAATGTAAAACATGGAATGTGTTGTGTACTTTGTGTACGTTATGCATTCTCTGAGTGGGTGGCCTTATAATAAGCCATGCAAGACCGGTGTAAGCCTGTTCCCAAAGATCAATGCCAGGACTGCAGTCATCCATCATCTCTAACACGGGCAGGATGCAATCAATGGTAATCCATCTCTTTCCCATTGGATAATTGATTTTTTTAAAAAAAAATTCTGGGATTGATCTTTTTTCATTTTAAGAAACTGTCATTGCATAATACAGTAATTTTAAGGATTGAGGAAAAAGAGGGTTAGGTTGTTTCAATAAAATTCTAATGGCACTAGATTTAATCATGCTCTCATTCATGATTAGACCTGGGAAAATTGTGAAGCTATGGTCTTAGATTTTTTTTCCTGTGTTCCAGTTTTGGCTGTATCCCCTCCTCTGAGACCATGCTTAACCCCTGGCATATGCTTATCAAGGTTTCCTTTTCTATCATTTCACTTACATTAAGTCGTTTGCTATTAAAGATGTTCCTAATCCAGTGGACTTTCACCTTTACAGATTTCTTTTAAAAAAAATAAAAGCTTTGGTTACTTTTCAATACCTATGCCTTGGGGACAATGCTAACTAATAATTTTTTTTAAGTGAAGGCTTTTACAAATATCATTCCACCTAGCCAGACTTCTAATTTTCCTTTTTTAGCTTCCTATTTTAGCACTTAATACCATGCCCCACATTTATTTTATACTCATTCAAGAGATATTCATTTTATATTATTCAATGTGCTAGATGCTGTTCAATGCACTGTGTATAAATTATTAAGAAGGATAAAAAAGCTGAATTTCTCCTTCAAAAAACTTACACAGCAACAGGAAGAAAAACAAGTGAATGAAAAAAATAGATAAATATTTTCAAGTACAGATAGGTGATGTAGAATATAAAATATTATGACCTCAGCATGACTGGAGACTTCCCTTATTAAGGTCACATTGGAAAGCCTCTAAGTGACATTTTACAAAGGACATAGAATGTTCCAAGGTTCTATAAAGTTCTCTAGGGATTACATATCATCTCCTTTACTTAGTACAGTTTCCTTAAAGTATGAATTGTACCACTTAAAGACACATGGAAGAGTTGACCAACAATATACTACTTCCATTTAAAACATTCAGCAAAGCAGGCGGCCAACAAATTACAGATTTTTCTGAGAAAAGCAAAAATGATGCAAAAGTAAGCTTTAAACATACTTATTATCAAAGATTAAGAATTTTATGTGAATTGAGTAAAGACTGTTAGGTGAAAAATTACAGACCCCCAAGGCAAGAACAATTTGGATAGAATAGTCATGGATTTGGGACCTCAAGAGGTCACATAGGGTGTTGTTTTAACAAATATAATTTATGGTTAATGTGCCACTCATTCAAATTGAACTAGATTTTTATAATTTCCTAAGGTGCATTTAATGTGGCCAGATTATTCATAGTTATGAACATATGCAAATTTACTCATTTGTAAAAAATCATTTATAAAACATTGATTGAGCCCTATGAGCACAGAGCCCATGAATAAGTTGAGTGAGACAATTCCTGTTATCCTAGGAACACCACTACTGCTAATATCTTACTAGTAGGTACTAGATTCATTTAGGTTAACAGCCACCTGGTATGATAGAGGTATTAACATTTCTTTTAGTAAGGCTAATTACTCCAATAGCAATTGCAATTTTGATCTCTCAGGAGGGAAGTGTTCTACCCTATTCTGAACACTTTGATGAATTCATGAACCTGCAGGATATTGAAGATCTGTAAGGCACTCTCTAATATGGTATAGAGCAGTACAATTTATGTTGATGGGCTAGAGAGGCCATCTTATTAGTATCTGGTCTATTCTTGTACTAGCTTCCAACTCCAGCATTCTCCAGTTCCCCAACACTGTTGTTCCTTGGTTCCAAACCTATAGTTTTTTCACACATAATACCTATATTGACTATATACCCAGATTTTTAACGGTGTCCTTACTTATACATTTTGAGTTGGCTTTCCTTCCAGCCTTTCCATTTCCTGCTATCTGAAATGAGAATAACTTAACCTTTTTCCTGGTCCTAATGAAACAAAATCTTGCTTCTATGGCAGGAGGTTATAGACAGGAGCTCACTGAAGTTTGAAGTAACACTGGAAGAGATTGAACATAGGCTAGGCTTCTAAAGTGGGGCAAACTTTGAACATGTTTTATAAAAAGAGGGCATTCCTAGAAAAACACTATGTAGCAGTGCAGATAACAGCATACATTATATATAGTAGAAACTAGATTGATAGAGGTAAGTTCTGTATTAGTGAGCAGGAGGATATGTGTTTATCCAGGCAAAGTGAAGTTTGATTATAAAGGGACTTAATGAATATAAAGGTGGTGATTTAGAGCAACAAGAAACATATAGTTGAAACTTGCAGAACTCTGCAAGAAGCCAATGATTTAAACAAAAAGTCTGTTTTTTATTTTAAAATGGCAATTTGCTATCTCAAATCAAGGGCATTAAGAATTATTCCTTTTGTGAATTTTTCTCACATTCTACTTTCTGTTTTCTTTCAGTCAATTATTTTTAGGTTATTCCTAATAGTTATTTTCATGTTTTCTATAACTTACACAACACATACTTTGTCCTCTGTATTCTTAAGACTAAGCATTCATGCCAGGGAAGAGTGCTAGAAAACAAAGATGTTAATTTTATAAGTCCAATGTAGCTATTCCTTCAATATTCAATTTAGAGAGAGAATTTTACATAAAAGTACCAATTGAATATCCATCTGGTAAGTCTTTAGCATTATCTAATTTCTTTCCACTGTGTATGAGGCTGCTGAGACACCTCAGGGACTATTTGTATAACATCGTTGCCGCAGGCCATGGAAAATTCTGTGCACTGCTTTCCATACATGCCCGGTTACAGCTGGTTCTGGTTTGCGAGTTTCGGGGTCTTCCAATGCAATTACTGCCTACTTCATATACACTAAATGAATTTGCCCTTTTCTATTTCAACTGAAGGTTTTAAGCCAGAGTTTGAAAAATGTGAATACACTGCTTAAAACATAAAAAAGGCCCAGACAGACTGAAGGAAACTCAGAAAGACAGAGAACCTCAGTGAGATATTTTTCCAAGCAGGAACTACCAAGTAAACAAACAAACCAAAAAAAAAAGGGGGGGGGGGAGGGGGAACAATTGTTTTTTTTTCATGGTCAAGATTGTATCAGAGTCCTTTATATGTGTATGCACTTTTGCCTCAAGTGTTTCATTGGAGAGAATATTTATTACCCTTTTCTATGGAAAGGATTCTCCTACCAAGAGCATGAAATGTTCTGCCTGACCTGATAGATCCATCATATTCCTAGATTAATATGGGCTTCAGTCTTGTAGTAACAGTGGCTTTTGTTCAATCTCAGTAATTCTCAGACAGACTACCCATAAATACAGTGAGGAGGAGCCAATTATCCCATAATGCCCCTGGCTTGTTATTGCCATATACAGTTATTGGGAGAGAGGTACGCAGCATAACCACAGGAAGGGTGCCAAAGCAATGGCTTTTTACATCATTACAATTTCAATAAAACCAAAGAGTGATCCTTCAACCAGCCTTTTAAATGAAGGTTTATATTAATTTACTGAAAATATGTGCAAAACGCATGGCCACTGACAGAGAACGTCTGTGCCTTCTGTGTATGCAAGTGAGATATTCCATATATTAACTTTATTCTCCCCTCTGCTGAAGATTGCTGACAGCAAGTGAAGTATACTCAAATGTATTGGCCTTTTCAATGCTATTCCAAGAACACCTGCAAACATCATGCTGGATTTGTGCTTGGGAGACAGTCTGCACAGTTTTCTGACATGCATGCATTTAGCACAAGCAAATGCAAAAACAGTTATGCATTAACAGTATGGTTAGTATGTCAGTGATATGCTGTCTTTCACTTAATAATACAACTATGTAAAAGGCCTTTAACCTGCTCACTTCCAGATTTCTAGCTGAATGCACCAGTTGAATATAAAATAGAGGGAAAATTGTATATTTTTTAATTGTTGATAGCATCACAGATATCTCCCATTCCACCCCCATCCCCACCCCACCCCGCCAGGAATTTTAAAGCATTTCTGCTGGATCCACTTCATTCAAGACAGAGTAAAACTGAGGAGTGAGCTATGACTCCTCTCATGGGGAGGACTGTGTGCCAGGGAAGCTAAGGGAGGAAAACCTGGCAGGACGTTCCAGATGTTCCTGAACGATATTTGGTGTGTGTGTGTGTGTGTGTGTGTGTGTGTGTGTGTGTGTGTGTAGAATACCTGGGTCCCACCAGGGCTCTGGAAACTGGTTCTTGGTATATCAAGCCTTGAGGATATGGAGGCGCCTGTCACCTGTTTACACCTGGCATGGCTCTTCATTCCAGGCAGTCGCAGTGGCTCCAGCAGGGTGGGCTGCAGGTGGAAGAAGCCAGGGTGAGAAAAACAAACAAGATGTTGCAGCAGCACAGAGAAGAAGTGTTTCTGCACAGGAAAAAAAAATCCAAACATCGCCACTGCAGCATTTGCCTTTCGTTAGGCTCTCTCCTTGCTTTTCCTGCTTCTCCGCTTACTGGACGGACCAGGGACAAGGAATACTGTGTGAATTCTAAACTGCACACTTCTCACATCTTTTGGGACTAAGTTAGGAAAAGACTTACACTATTTTTGTGCAAAACTTAGCTCCAAAATGTGTAATAAAATAAAATGTCTTGAAGTTAATGGATCCCATAGTTCTATGAATCTAAAAGCTTAAGAAATATTAAGGTGTGTGGTAGAACCAGCTATCAATTAAAAGATTAAAGTTGCATTTCACTTATATACTTTCTTTTTTTTAAATATATTTTTATTGATATTTTGCAGAGAGGAAGGGAGAGAGATAGAGAGCTAGAAATGTCGATGAGAGAGAAACATCAACCAGCTGCCTCCTGCACACCCCCCTCCGGGATGTGCCCGCAACCAATGTACATGCCCTTGACCAGAATCGAACCTGGGACCTTTCAGTCTACAGACCAACGCTCTACCACTAGCCAAACCGGTTTCGGCTCATTTATATACTTTCTAAAAATAAATACAATATGGGTTGAAACATTAAATATAGAAAAACAATAAAATAGCAGAGATAAAATATAGATTAATATTTAATTTTGGGGTAAAAATTACTTTGTAAATATAAAAGTGAAGGGGTAGACCTATTTGAAAATATTGGTAGATATAACTACTTAATTATAAATACCCCAAGTCACCCTAATATCTTCTTTCAAACAGGGACACATTTGTAACATAGCTGATATAAAATAATTGATTCTCTCAATATATAAACAACTTGTTCAATGTCATAAACAGAAAATGCATAAGAAATACACAAAAGGATTAAATTTACAGACACAGATACACATGTGCACACAGACATACACACAGAGAAATTTTGCCCAACCTGTAGCTAAAGAAAAAAAAATAGAATTGAAAACAAATACACCATCTCTTAAAATGGCAACAATCTTTTCAAAAGACAATAAGGCAGGGCAGCGTGGTAAAGGAGAAGTTCTGACGGGTACCTTTGTTACCATCTTTCTTAAAAGCAATTTGCTTATCATAGAAGGCATTACAAATAAATAACAGTTTACTTTCAATATGATTTTGTTGAATGAATGAATGAACACACTTGTAAAGGACTCTCTCTCTCTCTCTCTCTTTCTCTCTCTCTCTCTCTCTCTCTCACACACACACACACACACACACACACACACACATACACACACTTCAAATATCGTTCAGGAACATCTGGAACGTCCTGCCAGGTTTTCCTCCCTTAGCCTCCCTGGCACACAGTCCTCCCCATGAGAGGAGTCATAGCTCACTCCTCAGTGTGACTCTGTCTTGAATGAAGTGGAACCAGCAGAAATGCTTTAAAATTCCTGGTGGGGTGGGGTGGGGATGGGGGTGGAATGGGAGATATCTGTGATGCTATCAACAATAAAATATGGGCACAGATACTTTTATAACAGGTCCTCAAGATATTGTTTATAATAGAAAAAATTACAGATGCTACTGGCCAGATATTTTATTTTAAAACAGAATATTATGCACTTATTGAGATCATTTCTTAAAATAATATTGGACAAAAATAAGTTATGCTCATAATAAATTATAAAATAAAGATCAGACTAAAACCTCATTCTATTTTTCCCAACTAAAAAAAATAAGATAAATGTGAATGGTATAATTGCACAGACCTTGGAGGGAAAAAGGATAGTAGTGTATGTGAACAATGATGTCCTTATGGATTATGCCTTTGGTATTAAACATATTTATTGAGATTGAGTTATTCCTGCCTTATTTACATATGCACTTGGTTAAAGTTTTGTTTTTGTTTTTTCAGTCACTCAGAGCCTTGAAAATTGGGCTGTCTAGCACACCAATATAATAACTGCTCACTATATCTGGCCACTGAGCACTGGAAAGCTGACTAGTCAGGATGAGATGCGGTGTGACTTTAAAATATACACCAATTTTAAAGACATCATAAGAAAATACTAAGTATTTCTTTAATACTTTTTAATATTAATTATATCAAAATGATATTTTTTACATGGAAGGTTAAATAAAATAGCTGATTTAAATGAACTTCACCTTATATAATTGTCTAACCACTGTGCTATATACCTAAAATTAATGCAAAATAATATTGAAAGTAAACTGTGGTTGAAAAAAAATGAAGAATGAAAAAAAATGTAGGAGGGCTATAGGCTTTATTTTAAAATACTTCAAATGCCATTGCAACCAACACATGCCAATTAAAATTTTAACATAGCCAATTTTCTAATATTTTCAAAACTAATTTGGATATGGATATAAAGTTAGATCATGACCTTAGCATCCTATCTCTTACCAACATCTGTTGATTAAGTCTATATTATCACCTTAATGATGTGATAGAGGGATATCACTTGGACAGTGGAACTCGCCTAAGTGAATGGAAATGTAGATATCCTAGAAAGTTTCTTCTTGAATGTGATATGAGGAAAATGAAGTCAGGTAAAATATATACTTTTAATTAAAAAAACAAAAAAATCACCTGTTTCTTATTTCTTTTATCAATCCAGACACCAGAAACTTTAGAGGTACCCATGTGGAGTGCGATGTGTTTCTGGTGGACAGCACTGTCACAGAATACGCTGGCCTCTGTGACCTCCCACCTGTCTCCTGCACCATCCCTGGCATTGGGCATTCTCTGTTAGAGGAGCGTTCGCCTCAGGGCAGGTTCTGCAGCGGAGGAGATAGTCTCAGGAGCTAGACAGGCAAGCATTTTTAAATTAAAATTACTTTTGAGAAGTTGTTACCTCTGTCCTCAGAATTAAAAAAAAAAAAAAAAGTTACTGCAAGGAGCTGCTCTAGAGAATGCCAAGTAGAAAATTCTGGAACAAGTACTACACTGAATTTACCTCTACAGGGACTAGGCTATCTTATTAATTTTTATTCTTATTAACTAACTAGTATGATTCTAGGCAAATCATATGTCACTGGGATCAGATTTTTTTCCATCTGTAAAAGAAATATAAAATTCTTCATCTGTAAAACAAAGCACAGTGAAATTCACACAGTTCTGAAAACTAAATGAATGAATGAATGAATGTACATGCTTAAAAAGAGTGTCTAGCATAAAACTTTGTTAAATATACTGATGCATGTAAGAAGCAAGCTGAAAAGATTAAATAATTTGATAAAATTTTTTTAAATATATTTATCAGAGAGCTAGCCTAGGAGAGTCTAAACAGCACGAGCCAGGGGATCAGACTTCCTGGGCCCAAAGCCGACTCCACTCTAGATCCTACCAGCTTTCACACTAGGCAAATTAAACAGTTTCTGTGTTACCCCTTCTGTACAATGCAGTGATGCAGTTTGCAATGGAGTCAGAAAAATGAAAAGCTTAGGACAGTGTTTTTACAGTGAAAGCGTTTAAAACTTGTTAACTATTATTATTACCACTAAAGGCCTGGTGCACGAAGTTTGTGCATGGAGAGTGTGTGTGTGGGGGGGGGGGGGAGAGACAGGGTGCTACAATTTGGCCTGCACCCTTTCCAATCTAGGAACCCTCGGGGGATGTCTGATTGCCAGTTTAGGCCCGATCCCTGTGGTAAACTGGCAGATGAAAAATACTTCACATAATTGGGGACTGCTGGCTCCTAACCACTTACCTGCCTGCCGGCATGACCCCCCTAACTATTCTCCTCTGCCAGTCTGATCCCCTTAACTGCTTTCACCTGCCAGCCTGATTGCTCCTAACCACCTCTGCCTGGGCCCTGCCACCATAGCTTTGTCCAAAAGGATGTCTGGAAGACATCCAGTGAAATTAGCATATTACCCTTTTATTAGTATAGATTATCAGGAAAATTGCCAGAAATTCTCATTTTACTTTTAGGTAAAACAAATAAAATAAAATAAAAAACAGAAAACATCTGCTACTACTTATGTTCTTTTCCAAAAGTGTGCAATTCTTCTTAGCAGTTAATGATCCTGAGTATTTCTGAAGACAGGAAGATCAGTAGCCCAGAGCCACAGTATTCCTTTATGCAGGAAAATTCTTAGAGACCTTGTTAGAATGCAGACTCCCATTTAGTGGGTCTAGGGTGGGATCTGATTGAGACCCTAAATCCTATCTAATAAAGAGGGAATGTGTTAATTAATTGTCACGTCCTCACAAAGATGGCGGCACCCACAGCCAATAAGGAGGGAATATGCTAATTGACTGCCACATCCTCAGAGATGGTGGTGCCCATAGCTATAGGTAGCAGTGCCTAGTCCCCTCAGCCCCGCTGGGGCAGCAAGCACATGGCACGACCAGGCCTGTCCCAAGCTGGTCCAGCCACTCTGTGCAGGAGTCACCCAGGCCCCTTAGCCCCCCAGCCACCCAGTGCCAGCCCGAGGTGCAGGTAAGCCGCAGGTGTTGGCTGCCCAGCTGCCAAGGGCTGGCCCAAAGAATGAACAAACAGCTGAACAAGCAGGCTGTGTGCGGCAATCAGGCCAGCAGGGGGGTTAGTGAGGGACAACAAAATGACTGAAGAAGCAGGCTGTGTGTGGTGACCAGGCTGGCAGGGAGGGCAGTTAGGGTGACTATGCCAGCAGGGGAGATAGTAAGAGGTGGCCAGGCCAGCACGGGTGGGGAGGCAGTTGGGAGTGACCAGCCCAGGGGGCAGGTGCAGTTGGGAGCAATCAGGCTGGGGTGGGGGCAGTTGGTGGTGATTAGGCTGGTGGGGGGTAGGGGGAAGTGATGGGTGACCAGGCTGGTGGAGAGGGGCAGTTAGGGGCAATCAGGCCTGCACAGAGGCAGTAAAGGTGAGTGATTAGGAGCCAGTGGTCCAGGATTGTGAGAGGGTGCAGGCTGGGCTCAGGGGAACCCCCCCATCCCCATGCAAGAATATCACTTTGACCATCACTCCAACACACAAGATAGCTGCTCCCATGTGGACACAAGATGGCTGCCACAAGATGGCCGGCAGGGAAGGGCAGTTGTGGGTGATCAGGCTAGCAGGGGAGAGCAGTTAGGGGCAACCAGGCCAGCAGGATAGGACAGTTAGGGGTGACCAGGCCTGCAAGGGAGGGAAGTTAGGGGCAATCGGGCTGGAAGGGAGTGGTTAGGGGGTGATCAGACTAGCAGGCATGCAAGCGGTTGGTAACCAGCAGTCCTGGATTGTGAGAGGGATGTCCAAATGCCTGTTTAAACCTACTAGGATCAGGCTTAAAGGGACATTGGACAACCCTTGAGGGGTCCCAGATTGGAGAGGGTGTGTGCAGGCTGGGCTGAGGGACACCCCCGCCCCCCATGCACAAATTTCACCCACCGGGACTCTAGTATTTAATAATCTCCCATGTGATGTCACTGCTTCTGGTGCTGCCACCACATTCAGAGTACCAAGGGGTGAAAGCAATTTCGTCTACTTCGACAGCAGGAGCCATTGAGGCGCAACAGCACCGTACGGGTATCAACTGAAGTGCATCACACAGTTATCCCTTTTACTTTTCACATTGACAACAAGCACAAAATAGATTAACTTCTTTCTCCTTTAATTGAATTCATCTCATTAAGTTAGGGGTCAGACAATATCCCCTTTATAGAGATCACAATTCTTCAGCACAATTTGTGACATTTACTCTAGGTTTCATGACACATACATCATAAAGACCAGACGGGCCTTTCAAAATTTAGTTTTCTAGAATAAACTATTGTCCTAAAATTATAGTTAAATGTTTTTTTCTTTGATAAGCTTTTTATATACCAGTTATTCAGTTAAGAAAATTTCCTTTGTTAGTATGAAACTAATTCAAATTATAAATGAATGTTAAATAATATATGCTTTTATACACTGTGCATTTGTGTGTTTTCTCCTTAAATCTTTTATTGTAGAGAGTCAGATTTATGATTTTTTTTCTAATGCTAAGCCCTACTTGCATTCTTTGGAAAAAGTCCCTTAGATAGACAGATGATAGATAGATAGATGATAGATAGATAGATGATAGATAGATAGATGATAGATAAATAGATAGATAGATAGATAGATAGATAGATAGATAGATAGATGATAGATGATAGAGATAGATAGATGGATGGATAGATATAGATAGATGATAGATAGATAGATAGATAGATAGATAGATAGATAGATAGATAGATAGATATTTGGCCTTCAGTGCACATTTTTCGGTGTGACAGTAAGGTTACAAAAGGCTTGTAGAATTATTTGGATGTGTTCCCACATTTCCCATTCTCTGGATGCCCTTATGCAGAATGGCTCTCCTGAGTGTCACAGTTTCTGTCTCTTTCCATCATACAAATGTCTTCCATGCCTTAGAATACTCCTAAGCTCATAGACTTTTGCTACATTGTCCACTTTTTAAAAGTAAGCACATTTCTAATGAACTTCAGCTACTTTTATGTCAGTTAAAGTGTCAATAAACTTTATTCCAGGAGTTAGTATCATCTCATGGTCAATGAACACACATGAATGAACATTTAGATAACTATACATTTTATAGTCTTACTCATATAGAGTTTGATTTCCCGTCATTACATTAATTTATTCTTTTAAAATGCATGCATGATTGACTTGTGCCCTAGTGGATGTTAAATGTCAGCTCTCTTAAAGATTCCATAGAAAACATAGAAGGTGCAGAATTCCTTGTCTCAAGGAATCAGTGAAGTCTGTTGCTGAAGGGAGAAATATCTCAGGAGTCTATACTCTTAGATCTACTATAACACTCATATTTTCCATTATTCATTAAATTGGCCATGTTCTACGGACCTTATGCTCATTAACAATCTTATTAATCCTTATAATAACCCTGAAAGCAAATATTTTTAATCTTGTTTTACATGAATCTGAATTTCTGAATGGTAATTTTCTAGGGTCTGATAGTGTATGAGTAAAAGAGGCAGGCTTTCGGTTCATATCTTTCTGGCTGCCTCCAAAATCCAGATACATTTCACAGTGATGTTCTCTTACTTAAAATTTTAGTTTCCAACTCAGTGTAGGCCACACCTCAGCATTCTCCCAGAAGTCAGGAATCTACCTAATCCCAGATTCTTGGAAATAGACTGTGAACTGGGCTTTTTGAAATCGTGTATCTTTATTTTCATATTCATTGCTCAGCATCACTGTTCATCTTATCACTACAAACTCACACAGAAGTGAATAGATTGCTTATAATCACTGTGGTCATTTTGCTCATTCATAAATTCTAATACTTGGTTTTTCACTTAACACACATTCTAGCTGACAAATTCTCCATGTTTAAATCCTAAAGTTGCCCTCCTTTATCATACTTAAAATGTTGAAAGCTGAAAAATACATTTTTCTGGAAAGAATAGCAACTACATGTGAAATGACAAAAGAAGATGCATTGGAGAACTACAATAATTTCAGTATGTAAAACTCATTTCGAATATAAGCTTGATCAAAATGAACAAAGGTATTGCTTCTACCAAGAAAAATGGCTTTGAACACCACAAATATTTAACCTGCCTCCTCAGTAATGTGTTTTCTAATTTCAAACGCCATTGCATTTTTATTCCAGCCAATTTCTATGCTATAAATGTCAGTCAACATAGGCTGATTATGCCTCAGAATGATTTAAAAAGAACCTTAACAACAGTAAAAGTCATGTCCATATTTTCATTATGCATTTGAGCCTTTGGATCATAAATATTCCCTCTGAGCTAATATTTTAAATTCAAGGTCATATACAGGGGATTTTTCCTTGCTAATTAGAAAATAGATTACTCCACTTGAAATTATGTAGGTGGAAATTCTTCCCCTAGGAATTTATCTCTTTCAGATGTGTTCGATCATGTTCAATATTTTAAACTATATTATGTTTGTTTTTCTCCTCTTACCTACCAAATATGATGCACAGAATGCTTAAGGATTTGACTCATTATTCTGACATTAGTAATAAAGTTATATTAAAAATAACATACTAGAAGTCTTTCACCTGCGTATAATTTTCCTTATTAGATTTGCTTGTTATTTCACTTGTCAAATTTCACGTCTAATGTTCTCTCTATATATTTATAAAAATACTTTATTGCAGATGAGTCTAATCACTATGTAAATTAGGTAATTATTTGGTGAATATTAACATTCTTTCCCATACAAAGTAATACATATATTTTGAATCTTCTTTCCTTGCTTTTGGGAGAATATACCAATTAAAATAGTTATTGAGCCCTTATTTGCATGCAAATGAGGCAAGCAAAGTAGCATATCAGGATATGCAAAAGTATATTTAATTTTCAATTTCAAATGTATTTCTTATTAGTTAGACAACATCATTTTCAGTGCAATTTTCTTCTGGCATGTTAGAATCATGTATCATAAAAAGATTTTCTGATAACTACTTGCTTGCATGCTTTAGCTTTTATCTTTCTGGACTCTTCTATGGCAAGAGAAAATAAATCTCCCTTAATAGAGAGGGAAAATCAACACGTTGGCAAATTAAATGATTAATATATAGATGGCATTACAGGAGGTAATTATTGTTGTATTCAGTGGATGATTTCAAAAGGTAAATTTAAAGTAATTATAAAATAATTATAAGTAAATATGTTGAATATTTCTCAAAAACAGTCATAAAAATATAGAGCATAGAACTGTATCTGAAAGAGAATAATTACTATGTCCCGGGATACATTGTGAGATAATCAAATAAACTAAGTCTTTTATTGTAAAGATAAAAACTGATGTTTCTGATATTTCTTTAAATATGAATGATGCATACACAATAAGTACAAAATTTAAATTCCAAATGTAGGAATAAAGATATCCCTTGACATATAAAAGGTTATAAATATTTAACAAAAGTACAATATTGAGTGATGAATTGAGAAATGTTTTATCACAAGGTATAGTGAATATATATGCAAGATGGATGTATTCTTTAAAATAGTTTCGATAATTAGCTACTATGGCAAAGTTTAGGATATATCTTTCACTTTCAGGTTGATGACACTCACACCCACATTCTGTAGCTTTAAAGTCAAAAATTTAAATCAGACTTAGCTCATTGTGTTGACTTAGTGGGATAGTCCTTATATTCTTAAATTGAGACAAAAGAGTCATGCTTAATTAAAAATTAAAATGTTTCTAACCATAAATAGCTTTTTGGAAATTGGGTGCATATTATGATTAATTCGCATTATAATAGCACTTACTAAATAGGATAAAAATATTTCCAATATTTTACATTCATTGTAGTATCCCATTTTGTCTTTGCTATCTATCTCAACTGAAGACTTTTTAAAATTATATATATATATATATATATATATATATATATATACATATATATATATAATTGATATTTTACAGAGAGGAAGGGAGACAGATAGAGAGCTAGAAACATCGATGAGAGAGAAACATCGACCAGCTGCCTCCTGCACACCCCCTACCGGGGATGTGCCCGCAACCAATGTGCATGCCCTTGACCAGAATCGAACTCTACCACTGAGAGACATCGGTTTCGGCATCAACTGAAGACTTTTTAAAAAAATTACTTATGTCTTTCACCATTCTCTGGTTCCTTTCAATGATTGAGAAGCTCTTCTAAGTATTAATCACTTTGGTTGTTCTGCACCCTTTCTTGATGTCTGTGGCCAGTCAGCCTGGTAGTTAACCTCTACTGGTCATAATAAATGTGCTTGTCTTTCCACCAGTGCCTAGGGGGCAGGGTTGAATCTCAGCTCTGCCTGTGTTTTCTAAGATCTCTCTGATATAGTTGATGATGTTGAATACTGGAGCTCTCTTATCTTGTTTTAGTACATTTTTACTTGTTTGTAATCCTACCTTTTAATAATTGGAAAGAAAGATGATCCTGGAATATTAGGTTTGTGGGTTCTTCAGCTTTGCAAACAGGTGTCTTGAATAGCCAGTAAAACTTTCACATAAGAGGTATTGTTTACTTAATCATATGGAATTTTAATGTGTCCAACCATCATCATGACAGGCAACCCCCTTCTTACTCATTCTCATTACAATATATGCTTCTACAAGCAGCACTGCTTGGAGTTGCAATTTTACAATCTATTACCAATATTTGTATTAATGTCTGTATGTCTGCATCACCTGGTTCTTCTCAAAGGCAGACTTGGTGCTTCTCTTTGCTCACCATTATATTACCACGGTCTGGCATGCAATCGATGTTTAATGAATTAATTATTGAATTTCATTTTAAATCAATTAGGTTTAAATTTAGTTCAACCACTTAATAGCTGTTTGATCCTAGCCAAGTCATAAAACTACCTATGTCTGTTTCTCACTCTGCAAAATTATGCAAAGCAGTAACAATGCATGAATTAAAATAATATAGAGATGTTAGTTATTTTAATTACACAGTAACAATATACAATGTAAAGATTGTTATGAAAGTAATTCTATATAATCTTAATATATGAAAACCCTGGGTCCATCACATCCACAAACGACCAGGAGGCTCAATCATTCACCAGGCTGTGGATGCAGCAGGCAAATAGGCTGAACTGCTGACCTCTCAGAGAGAGAGACAGGCAGGGCTGGGAGAAAGACTGTTTCTCTCTCCTGGCCTCACCAGCAGCCAAGCCTCTCTCTCTCTCTCTCTCTCTCTCTCTCTCTCTCTCTCTCTCTCTCTCTCTCTCTCTTTCTCTCTCTCTCCCCCAGAGGTCAGCAGTTCAATAGCTTGTCAGCAGCCTGGGACAGCTGCTGACCAGCCTAGCCACTATGATCAGGCCCAGAAATAGACCTAGAAATACTGGTTGGCATAGAAACTGACCAATCAGAACCAAATCTGGGTGAATTGCAAGGAGCCAATGGCTGCCAAGGAGGCAGAGCTTTGGATGCTGACTGGAATAGAAACTGACCAATCAGAACCAAATTGGCAGGCAGAGGAGGGCAGTTGGGGGCTTATCAGGCCTGTAAGGAGGGCAGTTGAGGGCGAGATCAGGCTGGCAGGGGAGGACAATTAGGGGTGATCAGGCAGGCAGAGGAAATTAGGGGCGATCAGGCCGGCAGAGAAGGGCAGTTGGGGGCAACCAGGCCAGCAGGGGAGGGAATTTGGGGAGGACCAGGCCTGAAGGGAAGGGCAGTTGGGGGCAACCAAGCCAGCAGGGGAGGGAAGTTGGGGGGGAGCAGTCCTAAAGGGGGAGAAGTTAGGGGGACTAGTCTTGCACAGGATGAAAGTTGGTGGCAAGATCAGGCCTACATTGGAGGGCAGTTGGGGGCGATTGGGCCAGCAGGGAGAAGTTAGTTGTTAATAAGGCCAGCAGGGGAGCAATTAGAGGGTGATCATACAAGCAGAAGTGATTAGGAGCAATCAGACAGGCAAGTAGTTAGGAGCCATCAGTCTTGGATTGTGAGAGGGATGTCCAACTGCCAGTTTAGGCCTGATCCAAATGCAGGGTGTGGCAAAAGTAGGTTTATAGGAAACACAAAATTTATTCTTATATTACTAGAAGCTTGGTGTATCAATTTGTGCTCTGGTGGGATCCCTTTTGCCTGGCCTGTGCGGATTGGGCCTAAACCTGCAGTCAGGAATCCCCCAAGGTATGTCAAATTGGAGAGGGTTCAGGCTGGGTTGAGGGGCACCCACCAGTGCACGAATTTTGTGGGTGAAATTATGCCTCTAGTGAAAGCATAATATGCTATGTGTCCAATAGATCAGTTGATTGTTTAACCAGTTGCTATGACGTGTAGACACTTTGACCAGTAGGTTAGGTAGCTGCTGGGGTCTGGTGACTGATTGGGGTTGGGTGATAGGGCCAAACACACCCTGGAGCTCTCCCACAGTCCCTCACCAGCTGGCCGGCCCCCATCTGCCCCAACTGGGACTGGGCAAGATGATCCTGTTTGGATTAATCTCCAATCAGGCAGAGGGACCCCATCCATGTATGAATTCATGCACTGGGCCTTTACTCAGATATAACTTACTTATTTTTGGTTGGTCTGCTTATTATTTCTTCCTTCTTTTGCCTCAGTGAATGTGAAAGAGAAACAACATTCTCTGAATACATACCATGTTTGTATCCTGGCAATAACTAACAGAATGTTAGAAGAAGTGTTCAAGTTAACCACAATGCAATGATACTCATTTCTTTGTTAATGTATTTAAGCTGTTGTCTTATTTTTTTAAAGAATGAACAGATTGATAATACAAGTATCAAAATAAAAACGTTTTATGTCCTACATGGGATATTGCCCAAGAGTCCACCCTGTAAAACTACAATTGATGAGCTACTTATTTTGAGAGGACCACAGGCATGTTGTGACAGGATGCTTGCTAGAAAAGTTCAGCAGACTATGCCTTGAAGCAGGATTCCAAAGCTGGTCTGTGCAGGAATATATGCATATAATGAAAAACTTAAAGACTGCTATTGAGCCTTTAGAGTTTTTCAGTTCAAATATGTGTGGAATGTTCAGAAACAAGAAAGGGACACAATTAGAAATGGGGATGAAACAGGAATGTTTCCTGAAAAAATAAATAATAGCAGAAAATAGAAATATCAATAGAAATGTTTGAGCCTGATTTGTATCTTCTCAAAATCCCTATGTGCAAACCCTAACCCCTGGTGAGATCGCATTTGCAGAAGAAGCCTTTAAAAAGATAATTAAGGATAAATAAGATATATAGGTAGGGCCCTAACTCAATAAAACTGGATTCCTTATCATAAGAGAAAGAGGGACTAGAGGTTTTCCTCTCTGTGCAAACACAGAGGAAAGACCATGTAAGGGACACAGCAAGAATGTGGTTAGTTACAGAGAAGTTTTTCCAGGAACCAATTCTATGGACACCTTGATCTTGGACTTCTAGCTTTCAGATCTGGGAGAGAATAAATGTCTGTTGTTTGAGCCACACAGTCTGTGGTATTTTTATTATGATAGCTGGAGCAAACTAATATAAGAAAATGCAATTTAATTAATCTGTATTTACATAAGAAGAATTCATGTTTCTGGATAATTCACTAAATATAACACCTTATTGTCAGATGAATGTATTAAATAAGGTAATATATTTCAAAATATTTTTTAAATAGTATCTAAGCCAGTCTTTTGGAGATTGGCTTTAAAATATATATATATATATATATATATATATATATATATATATAATTGATTTTTTTACATAGAGGAAGGGAGAGGGATAGAAAGTTAGAAACATTGATGAGAGAGAAATATCAAGCAGCTGCCTCCTGCACACCCACTACTGGGTTTGTGCCCACAAACAAGGTACATGCCCTTGACCAGAATCAAACCAGGGACCCTTGAGTCCACTGGCTGAAGCTCTATCCATTGAACCAAACTGGTTTCAGCCAAAATATTTTATATAATATTAAAATAAAATAAAATATTGAGCAAAGACATTTTCTTCTGTGATTTTTTCCCCCACCCCCTGATTTTACATACAACTCTACTTTTCCACAAAGGCTTTAGTAGAAATCCCCAAGATGCACTGCTGAATTGGTAATCCACATATCTCAGCTGTAGTGTAGGTTTTTGTACAATCTGAGATATTATGGGCATATCATTTACCTTTCTAGATCTCAATTTCCTCATCTTAACTAATAAAAAAAGTAATATGCAAATTGACCACACTCCACTACACAAACAAGTTACACCCACTAGCCAATCAGGAGCAAATATGCAAATCAAACAAACCAAGATGGCTGCCAGCCATGGAGAGAGGGGGCTTGAGAAGTCAAGCTTTCCACACACCCTGGCAGGCCCAGGCTTCCACTCAAGGCTACAAAGTTTTAATTATAGAAGATAAATAAATCCTAACTCCCAGGGCCTCTACTTGAGTCGCCGGGGGGCATGGCCAGCCTGCAAACCACCACAGGACCCTCACCCAGGCTGCTCCATAGCACAAGGGAACTCCCACCCTGATCAGGGACACCCTTCATGGAACCAGGCCTCTTTCCTATCTAATCCTACTATCTAATAAAATGATAATATTCAAATTGACTGTCACTCCAACACATAAGATAGCTGTTCCCCTGTGGACACAAGATGGCTGCCACAAGATGGCCAGCAGGGGAGGGCAGTTGGGAGGAACTAGGTCTGTAAGGGAGGGCAGTTATGGGCAATCAGGCCAGCAGGGGAGGACGGTTGGGAGGGATCAGGCCTGCAAGGGTGGGTAGTTGTGGATGATCAAGCCTTCAGGGGAGAGCAGTTGGGATGGGGAGACTAGGCCTGCAGGGGAGAGCAGTTAGGGGTGACCAGGCCTGCAAGGGAGGGCAGTTAGGGGCAAACAGGCTGTCAGGGAGCAGTTAGGCATCAATCAGGCTGGCAGGGGAGTGATTAGGGTGTGATCAGGCTGGCAGGAAGAAACAGTTAGGGGCAATTAGGTAGGCAGGCTGGCGAGCAGTTGGGAGTCAGCAGTCCTGTATTTTCAGAAGGATGTCCGACTACCCCTTTAGGCTCGATACAAGTAGGATCAGGCCTAAATGGGTAGTCGAAAATCCTTTGAGGGGGCCCAAATTGGAAAGGGTGCAGGCTTGGCTGATGGACACACACCCCTGTGCACAAATTTTGTGCACCTGGCCTCTAGTTTTGAGAATAATTGGACTAGATTAACATTACCAATGAATGTATGAATAAATTTTACTTTAGTTTGGCAACAAAAAAATCTATTATGTAATACATAGTGTTGGGCAAAAGTATTTTTACAGTTGTTTATATAGAAAACAGTGCAGCAATTAATAAATAATCTATCTATCTATCACCTATCTATCTATCTATCTATCTATCTATCTATCTATCTATCTATCTATCTATCATCTATCATCTATCTATAAAAGCCTAAGTGACTGGCCATTTGACCATCCAAATGGTAGCTATGAACACACTGACCACTAGGGGCAGATGCTCAACGAAGTAGCTGCCGAGCTGCAGTGACTTGGTAGCTGCAGTTCTCAGGTGATGCATCCAAAACTAGAGAGGAGGGAGCCCGATTCCAGGGTATGTTACCCAGCACCACCCTCTTGCAATCCAGGACCCCTCAGGGGATGTTTGGAGAGCCAGTTTTGATCCCCACAGGCCAGGCTAAAAGACACCTCCGGAGCACAAATCCGTACACCAGAGTTCTACTAATATAAGAACACATTTTGTGTTTCCCATAAACCTACTTTTGCCACGCCCTCCTTTGTAAGAAGGTGGATCATGCAAAGTTGGATAGAAATCTCTATTGTAGAATTTTTCAGAGCATTTTAAATATTAATGTGCTTTACAAACCTCCAAAAAGAGGGCATAGCATGCAAAATTCTTCAACTGTTCTTGTATCATACAACATGGGAAGGAGATTACTGATCTCTGTGACCCATCCCAGGTTCCAAACTCTAAGATTTTTTTACCTTGATGTTTTAGAGTAACATGCTAAGCCTCCTCATGGTTCTCTGGCTGCTCATCCTCTAAAAGGAAAAATGAAGAATCTTATAGAAAATATGTTTTAAGGAGAGACAAGTATGCTTTATAACCTAAATAATGTGTGTTTTAAGGAAGAGCTGGTGGAGGATTTGAGATGTAACCTTGAATTCGTTCCATTAAGAACATTTTCTGTCACAAGAACTATCTCTATTTCAATCTCTTGGTTTTCCTATTGCTTCTTTATAAACAAATAATGTGTTATTTCATTGTATTGTTGCTCTTTAACATGGGATAGTGTATGTGTGTGTCTGTGTGTGTGTGATACCAATGAAATTAACTCTAAAATTATTTGAAAGAAAATGATGGGCAAGTGACTATAGATAGGAATTTATCAAGATTATCTGAGACATGATAGTGGCAACAGTTATAACTCATTCCCAAGCATCATGAACAATGTCCTATTGGAGGAATAATTACTGGTTTCTGTGATCATTCTCATCATGAAAGTATAATGTGCAAAAGTCACAGGCTTCCTTAGGATTGGTGCTGTGCAGTATAATACAGCTCACTTCATTTAATCTACATTAGGTGGTGCACACTTTACTAGTTTTTTCTAATACTTTCTTTTCTTAGCCTTAGTAGAAACTACCTCAGATGGACTCATTGACCATTGATCATAAATCAGACTTTATTGGTAAAGAGGTGAGGTGGGTTAACAATAAATTTACTTGTAAATTGAGAAGAGATAAATCTTTGCTCTCTCAAGGGTAGCAGTACATTTATAGGTTGGAAGGCAGTACCACTTTTCAAAAAGCACTTTATAGGAAGGTAAAGTCTCCAAGACCTTGGGTGTTTATGATCTCTGAAGCTTGTGTATCTGCAAAATTGTTGTAAAATACACCAATAAAATAAAATAGGATGTTGCTTTCTATTTGCCTATGTTACCTACGATGTGAAGTACTTGTACAGGTAGAATAAGGGCTCCATAAAATAAACTCATAAGCTGAAATTTAATTCTTTTGGGAAATCCGCCACTTTTATTTACAGAGCTATAAGCCTACCAAATAAAAATAACTAAGAGAAAATATTGCAAATATATTTCATATCACTCTATAATCAAGATCCCTGAATGATATGTAAGCCATTTCGTCCCATAAAACTGCCTGGCAATCATTGTTGACTTTAATATGTATAATTAATCTCCACATCAGTAATAACTTAAACCTATAGGCAGAATGAGAGAAACATAGAATAAGGCTATGCTTATTCTATGTTTCATGATTTAATTATGACATATGCTTATTTTATGTTTCATGATTTAATTATGACATACTGAAATGTTCTTCTTGACTGAAAAATTACAGAATCATTACTTTAGAAATTTGCAATATAAAACTAAAGTATATTTGTCATGTGAAACGGTGATAGACTTCAGAGCAATATTAAAATCTAAATTATATTTAAAACAACTTGGAGAGCTACTACTAATAAAAAGCTCTTTAAACATTTGAAAGATGTCACTCAATCATTGTTTAGATATCTGATCTATTTCCATCTAAATTAGTTTTTGTATATCCTAATATTTTTCTATTCCATCAAAAAAGTATTCAAACAAATATAAATAACTCTGGTAGAATATTAAATATCTGAATTTAACCAATCATTAAATATGCAACATTTTTTGCACAAATGTGCTGTACTGTGTCATTTATCCACATACTAATGAGATGAAGTGTGTTGTACCAAGTGGAAGACTGACAACATGATCCATGCCTCCAACTCTCTGAAATGTCTGCCCTGAGATCTCAAACTTAAATCATTTAACACTGACTTCCTGATCTATATCTTCAAAACCTACTCTACCCACAGTCTTCCCATCTCGGTTGATGGCAGCTCTATCTTTCTAGTTTCTCAGGTCAAAAACCTTAAAGTTTGCCTTTTCCTTCATACACATATTCAACGTGTCAGAAAATTCTGTTTCACCTTTAAAATACAATCATAATAATGCTAACATCTTGGTTCAATCCCCTCCCATCTCTTACTTTACTATAAAAGCTTTCTTTTTGGATTCTGTGAACTCACCCCTCACCCTCAGTTAGAGTAATACTTTCAACAAAACAGTTGGAATGATCTTTATAAAGCCTAAATTGGATTATGCCTCTCCTCTGCTAAATTACTTTAGTGACCATCCCTCCAGCTCACTTAGGAGAAGAAGCCAATGAACTATCACCTCTTTATCTCTTTGACCTCATCACCTACTCCCCACCTGCTCTGATCCAGCCCCCTGGCGTTCTTGCTTTATGTCATGGACTCACTGGTGTTTGCACCAGCTGGGTTTTTTGTTTTTGTTCTTTTTTTCCCCCTCAAATATATAAATGTTCCTCACCCCTTGCTCAACTCTTAGCTTTTTAATACTGCCCATGCCAATAGTCAGATTATAATAAAATATTATAGTGCAATTATAATATAGTTACTAATCTTCATGCCTGATCTCCTTTTCATTGCTTTTTCTATCTTTTTCAAACTACATATTAGCTTCAAACATACTACCTCATTTACTAATAACTTATTTATTGTGCTTATTTTTCATCGTCTTTTTGTTCTCACTGGGACATAAGCCTCATGAAGGCCCAGATTTTTAAAAAAATGTATTTTATTGATTTTTTTTTACAGAGAGGAAGGAGAGAGAAAGAGAGAGAGAGCTAGAAACATCGATGAGAGAGAAACATTGATCAGCTGCCTCCTGCAAACTCCCCCACCGGGGATGTGCCCGCAACCAAGGTACAGGACCTTTACCAAATCGAACCTGGGACCTTTCAGTCCCCAGACTGATGCTCTATCTACTGAGCCAAACTGGTTTTAGCACAAAGGCCCAGACTTTTTTTTTTTAAAGGGAACAGGACTTCACTTACTTGTGCTAAGTGTTCCAAATTGCACTTTGTAGATACTAGGTGCTTAACAAATTGTATTGAACTAGAGATTAATAGTAAAATCATATAAATCTAAAAGATGGCTCCAAAAACTACATATTTTAATCACTTTCTTGCAAAAACAGAAAACACCATAAACCAAATTAAAACAAAACAAACCCCACTACACCCTGCATGCATTTCTAGAAGAGGAGAAACTTGAGTTTTTGAAAATGTTGTCAAACACAGTTTTCCAGTATTACTCATAAAAATATTATGAAGGACCAAAAATTGATTTGGTCTAATAAAGACAATGATATCATCAAAGGTGTACACAGATCAATGTAATAAAATGGTGGACCAGAGGAAGAGAATTTATATCTCTTGACGCCTGGTTCCTTTTACCATTTCATTACACTAACTGGGTAGTACCCACATTGTGATGGTTCTAATCTGTATTTCTGGGAAAATTTTCATGCAGATTTAATTCTCAGTTGAGATCAGTTTCCAATCTATACATCTTCCTAGATCTCAATAATAACAAATAGTTTTATAATCTACCCACCTATTCAAGCCAGAAGTTCAGTTACTCCTATATTCTCCTTTTTATTCATGTTCATACTCCCTGGCCCAATTTAATCAGTAACAAATTAGTATTAGTATTTATTAAATTTAAAAAATATATTTTTTATTGATTTCATAGAGGAAGAGAAAGATTGAGAGAGAGAGAAAAACAACAATAATGAGAGAGATGATGATTGGCTGCATCCTGCATGCCCCTGACTGGGGATCTAGTTGGCAACCAGGGCACAGAAATTTAACTGTGACCATCTGGTTCATAGGTCAATGCTCAACCACTTAGCTACACCAGCCAGGCTACTAAATTTTTCTTGATCACATCTTTTCACTCTCTTTGCTATTTTCCTAATTCAGAAAATAGGCATCTCTCTCCTAGCTTTCAGGGGGGGGAAATCACATTCTTTTCTTCTTCTTGCCTGCTATAATAAGGGGACTGTGTTTTTTCCCAATTCAAGATAACCGACTCTATAATATGGCTTCCACCCTTTCTTTCTTCTTAGCGACCATTCACTATTGTGTATCTCTTCCTTTCTCTGATATCCTCCTCCACGCAAATGACCATATCCAATGGTATTTAAATATGCATCAACTCTCGTTTATTACAAACTAAAATAAAATTGAATAACCACCTCTTTCTAATCTATAGCATCTTCCATTTACTACCATTATCTCCTTTCTTGAAAAAGTTGTTAGTACTCTGTATTCATTTTAGTAAATCTTGCCCTTTTCTCAATAATCTCCAATCTGGCCTTTACCCTCATCACTTCTCTGAAGCAGCTCCTGCTATATATTGTCACTCACAATTTACATGTCAAAATCTGATTTTTTTTCATGTTTTAAACTTATTGGATTCTGAGTCTTTTTGTTAAATATTGAATATGTATGAGAGATTTAATACCAATACCTAAAAGAGTTTTTAATATCTAAGAGTTTAAGAAGCATATTCCCACCATGGAACTTGGAGCAATGGGGATTGCTTCTTCTATGTCCAGTACTTTGCATTTCCTTTCAAATGCATTATCAAAAACATAAAACAAAGCAGACCACTCAATAAACATTACCTTATAAAGCCTTATTTCCACTGGACAATTTTAAAGAATTTCTTATTTGTTTTTGTTAATAATGGCAATTATTTTCTTTAAAGCAATTTTATATGATTTCAATTTTTTACCAAGGATAGTATGTTCATCACGCTTTTTGAATTTAATAACGTTTAGTGTTGCAAAAGCCTCAAAAGATGTATTTTCATTGGCTGTTATTGTGTGACTAGTATTGCCAAAAAACTAGCTAGTTATCTTTGCTTGAGCTGAGCTGAATAAATCTGTCTTCTGACCAGGTGATAAATAAGAAACTTCTTAATAAAAGAATAAGAGCTAGCCCCCAGAAGAAAATTTATATTTCTCACTTTTTTAAAAATATAGTTTTCCCTAATGAGACTAACACTCTGAGTTCATTTCATTTAGAAACTATTAACATTTTATTCTGTCTGCATGTTGCCAAACATCTGGATGAAAACTGGAAAAAAAATACTCATTCATATTTTCAACTTGAATCAAGAAAGATTAGCACTTTACAAATAAAATTGCCGAATAAAATTCACAACATTCAACCATATAGTATTTGGCAGGTTTTGCAGACATTGCTACCATGGAAATAAATAGTGAGACAATATGCAGATTATACATGGTTCACTATAGTAATCAGCATTTACTAAGTTATCCTACAGTAGCAAAGGTCATTTCTGTGGTAATGAAGTGTCTGAAAATTCAATAGTTTACAACAACAATAGTTTATTTCTTGACCACAATACATATTCATCATGGGTTAGATGAGGTTCTGCTCTACAAATTCTTCATTCTGAGTCCCTAAGGTTCAGTTCATACCAGGTCATGCTGATCTTATAGAGAAACAAAAGGCAAAGAAAGAACTTAGGCAATTGCTCTTAAGGCTCCTGGTAAAAAAAATGGTGTGTGTCAGGTTCATTCACAGTTCACAGGCCAAGCCATGTCATAGGGCCACGTCTGATTTCCATGTCTCTGAGAAGCATAATTCTCTCACAAGAAGAGAAAGCAAGGAGTGGGGAATAATAAAATATGAAATCTGACACTCAGTATAGGTGACAATTCCTAGGTTAACTTTAGTTCTAAAATCTATATTGCTGCCACACTCATAATACATACTATTTTTTAAATAAATGAATTTTGAATATGTATGTTAAATATGACTCTATTACAAAAACAAAAAGCAATATCTGTTCAATCTTTTTTTAAAATATATTTTTATTAATTTCAGAGAAGAAAGGAGATGCAGAGAGAGACAGAAACATCAATAATGAGGGTGAATCATTGATTGGCTGCCTACTGTGCACCCCGCACTGGGTGTCAAGCCCACAACCCGGACATTTGCCCTTGATGGGAATCAAACCTGATACCCTCAGTCTGCAGGCCAATGCTCTATTCACTGAGCCAAACCAGTTAGGAAATCTGTTCAATCTTTTATGATGTCCAGAAATAAACTTATTAGGCACTCATGAAAAAGCAGTATTGATCTACCATGACTATGAATATTTTATATATTTCATAGCTTGGTAAACTTCTAGGCTAAAGAAGGCACCCAATCAACTTTCATGGAAAAAAATGAGTATATAAATTAATAAACAAATGCATGATGGAATGTGTCCCTTTTCATGCCTTTAATTCAATAATTATTGGTGATTTAATCACTACATAAAGACTTTATTATTTTTTCTGGTTATAGGATTCTTCATTATGTTCAACTTTCTAGGCCAAAATAACACCAATATACAGTATATAGTATACACACACTCAGGGAAGAATTTAATTATCAAATATGAGAAGTCTACCAAATGCATACATAATTACTCTTTCCTTATATATAAGATGCATGTATACCATTGTGCCACATTTAAAACCATGAAGCCCAAATATTTTCAAGGATTGACAGTTATATCACCATATAAGTTTTTGTAATTAGTTTCTAGACGACAGTTGAGAAACTAGATTTTAAAAAAGGAACCTCACAGGATAGTAAGTTTTAAAAAGTCATAGCTATTGGAAAATCAAGAGTCAGGTAAGAGAAATGTATACCAGAAAATTTAAAACTTCAACATTTGATGGATATAAAATCTATATAACTTTAAACCTAGTTTAATATTTTTAAAAGATATATTTTAGAAAATTATATGCATGTATATATAATTTTATATTTTGTGCGTTCATAAATTTATTATATATGTTATGTCTATTTTATATATGATTAGAGGCTCAGCACACAAAATTCATGCATAGATACGATCCTTAGAAGCTGCCAGCTGCTGGCTAGGGCCTCCCTTCTTCTGGCCACCAACCGCTGCTGCCAGCAGGGTGGGGCTGGCTGAAAGGAGGGGCCGTGGGCAGTTGGCCTGCCAGTCCTGCCCCCTGGTTGAACTCCTAGTCGAGGGGACAATTTGCAAATTATGCTTTTATTATATAGGATTTTATAAATGTATATTATACTAGAGTCCTGGTACACGAATTTGTACAGAAGTGGAATCCCTCCACCTGGCCTGCAATCAGGACTGTTTGGGGCCAGATGAAACTGAGGGCAGGGGTGTAGGGGGGAACTGGCCAGCCATGGGATGTTGGCTGTGGGTGCACACTGACCACCAGGGGGCAGCTCCTGTGTTGAGCATCTGTCCCCTGGTGGTCAGTTTGCATCATAGCTGTCATCCAGTCATCCGGTTGTCCAGTCATAATGGCCACTTAAGCTTCTATACTCTATATAATAAAAGGCTGATTTTGCAAATCAACTGAATGACTAAACAACCTGTCACTATGATGAGAACTGACCACCAGGAGGCAGCCGCTCAACACAGGAGCTGCCCCTGGTGGTCAGTGTGCTTCCACAGGGGGAGGACTGTGTAGCCACAAGCCGTGCTCACAGCTGACAAGCACAGTGGTGGTGTTAGGATCCTCTCCCGCCTCCGCAACAGAGCTAAGGGTATCTGACTTATGGCTTACAGATATCCTCTAAGGGCTCCTGGACTGCAAAAGGGCTCAGGCTGGGCTGAGGTGGCCACCCTCCCCAGAGTGCACGAATCTTGTGCACCAGGCCTTTAGTATACATATAAGAATGTAAAGTATATGTACCAAGAAAAACACATGAAAGATGTAATTTTTTTTACAAAAAGATAGCTATGTACAATAAAATCCAAAGATAACAATCTGGAAATCTAACAAGAGTTTTAAAACACTTCAATAAGTAAAATAATTAAATATATTAAAATGAATTTAAAAATACAAATAATTAGGGAGCTAAATCATATTTAAGAATAGGAAAACATGCCAAAACCGGTTCAGCTCAGTGAATAGAGCATCGGCCTTCGAACTGAAGAGTCCCGGGTTCGATTCTGGTCGAAGGCACATCCCCAGTAGTGGGTGTGCAAGAGGCAGCTGATTGATGCTTCTCTCTCATCGATGTTTGTAATTCTCTATCCCTCTTCCTACCTCTCTGTAAAAAATCAATAAAATATATATTTTTAAAAGAATAGAAAAATATGTAATAGTTTGGTCCTTCTGAAAGTCAGTCAAATGCAAATCAACACAAAATACAATGCTATTTTATACCAATTCAATTGGTAAAAATGAAAAATGTGATAATACAAAATCCTGGAGACATGTGTCCCTAGGAGCTCTTAAACTTGCTCTTAGGAGTGGGATGTTTTGTAAAAACTATGGAAAACCCAATATTTAAACACTCATATACCCTAAAAAGAATTTAATTTTAGGCTTATATATACAATGAACATCTTACATATATATAGTAGAAGATATGTATAAAGATTCCATAACAGTTTTCTCAAAATAGAAAGAAGTACCAGATTTCCATAAAAAGGAATGTATATGAGTCAACTAAAATATATTAAAACAATGGGGCATTCTGCCACAGTCAAAAAAAAAAAATAAATTTCAATGCCACAGATAAATTCAAACAAGCAAAAATTGCTTACAACAGGCTATTCTCTATAAATTTAAAAATAAAACCTCTAACATGACAGTATATACTCTTTAGTTATGTGTAAGCAAAATATTTTTAAAGAAATAAAACAAAGAAGGAAAGCAATAAGTTTTAAGTCCAGATGAAGAAATAGACAAAGACACTTACCTTCTTCCCATACATTACAGCAACAATAAACAAGACACTACAGTATTACAATGATAATTAAAATATTGAACATTACAAGCAGAATACAAATGAGGTGAGCACTATAATTGTCCTATAAGCCCTTTAAGCTTCTAGAGCAGGGGGAAGAAAGGAAAAACTCAGACCGAGCCTGGGCCTTTCCCTGAATTGAACATATGAAGACGAGTCCAATGAAGACCAGAAGGCTCCATTTCATAGAACATAGCATGAAAGAGGAGAGAGGTGTCCTGAGATGGGATTCCAGGGATCTTCTTTGAGCATTTAGTTGAGAACTGATCATAACATGTATGTGAGGAAGTACACAAGTCCAGAAAGTACACAAGTCTGTATGTATTAGAGGGAAGAGAAACAAACACTGCCAGAGTGGAAACCTTTTAATTCAGGGAGCATACTGGTTGGAATACTCAGAATCTCTTGCTTACCTGTTGGAGAGAAATTAACTTTAGAAAATGCAGCTCTGTTGTGAACATGACCCAAATGGATAAAATTATTGGCAAAAACTTAAACATATCCAGAACAAAACTCAATAATATT
This sequence comes from Vespertilio murinus, assembly GCA_963924515.1. NCBI lineage: Eukaryota > Metazoa > Chordata > Mammalia > Chiroptera > Vespertilionidae > Vespertilio > Vespertilio murinus. Next base: position 70,226,598 of record OZ004706.1, read on the forward strand.
CTTAAAACACAAATGTATACTGCACTCAATAATATGAAATTCAAATGACTGACATCCAACTAAAAATTATCAGACATGTAAAGATGAAGAAAAACACAACAAAGATCAATCAATTGAAATTGACCTAGAAATGATACTAATGGCAGTGTTTATAGAGTCGGCTACTAAAACAAATAAATAGCACATGCTCAAGAGACTAAAGGAAATAATGAAAGATTAAACACATTAAGAAGATATACAAGATATAAAAAGGCATACATTAAATTTCAAGACATGAAAATCCAACATCTGATATTAAAGGTTTACTGAATGAAATTGACATATATTAAAACTATTCAGAAGAGAAGAGCTTGAATACATAGCAAAAGGAAATATTCCAAGTGAAATATGTTAAGGGAAAAAAAGACTGGAAAAAATAATAAACGCACAGCATCAATGATCAGTTCTTGGAAAAATTCCATGCATCCAAATATATGTGAAATAGGAGTTCCAAGTATGGAGTGGTGATATTTGAAGAAATAATGTCACTTGCTAATTCAAGAAACCAGAGAAAATAAAGTATTCCACTCCAAAACACATCATAATGAAACTAGTACAAATCTAAATAGAAAGACAAATAATGAAAGTGGCAAGAACTTAGCCATTTGGAGAAGACAATTAGATTTCCAGGAGATGGTTTATCAGAAAACTATGAAGATCTGAAAGAATTGACACAATCATTTTGAAATACTAAATACTAAAAGAAAAATATGTCAAGCCATAATTCTTTATCTAGTAAAAATATCCTTAGAGAAGGAGGCTTAAGTCGAGATATTCTCAAATGAAGAAAAATAAGAGAACTTGTAACTAACATCTCTTACCTAAAAATAATGACTAAAGGAAATTCTCTATGCAGAAAGAAAATTATTAAAAATAAATAATCTATAATAATAAAAGGGTAATATGCTAATTAGACTGGACATCATTCCAGTTTTTTTTCCAGACAAAACCAGACTGGAGGGAAGGCGGGGCCCCGGTACCTGCTGGCGGCCAGAGCAAAGCCCAGGTCCAGAGTGCCTGCTCATTGGGAGCACCTCCTGCTTTGAACATCTGCCCCCTGAGAGAGAGGTGACCAGCAGTGGTGATCAGAGGGTGGGCCCGACCAGCGGGCAGTGCCAGGCAGCCAACCAAGACAGGTGACATCAGGGCCCCTCCCCTCGATTCCCCCGCTTATCGGTCACCCCATAAATGGTGTTTATAGCCAGCCAGTCCTAAGGACCTTACCCTATATATTGAGAGCACTCTCTTAGATTTAAAAATTAAAACTTACTTTAACACTGAAAGAACAGGAAAATGTAGCAATGATGTGCATGGACTCTGGCTTGCACATTTTGTGATCATCCCTGATTCTGACACTTATAACTGTGTGACAAAGGCAATTACTTAACTTTTCTCTGCTTCAGTTTTTCCAGCTAGAAGATGGGGGAAATGGTACTACTGCCTCAGAAGGATCATGTTATGTGCTACTTTTTACAATAAGGGCAAAAAAAATGTACCTGCTTATACAACAGCAAGATGCCTTTCACCTTTATGAAAAGTATGGTCACTGCTGCATTCAGTGTCCTGGATTGCAAGAGAACGCAGGCCCTTCTGACGGACCAACCTCCTCTGTGCATGAATTTCGTGCACCGGACCTCTAGTAAGGTATATCAGAAGTCTGTATGTAATAGGTTATATTCATTTCTAAATTTTATTCTCTAGGAGTGAAACTGTTAGTGATTCAAGAGATTATTATGTAAGATATTTAGGATTTTTAAAAAATATTTGATACTTTTAGAAACATGATTTGGTAAAATGAATTCCTAACAAGTTTTGAACACATATAAATTATGTGCTATTTATAATTTTGAAACTACTCAAAATCTTATGCAAGAAATCCTGGAAATAAATTTCAATTTTGTACTCATTGGCATTGGCATTTCCCTCCACCAATTTCAAATAACCAGTTACTTAACCTATGTTTTTGAAATAAAACAAAAACAAACAAAACACCTAGTAGCTGAGAACAGAGCTATGAGATGGTGTACCAGAGGTTTTTAATACATCCCAGCTGAGCCTGCACCCTCACAATGTATATCCTTTATAATAAAAGGCTAATCTGCAAATCAACTGAAATGCAGAATGACCAGTTGCTATGATGTGCACTGACAACCAAGGGGCAGATGCTCAATGCAGGATCTGCCCCTGATGGTCAGTGTGCTCCCTCAGGGGGAGTGCCACTCAGCCAGAAGCCCTGAGCCAAGCTCACGGCAGGTGAACACAACGGCTCTGTGGCAGTGTTAAGCAGTCAGTCAGACATCCCCTGAGGGCTCCAGTATTGCAAGTGGGCACAGGCTGGGCTGAGGGACCCTCTTCCTCCCTAGTGCACAACTTTGTGCACTGGGCCTCTAGTCTAGTCTATAAGATGGCTTGAGTGATACAGTGCCCTGATTGCTACAAAAGTCATAGCAAGAGAATGTTAGTTTCCTCTGCTCCAACTTTCCCCGTGCCCTAATTGACATTCATTTATGTATCTAATGCCTCATCATATTTTCAATCATTTCCTTGGGTTAAGCAAGAGATGGAATGACTTTATCTAATGGAATTTATAGTTTTTATGATATTAGCTTTAGATTGCTTAATTTCCCACCAGAACAGTTAGACCAATTTATACTTAATTGATAGTGATTGAGCAATCAGTTGTCTTCAACTCTAACCAGTACTGAACTTTGTCATTATTTTCTATCTCTATTTGATTTATATAAAATAAAACCCAGGGAATTATGTCATTAGGTAGTTTGGCCATGTACTTTCCTGTTACAGCTTCATTAAAACCTCTCTAAATGACTAGCCTTTGAATATAAAGTTGTTAAATGTTTATATATGAAAGTGTAATAGCAATATTTACTCAAAGTGTCTTAACACTTAGCAGACATTCGTAGTCTAGGAAATAAAAAAATTCAGCACCTCTCTCTCTCTCTTTGACTACTGGATTTCTCTTATCCTTTTACTTTATAACTTTACTTTCCGTGAGAAATTTTCAGTATTGACTGGTATGCATAAGTGAATATGGATTATTCATAGGAAGTCTAATAACATGTGCTCCACCTACTAACCTGATAGCAACATACAATGCTCCGCAGTGATGAAAACTCATTAGGACATTGCAGAGAAACTGGTGTTAAATTTCAGCAAGTCTAATAAAATTCATATTGGATTAAACAATAAAAATGAAAATGATATTTAGGAAGAAACAAACCATACTATTTAAGCTACTTAGCATGATTAATAAATTATAATAATATCAATAAAGAAGTCATATAAATAAATGACAGTAAGATTTTTCAGAAATTCTTGCATTAAAAATATTCAATGAAAATCATATGAACCGCACACACACACACACACACACACACACACACACACACTTCCACAAAACTCTAAATATTTTCTGCATTGATTTTGCCTTTTGTTTGACAAAACACACCTCCATCTTTCTTGGATAGCTTATATACTTGATAGCATTTTACATCCGAGTGGCTTAAATATTTAGATACTTTTATAACCATTTATTCCCCCATGTATTTAGGAAAATCTTATTTTAAAAACTAATTCATTTTACTTCAGATACTCTTTTTTTTTTTAAGTCTGTGACTATACTAGTATGTTCAGCCTGAAGTTTTAGTAATCTATTCTGCAAATTCTATTTGTGAAATTGCTAAGTAAGGTGCTATGGATGATTGGCTCAGAAGCATCATTACTCTCAGAAAACATGGCTCTAATTATATTCCTATCGACAGTCCTATCTTAATGTAAAAAAAAGTCTATACCATATCTTCTATGATAGAGAACTTTGCAATATTTACCAAATAATTTAGGTGACTGGGGAAGAAGGAATTTAATTCAAAAATACCTTTGGGCAAGAAATTCTCTCACTTCATTGCTCATCTTTCTGAGGGGTTCATTACTATTGGAATTAAAGTGAGGGTATATATTGCAACTTCTCTTCTTCCGCAGAATATGTATGTAGTGGTAGGATTTCTGCTGCCACAGAGGGATTTTCTTTTTCAGGCTCCATTTAATAATAGATATTTGGGGAAAAGGTAACTAGGCAACTCATCACCACTTAAAGAGCCAGGTAACCAGCCCCCAAAGTTCGAATATTCTTAGATAGATAGAGCTTCCTGTGTTTCTAGAAACAATGATCAGTGTCCCACTTCTGATATAACCAAATAATCTATAGAATTTTAGACTGCTTCAGGTAAAAACTACAAACTCTGGTCATTTTCTATTATTTTTATTGGGGTAGAATTGACTTACAAAATTGCATTAGTTTCAGATGTAAAATATAATTATTCAATATTTATATATTATAAAATGATGTATGACATGATTCAATATTTATATATTGTGAGATAATTCTAGTTAACATCTTTCACCATACATAAATGTAGACTTTACTCTTTCTTGTGATGAAAACTATTGAGATCTATTCTCTTAGCAACTTTCAAATAGACAATACAATATTATTACATATATTATCACCATGTTTACATTATATTCCCATGATTTATTAAGGTTTACACCTTTTGATGCACTTAACACAATTTAAAAATATATATATATTTTATTGATATTTTACAGAGAGGAAGGGAGAGAGATAGAGAGCTAGAAACGCCTATGAGAGAGAAACATCGACCAGCTGCCTCTTGCACACCCCCTACTGGGATGTGCCCGCAACCAATGTACATGCCCTTGACCAGAATCGAACCCGGGACCTTTCAGTCTGCAGACCAATGCTCCACCACTGAGCCAAACCGGTTTCGGGCTAACACAATTAAAAAAAAAAAAATGACAATAAAAGTGAATGCCAGCAGACGGATTCTTTCAGAATTAAAAATACGCTGAAAAAAGAACAGCTTGAATGATTTCCTATTTGTAAGGCTTTTAGTCGAAGTTATGTGAACATAGATCAACTAACGTTTTGATCTCAAATCTAAAATTATGCCTCGCCAGCACAGCCAAGGGTTTGGTGAGTGTAGGGAGGGGGGGGCGGGGAAGGGGGGGTGAAGAATTGAAAAAAAGACAAAGAGAATAAGCTGAGGTGGATCTCCTGTGCCTGGCTAACACCACAGAAAAAGATCCAGACTGCAAGCTGGTGCTTTATTTTATAGCCAGAGGTAAACAAAGTAGTGGTCACCATAGTTACGATGTTGTGAGTTTCACTTGTTTTGGCAGCACTTGCTGCACCTTCCACAGCCATTAGCTACCCAGGTAATATCTAGTGAGCAGAGCATCATAAGGTAAAGTTTAATTATGCTAAGAGGGTTGTGCCCTCTAAGCTGGGTCTTGTTTTGTGGCTTTGCCAACAGGTCAATCTGAGGCTTAACCCTATAGCCGCTCCCTACATAAAATATCCACACGTTGAAGAACCAGAGAACAGAATTCGAGTTACCTAACAGCTGTTTAAAAGTGAGGAGGATCCAATAAAGATAACTAATTCCAGAAAGAAGAGAAAGAAATTCTAAAATTTTGTGTATAAATTTTATTCAAATCTGTTTTACTCCTGAACCATATATGCTCTTGATAGCCTCCAGCAAAAGATAAATAAACTAAAATGAGATTTGAGATACATCTGAAATTGAATTTTTACAAGTTAATTTCTTATAAAACAACTAAAATAATGACGAAATTTAAAATGTTTTTGAATGAATATGAGTACTTATCTTCTACAGGCTAACAATGATAAAAAAAATATGATCCAAAAGTATTCTATATATGAAGAACCAACAATAATTGACTCATTTTGAATAGAAAAGATAATCCTGAGATAATCCTCATGTTAAAATTAGCAGAAAATTATTTTTAAAAGTAACTGTAACACCATTCAAGGATGTAAAAATATATATTCACAATGAAAAATAGAAACTAGTGAAAGAAAAAATTGGGCCTTGGCCAGTGTGGCTCAGTTGGTTGAGCATCTTCCAGTGCACCAAGAGGTTATGAGTTCAATTACTAGTCAGGGCACATACCAGACTTATAGACTTAATCCCTGGTAGGAGTGTACAGGAGACAGCCAATTGAGATTGATGTTTATCTCTTCCTTTCCCTTTCTTTTCCTCTCTCTCTTTATAAAATAAATAATCTATACTAATAAAAGGATAATATGCTAATTAGACCAGATAGACCGGACATCTTCCAGAAGTCCTTCTGGACTTTCTTCCCTGAAAAAGCCACGGTGGCAGAGACTGAGGCAGAGGTAATTAGGGGCGACCAGGCCAGCAGGGGAGAATAGTTAGGGGCAATCAGGCAGGCAGGTAGATTGGTTAGGGGTGATCAGGCAGGCAGGCAGAGGCATTTAGGGGCAATCAGGCAGGCAGGCAGAGGCATTTAGGGGCAATCAGGCAGACAGGCAGAGGCATTAAGGAGCAATCAGGCAGGCAGGGGAGGAGTTAGGGGCATCAGACAGGCAGGAAGAGGGTTTAGGGACAATCAGGCAGGCAGGCAGGTGAGCAGTTAGGAGCCAGCGGTCCTGAATTTTGAGAGAAATGTCTGACTGGCAGTTGGACATTTCTTGAGGGGTCCCAGATTGGAGAGGGTGCAGACTAGGCTAAAGGACTCCCCCATGCACTAATTTTATGCAAGGGCCTCTATTATTTAAATATAATTAAATAAAAACCTGCTTTAGTACTAAACTTTGTGTGGCTCTCCATTCTTAACTTTGTAAACCACTCATTGGATGCTAAGACTATTGGGCAAAATTAGGATGAGAAACAGGATGTTTACATAATCTCAAAGTATATCTCCACAAGATATTCAGTAATCCAAGAGACAGATAGCAATTTTACAGTAGAGAAGGCTGACCGATACTACCATAACCAAGTCAAGTCAATGTGGGCCACCTGATAAGCAGCATAGAAAAGAAAGGAGCATCGTCTCTTTAGTATTCCTGCCAAGAATGCATAATATGAACCTGATCATGAGAATACACCAGACAAATCCAAATTGAAGAACATGCAGCAAAATAATACCCCTGAACCCTCGAAATTACCAGATATGACAGATAAATGAAGACTGAAGAATAGTTATTCCAGGCTAATGAATGCAAAGGGACATGATCCTGGATGGAATCCTGGACCGGAACAAATTGTTTTATTTTTCTACAGGAACTATTAGGGGAACAAGCAACAAATTCTGAGTAAAGTAGACTAGGTTAAAAAGACACAAAGATAAAACACTCAAAAAAAACACATTACAACTTTATGTGTGTTTCCCATTCTTAAGCTTGTAGACTACTCGTGTGAATGCCTGAATTCAAAATGAGAAAAAGAACCGTAGGGTCCTCGTATCCACTGCTAAGATCTGTCCTGGGAAGCAAGCCTGACTTCACTATGAAGCCTCACTTCCAAGTCACAGACAATAGACAGACTCAATAAGTTAAACAGTAATAGTAATAAGGCTTATATTTTATATTAATAAGTTTTAACAAGCTTATAGTCAGTTTACCTTATTAGCAATATAAGTTTTAAGAAATGATGGGAGTGTCCTGGCTTAGTTTATACAAAATCTTGATTTTAACATTTGCTATTTTCTGCCACATAAACGCAGATCGTGTAACATCTAAAGTGGCACTCTCTGTCCAAAAGAGATTTAGTGTGCTCAATCAAGATTATGCAGTACTAGTGATCAATACATTATATTGCTTTCTATTGTTTTACTTGTTATTGAAATATAATGTATGTCATGCAGTAACCTAATTTAACGGACATTGTATAATAGACACATTTACTTTTTCTAAGTGTCATTGCTTTACATTTTGTGGGAAAACACAGCTAACTCTATGTGTCTGCTACATTTTATGGCATGTAAATTATGATATTGAGGAAATAAGATATTATTCTGTGACCTATTATGAGAGTTCTTTTAGGCGATTGCTACATTATGTGTTTCAGGGAAAGGGACAAAAAAGATTTGTTACTTTTTTTTTAGTTTAAATGTCCTCATCTCCACTATTTTACAAAGCAGTGCTCATCCCACACCTTTGTTTCTGGCAATATATCTGACATCCACATAAGAGATAGAACTTTATCAGTTTGACTGATCTTAGTATCCTTCTTCTCTCCCTTCTCTCATACCCAGGGGTGAATGTGTGGCAGTGACTGTTGGTGACTGGAAAACATTACAGAAAAAGGGTGTAACCAATGAAGCAAAATCTCAAGAAGAATAAATCAGAAACTACTTTTAGAATTGATTCCTCTCACTGGAAAATTTTATTCCTGAAATGCTCATTTGCCCAAGTAATTTAGATAAATTTGTAAAATTTATTATTAAATGCTATTTTCATAAAAAAAGTATTTTTGTATTATTCATTTACTTATGTTTTAAGATATTATCATGTAAAAAAAAAGGAAGACAAGTTGGGGAGGAGAAGGTATATTATACCTCACATTTACTTTAATATTAGGCTTACTTAATATGTTTTCTAAAAGTTTTATATGCATTTGTTATTATACATAAACATATACACAGAGAGAAAATATTTAATTTTATAAAGGTGGGTAATATTAGACTCCTAATTTTACAGATGACGAAACGAGGCACAAACCGATTTAAATGTGACTTTCCTAAGAATATATTAACAGTAAATTATATTGTTGAAATTTACTCCTAAGGCACTAACTGGTTTGGCTCAGTGGATAGAGTGTTGGCCTGCAGACTGAAGGGTCTTAGTTTTAATTCTGGTCAAGGGCATGTACCTTGGTTGCGGGCACATCCCCAGTAGGGGGTGTGCAGGAGGCAGCTGATCAATTTTTCTCTCATAGATGTTTCTAACTCCCTTCCTCTCTGTAAAACAATCAATAGAAATATATTTTAAAAACCAAATTTACTCCCTAAGCAGGCTAGTTCATAGCCTGTATTCTGAATAAGTTTATATATTAAGGGAATGCCCTTCATGAGCTTAGTACTGACATTCTGCAAAGAGCCTGACAGGGAAATTCAACTATTGGCCTCACTAAACCATACCTCAAATTCCTCTGTTCAGAGAGTCTCTAACATGCTGTTAGTCTTAGGATGTCACCCTACCACCACACTGATTAATGACACCAAAAGGAAATGTTATTTGAGGACATTATCACTAAATATTTGAGTGCATAAAATTCGATTATTCTAAAAACAATTATCAATGTGTCTTCTTTTGATTGCTTGTTATTTAAGTATCTTACATTTTAAATTTGAATTTACAAACAGGAAGAGTGAACCATGATAACAAATGTAAAGAGCTTTTCCTTATAATTAACATACAGAATTTTTGTGGAAAAGAAAACTGAAGATGTTAACAAAAAACATGACTGTAATACTATTGGTTAACTTATCAATTAATCGTATATTTATTAATAATAAAAATTTCAAAATATAATGTAAAATTATAATGATGTAAATGATAACATTCATAAAAAAACATTTATGAGTGACATTGAACAATGCTCATTATTTTATTTATGACCAGTGTGAATTTTTTAGTAATTATGTCACACTGACCCCCTATTGTGATCAGAGAAAAATCTACCCGAAGCAAATGAAGATAAGTAAATAGAACTACCTATATTTAAATGTCAAAACCTTTTACAGTTATTTTCCCAAAGTGAAATCTGGAACACTTTCTCAATGTATTCAGTATATAATTTGACCTATGTGTTTTATTAAATCCAATTGCATTTGATATTTCAGATTGCAAGATTTCACTTAAAATATTTGACCTTATACCAATCTATATTCCTGGTTATATATATATATATATATATATATATATATATATGTATATATATATATGCATGCATACAGAATCATAGTAAACCATATAATTTAACAATCTGTAATTTTTTTTCTCTATCAGAAACACCTCCAGAATCCTATTAACCACAGCAAACCTTTTTTTTAATATTTAATTTTTCATACTTTTTGAAGAAACTTTTTATTTTTTCTATATTGAATTGAAAACCATATGCAAAAGGAAGTGATAGGCAAATATTTTGGAAATTGCCTGGTAAGGGAAATAAAATGTCCCTGATCAATAAAAGGATGTTTGATGACATTTCAATAACCAACTTATGAAAATTTCAGTTAAGGTGATTGCAATTCCTAATCAAAATATTTCTTTTCAGGATTTTCCTGCCGCTATATGTTTTGTCCTAGAGTAGGATTCACCTGCTACTTTTTCTGTTATCAGTAGCCAACCATTTCCCCTTCCATTTCCTCTCTGGGCAGTCTGCTGGCCCAGCTCAATTAAAGGACAAATCCATTTTAGTCTGCAGTGTAGGAATTATAATGAAGTCAGCTGTCAAACTCCTATCTTGCAGCTGCCCCTCTGTGGGTAATCTGATGGCCACTTGTCAGCTGCTTCACCCAGTCAAACACAGACAAAGGGCCTCTGATGGCCTGCTTTATTCTAATCAATCTACACAGAGGCAGATGTTGAAATCCCAACAGGAAAAGGTGTAATTTGATTTAGAATTCAGAACTGCCTTCTCCTATTGATATATCAGATCCCCCTTAACTCGATATCCTTTTGCAAGCATGAAGCAAATGACTTTGTTTTTATTTCTTTTCCTCATTCTTGCCTTAAAAATAAAGCTTTAAAATGATAATTTGGGTATAGAACATTGCCCAATGGAACACAATAGAATACAGTAAATTAATTGGTGTCTCAAGGTAGAAGGAATCTAGAAGATGTGTATTTAAGGCAATTTTTAAATATTTTAAGCTGTTCATTCTAATATCATCTTATTCTCAACAACAGTGGATATTAGAGAAAAAAGGATTTGATTTTTTTCCTAGAGTTATTAGGCAGAAGACAAAAAGCAAAATTGGATTTAGAGAAATAAAGAGAATTGATACAATTATTGTTTTCCATTTTCTGACCACAAAGATTGTAGTGAAGCTACCTACTTTCTTAGTGCAGCATTTTTGGTAAAGAATAACTGAAATTAACATACAAGTTATGAGTAATTATACTCAAAACTTTAAAAATAAGTGCTATTTATCACACAGTTGCTAACTCAGTCACTCTCTGATTATAGCAGTACTTCTTGAATTCTAGATTATATCCTAACTTCTTGAATAAAACACACATTATCTAGAAAAATCTAGTGTCAAACAAAACACTTTGTCATTTTATTATTAATATCTGCAATTTCCATTTGTAATGCCTTTCTGAAGGTGCTAAATTTTTCTTGATATTATTCAAATATTGAGTACATGAAAGCAATTATTTCTGAAACACATAACCATAAAATAGATTGGAGGATCCAGATCATTTATCTTACCATCTGCTTAAAAGGGAGAATAGAAATATTCATGATTGCATATTTGAGATCCTTTTTATATTAAGACTGATGTCCTTTTCACCTTAAGTCCTGCTATTTATTTATTAAATCAGTTTCATTTCAAGCATTTTGTTTATATTAATTTTGACTCAAGTTGTCAAAATGTAAACTTTATTTTTATTAGGTCTTTAAAAGTCAACATAATATTGAAATCCTGACATAAAAAGCAACAATATATTTGCCTGCACGTATCAAATTGCTGAGAAACATTGTTCAGTGGGTTGGCAATAACTTTGCAGTGTTTTTAATAATTATATAAAGCATCGATATCTTTCAAAGAGAATGATATTCTAGAATGAAGCTCTGCCCCAAGAATTTCAATTGCTGATAAAATTGTTAAAAGGTAGGATCAAATCTTTGGTGGCAAAATATTCAGTAACATTTAATAAGAAAAATCTCAGCCAGTACTAGAAGAAATGAGCTGTTATAGAAATCTGTGTTTTTAAAAATTTGGAATTCCATACCACAGTGTTATTTTCATATTAAAATCGTTTCAATGAATGCTTTGCTTGAAGATCAAGATGGTGTGTGTGTGTGTGTGTGTGTGTGTGTGTGTGTGTGTGTGTGCGCGCGCGCGCGCGCTGTAAGAACGATAAGAGTTTGATGTAAAGAAATAAAATGAGGGCATAAGTATGTATCTGACATTCTCGGTAAAATCAATTATCTGCCTATCTTTGTCTGGCCCCTGAGCACAGCCCTGAAGTTGATTTGTTCTAAGAGAAGAGTAGGCTGTCATAAAGATAAGAATGAAAGCTTGTAACTGCCTTTGGGTTTGTGTATGAAAAAGACAGTTTCAGGGTGGGGGGAGGCTAATCTGGCCTGCGGTTTCTGTGTGTTATCTTACATTTGGGACTAAAAAGGAAATCTTTAAACTTTGAGATAACTGCCAATACAAAAATTTGTATAAAGGATTTTTTTGATTATTTAAGAAATATCTAGGGAACCCAACCTTTTCTCTATGTAGGTTGTTCTCAATGTTTGAGAACTCGGGGAATCCCTGAGAGCCTTTCCCGGTGTCTGTGAGGCCAAAATTACTTTCATAATGACACTAAAGTCCAACTTCCCGTCCTCATTCTGTTTTCCTATAAGTCTAAAGTGGAATTTCTAGACAGCTCATGAAATGTGCAGTGTATTCTGTTTCATAAATTCCTTAATTTTAATTTCTAATATAGTAAATAGATATAACCTAAATACACAAAAGCTCTTTGAGAGCCATGGTAACTTTGAAAGTACTGCTATAGACTGAATCGTGTGCCACCAAAATTCACATATTGAAGGCTAACCTCAAATGTGACTGTGTTTGGAGTTAAGGGTTTAGGAGGGAAGTAAGATTAAGTAAGGTCCTAAGGGTAGGACCTAACCTGATACAATTGGTTCTCTCTCTCTCTCTCTCTCTCTCTCTCTCTCTCTCTCTCTCTCTCTCCACACACACACACACACACACACATTCATTTTCTCTCTCTCTCTCTCTCTCTCTCTCTCTCTCTCTCTCTCTCCCAAGGTCAAGTGAGAGGCAGCCATCTATAGGGTGAAGGCAGCCATCTATAAGCCAGAAAGAAAACTTTCACCAAAATCTCTCTATGCTGGTCCCAACCTCAGACTTCCAGTCTCCAGAGTGAAAAAAATAAATTTCTGTTGTTTAAACCACCAAGTCAAAGGGACTTTGTTATGACATTCTGAATAGACTAAAACAAGTATAAAAGGGCCCTAAAAACTATAGAACCACTGATTGATATTAATAATGCTATGATATTGGAACCCCCTGTTGGCTCAAAAAAGAAAACAAAATTCCATGATTCACTTTGGTTGCAATTATATCTTTGAACCAAATGGGTACCACATTGAGCTGACAAGTAGTTTAAAATGCTGCAGTCTTTCCCATATCAATGCACTATGAGAGAAATCCTTTAGCTCCCCACTTACTAAAAAATTATCATTTTTTACAGTATACTTTTAATGAGTAGAAAGAGTACAATATAAAATAATGATGAAAAGTGTAGCATAGTAAATACATAAACCAGTAACGGAGTTGTTTATATCATTATCAAGTATTATGTCCTGTACATAATTTTACGTGCTATATACATTTTATTTAAAAAAATGTATTGACTTTATTGGAATGACCTTGCATAATATGATTATATAGGTTTCAAATGTACAATTCTACAATACATCATCAATCTATTGGGTTGTTCACCACCTAAAGTCGAGTCTCCTATCCTCCCTTTATCCTCTTCTCACTACTGCAAAACCCTTAAGTCTGCATTCAAAAGCCCTATGCTTTGGGGACTCAAAATACTCAACAGTATCACCTATCATTCCTTGGGATTAAACCTTCTTTTTTTCAAAGTAAATCTCAAATTTCATTAGGTGTACATTGCTCATACTGGTCCCTGACCCTGTGCTCATGCAATATTCCCACCATATATTTCAGATCATTTCTTTCTATTTAAATAATTTTATCCATTACTATTTCATTATGTGGGTAATCACAAGTTGTTGCTTTTTTTGTTGTTTGTTTGTTTGTTTTTGTGTGTGTGTATGGTGGGTTTTTTTGTTGTTATTGTTTTTTTTCCCTGAGGAAATAGGAGCCACAGCACAATGCATGGATGGATTATTGCTAAAACCTGAGATATTATCTTCCATTTTTCAGGAGTTTCATATTGGTACTATTTTAGGAAAAAAGGGGGCTTGAGAAGATATATCATTTTTTTTACAATGTACTATGTATTATACATAGTTTTTAAAGTATTACTCTTTGTAATCTAAAATATGTTCTATCAAAAAGAACACAGCTTTAATTATGACAATTTTCCAAAGCATATGCTTTTTTTTTGATCTGTGATCTCAGTTTTCTCCACAGTAAAGTCATTTCTCTTCTTGCAGTGTTGAGAGGTAAGACTTTGCATAAATAGGGCTTTATGATTTGAAACCAAATAATGAAATTAAAATAATAATATTGCAAGGCCAAAAAAGATTACAAGGATAATTTTGTTGTGTTATCTTCACACTACCTGGGTACTCTCATGGTTTGGTTTCCAATGTGTCTTTGGGCTTACTTGAGAATTAGTGAAGAAGACCTAGCCATGGCTTGCTGTATGATAAATTTGTTGGGAAACACTACTTTTTCTAAAAAAAAAAAAAGTTGAAAAATGAAAATTTAGAACAACTCACTTCACTTTATTTTTTTTAGATTTAATTCCTGGCCTATTATGTGCTGTAAACATCTCAGGGATAATTAGGCTCAAGGTTGAATTAGGAGAAAATTCTACTTTGTCAAAATATTTGGACTATCAAAATATTTGGATTATCTGTATGTTTGGGTCTTTTACTGGAGAGTGTTACATCACACACACACAAAGTAAAAAAAAGGGGGGGGGCTTTGCTGCTATTTAAAAGATATCAGAGAAATGGATCAACTGCATATATTCATTTTTTATTTAATTTATTCAGAAGTAATTAAGGTAATTCAGTGAGGCATTTCCCCCTCAGAATTGAAGCCTATAGAAGATGAGATAAAGTAACATTCATTTATATCATGCTTATTAATGCAGGAACTGTCAAGGATTTTTCATCACTTTCCCCATTTAATCCTAACAAGAATTTTATGTTATAAGAGGCCAAGCTCAAGAACTGGTTTAAAATCTCAGATATTCTACTTACTGGATCATATATTTTGAACATTTTTTTTAATTTCTCAATGCCTCAATTTTATTATCTGTAAAATGAGATGATAATAACAACAACCTTGACTTCATTGTGTTGTTGAACGTACTAAATGAATTAATATATCTCAAGGGCTTAAACAATGTTAGCTCTTGGTGTTTTTGTTTGTTTGTGTTTTTTTGTGTATGTGTGTGTGCGTGTGTTTGTGTGTGTGTGTGTGTGGGGGGGTGGGTTCCTTCATTTTACCAGTAGGGTTCTGAGAATTGTGGGGTTAACTAACTTATCAAAATCTGCAACCAATAATAATAATAAATCCTGAAGATCTAATATAGAGTGCAGCAACTATAGACAAGCTGTATTATAAATATTAAGTTTTCCAAGAGGCTAGAACTTAATTGTTCCCACCACTAGAAGAAATTATAATTATATGATAGAGTAATTAGTTAATGCTATAATGGCAGTTATATTACAATACACATGCATCATATAAATATGTTGTATACCTTAACTTTAAAACAATGGAATATGTCAATTCTATATCATGTTTATAACCTCTACTCTAAACAGTCTTTTCCAAAGACTGGGAACAGGTAGACGAGTGTTAATACTTAAGGAGCCATCAAAAAGATGGAGTCATGCCGAAACCGGTTTGGCTCAGTGGTAGAGTGTTGGTCTGCGGACTGAAAGGTCCTGGGTTTGATTCCGGTGAAGGGCATGTACCTTGGTTGCGGGCAAGTCCCCGGTAGGGGGTGTGCAAGAGGCAGCTGGTTGATGTTTCTCTCTCATCGACGTTTCTAGCTTTCTATATCTCTCCCTTCCTCACTTTAAAATATCAATAAAATATATTTTTTTAAAAAAGATGGAGTCAAAAACACAACTTAGACACAGGTATGGGACACCACACTCTCTTCATGAGAATTCATTCAATTAGTCAAAGCAAATGTTATTGTTCTCATCATACAGATGATGAAACTTAAACTCAAAAGTATTCATGGCAAATGTTAACGAATACACTGTGACTAAAACTAAGGACTCCTGAATGCAGATTTAGGACTATAAATATGGGGAGATCAAAACAAAAAGTGATCATTAATCTTCATCTTCTATCTATATAATGAATTAGCTTATCTTAAAAGTCTTTGTTTGTTAATTTTGAAAACCCAACTAAAAAAGGTTCTCTATTGAAACAATTATCACACTGGAATTTTATAAAGGTCAATAAAGGTCAATAAGCTATTTCTGTAAAGGGTCAGGTAGCAAATATTTTAGACTTCCCAAGTCAGAACAGAGAATTTCTATTGCAACTACTCAACTCCGATTTTTCAACACATAATGATATTTTTGTGAATGACAATATTTTATGTGAATTATCATGACAATATTCCAATAAAACTTTATTTGCAAAAACAGGCAGCAGGCAGGCGATGGTCTTTGGGTTTTATTATGCTGATCTGTCTTCTAAAAGCTGATAGACATTATTTCCTTACCAACAGCTATATATAATAAATTCTTATTTAATTGTTGTGAAGGGACATATTAAGGTTAAGTGAAATGTGATAAAAACAGCCTTATTGTTCATTCCATGACTATTTATTGAATACCTATTATGTGGCAGGCCCTCTTCTCGGTGGTGAGAAAAAATGATTAAAAGATAAGTAGCCTGGGTTAGTGGAATTCATAATGTTCACTTTCCCAGTAGAATATCAATAACTAAATTAAATATACCGAAGATAATTACAATATAGAATGGTTGAGTGACATACAGAAAATAAACAGAATGATGTGTTAGAGAGTAATTGGGTGGATTGGGGAGCTGTGCAGATGGGGTATTTTATGTATTGTGTTTAGGGAAATTCTCTACACCGAGACCACTTGTGAGCTGAGACTAGAAGACAAGCACCATAGGAAGAATGCTCTAGGCAGCAGACGCCTTGGCAGAAAAATCCTTGTTACAGAAAGGAAGTTTGTGTTAGTACAGTGATCGGCAAACTCATTAGTCAACAGAGCCAAATATCAAAGTACAACAATTGAAATTTTTTTTGAGCCAATTTTTTTTAAACTTCTTTTAATGCCACTTCTTCAAAATAGACTCGCCTAGGCAGTGGTATTTTGTGGAAGAACCACACTCAAGGGGACAAAGAACCGCATGTGGCTAATGAGCCAAGGTTTGCAGACCACTGTGTTAGTAAATATTAATGAAAATGGTGAGTGTGTTGTGCTGAAAATTGCAGAGGAAAATGTACATTTCAAAGTGTCTTGATGAAACCATGTTTTATTCTACTAGCAAGGATATGGGAAGCCATCAAAAGGATTTAACTTGGGAGATTGTATGTTCTAAATTTCATTATTAAAAAGCTCACTGTGGATTAGTTTACTTATAGAAATAATGATATGTCCTCAATATAGAGTAACCTCCATTTGCAATACAGTATCCAAATTTTTTTTAATACTTTGAAGTTTAAGTATATCTTGTATTTTGAGACAAATAAAAAAATAAAAGGAGAATTGGCAAAAAATTGATTTGGACAATATTTATAAATAAATACCATTAAGATTCAAACCACAAAAGTATTCTCATTGTTATCCAAGAGAAAAACCATACATGCTTGAATGAGAAAATGAAATTAATTTGTTACTAGTAAAATGCTTACAGCAACATTATAAATACCTGCCATGTAGTATTTTAAAGGGCTAACATGATTGTGTTTCTTAAGTAAACCAAATATTATCTTCTTCCCAAAACACAAATTGTGTTTATACTTTTAATTTATTTTTCATATCATGATAGAGACAAACACCAGTTAAAACCATATTTGAATTAAGAAAAAATTGAGGAAAATTTTGAGAGCCATTTCAATTCTTCATAAGGAAGATATCATGCCAATATAAACTACAATTATGATGATAATCAATATTTATGCTGCCTCTGTCAGTTGCCTGAGCACATATTGTGGCATTCTGAATGAGGGGGCTTATTTATAAGAATTGCTCTGTGTAGCAGGCCATTGAATGAAACACAGCCATAATTTCATGACATTAATATAGGCTGAATGGTGATTGGTTTCCACCTCAGTGATGATATAGTTGTGGATGGCCCAGTTTCAACAAGTGGAGGAAACTCATTATTTTCATTTATCAGTTATAGAATGTTGTTGTCACCTTTGCATGTTTTCCAGGTGAACTAGATAGAAGACTATTGAAAAATTGGCATGTAATGTCTTTATTATTGTTGATGTTATTTTATTTCTAACCAGAGGCCGGGTGCACAAAATTCGTGCACAGGGGTGTGTGTCCCTCAGCCCATCCTGCACCCTCTCTAATCCAGGACCCCTCAAGGGATGTTCAACTGCTGGCTCCCAACTGTTCACCTGCCTGCCTTCCTGATTGCCCCTAACCACTTCTGCCTGCTATCCTGATCACCCCCTAATGACTCCCCTGTCAGCCTGATTGTTGCCTAACTGGTCCCCTGCCAGCCTGTATTCCACTAATTGCCCTCCCCTGCAGGCCTGATCACCTCTAACTTCCCTCCCCTGCAAGCCTGAATACCCTTAACTGCCCTTCCATGCATGTCTGGTCCCTTCCAACTTCCCTCCCCTGCAGGCCTGGTCACCCCTAACTGCCCTCCCCTGCAGGCTTGATCACCCCCAACTTCCCTCTCTTGAAGGCCTGGTCCCTCTCAACTGCCCTCCCCTGCTGGCCATCTTGTGGTAGCCATCTTGTGTCATCTTTGACCACATAGGGGTAGCCATCTTGTGTGTTGGAGAGATGGTCAATTTGCATATTACTATTTTATTAGATAGTATTAACTAAACAAGATATTGTTTGAGTTTATATGTGCTTATTATTTGTTTAAAAATCTATTTTGACTTGTATATTATAAATCAGACCAGGTATATACGGTATCTTTAAATTGATGACATTTGACTCAAGAATCTGAGTGAGGGTGAGAAAGATCCAAAGCCCCAAATGCTACCACCTTGTAGCCCTGGAGATGACAAAAAAAGGTCTAAAGAGCAAGTCAAGTAAGGACTTGCACTGAGCCTAAATAGATGAAATCAGGCTTTCAGAGCCTCAAGCCAAATTACCATGGAACATTATTTTATTTATTAGAGTTACGCAGTTAGGAAGACTAATAGAAAAACCACTAGGAACTGCATTCCCTCAAACACTCCCTTGCGCTTTACTTATTTTTGAAAATCTATTTATTGCTGGAAATTGATAGGATATTGCATCACCAGCATATAGAAAAATATAGTGGGGGGAGTAGGGGATATGAAATTTAACATCAGGACAGAGATATTTGAAAATCAGCAGCAGCATTAGTTGATATGTGACATTATATACAGGATGTGGTCACTCAGTGTCTTCATGATTAAGGACCTAGTTTCGACTGGCCAATGTGGCTCAGTGTTTGAATGTCGACCTTTCACCAGGAGGTCAGGGTTGGATTCCTGTTCAGGGCCTATCTTCAGGTTTCAGGCTCTCTTCCCAGTAGGGGGAGTGCAGGAAGCGACATGTTTCTATATCTCTCTTCCTCTCCCTACCTCCCTCTGAAATAAATAAAAACATATTTTTTAAAAGAACCTCAGTTTCTTCATAATGGAGATAGTTGGCATCATAATGTATACTCTGTTAAACAGTTCAGATTGCAGATTCATGGATTCTGGTTTCAAATTACAGCCCTGTCACAGACATTGCCCTTCCTTGACAGAGTAGCTTGATATCTCTGCACCTCAGCCTGGTCAATATAAAAAGATTAATATCACCTGGCTCAGGAAGCTATTGTTGTTGCAAGGGATTAAACAAGATAATGAGTGTAGATTACTGAACCTTAAATCTTCCAGAGAGTGAAATACTCAATAAATGTTCAACATTTATTTCCCCCCCAATTAGACAAATTCCTACCATTTTAGGAACTACCAAAACAAAGCCTATTTCCCCCCATAAGTTTGTAAAATAGATGCAATGAAGTACTGTAAATGAAAGTATTTTGATAGATTAGGATATTAGTGAGTTGGATATAGCTTAAAAACATAGAGAATGGTCTGATACAAATGATGTACATGTGTTTTAAAAGTAAAAAAAAATTAAAGGAATTAATAATTTCTTAGTATTTAAGTGATACATATTCATTGTAGAAAAGCTTTGTCTTATTTTATTCTATTTTGGCATTATTTCTGCTAGTTATCGGAGCATAGCATTTTTAACATTGTGTGTCCTTATAATTTATTATTAACCTCCCATTATTGAATTTATCCCAACCTTTGTTGTTATAGTAAATATTATTGAGCACCATTTTTTGTTTATATATGTGAGCACCTGTTGAGGATTAATTTCTAGAATATGCACATTAGGTCAAATATATTAACATTTTGAACATCATCAATTTTGCCTTTTAGAAAACTGCCAATATTGCTCCCCTGTTAACCTCAAACATTGTATCTTCCCAGTTCAGGCATAGATCTTCAGAGTCAATAGGTATAGATTGAAGGAGAGAAAGGTGGTATTGCTATATGTCGACAATATTCACTTTCTCCAGGAAACTTTCCAGGGACAGCAAGTCAGTTGCCAGTCCTCAGTGTTCCCATGGCATCCTATTCTACCCCTACTATTTATACTGTTTTACGATTGTTTGGGGTATTAGCAAACATTTGATCCTGTCTGAAACATCCATACCGTAAGCTTCTTGATGTTTGGTCCTATCCAAAATGCCCATGCTTAGAAAACATCTCAGAGTTTAATAGCCCACAATACGTATGTATGCTTTTGGTTAACAGGATTAATGCTTAAAAATACTATCATGTTTTGTTGGCCCAATAATGATAATGTGGTTATATGGACAATATTAACCCTTTCTGCCCCAGTAGCCTTGCTGGTAAGGGCACATAGTGCTAGGTAGATGGGCGAGGATTAGAATCTCGCAGAAAAGCCAGATTTATATTTACTATGGGCCAATGTCTTCCTGGATTTTTGGACAAGACCAAATATCAATGACCTAATGTCTCTCTGGACATTTTGGACAGAAGCAAATGTATTTAAGTGTTTGAAGGTTGTGGTTTTCTACCAGTAGGTGAGTTTTGAGAAGTCCAACTGCATTTCTTGTTCATTGTAATATCTCCAGGGTTTGTCATGAACATAGACTCTAAGGTGACTGTTGAGTGAAGAATATAATAAATGATTAATACTTGAGTTTCTATTTAAACCCCTTTCATGATTGGAAATGTGGAATTTCAGTTGTTAATAACTCAAGAGCCTAGTTAACTGGAGATAGTAACATAACTAAAATGAGTACATAATTACTTTATATTAGCAAAATAAAATAATCCAATTTATAATATCAATTCAACTTTGAAATTAAAAAAGTCCATTTCTGTGGAAAAAAATATCAAATTCTAATTATATCTGATACTTTCTTAAACTATCAAGTTCATATTACCTAAAATATTTTGAGAAAAATATTAAATACTTGAACACTGTTAATTTAAAAAAAAAAAACAACCACAATTCTATACTGCCCAAATTAAGCATTCTTGTAGGTGGATTTGACTTGGACTCTACTTGGAGACCTCTGTTCAAGCCAAATACTTCTATTTTATTGTAACTTAATTTGCGTACAGTGATGTTTCTTGGCAGAATTAATGGTAAAATTCACTTGTTTTACCTAAAATTCAGTGATTTTTCTTAGCATTTTATTAAAATGTATGAAATTTTATTATATGCCTTTAGCAAATATAATGAAAATCCACTTATAAGTTATAACCTCTTAGATTCCCTAATGTATTTTGGCATACTCTTTGATAAAATGCCAGCACTGTAATTTTTATAAAGCATCGAAACTTGCATGCCTCCTTTTACACACTTGAAAGCAAGTATTAGTAAAACTTCCCCACTGGGATCAGATTAGATTCAAGGAGGGGAGTGGAGCTCATGCTCAAAGTCAGACCACCTTAGAGGTGACATTCTTCTCTACGTCTCCCCAGGGCTTTTGTGTGGAGAGCTGTTTTTTCTTATTATTTATTTTCTATCATTATTTTTTGGCCCACATGTGTGCATTTCCAGCTGACACTCATCCCTGGGATGCATTGTAGAACAGTTAGGTGTTTCTTTGTGTGCGTTTTTTAATCCAGCCAACTGGATGAAATATCCACTTTCATCTACTTAGTTCTTTCTTAGGACTTTTCCAAAACAGGAGGGGACCTAAACCTTAATTTAAACTCTTTCATGCTTGTTCAGTAACAACCGGGAATAGAAAAATTCAAGAACAGGCTAAATCTCATCTGATTTAAAACCAAGGATTTTTCTTCCAAGTTAGCTCCTTATTTGATCAAATAAATTAGCAGAATTAGGTCAGCTGAGAACTCAGTGTCCCTTGTCTGACTAATGGATTTGCCGCCAGGCTACTAATGGTGTAGTTTGGATCAGTTACTTAACCCTTCTGTGCCTCAATTTACTTACCTGTAGGATTGAGATAACAACCATAAATATCACATAGGGGTATCCTGAGAATTCAATGATAGGATACTATAAATGTTAGTTATCTTTCATTCATCAATAAGTTGAGACTATCGGTTGCTTTGTGGCTGCTGAAAGAATAGAAGCAGGGTACCTCATGAAAAAAAGAGGGTTCTGTCCTTGATCCACCAACAAGTTAACTGGCTTTGCTCCCTTTCATTTGCTTTCCCATTCTGGGGCTAGGGTGCCTTCCTAGAGAAGGAGGGTTTTGACTTCATGATTACTAAAATCTTCCCAGCCTTGCCCCCTGGATAATGAGAGGTAGGCTGATGGGGGCCATGTTTGTCACAGAAAAAGCTTAAAAGAGAAGGCTGTTTATTTGACTCCAAGCTGTCTTGGTTTGGTCTGACTGAAAGGTTGGGCTTAAAAAGAAGAGTTTAAAAATTCTCTCAACTACAAATCTATAGTAAAAAAAAAAATTAGTTTTATTTGCCAATAATAAACCTGATAGTTTTTTGTAGAAAGCATTTTGTTCTGGAATCAGGAAAGGAAGAATCATCACACTGATCATTCTTAGCAGACACTTGCTTCTATCATTTGTAATTGATTATTCATTTTAGTCTCACAATTATTAAGTGCATTGTGATGACTTATCAAAGTTTTAGTGCATATATGAAAAATAAAATAAATGAAACTGTGTAAGATGAGGAACTATCTCAAGGCTTCAGTTAGTACAGACTTTTCCTTCCAAGAAATTACCCCTCTTGTTTGATACATTATTTGGTCAGTTGATTTCTTATAAGTAAAGTGAGAAAATATTATATACCATACTATCAGGAATCAGAGATAGATAAATTATCTACATACTCCTATTAGGCTGTCAACATATTCACTTCATTAAAAAAAAAAAAAAGAATCGACCTCCAAAATTATCTTCCTGTATTATAAAATATATATTCTGTAGTGAGGGAATAATTTTATGAAATGTACCAATATTCAAAATGAACACATGTGCAATATGGTAATGTTATAAGAAGCTAGCAGAAAAGAAAGGGAAAACAAAATCCTACAGCTATTGAATTAATGAGAAACAGACTAGTAAATTTAATATTGACTCTATGTCAAAACAGGAATATGTTATGCATTGTCTTTCACGTAAGAGAGCAAAATAAAGAGATTTTAGGATAAAACCAAAAAACATCAGGTTACCACCAGAATGTGTTTACCAAAGTTTCTTTTAAGGAAAGTAAATAATGCCCAACAGACTTCCCAAAGGTAATTAGGTCAATGTGATATACAAATTGATAGGGAATGATCATTAGTACTGAAAAGTTCTTACATTCTTTTCACAGTAGGAGTGATGAAGTGCTTAAAGATTAGATTAACTATATGTTCTGCTGAGTATATATGGTTAAGGAAATACAGTAAAACATCAGTAATAAATAGAAAATAGCTAGAAATAGATTGTCTGATATAGTGCTGGGATAGAGAGAGGAAAAGAAATCAGACCAGGCAAGGGGTAATTAAAAAAAAAAAAGGCTAACCAAAAGAAGAGGGGAAAAAAAGAACAAACAAACAAACAAACAAAAAGAAAAACAGTGCAGAAGGAAAACACAAATAAAGCTGGTTAAAGAATTTAAATTATTCAAAAATGTAATCTACATATGATATTATGACATTTTATATATATTTTAAAACTCCTGCTATAAGTTATTTATAAGAAACACATTTAAAATATAAGGCTATGGTATGATTGAAAAATGTGGAAAACTATGAAAAATGCTAGGCAAAGAAAATTAGGAGAAATCAATTTAAATCAGAAAAGATGGCCTCATGGTAGAGAAAGTCACCATACAATAAACTATTCTACATATCAGAAAAATATATGCACCTATATTTTTGATAATAGTTTTGAAATATATAAAACAAAAAATTATAGAAATATAGAGATAAGTTAAAAATACAACTGTTACAGTTAGAGGTTTCAAAAATACTGTCAGTTATTTATAGATCTGTATAAGAGAACTTCATAAAGATATGGAAACTTCAACAACCCTATAGTAACACTGATTTAACTTTGTTTCTTATGTCTTTTTTCTTAGTGTGGTTAAGATAGAAATTACATGACATAAAATTCAACTGCTTTATCAAGGAAAAAATAATAATAGGAGTTTTTAAATATTAGAACTTGGACATGTCATACAGCTTGAAATGACAAACGTTGCAAGTTACCTACCTGTCTAATAATAGGGAACAACTCTACATAGGATACTGTTTAAATTATTAATTCCATGGCAGGATTTTAGGTAGATGTAAATGTATTATAGGTACTATTTTTATGCTTCATGGCTCATATGTAGTTTACTCTTATATTTTTATATGTATTATGTAACAAATAAGAAAACCCCCATGATTTGAAACATCTAAAAACAAAAACAACACATAGATGCCAGAGAAAATTACAGGGCTGACCCATTCTTTTCTTCATGCAACAGGATGCAAAAAGCCTTAAGCCTGACTCAGCTTCTCCTTCACTGTTTACAAACAAACAAAACTGCTTCGTTATCTTATCAGCTATTGAAGTTATTCTTTTGTTAAACATCTACTAATTTCTAAACACTTGAAGAGAAATTTTTAATTGAGATATAATTGACATACAAGGTTCTACTAGTTTCAGGTGGGTGGCATAATGATTGAATATAATTTCTCAATACATTGAGAAATGATCACCATAATAAATTTAGTTAACATCTTAATCAATAGTTGTGATGCTATTTTCAGTGCTTGTAAATGCATAAAAAATATTGCAGATACCAGGTTAAGAGTGTGATCCTAGAAAAGGGAGAATGTAGAAGACGATAACAAAGATAAAATTCACAAAAATCTAAATCACAAAGTTTCACAAGTACTTTAACTTTTTAATGAAGTACCAAGACTCCAAGTTATATAAATTTTAAGTTTAATAATCACTTGGCCCAATGCTTCATCTTACACTGACTATATTGATGGGTACAACCATCTCATTTCAGTCTGGTAAATCAACTAAAAGAATTAATATCTTGAATTATTTGAATAGATGTATGCAAAGTTCACTAAGAAAAAAAGCAGATCATTAAAATGCTTTGGGAAATCATAAAATCGTAGAAATATAATAACATAAGAAAAATTAAAAGGAGTGATACTAATACTTAAGGATTCAGTGTTGAATTCCCAATCTTTATATATTAACATAATTGTCTGGACAAATGGAATCCATAATAGATAAATTGACTTCACCTGAATGACCATTCTTCACAGTTAAAATGACTTTTATCTGCCTGAAGAGACATTATGCTTTCCAGATTTTTTATTCTGTCAAATTTTATGCAGCTTTACAGACTAAAAAATAAAACTAATTTGGAAAATGGTAATTTATTTAATAATGATTTGTGATTACCTTTTTGGTTATTCAAAGATGAAAGCTAAATAGTATCTATATGTAGAATTTTAGAACTAACTAGGCTACTCATTTCTTGTATTAGCCATCAAGGTAATGATTATATAAAAGACCTTTAGTACTTATTGAATAAATCATAAGAACTCATTATAATTGCATTTAGAGGACACTAAAATCCTGACAGCATGATCCACAGATACAAAAGTGCTTCAAGTCAGTTGTTTTCTTAAGAGAGGATTTGCATTTTAGAACAGCCAAGAGCTTCCTCTGCTTAGGTGGAGATTTTATTGGCATATAAAAGCAATCCTAGTACCCCTGGCTTAAAACAGGATTAACATGGACAGAGACCTTGAGTCCCATTGCTCCCAGTCTCACTTTGGGATTACTGTAGGAATGAATATAATTTTACAGTAATTATCAAAAGTTAACATAAATACGAAATGTTGCATACTTTCATTATACTAGTATTACCTAAGAGAGGGCAGTACTTCCTAAAAAAAAAAAAAATGAACAAACTGATGTTTAAACTGGTCAGCTGAATTTTTTAGTGGCATCTAAATTACTTTGTGTTGCAAAATGTATTGGATAGTGAGCCTATTGAGTAGAAACTATTAGCAAAAGTATACAGTTATCATTTTGGAGCTAAAATAATAAGCTGAGTGTGTTACTTTTTATGATTGATTCTCTTTTCTACTCTTCAATACAGAGTGCCATCAGGTAAATCAAACAGCTACCTTAGTTATCACTCTCGTCTCTTTTAGAGAAGATTGCAATATTTAGCAAAGTTTAAGGTATCAATTCAATTCAGTGGATCATAGTTGTAACTGTAGAACATCTGTGTAATTACAGACATTGACTAATTGTTATTAAACAAAGGTGAAACTCAGAACTGTCTTCTAATACAATGGCTTTACAAATGTAGTAGCAGAAAGTCCACACCAACCCACAAGAAAATTTTAATAATGATACATTCAAACATGATAGACTTCCTTATGTATCTGGCATTTCAGAGAACTGGAAAGGAACACAATAGCTTTTGAAAGTTGACAAAATCAAGAGATCCAAAGACTATACAATGAAAAATAAACAGCATTTGATTAGCCTGTTTTCATCAATTAATTATATATTGATGAAGATTCTTAGGGATAACTACAGAGCTACAAGAAGAGTATTGTGATTTGAAACCTCTCATTTGAAAAGTCTAAAGCACCACCAATATCATTAGAAGACTTGCAACCATTGAACTTCATGAAAGTAATCTATAAATGGATAGTCGGCTATCTATAAAATATGTTAATGCAGATAGGATGATAACAAGTAAAATCAGAGGCAGATAAGTTGGCATTGTAACCTGGAAATAGTGATTAAGAATTTATTGGAATTTGCCCATGTTGTGGGTAATGGAAGCATTACATGTTTGTAAGTTAGTTAGTTGTCTCCTATCTTGGAACATGAACATTTCTAGTATTTTATGCATCCCAGCTGGCTATGGAATCTCACATATGGGTTTCTCTCATAGATGATGGATAGATAGATGATAGACAGATATTAAAAGTTAACTTATTAGGCACCACTTTCTCCTTCCAAAACTTTGCACATAAAAATTAAGGGAGCCCTGCTGGCCAGGTGGCTCATTTGGTTGGAGCATTGTTTTGTACAGCAAAAGGTTGAGGATTTGATCTCTGGTTATGCTGTTTACAGGAGACAACCAATAGATGTTTCTCTCCTACACTGATGTTTCTTTCATCTCTCTCTCTCTCTCTCTCTCTCTCTCTCTCTCTCTCTCTCTCTCTCTCTCTCCTTCCCACCTTCCTCTTCCCCTATTTCTAAAATCAGTAAAAACATATCTTCAGAGGGTAAAGATTAAAAAATAAAATGGAATAAAATAAAAAGAGAGGGAACTTGTTAGTAAGAGGGTAACTGTCTTATGTAGAAGATGACTGTCTATAATACATGCCAGTGTGTGCATTATATACACAGTGCTAAGATATTGCATGTTGAAAATATTTAAGAATTTTCTCCTCTTCATTGATACCCTAGATCTCCACCCCTCCAACATTACCTAACCTAAGGATCTACTTATGTTTCAAATGAGGATATTTTAAAAAGCATAACATGCAATGCATGGTTATATTCTTTAGGATTAATGAAAGAATAAACATGCCCCTTGGTGAATAAACCATGCTTAATATCCATTTTTTTTAGAGCAGATTGTGCTATTTAGAAAGTTTAAGGTTATCTGTTCAATTTAGTAGATCATCTATGAAACTGCAGAACATTGTGTAAGTATTGACACTGTTTAAATGTTATAAAACAACTAGAGTCCCGGTGCACGGAATTCTTGCACTGGGGACAGGGGTGGCCCTTAGCTCACCCTCTTGCAGTCTGGGAGGCCTCGGGAATGTCCAAATGCCAGCTTAGGCAGGGAGTGGGCCTAAGCCAGCAGTAAGAGATCTTTAGCACTGCTGCAGAAGTGGCTCCCACCACTGCTGCTGTGCTCCCCAGCTGTAATCCCAGCTTCTGGCTGAGCGGTGTTCCCCATGGGAGCGCACTGACCATCAGGGGGCAGTTCCTGTGTTGAGCGTCTGTTCCCTGGTGGTCAGTGAGCATCATAGTGACCGGTCATTCTGCTGTTTGGTTTATTTGCATATATTAGCCTTTTATTGTGTAGGATAGCTAAGAAACACTCTAGTTCACAGTTGCATTTTCCATTCCCAGTATAGTGTCTCACACAAAACAGGCTCACAATAAATATCAACTAAAAGCAATAAACATTAATTCATTTCCGATAATAATGATATTTAATATGTTAAAAATTAATCGATATATTTTAGAATACTATTTGATATTTTAATGTCCCCTTAAGGTATATATCTTTGCCTATAGCAGGTGCATATAAAGTCAGTGGGATATATGTGTGTGAGTGAAACTAGAGATGGAAAGACAAATTAAACAGCAAACATTCATGATGCTCTAAATATACATAAGGTTCACGAGGCACTTAAATGCATGAAATGTTAAATAAAATTCCATTGGTGATGCCCATTCTGACCTTAAGTGTCTTCCTTTTGAGACACTCAAGTAAAAATCAATGGCAGTTCAACAGTTTATTGGCAAAAGTTAGCTATGTGATATTACTAGAGGTCTCTGCTGCTGAGAGCTACCTCTCATAGAGCAAGTATCTGTTGGCCCAGGTGCCTTCCATCTGTTGGGATTTCTTGTGAAATCTCAACTCTGGTTTTCATCCATCATTGTAAAAGACTTATGCAGCTCAGAAGTAGGTAGGCTATATAAACACCTTACAACCTAGAATTTAGGAAGTGTGGGTTAATTTACTCTATTCCTTTCCCTGTGGGTCACAGTTGGTACTCTAAATTAAATAAGCCATGTGAATCACTCATTTCAATTTGGCCTATGAACTTTCCTGTTACGTGACTTGAGTATAACTTGCTTGGTTATATCCTCAGAGGCGATTATTGCATCAGAGTAATTTCCCACAGGGGGAAAAAAAAGCCATTACTTCTGACAAGGTGAGCTAGGAGAAAGCCATCCATGGAGTTTAAAGACTAAGGTATCAGATGCAGTCTTTTCCTTTGTTGTGGACACCTTAAACTTAAGGAGAGATCAATAATGATATAATTTGTAGAGGTCATTAGTAAAGCCTTGCAAGAAGCCACTTCAAAAAATATTTCTTGACTGGCCAAATGGGATACATTATGGGAACTGGTAAAATACATAATATTGAAAACACTTAGAAGCCATATTTTCTGTGTATATCTGAGTAGTATGTGCAAATCCCTTTATATGTTCTGCAAAAATAAAAACTTGTACTTCCTGCAATAATGTAGAATCATTAAACTATAGATATCTGCTGAAACCAGTTTGGCTCAATATATATAGGGTCTGTCTGTGTACTAAAAGGTCCCAGGTTCGATTCCGGTCAAGGGCATGTACATTGGTTGAGGGCACATCCCCACTAGGGGGTGTGCAGGAGGTAGCTGATCGATGTTTCTCTCTCATTGATGTTTCTAACTATCTATCCCTCTCTCTTCCTTTCTATGAAAAATCAATAAAATATATTTTAAAAAACTATAGATATCTACCTAATCATTCTATATAATAAAGAGGTAATATGCAAATTGACCATCATTCCAACACACAAGATGGCTATCCCCATGAGGTCAAAGATGGCTGCTCCCATGGGGACACAAGATGGCTGCCACAAGATGGCCAGCAGGGGAGAGCAGTTGTGGGCAATCAGGCCAACAGGGAAGGATAGTTGACAGGGAGACCCAAGTCTGCAAGGGTAGAGCAGTTAGGGATGATGAGGCCAGCAGTGAAGGGCAGTTAGGGGAGGGCAATTTTGAGGAACAAGGCCTGCTGGGGAGGGTAGTTTGGGGGAACCAGGCCTGTAGGATAAGACAGTTAAGGGCAATCATTTCATTCAGGGAGGGCAGTTGGGGGGTGACCAGATTGGCAGAGGAGGGCAGTTAGGGGTTATGGGGCCAGCAGGGGAGGGCAGTTAGGGTTGAATGGGCTGGAAGGGGAGGGAAGTTAGAGGCAACCAGGCATGCTGGGGAGGGCAGTTTGGAGGGGCAAGGCCTGAAAGGGAAGACAGTTAGGGGAAACCAGGCTGTCAGGGGAGGGCAGTTGAGGGTGACTAGGTTGGAAGGGGAGGGCAGTTAGGGGCAATCAGGCTGGCAGGGGAGTGGTTAGGGGGTGATCAGGCTGGCAGGCAGAAGTGGTTAGGGGCAATCAGGTAGGCAGGCAGGCTAGCAATTGGGAGCCAGCAGTCCTGGATTGTGAGAGGGATGTTCCAGATTGGAGAGGGTGCAGGCTGGGCTGAGGGACACACCTCCCTATGCATGAATTTCTTGTATTGGGCCTCTAGTCTATAATAATAATATGCTAATTAGACTGGACAGCCAAACTACCTTCTGGACATTATTCTGGATGCCATTCAGGATGAAGCCATGGCAGGGCCAAGGCAGAAGTAGTTAGGGGTGATCAGGCAGGCAGGTGAATGGTTAGAGTCAATAAGGTAAGCAGGCAAAGTGGTTAGGGGGAATTGGGCACACAGACCAGCAGTTAGGAGCTGGATTGTGAGAGAGATGTCCACCTGCTCCTTTAGGCTGGGTCCTGGCAGGATTGGCCCTCAACTGGCAGTCAGACATTCCCTGAGAGGTCCCAGATTGCAAGAGGGTGCATGCTGGGATAAGGGATCCTTCCGTCATCCCTCCTGCCATGTGTGAATTTTATGCACTGGGCCTCTAGTTTAAATATAAGCATTCCTCTATGTATATCCTAAAATCTTTACTTAAGAAACTTTACTTAAATAACTTGGAATTTACTACTTCACCTGTAAAACTACTTGATTTTTGGTTAGGTATATTTTCTACACAGTACATTTTTATATTGATCCCAAATTGATATCCCTATAACTTCATTCCTTGCTCCTAGTTCTGCTGCACTCTGGTGCAAAGTAGAATAAATTTGCTTTCTTATCTCTGTTTATTCAGCAAATATGTATTGAGTATTTATTTTACAGTATTGCATATTAGGTACTAGAGGTTGCTGAAAAGATTGATAAATCATTATAGATGTTTCTGGTTCACTTGCAGATATCTCAAAAAACCCTTATTCTCATCCTTATAATTAAAACAAGCCAGATAGGTTAAATAAGCAAAGCTTTAACAGCCATCCAAGAGAATAAGAGCCACACAAACATAAAAGATCTAAAATCTAGAAATTAATAAGACTTTTATAAGAGTAAAATAAACTTGGGGCTACCCTTTTTAAAAATTTATTACAGAAATATTTTTCCAAGTTTCTTGGGTCACAATTTACATATAACATGTATAACTTTAAGATACATAATGTGTTGATTTGATACAGATATATAGTAATATAGAAGCCTAGTGCATGGATTTGTTCACAGGTGGGGTCCAGCCAGCCTGGCCTGATTAGGGTGAGGAGGTGGTCAGGGGGAGGGGTTGCCTGAGGAGAGGGGCTGCGGGCAGTTGTCTGGCCGTGCCCCTGTTTGAACTTCAGTCAAACTCCTGGTGGAGGGAACAATTTGCATATTAGCCTTTTATTATATAGGATGATTACCATGGTAGTGCAATGTGATTACCATTATAGTGTAAGTTAATATGTCCATCATATCACATAATTACCTGTTTTTGTTTTGTTTTTTCTTTTTGTGTTGATAACATTTAAGAATCATTGTCAGCAAATTTAAAAAACAGTATAGTCATGTTATCTATAATCACAATTTTGTGCATTAAATCCCCCAAACATATGAATCTTCTAACTGGAAATTTGTACTCTTTGACCAACATCTTATTTCTCCTGACCCCAGTCCCCAGTAACCACCAAACCACCACTCCACTCTCTACTTCTAAGAATTTGGCTTTTTTTTTGTATAATATTAGTTTTATCATATATTTATTTTTCTTTTTCTGGCTTAGTTTACTTACCATAATGCCTTCAAGGTCCTTTAAGGTTGTCACAAATGGCAGGATTTCCTTCTTTCTCATAGCTGAATAATATTCCATTATATCAATTACATTTTCTTTATCCATTTATTAATTATCAGACATTTATGTTGAGTTTATGTCTTGGCTAATGATAAAATAAACATGATAGTGCAGATATTATTTTGATGTCCCATTTTTATTCCCATTGTATTATATACCTTGAAGTGGAATTCCTGGATCATATGCAAGTTCTATTTTTGATATTTTAAGAAACCTCTACACTGCTTTCTATAACAGCTATACCAATTTATATTCTCACCAATAGTGCGCAACATTCTCTATTCTCAACATCCTTGCCAGTTCTTCTTATCTGTTTCAGGATAGCCATTTGAAGAGGTATGAGGTGATATCTTATTGTGGTTTTGATCTGTATTTCCCTGATTATGAGTTTAGCACCTTTTCCATGTATCTGTTGTACATTTGCATGTATTCTCTGGTAAAATATCTATTCAGTTTCTCTGTCCATTTTTAATCAGAATGTTCACCATTTTTTATTGATAATTCTTTATATATGTTGGATATTAACCCTTTATCAGATATTTTCTTCAATTCTTAGCTTGACTTTTTATTTGCTGATTATTTCTTCTACTGTGCAGAATATTTTACTTTGGTGTAGATCTACTTATTTGCTGTGCCTTCGTTGTTTGTGTTTTTAGTGTCATCCAAAAATATTTGTTGCCAAGACTTATACCAATATTCCTGATATAGATATAACATTTCTCAACAAATATTAGAAAACTGAATCTAACAGCATATTAAAGGATCTTACATCATAATATAGTAGAATTTATTGCTAAGATGCAAGAATGGTTCAACATATGCCAAATCAATAAATTTGGTACACATTTTAACAGAATGAAAAAAATAATATGAACTCAATAAATGTTAAAAAAAAGCATTAGACAAAATGCAACATCCTTTAATGATAAAAACTGTCAACAAGTTTGTATTGAAGGAACATAGCTCATTAGAATAAAAATTATATGTTAGAAGCCCACAACTAAGTCATACTCAATAGTGAAAAGCTGAAAGCTTTTTTCCTAATCTCAGAAACAAAACTACAATGCCTATTTCTACTATTCTTAATCCACGTAATACTAGAATTCTACCTGGAGCAAATGTACAACATAAATAAAATACATCAAAATGGAAAGTAAGAAGTAAAATAGTCTTTATTTTCAGATAATATTATTTTATGTACAGTAATTCTAAGAATTCAACTAAAAAACTGTTAAAAATCAATCAACTAATTCAGTAAATACTGAAGTAGCGTATAAAAATCAACATACAGAAATTACTGGTGTTTCTACACACTAACAACAAACTATCTAAAAAGAAAGCAAGCCTATTTACATTAGCATCAAAAGCAATCACCAAGTAGATGAAAGATCTATAAACTGAAAATTATAATAATCTGATAAAAGAAATCAAGGACACAGAAAAATGAAAACATGTTATGTTCATAGTTTAGAAAAATAAATATTGTTAAAATGTTCATATTATCCAAAGCTATATATAAATCAATATCATTCTCAAATAGGTAAATCAACCCTGAGAAAGAAGAGTGAATCTGGACACATTACACTTCAAATTATACCACAAAGCTATAGTGATCAGAATAGCATAGTAGTGGGATAAAGATAGACACATAGAATAATGGAACAGAATTGACAGTCCAGAAGTAAACAGTCCAGAAGTACATGGCCAACTAATATTTCACAAAGGTACGGATAATATTCAGTGAGAAAGATATAGTCTTCCATATGTGTTGCTGGCAAAACTGAATAACCACATGCAGAAAAATAAAATTTGATCTCTCTTTTAAATCATTCATAAAAATTAATTCAAAATGAATTAAAGATTTAATCATAAGACCTGAAACCACAAAATTCCTCGAAGAAAGCATAAAGGAAAAAATTAGTTGCTCTTATTGGAGACTGAAACAGAATAGAGATAACAATTTGCCTTTGTTGGAATTAAAAGTGCAACATTTACCAGTATTTTAGTGGTAGAGTTTGGGCTGACATGGTAGATTAGGACCCAGATTAGTCCCAGACATTCCCAGAGCTGGGATCAATATACCATAAACAGAAGTAGGTAAAGAAAGGTGAGAAAAAGCCTTTGAGGTACTTTGAAATTCAGCTAAGGATATTGCAGAGAAATATTCTTTCCCTGATAATACATACTAGCCTCACAGATTATAGGACAGCCACAGGTGACCTCAGCGGCTGAGGTGGTCTCAGAAGAGACAAAAGAGATTAAGCGCAACACCACAGGTGAAACCAGAGAGCATATAAATCTCTCACTTACTCAAAATGGTGACAGCAGGTTGGAAAGCAAAAAGAGATTCCCCTACAATTTGAAATGAAAATGAAGTGTAGGCAGTTCTCCAAAACATCAATCAATAAGGCTAAAATCCTAGACCTCACCTACCCTCAAAACACGTATATCCAGTGTTAAACTAAATTAAACAGACATTTTAACAATCCCAGACCTCAACAACCAACTGTATTGACTCGGTCCCTACTCTAACAGACTAGGACTGTGTTCTTTCTGGAGGTTTGTGTTCTTTCATATATATATATATATATATATATATATATATATATATATATATATATATATATATCCCTAAGCAACTGAATGACCAGTCCACTGGTCAATCTTTTGACCGTCGCTATGACACGCACTGACCACCAGGGAAAGACACTCAATGAAGGAGCTACTTCTTGGTGGTCAGTGCACTGCTCAGCTGACCAACTGGCACCAGACACTGAGCTCAAATGCTGGGCTCATGGCTGGTGAGCGCCGTTACAGTGGTGTGAAACTCCTGTCTCCATGGCAGCAGTGGTAGAGACAGGCGCAATGAGGCTGAGCTGAGCAGGGGGGAGCAGAGCCGTGCCTGGCCTGGCTTGGGCTCCTCCCCAGCCGCCTGCTGCTTTGCACACTACTACATCCTCAAGGGGTCCCAAATTATGAGAGGGCACAGGTCAGGCTGAGGGACCCCACTGGTGCATGAATCCATGAACCAGGCCTCTAGTCTGAAAATAAAGACTGTTTTACTTCCTACTTTCCATGTTTGATGCCTTTTACTTCTGTATGTTGCCTGTTTGCTCCAGGTAGAATTCTAGACAAGTGTATTTTTATAAAAGTATTCAACAAAAAAATAAAAGACACACAACACATTTTAAAAAGTGACCAAATAATTAGTCAATGGAAGGAAATAAGCGAAGGAACCAATTTTTGAATGATCAAAAATTTGGACTGTTGAACATACAATACAGTGTACAGATGGAACTATACCCCTGAAACCTGTATAATTTTGTTAGCCAGTATCACCCCAATAAATTCAATAAAGAAGATAAAATTTAAAAATCAATTAGTTTAACAAATAAAATAAAATCATACTCTGGGGGAAAATCTTTCAGTTGAATATAATGAAACACTAAAGTGTAAAAGTGAACATATATAAATAAAGATATGATCATTTTAACAGAGACATGGGAACCATGAAAAAGGATGTAAAAAATAAAAATACAGTATGAGAAAAAAATCAACCCATGAGCTTAAGAGTAGATTGCATATGGTAAAGGAAAGTATAATGAAACTTAAAGTAGGATCAAAAGAAGATATTCATCTGAAACATAAAGAGAAAAACAATTTTTAAAAAATAATAGATTGTCCAATTTCTGTGAAAAATATTAAATTGCCTATCGCATGCATAATTAGCATTGCACAGGAAATGACAAAAAAAAAGAACGGGATGAGAATATTTCAAGAGATCATGGCTGGGAACATTTCAAAATATTAACCTGTATAAGAAGTTCAATGGATATCAGTAGTAATTATCAAGTTATAATGAATCACAACAGAGCATATAACGTTGAATAGGAAGACTGTCTCGGTTTGTGTAACATCAATCACTAGTTTTAAAACAATGTACTTAAATGGATATATTATACTTAATGTATAGCTTGTGATTCAATTATTTAATTGATGAATCAGTCAAATGTTACAATGAGAATTCAACAGACTACACTTATATATTTCAATCAGGGATGTCCAAATAAATTAAGAAACAGATATAAATCTTTTTTCATAAAGAGGAGGAAAAACAATTGTGTCTGAATTGGACAGAATTCACCTGGAAATGGAAAATAATTATTTTCATTGCTACTGGTTATTTGCAACGTAGAGACTTAGAAAACAGCTCAAAAACAATGACCAGTGCAAACCCCACGACATATTGTATTCTAATAAAGCGACCCATCCATTTCAGAGTTTTCCACATTTTTTTCTGATACCTTCAATGAGCATCCATTTCCTTAACTGCTCCATGTTAGTTACATAAGATAGTAAGTGGCATCAGAGGAGATAGGAGCAGGGAGAACCTGAAAAGAAGAAGGTGTGGCCTGGGGAGACCATTGATGTTTGTGGAATGATCCAAGGGGCATAAGGGAAGCCTTTTTAAATTCCAATCAATAAGTACATCTCCCCAATCCATGTATCTGTCTTTCTTTCCCTGGATGCCAGAAGCTCAGTATAATAGCTCTCACAAAACAAAGATCAGTGTACCAGGGGAAATTCTGCTTTTCCAAAAGTGACTGCAGCTCATGAAATGGCATTCACAAGAAAAAAAAGAAAAGAGAAAAAAAATGACTAATTGGGTAATTGAACAACATAGCAAGTAGTTTTAAAAAATAAAAACAGTAGACATCTCACCAGCCATAGAACTGCCAACACATGCCTTTTGGAGTTTTCTGCTCTGACAAGGAAATGGAGATTCTTTTCGGTAGCATGATTCTTCACATCTAGACAGAACAATGACACTGGGGGGAAAAGAACATTGACATAATTCTCAAGCCTTTCTCCTTCTCACTGCATTCTCATTCTCTCTCTCTCTCTCTCTCTCTCTCTCTCTCTCTCTCTCTCTCTCTCTCTCTCCTTCCCTCCTTCCCTCCCTTCCCCCCTGTAGTCTGATTAATCACAGTGAGAGAAGTAGAGGGCACAGTGAGTAAAGCCATTAATAAATATCTTGGGTCAGCACCAGGCCACTGTTATAACTGAAAGTTATGTGAAGAAATTATCTAAAATGGTCATTTTAATTCATAA
The DNA here is from genome assembly GCA_963924515.1 of Vespertilio murinus. Classification (NCBI taxonomy): domain Eukaryota; kingdom Metazoa; phylum Chordata; class Mammalia; order Chiroptera; family Vespertilionidae; genus Vespertilio; species Vespertilio murinus. Next base: position 70,264,205 of record OZ004706.1, read on the forward strand.
AATTTTGGATTTTTCACATTCTTTCTCATGAAGTGGGTCAGGTCAGACAACAAACTGTACAATATTCTGGAAAACCAGAAGACTGTTTCCTAATCCAGACTATGCCACTGAGACATGGGGCTGGCTAACTCACAGTTTCTTATTCTATAAATGAGCCAGTTAGATTTATTATTTATGAACTCTCTTTCATCATTAAAATCTAGTTATAGAAGAAAATCCTATGTAATATAATCCTGACAATGTTACTAAAGTTTTTTAAGAGAACATGACAAGATTAAGTCTAAGGATATAAATTATAAACAATATAAAAAAATACCTTATTTGAGAATTCTAAAACTAAATAGAAGTTGTTTTTCCTAATTAGATCATCCAAGTTCATGGAATAGTATATTTGTGCATGTGTGTTGGGTTTTACTTGATCAATTTAGCCTCTTTGTATAATACAATTTTAATGAATTGCATTACAAACATAAAATTATATCATTAACATTGAGATGGCAGAAATCTCCAAAGCCTTAATTAGTGAGGGAATATTTAAAACATAAAGCAGTAAACTCGCCATCAACGCCATAAAAGCAGTATCAAATGACCCAATATCAAATGAGTTTAAAGGCTATAAAATTAACATGGTATGCATAAAATTTGAATACATAAGTTATTCTTAGACTCAGCAGTCAAAAAACAGTAAGTACCATTACCAAAATATATTTTCTATAATTTCTGCCACTTGATATTACCTGACAGGAGGGCTAAATTAGACCACACTACTCAGCAATATAAGGAGCTTTATAATATTGGTTCTCACTGCAAAAATTTCCCAAGTGTTCTTTGTTAACCAAAGAATAAATATTTCAAATTAAAAGGGTATACATATGTTCTGGTATCCTCTTCTACTACTAAAATAACTTTACATTACTTTTTCCTAAACATATTTATTTTGAAATGATTATAGACTCACAAGAATTTGCAAAATTTTTGTAGAGAATTCCTTGTGCTGATTATCCAGCTTCCCCCAATGGTAATATGAATAACAAAAGTGAATTAGCAACTCAGAAAATTGATTGGCACAGCACAATTAACTAGTTTCCAGCTGTTACTCAGATTTCAGCAATTTTTGCATGTACAAAATTTTTGTATATATTTTTGCATTAATTTGTCTTTCAAAGATGGCACATCAAACTTTTACTCTGAAACAATTTGAAATCCTAATAGTTAAAACTGAATTTGAATGTCATGAAAATTCCTTATGCCTTATGGACTTAAAGTGAACATCGTGGCATAGAATCAACTATTCAGGAAGCAATAACTAATATTTGGCTTACTGAAGTAGATTTGTAAGATATTATAACTATCTGTCCTCTACATTACAGGAGACTCAAAAGTTGAATTAAATCTCATATCACGTTAATGACCATTAACATAGTCATTGATTTAGAAGGTATTTATTGAATAGCTTATTCTGAGCAAGCATCACACCAGACATGAGAGAATTAGAAATATGCATAAACATAGTTTCCTAATCAACAGGCACTTGCATAATATGGCAGGGAAAACAATTGTGGAAAAAGTGAAATAAACAGCAAGAAGAGACTGAAAATAGCCTGGGTGATGGAGGAGTATGAAATCTACCCTTATGTTTGCAGAAAGTTTGACCTGTGATGATCTTCACCAGCCAAGGACAAAATATATGCAATTAAATCTAGTTTACTAACTCAACTACTCTTTCGCCCTCTACTTTTGACTTGCAATTCCAATCAACATTAATTTTATCGTAGCAATTTTGAAAAATACTCTTGGGGGTAACATTTTTTGGGTGTTTTTATTTTTATTTTATTTTATTTTTTTACAGGTTAGTATTCCCTTCAAGAATACTATACATTCAGAACAAGAATAAATGTTGCATTGAAAAATTTGTTGTTTTCTTCTATTGTTGGTTAGTAAGTTGGTGATCCATTTCTATTAAATGTTCTAATTCACAAAATGTCTACAGCCTTGCCACAAAGTTGATTCTTCATGGGTAGCTTAACATGCATTTCACTTTGTCTTACAACTTTAGTTTGTAAGGCTGACTATTAGGAACTGCTCCCAAAATTAAAATAATAAGAAAATAATAAACATAATGCTCTATAGAAACAAAGGCAGACAAAAAATTAACATACTCTTAAAGCTACTGACTCTGGTTTAAATTTTACTTGGCTTGAGGAGCTTATCAACCAAAAGTATTATAATGAAGATTTTACATTACTTAGTTTTATCCAGAGGTGTAAGTAATGTCACATAGAAGAAAGTAATGAGTTCAGTTACAGCTTAGCCTAGTGGATGTTGTGGGGTCGAATCCTTGGTTCAAAATAAGACCACCGGAGGCTGATGATTGATTTAAAAAGCAGACAAAGATTTATTGAAATAAAAAAAAAATAAAGAAAACAAACAACAAATAAACAAACAAAAAACTGGCCAGGACAGCCACAAGAGCACTACACGCAGGTAGACTCTATATGACTGCACTGTTCTAGGGGTAGGCAAGTCTTTTAAAAGGCTCAAACCACAGGAATTTTCCTTCGTTTGAATTTTAAAGGCTGAATTCTAAAGACTGGGGAAGACCTGCAGGGTTGGTTCCCAGTCACATCCTGCCTGGACTTTGGAATGTGGCCCTATCTTGTGATAGCCCGTAACACAGAAGCAGAGCTCAGCGGGTAGTCTCTAAAGGTTATCTACAGTTTCTATCCCTGAAGCTACTGAGTCATTGGGAATCAATTTCCTGTTCCTGGTCTCAGGCACTGGATAATTGCCTTAGCCTCCAGGTCTCCACCTGGAAACTGAGGTAAGTACCCAGTGTTTTAATCAGACTTAGCAGAGTTAGAATTCAAACAGCAGGCTTTATCAAAATATGACTTCTACCATATTTCTACCATATTCTACCATTTCAGTGGATAAGTATTTGGGTTCTGGAACTGAGTCTCCTGTGTTACAATCTTGGTTCCCCCAAGAGATCCCATGCAAGTTGTTTAATCTCTTTGAGCCTCGGTTTTTCATCTCTAAACTGGAAGAAATAAAAATAGGAATGTATACCTTAAGGTAGGCTTGGTGCCATAATGGGTAAATCTCAAAATGGGTTAATCAATTAAAGCAATACCTTTTGTTCCCAGTACAATCTATGGCCCAGGTTGGATGACCTTTCTTCAAGTGGGTTCTTTTTATCTTGTGGTTGCATCTTATTTGGTATGTAGATCCCAGAGATTCTATCATGCATGCAAGTGCATGCTTGTGTGTATATGTGGAGGGTGCGGGGAGGAAATGCTGTGTGCTTGTTGAGGAAAGAGTTGGGGCCATTTCTATCCCAGCCAATGAGAAATAGAAAAGAGCAGGGAGGACTGCACATGATATATGGATGTGGTCCTGGACTAGAAATAGAGAAGATCACAGTTTTGTTTGAAACCAGTCACAAAGCTGGAGATAATTGCAAAGTAGTCAATGAAATGTAATCAGGAGAAAAGAAACCAAGCATTGGTGAATGTCTAGTAACTGCCAGCATCCCATATCTCTAGGTGGTTTTGAGATTTAAAATGGATTAAAACATGTGAAACCCTTAGGATTGTGCCTTGCAACACAGAAAATATGAACAGTTTTTCACATTGTTTATTACTACTTTTTCATAATCTCAAATATTAGTTATGTTTCACAATCAATTCTAAAACTTCAGGCTTCTACAAACAACATGGAAGATCTTTTCTCCACTCGGTAACTATTCAGGAGAGCAAAATGCCTACAACATAAATGGAATTCAATTAGCAAGATATTCATTCAGCAGCCTGGCTCTTAGTGTTTTAGGGAAACCTATCTATTGAGATCAATTCAAAGAAGTTAAAATATATTTAAATATTTATATGACAAAATAGCCAGAGTAACGTGAATGCAACAAAATGGAATTTCCATTATTCCTATTATCTCTCTTCTTAGATACTATTTTTTCCTTTAATTGATAGCACTTAAATTAGACATATCCTTCACAGGCATTTTGTCAGAATTTCCTTGTAACTTGGGGGATATTTATTTCCCCCTTTATTTCTGTATTAATTTTTACAGAAATTACTCAAGTGTCACTTGAGGTTTTATTTTTCTTATATATTTCTCTATCTTGAGTCTAGCATTTTGAGGGAAAAGACTATATATTTTTTACATCTACAAAAATAGAAACCAGGTTTTCGCAAATTCCTAGCAAGTAACTCAGAATTTTGAGGGCCTGGCCTATATGTTTTCTGTTTCTTTCTTTTTCTTTATTTCTTCTTTTTGTGTGTGTGTGTGTGTGTTTTTAAATCTAACACATCAAATTATATGTTAAGGGTCCTCTAAGTGTTTGCTTATTTGATTCTTTGTATCTCTGCTACAAATGATCAAGGATAGACATGGAGTCTAATCACCACCAGATGGTAGCTTGTAGAATGCTAGGCAAGCTACCAACACTTCCTAAACCTTCATCTCTTCCTCTATAAGTGGAAGTTATATATAACCTCTATAACTTCGCTGTGAAGTTTGGGGTTATTATAAAGTGGAAATAACTGAGCAGGTAGTAACTACTCATAGTAATATATTAGTAGTAGTAGTAGTGATGTTATTGTTGTTGTTATTCATAAGAAGTGTCTGAGGGTTCTTGAGATATGTAGGATGATGAATGAGAACAGATAGGAGAAAAAGAATCCATACTGGGATTTAACAATTCAAAAATGCTTGAATCCCCAGCCCAGATAAAGTCAGTCTAGCAGCAGACTAAGCAAGCTATCACTTTTTATCTTCCCCAAGTCCTTTCATTTCCAAAACGCTAAAGCACATTGGGGAACTGCTAGTGGGCAGGCCAACAACTAGGAGATTTTAAGTTAAAGATGATTCATTTTCCTCCCCCTGGAGAGAGAGATGCAGAGCCCAGATAGAAGCAGCACATCTTTCCTTAACGTGGTTTTAAATAATCTCATGAAAGAAACAGGCAATGTCTCTATATGCGCTATTGTTTGATAGAGGCAATAATTCTTCATCAGTATTATCTCAGAAAATAAAATCCTGTGAAATGAACCTTACACAAGCGACCTGACTGCATTTGAACCGGTCACTGTGACCGGTTTCCGTTGACAACCTGCCCGGGAGTGGCCATTAGGAGTCTGAGTGTACTGAATTGGTAAAAAAGCATTCAAGCCAGCACAGGAGTCCTTAGCCCACCGGGGAGAGCTCAAAGGATGAGCAGAGTTTTCACTCTAAGCTTTAAGGCTCCTCACACTTCCACACTGGAGATAGCCCTGAAAGGAATGATGCTTACTCTAAGGAAGCTACCCTTTGAATAAAAGATGCCTGACTTCTGTTTCCCTCACGCTGTTTCCCCCATCACCTAATTGTGGACCTTGTAAAAGTTGGCCCAGGCATGGTGAACAAGGCTCCCGCTTGTTCTGGGGCAAAAATAGAGCAATAGGTGCAAGCTGCTTCTAAGTAATGGTCTGTCTGGGCATGTTTAGTGTAGAAGGCTGCTGCCTTTTCACAACTTGTTTCTCTGGCATTTTCTGAAGCTCACTTGTCAAACTGACTCAGAAATCCACAAAGAAGCCTTTGGGCTAACATAGTTTTTTAAAAAAAATAAAAAATAAAAAAGAGGAAGGCATACGATGTTGAATAAAGGTAAACTGAGAAGAAATAAAGAGAGGATAGTGTTGCTTACTTGTACATTTGGACCTTCCTCAATGTGTATGATTCTCTTGAAAGGCACAAAGCTTAGTTTCTTCATTCCTGTGGACCAGGGGGAAGAGACAGAGATCCTATAGATAGAATCTTATTTCAGGAATTGGGAGGCACACCTCTATGTTATAATCGCATGGAGGGCATGAGAGGAAGGTGGGCAGTGTTTGCCTGCTTTCCCCATGAACACAGGAGGGCTCCTGGCTCCCGCTGAGCCTAACCATCCAGGTTTAAAAGGGTTTGGCTCCGGCCTTCCTCCAGTGAGGGAGGAAGATGCTAGTTAAGTGTTGGTCATTTTCCATCTCTTCAGGACGATTCTCCCAGTGCCAAGCTCTGAAAAGGCTGAAAGGCTCTGAAACAAATCTCCCCAAAAATCCAGCTGAGAAAGAGAGAAAGGCCTGGTGTTTGTCCCTTTCCGAATCTGTTTTGTATCTGTGTTTCAGCCTCCTAGTCACAGGGTCCTCTGGCTGGGATGCCCAAATTGGTATATCCCCACGTCTGCCCTGTCTCTCTAACCCCCACACGCACAGCCTCAGGGCATTCTGGAAGCACCAGGTCTTGCTAAGATGTAAATAATTAATGCCTCCTCACAGATTTCCATTTTAATTGGTTTCTTTACAAAATAAATGCCCCTGGAGTGGTATTCAAAATGGGGGAAATTGAAGCAAAGATACCATATGGGGTTGGTCTAGGGATGTGGTTAAATCAAGGACCCTTTTTAATAATACTGTGCCAACACTTCTTTATCTCTTTTTCATCCTAGCAAGCAGATAATGAAGCACACATATCCATTAAAAAGAAAAGGAGGCCCTAGCTGGTTTGGCTCGGTGGAAAGAGCATCGGCCTGTGGACTGAAGGGTCCCAGGTTTGATTCTGGTCAAGGGCACATGCCTAGGTTTCGGTCTTGATCTCCAGTGGTGGGCATGCAGGAAGCAGCCAACCAATTACGCTTTCTCATCACTGATGTTTCTCTCTCTTTCCCTCTCTTTCTTTCTCTCTCTCTCTCACTCTCTCTCTCTCTCTCTCTCTCTCTCTCCCCTTCCTCTTTGAAATAAATAATATATATACATATATTTTTTAAAAAGAAAAAGAGTAAGAGAGAAAGAAAGAAAGGAAGAAGGAAGAGAGGAAGAGAGGGAGGGAGAGAGGGGGGAGAAAGAGGGAGAGAAGGGGAAAAGAAAGAAAGTTAGTTAGTTCTTGTCACTTCCTAAACTGGCATTTTCAATACAGGGATTAGCTGATCTCATAAACGGTATTTAAATAGATCATACATCATGAAACCAAGAACAGCAACTATGATCAATTTGAAACCCTACAAATTACAAGGAAGAAAATTGAGACCCAGGGTAGTAAGACCCAAAGTCAAGGGCAATGAAGAACCGGAAATTAAGCCCCAGATCTCCATCCCTGCCAATGAATGTACTTCCCATCACACCGCACTTCAATAAATGCTGGATTTCATTCTCTGGGAGCCAAAATATCACAGGGCTCAACAATTTAGCTTCTTCCATTAGAAACAAAACACACTAAGGTTTGACATGCGGCCATGCACAAATCGCTTCACCTTTGAAGCCTTGCTACTCAAAGGAAGAGGCAGAGTCCCAAACTAGCAGCATCGCCTGGCGGCTTGCTAGAGCTGTGGGAGGCCCGGCCCTGCCACAAAACAACCTGTTGGGAAGCTTCATTCTAGCAAGAACCCCAGGTGCTTGGCATGGACCTCAACATTTGAAAAACACCACTTAACACCAATGTTTCTCAGTCGTGGGTCTTCATTAGAATCACCTGGGAAGTCTGAATGCCTGGAACATACTCATGCCTGGGCCGCACCACCAGAGGCTCTGGTTCATGATGCTTGGGCATCAGCTACAGCCCGTCTTGTGGAGATATTAGGTGACTTTTATCCTGTAACTAGTACGAAGGCACCGTGTGCCCTGCATGGATATCAGCCCTTCCCGCCCATAGGCTCTGTTAAGGATTAGATGGAGTAATATTCATACCAGCAAAGAACATTTGCTTGCAAATATTATGTTTTTCCTCGTCCTCTTCCTAGTTTTCTCTTCCCCTTCTTTAAAATATAATGTGCCAGTTAAAACAAGATTTCCCTCTTGGAAATGCTTATTTATTCACCATTTATTCACTTATTTATTCACTATTTATTCACTATTTTTGAATAAATTTAATATGTTTATAGGAAGTGCCTAACACTGTTCTCTACTGCTGAAACAACAGTGACTCCTCAAACATCATAAGGTCTGTGAAGACAGATTTTGTTTCTATCCCTACTACACACCTGCCCTGAATTTCTGGGGCCCAGCCTGCTTTATTATAGGAAGGCAAACAAAAGATATCTAAAAGCAATGTGAATACAGCAGTCACCTACATGGGGGGGGGAGGCGGGGATAAAATCCACACAAAAAACTTTTCCTTGGAATATCTAGCATAAAGGAACCATTGAATAAATTCTCCTCAGTTCAATTTCCTAAGTTTTAAAAAATCTATTATTTCCCCCATGAAATTAATAATAGATAATAGCATTATCAAAACATTACAGGCAAGAAAATAGTATTCAAAGAATTTAAGTATGAAACTACAACCTCTGACTGCACACTGCTGGGTTTCCAGCAATGTGCGGTCAGCGAATTTATTGGTTGACCTACTCCCTACCTCTGCCCTGTGGATACGAGGATCAGAATAATAAAGTACATGGACAGCTTCAGGGCTGTTATGATCAAGGATTTATATTTTAATATCTCCACGCTTTGGTCTGATCAGAAGATTATTATTCATTGTTTCTAATTGCTCCATTTCTGGATCTGTTCATAAATACGCATCATAAGAACATTTTCAAAAGATCTGTCACAGGATTGTCTCTATTTTCTGTACTCTTAGAAGTAAAAGCCTCCAAAAGAATTGTCAGTAACTCAAAATAATGATTATGTAAATGGCAAGAAGTCCTGCTTTTAAACCAAAGAAAAGAAAAGCTATTTAGAGCAAGGACTCTCCCCTCCCCACCAGGCAGGCATCGCAGTCCTCCTCCCCACCCCACTTTCTCCTAAATTCTGGGGGATGTCCTCTCTGGAACACACCAGCTCTGTGCTTTAGAGGCTTAAGGGTCAATTGCTAATCGGTGCATCCCGTCTATCATAAAAATCAAACGGTTCTCAATTTTCTGGCATTGTGTCAGGCCCTTAAATGTTTATTTCATCTTCTGTGGTTGAATATAAATTCTGGTTGGAAGAAAGAAAAAAAAAAGCCCTCGAGATATTACAATAAACACACACACACACACACACACACACACACACAGAAGAAAAAAAAATGTCTATCTCCTTTGAGCTTAACAATCAGCAGGGCCCAAATTACCTCTTATTAACATTTATTTTACAAAAGAGGCAGGGTATAATTTGGTGATAGATTCGGATTTGGAGAGGAGCTATAATCAGCCTCCTGAAGTGCTCCGCCTGAAGTACACGGCTGCTATTTTGTGTAATTATATTTCTCTGCCCCAAGCCCCTCCCCAGTCTGCGGAGTCTTTCACTGAGATCTCTGGCGCTTGAATTTCTCCCTCCCCCTTCACCTCCTTCTTTCTCTCCTCGCCAGCCCCCCGCCTCTCTCCCTTTCTCTCTTTAGGCCTCTTTGAATAATGGGGCCTCTTTCAATAGCCCGGGCAGGCCTGAAGATTAGGAAGCCTGTTTGTGGAGATGGGAGCCGGCTGAATAGGAGCGGGAGGCCCCGCTCCCCCGGCAAACAAGGCCCTGGGAACCAGTCCAATTGCAGAGAGCATGTGCTGGGGCGGGGGGCGGGGGGTGAATAGGCAAGCAGCAGGCTGGCCCATATGTCAGCCTGGGCCACAAAGACCCCTCTGCATATCTACCATGACAAACAGGATTACCGAAGACAATTAATCTGGCACGCTTTATCAAAATCAAGCGCTGACCCCCGACCTCTCCCCTCGGTGCGCGGCAGATGCCACGCTCCAATTCAATAGACCTGGAGTGTTCCCTTTTTCACTCCTGAAAAGAATCAGGGGCCTGAATAAGCCTGGCATGGACTAATTGCAACCACTGTGTGACGGTGACAGTCCTAATCAAATAGGATGAGTTCACTTTTTTCTCCCACTTTTTAATGGAGGAGCTGGCCGTAGCTCCCTGTCTGAAGCAGAAAGAAAAAAGAAATGCATCAATTTTACTTTTATGCTTCCTGCCCAGCGCCTGCAGCTCGGAGGGGTTGAGAAGAAAAAGAAAGAGGCAGAGACGTGGGTTGTTGCTATTCTGCTGCTTATCGCCTGATGTTTGGGAGTGTAGCTCCAGTGGGGGCAGGTCTGCCAATGGCTGCAGATCATAACGGTTTTCACCAACTAGTTCACCCTTCTATGTGGTACTTTATATGAGAGGTAATAGTGCAGCAGAAAAGTGGTGGGGCCTCTGGAATCAACTAAACCTCAAATCTTGCTTCCATCTAGTCCATTCCTGTGACTTAATCCGGTTTGCCCGGTTCTATAGTTTCCCTTCGTGACCTTGATAAGGAAAACCTCACATTCCTTTCTATCCAGAATATCCACAAAACGGCTCATTTAGAAATGAGAGTCCTTTGTAGGAAGGAGATATTTGTCATTTTTCTTGACTTCTAAGGCTTGAGAGACCAAGGAGAGAAGGGAGGCTTTTGGCCATGTCTCTTCTCACTGGGGAGAGGCTGTGGGGAATATGGGGGTCAGAATTAAGCAGAGTTGGCATTTCTGCCAATGTTTTTGTTTCTCACGTGCTCTCTTCCCTGAAATCAGCCTCAAAACTCTAAGTATGGAGCTGAACCATCATCAGTTGGTTCAAAGTTGGTGACCCCTTGGTTAGACAATGGAATAATTTCTCAATTTTGGTTCCAGAAATCTTTCCCTAAAATCAAATGGAAAGCTACCACATGAAGTTCAGGACAGTTGTGTTACAATTGCCTAGAAAACCCACATGCAGATGCAGGTTATAGATAAAACTTGAGCCTTATTTCCTTCTCAACATGACCCAGCAGCTGGCAGCCAATCAGTGATGGCTGAAGTAACCCACTGACCCTGATCCAGGGGAATTAAGCCTCCATGAACTTCCACTTTCAGTCTTCTAGAACTCAGTGTAACCACACTGAGAGGAGTATTTCACCACTCAGTTCAGTTTTGAAGGCCTCTGTTCATGAACCGTTTGTTTCTTACTCAATTATATACTTATATCAAATAAAGCTTTCTGAAGTTGTTGTGATTTTTTTTTACATTAATGTCTGAGAATTGATGTTGCAGTTGAAAGAGAAGAGTATTGGCTATTTGGGTTCTAAGTTTATTTCTAACTAAACTAGCTGTATCATCATGGTCCAATCATGGTTCTCTGTACTTTGGTTTTTTCACTGAAAATATTGGCTTTGGATCAAGATCTCCCTTGTCCAATCTAGCTTTGAACACGTTGTTTCTCTAGATTTGGTTTTCTGAGAGTTCCTTCCTTCAAGCCTTGTGATCTGACAAATTGTGTGTCTCTCCAACTCCCTTGCAGTCACATAATTTACATACTGTGCATGATTCCTAAGAAGGTGCTGGAGTTGCAGGTTGGATGAGTCTGTCTTAGGGCACAGTTACTATATAGTTTTCTTTCTGGGGCAGTCAGTAAAACTTAGTGGAGGTTAACAAAGCTCAATTATCAAGAGAAGACAGAGATTGTTGTTAAATAGTATATGAATTAAATCAGAGCATTGGAAAGTAGTGCTTGTATTCACTCAACCTGAAGAAACTGAAGATAAAAAAACCAAAAAATCAGTATCTGAATACTGGAGTGTGTGAGGAAATTGCATTGTTGTTACCTTAGGTCCATTGGAGAAGATTTTCCTCTAAATCAAAGTAACTTTTCATGTTTGTACCATTGTAGATGTCTGACTCTTGGGCATTAATCTTTGAGAAGTAGAGGGACTCTATACTCAAGATGGCTCTCAGCTGTCATCATTTCAACCCAGGCTAGAAGAAGTTGCCTCTGTATGCATGCCCACTAAGGGTAATTCAGTAACTTTGTACTTGGGTATTAATTTTCCTCAAATGTGGAATTCTTCCCTAAAAATATAGAAATCAAGTTTTACTACATTTATATTGGAAATTACTTAATTCACCATTTTTGGAGAAAAGTAATGACATTAAAAATATTGTTTTAGGCCGGAACCGGTTTGGCTCAGTGGTAGAGCGTCGGTCTGTGGACTGAAGGGTCATGGGTTCGATTCCGGTCAAGGGCATGTGCCTTGGTTGTGGACACATCCCCAGTAGGGGGTGTGCAGGAGGCAGCTGGTCGATGTTTCTCTCTCATCAATGTTTCTAACTCTCTATCCCTCTCTCTTCCTCTCTGTAAAATAGCAATAAAATATATATTTTTTTAAATATTGTTTTAGAATAAAAAGTTGGAAAATTAGGTGATTTTTTTCTATAAGTCTTCAGGAGGACATACTATATATTTCTGATTGTTTATATTTATTATTTTATTATTTTTTAAATATATTTTTATTGATTCTCTACAGAGAGGAATGGAGAGGGATAGAGAGTTAGAACATCGATGAGAGAGAAACACCGACCAGCTGCCTCCTGCATACCCCCCACTGGGGATGTGCCCGCAACCAAGGTATACGCCCCTGACCAGAATCGAACCCGGGACCCTTCAGTCTGCAGGCCAACACTCTATCCACTGAGCCAAACCGGTTTCGGCTATTTCTGATTGTTTTTGTGTCCTGTAACAAGAGACATAAACTAAATAGATAGATGATAGATAGATAGATAGATAGATGATAGATAGATAGATAGATGATAGATGATAAATGACAGATTTATTTATTTCAGACCCAAGAGAAGATTGAATATAATAATAAATGTTTGAAGCATAAGGTTCCCATAGTCAATAAAATGTTGGTCATTAAGCACTTAACTAGACAGCTTTGGCCTCTAGAACTATTTTCCATTTCTGACTTTCTTACTGAACAATCCTGGTATTTTAATGATATAAGGAGACCCAACTCACCCAGACTTAATACACACGGATGGAAGTGGCCATGTGCTAGTTATTAAAATAATTCTCAGCAAAGCTAATTTTACAGGGCTATAGGACTGAGACAAAGTGAAGCACTGCCTTTATTTTCTGGGGAGAAGTTAGGGATGGGATTTCAGACTGGCAGAGCTCCAGATTCAGAGGATCACTATACGGTGTCAGTGATTGCTATAGGGTTCCTCTCCTGGAGGAAACAATAGCTTAATGCTGATAAACAGAGGTGATTGGCTTGATAAGCCAGCTGCTGGAGGCCCAGCTTGCTGGAGTCTGGCACACACTATCTCTTTAGTACAACCCTCTCAGTTGGAGAAAAAAAGTAAGTGCTGGTGCTGTTGCCTCACTTACAAATCACCAATCCTGCTCATGCTGTGTTTCATTTCTTTTGAGCATCTCATCAGAAAACACTCCTGAGAATAAACTTAGAGCCCTTGCAACATCTGGAAAACCTTAGAGTAAAGCATACACTTGAACAATGTAAAATTATACCTACCCCCACTTTATCTTTCCTCTTTGAATCTTTAGACACCCCCATGAATGCTGAGACAAACAGTTGCTTAGATAATTCACTGTCAAAAATATTGAGCACACTTTAGTGGGATGGCAGTTGTAATGGTCTTTTCAAGTGCTGCACACAAAAGCTGAGCCCATCAAGATTTTTTGGCAGGCTTTGCGTTTAACTTGTCATTATATATATTGCAGAAACGCAATTCGGGATCAGTACAAATCAGCTTAGAGGACAGGAGGAAGCTGTGGGAACAGGTTGCATCCCCAGCACTTGGGCTAAACAGAAGGTGGCAGCATTTTAACATCATCAGGCACCTGTATGTACAGCACACACACAGGAACCACGGCCATGATCATTGGGTTCTTTTTTAAATTCCTGGTAGGCAATTTACAGTTTCATGCTTATTGCAGCAAGAGAACAGAACACAATGTAATGAGAGGTTTGTTTGGATATGATAACACTGGGCACTTCCAGGATCCATTGGCAAAATGTACAGCAGATAGGAAACCATGGCATTGGGCTGAAACATCTATAATAGTGTCAGAAAGTGCCCTACTTTCTGTTCTTAGTTAAAACTTCAGTGCTAAAAGTAAAGAACACATCAAAATAGGCCCAGAAATGAATAGGCAGTTTCCATTTCTCTGTTTCCAAAAGAACCTTATGAAACTAATTTATAACAATGGGAACTCCCTGTACTGTGAGTGAGAAAATCGTGGTCCAGTACAGATGCTACTTGTGAAAAGGGTGTGAATTCTTAGGTCATAAGCAAAGTGAAAGAGCTATGCTTCATGTTAGGCCACTAGGTTAAGTCCTATCTCCACCACTGGCAAGCTTAAGACCTAGACCAAATCTTTGAACTTCATTTTTTTTTTTCATTTTTAAACTGGGGAACTAAATGTTATCATTAACCTCTCTGATAGGGTTGTGGTAATTTATAAGCTCATGTATGTAAGTCACAGTGCCTGGTCCATACTAGGTATTCAATAAATGTTATCTATATGATCTCTAATATTACCATTATTATAATTTTATTATTTTCAAAAAAATTACATACATTATCTAATCTGACTCTAGAATTCTTATATTCCTTTTACAATTAGGGCATGTGAGTGTAAGTTAATTTATATGTTATGTTACAAGCCATGTCCTCTATTTATGACTCAGATTTCTCATCTGTTAAATTTAGAAATTATACTAGAGAAGGGGAATTCTAAAGTTCTTTTTGGTCTAACATTTGCAACTTTTTTCACTTAGGTTAATTTACATCAGAGTAAGGAAAGATCCAGAGGGGGTATTAATTGCAATTTATTCTTAGTGATAACTTGCTACAAATAAATAGAACATCGATTTGTTATGGGTACATAGGCGTGTGCCTTATGAAGAGTAAAAGAAATATTGGAACGCAGGGCTCCTGTGAGACCCAACCAATGACAAAAATCAACTTAAATTTGTGAGTACTTCACAAAAGAAATCCTGCTAAATTGTTCATACTCAGGATTTTGACTTTATTTTGTCAACTATCTATCAACTATGGCCCCATTCACTAGCTTTTTATTCATGAGAGTACTTCTCCTGAAATTAATCTGACCTAACTTTGTCATACATGCTCCAGAATGAATGCCATTATCTATACACTATTTAAAAGAATGACCTTCCTTGGAGTACAAGCAAACATTAGTAAAAGCAATTCAACTAATGCTGCTTGCTAAAGAGTGGGGTCATTTTATTTATGACTATCATTTTGGCAAAATGTCTAAAATAATCACAATTGTTTCATATTAACAATGACTACATTTGGGATTTGCTTGCACTGTTGTTGTTATTTATACATTGAACTCTTAGCATGATTACACCATACGTGAGAAATCAAGATTCATTCATAACCTCAGCAATCCATAAGATTATTGTGAATATTTTATTCTTTCATCCAGGTAAGTTTAAATTGACGCATTTAATGCAATGCTACAGTTGTATTGTACAGATTTAAATTAAACCTTTTGGTATAATGGCAAGATCTTTCATAATTCTAATACTTCAATGTGGAAAAAATAGTTTGTAATTATAAAATTGTTAAAGTAGAAGACAGCCAATAGGTTTGTGAGAAAAGTCTTCTTCTCCACAATGCATCTATTTGTGACAAACTCCTGAGCTGCCTCTCTTCCTCTCATTGCAATAGACCCTGGACATCTAAGAGGTACATGCCCCAAGATTTCTGCAAACCCTCAAATTCTAAATTATTTTTATAAAGGAACTATACAAGTCTTACCATGAATGAATGAGGACTGATGTGGCAGAGACACTTACTGGTTATTGAATATCAGTGTGTTCCCTCCACATTTTTCAGCCCCCTGAAAGTTAAGATGACGTGCATACATTATCAAGCCAATGAACATAATTGAAACTGGGCTGGACCACTTCAGAACTACATTGAAACCCATATGCTTTCTTTTTTCACTTACCTAGAGGAAAAAATCATGGAACTACAAGAAATAGCCTTTTTCTCTGAGTCACTGAAAATAACTTCTTTGTAAAGCTATTAATCCTCCCATAAATACTGTGTTAGTGAAAAATAAACTTTTATGTTTGTTACTAATTCAAAGCTAACCTATCCTGATTAACCCAACTACAATAATGATAACAATTTAAGAAAAACCTATCTTCAACAATATTACACAGTAAATGGGACAAGTTCTTAAGCATGTTTCTGAGATCACTCTTCTATATCTACTGATGTCATTGTAGCAAAACAGGAACTCTTGGGATATCCATGCCCACCAGTTCTGACTCTATAGATGGACAAAATTTGGGCAACGCATCTCAAGTCTATGCATGTTTTGTTAAACTATACAATTTAAATAAACTCCCTTCAACTTCATTGAGAATCACTGGTATAGGTTGTCTGGAGAAATGTTACTTTAAATTGAAAAAGAGAGAGAGAGAGAGAGAGAGAGAGATAACGCTACATGAAGTGGATAATTAGCAATAACCAAATTTATTTACTACTAAATAGACTTTTAAAATCAGCCTTATATACTCATTATATACTCAAAAGGCTTGTTCTAAATCTTTGCGGATTTACCTATTTCTTAGACTCCAATTAATGCCCATTTTTACTTGTCTTGGATCATATATTTTCTTACTTATATTCTAACCCAGATGTAATCTAAGGTTAGATACCATATGCATGTGATTAACTGTTCTCTCATTTCTTCCCATCTTATCGGTCTGGTCCACTCAGGAGACAAAGACCATACTTGTCATCCAAACAGAAATAACTCGATATAAAAATTAACTGGTATAAAGTAGTTTAACTGGGTATAAAGTGGTTCAAATGGATATAAAGTGGTTTTCCTATTCAAAAGATAGGAAAAGAATACTAGGAATGACAGAGCTAATATTGAAGCAAGGAGCCTCCACCCCTAGAGCTATGGAATAGAAGGAAGAGGTTGGAATTATTACAGCATGAAAGTTTATAGAGCCTCATGAGTGGAAACTCAGATCCAGAGGAGGAGACACTGCTTCTCTTGTGCTGGATTAAAGGGTTAAAGGGCTGGGACCCAGACTCTCTCCCTCTGAGGAGGAGGCACTAGCTGGCTAGTGGCTGCCAAGGGGTAAGAGTGTATGCTATGAGGCTGCTTCTCTAAGAGTTGTTGAAAGTGCTATTGATTCAGCTTCTATTTCTGTCAGGAACTGATGCTCTTAGAGTGAAGAAGCATTGCTGGGTGACTCAGGAACAGGAAACAGGTGAGAAGGAAGCAGAGCACCTACAGGAAATGATCATGATAGGCCGAGTCCCTTCTCGCTCCTCCAGCTATGTAGACACTTCCCTGTGTCCCTACTGACAAAGCCTAACAGAGCATTAGCCAAACAGAAATAGGGCTTTAGGATTCTGTTCCCATTTTTAAAAGAGTAGAATAGATTTGATGCTAAGAAACAATAGCTAGAAGTAGGAAAATATCTGCTGGTAGAATTTATTTCCTGATTTACTATGGAAATAATTGTCTTTCAGTAATAAAAATAAATAAATAAGTAATCCTAGCAATCATATTTTCTTCCTCATCCAAAGAATAGCCATTTAATTTTTCTATATGTTATACTTTAATTTCATGTTCTTTATGTAGTAGAAATAGTACTAGCATTAGAAGTAATAAATCATAGCCTAAGAATGAGAAAAGCTTGGATTTAATCCCCTACTTACTATTTATGTGATCAGTGAAAAAAATATATAACTTATCTGAGATTTAATTTCCTCATGAGAATGATATTAAGTTGTAAAAATATAAATTGGTTTAATAATTTATTTTGTATGACTGACATGAGAATACATCAGTATAACACAACTACCATTGTATAGGCTCAACTACAGATGCTGTGCTCTGAAATCCATCACAGCATTTGTCCCGAGACCACACTTTGTGTGACTACAAGACTAAAGTTGGTCTATTTCTGGTGTAGCAGGACCATAACATTCACAAATGCCTGTGACAGCCTACTTTGTCTCAAGAACTTGTCAAGGTCCTGAACTCATTTTCCTTAGACTAGTTGGCAGCCTAGGACACTTTCACTCAACCTTCTTTTTTTCCTCCTAAACTTGAAGTTAAACTTTCATGGTGGTCTCTCCCAAAGTACCCATCTCATTTTCACTCATAAGCTTTGCTCTAATAAAGCCTTTAGAAGTCTAATCCTATCTTCCCATTTTTATTGTAACATAGTTTGTGTTTCTTAAAATGTGATATATACACTGAGTGGCCAGATTATTATGATCTCTGAACACATAATAATCTGGCCACTCAGTATCCTATCTAATAAAAAAATAATATGCAAATTGACCATTACTCCAACACACAAGATGGCTTCCCCTATGTAATCAAAGACCCTGCTCCCACATGGACACAAGATGGCCACCACAGATGGCCAGCAGGAAAGGACAGTTGGGAGGGACCAGGCCTACAAGGGAGGGCCGTTGAGGTGATCAAGCCTACAGGGGAGGGCAGTTAGGGGTGACCAGGCCAGCAGAGGAGGGAAGTTGGGGGGACCCAGGCCTGCAGGGGAGGGCAGTTAGGGGTAAACAGGGTGGCAGTGAGCAGTTAGATATCAATCAGGCTGGCAGGGGAGTGGTTAGGGGGTGATCAGGCTGGCAGGCAGAAGGGGTTAGGAGCAATCAGGAAGGTGGGCAGGCAAGCAGTTGGGAGCCAGCAGTCCTGGATTGGGAGAGGGATGTTTTACTGCCCGTTTAGGCCCAATCCTGAGTTGGGCCTAAAAAAGGGAGTCAGACATCCCACGGGGCGTCCCAGATTGGAGAGGGTGCAGGTTGGGCTGAGGGACACCCCCACCCCCCACCCCCATGAGCAGAATTCGTGCATGGGTACAGTTTGACCAGCTTGGCCATGGGGAAGGAACATGGGTGGTTGGCCAGCATGCCTGCTAGTCGAATTACTGGATGAGGGGGCAATTTGCATATTAGCCTTTTATTATATAGGATATACACTGAATGGCCAGATTATTATGTGTTCAGAGATCATAATAATCTGGCCACTCATTGAAAAGGGCCAGAATCCCCTTGAGTTATTGGATGAAATTCAGCCCTACAGATCCTACATAAGAGCCCCTCAGTCAGAATTTTCTGAGGTTGGGGAGATTTTCTGTATTTATAAGTAGCTTTTCAGGTTATCATTGTCAATATTAAATTTTAAGCTCTATGACCATACCAACATTTCTTTAAACACTTTAATGATCTCACTTACCTCTTTTCTTACTTATATGGTTTCTGACAAGAAGTCGGCTGTGATTCTTATTCCTGTTTCTCTATAGGTAGGGTGTTTTTTCTGAACTCTACCCTCTTTGCTTGTTTATTTTGATTTTATTGTTTTTGTTTATAGTTTGAGTATCTTAGTCTTAGGTGTATGAGATTTTACAGTTGCTCTTTGATATTTATTCTGCTTATTGTTGCCTAATCTTCCTGGACCCGTGTTTGTTGATTCTCAACAATTTTTGGAAAATCCTTGACCATTGTTATTCCAAATATTTTTCCTGTTGCAGTCTTTTTTCTCATATTATTATAATTTTGCATATATTATACCTTTTGAATTTGTCCCACATTACTAGATATTCTGGATTTTTTTTGTGTGTGTGCCTATTTTCATAATTTTTCTTTTGCACTCTGATCAGGAAGTTTCTATTGCTCTGGAACCAAGTTCAATGATTCTTCAGCTATGTCATCTATTGACGAATCCATTGAAGGTACTCCTTATTTTAGAGTTTTGATTTCTAGTGATTTCTTTCATTCTTTCTAGAGTATCCATCTCTCTTCTTATATTATCCATCTGCTCCTACATGTTGACTACATTTTTTTCTGTTATAACTGTTAACATATTTATCATACTTATCTTAACTTTCCATTCTGATAATTCCAAAATCTGTGTCATATCTGAATCTGAGTATGATGGTTGCTTTCTCTATGTTTCCTTGCTTCTTTGGAATGTCTTGTATTTTCACATCAACAGCTTGAGCATGTTGTTTCCTTCTATACTGGGAACTGAAGTAGACAAGCCAGAATTTAAAGATTTATGTTAATTTGGTTATGGTTTGTGCTGTTTTTCACATTTCCTGTAGGTGCTAGAGACTTCTCAGAGAGATTATATGTCTCGTAACTCTTTCAGCTGGAATTCATTTTATTATACTGGTGACCTGCTAGAGTGAGGACTGGTGTGAAGAAGGAGTGTAATCTACAATCTTATGATTGCATATCAGTCTTTTGTGGGCTTGTGTCTCAGGGCCATAACATTCACAAATGCCTTATACTCCCTTGCCTGGCTGCATCTTTTTCAATTCATTGCCTTAAAGCCCTGACCTGTTGACTCTGTGTGTTTTGTTTGTTTGTTTGTTTTTGTTGCTGGTACTGTTGTTTTATTTTGTTTTCCATTTTAGTTGATACAGAAAGACATGAGAGAGTTGTGGAAGGAAGTGGAAAAATTTTCTTCCTCCAGCTATGGCAAAATCCTTTTCCCTGGAGAATAGGCTTTTGTTATGGAGAAGATTCTGAGTGTATTTGATAAGGTTTACTCTTTCTCCTTTTCCTGCCAGAGCCATCAGGGGATTTTTTGTGTATCTTCTTGGGGGGAAATGTGGACCACCCCAAAGGACAGTAAGCATTTATATTATTGCAAATTTGCATGTCAGACCTCCTGAAATTCATCACAATTACCATGTAAGAGTTCCTACCAGTTTATGGTCCAGCAGCTTCTGATAGGTAAACAAATCTCAGCTTTACTTCTGAGCACTTCTCTCTCTTTAAAGATATTAGGACTGTAGCTTTCAGATGGGTTTAAGAAAAGTCATTGATTTTCAATTTATCTAGTTTTTTCTTATAAGGATGAGAATGATGACTTCAGAATTTATACATGCTGAAGATGAAACCGGAATTCATAACTGTATCTCTGGTTTCAAAAATCAACAGTTATGATTGGGTAGCTATAATATAAAAATTTACTTTAAATAATAATCATGAACTAAGGGCACTATTTCTGCTTTCAGTTTCAAGGAAATATAAGACATCTACAAACTCTTATAACTCTCCTGAATCCTCAGGCCCAAATTGTGCTTATCCCATTAGCCTTAGAGTCTCATGAACTTGGAGGAGTATATATCATCACAACTCACATTAAGGCACATCTTTGCAGTCAAGAGATCTGCTTAGCTTGAAATTCTACAAAAGTTTCAGGTCTGGACTTTTTTATCTTAAGTGTAGCTTCAATAATTTTCCTTATCATTCTTTGTTAATTTTCCGTTAATGCTTATTACATTTATATCCTATCTTCCCACTAACCTGTAACTAACCTGAGAAAATGAATTTATTTATATTTGTTTCTCCAGAATATGTAAAATTCTGTCAAATAGAAGAGATTCAATAAGTATTAATTAGCAAAAGCATATAAGGTTACTATTATCAGGAAGCTTCTATTATTAAATTATTAATTGTTTAAACACATCTCCTTGATTAGAGCCCTTTTTAATAAAAATATAGGTATAAGACTATATATATTTTATATATATGATAATTATAATAAGTTATAGGCAAGAATATTTATAATTTTCAACTTCCATATTAATTTAAAATTTGTGTAGTATAAAATACTGTTAATCTATATCTACCTGCTAACTAACCATTTCTGTCCAAGTTAAGAACTGTTCTTAACATTTTCTTCAAGTTCTTGATTGTCATCAATTTTTAAATGTCTTACTTTCTTGGTACTCATATTTTGTTCATGTAAATCATATGTATTTGTTATTCAATTATTAATTGCATCATTAGTCATTTATTAAGAATCCTATATATTAAAAAATAATATGCAAATTGACCATCACTCCAACACACAAAATGTGGTAAAAATGGCTGCTCCCATGTGTACACAAGATGGCAGGCAGGGGAGGGTAGTTGTGGATGATCAGGCCAGCAAGGGAAGGCAGTTATGGGTGACTGGGTTAGCAGAAGAAGGCAGTTGGGGGGACCAGGCCTTCAGGGAAGGGCAGTTGTGAGGACCAGGCCAGCAGGGGAGGGGAGTTGGGGGGAACCATGCCTGAAGGGGAGGACAGTTGGGAGGGACCAAACCTGCAGGAAAGGGCACTTAGGGGCGTCCAGGCTGTCAGGGGGCAGTAAGGTG
This sequence comes from Vespertilio murinus, assembly GCA_963924515.1. Taxonomy (NCBI): domain Eukaryota; kingdom Metazoa; phylum Chordata; class Mammalia; order Chiroptera; family Vespertilionidae; genus Vespertilio; species Vespertilio murinus. Next base: position 70,286,134 of record OZ004706.1, read on the forward strand.
TCAATCAGGTTGGCAGGGGAGTGGTCAGGGGATGATCAGGCTGGCAGGCTAGCAGTTGAGAACCAGCAGTCCTGGATTGTGAGACGGATGCCTGACTGCCTGTTTAGACCCAATCCTGGGTGGAATCGGGCTACAAGGACAGTCAGACATCCTTCAAAAGGACACATATTGGAGAGTGTAAAGGCTGGGCTGAAGAATACACATCTCCCTTCACCTGCCCCCATGCATGAATTTCATGCACCAGGCCTCTAGTAGATTAATAATAGTCCTTTTCCAGTTGCTGGTGGTAATACAGGAAAATAATATGGTCTTTTGCTTTTAACTAACTTTATATTATAGGTTCAAAAAGTCTAAGAAGTTACCTAAGATGAAAAAGGTATTACAGAAAAAACTTCATAGAAGAGGTGATGTGAGTTGATATTTGAATTATGTAAAGGTTATGAAATAAAACATACATTGAAAAAAGTGGGAAAATAATATGTGCACAGCTCAATGAATGTGTCTAGCGAAGTGAATATCACAGAGCAGAAAGCAGAATGTAACTGTGACCCAGAAAACCTGCTTGCCCATTCAATAATCCCCTCCCAAAGCTCAACATTATCCTGATTTCTAATACTATAGATTATTATTTTCTAGTTTGAGTACTTCATTGATATGAATAGAGTTAATTAAGTGGGCCTATTTTTTAAATGTATGTCCAGGCAGGTAGATATATAAAAGAGTGGGGAATTCTTAGCAAAGGGACTAATTTGAGCAGATATATACCGACCAGAGACTGTTTCATCCACTAGCTATATGCCATTTCTGTGCCTAGCCTGGTTCTCTCACTGCACTTAGTAATTGGGGGACTTATTCTTAGATAAGTCTGTGCTCTGTCACTTTCTAGTCATCTTTGAAGACATTTCCCTTGAAATGGAATTAAGGCAATAATTTCCTCTTCCCTTCTTTTTGCTTGTTTTCTAAAGATATTGTGTTTATTTTATAACAACCTCAGCATTTCTCATCTTGTATTCTAAATTCCTATAAGGCATGGCCTACCTATTAGTTAGTTAAACTAATATTTTAAAAAAATTAATAAATTATACTCCCATAATGGCATTTTAAGAATAGTTCTATCTTTTCAGTTATATGATTGCTTCCTATAGCAGAAGTGTATATGATAAACTAAAGTTATAGCAAAAATAATGTGATGTGTGTATTTTATTAAAGTCACAGTATACTTAAAATTATTTCCTAAAATATTATAATAAACCTTTATTTTCTAAGGGCATAACTCTTTTCTTGAAATTGACTTCAATCTCCACCAGGCAACATCAAAGATGAGGGCAAGTTTACACATCAGGTTTCTCATTCACACACACTCACTAAATAGAAACAAAAGGTAAAGAGATCTAGAATACTTAAAAACCAGATAGGAAGTTGATTTTGAGATACTAACCTATGTTTTTTTAAATAATCTACATTTAAGGGTACAACTTTTATCATTTCATCCTTATTTTAATTATATTTGCAGTGCCTACATTTTTGCTCAGGGCTCCATTTAAAAAATATATATTTTATTGATTTCAGAGAAGAAGGGAGAGAGAAATAGAAACAGCAATGATGAGAGAGAATCATTGATCAGCTGCCTCCTGCATGCCCCCTATTGGGGATTGAGCCTGCAACCCAGGCATGTGCCCTTGACTGGAATCGAACCTGGGACCCTTCAGTCCACAGAAATATGCTCTGTTCACTGAGCAAAACCAGCAAGGGCTGGGCTCCATTTCTTATTTTCTGTAATACATTTTCCCATTATATTTACTAGTGTTAGTGAACACCAGAAGCAATAGACCATCACATAATTTAGACTTTGCAAGGCCCTTAAGTTAGCCAGAAATCCTTTGCCTCTCTCTTCCTAAATGAACTGGGTGATTTATATGGATTTTTCTGGCCACTGATCTTGGATGCTGCACAAAACACCTATTGAAAGCTTTGTATTGCTTTATAGTATGTTTAATGTATCCAAGTCAATGGAGGTCTCATTGCTTATCTCATTTTAAAAAGTCTAGGTCAATAAAGAGGTTGAGTTCATGTTTACTATTATGTCTTTTTAAAAAACAAAATTTTATTCATATCATAGAGGAAAGAAGAGGGAGATAGAAACATCAATGATGAGAGAATCATTGATTGGCTGCCTCCTGCATGCCCCCTATAGGGGATTAAGTATGAAAACCAGACTTGTTCCCTGACTAGGAATGGAACCATGACCTCCTGGTTCATAGGTTGATGCTCAACTACTGAGCCACACCAACTGGGTTATGTCTTAGGTTGGCATCTAACTCCTCATCCAATACTGTGATGTATAATTATAGTATAGTTGATGTAATTTACTTATATCCTGTTAAAATCTATTTAAGGATGACAATAAAGATTATCATAAGTAGTAATCATATAACAATTCATATCTGTTGAGTGCATGGCATGGTCTGGCTCTATTCTAATTGCCTTATTAATTCATTTAATATTCACAACAACCCTATGAAATAAATATTATAATCATCTTTATTTTATACAGGAAGAACCTGAGGTAAAACACCACTAACTCATCAGATTTTAAGTGGTGGAAGTGAAACTCAGACCCATGCAGTCTGACTCTCAAACCTCTGTTCTTAACAATATTCTTCATTGTAGGATTGGTGACTATTAGCTAGAAACCATGTTACATTAAAAAAAAATCAAATACTACTCATAATTAGGCTCTTATTAAGCTGCTCCCATGTTCCCCTACTGTATCAACAGAATAGATATTCCCTGAAACTTGGGAACAAAGCAAGGAGACCAGTGCTCCAGTGCTGAACTCCGATGTAAAAAAATTAATTATTGCTGTGACCATACAGAGAGGCAAGGAATGCTGTATGAAAAAAATCAATAAGGTCAGCTGGACAGAAGAGGCAGCTATTTGTCCAGGCTTTGAAATATTGGGAGCATTTAAATAGGCAAGGAGAAAGAGAAAGAGCATTCCAAAAAGAAGAAACTGGTGAACAATGTGGTTGTGATGACGCTTCACCTGGGTGATGAGGTGTCCCATAACTGGAGCTGAGCATGAGGGGAAATAAATATGAATCTGTACTGTATGATCAGAAACAGGCAAGATGAGGCAGAAAACTTGCAATCACTTGTGAAAGTGCAAAGTTTTGATTTGTAGAGATAGATAATTGTAATGTATTTGGGGCTTAAACAGAATGTATCTAGCATTACTCATAATTTTTCATGAGAAAAGTTTCTCCATTTAGAAACCCTAGAAGATGTTTTCAAGAGTGGATATATATCTATGTCTAAGGTAACTTTTCATTTTTCCCCCGAGTTTTGTGACTTTTTCATGTTGACTATTAATCTTAATAAATCTATTTATAATTCACTTACAAAGAAGGTACAATAAAGCCTTAAAGTATACAAATTGCATATTATAGAATAAGTAGGCTTCCCTTTTCTTTAGTTTTCTTTCATGCCGTAATAATTTTTTTCAATGGATACTTTTATGTTTGGTAAAATTGGAGTAAGGGGATGGTGAACAGAGATATGATAAAGGAATATAACTCCAAAATAGGTAGATATCACTGTTTGTGGGTCCTTCTCAAATGAAGGCACTCCTACCTTCATAGGCTGTTCCAGTTTCCCACGGACTGGCGGCCATGGGAAGTGGCATTGCCTACAGAGTGATGCTGAAGACCTGCTTAGCTCAGCAGATAGAGGGTTGGAGGCCTGTGTTGTAGTTACACCTGCAACTTAGAGATAAAGGTAGGCTTAGGATGGTTTTCAAACAGCAATTTAATTGGAATAGAATAGACATGGCCATTTACCTGGTATCCAAATCCTCTAACTATAAAAAACAAAACAAAAATGTAACATACTGTTTTACATTAATAATATTAATATATGATTATTCAAACTACATCATCTTATATTAAAAAAAGACACTCCAACATGAATTTCAAATATTCTTTCATTAAAAAAAAGTGGACAGTGTCCAATTTGGGCAAAGATCTCCCTCATATTTTACCTTTTTTTCTTTCTTTTTAGAGATACTTTAGGTTTTGCTAAATCTGATGCTAATTCTATTTTAACCCAATCTCATTATCATAGTCATTTAGCTTCAAAGATGGAGTGACACAGCTCAGAAGACATATGGGGTTATTATTTATCATTCTTAGATTTACACTCACCTCAGCAAAAGACATTCAATCACATGGCCAAACAACGCTTTAGAAATGAGGAGGCAAAAGTTTCCATCCTGTTGGTCCCTTGGGATAACCCTGTAGGCCAGTGGTTCTCACAGCGTAGCACCATGACCAACAACATCAGCATCACTGGCAGCTTCTTATAAATAAACATTCTCTAAGACCATCCAGGCCTCCTGAAATAAACACCTTAGGCAGGGGCCCAGAAACCTGTGTATTATCAAGGCCTCCAGGTTCTGCTGTACACTAAAATTTCAGAATTTACCCTGCAGTCTCTGTGTCTAAGTTTGCATTTAAGTAAAATAAAGAGGATTAAACTTGATCACTATCCAGGTCCATCTCTTAACAACCTGAGATTCTAAACTTTGCAAAATCTATGACAACTACTAATCGAAAGAGGTTTGGCTGAATTAACTATTTCTTAGGGAATGAGGCATCCTGAAACTAGTTAGCCAAGGTCTGACTGCTGAGGTGATAGATAGCAAACCAGTAGGTTTTATGCTAAACATGAAGACTTCTTAAATGTTTCTCACAATTTCTTTATTCACCTTATAATAAACAAGCCTAGCACTATAATAAAAAGTACCCCTCCAGTACATTCAGTGTTGTGTATGCTGTTTATAACAATTCTATATTTGTTGTTCTATCAGAAAAAAGTGGGGCCATTGGACTGCTAGATTTTTATGGCCTGGAGAAGCTTAGAATTCAGGACTGTATTTGGTAGCTACTGGATAAGAATCATTAAGTATTTAAAAAGCACTTAAGATGTTAGCAAAAAGTTGAATTAAAACATTTTGACGATAACCATCAAAAGATCACTAAAAAAATGAGCAGAGGAATGACTGAAGAGAAACATTTCTACTGCCCAAAGTAGAGACCACCCCATGATTTTAAAATGGACATTTGAGAAATAAACACTTTTGCGGTAAAGAGCAAAAGGCAGCTGCAAAAATAATCACCCTCTTTATAAGCCAGAATTCGGAAAAGATGTCAGTTTCTGGTATCTTTGCCAGAAGAAGAGCACATTCACCCTATACTCAGGCAAGCCCAGCCCAGCCCACTACACAGGGCGGGGCTAGAGGGGGCTGGATGAGGGGAGGAGGCACCAGGCAGCTGGAGAATAGATGCAAAAACACATACAGTGCATTAGGCAACCTCATTCAGAAGAATAATGTGACTTGTACTAAAAAAAAAAAACACACACATTCCTGTAGCCATTTTTTATCTATATTCTTGTAAAATTAACAAAGACAACTATTCCCTCTGTCCTATAAGGTGCTTGTGGATGTAGAAGCTTATTTTAGGGTCTTCTGATCCTGAATTTTGGCAGCATTAGTTTTACCTGGGTCTCTATTTTTCATGAACCACTAATAAGTAAACTAGGTTTCTTATGTTGATATTGTTTGAAAAGTAAATGGAAAGCAATAGGCTTACTTTTCTTTCATTTTATATTAGCTCTGATTTCAATTAATTTTGTGTGTCAGGCAAAAGCAAATATTAACTGGAAAGTAAGTTCAGAATAATTTACAAGGCCTGGTCCTAAAGGTGTATATCCATAAGGAAAGTTTGCACCACTTGCATGCCTATCTGTTCAATAACCACTTTGTTTTAAGTGAGCTCACTTTGCTTAGAAAAACAAAAATTCGCATTTTTGGAAAGTAGGTATATAATCTGCATGCATTTTTAGATTTTCATAATCACAGTTCCATAAGATCCAGATAAAATTATATTTAAATGAGAGAAAGGCAAAATTCTAGTTTATTTTTGTTGTGAGGACTAATGGGTGTAATAGAGTAGGGTTTAGTTTCAGACAGGGTTTCAGCGGCATCAATTCCCAGCCCTTGGATGCTGTGAATTGTCTGACCTCTCTGGGTGTCATTCAATTCAGCTATAAACTTTAGCAAATAGAGTTGCTGCAAGAACTAAGTAACAGTGGGAGTGGGACTATTTCCTGTGTGATATCTACTTAATACATAATCAATATATATTAATTTTCTTCCTTTTCATGAATATAATTTCCCTTACACCAACCCCATGTAAGGTCTTTAGTCCAAGAATTGTGTTATAGGCATATTCCTTTCCTTCCTCCCTCCCTCCCTCCCTCCTTTCCTTCCTCCTTCCCTCCTTTCCTTCCTTCCTTCCTTCCTTCCTTCCTTCCTTCCTTCCTTCCTTCCTTCCTTCCTTCCTTCCTTCCTTCTTCCTCCTCTCTCCTCCTCCTCCTTCTCCTCCTCCTTCTTCTCTATCTCCTTTAGAGAAACTCGCATTGAGAACTTACTAACAGCTGGATACTCTGCAAGATAATAGATGTCACTAATATGAGTGACATATTCTGGTTTCCAAAGAGTTCATGGACTCCTTGCCTTTGACATATGGTAAATCAATTATGCCAAGAAGGGATGAGTGCTCTGATTGAGAAAGTGGCAGAGGAACTGGGTCAGGAGTTCACAGAAAAACATGTGGGAAGAAGTGTGCTGACAAAGGGAAAAACTGAAGAAGGGAGTAGAATAAGCAGTTAGGACTTTTGAGGAGCTTTAAATATGACTGAATCTGATGGTGTAAGTTGAAGACTTTAAAAAGGTGTTATAATAAAGAAGTATAGTGAGATTAATGATAATGAGCATTTAAAATTTTAACTGAAATATTAGGATTTTATATTTAAAAATATTTGCAGTTATTAAAGATCTTTAATTAGAGAAAAGAGATGATTAGATCTGCATTTTTGAAAAAAAAATACCAACCTCATTGAGTAAGAGGATTTAGAACAACTAAACCCTTTAGGGTTTACTGGATCCACAACCTTTAGGGCTTCAGAGATCCACAGACCCCATTAATTACAGGTATGATTTTATATGTACACGCACTTATACATGTTTTTCTGGAGAATCAGATTCACTTGAGGAGTTCATGATTGAAAAGTAGTTAAACAGAGCTATTTACTTAACATAAATAGTTTTGGGGAGATCAGTTAACAAGCCTGTGGATTCATTTAGAAAAGAGATAGAACAAAAAGAAGTCAATGAAAAATGATCACAAGGAAAGTAGGAACTGCAGAGATATTTCATAGGAGTCCATACAGTTTTGGGTATCCATTTGGATACCCAAAACTGTATGGACTCCTTAAAGATAGAAGTTAAAAATAGAAGAAATTAAGTGTTCTGAAAAGACTTCCAAATTTCAATTTAAGTGGCTGTTGTATGGTAAAAGTAATAATGAAGATGGAACAAATTCCCAAAACATATTGATTTGAAAAGTGAGTGATATTTATATATAAACATTTCAAGTTTTTGCTTGCATTATGACTGCTAATATTCAATTAGCCAAGCAATTTAAATGGCTAAGCCCAAAAGTAAGGAGCAGGGAAATATATTCTTCCATAAAAGTGAAGGAGGGAATGGCACTGAATAATTTTGAGCAACAATTTAACTACTTATTATCAGGGAAATGCAAATCAAAACCCCAGTGAGATACCACCTCACCAGTTAGAATGGCTATTATATTCTGGGCATTTACTAGGAGAAATAAAAACACCAATTCAAAAATTATATATAAATCCTCTATGTTCACTGCTGCATTATTTACAGTCACCAAGATATAGAAATAGCCTAGATGTCCTAGGTATGCATAGACAGACGCATGGGTAAAGGACATGCAGTATATATAATGGAAAATTGCTTTTTAATAAGAAGAATGAAATCATAAATCATGCAGTTTGTGACAATATGGATGGACCTAGAAAGTATTATGCTAAATGAAATAAGTCAGAGAAAGACAAATACCACATGGTTTCACTTATACATGGAATCTAAAAAAGCAAAACAAATTAACAACAAAATAAAAAGCAGACTTATAGAAACAGAGATCAAACTGATTGTTGCCAGGAGAGAGGGGAGTGGGGGGATGGTGAAAAAAAGTGTGTAGTCAATGATATTGTGATACATTTTCATGTTGACACTAAGTGTGGTAATCACATGATAACTTATATAAATCTCGAATCAGTATATTGTACATCTAAAACTAACATAATATTGCATGCCAACTAAACCAATGAAATAAAAAATAAAGAACCTCAGCTAAAATTAGCACAAATATTTTAATGTGAGTTCTTGTTTTATTTTCTTATTGTGCTTAACCTTAAGAACTATAGAACCATTAGAGCACATGAGTCTTGCCCACAGTAAAATAAAATTTGAAATTTTAAAGCTGGAAGAGATACAATTTTCCTAATCACATGTGTTTGCTGATGGTTTGATTAATTGAGCTATTTGTTATAGAAGAATGTACTTCAACATTATCACTAGACCAGCAATCATGAGTCATTTATTACCATCGTTAGTCACTACCAAATAGTGAACCAATTTGCATTTAGGGAGAGAAGAAATTTATTTAAAGTAGGAATAATATTTTTCCCTTAGATAAATCTGACATTTTCCAGTTATTTTGAAAAACAAACAAACAAAAACCCCTTTTACATATTGATATGTATAACTTTCTATGTCTTAAAATAATTGTGTGATGGTATTAGAGTTATAATAATTAAGCAATCCTTAAATATAATCCCTATTTTTCATACTTTAAAAATAATTACAGTATATTAAGAGAAGGAAATTCAACAACCTTTAAAAGTAGGATGGGATAAAAAAAAATGATCACAACACCTATGAAGAAAAGAAATGTTTCCTTACTTAAGACAAATTCTGGCTTCCAGAGGCTCAAGTCTATCTACATTCAGAATAACTGACACTATTCTTATGGAAAATAATTAGTTCATCTTTTTCTGATTTCAGAATAAAATTTCACAGTTGTAGTAATTATAATCTATACTAATAAATGCCTAGGTGGCCCTTGCACTCTTGTGCAATGCCCTCATGTTGTCACAAGATTGCTACCACAAGATGGTTGCCCACACATCATCACAAGATGGCTGCCACAAGATGGCCACCACAAGATAGCTTGCAAGGGAAGGATAGTTGGGGTTGACCAGGTCTGCAGGAGAGGGCCATCAGGCTGGTAGGGGAGGGAAGTTGGGGGCAATTGGTCCAGCAGAGGAGTAGTTAGGCATCAATCAGGCTGGCAGGGAAGTAGTTAGAGGGCAATCAGTCTGGCAGGCAAGCGAGTGGTTGGGAAACAACAGTCCAGGATTGTGAGAAGGATGTATAACTGCTTGTTTAGGGCTACAGGATCAGCCCTAAACCAGCAGTCAGACATCCCCTGAGCGGGTCTCAGATTGGAGAGGGTGCAGGCCAGGCTGAGGGATACCACCTCTCCTGCACGAAGTTTGTGCACCAGGCAGGGCCTCCAGTGAAACATATAGTGTGTCACTATATAATGTCCAATATCAGCTAGTATATAATGAAAACTCAGCAATCCACCCACAAAGTTTTATGAAAATAATCAAATATAAACTTATATAAATATATATTTATAGGATGAATGTGAAAGGTCAAAGGATAATGTCAGATAAGAATTGGTGAAAAAATATTGTACTATCCCTAATGTGATTTAGTTCATCATTCTCCTTTTTTATACAATGTATCCAAACTACAGTTTCAAATAGCTGTGATAATATAATTCAGTTATAAACAAATCATAATTTAGCATTATGTAGAATTTATTTTATAAACTTTTATTGATATAAAATTTATGAATAATTTAATTTCAAAAATAAAATATAAATATATTTAACAAGATGTGTTTTGTTTTGCCTTTCAGTTCAGAAATTTTAGAAAAGAATAAAAACATTTTTAACAATGAGATATCAAAGCATGTATTGGGGCATCACTCTAAAACAAATTATAGCCTTCTAAATATTTGAAACATGAATACGTTTTATAAGATCTGTTAAATTTGAATGACACCTCTATGTGAAATCAAGTTAGTGGAAACAGCTACCATACAGAGATGGGTTACAATTTATTTATAATATATATATATATATATATATATATATATATATATATATATATATATTTTTTTTTTTTTTTTTTTTTTAAGAGGGGAAGGGAGAGGGATAGAGAGCTCAATGGATCAGCTGCCAGGCCGAAGCTCTATCAATTGAGCCAAACTGGCTAGGGTGAGATGATTTACAATTTCTAAAATTAGTGTAATTGCCTAACTCAGTGATCAGCAAACTGAGGCTCCCGAGCTTCAGTTTGCCACTCTGTTGACTTATGAGTTTGCCAACCACTGCCATATACTACCCTCTACCTCTTTGCACACAATATTCCACAATTGCCTAATCCTCACAGCTTCCAACTACATGATAACATTTAGTCTACCAGTGGTCGGCAAACACATTAGTGAACAGAGCCGCAGTTTGCCAACCACTGGCCTTGCTGAATTTTCATCCTGTCCTTTTCTTTTCATTTTTTAAAACACTTTTTCTTTGCATATTACCTCTGACTTTTTTTCCATTTCCTTCCCCTAAATTGTGATTATTATTGATACCAGTAGGATTACAAGGATATTGACATTTATTACTGGCATTCAACATTTTTGGCTCCTTTGAAATTAAATTATCGTGTGGGTATTTTATGGATCCTCCTGGATTGTTCCCACATGAAGAGTTTTTGTGTTGAAACTGCTAATTGCAGGGCAGTTCTATTGCTCTTGCTTTGGGCAAAATCCCTCAGGATTCTGAAGATTTCAACCCCTAAACCACTGGAGGTCAACTCTGCATGCTTCACCTACAGAGGGAAACCTAAGCAGATGTCTGTTCAGTCTGCTTTGGACATGTGATGAAAGAGTCCAGAACAAAATAACTTTTAGGGGATATATTGGTGAATCAAGAGAGACGGCAGCTGACAAAGGAGGAGAAAGAAAAAGTGGTGACACTAAAATAATTGCATATCTGTCAATTCCTCTTTTTCCTATTAAACACTCACCTATCCCCATCTTCCCCCCCTCCCCGTGAAAAGTTCATTTAAAGCTGTCTCTCTATAGTATATTAAAAAAAAAACACCACAGTGCATTCAATAGTATAATACAAATCCAGAATGTTTTCAAATTTCCCTCTTTTGTGGGTTTTGATAGTGACAGCTCTATAATTAGAGATAACAAAAAAGAAGGGAATTAGTAAAATTCAAATACAGGGTCCCAGACAGAAATTTGGAGTGGGGAATAGGGGAAGAAAGAAAATCAAGGGTTGTAAATCATATAATCTTATTTTAGAGTGGAAAGTTACATGTTCAGATTTTATACAACTAGTTATTTGTTTAAATTTTGTACGAGTTAGAAGTTCAGATTTCTGTAGGTCATAGAAACCTTAAAAATTGATGCCCAGACTCTTATGCATATTTATTTATGTGAAGAGCAAATTTGTTCAAAATTTCCACCAAATAATTGGTGTATTAAAATGTCTCCATTGTTAATCAGTTTCCTGGACCATAGGTTAATTAAATATCACACTCATCATCACAACAAAAGACTTGGGGACTGTGGTACAAGCACCTGCTCTATATCAGGAAGGTGGTATGTATAATTATTTTAAGCAAAAATTGCTTGCTTTCATCCAGGGAGCTCTTCTCTCTTTTAAAGACATGTTCTTCCATTCTTTACAAATTATTATTGGTATTAGTTCATTCTTTACTTATCAATTATTATTATTGAATTATCCTATTTGATGTTCTAAATGATTTCAAAAATCTTATAGAATATATATATTTTTAAATTTTTACAGTGTCTTTCATGTTGTATCATATGTTCTTCTACTTATTTTTTTTACTTATTTAACATCTTCTTCTAGATATTTCTGATAAAGAATAGTAGATTTTCAATTGTGATCTTCCATTTAGCAAGTAAACCAACAATGACAATAGCATTGAAATTTACTTAGATGTTAGTTTAGTCATTCATTATATATAGCTACAAATAACTTGTCAAATGTACATTTCATGGGGTATACCTTTAACAAATAACTTTAAGGAAGCATAGTCAAAATTGAAATAAATAGTTGTTAGGAAACTGCCTTTAATTATCAATTCTGACACTTTTTTTTCACATTCTTACAAGTTCATTTTGAATATTTGTTGACAATGCATATCTCTATCATTGAGATACTAAAAAAATAAGTAGAGAATATTAGCAACTAAGAATGTAGTAATTCGATATGAGTTTTAAGAGCTCCAAGAAATTTGTAAATATATAATGGGTCATGGAGATAAAGATACAAAACCATTGGTTCTACCGGGAATGATTAGGAAAAGCATCGGAGAGATAGAGAGAAAATTTTCAGCCCAGAATCTTATAAGACAAAAATTCTTCAGCATCAAAAGGAAAAAGGACAATCCCTCTAGGCAGAAGATTCAGCCTAGTCAAAAAGGCAGGATGGACACAGATGCAAGGGAAGCTGTTGGAGGCTCTGATACACAAGGTTCTAGATACAGATAGCCCAAAAGGTACAGTTATCAGTGAAGAAAAACTTTGCTAAATGGAAAAATCTCTAACTTAGAGACTAAAGGCTTTCAAACTTTAGTGTCATAAACTTATCCATGGAGTTGCTACAGTGCAAATTATTTGGTCTTATCTTCAGATATTTGCATTCAAAAGATCTAAATTGGGACCTAGGAATCTGCATCTTAATAATTAGCTACAGTCAGGTCTGTTGTAGGCAATGTGAAGCCATTGAAATATTTAATTAGTGAAATGACACAATCTGATGTAGATTGTAGGATGATAACATTGTCTCCAATAAGAACAATGCTATGGAAAGGGAAGACTCTTAAAATTATTTCTAAAATGTTATTACAAACATTGTGCATTGCCTCACTCATTTTCTATAGTTTGTTATGCTTTTCGTTTTAAACAAGCAGGGGTTGATTTCCTTTATACTTAAATGTTAAGGAGAGTTTTTTTCTCTCCTTGTGGCTTGATATTAAGTCCTTATATGAAATTTATAAAAACAGCTAATATTACCCATTGTTCTTGGTCTCCAGCAAAGTCAAAATAAGTGTTGCATTAAATCTATATTTAGCATTATGGTTTTAGGAAAGATAATTTTCATGATTGTGCATTGTGTTACTGTTATTTCTTAAACCTTTGTTCTGTATTTGTAGCTTTCATGGCAAGCTATCTTCTAATTTCTTAAAAGAAATAATGAAGACTAAACATTTAATGAATAATCAATGTTTGTAACTTTAAAAAAAACTTTAGTTGTACCTTTGCTATTTTCCTCTGGCCTCAAAAATTATGAGAGAAAATTATTTGCATGTTTTCTTTCTGATAACTATATAGGAGCTACGGCTAATGAATAAATAAATAAGTTACATTCATAATGAATAACTTAAAACAATAATTAGGATTGGGCTATTGACTTGTTATGAATCTATGATTCAGTCTTCATTTAAAAAAAATAATAAATTAAGCATCAAGGTGTTCATTTCAAATATATAATTCAGATGCATCAAGTTTCAAGTTCAATTCTGTATGCAAAGCCATAGAAAGTAAAAGTATTCTTTACTAGTATTTGGGGTATTTATTTTTTAATATATTTTATTGATTTCAGAAAGGAAGGGAGAGAGAGAAAGAAACACCAATGATGAGAGAGAATCATTGATTAAATGCCTCCTCAGTGCCCCCTGTTGGGGATCAAGTCTGCACCTGGACATGTGCCCCCACCGACCATGAATAAAACCATGACATCCTAGCTCATAGGCCAGTGCTCAACCAGTGAGCCACACCGAGTGGACTAGATGCATCATTTTAAGTTAATATAAACATCTTTATTGCAGGGTATGTTTAAAGTAGAAATTTTTTTCTGCCTCAGTAACCTCTGTTATCTTTTATTGAATTCATCTGTCCTTGGCAGCCTGCACCATTCTAAAACTCATTTATTTTTCAAGCTACCTCCTGCACTTTATTATTTATTTATTTATTTGTTTGTTTCTTTGTTTATTTTACTTGTCACCTCTTGGTAGTTCTTTTTTTTTTTTGTAAATACATTTTTATTGATTTCAGAGAAGAAAGGAGAGGGAGAAAGAGATAGGAACATCAATGACGAGGTTAGAATCATTGATTGGCTGCCTCCTGCAGGCCCCGCACTGGGGATCCAGCCAGCAGCTCAGCATGTACTCTGACTGGGAATCGAACCTGACCTCCTGGTTCATGGGTAGATGCTCAACCATTGAACCATGACATCCAGCCTGGATAGTTATTTGTGACCCCTTTATCTTATGTTCTCTTTTATGTTTGTTCTTTTAAAAAAAATTAATCTATATTTTTTAGTTTCTCGCCAAGAAATTATTTCCCTTGTAGTGCATCTTCAACAACCAGACTGACTCTTGTTTTTATAAATGTTAAAATATTTTATGTCTATTGCTTACTATTCTTTAGTGCCTCATTGTCTCTATAAGTTAGCAAAAAATCATCCTAAATTATTTATTTCATGACTTTCACTGTAAAAATGTAAGTCTATATAAAATGTATAGGCTGAATGTTACAGGTGGCTCTATTAACATACCTTCAAGTCTAAGACCTCTAAGAATTAGCCATTTGGCCATTGCTTCTGATTCCTTAACAGGCTGTGAGTTTATATAAAAAAGTTGTTTGAGGAGACACAGTCAGTACTTATCCCAATAAATAAAATGTGAATTCCTATAAATTAATAGAAACAAATTGCAAGTTTTGAAATGTTCAGGGATATTGGCTTGCTACTCGACAAGTTTATATAATGGAAAATAAAATAGCTAAGGCATTTATTAATTCACTTAGCTGAGTACACAAAGTGACTTTGAATCAGCCCACCTTAGAAATAATTTTTCACAAATACAGATGAAAGACCAAAACTAGAATCAAACCATAAACTTATATACATAAACTGGAGGTCCAGTGCATAAAATTCATGCATGGGAGAAAGGGGTCATTCAGCCCGGCCCACACCCTCTCCACTATGGAACCCTTGGGGGGATGTCTGACTGCCTCTTGCTCCTAACTGCCTTGCCTACCTGTTTGCCTGCCTGCCTGCCTGATTGCCTCCTACTTCTCTGCCTGTCTGATTGCTCCTAACCACCTCTAACTGCCTGCCTGATCACCCCTAACTGTTCCCTTACTGGCCTGTCTCTGCCCCACACCCAGGACCCAGCATTCCTCCCTCTGGCCAGTTGCGGCACCTGGGACCCAAGCTTCCCTCCCTCTGGCTGGCTGCAGGCACCCAGAACCTGGGCTGCCTTTGCCTGAGCTGGCCATGGCCACAGGGGACCACAGGGTGGACAGGTTGTCCCTCTCCTAGGCCTCAGCTTGGCTGGTCCCCATTCCACTCTGGTGAGCTCATTTGTGCCTGGCTGGTCCCCATTCCTTTCTCCCCAGTGTTGAGTGTCTGAGCCATTAAGGCATGATGGCCATGTGCATATTAGCTATTTATTATATAGGATGGGTATATTTTAAGGTTCTATTAATCAGCCAATTAAATTGAAAGTGAATGCTTCAAAATGTTTTATATATATATTAAAGACTAGAGGCCCGGTGCACAAAATTTATGCACTGATGGTGGGGGTCCCTCAACTGGGCCTACACTCTCTCGCAGACCAGGACCCCTTGCTCCTTACTTTCTGCCTGCTTGCTGCTCCAGAGTACTGCCACAGTGGTAGGAGAGGCTCCTGCCATTGCCACTGCACTCACCAGCATGAGCCTGGCTTCTGGTTGAGCAGTGCTCCATCTGTGGGAGTGAACTGACCACCAGGGGGCAGCTCCTGTGTTGAGTGTCTGCTCCCTGGTGGTTGGTGTGCATCATAGTGACCGGTTGCTCTGGTCATTCTGTCATAACAATAGCTTAGACTTATATTATAGAGATAATTTGATAAAGGAAATGGAATTTGACATATGTCAAATGACTCACAACTAAAGTTTTTAAGTAGATTATTGCAACCAACAGCTTTGGAGAAATTTACAGAAAATATTGCATCAAGACAAAAACCTACCACATCACAGTGAATAATATATTTTTACCTAATAACCTGGATCATATATTTTCATACCCCAACTCTTTAAACATTTTATGTATTCTAATTTAAAATACTGAATTAATCTTTATCACATTCAAGTAAGTGGGTACAGTGAGTGTATCTTCATTTCCATTTTAAAATATGAGGGAAAGTACAGATAATGATTATTTAAATTATTTGAGAGTATATAGATTTCCTACACATTAATTTAAGAAAATCAGAAAGCCCATTTCATCACTGGATTTCAGAAATTTTACTTTCTTGCAGATTTAAAGCTGCTTGAGCAAAATAATTTTTAAATCATAAAACTCTACTTGATTTCTCTCTTTGCAGAGCTGTTAAAAATAATAATCTACTCCAATAAATTTTAAAGATAAGACCAGGAACTATAACAGAGTAAAAATACACTTGTAAAAGTGATATACCTGGTAATCACAGGAGTAATTTCTTTTTGCTGAACTATCAATCCCAGGTCTTAATTCAGTTATATTTATTACTATAGGATTCATAAAACTTCTTCAAGTCTTTATGGATCTTTTAACACAGTAGCCT
This sequence comes from Vespertilio murinus, assembly GCA_963924515.1. Taxonomy (NCBI): domain Eukaryota; kingdom Metazoa; phylum Chordata; class Mammalia; order Chiroptera; family Vespertilionidae; genus Vespertilio; species Vespertilio murinus. The sequence continues at coordinate 70,302,836 of OZ004706.1, forward strand.
GTTAAATAGTAATAGAAATGGTTAATTTTTTTTTACAGATTACCTGTGTTTTGAGATTATATTTTATAATGTGCTAAAATGCACCCATATGTAGGGTCTAAAATCAAACATGTAATATTTGGCCTTGTCCTTCGCTGATTTATGATACTTCTCCCTTGACATGTTTTATTTACCAATAAAGGTGCAAGGTTTTCTGACATATCAAAAGAAGATTGTTTAGTTTTTTCTATTACTTTTCCCGTGCTTCCTAGTTGTTGCTGCTGTATAATCAGTGATGACTCTTGGCATAATATACTATGTTCAAATATTTTAGGATTTCCTAAGAGCTGGCAATCTTTGGATTTAGAACAATGCCAAAATAAAATAATAAAATAAAATAAACTGCTCATTTGTTGTTTCATCAAAAGCTGTATAGGTTTTAGCAAAGTACAAAGAGCAAATCAATAATTTTCTAATGAATATTTAAAGACCTAACACCAAAATTAGTTAAGATGTGACACAATGAAAATGTTCTATAAAATGAATAATAAAAACTTGTTCTTATCAAGAAATTCAATTATGCCCTAACCTGTTTGGCTCACTGGATAGAGTGTTGGCCTGCAGACTGAAATGTCCCAGATTCAATTTTGGTCAAGGGCATGTACCTTGGTTGTGGGCACTTCCCAAGTAGGGAGTGTTTATGAGGCAGCTGATCGATGTGTCTCTCTCAATGATGTTTCTAGCTCTCTTTCCCTTCCTCTCTGTGAATAGTCAATTATATATATATATATATATATATATATATATATATATATATATTTAAATAAATCCAATTATTCATTTTAAGACAAAGCTAAAGATTCAATTTAACTATTCATTTCTCCACCAATTCCATTTTATCCCCAGCTCACTCATGTAACTGATTTTGAAATCATAAGTTCAAGTACTCATACACCACAAAACAACTTCCAAGAAGCCACAGTCTCAGTTTACTCTTATTCATAGCTAGTTTCAGTTTCTTTTCTTACAGAACAATTGCACTCTCCCAACTTTGCAGCACCTTCCTGCCTGTTGTTCCAATCTCTACAACAGGCTTTTACACTTACCCCCCCCCCCTTTTTTTTGAGGAAATGATTCACTGTAATAGAAACATCGGACTATTAAGGTATAGCTTCTATATATTTAAATAATTAAATATATCATTTATAAATTAATGGTAATCAGTTTTTTTTCATGTTGATGAACTCAAAAGTTCTCTTCTTTTAAAAAAAATGTTTTCTCTTAGAGTTTACATTCAATATTATTTTATATCAGTTTTAGGTACATAGCATATTAGTTAAACAATTACATACTTTACAATGTATCCCTCTGATATTTCCAGTACCCACCTGATAACATACATACGGTAGTTATTACAATACTATTGGCTATATTTTCTATGCTGTACTTTACATCCCTTTGACTCTTTTACAGCTAACAACTCTTACTTCTTAATCCCTTCACATTTTTCATCCAATCACCCACCCCTCTTCTCTTGGCAACCATCAATCTATTCCATCTATGAGTCTATTTTTTTTCTTTTAAACTATTCTTTAGATTCCACATATAAATGAAATCATATGTTATTTATTTTTATCTGAATGACTTTTTATGACTGGATAAAAAAGCTATAATGTAGCTATATATAACTATATCTATATATCTATATCTATATATCTATAGATATAAATATGATGGAATATCACTTGGCCATAAAAAGAATAAAATTTACCATGTGCTATAGTATGGGTGAAAGTTGTGGATATTATGCTAAGTAAAAAGTTTTCATTTGTGTGTTGGTTCCCAAAATGATCCCTAAAACAAGGACAACATGATAGGGGAAAAAGAGGCAGACCACTTCAAACTGGTAGGTGGCAGGTTTAAAAAGCAAGGGAATTACTGAAGAGCCTTGCCTTGGGTGAACAAAATGATTAGATTTATGTATGCACCAGGCCACCAGAATCCTAAGTGTTTCATAGAAGCCTTACCTGGGTTCAGTCACATATGCTCTCCAGATGGACTCAATTATATATTGCTTTCGCAGGGCTACATTTTTAAAAACAATTTCTTTGTTAAAACAATTCATCTCTCTCTCTCTCTCTCTCTCTCTCTCTCTCTCTCTCTCTCTCTCTCTCTCTCAGAAAGAGATGGAGAGAAATATAAACATCAGTGAAACACATCAATTGACTGCCTCCTGCACACCCCCTAATGGGGATCAAGCCCACAACCTAGGCATTTGCTCTGACTGGGAGATAAATCCCAGACCTTTCAGTCTATGGAGCAATTTTCATCCACTCAGCCATACCAGTTAGGCTTGAGAATGGTGGGCAGAATGTACAGTCCAGTGAGAGGGGCAGGGGATAAGGTGCCTCCTATTGCCCAGGTCCAGCTTGTGGGTCACCTGTGATCATACCTTCTCAATGGCCTTCTTCAAAACACTTCATTCCTTGTGACTGGCTCTTAGTCTTACGCGTCCCCCTTTCACTATGTGCCTTGAAAGATCAGCAATGGGTTTTACTAGTACAGAGGGGGCTTGTTGGGTGGCTCTCTGGCTACACTGGAGGCTAAGACTACAGCAAAAATGTGGGCAATGCAACAGAAAACAGAGATTGAGATCATTCTTTCCAAAATAAGTAACATATTTTTTTACACCAACAGCCTCATGATCCAAACCACTGATTTATGAAGTCCCCTCCTGGAGGTTGGATCACTCAAAGGCGTTCACTTGTGTCCTCATATAATTTAATAAAGATTACACATTAGCAGACTCATAAACACATAGCATTCTGTTTGATTAATAGTAAGGGTTCCTCCTTACAAGGCAATGATAATGTTCAAGGCCATTCTATTTTGGAGAACAGTTTTTCTCATTAGAGACATTTCCGTGTTCAGTAAGGACAGTCTTGGCAGGCTATTATTTCATATGTGCCTGGTGGATGTAGGAAGGGCTTCAATGTGTGTGTGCCCATGATTGCCTGAGACTGGATTAAGACAATTTAATTTTTTGAGTCAAGCTGAAAATATTAGAAGGGTGTACAGTAAAGTTTTGCCTCCCATACATGTGCCTGGTGAAAAACAAGAAAATTAGGTGAGTAAGGCAGCTCTGAATCCACATTCACTACCTTTCATTTATTGTGAGGACATGGAGAAAAAATAACCCTTGTGCACTGTTGGTATAATTAGAAATTGGTATAGCTCTTATGGAGTACAGTATGGAAATTTCTCAATAAATTAAAAACAGAACTATCCCATGATTCATCAATCCACTTCAGAGTATATATACAATAAAAATGAAATCTGTGTTTTAAAAAGATATGTTAATTCCTATGTTCATTGAAACAGTATTTCAAAAGCCAAGATATGGAAACAACCTAACTATCTATTAGTGGATGATTTTTTTTTAAATGTGGTGTACACACACACACACACACACACACACACACACACACTGAAATATTATTTCAAATTGCAAAAGAAAGAAAATTTTTCTATTTGCAGCAACATGGATGAAACTGAAGGACATTATATTAAGGACATTAAGGCAGAGAAAAAGACAAAGTAGGTTTTCACTTAGGTGGAAACTATAATGAAAAAGGGAAAACTCATGGAAACAGAACAGAATGGTGGTTGCTATGATGTGGGAGGTGGGGTGGGAGAAATGAGTGGATGTTGGTAAAAACAAAACAAAAACAAAAACTAAAAACAACAACTTTTATTTAAAAGATGAGTACACTTTGCTGAAACTGGTTTGGCTCAGTGGATAGAGCGTCAGTCTGCAGACTGAAAGGTCCCAGGCTCAATTCCGGTCAAGGGCATGTACATTGGTTGCAGGCATGTCCCCAGTGGGGGGTGTACAGGAGGCAGCTGGTCGATGATTCTCTCTCATTGACGTTTTTAGCTCTCTTTCCTTCTCCCTTCCTCTCTGTAAAATATAAATAAAATATATTTTATAAATAAATAAATAAATAAATAAATAAATAAAAGATGAGTACACTTTGGAAACTAACATACTGTACTTTGACTAGAATTTTTGTTTGTTTATTTTAGCTTAATTGAAGGATAAATGACATACAAGATTTAAGATATTTAAAGTGTACATTGTTAACTTGATATGCATATACATTGTGAAATAATCCTCTCATTAAGTTAATTAGCACATTCATCACTTCATGTATATATCTTTTGTAAGCCCCACTTTCTCAGCAAATTTCAATGTAGAATACAGTGTTATCAACTGTAATCACGATACTTACATTAAATTCCTCAGATCTTATTCATTATATAGTTGAAAGCTTTTAACCCTTTACCAACCTCTCTCAAATTTAGATGATTTAACTTAAAATACAAAGATTATTCTTGGGTTAACTGCATAGGTCCAATGTAACCACAAGAATCTGTTTGGGTAGATTGATGGGCAGAAAGCTCCCCCTTGCTGAATCAACCTCTTAGGGTATTAGGCAGCTTCAGCCTGTGGAGGGTGATTCTCAGAAGGTGCAGCTGTGAGCTTTGGAAACCAACACTCAAAGTAACTGGAGGAGAATATACCCACACAATAGTGGTGCTTTCTAGACAAGTTCAGATTCCTAGGGTAGATCCTCAGGAAGGGAGAGCTGAAATTCTTGGTCTAGGATGAGCCTTTTGTACACTAATGGAATGAGTTCTGATATTCTAATGTACAGAATTGTGATTGTAGTTAATAATACTTTATATATACTACTACTTGAAATTTGATAAATTTGATATATGTGTTATCATCACAGAAAAATAATAATTACTTATTAAAATTTATTTTAATTAACTTGATTGTGGTAATCATTTTACATATATCAAATCATTGCATTGTGTACTTTTGATATATATATAATGTTATTTTTAATTATATCTCAATGAAACTGATAAATATAAAAATAAACAAATTAAATTAATTGGGCAGTGCCATTGTTGACAAGAAAAAAAAATGAAGTTCATATTTTACTAAAGACTTAAAGTTTGACTTGAGATCTCTAAGAAGATGATGGATATTTTGCCCTTACTGTGAGTTGCAAAAAATATTAATACGGTAAAAACAAAACAATCATTTGTTAATGATACTCATAGAAATAGAATATTTCCACTTAAATGCAAACAAACCAGGTTTTTAAAAAAATAATTTTATTGACTTTTTACAGAGAGGAAGAGAGAGGGATAGTTAGAAACATCGATCAGCTGTCTCTTGCACACTCCCCAATGGGGATGTGCCCGCAACCAATGTACATGCCCCTGACCGGAATCAAACCTGGGACCCTTCAGTCCGCAGGCCGAAACTCTATCCACTGAGCCAAACCGGTTTCAGCCAAACTTCAGTTTTGATACAGGTTATAAACTGAACATACATAGGAAATATTAGCTGATATTCATTCAAAACATTAATTTATCTATTTGTTAATAAAATTTAGTGTTTGTTGTAAAATGAGATAGGAAGAGAGAGGCTATATGATATTTGCCATAGAGTATTGGGTGTGGCGTTTTCATACTCAGATTCCAGTCACTTCCCTCAGCTATGTGACCTTGAAGTGTAGCCTTGGTGAGCCATTTATCACCACTTCTTCCCTAGATAACTACCGTGTTTCCCCGAAAATAAGACATTCTCCGAAAATAAGACCTATTTACAGGTTTCCTTCTGAGTGAAATATAAGGCCCCCAGGCTCTGTCTCAGAATGAAAATTAATTTACCATAAATTGGTCGCTAGGGCCACCCCTACTGGCATCTAGCAACCAGTGACATTACCTGGAGGCCTGAAGTCACTGCTGTGTGAACGGAGAGAGATCAGCGTGGAAACTTTGTTAAACCTAAACTGCAAGAAGTTGTGACTTGGGTGAAGAATTCATGGCAGAAAATCACTGACAGCTGTATTGCAAATGCACTGCCAGCAGGCTACCTTGATAAGAAGTACTCATTTAAAGACAGTGCTATTGCTAACCATGAGAGATTTGGTCCACTGATTCTGAAAGAAATGAGTCATAAGAAATTCACCGGCAAATTCAGGAATTGGATTGTTATGATGATTTTCCAGAAGATGATGACATGATTGTCATTGAATAAATGAGTAAATTCTTGATACTGTAGGATTCACAGTTTGTCTGGTTTGTGTTGACAACTACTGTACTACAGGTAATAAATTTCCTTTATTTTCATTTAACAATAAATGTGTACTGTATTCTTCTTCATGGAAAAATAAGACATCCCCTGAAAATAAGACCTAGTGCATCTTTGGGAGCAAAATTGAATATAAGACACTGTATTATTTTGGGGAAAACAGGGTAGGAATAATGAAAAAATTTGCCCTTATCCCTTTCAATGTTGTGAAGATCATATAAGATAACTCAGGAAGATGATATAGCGCTATACAACTGTGTTGGTGGTGGTGTTGCTAGTGTCCTTGTCTTCATCATCACCACCATAATCATCAAGTAAGAAGCTAAGTATTAATTACTTATAGTGTTTGGAAAGAGAAAATAATGCCTTTTTGAATAGATAGCAATAGAAAAATGGCAATATTAATGTGTTTACCAGATATGGCAGTTCTTATTCTGAAACATTTCCAGAGACAATGCAGAATTTAAAAAACTAGGTTCTCAGCAATATACGTTTGATTTAGGATGCTTTTTTTTAGTATTAAACTTCCACAGCCTCTCTTCTTTTTGTCTTTATTAAGCTCATATAATAATTATTTGGTAACTATTTAAAAAAAAAAACTCTAGAAAGTGTAAAGGATGAAGAAAAAAATTATATTGCACTTTCACCTTTTCATGTGCCGTTTAATTTCCAAATCCCAAGTCAGATGTAAACCAGAGATTAGTTTAGATAACAGATCTGTCATTACTTAAAAGTAACTGCACTGCGGAAACTGGTTTGGCTCAATGGATAGAACATCAGCCTGCAGAATGAAGGGTCCCCGGTTTGATTCTGGTCAAGGGCATGTACCTTGGTTGTGGCACATCCCCAGTAGGGGGCGTGCAGGAGGCAACTGATAGATGACTCATCAATGTTTCTAATTCTCTATCTCTCCCCTTCCTCTCTGTAAAAAAATCAATAATTTATATAAATATATAAATATATAAATATATAAATATATAAATATATAAATATATAAATTATATATATAAATTATATATATAAATTATATATATATATATATATATATATATATATATATATATATATATATAATAACTGCACTAGTTCAAACACCGTTTAGACTACATTATAGGGAGATTTGGTGATTTTGAATTATTTGGGAATGGATATGAACTGGATATAAACTATTTACTTTCCACAGTATGCATTTAAAAAAAAATGGATTCCAGAAATACCATATTTATTCTTCCTCAGCAAAATTCTAAATCAAACATATAATAGAATACTTTATTAATCTATAGTTTAGATCATTATTACTTGCTATTGTAGTTCATTTTTTAAGGAAATAATAATGACAACATTTGGTGTTAATCATGGCATGTGTTAAATTTGTGATAGAAAGTTCTGAGTAAATGCTCTATCTTAACATACATATCCATTTCTTAAACATCATTGACCTATGAGAGAGTAGGTTGTTCCAAACACCATTCAAATTAAATGTCTAATTTGGATTTGTTAGCTTTCCCCCCTAAAATAATAGAAGCAATGATAATTTTCTTCAGTAATAAAAGATATTATAAAAAGTATATGGTTGATCTTTATGATTTTGAAGATTGATCTTGCCTAATGTCTTTAAGTGTATCTAGGACATTTTATTTCATAAATAATTACACTGCTATATAATTCCTGTTGTATTTTATTTTGTCACTAGAGGCCTGGTGCACAAAATTTGTACACAGAAGTGGGAGGTCCCTCAGCCCAGCCTGCACCCTCTCCAATCTGGGACATCCCTCTTGCAATCTGAGGCTGCTGGCTCCTAACTGTTCACCTGCCTGTCTGACTGATTTCCCCTAACCACCTCTGTCTGCTGGCCTGATACCCCTAACTGATCTTCTGCCAGCCTGATCACCCCTAATTGCCCTCCCCTGCCAGCCTGATGACCCCTAACTGCCTTCCTCTGCTGGCCTGATCACCCCTAACCACCTTTTCCTTCACTCCCACCACATGGCTTTGTCTGAAAGGACATCCGGGAAATGTCTGGTCTAATTAGCATATTACCCTTTTATTAGTATATATGAGGGATATAAAATCATATTCCTAAAACAGAAATCATCCTCTCCCTTCCTAATGTCTTGCCAGATTTCCACATTTCCTTGAAGGCTATATTGCCTACTTGCTACTGGTTTTGAGTGATATGATAATAATAGAATGTTATTCCTGATTGTAATTTATTTTGCTTGTATATCAATCTTGCAGTACTTGAATGTATACAAAGAATACTAATCACTGTACTGTATGTATTTAATCTCTGTCATAAAGAAGCATCTTTATTTGCATATGTATAATTCTCAATACTATTTGCATAAAGAGAAAGTAAGACACCTTGATTACTAGTAATCTTTTCACAATTTATAAGGTTTTACACTTGAGGATGATTTTTCCCCTTAATTATTTTGTTTTCTTCTGAGGTTGAGTTTCTTCTCATTTCTGCCCATATTAGGGGAGGTATCAATAGTAGCAATTATTTAAGAAGGCAAAATAGAAAAGGTCAATGAAAAATTGCCAATGCTGATTAATCAACTGTCAAGAATAATTCTCAACTCAGGGAGCTAAAAACTTAATGACTTACCCCTTTTCCTATCATGTCTTTCTTCTTCCCCTTCCAAGATCATAAAGAAGTAAATTATCAAAGTTCCAATGTTTTACACATAATACATCAAATTACATATATATTTTACATAATTTTTTCAAATCTTGTTTAACAAAGAGCTAAACAAAATTTTAAAAAAAGCTACAAACAAGTTACATTTTCAAAAAAAAAAAAGTTGACAGAGTATATTTTGTCCCTCCTCTCTTCAATTCTCTCACAATTACCTTACTCAGAAATTTAAAAATCTGCAATCACTTTCCATCTCTGAAAAATGCTGTGAATTGCCTGTGTTCTAAGCTGAGAAATAAGCTACACCAGATAAGTTTGGTAGGGTTTTATTAGGATTTTCAGCTATAGTTATCAATCTCTACCACAGTGAAAACTGTTGAAGATGGTGCTTCTGGAAACCAACCTGCCACTTTATTTTTCTCCTGAGCACACTAAATCTCTGAAAATCCAGATCTCATTCTATCAGCTTTAATCCAGGCAGTAATGTTCTATAACAATGACCACTCTCCTTTCTTCATTTTCGTGACACTTTTATATTAAATTTTCTTCAGCCTTAATATCTCTGTTGAAATATATTATAAACTAATTTTTCATACAATGAGATATAGGCTATAATGAAATATAGGAAAATAGAAGGAACCCAATCTTCTAAACACAGAATCTCTGGCCCTTGGCTGGTTTGGCTCAGTTGATAGAGTGTCAGCCTATCTGAAAGGACCTGGGTTGGATTCTAGTCAAGGGCACATAACCAGGTTGTGGGCTTGATCCTCAGTAGGTGGTATGCAAGGGGCAGCTGATCAACTGGGATGATCTATCCACTGAGCCAAACCAGGTAGGGCATATTTGTTTGCTTATTAGAAATAATTGTCTGTCTTTATATCATTATGTGCTTATCTGTGAAGACCCATGATGTTATTTTGGATTAGTTCTGCTATATTGTCTCCATTTCATTTTTTTCTTTTTAGTGAAACTATATAATGCCTACATGCCTAAGCGCATTTAGGTGGTTTAACTTGTAAATGGATAAGAAGCACATTAAGCTAAATTTTAAACCAGTATGTTTTAAAATATTTTCTATTTGTATCAAAGTGTTTGGCTTGCAATAAATTTAGCTGCTATATGTGTTGAGATTGAAAGGAATAAAAAATGTCTTAACTATCTTATATGGTGGCTACCTGCAAAATATTGCAACAGCCTCTTTCTTTCATTTAGCTTAATTTAGAGAGACATGTGGGAAATAAAAAGCAACCTCAGGAAGATCGAGTCCATTGCTTCTTTCTTTCTCATAAACACAGGCAACTGTGCAAGATTCAAAATCTTATTAAAAACAAATTAATTTTACTAAACATGACATATAAACTATACTGAAGTGTGACTTGCCATAAGGTGTTCTTAATGGGAAGGATTAATATACTTTCATGTGTTGCATTTCCAAGGGAGAAAAATATACACAACTAAGCAAAAATGCTTATGAATCTCTTAACCATGCCCAATGCATCTGTCGTGCCTATTGATCCATAAATGTATGCACTAGGCAAGTATATTGTTGAGCACCTACTGTGTGCCAGAAGTCTAAACTTAACCATGCAAAGAGGAATGCACACCTTGTGTTAGTAGTTAACCAAAAAGCAAACACCAAACTGTGAAAACTGCTGAGTGGGATAACAGAGAATAAAGAGGCAGCATTGACTGAATCTATGATCAGGATAAGGGGACAGAGTAAAAGTCAGAGTGAGCCTTAGCCAGTTTGGCTCAGTGAATAGGGCATCAGCCCACAGACTGAAGGGTCCTGGGTTCGACAAGGACACATATCTTGATTGCAGGTTCCCCGGCCCTGGTTGGGTGCATGCAAGAAGGCAATCAACAAATACATGTTTCTCTCCATTTCTCCCTCTCTCTTCCCCTCTTTCTAAAAATCAATGGAAACATTTCCTCAGGTAAGGATTAACAAAAAAAGTGAGAGTAAGGAGTTAGGTGGCAGCTGAATAGAGGTCTGAAGCCAGAAGGAGCACAGAGACCAGTAATAGAGCCATCTTTTTTGCATCACACTATGTAATGTTTCAATATAAAGAAGGCAAAACTTTTGTTTGTTTTGCTCTTTACCCAAGAATTTCTTACAACATTCTATGCATGTTTCAGTTATACATGATGAACAAGCTTTAGGAAACTTTTGTATAACATAGTGCCCATAGTTAATTCAGTATTGCACACTTAAAATTCACTTTTAAAATTATTAAAACAACAAACAAACAAACAAAACAACAGACAAAACTGGCACCTTGATCTTAGACTTCCAGTCTTTAGAATTGTGAGAAATAACTTTTTATGGTATTTTTTTTACATTGATAACATAATACTTCTTATGACTTACACTGAGTGGCCAGATTATTATGATCTCTAAATGCATAATAATCTGGCCACTCAGTGTATATCCCATATAATAAAAGGTTAACATGCAAATTATTCCCTCAACCCGGAGTTCAATCAAAAGGCAGGCCATCCAACTGCCTATGTTCCTTCGCCCTGGCCAGAATGGCCGGACCCACCCATGCACAAAGTCATGCACTGGGCCTCTAGTTTATACATATATATGTTGAGTGGCCAGATTATTAGGCATTCAGAGATCATAATAATCTGGCCACTAAGTGTATATGTCAAACTGTCTGAGCACATGTTTTTCCTCAAGCAAGTCCTTTGGAAAACATTTAAACATCACCTTAGATACTTGGAAAATACCAATTTGGGGGCCTAACAAGAATTAATTCAATTAGAAGGACTGAAGATGTGGGTCCCAGAATTTACACTGCATTATCTGCTGATTTTTCTGGAAATCTTGACTGTAAGGAACATGAAGGCAGGGACAAGTTTTGGTCTGTTGAGTGCTGTGTGGCCAGCACTCAGCAAGAAGCAGGTTGTAGGCTACATCCTCATAAGCATTTGTTGAATTTGGAGCAAACATTCCATTTAAATTCTATATGTTATGACAAAAAGGTAAAGAGAGACTGTGAAGATAAGACTCCAAGGACCAATTTAAACCACAATAGAGAGTATGGAGTGAAAAGAAAACCCAGTGAATTATCAAGGTTAGGTCATTTTGTGATATTATTTTGAGTAAGACAATTCTCTTACTGATGGGGGTTGGGGACATGATGAAGAATCTATGTTTGGATTTACTTTCAATACCCACATGGAAACAGGTTGTTTTTTAATAAAGACTCTGACCAGATACAGTAGAAAAATATATATATATATATATATGAAATCAATATATGTAGCCAGTGTTTTCATTGCAATATTTTCCACTATTTAGTGCAGTGGGACAAACATGGTACTGAGAATAAACGTTCTAGAATTTAATCCCAATTGTGACACAAACTACATACTAAAGGGCAAAATCATTAGAACTCTCTTAAATATCTGTTGTCTGGAGTTCAACTTGTTCTTGATGGTCCCTAAACACTGTAAAAGTCAATGATTCAATTCTGTGATTTCATCATTAAGGAATTTATTTTTCTCCCTAACAATGATCATTTAGCATGAAAGTTTTCAGAAGATACCAGATTTCATTACAAGGTAAAGCAGACAACTACTGCTGCTTGTGGAAACCGGTTTGGCACAGTGGATAGAGCATCGGTCTGCGGACTGAAAGGTCCCGGGTTTGAGTCCGGTCAAGGGCATGTACATTGGTTGTGGGCACATCTCCAGTAGGGGGTATGCAAGAGGCAGCTGATCGATGTTTCTCTCTCATCAATGTTTCTAACTCTCTGTCCCTCTACTTTCCTCTCTGTGAAAAATCAATAAAATATTAAAAAAAAAAAAAAACTACTGCTGGTCATGTAGTTCTCCTAGGTTTTTAAAGAGGAATAAATATTCATATTAATCATCTTTAAATCACCATAAATGTCTTTATTTTGTTTTTATATTTTTGTCTCTAGTTTTGTTGCATACACATCAATTGGGCATCAAGGAACAAGGGACAGTCATGTGGCAGAAGACAATAGTTACCTAAAACAGTGATTTTCAACCCTTTCCATCTCATATTTCAGCAAATATAAACTACTAAAATTCTGTGGCACACATAAAAAATACTTTTTGCTGATCTTACAAAAACAGTATAATTTTGATTCATTCACACTGGATGGCTATTGCTTTGGCTGTTGTCATTTTTATTTGTTTGTTTCTTTGTTTGATTTTTACAATCTAAGAGGTAATAGGTCAGTGCCCCTGACTGAATAGTCAGGTATTGCATGTTTTAAAAATTCTTGAGGAACATCAATATGGCCTGACACACACCAGTTGGAAAGTGCTGACTGAAAGATAATTGAATGCGTTCAGGTAAATTCTGTCATACTAACATAAACACCAGCATGCTCTAGTCTAACCCACTCTCATATAATTAACTAGATTCAACTACATGTGAAATATATGTATTCCTGCAGTGAAAACATTTTATTTTGCTCAAAATGTTTTTATTTTTGATTATTTGTTCAGTTTTTGGGTGAGAGAGGATAGATGTTGATGTAGGACATCATCTACTCTGGAGAATTTAGGACATATTTTTGGGAAGTAGTAATGAGTTGAAATGCAAATATGTACAAATCCTAGGTTGCTACACAAAGCCATGTGTGTACCCTGCTTTCTGCTGTGGAATGGAAAGGAATAAGGCAAACATCAGTCATTTTGTATCTCAACTGCTTTCAACAAGTCTTAAATCATCCCACCACTTGCCTCTGTGATCGATCTGGCAAATGAATGTGAATGAGTAAGTCAATGTTCATGGGAAATCAACAAACCTTCCCCAAGCCAATTATTTTTCATTGCTCTGCCTTCCCCACTTCTGTTTATCTTTAGGGCCCAGAGTTTTGAAGCAAAATAATAGAGACCACTGCTTGTTTTCAGGAACAAAGAATGGATGGACAAAATCATGGAGCAAGCAAGGACCGCTGTAAGATAAAGTGTAGAGACGGCCTTTTCTGTATATTTGTCCCTATTATGTTAACTCCCTCCCTGCTAAGGTGTCAAGGAACAGAGGGAATACAAGGGGCCTCTGGTGTTCTCAGAAAGCCTCCAAGAAAACTAGAAGAAAATATCACCACTAGACAACTGGCAGCAAGAAGCAGTGGTAACATTAATTTTGTTTGAAGAAAATAGAACAGAATAAAAACTAATTTGTTTATCTTGGAGGTATGTTCCCATTTGATTGTGTTTAGTGAAAACATTGGCTGTTAAGGAACAATTTATAGATCCGATCTATTACAATAGCAGTAGGAGAGCTTTAAATGAGCCTACTGAAAGACATCGCTTAATGAAATACTTTGCCGATTAACTGCAAATCTGGACCACCTTTTTTCCTGAGGAAAAATGCTAACACACACGATATGTTATCTAGGAAAATACATTACTGCATGTAAATAGGAGCATTTATCAGCAAAGAGTTTTCAAAACAATGCTGCAGATCTGTGCAGTCTTCATAAGAGCCTACCTGATCTGCTCCTTTTCACTATTCCTGCTAGGGCAGAAGTTCAGCCTCTCTTTATTGGCTCCCTTGATATCTCAATCTTTCTATCACCCGTTCGGCAACCCAAACATGTGCATACACTTGTTCACACACACACACACACACACACACACACACACACACACACACACAAACACCTTATGTGAACTTTAAATACACATCTATTAAAGTTCACATCATTTTAAAAATATTTTTTCAACAATTTGTTATTCCACTTATTTATGCATTCATTGGTTGATTCTTGTATGTTCCCTGATGATGGATTGAACCCTCAACCTTGGTGTATCAGTATAATGCCTCAATAAGCTGAGCTACCAGGCCAGGAACACGTAATTTTAAAATGGCTAATTCCTGAGACCATTCTAAATCATTGATCCCTGGAGATACAATTTAGGTTTTGGATCACTCTACAGAAATTCTCTCTTCTTTATATTTTGTATTGTTTTGCCAATTAATACCTTAGGGTATTTCTTCTACCATTTTGAAACTATTCCTTTTAATCAGCATTATTGTAGTACTAGAGGCCCTGTGCACAAAATGTGTGCACTGAGTGGTGGTGGTGGGGGTTGTCCCTCAGCCCAGCCTGCTACCTCTCACAGTCTGGGAGCCCTCAGGGGATATCCTTCTGACAGCTTAGGTCCAGGCACCAGGAGCAGGCCTAAGCCACAATCTGGCCTCCCTCTACAGGAGGCAACCAGCATGATCAAGGGAAGGCACCACCCCATCACCTCGCTGCTGCTGCTACTGTTGGCTGCCACAGCCACCAAGGTTTTTTAATCAACATGGATTTCAGTCCCTTCACCATGAGAAATTACAACTTTCTTTAGGCATTTTCAAGATGTCTCTTTCATAGGACATACTATTTCTTTCCTTGTTATTTATTTATTTATTTATCCTCATCTGAGGATAATTTTCCTTTGGTTTTTAGAGAGTGTGGAAGAGAGAAGGAAAGACAGAGAGAAACATCAGTGTGAGAGGGACACTCGGTTACTTCCTTCATGAGCCCTGACCTGGGCCCAGGCCAGGGAGAAGCCTGCAACCTAGGTACATGTTGAACTGAACTGAACCCAGACCCTCTAGTCCACAAGCCAAGGGTTTATCCACTGAGCCAAACTGG
This sequence comes from Vespertilio murinus, assembly GCA_963924515.1. Taxonomy (NCBI): domain Eukaryota; kingdom Metazoa; phylum Chordata; class Mammalia; order Chiroptera; family Vespertilionidae; genus Vespertilio; species Vespertilio murinus. The sequence continues at coordinate 70,318,266 of OZ004706.1, forward strand.
CTAGGGCAGGATATGACATTTCTCAGCCCCTCCAACATTGTATCTTCATTTTTTTTCCTCCAGGAGTGTGGTGGAAAAACTTAGATCACCTTCTTAGATTCTTATAATGCAAGTTACCAAGAACACAACAAGTGACATACCAGGAACTTAGCCAAGTAGTGGTCAGAAAAGGTGCAACCAATAGAAGTGTCCCTCTCACACTAATGTTTCTCTCTGTCTTTCTCTCTATCTTTCACACACTCTAAAACTACCTTTTCTCATGTGCAGAGAAGGGCCCTGTCTCTGCTCTGGGCCTGCTTGTGCTGCCACAGCAGTGGTGACAGGCCCCCATGTCTTTGCTCTGGGCCTGCTCAGGCTGCTGCAGCATCCTTGGCTTGCCTCATCTCACACGCAGTCCATATATATATGATTTATATATAATGACATTCACCAATCTTAAGAGTATAAATGAGTTTGATAAATGCATATAATCAATTAATCAACACTAGAATGATCCTACTTAATAAAGAGTAATATTCAAATTAACCATCACTCTGCTACACCAATAAGCCACACCCACCAGCCAATTAGAGTGACTATGCAAATAAACCCAGGCAAGATGGCTACGGCCATAGAGAGCAGGAAGGAGTCTTGGGTTTTCCAGGCAATGGAGGAAGCCAAACTTTCTAACTGCCTTTGCTGGCCTAAGCCTCCAGTCAAGGCTACAAAGTTTCAATTATAGAAGGTAAACAAATCCAAACAGAAATGGCAGCAGCCATGAAGCTGGAAAGAGCAGGAGGCTAGGGTTGCCCCTGGTAATGGAGGAAGCAAAGCTTTCCACACACCCTGGCCAGCCCAGGCTTCCACTCCAGGCTACACAGTTTCAATTATAGAAGGTAAATAAATTCCAGATACTAGGGCCTCCGCTTGGGTCGCCAGGGGGCATGACTGGCCTGCAAACCACCACCAGCCCCTCACTCAGGCTGCCCCATGCCCCAAGGGAAACCCCACCCTGATCTAGGACACCTTTCAGGACAAACCAGCTGGCCCCCACTTGTGTACCAGGCCTCTATCCTATCTAATAAAAGAGTAATATGCAAACTGACCATCATTCCAACACACAATATGACTGCCTCATGTGGTCAAAGATCCTGCTCCTAGGTGGACACAAGGTGAATATCACAAGATGGCCAGCAGGGGAGGATATTTGGGAGGGACCAGACCTGCAAGGGAGGGCAGTTGTTGGCAATTAGGCAAGCAGGGGAGGGCAGTTAGGGGTGACCAGGCTGGCAGAGGAGGGAAGTTAAGGGCAAACGGGCTTACAGGGGAGAAGTTAGACATCAGTCAGGTTGGCATGGAAGTGGTTAGGGGGTGATCAGGCTGGCAGGCGTAAGCTGTTAGGGGCAATCAGGAAGACGGGCAGGTGAGCAATTGGGAGCCAGCAGTACTGGATTGTGAGAGGGATGTCTGACTGCCTGTTTAGGCCTGATCCCACTGGCATTCGAACATTCCCTGAGGTGTCCCAGATTGGAGAGGGTACAGGCTGGGCTGAGGGACACCTCCCTGCCCCTGTGCATGAATTTTGTGTAGCAGCCTCTAGTATAATAATAAAAGGAAAACATGCAAATGACCATCACTCCACTATTCCCAACAGCCAATCAAAGTGCATGTGCAAATTAACATGAAAAGACAGTGGTAGCCCTCCCCCCCTACCCCCCCACCCAAGCTGCTACAGGCCTGTGGAAGTCAGAAAACTTGGGCACCAATGCCTGAGGCTGCAGGCAGCCAGGGAGACCAAGAAGCCCCCTGCTCCATGATCCCAAGCTGCAGCCAGACTCAGAAGCCACCCACCTTGCATTCTGGGGAGACAGAGAAACCAGGTCCCAGTGTCTGAGGCTAGCTGTGGCCCCAGAGATGAAGAGACTGTCTTCCCGTGATCCCAGGCCACAGCCAGCAGCAGAGGCCTCACATCCGCCTGCCACATTTTCTGGGGGAGACAGAGAAACCGGCCCCAGTGCCTGAGGCTGGTTGCAGCCTGGGAGATGAAGAAGCCGCCTGCCCCATAATCCCAGGCTGCAGCCAGCCAGAGAAGTCACCCACACTGCATCCCGGGATAGACAGAGAAGCCGCCCACCTGCAGTCCAGGCACCAGCATCTGAGGCTGGCTGTGGCCTGGGAGACGGAGAAGCCATCCACCCCACGGTCCTAGGCACCAGCACTTGTAGCTGCAGCCCAGACAAAGCACCTGCCCACCATCCCCTGCAGCTGCAGCTGGCCTGGGTGGCTATGGCCGAGCAGAGGGAGGAATCCTGGGTGCCTGTGATCAGCTGTAGGAAGGAATCCTAGGTCCCAGATGTGGAGTCCAGGTAGAGGTGGTTAGGGGCATTCAAGCCAGCAGGGAAGCAGTTAGGGACAATCGGGGTCCCAGATTAGAGAGGGTGCAAGTCAGGTTGAGGGACACCCTCCCCCGACCCCACCCCCATGCATGAATTTTATACACTGGGCCACTAGTAATATAATAATATTATTTTCAGCTCAACAAAAGGTACCTTGTGATTCCTTAGAGTCAATCTGTTACTCCCACCTTCAGTCACTTGCAAATGTATCTACTTTCTGTCAGTATAGTATTTTCTAGGATTTTTACTCAGTGCAATCATTGACCTTGTAATCTCTTGTGTCTGACTTCTTTCTCTTAGCATTATCCTTTCAAGATACATCCACTCAGTCACATAGTATCTGTAGCTTGTGTCTTTTCATTGCTAAATTTTGAGAAGGATTGTATAGATCAGTTTTTGAAAATGTATACTATATCAAAATTTAGCTTTAGATTTATAAACATGGTCTATATCTACATTAATTTAGGTCTTCTTTATTTTTATCAGCAATGTCTTTTTTAGTTTTAGTTACATATCTTGCACATATTTAAAAATTATATTCCAAGCATTTTATATTTTTGTGTTGCTATAATTTAAAGTTTATTTGTTTCAACTTCCAATGGTTCATTTATAATATATACAAATGCAATTTATTTCTGTGTATTGATATTAGATGCTGAGACCTCACCAAACTCAGATATTTCTTGGAGCATTTGATTTTTGTAGAGTCCTTAGAATCTCTGTATATAAAAGCCTAAGTGGCCATTACAGCAGAACAACCAGTCACTATGATGCACACTGACCACCAGAAGGCAGATGCTCAACTCAGGAGCTGCCCGTGGTGCAGCCAGAAGCTGGGCTCATGGCTGGCAAGTGCAACTGCCATGGTAGGAGTCTCTCCTGACTCCATGGCAGTGCTACCAGGCGGAGGCAGGCCAGGATGAGTGTGAGCAGTGTGGCACCCAGACCCGATTCAGGCTCCTCCCTGGCCGCTTGGAGGAGGCCACTGCTACATCTCAAGGAGTCCCATGCTGCAGGAGGAATGTCTGACTGCCAGCTTAGGCCTGATCCTGGTGACGTGCTCTGTAGAAGGCAGTCAGTCTGAACATCTCAGTGACTCAGGGAAGCTTAGGGAACTCAGGGTGATCCTGCCACCACGCTTGACTCACCCACTCAATCGTGTTCACAGGACAGACTGTGGTGGCCCAGCATGTGTATGTGCAGCAGCTGCTGAAGCTCAAGCAGCAGGCTGTGCAGCAGCAGAAGGCCATCCAGCCACAAGCTGGCAGTCAGACATCCCCCAAGGTGTCTCAGATGAGAGGGTACAGGCTGGGCTGAGGGATCCCTTCACCCCCCCCCCCCCCCAGTGCACAAATTCTGTGCACTGGGCCTCTAGTTTTTTTTTTAATATAAACAATCATGCATTTATCAATATTTTTTCTCCCCTTCAACTACATATACCTTTTTTTCTTTCCTTAGAGTATTGTCTAGGAATTTAAGAGCAATGTAAAATAGAAGTGGTGAAATTTGATATTAATGCCTTATTTCTGCTAAGAGAAAAACTTTACTCTTTCATCTTAAAAGTGATATTAGATTTAATGTTGAATTTCTGTTTTATTCCTAGCTTAGTAAAAGCTTTTATCATGAATATGAGTGAGTTTTGTCAAATGCTTTTAACTACATCTATTTATTTTTGAATTTGTTAATGTGGTGTATTATGGTGATTGACATTTAAAAATTTAACTAACTAACTTTCTAGGATAAGCTGTATTTGTCCACAATATGTTTTATTTCAACATTATATAACTCAATTTGCTTAATACTTTAAAGGATGTTTACATCTTTTTCATTAATGACCTTGGCTTTTGATTTTCTTTTCTTGCTAAGTTTTTCTTATCTTTGAATAATCAAACTGTAGACCTAAATTTAGAAATGGACAGGTCCCCCCCCCCTGTTTATTTTTCTGGAATATATCATGTAAAATTGGTATTTTATATGTTTTAAATTTCGAAGAGATCACCACTATGTCACCTATTTTTTATGAGAATATTTTAACTATATATTTAACTTCCTCAATAAATGTAAGGTTATTTAAGATTATCTATTATACCCTGAGTGAGTTTTGATAATTTGTGTCTTCAAGGAATTTGCCTCTTTCATCTAAATTGTAGAATGTATTGGAATAAAATTGATTATAATAATCCATTATTATAATTTTATGTCAATACAATCTTGAGTAATTTCCTGTGGGAACCCTTGACACGACCAGCGTGGTTCAGGGCCCACACTCAGGGTCCGGTTTCTGGAGAAGGCCGTACACTAAAAATGAATAGACTGGAAAAGAGTTAATTTGGGGAAAATGCAGGCCAGGAGGGGAGTCAAGCCTCTAGTGGGAAGTCTCACCCTGGCCCCATCTAGCCTTTTGCCATTCCCTTTTATTGAGATTCTGAGACAAAGACATTGCTTAGGCAGAAAAGTTCCAGCAGCAGAAAATTAACAAGAATTTACATATGATTAACAAACTAAAGTTGCCTCAAGCTCTACTACCTCAACTAGACAATGAGTTAATTGCTCTGACCTTTCAGAGCCATTGAGGTTGGCCATCTCTTTTTGCATATTAACAATAGTGACAATGTTTGGTTTCCTTAGACACTTCTTTTTACATTTTATCACTAGTGACTCAACCTAGAGTCAATGAGTTAGTAGCTCTGACCTTTCAGAGCCATCAAGGTTGGCCAATTCCCTTTACATTTTATTACCAGTGAGAATGTTAGGTTTCGGTTCCCTGCAATTTCCATTATTTCATTGCTTATATTGGTAATTAGTATACAACTTCCCTTTTGTTAAGTTGTATGAGTCCCTGTAAATTTTGGAAATTAAACCCTTATTGGAAATAGCAATGGCAAATATGTTCTCCCATGCAATGGGCTTTCTTGTTGTTTTGTTGATGGTTTCTTTTGCTGTGCAGAAGCTTTTTATTTTGATGTAGTTCCATTTTTTTAAAATTTCTCCTTACTTTCCATTGCTCTTGGAGCTTTATTGATGAAGATATTGCTATGTCATATGTCTGATATTTTTCTTCCTGTGGATTCTTCTAAGATTTTTATGGTTTCCCTTCTTACATTTAAGTCCTTTATCCATTTTTAGTTTATAAGAACAGACACATATACCAATGGAACAGAACAGAGAAACCAGAAATCAACCAAAGCCATTATGCTCAATTAATTTTTGACAAAGGAGTCAAAAGTACACAATGGAGTCAAGACAGTCTCTTCAATAAGAGGTGTTGGGAAAATCTGACAGATACCTGCAAAAAAAAAAAAATAAAACTATACCACCAACTTATACCATACTTATTTGCCATAAAAATAAACTCACCCCTGGTTGGCAGTATAAAACAAAACAGGAATAAACTCATTTGTTTTTCTTGATTGTGTTTATATTTTCTATGTCATTGATTATTTATTCATTTTTGCTTCTTTTTTAATTTTCTCTTCCTTTTTCATATCCATAGGAAGATATTTGAAATATTCATTTAAGACCTTTTCTCCTCATAAGTTAACTTTAGATACACACAATAAATTTTAATATGTTCTGTATAACTTTCATGTGGTTCAAAATATTTTTTAACTTGTCATGTAATTTCATATGTTAACTATTGTTTAATTAAAATATTTTGAGATTTTAAATATATTTTTCTATTATTTAATTCTACTTTAATTCGAATATGTTAAGTTATTGAAACTTACCATCCAAAATATGTGTGATTGCCAATATTCTGTGTCTACTTAATAATTAATCTTTAGCTATTGTAGGTGGAATACTTTTATAATTATCAATTATATCAAGTCATCAATAGTGTTATTCAAGTATTTTTATTGATATTTTTATAGATTCTCTGTTAGTTTTGCTATCAATTACTTTAACCTGATAAATCTAATGATAAATATAGATTTCTTCTTTCCATTCTATCAATTTTGGTTTCATGTATTTGAAGCGCTGTTATTAGGTGCTGCATTTTGAGGAAGTAACTTTTTTTTTATTATAAATATTCACTTAATTCCCAATAATATTTGCTTTTTGCATATAAAATATATCAAGTCCTTTATATGTATATATATATATATATATATATATATATATAATTTATCTTTTCATTGTTTATATAATTATCACTATTCTTCATTCATATATTCCTTATTGCTATATAATATTTGGTTTGTTCTCTCTGCACACTCTTTTTCATTTTTCCATTTTGCCTACTTTTGCTTTGACATATTGTATCATCACATTTTTACTGACCATTGTATTTGTACTTCTTTATTTTCATTTTTAAATTTGTTTTAGACTTTACAATATAAATATTTAATTCCCATGTTCAAAATTTAAATAATATAATATTATTTTATTACATTTGGTAACATATAGTATGATTGACTTAAATTGGAATATTTTCATTTACCCACTATTCACTGCCTGATTATTTTTATATGGTTATTATTTTGATTTAAACTATCTTTGTCTTCTTCAGATATCTAAAAATGAGGAAAATTTCCATTCACCATTCTCTTTACCATTTTTATGGCAATCTTTTGTGTATGTTCAAATTTCCATCTGATATAAATTTTCTTCTACTTGGAAAATATTCTTCAAAAGCTATTTAACACTTTTTCTTTACATTGTAGTGAAGATTTCAAAAGTAATAACAATAAATTATGAAGTTGATAATATATGGAGAAGTAGAATGTATAACAAAATAGTGCAAAGTTTGGAAGCAGAGATTTTGAAATATACTATTGTGTCTCATTTTAGGCATGAAATAGCAAAATATCACTTTAAAGTAGATAGTGATAAACTAAAGATGCATATTATAATCCCTAGAGCAAACACTAAAGTAAACAATAGTCATAGCTAATGGCCAGCAAAGGAAAAAATATTATGATTAATATTTATTCCAAAAAATGAAAAAAAATGGGAAAAATTAAAACAAAAACAAAAAGCATATTGCAATATTTAAACCCAACCATATCAATGATCAGGTTCAATTCTTAGGTTAAACACTGTAATTAATGGCAGAAATTATAAAACTAGATATAGAAAACAAGATCTGACTGTAAGCCATCTAAAAAAATATTTCAAATATAAATATGCCAATGGTTAAAGATAAAATAGCAAAATAAGATATACTATGCCAATTTAATTCAGATACTAGAATATGAATTTCAAAGAAAAAATATCTATATTATTAAAAGAGTAATATGCTAATTAGACCATGTCAACTGGACATTTTCTGGACTTCTGACTTGCTTTCAGTCAAAGCCACGGTGGTGGGGGCTGAGGCAAAGATAGCTAGGGGTGATTATGCCAATAGGGGAACAAGCAGTTAGGGGCATGATCAGGCCAGTATGGGGGAGCAAGCAGTTAGGGGCAAGATCAGGCCCGTAGGATAGGGGAGTTAGGAGGTGATCAGGCTGGCAGGGGAAGGCAGTAGGAGGCAATCAGGTTAGGCTGGCAGGGGAGGGCAGTTGGGGGTGATCAGGCCAGCAGGCAGAGGCAGTTAAGGGCTATCAGTCAGGCAGGCAGAGGATGTTAGGGGTGATTAGGCAGGCAGGCAGGTAGGCGGTTAGGAGCCAGTAGTCCCAGGCCCTCAGCCACTCCTTCAGTGGTGGCCAGGGCAGGCAGGAAGTTTGGTTTCCTTCATTGCTGGGGGCAACCCAAGCCTCCTGCTTGCTCCAGCCCCATGGCCACTTTGATCTTTGTTGGGTTAATTTGCATACTCACTCCTGATTGGCTGGTGGGAATAGCAGAGAGAGGGTAAATTTGCATGTTTCTCTTTTATTAGTGTAGATGTTTGCTGTAAACCAGTATATCATGTTACACTGGAAGAATCCTCATGGATACCCTGTTTCTCCGAAAATAAGACAGTGTCTTATATTAAATTTTGATCCCAAAGATGCGCTAGGTCTTATTTTCAGGTGATGTATTATGTTTCCATGAAGTAGGTCTTATTTCGGAGGATGTCTTATTTTCGGGGAAACACAGTAGTATTTTGTATTTACTGTGTCTCTTTAATATATATATATGATTGATTTCAGAGAGGAAAAAGAGGGAAAGAGTGATAGAAAAAACAATATTGGCAGATGATCATTGATCAGCTGCGTCCTGCACCCCCCCATTGAGGATCAAGCCTGCAACTCTTTACTGAATTGATCTTTCAGGCCGCAGGCCAACGTTCTATACACTGAGCCAAACCAGCCAGGTCTGTGTCTCTTTTTAAATATATATTTCATAGAAGGGAAAGGGAGAGAGAGAGATGATAGAAACATCAACAATGAGAGAGAATCATTGCATGCCCCCGACTGGGGATCAAGCCCACAACCAAGGCATGTGCCCTTGACCAGAATTGAACCCAGAGCCCTTCATTCTCCAGGCTGACGCTCCATCCACTGAGCCAAATCAGCTAGGATTATAGTGTCTCCTAAGTGCAACATTTTCTCTTGCGCTTGATTTAATCTCGTGTTGTGTTGCATAGTAACATGCTGTACAGGTCTATAGCCTAGGAGCAGCAAAAGACTGTACCATATAGCTTAAGTATGTATTAGGTTATAACATCTAGGTTTGAGTGAGTGCACTCTATGTGTTCACACAATGATAAAATTGCCTAACAATGCATTTCTCAGAATGCATCCTGCCATTAAGCAGCACATGACTGTACTGGAGAAAAGAGAATTCTTCCCAGTTCATTTTATGAAGCCATGGTTACTCTGATACCAAAACCAAACTCATTACAAGAGAGTAGATCTATAGACCAATATCACTTATAAACATGGAAAGATGAGTTAGAGGGGGAAGAGAAACACTGACAAGGAAGGAAGGAATGAGGAGCAGCGGTGACCAAGAGAAAGAGAGCTCAGTGAAGTGGTGGGCAATGATTTATAGTGTTTGTAGGTTAATCCTTCAGATAAATCAACTTCTGTTACTTTATATTGCATTTGCATGATCATTTTGGAATTACTTAGATTCTACGATGTGTTTAATGACCAATGCCCCATGTTGTGTTTAGTATTGAAAAAATACATCAGAGGAACAACAGTTCAAAAGCTCTGGAACCAAGTGAAGCTCGCAGGCTAAGTCTCTGCATCCCCAGATGAGCCATGAACCCGTCGTGGGCACAGGGCTACATAGAAAGCTCATCATCCTGGGTCTCTCACTATGCAGAGTGGGGATTACATAAGCACTCAGGTGTTTCATACACCATGGGCTTCATATGTACTACAGAGGCGGATTATTTTTGCAAGATAACAGCCCATATTAAGGCACATATGTGTTTATATTGTTTTTGGCATCTAGAGGCCCTTTTTACTAGATTTTGTCAACCACGTTTCCTTTCTGAACAGAGGCCACATACAACAATTGGATGAACAATTTTGCAAAATCCCTCAAGGGGCCTCTCTTGAGGCTGAGCCTATATGAGATCACAATATGAGAATATGGCTTGGCTGGACTTTTATTTCAGTAAGTGATCTCATTCACTTATAGCACTAATCATTTTAACAGGAGAAAAGTACAGCCTTCCAGAATCACAGCAGGATAAAAATAAGAGAAAAAGCATGTCAGAGTGATCTTGAGAATGTTCCCATGTGATTTTACACGGAACATTTTCCATTTATACATCATCAGAATGGATATACAGTCTGATATTACTGGTAAAAGATATATTAGAAAAGTCAACTTAATGCAAACAAATAGGATTTCAGGCTGCAAAGCTGACTTACCTGGTTTGGATTTATTACATTTGACTTGAAGAAAAGCACTTTCCCCCCTTTGGATGTGCTTTCATTATAAGACACATAACATCTGAATGAACATAGTTTGCAGATGAGGATATTATAATATGTTGGGTCTACCTGGTGTACAATATCTGAATGGAAACTGGACATTTTAACACAGGTACCCTTACCATGCATCCTGGTTTTGCTTTACTTTATTTCTACATTTGGGTTAGCTAAGTAAAGCATTTTTTTTGTTTCTATTCACCATCTTTCCAGCTTTAAATCTGTTCCTTTGCTTATTTCCACTTAGCCACAGTGAAAACATTGGTCCATAGGTGCAATAAAGCACTTTTAAACCTCTCACACTATGGAGAGTAAGGTTACTTCCAGCTAAGCCTACCAAATCTGGAAAGCACACCGGACCCAGAAATAAAGCTGACTTAATTCTGTTTTCCATCAGTAAATGCACCAGGAACAGATCCAAATAAGTTCAGGGAATGGCTACATTTTAAACAAAAATAACGTATATACTTGGGTAAGACCACAGGTGAAAGGATGGTGAGTGTTTCTATAATTGCATGTGTGGCAATCATGACTTCTGGGATTTATGAACAGAATACTGGGTAATACACCCCACTGTATGGCATGTCAATTAGTAGAAGACTGGGACAATTACTGGAGATGCCCACTGTCAGTGGAACTGCTCATGAGGATTTATAAATCTTGGATTAATAATGAACTTCTCTCAGCTTCTATGACCAGGCCTCATCTGAAGATAACATCTCCACCCTCACTGGTCAGGACACACCCTACAATGGAGAAAACCTCTGGGTAGTGAGAACCTCACACCCAAAGCCTGTTATCAGAGCCAGAGCAATGACATCAAGTCAGAATTTCCTCATTAAGCAACTTTCCCTTCAGAATGACTATAGTTACTAAAGCCATGGCCAATTTCTCCCAAGTGAATAGGAAACTGTTACAGCAAATCATGGCAGTCTGTATCCAGTTTAGCCTGTAGCCCTTTCTCATTGCCTAATATCTGAGTGTTTCTACTCATCTGTAATCTAGATTCTTATACATATAACTGCTTCAGGCTTCTTTTCACTTGTTCTGACCTCACTACTCAGTACTCATCCTCAACGTGCCTTGGGAGAGATCCTGGTCCACAGCTACTAATTTCTCCCTCATTTGTCAGCTCTTCATTGAGCATTCCCACTCTTGTCTGTTTTTTACTAGAAGGCGATTCTACCATGAAAAGCCAGTTTTCCTGTGTAAGTCTTTCATTTGTATTCTACTTTTTTTTACTGACATCTCCATGGACTCACTTCTGGGAATTAGAGTCAGCATCCTTCTGACCTCCATTCTGGAATCTACACTATTTTCCTTTTCCATGGAATAAAATTCCTGCTCCTTGGAGGCTGATGCCAACCCCTACTCATCCACCTCATAAATTATCCACAGACTTTTCTGCTCACTCTTGCTCATTTACTAATTATTACAGTACCTGGTCAGAGTCTTTTTCTCTTGGTTAAGTTAGACCTTTATTTTAGTTGACCTTGAACTTCACTTTGGCCACCTGTCTACCAAAATAGCCTCTTGGGTTTTTTTGTTTGTTTGTTTGTTTGTTTTGTGGGTTTTTTTTTAACCTTTCTTATCCTGTCCATTCACCTCCACTGTATTTTACATTCTGATCCCTATAGTCACATCCCAGAACTTGGTTTCTTTTGAAACTCTTCTACCACTGGACAGATCTTTCAGAAGCTTGGTTGAAATGGACAAAAAAAAAAAGAGAAAATGTGAGGAAAATTTAGAAATAATTTTTGTCTTTATTTTTACACCGATTACTTTAAATACACATTCAAAAAGTGTGTTGTAGAAAATAAATGGGAGAAAATTATGAGTTGAATTCAACAACAATGGAGAAAGATATTTTAAAAAGAAGGAAAAATATAAAAGAATAGGTTGAAGAATTAAACTTGAGTAGAGGAACTTTTCCTTTGAAAGAAATGAAAAGAGGAAAAAAGCAAATGCTTATAATGGTGACAAGTTTAGGGAATGCATACTTATTGGCTTCTAATCCTATATAATAAAAGCCTAATATGCAAATTGTCCCCTCCAATGGGAGTCCTGTTGGGAGTTAGAACACTTGCTATGATGTGCACTGACCACCAGGAGGCTGCATGGAACATGGTGGACATTGGCAATGCTGTGCTGGCAGCGGGTGGCAGTGGGGTCCTGATGGGCCCCAATTAGAGTGGGACTGGGGCAGGATGGTGGAGCAGGTGAGTGGACAGTGCCAGGCCAGGGCAGGTGTGAGACACTGGTCGCCGGGTAGGGACCCGATCGCCCCACTGCTGCTGGGCTCCCATGTGCTGAGGGAGCCGGGTGGGGACTCAATGTCCCGCCAAACCAATCCCAGGGCAACCAGCAGTGGTGGTGCCACCTGGCTCCCTCAGTGCATGGAAGCCGATGGCAGCAGGACAATTGGTTACCTACAGGCGGCAACTGGCTAGAGTGGTGGGTGGAGGGTGGCAGGGCCAAGTTCTCAGGCCATAAGGGAGAAAGGGCAAATAGCAATGTTAAAAATATTTCTTCTAATTATTTTCCTTTCGATGGACATGAATCCGTGCACCAGGTCACTAATTTCTCTATAAGGAACACAGAAATTTCTTGCAGAGAGTGAAAGAATGGAAACAAAGCCAAAGACCTAAAGAAAATTGTATAATTTTCAAAGAATATGGTCAGACTGTGTTGCATATTCAAATGAAGGTCCAAACCTCAAACATGTCAGGATAGATGAATAGGAATGATAAATTGATAAATGTTTATTGAACTAGACAAAGAAACTGAAATTGCTGATGAGTGTGGAGTTGATGGACAAGTGGAATGACCTTTGTTAAGGAAGGAAGTAAAGCCACATTAAAGGGCTAAAAGATTAAGAATAAATTGGAGGCCCCTAGCTGTTTTGGCTCAATGGATAGAGCATCAGCCTGTGGACCAAAGGGTTAAATTCTGGTCAAGCCCAGGTTGCGAGCTTGATGAGGGGTGGGTATGGGGGGAGAGGTATGTGTGTGCAGGAGGCAGCCAATCTATGATCCTCTCTCATCACTGATGTTTCTGTTTCTCTCTCCCTATCTCTTCCTCTCTGAAATCAATAAAAATATTTTAAAAATTATAAATTGGAGGAATTAAAAGACAAAAAGCATTTGAAAGGTTAAAATATATATATAATGAACACAGAAGAGCAAAATTGAAAGGTAAGAGATAAGAAAGAGCAAAAACCGTGAAATATTTCCTACTATGCCTTTTTCACACAAAAATACCATGATAGGAAGCTTATATTAACTCACATAGAAATATCACTTCTTCTTAAAAGAAAAGTTATTAGGGAATTCACAAATCCTAAAGCAGATAAACACATTTTAGTGACACAATGAATTTGTAATTTAGAGACTGGCAGCTTGTTCAGCCTTGTTTTAGACTAAATGAAGTGGGATCTCTAATCCAATCATTTATTTAAAGAGGAAAAAGCAGAGCTAGAAAAGACTCCTTCAGTGAAAACAATTAAAATACCAATTTCATAACTAATTTATTTAACTACAGATTTTTTTTATCCCCTAACCCCATAGCAAACAGACAGATGGCAGCCATTCCTTTAAAAAAAATAAATATAACAGACTGAATCAACACTCCTTTAAAAAAATAGAATATTATAGAAACCACAATCAAGTTTCTATTTCATGTAATATTTTAGTTAAGAAATGAAAAATATGTTTTGACATAGACAAATTGAAGTCAACCCTAGGTAAGGGCATGAGTCAATGCAAGAATTAAAGAAACAAGAATAGTAAATATAATAAAATCATGTACCTTTTTACAAGCACTTTTTTATTCTTCATCAAAAGTAGAATAAAAATACAGGCAATAATAGCATTTTAAACATTAAGAAAAAATGTATTTGTTCTGTTTGACTTAGGCATTCAGTATAGATGCAATGGATCTTCTAAGAAGAGTTTCTTGATAAAACCTGGAAATTAAACATTTTAAAATATTATATATCTAATAAAGTATTTCTTGCAACCATATTTTATTGCAGGAAATTCATAAATAGCTGGTGGATCCATTGCACTTTCCAGTAGGTTGTGAATTCCAGGAAAATCTTTAGCCATGGGGGATAGTCAATTATATATGTTACTGCTCTACACTTGACTATTCTTGTTCACTAAGGACTGTGAGTCAAGTTAATCTTGTGTTCCCAAGAGGCATATACTGGCTGATGTCAATGAAGTCTCTGGTTGACTATAATCTGCACAAAATTCAGTTGCAGTGACAAAAGCTCTTGGCCAAAGCTATCAAGAAAATGAAATACAGCAGAAGTCAACCTGGAGGCCAGTTGTTTGGGGAGCATTTAATGACAGGAATCAAGAACAGTGATATGTGTTCTGTCCAGGTTTAATGAAAGGTAGTCACAAGTGAAGGAATCAGCAAGAGCATTCTCTGCCCTTAAGTAGAAGAAGAGCGACAAGGAAAGCTTTCTCATACTGGGTGTCAAGTATTCAAATTGAACACCATTTGGCAATGTCATCACTCAGATGTAAACAAGCAAATGATATAATCTTCCTGATCTCTACTGGAGTAGCAGTTATGATCAGTGTTAGCTGCAGAGGGGTTAAGTAACCTCTCTCTCTGAGAGGACAAGGAAGAGAGCAAACAATCAAAACAATTGTGCATGTTTATTCATTTTTCAACATATATGTATCAGTACCTACCATGAGCCAAGTACTGTTTTAGGTATTTGGAATACATCAGTGTAAAAAACAGACAAAGCTCCTTGTGTAGCGTACACTCTACTTGGGTGAGATAAGCAATAATAATACTATATAATAAAAGACTGATATGCAAATTGACTGAACAGCAGAATGAATGGTCACTAGGATGCACACTGACCATCAGGGGGCACATGCTTGCTGCTCAGCCAGAAGCCCTGAGCTGGGCTCATGCTGGTGAGCCCAGCAGTGATGGTAGGAGCCTCTACTTCCTCCAAGGTAGCACTAATGATGTCCAACTGATGGTTTAGGCTGCTCACCATAGGGAGCCAGCCTAAGCTGTCAGCCGACATCCCCTAAGGGCTCCTGGACTTCAAGAGGGCACAGACCAGACTGGGGACACCTCTTCACCACCCTGAGTGCATGAATTTCATGCCTCGGGCCTCTAGTAAATGTTATAAATAAATTAGAGAGTATATTAGAAAGTGAATGCTTTATGAAAAATCAGGAGGACCAAGTCAGCAGAGGAAGGGATCCTTTTCATTAAATAAGGTGGTTGGAATTGAAACACACACACTGGCGCGCGCGCGCGCGTCACACACACACACACACACACACACACACACACACACACACGCCAAGTCTTGAAAGACTTGAGGGAATGAGTCCTGTAGATAATGAGTCCTGAGAAAGTTGATGTAAGTACATGAGGGAGAGTGAGCTTTGAAAAAGGGACTTAAATCTACCTTCTCTGTAAAGCAGGAAGCAAGGTCATCTACTTTAAAAAGGAAAGCTAGGGTTCCCTTTTCTCCACATCCTGCCAGAACTTGTTTGTTGATTTGTTGATGATAGCCATTCTGACTGGTATGAGATGGTACCTCATTGTCGTTTTGATTTTCATCTCTCAGATGATTAGTGACTTTGAGCATGTTTTCATATGTTTCTTGGCCTTCTGTATGTCCTCTTTTCAAAAGTGTCTATTTAGGTCTTTTGTCCATTTTTTATTAGATTGTTTATCTTCCTTTTGTTAGGTTGTATGAGTTCCCTGTAAATGTTGGATATTAAACCCTTATTGGAGATAACATTGGCAAATATGTTCTCCCATGCAGTAAGCTTTCTAGTTGTTTTATTGATGGTTTCTTTTGCTGTGCAGAAGCTTTTTATTTTGATGCAGTCCCATTTATTTATTTTCTTCTTTGTTTCCATTGCTCTAGGAACTGTATTGGTAATGATATTGCTATGACATATGTTTGATATTTTTCTGCCTATGGATTCCTCTAGTATTTTTATGATTTCCTATCTTACTTTTAAGTCCTTTATCCATATTGAGTTTGTTTTTGTGTATGGTGTAAGTTGGTGATCTAGTTTCATTTTTTTTGCATGTATCTTACTAATTTTCCCAGCACTATTTATTGAAGAGACTGTCTTTACTCCATTGTGTGCTCTTGACTCCTTTGTCAAATATTAATTGAGCATAATGGCTTGGCTCAATGTCTGGGTTATCTGTTCCATTCTATTGGTCTATATGGCTGTTCTTATGCTAGTACTGCAGACTATTGCAGCCATGTGGAAAACAGTATAGAGTTTCTTCAAAGAGTTAAAAATGGAACTCCCATTACGCTTCTAGGAATATATCCCAAGAAACTAGAAACACCAATCAGAAAGGATATATGTACCCCTGTGTTCATAGCAGCACAATTTACCATAGCTAAGATTTGGCAACAGCCTAAGTGCCCATCATCTGCTGATGAGTGGATTAGAAAACTGTGGTACATCTACACAATGGAATACTATGCTTATATAAAAAAGAAGGAACTTTTACCATTTGCAACAGCATGGATGGACCTGGAGAGCATTATGCTAAGTGAAATAAGCCAATCAGAAAAAGATAGATATCACATGATCTCACTCATTTGTGGAATATAAAGAACAACATAAACTGATGAACAAAAACAGATCCAGAGACAGAGAAGCATTGCTCAGACCATCTAACCTCAAAGGGAAGACAGGGGAGTATAAAGAGTAGAGGAGATAAGAGATCAACCAAAGATTCCTATGCATGCATGTTAGCATAACTAAAGAACTGGGACACTGGGGCAGTGTGGGCTTGGGGTTGTGAGTGGCTGGAGGGGTGGAAATAGGGGAAAAGGAGACATATCTACTACTTTAAATGATTTTTTAAAAAGGCAGGCTACAGTAAAGAATTAATGAGAATAATTAGAGATAGGAAAAACCACGATAAGACATGTGAGAGAAAGGTAATCAGGGACAGTATAAAATACATTCTTAGCAGTCCTGGAGGTCTACTTAGGTTGTTGGACACTAAATATATATCTCTAATAGATATAATCATAATTGTTGCATGGTTTTCTGCACACAATGCTTGACAAAATATGATTACACTTATTCTAAATTGGGAGTTGAATTGGCAAGGAACAGAGGGATAGAAGAGCAAAGTTTGCTGGTGAAAGAGCACATGTGGAGATGGGTCAGTGGATTTAAGCTCAGAAGAAAAGACAGTGAAGACACACATGGGGCAAAGAAAGAAAACAAAGGGTCTCAGGGGACTGGGAGATGAGGAAACTGTAGTAAAATTAAGAAAACATGAGCAATAAATACATAAAAGGCTGTGGTCTGAGCAGGGCTTTATATTAAAAACTTTGCGGATTAAATTATTTCAGGCAGTGGAGATGTATAATCTTGAGAGTGAGTTACTTAGAGTTTATGGGGGAAGGTGATTGGGTTGTAAAAAATAATCTAAATATCTGTCTAATCCAGTGTTCCTTCATACTGAAAGGAAGGACATTTCAATCTGCATAATATTTGTATTTGAGCTTTAAAAATATAGGCGTTTCTTTCACTTACCAACTCAGTAAACCTTGAGCAAGTTTACTAAGTATAAGAAACTTCATTTCCTCATTGCAAAATGGATTAAATTGCAACAGACGACTAGTAGAAGAATAAAGGTATTAACGCATGTCATATGTGCCTAGTTCGGTGCCTGACCCAGTAAAACATAATAATCTACACATGTATTCATTATTAGGTATTTTTCACATTTAAAACATCTGTGGTAACAATGTGTCGTAGGCACTTTCCCCATGAAACTACTTTCAAATCACTGAGGTTTCTCACTCTCATCTTTTTATGACTAGTAATGTTTCAGAATTAAAGCATTGTTATCATCCCAGTCCCTGCCTTCCATAATGGTGTCCTGTGGGAGCACAGGTCCTTCTCTGCTAGGAACTGGACCTTCATGGACACCGGATATTGGACAGAGAAGATGTGAGTAGTCATAGGCATAGAAAAGTGTCTTTATTACAGACCAAGTAGCCATCAGACAAAACAGTTATTCAAAGTGGCCTCACGTAGTAGCCGCACCAAGTAGCCCTTGCTAATATAGTAGCAAATACGGAAGCCAGACTAAGCAGTCACACCCTACATAAAAGCAGCCTCACTCAGCTGGCCAATAGCACATCTTACACTAACTTAGGCAGAAGAGACTTCTTGCCAAATAGTGACATCAATACTTGGACTGCAGAAAGGCACACCTGCGCATTGCATGCAGTACAGTCCGCGTCCTTGCTTTTGCACCTGCGTATGGCAAATTGGCCTTGAGCATCCGACGTACTCTGTTTAGGGCTCCCACATCTCCATAGCG
The DNA here is from genome assembly GCA_963924515.1 of Vespertilio murinus. Taxonomy (NCBI): domain Eukaryota; kingdom Metazoa; phylum Chordata; class Mammalia; order Chiroptera; family Vespertilionidae; genus Vespertilio; species Vespertilio murinus. The sequence goes on from OZ004706.1 coordinate 70,336,819, forward strand.
AATGAGGACGGCTAATACAAATCGAGGAAAATGATAGTTTTAAGTAACAGCTGAGGTTGGAAGATCTGACTGGCAGGAATCTGGAAGAAAACAGTACCTTTGCTGGATGATGTAAAATCAAATGGTGCAGAAATGACATCATGATGGTATTGACACAACCATTTTGTCTGAAATATTACTTGATTTCCCCACACTTAACTTTTGGCTCTCACCCAAAATTCTCATAAGAAATTTCAGGAAGTTCTAAGAACATAAACTGGAGGAATCCAAAAATGATTGACAGCAATACTAGGAAAAGATTGGGCTGTAGTGGCAGAGCACCCTTTCCTATGGTCTTGAAAGAGACAAACAACCAGAAACATTCTTGTTTATTCAAACACCTCTACCATCCAGACACAGCAAACAAGGAACTATAGGTTCCAGCTTGAGTAAGAGGAACAAAATAATTATGAATGATGCATTAATTTGAAGAGTTAAGAGGATTTTTGACCTTTCTGTGATAGCAGAAATGTGGGGCTTTTACCAAACCAAAGAAAAAGTGTTAAAAGGAAGTCTTTATAATATCCTTATGACTATAATAAATGTTTGACACAGGTTTGAAGTTAAAAGTTATACCCAGAAATTGTCTCTGAATTGAGGGTTCCCTTATAATCTGATTCTTCTGAAAATGTCATGCACATCTGCCTTTAAGAATAGAGGGTGTGGTATAAGGTCTCTAATCCTGGCTGGTGAGTTAGGTTGTTTACAAAGAGTAACTCAGGGCAGCTGAAACAGAGAAAAAACACACCTCCTGGTACAGGACAAAACAAAGGATAGCCCTGGCATTGATGCTAAGGTTAAATCTGGGAACAAACAGGCTATAATTGGAAAAGGAGTTATGAGAAATATGAGCAACAGATCAGTAAGTCTGAGGGAAGTTGGGTCAGATTAAGGACTCCAAGCAGGAACAAAGGGAGAGAATCGGTGGCCACGTTTTTAGGGTGTTGGGAGGAAGTTACTCTGCTGGTTGAGACAAAACAAAGTGTGACACCTCTTTAGAACCTGGAAGTGGTGGGTATAATGCATAAGAATCAACATTATTTTACCCTGATTGTAATAACTTTTAATTTATATTTTTATAGGTAAAGATTGATAATAATTTTTTCTAGCAACAAAAGTAACCAGGATACAAAGAATCCTACCTAATAAGAGAGTAATATGCAAATTAGCAATCACTCTGCTATAACCGAAAGCCATGCTCATCAGCCAATCAGAACCGGTGGTGTTCTTTCTCAGTTCAGCCAATCAGGTTAATTTAAATTAACCAAACCAAGATGGCTGTGGCCACATAGTGAGCAAGAGCTTTGGGTTTCCCCAGCAATGGAGGAAGCCAAGCTTTTCACACACTCTGACTAGCCTAGGCTTCCACTCAAGGCTACTAAGTTTCAATTATAGAAAATAAATAAATCCCAAGAAAAATGGCAGCAGCCATGGAGCTGGAGAGAGCAGGAGGCTTGAGTTGCCCCAGGCAATAGAGGAAGCCAAGCTACTGCAGCCCTGGCCTCTGCTGAAAGCTACAGAGTTTCAATTATAAAAGATAAACAAATCCTAACCAAAATGGCTGTGGCCATGGAGTAAGCAGAAGGTTTGGCTCTGCTTAAGACTATAAATTTTTAATTATAGAAGATAAATAAATCCCAGATACCAGGACCTCCACTTGGGTTGCTGGAAGACGTGGCCAGCCTGCAAAGCACCACAGGCCCCTAGTCCAGGCCACCCCATGCTCCAAGGGAACCCTCACCCTGATCCCAGAATAACCTTCGGGTCAAACTAGCTGGCCCCAACAGTGCACCAGGCCTCTATCCTATCTAATACAAGAATAATATGCAAACTGACCATCATTACAACACACAAGATGGCTGCCCCCAAGTGGTCAAAGATGGCTTCCCCAATGTGGACACAAGATGGCCACCAAAGTTGGATAGCAAGGAAGGGCAGTTGGGAGGGATCAGTCCTGCAAGGGAGAGCAGTTGGGGGCAATCAAGCCTGCAGGGGAGGACAGTTAAAGGTGAACAGGCTGGCAGAGGAGGGAAGTTGGGGGTGACTGGGCCCCCAGGGAAGAGCATTTGGTGGGGGACCCAGACCTGCAGGGGAGAACAGTTAGGGGTGACAAGAACTGTAGGAGAGGGCAGTTAGGGGTAAACAGGCTGGCCCAGAAGTAGTTAGGCATCAATCAGGCTGGCAAGGGGGGTGGTTAGGCATCAATCAGGCTGGCAGGGGAGTGGTTTGAGGCAATCAAGAAGGCCGGCAGGCAAGCAGTTGGGAGCCAGCAGTCCTGGGTTGTGAGAGGGATGTCCTACCGCCTGTTAAGGCTTGATCCTGGTATTTGGGGTCCCAGATTGGAGATGGTGCATTCTGGGATAAGGGACACCCCCCATGCATGAATTTTGTGCAATGGGCCTCTAGGTTAGATAATATTTATCCTTTAAGTACTATAGGTTGAATAGAACAGAATATAACTGATATGTGGCTAAGAAATAATGTTATCTTGCAGTTATGTGGCTACAAAGATTTAGGGATTTTAATAATGAAACACATGATGTTAGAATTTTGTCCATTTCACTTAGGTTTTTTGAACTGTTCTATATAGCGTGTGACTCATGACTTAGAATACATAACAATTGAACCCACATTACGGTCACAGAAGCACAGGTTATATTGCAATTGGTGAACGACAAACACAGTCCTTCATTCTAACCTGATAGATGTTTACATTTGGTCCAGGATTTAATGACATTTCAAAAATCTCAATCTGCCACTTGGCTTCTTTCTCAGTTCTGTATAGAATCTTACTGTGCAGCTCTCTTAATCACAGGAAAGCAAATTCTATTCTATCCTATGAAATAAAGAGGTAATATGCAAATTGACCATCACTCAACACACAAGATGGCCTACCCCATGTGGACACAAGATGGCTGCCATAAGATGGCTGGCAAGGGAGGACAGTTGGGGGCAATCAGAGCAGCAGGGGAGGCTGTTGTGGGCAATTGGACCAGCAGGGGAGGGCAGTTAGGGGTGACCAGATTGGCAGGGGAGGGCTGTTAGCGGTGACCGGGCCAGCAGGAGAGGAAAGTTGGGGGCAAGCAGGCTGGCAGGGGAGGACAGTTAGGGGTAATTGGGCCAAGGAACACCACCGGTTCACATTTGGGGTCAGGGAGGTTGGCTCCAGGATGTGTCCAGCCCTTCTTGCTCAATCCCAGTCAGCCAGACCCCAGCAGAAAGCTAAACTATCGATTGGAACATCTACCCCCTAATGGTCAGTGCACATCATATGATGTGCACTGACCATTATATGAAATGCTGAAAGGTATTACTTAAGAAGAGGAAGAAGATCAAGTGAATTAAAAATCTGAGGAATAGAATAAACTGGTGAATATAATAGAATTAGGGGCAAAGAAAGGGAGTGGATAGATAATTATCAGGGTGAAAGGGGTGTGGGGTGCAGAAAGAGACTGGATTAAAATTGTATAACCTATGGATGAGGACAATGGTGGGGGGAGGGGGTAAGGGCAGAGGGTGGGGTGGGAATCAGGTGGAAGGGAGCTATGGGGGAGAAAAAGGAGAAACAATTATAATAATCTGAGCAATAAAAATTTATTAAAAAAAAAACAATAAAAAAATGTTTAAAAATGAAGGAAAAGGATAAGTCAGTTGCCTGAGGAGAGGTTGAAGAATATCAGCAGCTTCCCCTATCTGCCTCTCACTGGAGAAGCTGTAACTCTACAATGCCTCTGAGATTGGATTGCTTCTGCCAAGTCTTCTTACATGCCCCCATTCGTAAAAGTCTAAAGTCTACATTTAGAAAACAAGGAGCAAGTCAGTCACAATATGAAGACAATAACCCAAAATCAGGCCTAATAGCAGTTACCCAAAGCAAAAGAAAGGCTCCAAAACCACAATTAAATGAGATCCACATTACTCTTCCTAAGACTTCCTGATAGCTGAACAATGGAGAATAGATAAAAATCAAGAAAAGTCCTGGTTTCAGGCTCAGCAGTTTGCCAACCATTCTGTTGCGGGGGTAGCCTTCAAGACTTGTGAATTAACATTCAGTCTGGAGAAATATCTCACTATGGAATTAATTTTGTTGTTATTTCAATGCTTTGTCTTAGAAGTCTTTCCCATGTGTAGCATTCAAATAAGCTTTCTAGTGAGGGGAGTTAAAAATTTTCAGTGGCAATAGTCCTATTCTTCAGGGTTTATTTTCATCTAGCACATTCAAAATATCGTAAGTTATTTCTAGTTTCTCTTTGAACATTGAGTAACCAGTGCCCTGATGCTATAATGAGCGTGAAATATAGGTGGTAGCAAATTCTCACCACTTCCCACCACCTACTTTCGTGATTTGGAGACATTTTTACTCCAGTCCCATCATAGCTTCTTGCATGCACTTATTCTTATGATATCATTGATCTAGGCCTCCAAGGCAGAGTTGCCCGTGTCCTGCAGTTGGAGAATTATCCTTAGCAGCTTACTTAAAGGAATCTGATGTTGATGGATGTAAAACTCATCTCCCCTGAGAGCTGATAAGACACTATCTTTACTTAATTTTCTTTAATGTTTAGGGTTTTGAGAATAATTATTTTGGTACATACTTTTTATGCAATAGTGAGATGTCTCCACTAGTCTGTTTCCTCTTAGAAGCCTCCACTAATAAAGAAAAGCTCAGTTGGATTTTAGACAGGTCTACCCTTGATCTCATGCAGGACTGGCATTTTCTGCTAGATCTGAGTGTCTCATTTTTTTGCCTTCTTGCCTTCTTGCCCTTATATTTCTTTGTCTTATGATCCATCATGAGAGACTTGCAATGAATCCGAATATCACTAAAAACATTGATTGTTCACACAATTTTTTCTTCAACACAATGTCCACTAATCCCATTTTACTTATTAACAAAACCTAAATTTTGTTAAACTACTTACCGCCCAGACTCTCTCACAGAAATACTGACTTAGAGACCCAGCTCGGGCTAAAGAGATATATGTTCATGTTACAGGGTTAGAGCTCAAAGTGGTTTTAAAAGAAGACAGAATGGACAACCCTGCTCTATTTGTCCTTTGCCCATCACCCTTTCACCATTTTTCTTCCTGGAATATAGACTTGGTTCCTAAATATACAGCATTAGCCTTGATCCACACACAACACACAAGGGCCAACATATAGAACCAGCATTCTATAAACTACAAGATTAGACTAGCATCCAAAGTATTGGACTAATACCCAAACAGGACAAGACTCAATCTAACATTGACCATACTTAAATGTGTAGCTAATCCTCTCTATACTTTTGTAAGCCTGATTCTATACATCAATAGTTAAATATATAATATTCAAATTTTCAAATTAATGTTTTGATAATTTCATTATGGTATTTCTCCTTTACCTCTCAAATCATCCCAAATTTTATGTAACAACTGGAATGTGTCCCCAGTCCAGTGATCAGCAAACCGCAGCTTGCAAGCCACATGTGGCTCTTTGGCCCTTTGAGTGTTCTAACGCTACTTCTTCAAAATAGACTCTCCCAGGCCGAAAACTGAGTTCTGCACATGGGCCACGAAGTTTCTATTGCACTGTATGTGTGTGCCCACTTGTAGTATTTTTTGGAAGAGCCACACTCAAGGGACCAAAGAGCTGCATGTGGCTCGCGAGCCACAGTTTGCCCACCACTACCCCAATCTTCAAGGGGGTGTTTTCCTGATAGCTCTTATTCTGAGTTGCTTTAAAAGAATGGTTCTCAATTATTTCCTATATTTGGGTTACCTATGAGGAGTAACCCCCCAAAAAGAGACCTGGTTTCAATTTCTGATTTAATATTTACTGAATCAATGCACACCTTCATAATACTCTCCTCAATAGGACTTAGGTATGACTGCATCCCTGTCCTGCTATTATTTCTGCCCAGATTTGCATTCAAGGTCTCTTTCTTTTCTATTTATGTGTCCTACACATCTTCCAAAATCTCAGACTTTTTGACCACGAGCTCTTTCTCTATCTCAATCAATCTGTTTAGCTTTATTTTTCTCTCATTGTTTCTGCTCCTTTGTTGATAGTAAGACAAAAGCATAGTTTTCAAACCTCACCAATTTTTTTCTTATTCTTAGAGGCAGAGATTTCCAAGGATAGGCATTTAAAATTGCCGTATTAGCTTTTGTATTTTCAATAATTTATCTGAGTCATTCAAACTATTCAGAAAGGGAATCTGGTTGGCCTATCTCTCTGTTTTATCCATGTCTATGTCTTCCCTGGAGGGGCAACTCATAAATTGACTGCTCTTGGAGCTAGCAGTCTCCCCTAATTTAATCAGGTATGGAAAGAAAGCTTGGGGATTCCAAATAAAGCTGCTTCTTTATTGCAAAAATGTGGAAATCATGATTTTCTGAAACAGACTTTGGAAGCTAGAAGACACTGATGGGTGTTCTAATTAACAGAAATGACAATCTTAATGGGGTCCTAAGTCCAGTTAGACACAAACCAGCTACTATCACCAGGTGTTTGTAGGGGTAAAGGAGGCATCTGCCTCTATTCAAGAGATAAATTACTTTTTTACACTCATGTGTCAGTTAAATCTAGAAGATATCAGATAAAAATTTTGAATAGATTAATAATGCAGTGGAATGCATTTTGAGGAAATACGAGTTCTGGAGGAAAAGCATTAGAAAAGAAGAATGTAATGAAGCATAAAGTCAAAGGAGACCTGGGGTAGGTCCCTATAGTAATAAGAGAAGATGGAACATGGGTGACCCAATGTTGAGTTTGCTTTTTTAGATCATGATTAACACTGTAGGGATATGAGTTTGATCAAACACATTAGATAACCCCATATGTATGATTAATAAGCTACATTTTTAATATTGAGCATAGAACAAATTCTAAAGAACTTGCTGTAAAGAAACAAATGCCTTTTTAAATACAGTATGTTGCCAGAAATGGAATCTAATTTGCTATATAACTATTGGTTAGCATACATATAAATGAAACTGATTCTGGATGAAAGAAAATATCGTCCAGTTGTCCAGTCCTGTAGGCTCAGTGCACAAAATGTGTGCATGGGTAGGCTCTCTAGGCCTGGCTAGTGATCAGGGCTGATCTGTGGTGCAACCAGTGTGGGTATTGAGGGGCCCCTGCTGGCACCCACCTCAGCTAGCCTGGAACCTGTGGGCTGGGAGCAGCTCCTACATTGAGTGTCTGCCTCCTGGTGGTCAATGCATGTCATAGCAGCCGGTCTTCCCGGGAGTTGTTCTGCTGTTTAGTAGATTTGCATATTAGGTTTTTATCATATAGGATAGGAATTTGGTAATAAATACCAAAAGTAAATAATCCAAAGTAGCATAATAGCTATAATGTACACATATGTTTATGTTGGTGTATGGTCTAGAACAGTGGTTGGCAAACTGTGGCTCATGAGCCACATGTGGCTCTTCGGTCCCTTGAGTGTAGCTCTTCCACAAAATACCACGTACGGGCATGCACATAGAGTGTGATTGAAACTTTTTGGCCCATGTGCAGAAGTTGATTTTCGGCTCTCAAAAGAAATTTCAATCATTGTACTGTTTGTATTTGGCTCTGTTGACTAATGAGTTTGCCAACCACTGGTCTAGAATGCGCAATCAAGCTTTGTACAAGTGGCACTTTGGAGCAGAAGTAGAGAGAATGAATCCCTTTTGCACAAAATTTATCTATGTGCATTTTCAGTGTTAGTAATGTAAAAGCATGAAAAACAACATAATAGTTCCATTTTAAACTGTTTAAGCAGTCTGCTTACCCCAATGTATCTTTTAATAGATAAAATATTAGTAACAAGCTAGAAGACCAATGAACTTATAAAGCAAATACTATTGAAAAGCCATTTCCCTTGCTGTAATCATTTCTTCATTTAAGTCATTCTGCTTAATAATAGAGTATACTGGGAGCATAATGAGGCAAAAAGCTATCAAAGTGATTGTTGCCAAGAATGCTGAGATTGAAAAATTGCTCGCTTTTGAGCAAGGGCTTGCTATAACCATAGGCAAAGATTGAGGCAGGACAAACATTTACATTTCAAACAGCCTGCTAGGAAGAAACAGTCAGGCCTGCCTACAATTATCCCTGCCCAGGATGGCGATTTTTAGATAACAAGTTGCAGTGAAATGTCAGGAAGTAGTGTCCCATTTTTAAAGTAAAGTTTTATAAAACAAACAAACACATAATATATGGTAGAAAGAAAAAGAGATTGTCCATGTCTGGTTCTTCTCTTTTGGCCTGAGGAGGCACCTCAGAAAATTTTGCAAGATGCCAGTGCTTTGGAGAAAAAGACTTGATAAGTTTTATACTAAATTGACAATGTAAGTGACACCAGGTAGTCAAAACCACCATCACAATAAAACAAAAAACAAACAAAAAAAACTTTGTTGATAGAATATGTCAAATAAAAGTATAGAGTTAGGAAATATAAGCATTAAAGAGAATTTAGAACTCCTGTCCAACTAACCACACACCCCAAGAATCCCATTTAAACGATTTCTGATGAATAAATAATCCAATTTTGGGGGTGAGTCATCACCCTTCCATGCATCTCTAGTTCAATCTCTCATTTTCATTCATTTTATGTAAGAGGATCCAGTTCTGCTTTCTTTAAACAATTTTACATATATCTCCTAAAGTACACATTTTTTACCTTTCCAAGGAGAAGGAAAAAATGAAACAAGACAGCCCAGACACCTGGGAGCTGGCCAGATACTAGTCCTTAGGTCTTGGTGTTGCTAGAAGCTGGTCTGACACTCACAGCTTGTCCTTAATATTCTGTTGAGTATATACCACCACCACACAACATCTCACAAGGTGAATCTGGACCATGATGGATCAAGACAAAATCAAGATCACTTGGCAATCTTCTCTGAGGAAAACATGAGCATTGTGCAAACCACAAAAATGAACAAATGGCCCATGTATTGGCTCAGATGTATGATTGTTGCTGCTTTATAGATTTGTCATTGTTCTTAACTTCTCTCCTTAAAAATACTCATTTATACACCCAATCTTAACCTCACTTCCTGACATCATTCAATCCAGAGAAAAGCCCAACTTCATCCCCAAAATTACTTTATCCAAACCCAAATTCTTTAATAAGAACTTAGATTGTCTAAATGACACTCCGCACACCTCCCTTGTTGCAATGAAGAAAAACCTAAAGCTATGATCAGGGGTAATATGCACCATTGAATCAGTAGTAACATTTCCATTTCATAAGTTTTCACCAAGTCACCACCATCCGTGGCATAGCATCTAGACCGAATATTTATAGTAACTTTGAATTTCATGCTGAACTTTAATCAAACCTTATTTTCCTTCCTATTTCTCATGTAGCGATAATGAAGATTTGCTCGATGCTAAATGATATATCTAAATTGTGACATTTAGACTTTCCAACAATATTGAAAGGTAATATAAGTTTATTTCCATTTCTTTACTTAGAAAACCGAGGAGCATAAAGATGAACTATCTCTTGTAGATTCACACAGAAAATAAATGACAGAAGCTGGATTTAAACCAAAGGTTGCTGAGTAGCCCTGTGATCTTTTCCTTGCATTATTAAAAAAGTAGACTACTTGATATTATTCCAACGTGTTCTATATTTTCTAGCTCCTGTGATTTTGCTGCTGCTGTGAATGTGTTCCATTCATTGTTATTTACTATCCTTTATAGCCTCGCTCAAAATTCTGACTTTTCCATTATATATCTTTCCTGCAGCATTTGCCTTCCTGTTCATTTACTTAATCAACATGTATTAAGCTGTGCCTATATTTGCACTAGACTAAAAGCTCCTTGAAAGCAGTGCTTTTTTAGTGAAATTAGCATAAACATAAAGGGTAGGAAGGGAGGTCATGATTTAGAGATCTCCAAAAAAATAGTTAAGTGCTATTAAAATGTAGGTTATTAGAATCATTAATCATTTTCATACACTTCACCCTTTATCCCTTTTATGCCTCTCCCTCAGAAATGTATTTATTATTCACAGATTGTTCTTGGAAATAACTGGTGAATGCTGCCATTTGAAGCTGAGTAGCCTTCTCTTTCCCTATGCTTGGTCGGATACTAGCAGTGCTCCCAGCTGAGTCGGTCTCATCTAGGCTCCTGCTGGCTCACCAGAGACCATCTGTTTAGTCCGTCATTCAGTCCATTGGCCAGTGCCCATCAGTCTCTACTATAAAATCCCCTTCTCCAGCCACATGGTCATGTTGTTGGCCCACTTTCCCCAAATAAGTGGTCATTCCGAGAGGAAGCCTACAGTGACTAAGGAAGGCTAATGAAACCTATACACTCCCAGCTGAGCAAGCATGTCCCCAGTACCAGTATGACATTCAATGGCATAGTGCAGGTACGTTTGGACTGCCCTTTCATGGTCATTGTAACTTGCATATGCATATGGGCAAGGTGATTAGAGTCAGGTATTGCTTAATGACAGGGATGCATTCTGAGAAATGCATCCTAAGATGGTCTCATCATTGTGCAAACGTCATAGAAAGCCCTTACACAAACCTAGATGGTATAGCCTACTACTCAGCTAGGCTATATGTTACAGCTTATTGCTCCCAGGTTACAAGGGTGTACAGCATGTTGCTGTAAAAAAAAAACAGTATGAGATTAAGTCAAACAGAAGATGAAATGATGCAATCAAGAGTCACAGTTAACACAAGAGGTGTGAGGCTGCTGCTGGTATACATAACACAGCACATTTTTAGAGAAAACTTTCCTTTTAAAAATATTTTTATTGATTTCAGAGAGAAAGGGAGAGAGAGAAAGAGAGGTATAGAAACATCAATGATGAGAGAGAATCAATGATGAGAGAGAATCATGGATTGGCTGCTTCTTGCATGCCCCCTACTGGAATTGAACTTAGGACCCCAAAACTTTCTTTTTATAAGAAAAAAGAGTAGTATGGCTGGTATGGCTCAGTGGTTGAGTGTTGCCCTAAGAACCAGGAGGTATTTATTGATTTCAGAGAGGGAGAGAGAGAGAGAGAAACATCAATAATGAGAGAGAATCATTTGACTGCCTCCTGCATGCCCCACACTGGGGATAGAATTGCAACCCAGGCATATGTTCGGACCAGGAATTGAACAAATACCTCCTGGTTCTCCCCAGTGTGGGGCATGCAGGAGGCAGTCAAATGATTCTCTCTCATTATTGATGTTTCTCTCTCTCTCTCTCCCTCTCTGAAATCAATAAAGATATATTTAAAAAGAAGATAAAATAATGATAAAATATAGTGTAGTAAATTAATAAATCATTAACATAGTCATTTATTTATCATTCTCATGTATTAGTTACTGTACATAATTGTTGTGCTATACTTTTATATAACTGACAAGGGTAGTTTGTTTATACCAGTTTTACTACAAACACAGTAATGCCTCACCCATATCAGAGCTATAGCATCAGTAGGTGATAGGAGATTTTCAGTTTCATTATAATCTTATGGAACCACTATCACTTATGAAGTATGTCATTGACCAAAATGTCCTATTCAATGCATGGCTATATTCCATTCAGGGTATGTGACAACACAAGGGATCATGGGCAACACAGGAGAGATATCAGAGAACTACTGAAGCGCACACATTTTCTGTACTGTCCTGAGATCAAATAAACCAAACCCCATCTACCAAGCTATTTTAGAGAGATATGCAGGGTAGAAGTCCATGGATAAGGCATTTTTATTCCAGGCAGACTTCACCTAAAGAGATTGCTACATATTTGAAAGATATAGAACAATATAAATTGGATTTTTAAAAAATATTATATTCCCCCCCTTGCTTTAAGACGTAAGTATGGGCTCTATCAAAAGGCCAGATTAAACATTGGACAAGGGAGGATAACAATATCCTTTGCACATTTCGTTTATTCTATGTTTGCATATGGCCAGAAACCAACCAACCTTGCTGACTGGTTGAACCTCTAGTTCATGACCAACAGTCTCAGATGAACTTTATTTCTCATTATGATCATTCTATATTTCCCAAATCGGTTTACCCTTAGACTCTTCCAAATGACTTTTTTACACCTCCTCCTTTTGCCTGAAACTCCTCCCTCATCCTCATTTTCAGCTGATGGTCTTGCTCCTTATTTACTATTCAATTAAGGTCTTCCGAAGAGAACTTCCACAGACTTTCAACACAACATGTACCAACCTGCTGACATGTACACCCACATAAGGTATGTTTGCTTCAGTGAACAAAAATGAAGTCCTGTCTACAGTCAATCTCTCTACTTGTTCACCAAATTCTACCTGCCCTGCTACTCCAGGACATCATTCCAGCCATCATCCTTCCTTTCATTCCTACCTCATCATTTTCCCTTATGTATTAGATTATTCACCCTGGCACAAAAATACCATATCTCCTATACTAAAAACATTTTTCAAAGACATTTCCTTTGATCTTACTTACCCCTCTATGTAACTCTCATTTTGAACCATTTTGTAAAAATGTTCTTCAAAATTGTAGTCATTTGCTGTTACCAATTCTCTCTTCCTGTTTTCTTAAGCTTATACCAATGATTTTCCTCTCCTGTCCTATACAATTTATTTCATAAATGTCACTGATGATCTCTACCTCACTTAATCCAATATTCAAATATACTCTTATTAAACTATCAGCACCGTTTCACATAGTTCATCACATTCTTCTTCTTGAAATACTTATCTTGGTGTCCTAGGTGATGCATTCTATTTCATTTTCTCTTATCTTACGAGTGGTTTATTTTAGTCTCTTGGTGAATCCTCCTCTTTTCCTCCACCTCTTATCTTTAGAATGGTTCAAGGCTTGATTCATGGTTTTGTTCTCTTTTGTAGGTATACTCCCTCCTTGGCTATCTCACTCAGGTTCATGGTACCATTTTATTTGTGTATGTGTGTGTGTGTATGTGTGTGTATAAATTCATCCCAGACCATACTCCTGCATTCCAGGGTATGTATCCAAACAACTTGCTTGAAATATCCAAGAGAATGTTTAATATCTCATATAAAAACACTTAAAAATTAGACCCTCAGGTTTTTTCAGACTTGTTTTCATATCCCAGTAAATAGTAAAAACTCCAGTTGCTCAGGACACAAACCTGAGAGCCATTCTTAGCTTCTTTTATCTCCCATCTCACATGGATTTAATCAGGAAATTCTGCTGTCTCTATCTTCCGCAAAGAACCCAAATCCAACCACTTTATATTTCTTCAAACAGAAATACCCTGGGTGAGGTCACCATAAATCCCTACCTGAATGTTTTCAAAACCTTCTGAATGATGTTACTCTTTCCAACAGATCACGAGCCTCCTCTCCAAAAAGCCTATAACATTTCCATATTTTCTTCAGAATAAACCCTACCATTCTCAAAGTGGTCCACACAGTCTCATGTGGCCTGGCTCCTGTTTCCTTCTGATCTCACCAGTCCCTCCCCCAACACCACCTAACCCACCCCAGTCTCCTTTTATTTCCTCAGTATTCTTAGGCACAATCCCCCCCCCCTGAGGGCCATTATATTAACTGCCCCCCTGGAACACTCTTTCCCTTGAATCATATACTATGCATCATCTCCTCATGCCCTGGCCCAAATGCTACATTGACATCCTATTTCAGCAGCAGTTTCTCTACCTTGACTCCTTTGGCTATTCTAGCTTTTGTTTCTTTTCCTATAGCTCATTTTGGTTTCTCATAGCCTATTTAAATTAGTTATTTATTATATTTATCACGTTGCCTATCTTCTCATTATGAAATATAAACTCCATCAGGTTCATATATTTTTCTTTTAACATTTTATCTCAGCATTGTATCGCAAGCACTTAGAACAGGGCCTGAGAGAAGAAAGAACAATTAAAATAAATCCAAGGTACACATTTCATACATCTAGTGTCTCGCATGCAGCAAGTTCTGTCTAAGTAAATATTTATTTCCTTTTATCCATTATCTTTCTATTTACTCCATGGAAACATTTCACTGTCTATGTTATGCCTTATACAGATTATCTAGGTACAAAGAGAATTTCTTTTCATAGCTTCTTGTTATCTGTTCCTTAACTTAAAAATAATATGATTTTCAGACTTCCTAGATCTTAGATATTTTCTTCTTAAATTTACAGAAACTAGGGAAGATGTTTTTCAGGGAGATGCTGGATATGATGTGTTTAAATTATAGCTTGCTGCCCTACTTCTCTGTGTGTTCCGAAAACCTTCTGATTATTTTGGGTACAAAATATTATTTGGGTACAAAGTCTACAATTCTGTCTGCACCTAGTGCAGACCACATTTCGGACAAACAGAACCATCTATGTACAATCCTGGCTTGAAGAATTAGAAGGAATTATCCCAGATTTGAAAGATCAGCGTTCTGTTTCTTATTTTAAAGTAGGATTGATTGTAGAGAACAGAGTGTTTGTGCAGGGAGTCAGTCTTCTGATTAATTCAAAATTGTTTATCTAACTCTGCCATGGAAACACTGCAATTTTTAACAACCCTGAACATATTTTCAGCTAAAGATAGTGCCTTAGGAATGACTAATAGTTTCATCTTAAGTTGAGCCTCACTCCCACTCTCTGACTCCCCTAGTCCCGTCTCTACCTTAATAGGTAGCTTTCCAATAAAACATCTTAGGCCAATAAATGACTAAAATAACAGATAAATAGCTCTGTATACTCCAGTGCTGGTTCTGGGTCCAGACATGAATCTACTCTGAAATGTCAAATTGCATTTGTAGCATTAGCATATTTGAATTTCAATGTATGTGCTTTTGACACAATTTGTTAACAACAGCAAGCATGTTTCTTCCAGTCATAGTGATTTGTAGGCTGCCAGTCCCCTGATAACAAATTTTCTTTAGACCTTGGCACTGGTATTCTTTTATACAGTAGCATGTGCAACATGGCATAACTGACTTGTGCAGGATATTTATAGAAAATTTAGAAAGATAATGGGGCAAAGAGAAAAAAAAATGTTAGCTGAACTAAATAGACAGCATCAACCAGAGTATAGATTAAAGAACATGTTTCATCACCTCCGCTGTAATTATAACCTTGATTATCAGAGGAATGTTTCATGGAGACTGATATTCTTGTGTGTTTTTTTAAATTTACAGTTCAAAGGGAATGTTTGACAAATTGGCCCTCAAATTAACTTGGCATCTGTTAAGGTCATTGGCAACACTCTGCCTGGCATGTTTTTCCTCCTGCCTTGCCTTTTACCCTCTCACCCAACCCCTCCTTATGTGTTTTTAAGCAAATAAAACATGTGACATTTTTGTGTCAGAGAGATTTTATTCATAGCTTCCAGTGATCTGTTCCTTAACTTGAAAACAATAGGATTTTCAGACTTCCCCGATTTTAGATATTTTCTTCTTAAATTTACATAAGCTAGGGAAGATATTTTTCAGGGAGACCCTGGAGATGATGTGTTTAATAAAAGACTAGCTTACTGCCCCACTTCTCTGCCCATTCCAAAAACCCTCTGAATAATCTTCTTTATTAGAAACACCAATTCATTATCTCTTCTTACCTCTAATAGAGTGGGGATTGAACTTAAATCTGCAGCCTACAGCTTTCTACAGAGGGAAAACTACTCCACCATCAGCCACTGACACACACAAACACACACACACACACACACACACACACACACACACACACACACAATCTATATTAAGGGAAGGCTGCATAGGCATAATTACAATGTGGTAAAAAATCAGAAGTTTGAGGGAGATACCAAGACTGATTTTTGTTTGTTTGTTTGTTTGTTTGTTTGTTTAAATTGAGGGGAGAACAGCCTACGCTTAACTGAGTGATTCCTGAAATTTCTGCCTCTCTTAAAATATCTAAAAATATTCTTATTTCATCAATTGATACTTATATCCATGAAAAACAGGCATTGCCTTCAGTTAGATATTAGGGTTAAAATAAAATAAAATAAAATAAAATAACCTAGAATATACAATCACTAATTTACATTTATTTGCTTTATTTTTTTCAGTTTAATCATTTTTGGATTCAGTAGAGAATAAATAAATTAGATCGATGATAGATAGGTAGATAGAAATGAGAAGGCTAAAAAGGCTAATTAAAATGTAACCCTGATATTTTGGGGGCTGGGGG
Organism: Vespertilio murinus; assembly: GCA_963924515.1. NCBI lineage: Eukaryota > Metazoa > Chordata > Mammalia > Chiroptera > Vespertilionidae > Vespertilio > Vespertilio murinus. The sequence goes on from OZ004706.1 coordinate 70,352,964, forward strand.
TAGCGATCAAGCCCAGTGTACATTCTTGATAACCTATAATGAAGTCACTGCCTCTTTCCCAGAAAATGGCCTTGCAAAACCTGTTACCTAAATACAGAGGCAACAAACTGTGAACAGTGCACAGCCTTGGAAGGGGGACAGGGTTAATAGTGCTGGCGCCAGGCCAGGCCATCAGTTATGGTCTCAAGACCCCAACACTTGGGGCCTTTTTTGCAAAGCCCGAGAAGGTACCAGAAGCATAACCCATATTTGAGAAATAAAGAAGCCAGAAAGATATAAAAGAGAAGCCCCCTGCAAGTTACTTTACTCAGATTTGGGAAGTCATTCCACTGAGTCCATAAGCGTAATAAACAGTGTAACTCTTTTTTGATAAAGTGTTGCTTGGTTTTTCTTTTAATAAGATAGATAATATTAATACTATCTGATCTTTTTAAAGTTCAGTGTTGCGAAAACAAGTTTGGCTCAGTGGATAGAGCATCGGCCTGCGGACTGAAGGGTCCTGGGTTTGATTCCAGTCAAGGGCATGTATCTTGATTCTGGGCACATCCCCAGGAGGGAGTGTGCAGGAGGCAGCTGATCGATGTTTCTCTCTCATTGATGTTCCTAACACTCTATCCCTCTCCCTTCCTCTCTATAAAAAAAATCAAGAAAATATTAAAAAAAAAATAAATAAATTACAGTAATGGATTATATTTGTTTAAAATCCCACCTTAAGTTTAATTAACTAAAAGAATAAAGAAGGGCCAATATTGAAATTCAAAGTCCTATGGTACCATGTCATTCTGTCCATCTGTATTTTAGTTTCAAAGGACCTCTGGAATTTTTAAATTTAATTTTGATGAAATTCTGTTGTCAACTAAGGGCATGAGTATGAGATTCAATCATCCCTAAAGTTACTCAGGATCCTTCCTTTTCTTTATCTAGAATATCTGTGCTTAAAATCACTTCTATATCCCTCACTGTCTATTGCAACAGTTCTTTTATGTTGTATTTGTTCAATGTGCAAGAAGAATTTAGAAGGATTGTATTATATCCAGGACTTGCTGAAAATTAAAGATAAAAGTGAGTTTTATTACTGATTCTTCTACTGATAAAAGTTCACAAGTTATAAGTAGTCTTATGGGAAATACTCAATGCTGGATACTCTCCATAACACAGGGCCTCAGACTAAAGATCCAATCAAGGTATGGTGGAAAATGCTGTGTTAACACTTGTGAAAGATTTAATGTGAGACTCTGAGCTCAGTCAAAGGGCTACTAACAATGATAATAAAATTGTTCTACAGTGTTATGTCTTGCATCTTCATGTAAATAATGAAGATATTTGGCCTGACTGGTGTGGCTCAGTGGTTGAGAGTCAACCCATGAAACAGGAGGTCATGGTTTCATTTGCAGTCAGGGCACATGCATCATACTGACAAAGACACTGAAAACTTAGATTGAAAGGAATATTTGCCTGACAAAATAGGTTCTCTGGGCTTTCCATCTTCTATAGGCAGCAAACAAAAGGAGAGAAAACTATATCTATCTGCAAACACAGGTCATCCTAATATATAAAAACCCAGCCACTAGTTTCTTATAAAACGCTGAGAGAGTGTCCCTCAATGGGCAAAATCAAGATCATGGAGGGTAAAGCTAAAGGTTGCAATGAACCATTTCCTTAGCAAATCACATCATAATCAAGGAACATTCTTTGCCCCCAGAGCAATACCATCTGAATTTCAAAATGACAATGAAACAGTAACTGTGAATACTTTGGGTTCTATTGCTTTTAGAATGTAAATATCTAAAATGTCCCACTGTTTTAAGTTTGTTGCATGAGGATCAGATATCATATCACAAGTCTCTTTACTCAAGAAGTATAATCTAGGAGCAGCACACCTGAACAGATTCCCCTGCCCCTGGAACCAATTTAGATGACAGTATTCTGGACTTCAAGCCTGAGCCTGATGATATAACAAGAGAAGATTTTGGAGGTCTTAAGAGGGGTATGATGATAGTTTGCATGTGGAAGGGACATGAATCCTCTCATTCCTAGTGGGCAAACCGTGGTGACTATTACATTGGTGGGTATTCATTGTTTTGCTAATTTAAGTTTGGAGATTGTCAGGTTCTGTTTGATTATATGAATTGGTGGTAGGAAGAGAACACGAAGAAGCACATTTACCTGAATGGATCTTTACTTTCATATTCCACATTTCCCCAATAATAAATGTTAATCACTCTTTAGATTATACACACCTATTTCTAGTTGGCTTTAGGCTTTTGTAGAACCTTCTTGGCTCCATGATGGAACAGTTCCAGATGAAATTCAAATACCATTTCATGGAATGATGGCAGAAGAAAAGAGAAAAACAAGTGTTTGGTTTTCTAGTGGACAGAAATAGTAAGATTTTAAATGAACTATCAAATGTTATAAAGGTAATAAATAAATAAATAATAAATAAAGTAAAAAAGTAATAAACTAAAGTAATACCAGGAGAAAAAACTTGAACTGTTTTTATTAATCCTATTCAAATATTTTCACTAAGTGTCTATTTCTCCAAATCCTGGCATTCATTTCCTCATCTGACTTTGTTTTCCAGTCACCATTTGTATAATCATTTAGCATACTTTTGCAGATTTAGTTCAAGTACTGATCTAGGCATTGATTTAGTTCAAGTACTGATGTAGGCATTGAGGATGCATCAGACAATGATGCAGGCTGAACCTTCCGTTTACTCTTGAGCTCACATTCAGGTGAAGGATGATGCAATTTACAAATTCAGTAGGAAAAATACATACTATCTTAGAAAGGAATAATTATTATTGGGGAAAAATAAATGAAAAAAAGAAGAGTGAATGTGTGTAAAGTTGCATTTTTATTTATTTTTAAAATATATTTTATTGATTTTTTACAGAGAGGGAGAGGGATAGAGAGCTAGAAACATACATGAGAGAGAATCATCAATCAGCTGTCTCTTGCACACCCCCTACTGAGGATGTGCCACAACCAAAGTACATGCCCTTGACCGGAATCGAACTTGGGACCTTTTAGTCCAAAGGTTCACGCTCTATCCATTGAGCCAAACCAGCTTCAGCTAGTTGCATTTTTAAATAGGAAAGTTTGGAGTAGTCTTTTTGAAATGATATTTGATTGACAATCTAAATAATGGTGAGCAAGAATGGGAAGTAGGAAATAGATTGGAGAGATCATGAGAAGCCAGGTAATGCAGAGATTGTGCCTTTACTGAAATAAAATGGTATTTTGAGACAATGAATTACATAATCTGACTTATTAATAACATTATTCTGGATATATATATATATATATATATATATATATATATATGCCACCTTCTGTTAGTAACTTCATTCGTGGAACCGAGGCATGAACCTGGGGAAGCCCAGGTCACATGGAGATGTTCTGAGTGAAGTCCCTGTTAGTCAGCTTTAACCATTAGTTATGTGATGTGCCTGAGCATGTCTCACAGAATGATAGCTCTAGCCACTATCTGATGGCAAGGACAACCATGAGTGAAGACTTCCAGGCAGAGCCCAGTCAACTCTCCAAGCCATGAGACATAACAATAAAATTATAGTTGCTTTAATCCATTAAGTTTTGAAATGACTGACTGCATGTCATCGATAGATAAATAGAACTTCTGTGACACTGTTCTCCAATCTCACTGGCCACTTCTGAACATTCCCGTTGGCTTGCTCTTCACTTTCTGCCTGAACTCTTAATGAAGGAGAATCTAGGACTGAGTTCTATGCTGTCTGTTGTTTTTGTTGTTGTTGTTGTTGTTTTTTTTTTTGCTACATGTTCTACCTAGTCAACCCATGGCTTTAAATATGTATACAGAGATGACTCCCAGAAAAATATATCTTGCCCTAATCTCTTCAATGAGTTCTCATTTATGTAATCAGCTTTCTTTTGGATTTTACTATTTGAATGTCTGAAATTTATATTCAATCAAATATTTTCCTCATCCTCTCCTATATCAGTAAATGGTACTAAATGATTGCTAAATCTAGAAATAATTCTGCAGTTGGTTCTTTCCCTCATCACCCATGCTATCAAATGCATCAACAAATCTTTTTTACTTTGCCTTCAGAATACATCCCAAGTGCTTTTACTTTTTTTCATCTCTAACTGCTACTGGTTCTGGTCTGTTGCATTACTATTACACATTGCACATTTACTTTGCCCTGAACCCTATGATGCATTCTGCTTGAGGCAATGAGTGCTCTTAGAAAAAGTAAAGTAAATAATACCATGTACTCCTATTTAAAAATCTTCCCGTGGTTTGCAATTGTGATTAATATATAATTAAAGTTCAAAGTAGCTACCCCTGACTACTCAATATAAGGTGACAATTTTCCAATCACTCCCTTGCATAATCTTCTTTTTCATTTTCTTTATAGAAGTTTTCATAGTCTGAAATTACATTTCATGTATTATTTATTTACTTGCTCATTGCTGTCTTTACTCATTATCTCCTTAAGAGTAGGAACTCCTGTTTGCCTTATTCATTACAGGTTCTATATAAAGGAATACCTGGCACACTATATATATATATATATATATATATATATATATATATATATATTACCTGACAAAATTCTACATCTATTGGTAGTGACAATTGTTAGTTTTTAAATGCCTTTTAATAGTACCCTAAACATAGTCAATATATTTTTATTACCTTCACATTACTAATGGAAGACCTTCCATTTGTTTATATCTATGTATAAATGAGTATAGTGATTTAAACCCAGCTTTTTGCATTTGGACTCTGAGAACTAAGGTAACCAGAAATGTCTCTTGTCAGGAACTGGATGTGTCACTATCTCCTCTGCAGCAGCTGTGTAGATTTGTGTTATAATGATAATATACTACATGCTGATATTCTTGGACTTTTTCTTAATTTTATATGTTTTTAGAAAACATCAAATAATTCTGTAGCTTCCAGGTATTGGGAGCAGACAATCACTTGAGAGGATAAGATTTGACAGACTATTGACTGATGAACTAGTAACATCAATCACCACTAAAGATAAAATTGAGCTCTACAATTTCATTGTACTTAGAAAACACAATACCCCAAAGTAGCCAGCAGAGTCTCTGGTTCAAATTTTGTTGTTCAGTAAAGGAGAAAAAAATGTCATTATTGGCACATGGAAATGATTTAAGAAAGATGGACTTATCTGAAAGGACTAGTTATCCAGACATTCAGGAAATGTCAGAGTTTTCTGAAAATTAAAGAGAGAATTTAGAGACTACTTCAGTTTAATTTTTTAGCATGAATGATTGATGGCTTTAGGTTAGAAATTCTGGGAAGCAAATAAGTAACAAAAGAGGAAATTTATGGAAAGCAGATATGCTCTTGAATGAAAGCAATAAGAAAACTCAAAACAACATTTTGAAGGAATATAATTATGTATATGTATATATATTATGCTATAGAACTTTTAAATGATCAACCATATATTTCAGTACAGATAATTATATATTAGGTCACATATTATTTAAAACAGGTGTAGTTATTTCTACTATAATAATAACCCAATGAAATGCATGACTCTCTTTCTCTTACACTGACTAGGAGAAAATTTATAGTAGAAGCTGCCTTGCTCATGGAACTAAATCAAACTAAAGAGGCCAAAGAAATAATTGACATTGTCCAGAAGAGAGTTAACAAGCCTTTCTTACAATGAGTCTAAAACCATCACTCCCGAAATATATGTAAACGTCAATGAAATTCAATTTGCCAGGATATTTTTCCCCTCTTCTCTGTTTGACGAACCAATGAGAATGTTTCTATGTGAGGTAATGCTCATCACTCATACTTTATTGGGTGAATGAGCATTGTCCTGTGTCTGACTGGAGCATCTTGCTGCAGGAGGCTCTCTAGCTGCTGCTAGACCTTTCTCCCTGTAGCCAGTGTGGTCAATTGAATTACACTTTTTTTATAGAGTCAATTATTTTTTCTACCTTGCCTCTTGACAAATAATTTGATGCCAAAGACAAATGCCTCTTCTTGTTTAGCAGGAGTATTGCAAAATGGAATTTTTACTGACATTTCAATATCTCCTTGTCTTGTGCACTGCAGCTTAGAGCAGGAAGGGATCACTGGGACTATTGGCTCAAATATTTTAATGTTGTTTTATTTGATTTATAGTTTAATAAATGAGACAGATTTGTTTATAGCTTAGATTTATTTTGGTAATTTTTATTGCTGTTTTTTGAAGAGGTTTGTCGGTTCGCTTACATTTTTTTTTAATGTGAGGTTTTAATTCAAAGGGACTCTCATATGCTTATTAACAAAAGTCACAGAAAATGTATAAATCCTGCTCCCTTAAGCATTGTATTTTTCATAAAAATGGATTACATACCCCTATAGTTTGCCATAATTATATGCTATCTTCAATTTATGAACCAGAGAGAAGAATTGGCTTTGGTTTCATGGGTCTTAAATGAGATTGTGGATTCATTACACTTCCTACTTACATTCCAAGAAAAAGCATTCATTTGGTTTTCAATGTTGCATGGGAATAAAAACAAAGTTGCGTATTTTACATCCAGTTCCAGGCCACTTTTTAAAATCAAAGCTCATTGAAATAATTTCTAATACATATTGTTGTGGGAAGAGTTTTCAATACACTTCTTAAATGGAAAAAAAATTAAACTGAATAAATAGAAAATTACACAATGCATAAATAGATCTTATAAATCACGGAGACAGAGCAGGGTGGACAATGACAAAGAGAACATAAGAATTAAGGGGAGCATACTTGGAAATTAAAAGAATTACTTATCTTTCCTATGTATTTTATTACAAAAAAAAGGGAAACTATCAGCTTTATATCTACTTCTTCTATGTCCTAGCAATTCAGATTCTACCAGACTAAAAAAGTTACTCCAGTCCTAACCAGTTTGGCTCAGTGGATAGAGCATTGGCCTGCTGACTAAAGGGTCTCAGGTTCAATTCCAGTTAAGGGCATGTACCTTGGTTATTGGCACATCCCTAGTAGGGGGTGTGCAGGAGGCAGCTGATCAATGTTTCTCTCTCATCTGATGTTTCTAACTTTCTATCCCTTTCCCTTCCTCTCTGTAAAAAATAAAATATATTTAAAAAATAAAAAGTTACTATGTAGCTAAGAGGTATGTATTTTGAGTAATAGGTGCATTGAAGCATTTCAGTACATAGAATATTATATATGACATCCCAAAGCTTGAAAACATCACATTGCCCAGTATGCATTGCACAAATTCTGATAATAATTTTTATACTCTGCTTTAAAATGAACCTTAATTTAATCTTGAAGGTGTTACAAAGGATTTTTAGAAAGCAAACTATACAATAGAACAAATTATCAAGAAGAAAGGTGGTTGTTATTATTGGAATTTGGGATTAAAAATCCTAAAATTTTGCTAAAACATATTTAGCAAGCCTTAGAGTTAGAGATGGTGATCAATGATCAAGTGGAACAAATGAGAGAGATTTCCTTCTGGAACTATATGATCTGAATGGATAAAGTGTTTCTTCCAAGTACAATTTATAAAAGAATACACACACACTATCCTATATAATCCTATATAATAAAATGGTAATATGCAAATTGACCATCACTCTAATACACAAGATGGCTGCCCCCATGTGGTCAAAGATGGCCACCCTCATGTGGACATAAGATGGCCACCACAATATGGCCAGTAGGGAAGGGCAGTTGTGAGCAATCAGGCCAGTAAGAAAGAATACTTAGGTTAACCAGGCCTGCAGGGGAGGACAGTTAGGGGCAACCAGGCCAGAAGGGCAGTATAGTTAGGGGCAAAAAGGCTGGCAGAGAAGCAGGTAGGCATCAATCAGGCTGGCAGTGGAGTGGTTAGGGAGTGATCAGGCTGGCAGGCAGAAATGGTTAGGGGCAATGAGGCAGGCAGATCTGAGGGACATTCTCCCTCCTGACTGCATGAATTTTATGCACCGGGCCTCTAGTATATTAGACAACTGGTGCACAAAATTTATGCATGGGTGGGGTCCAGCTGGCCCACCCTTAGCAGGCCAGGCCAGCCATGGGGAAGCTCCATAGGCAGTTGGCTGCCTGACCCCACCCCTTGGTTGAACTCCCAATCAAACTCCTGATAGAGGGGACAATTTGCATATTAGCCTTTTATCATATAGCATATACATTTGACTCTTGAGTGAGTCAGTTTGTTAGATAATTGCCAAATGCCAGCTTTTATTCTATGTCTTGCTTTAGCAGAAAGCCTAGAGTTTGAACAGACAAGGTCAGGGTTATTATTCTGAGGTAAACCCAAGGCTGCGTTCTGGATCTCATTTCAATTTTCCCTTGTTGTTCTAGTTTTGTCCCTATGTTCTTTGAACAGAAACTTGAGTGTGATGAAATATAATTATTCCAAAAAGACCAATTTATTCAATAATTTTTTATAAAGATCCTTGAAAAGATAACTGACTGGGCTAGTGCTTAACATGGAAAATTATTATCTATTTATAAAATGTCCTGAGAAATGAACTAATGGGGCTGGACTCAACATGGAAACAGGTCCAGATCTGTCTCAGTTGGATTTCATAGTAAAATGCTATCATATTGCTATCATATTTTTTTTTTTAATCTTGAAGGAGAAGAAGTTGCAAAGCAAGAACTGATTCAGAGCAGGAAAAGGAGACAGGTTTTTCTTTGTTCCCCATTATGTTTGAAATTATCTTCATAGCTTTACTTTCAGTGCCTTGCTTTTCAGTAACTGTGTCAGAATATAAGAAGAAAATAAGGAGACAGATGGAAACCAAAATGAAACCAAGTGCCTTCATGATTCCCCACCCCAAAATTTTAATCTTATGGACACACTTTTGGGATCAAGCTCAGGGAAAGTGTTTGTTTGTTTGTTTGCCTAAAAGCTTTATCCCATTTTTTTGTAAAAACATATATCACATGGGTTAATTGGTTGTGTTGCCTTGTTCTTTATAAATAGCTTGCACTGTCTGGGCTGAGAATCTGAAAGCTGAAATTTAGCACACCTTGATCAATGTAAGGCAAGCATGTCAAACTCAAATGCTAACGAAGGCTAAATAAACAAGTTTTAAGTTTATGTGGGCCACAAAAAAAAACTTCAATTTTCATAGAAATATAGGTTTATTTCAATAGGGACATGCTGAAAACAAAGGGCAGAAATATATGAGTACTTGTTAACATAAAATAATGGAACATTTTAACAAAAAATTATATTTTTCCGTGAACATTAACTTACCAGACACTAAATACCTACACAATTTAATAAGCATAATGCAAATAAACCTATTTTTCTTGTTCTCTGAAAGCAAAATATTTCCTGTTATGCACACCAAGCAAGTCAGACCAAGACTAATGATGTGGCAATCAGCTGCTAAAATATTTGCTGCAAGTATTAGTGAAGAGAAATGGTGCACCTGTGCATATGGTGTGTAAGGGAAATAAATGCAACACTATTATAGTAATCAGTCATTAGTGAACATTGTTCATTATTAATAACTAGAGGTCCAGTGCACAAAATTCATGCACTGGGGGGTCCCTTAGCCCAGCCTATGCCCTCTTGCAGTCCGAAACCCCTTGAGGGATGTCCACCTGCCGGCTTAGGCCCAATCCCCGACAGTCAGACATCCCTCTTGCAGCCTGGGGCACTTGCAGTCCAGAACCCCTTGCTCCTACTGCCCACCTGCAGCGGAGGCAAGAGAGGTTCCCGCCACTGTTGCTGTGCTCATTAGCCATGAGCCTGGCTTCTGCCTGAGCAGTGCTCCCCCTGTGGGAGTGCACTGACCATCAGTGGACATCTTCTGCATTAAGCATCTGCCCCCTGGTGGTCAGTGCACATCATAGTGACCAATTGTTCTGGTCATCCCCCTGTTTGATCAATTTACATACTATGGTTTTATTATATAGGATTGTGTATAACAGGATATTATAAAAATCAAGTTACAAAAGTTTTATTAAAAGTTTTCTTACATACTGTTATGTTGGCTGGACTACGAAAATATTCATTATGGGCCACATGGCTCACGGGCCATGAGTTTGACATGCTTGATGTAAGGACACTGGAATATTAAGTTTTTGAAGTGAACAAATAAAACATTTCTCAGTTAACTAAACTGAAAATGCCTATCTCTGAATGACAGTAAAACAGACTGGTTTCTTAACTCAGTATCAGGACTTAATGAAGAAGAAAATAAACTTGCATCAGCATTAGAAAGCATATTAGGATCACAAAATCCAACTAGTTCAATGTATATAAAGAGGAAGTAACTCTATGTGTAGTATCAGCCAACAGTGCACATGGGTTCCTTTTCCTCCACACACTTGACAGACAATACTATCTCTTGCCTTTTTTTTGTACTAGCTATGCTAACAGGTGTAAGGTAATATCTTATTGTGGTCTTGATTCACACTTTCCTGATGATAAGTGATGCTGTACACCTTTCCATATTGTTGGCCACTTCAATCTTTTCTTCTGAAAAATGTCTATGCAGGCCTTTTGGCCATATTTTATACTATGATTATTATTTTTTTAAAATAACAGTTTGCATTCAATATTATTCTGTATTAGTTTGAGATGTACAGCAAGGCAGTTAGAATATCATGTACTTTACAGAGTGGTCCTACCAATGTTTCAAGTAGTCACCTGGCCCAATACTTAGTTATCATAATCCTATTCTTCCCTTTTCTCCCTTTCTTCTCCTGGGAATTTGCCCCCCTCTCTATAATCCCAATTTTTACTATTCACCATCTTTATATTGTTTTTACAAATCAGTAAAGCACATTGTGGAATGTTAGAAGTTACATATAAAAAGTGCAAAATAATATTTACAAAAATAAATTTATATTCTACATGCTATCTTATAACTTGTTTCTTTCAGTTTATTATCTCGAACATACTGTGTTCCAATGTTTCTTATGTAATGCAAGTTTATAGGTTTCTTACCCTTATTATACCAAATATGAGCTTTACAATTGATTTGTCCAAGTCAGAATGCAATAAAGAATACAATGCATTATATCTACATATTTTAGCTCTTGGAAATCTTTTAACCAAGCATGACCCTACTATTATTGCTTTGTGAGTGTGTGTGTGTGTGTGTGTGTGTGTGTGTGTGTGTGTGTTTTATGATAATTAACACTTTCCATTCCTTCTTTCTAATATTACCCTTTAGTGTATTTTAGCAAATATGATGTAATCCATTCTTCCTTTTTCTTCCACAAAGAAAATGTGTAAGCATATCTCATATTGTATATGATCCTGCTTTGTGTTTTCAGTCATATAAGAATACTAGTATATCCTGGAAGTCTGTCTATATCGTTTCACAGGAATCATCATTGTTTTTGAAGACAGATAGCTAACATGATCAATAGGTACTATGCAAAGCAGCATTCAGGCCTTAGCTCATTTGATTCTCACAAAATCTTGGGAAGGAGGCTGCACAGATTTCCCCTCCTCCCCTGAAGCAATCATCCCCTGAGCTGTTGGTAGAGAACCTACACTTCTCACTTGAGACCATCTTTAGGACTTGCTTTTGCCTAAAGTGCCTTATACCATGTCTCAGCCCTTCCCAATGCTTAGTCAGTGTATTAGTTCAAATGCAAATCCTGTCGCCCCAATTTGAAAGTATTCTGGGGGTGGGAGACCACCAAGCTCCAGTTCTCCTATTAAAATTGGCTGAGCTCTTTGCTGTAACTTAATCCCCCTTAAACTTGTTCCTTGTCCAATCCTGCTTATGTTACCCCTGTTATTCAAAGAGCTGAGGTCCAAGAAAGCTTTAGTGTATTGATTGTCAATTCCAAAGCAAGAACCCAGAGAACTGGCTCTGAAAGACATGGGTTTATTAGGACTTACATGCGTTCCAGAGGTGGCCGGCTGGTGAAATTTTACTGCTACTCAGACTTTCTCAGTACAAGGTTATAAAGAGTACAGAAAACAAAGGAAAACAGGACATGCAGGGAGGTTATGTGAAATCAAATTTTAAGCTGTTTCTCTGTAGTTGTTACAATCCGGGCTCACATTCAGAAGCAGTTTGTGTCTTGACAGAGGAGCTGGCCTGCTCCCAAAGTCTCACAGTCCACTTATAGATGACCTTCACTCTATCCACAAGATGGAAGGGTGAGTTGGAGCTTGGAAAGGGGCCAATGTTCTCACATATCATATAATCCCCTACAAACAACACTCTCCAAGATCCTTCCTACATACAATTCTTTACAACTTCTGTGTCCCAAGGAACTGCAGCTGTTACCTCTAATGGAGAACATTCTATAAGGATCTCAGTTTTACAGATGAGAAAATTAACATATGCATTAGGCAAGGAATTGTTCCAAAGCATCAGCTGGTAAGTCATGAAGCCTGGATTCATCCTCAAGTTTTCCTGTACTGTTTGTACCACTTTACAGCACTATCCAATCCATTTAATCTAAGCATTGTTTCCTCCCTCTGTCCTGAAACACTCCAATTTCCTTCTAATAGATCACCTTGTCTTACTCTTCACCCATTTCAGTTTATAAACAGCATGGTCTATCAAAACCACTGTTAAAAGACATAACTTCCACATATAAAAACTTTAAACACAGTATTCTTGTACTTAGGACAGCAGAACAAAGATTTTACCATGACACTCAGGCTCTCCATTGACTAAATTGTCTGCCCCTAGAATTCATATGTTAAATCCCTGACTGCATGTGACTATATTTAAAGTTAGGACTTTTGGATCCAGTCTTCAGAACTTTGATAAAATAAAATTCTGTTGAATAAGCCACTCAGTCGTGGCATCTTTTTACGGTAGCTTGAGTTGACTAAGACACCATTATTTGGCCTCTGCATCTTCTTCAAGCCTCACATTTCTTTCCCAGTATTCTCTTCAGTTCAGCTGTGCTCATAATGCACTCACTTATCATAGGGATAACTGTCTTTTTAACCTTCCTTTAAATACTGCTGCTCAAGCTTCATCTCATCTATATAAATAAAAGCCTAAGCGACCTAATGACTAAACAACTGGTCTACCGGTCACTATGATGCACTCTGATAACAAGGGGGCAGATGCTCAATGCAGGAGCTGCCTGCTGGTGGTCAGTGCACTTCCACAGCCAACTTCCTGTGTCTTGAAAACCTTCTGCGGTCCTTCCGCCTAACAGGCTGGTCCTGATCAGCCCCTATGGCCCCGATGGCCCCAACTGGGACTGGGCTAGAGACCCCTGATCAGCCCTGATGTTCAGTCAAGCTGAGGAACCCCACCCATGCATGAATTCATGCACTGGGACTCTAGTCTTAAATAAAATTTAACTTCCCTGGCCCCACTGTGCTTGGGAGTCAGAGTGTTGGTCCGCACACTGAAGGGCCACAGATTCCATTCCAGGTCAAGAGCATGTACCTGCGTTGCAGGTTTGTTCCCCACTTCAGTTTGGGCTGTGTGTGGGAGGCAGTTAGGCAATGTCTCTCTCCACATTAAAGTCTCTCTCTCTCTCTCTCTCTCTCTCTTTCTCTCTCTCTCTCTCTTCCTTTCCTTCCACTCTCTCTGAAAAGCAATGGAATGAATATCCTCAGGTGAGGATTAACAACAACAAAAAAGTTAACTACATAGAGTATCCTTTTCTGAGTATCTAGTTAGGTTAACTCCATTTATTTATTACTCCTCATAGTATCTATAATGAGTAATGCTCACCATGTTTGTGCCTAATTGGTATTATTTATTGTCTTTTGTTTACTCTGTATTGAAGTATAACTACGCAGAGGAATTACATAAGCCATAAGTACACCATGCAAAGAATATTCAAAAAGTGAACACACCTGTGTAATCAGCATCCAGATTTAAAAAGCAAGACATGACCAGCATCCCCGAGGCCTCCCCTTTCCCTCTCATTTACTATTTTCTTTTGCCTGCTATGATGATGAGCCTGCTTTCAAACACTATTGTGTGGCTTTTTAATGTGTTTCCAATTTAGGTCTGCTAAACTATGTTTCTCAGAATTCCCTTTCTTATATGTTTTCAATTAGGTTGGGGCACAAAAGAGGTTCTTATGGGAGACTGGGAGAGCAGAAGCTCAGTGGCTGCTGCCTGTAGCTCATAGGCATTGCTGCTAATTGTTGACTCACCTCCTTCCTATGGGGCAACAGCCTGTTTTGTATCTGCTCCAGCTTCCCCTACATCCTCCTTTAGAGTTTCCTACTTCCTGGGTCAGGTGTGTCTATTTAATTAGTTCTGTGATGAAGAGTCTCAGATTCTGCAGGACACCCATCCCACCACCATCAGAGGCAACAAAAACTGAATTGGTTTCAGTCTATCCTCACAGGCTCTGGCTCATGATTCTAGCTTGTTCCCTGCCTCCCCTCATCCATACAAACTTAAATCCTTTTTTCTTCTCAATCACCTTCCCTATAGATCTCCAGGACCAGCATTAGTCTTACAGAGACTGCTTAAGTCTTATCCTACAATTAGGTAAATTAATGTTTCTGTAAGAAATCATATCACTTGGGCCAGCATGGCTTCATTGGTTGAGTATTGTCCATGAAGGTCACTGGTTCGATTCCTGGTCAGGGAACTTGGCAGGATTGCAGGCTCAATCCCCAATAGTGGGGCATGCAGGAGCAACCAGTTAATGTTTCTCTTTCACAATGACCTTTCTCTCTCTCTCTTTCTTCTGTCCTCTCTCTCTCTCAAATGAATAAAACATATTTAAAAAAAATAATATATTTTTATCTTCTTAGATATATGATATGGATATATATAATTTATTTACATATATGTGTATACATATAACCAGACTTTCCTAGTTAAAGGTTGTAATTACACAATTAAAGTTCATATTCCCTCCCAGTCTGTAAACCTCATGATATCAAGGATTATTCTTTATTCTATCCTGACTAAAATTGGCTCAGATGAGTGTCAGAGCATTCCATTGTATTTCCTGTTAACATAAAATGAATACTCTTCATAGTTTTCCAATATTACATACTCTTTCTCTTTCTTCTTCCCTGTTTATGTTAGCTTTCAGTTCTCTCTCTCTCTCTCTCTCTCTCTCTCTCTCTCTCTCTCTCTCTCTCTTTCATTATTACTAATAATTCATGTTGACCAGGAATTTTATAGAGATTTTGGTTATCTGTCATTTAACACATATAATAAAATATTGTGGAAAATGATATAATACTTTAAAAAATCCTCAACTGTATCTTATAATATACTTTGCTTGGATTGTAAAAACCAAAGATAAAATTATAAAAATAATATAGTGTTGGTTGATTTTTCCCTGAATCTCTCTCAGCACCCACTTCCCAACTCTATTTTCACTTCCTTTGACTAATTTAAACCTTATATTTATCAGTCTAAACCTTACCTACTCCTCCAAGAATCTGTTTTTCACTTCTCGCTAAACTACCAAACATAGTTAATTAGACTAAATTACCATATGCCCACAACACCATCACATTACTCACCACACTATATAGTTACAGTTATTGCTTGTTTACTTGTCTGATTCCCCACTTGTCCTTAAAGACAGGGCAAGAATGTCTTTTTTTTGGGGGGGAGGGTTATCTCAATGCACATCACATTTCTTGGTGAATTTTTTTCTAAATAACAAAAGGCAAATGAACTCTAATCTAAATAACTTAGATTCAAGTGAAATATCAAGTATTCCCTACCCATATCATCTTGGAACAATACTCAAGAATGAGATAAATTAAACTTATGTTTTCTGAAACCTAACCATAAAATAGTGATCTCTTAATATTTTACACTTGAGGCCCAGTTCACAAAATTCCTGTAAGAGTAGGCCTTCACAGTCCTGGCTGCCTTGGCCCTTCAGCCTGGGTGCCAGCGGTGGCTTCGTTCAAAGGTCGTCCTGAAGGTCATCTGGACTGTTGTTCTGCTGTTTGGCTGATTTGATAATACATTTTTATTATTATAGATGCTTCTTACTTATTGAGATTGTTCTGACCACTTCTACCTAATTTTTCCTTTTGTTCTGGCATCCGGAAAATAATGGAAATACCCATGCCCTACAAGCTGTATGCTGACCATATTACTCATTGATGTAACCTACAGGGGCAGAATATGTTCTTTATTAGTTATATAGATTTCCCAAACTTTGAGGGCTTTCTACAACTGAGTCTTTGTGGCAGGTGGGACAGATTCTTAATATCAACAAGAATTGAGCTTGCTCTGGTGAGCATATAGACCACTATTCGTGATCTTCCAAATCACAATTCTTCTCACCCCAGAACTGGAAATCCTTTTGAGGGATAAAAATTGTTTATGGTGACACTCTAGCCATGCTGTACCCCTTTCATCATGAGTCTAGATGACTCAGGGCGTCTGACAGACTATTCCCATTGCAGACTTATCACCAGTCTCCTTCCCGTACATACAAGGTGTAAATCCTTGTGTTTCTCATTACTGTAATCATGCTGGTTATTTTCAGAATTTTACAAAGCTGACCTGACTTTTAAATGTGTGTGTGTGTGAATGAGGAGGTAGGAGAAGATGGGCGTAACCACTGCTTATTAGGTTCAGGCTGAGAGACAATGTAATCATGACTAAATTTTAGAGTAATACTTGCAGATAGGGAGAAGCAATACCTAAATACATGTTTCTATAATAGAGCTCAAATAGAGAAAAAAAATCAGTGAGAAAATGGGCACTTAAATGAGAAAAGGGAATTTATCACAGCCTTATTATTAGGTAGTTATTAGAGCATATTCTATCAGTGTAGGCCGAGAACCCTTCTTGTCCAGCCATGTGGACCGTCTGTACTTTTTGCATTTAGCTCATCATTTTTTATAATGCATGGGCATAATAAATTTATACTATAAAAGGGTTTTGTTGCAGAACTGAGCTGTATATTTTTTTAAGGGGAGAAAAAACTGAGGTGAGAACTAGTAATATTAAACAATTGAAATTCATCACTGTAAAGAGTCCCAACCTCCAATGGGAGCAATGCAGCAACATGAGGTTTTAACCAAAGCAGCAGAGGTAAAGGGATTATTAAACCTCTCTGGGTCAGAATATTTTGTGCCTAACTTTCTAGAGAAGTGTTCATTTCACATGCCAGTGACTCAATAGAATAACAAAGGTCTCCTAACAAGTAAAAATCTTAAATATAAGAAAACTAGAGGCCTGATGCATGAAAATCCGTGCAAGAGTAGGCCTTCTTCTCTCTGGCTGCTGGCACCAGCTCCCCTCAGGCACCTGAGACCTGGGCTTCCCTTCTCTGGCCGCCTGCAGGCACCAGGGACCTGGCTGGCTTCCCTCCAGCCCCAGCTTTGTCAGGAAGGATGTGTGGAATGATGTCCAGAAGATGTCTGGTCTAATTAGCATATTATGCTTTTATTATTATAGTTGCTTTCCAATAGAAACATTACTATATTTTAATAAAATATTTTAATATAAAAATATTTTCTATTAACTACCCAAATATACTATTTCTATTATTTCATTTTAAAATTCTATTTTTAATTTCAGAGAGGAAGGAAGAGGGATAAAGAGATAGAAACATCAATGATAAGAGAGAATCATTGATTGGATGTCCCCTGCATGCCACACAAAGGAGACTGAGCCCAAAACCCAACCTAGGCATGTGCCCTGACTGGAAATCAAGCTGTGAACTTTTGATTTATAGGTTGATGCTCAACAAATGAGCCAACCAGGTCAGGCTATTTTATATATATATAATAAAAATTGTCATTTTAACCATTTTAGGTGTACAATTAATTCACTATACTGTGCAACCATCAAGAGTTTCTAATTCCAAAAAATTTTGTCACCCAAAACAAAAATTATTTACTCATTATGCAATAATTCCCTGTCCAACCTCCTGCCTTTGGTAATATCTATTTTCTGTCTCCATTTTTTTCCCTTTTCCCAGATAATTTGTGTGAATAGAACCACACAATATTTTTCTTTTTTGTGTAGTTAGCATTGGATTTTTGTGGTTCATTCGTGTTATACGAATCAGAAATTTATTTCTTCTTATGGCTGAATAATATTCTATCTTATCAATATGCCACCAAATTTTATTTATTTATTCATCTTTTGATGGAACTTGGGTTCCCATATTTTTTCTATTGTGAATAAGTCTGCTATGAACATTGACATACAAGTATCTGAGTTCTTATTTTCATTTCTTTTGGATACTTATGATTGGACTTAATATACTATTTTACATTGTTCAATGTTAAAGACAACTAAAAATGTTAAATAATCTACTAGGTATATTTTTTAAACCTGAGAAATATTTTTAAAATGTTATTTCTATGTACATTTCCATTTAATATAGAAACTACATGACAGGTTTATAAAATAAAATATGGCATTCCCAAACATGTCTTTTTCTATTAAAATTTGATGCCATTATACATGAATGCTCTGTTATTTTTAAAGACTTAATCAATAGCTTGATTATTAATAGTTAAAATAGTAGCTAAATAATAATTAACAGTTAACAAGAAACCCTTAAGTATACATCTTCTTAAACTCTTAGGATAAACTGGTATATTTGTTACCATTTTTTATCATAATTAAACCTATTGTGGAGAATTCTAGTGCATAAGATAGGATATATTTAAAATATAAATAGTATAAATATTTATATTAGTAAAGGAGAATATGTCCAAACAAGACAGATATTGAGAAAATAGAGAGATTTTATGAGAGATTAAGAGAAATAACATAGAGAAAAAAATAATAAAGCTAAGTTGTTTGCATTATTTTAACACTAATAATAATGAAGAGAAGAAGAAGAAGAAGAAGAAGAAGAAGAAGAAGAAGAAGAAGAAGAAGGAGGAGGAGGAGGAGGAGGAGGAGGAGGAGGAGTAACTGAGGATGCTCACTGCATATATTCTCCAGGTTGTGCTGGCAATAAGTTCCTCCCTCCTCCTTTTTGTAAACTAATGAAATTAAAATAACAGCAAATGAAAGAAATGTGGTTTCCATAAATTATAGCTCTCTCCAACTTATGAGATAATCTGAGTAGTAGTTGAGAGAAGTTTTGCTGTAGATAACTAATGATGTTATTAAATAGGATGTGACATACTGGCTTGCCTTGGAAAAAAATGAAAAGAAAGATTTCTAATTGATGTATAGTTGTCTTACTCTCATCTCTATAGATGGCTCTAGAAAACAGCTGGGGGGAAAATCAAAAATTTTATATACAAAAGTCTTAACTTGAACTGGTATGCTTGAGAGATAGTCGGGACATTTTTTTTAGTTCTACCTCTCTCACCGAATGCTAGCAATAACTCTTGACAAATGAATCACTTAGTTATTCATCCACATGGTATCACTTGCTCAGTATCACTGCTTGGAGGAGATCCAAAAAAATCAGAGATCTTAGACAAGAAGATGAGATTCTCTCTTTCTCTCTCTCTCTCTCTCTCTCTCTCTCTCTCTCTCTCTCTCTCTCTTCTCTCTCTCTCCCATCCCTTCGTCCTTCAGCTCTATATTAAATTCAAGTAAATCTAAGTCAACTGTTTCTTCTACTGATTTTTATGTTTTCCCTATGACCCCTGAGGACTGTAGAAGTGGGAAGTGAGTGAAATATGCATATGTAGCCAAAAAGAGTCTGTGGTCTGACTTACCCATTGAATGAACAAATAAATCAAATGAATGGAGTTCAAGTAACTGACTCAAGTTGTCCAGCTTAGAAACTGATATTATTAAAATTCAGGTCCTTGGCCTCTAAATTCTATCTGTATCCACTGAATTACAGTATCATTATTGTGTCACATTGTGCCAGACTTTTTTTTATTCAATGAAGAAAAACAATGAAATGTAAATAAAATAAAAATTACACCTAGTACAAGATCCACTATTAAAAGTGTTCATAATAAAAACTTCAGAGGTGGAGTAATTCCAGAATTGGTTATTTAAAATGCTTGAAGAACTTTCTTTCTTTTCTTTTTTAAGGTTTTATTCAATGTGTTTTATTTTTTTATCTTTATTGTTGAAAGTATTACATAAACCCTCCTGTTTCCCCCACTGACCTCTTCCAGCCAGACCTTGCCCCCCCCCCCCCGGCCCTCGTCACCCCATTATCTGTGTCCTTTCTGCTTAGCTAGCTTTTCCTGTATTTACAACTCAACTAGAAAAGTTCTATCCATCGCTCAATAGAAGTTGCCAAGAAAAAGGGAGGAGGATTTGTTCTTGAATTGTGTCTCTATTCAAGAGCAAGGGTAACTTTCCCAGAAGTTTCCAGCTGAGGTCTTCAAATTATTGGAGATATATATATATATATATATATATATATATATATATATATATTATTCCTCTCCCTAAGTAAGCCATTGGCAAGTGAAATAATTGTTGGAATTTGCTTAGACTAATCAAGATTCAGCCCTGGGATGAGAAAATGTCAGCTCCTTTGGAAGTACATGCCTTCTAATATCTGAAAACATCAGGTAATCTAGTATTTGTCACTTCTGCCTTACAACCTTTGTACTCTTCCTGGTTGGGTAAGAAATAGACTAGAGATTTAAAACAATTTTTTTTTCAGTCTTATTTCATCTAGAAGAAATAAAAGGAAGGTGAAGTCAAGAAGCAGGATTTCTCACTTGCTTGACAGAACATAGCCAGAGCATGTGAATTTAATTTATAATATTTGTTTTATCAGCTTATTGTTGTGTTTCACATAAAGACACCAAATTTTTCCTCTCTAAGAGAAAGCATAAAATTATTTTCACAAGGGAAAATTTGTGTTTCTACTTTTATTTAATTTATGATATTTGAGATGCAAAAAGAGGAATACATAAGGAGGTAAAAATTAATACCTGTGGTCTGCTGATATCTTCCTATCTAATAAAAGAGTAACATGAAAATTAACCATCACTCCACTATACCCACAAGCCACACCCACAAGCCAATCAGGAGCAAGTATGCAAATTAACCCAACCAAGGTGGCTGTGGCCACATAGTGAGCAGGGGGCTTGGTTCCCCAGATAATGGTGGGGGTTCTCTTGGGGCATGGGGCAGCCTGAGCTAAGGACCTATGGTGGTTTCAAGGCCAGCCAAAACCCCTGGCAACCCAAGTGGAGGCCCTGGTATCTGGGATTTATTTATCTTCTATAATTGAAACTGTAGCCTTGAGCAGAGCCAAGCCTCCTGCTTGCTCCATGGCCACATTCTGGGTGGGCCAAACCTTCACTTCAGGTTACAAAGTTTTAATTATAGAAGATAAGTAAATCCCAACAAAAATAGTGGCAGCCACAGAGCTGGAGAGAACAGGAGGCTTGAGTTGCCCCCAGCCATGGAGGAAGCCAAGTTTCCATAGCCCTTGGCCTGCCTTGGCCTTGGCTTAAGGCTTCAAAGTTTCAATTATAAAAGATAAATAAATCCCAGATACCAGAGGCTCCACTTGGGTCATCAGTGGGTTGTGGCTGGCTTGCAAACCACCATATCCCAAGAAAACCCTCACCATGATCTGGGACACCCTTCAGGGCAAACCAGCTGGCCCCGACCCATGCGCTAGGCCTCTATCTTATCTAATAAAAGAGTAATATGCAAATTGACCATCACTTTAACACACAAGATGGCTGCCCCCATGTGGTCAAAGATGGCTGTCCCAATGTGGACACAAGGTGGCCACCACAAGATGGCCAGCAGGAAAGGACAGTTGGGAGGAATGTGGCCTGCAAGGGAGGAAAGTTGTGGGTGATCAGGCCAGCAGGAGAGGGCAGCTGGGAGGGACCAGGCCTTCAAGGGAGGAAAGTTGAAGGTGATCAGGCTAGTAGGGGAGAATAGTTGGGAGAGACCTGGCCTGCAAGGGAGGGCAGTTGTGGACGATTTAGCCTAAAGGGGAGGGCAGTTAGGGGTGACCAGGCAGGCAGAGGAGGGAAGTTGGGGGTGACTGGGTCTGCAGGGAAGGACAGTTAGGGGCAAACATGATGGCAGGGGAGTGGTTAGGGGTGATCAGGCTGACAGGTAGAAGTGTTTAGGGGCAATCAGGGAGGCAGGGAGGCAAGCAGTTGCGAGCCAGCAGTCCTGGATTGAGAGGGATGTCCAACTGCCCATTTAGGCCTGATCCTAATAGGCAGTTGGACATTCCTGGAGAGGTCCCAGAGTGGAGAGGGTGCAGGCTGACCTGAGGGACACACACACATCTGTGCATGGATTTTGTGCACCGGGCCTCTAGTATATAATAAAAGGCTAATAAGCAAATCAACCAAATGGTGGAACAACTGGCTTCTATGATACACACTGACACCAAGGGGCAGATGTTCAATGCAGGAGCTTCCCCCTGGTGGTCAGTGCACTCCCACAGAGGGAGTGCTGGTAGGCCAGAAGCCATGAGCCAGACTCATG
The DNA here is from genome assembly GCA_963924515.1 of Vespertilio murinus. Classification (NCBI taxonomy): domain Eukaryota; kingdom Metazoa; phylum Chordata; class Mammalia; order Chiroptera; family Vespertilionidae; genus Vespertilio; species Vespertilio murinus. The sequence continues at coordinate 70,375,267 of OZ004706.1, forward strand.
GGTGGAGAGCACAGAGGTGGTGACAGGAACCTCTCCTGCCTCAGCAGTAGCTCTAAGGATTAGTGAGTCAAGTGATAAGGAGCCTGCCACTAAGGAGCTAGCAGGTGGGCGATAATGAGCAAGGGATCCCAGATTGCCAGAGGGATGTCCTACTTCTGGCTTTACTGGCAGTCAGACATCCCCCAAGGGGTCCTGGACTGTGAGAGGACACAGGCTGGGCTGAGGGACTCCCCTCCCCCAGTGCATGAATTTTGTGCACCAGGCCTCTAGTATATAGATATAGAGAGATAGGTGATAGATAGAGATAGGGAACGATAGATAGAGATAGAGATAGAGATAGAGATAGAGATAGAGATAGAGATAGAGATAGAGATAGAGATAGAGATAGAGATAGAGATAGAGATAGAGATGAGATAGAGATAAAGATAGACATAAAGATAGATGTATGATAGATAAATGATAGTATAGTATAGTATAGTATAGTATAGTATAGTATAGTATAGTATTATAGTATAGTATAGTATAGTATAGTATAGTATAGTATAGTATTATAGTATAGCATAGTAAAGTAGCAATAAAATAGTCTATCATTGGCTCAAAATATTCCCATGTGTGGCCATTTTAATTCTTAAAGTGTAGGCAACATTTTCTTCCAATGTTTTTCCCTTCTCAAATGGCTCTGTAATTTAGATAATAGAAAGCAGAGCACATGATTAATGAGACTGTGAATTGAGGATGGGACATCTGCTGGATCACAAAGAGTTGCTTTGTGGGCATGTTACTACATGAACAAGGAACTCTACAAAATGATCATTTGTTAAGCTAATTGAATACCTCTGTGATTTTTATTGTAACTTTTGGTTAGGCTAGGACATAACCAAGTGTTTATAGCAATCTAGAGCAGCTCAAGGCAAAGCCATCATGTGTTATTGATAGTGCCAACATTCACAACATTCAACAAGGCTGAACCTACCAGGCTGCTCTATGTGTGCTCATAATCCTTGATTCCCTGCTTGCTCTCTCTTTCCTCAATGGAGGATGCAGTACCCTTCTAGGAATTTCGATTGCTTAAGAGTCTTTCATTACACATTTCCAGTCCAGTCTGCCTTATATCAGTGACCAATGTTTGCATATTTTTTTCCAAATTTCTCCTCATTTCTATCTAGAGTACCTTCCCAGTGCCACATTTTTTTTTCTTTGTCATAGTAGAAACTGAGAAAAAGGAAAATGAATATATGATCAATGGTGAGAAAATATAAAAGTATTAAAAATAATATGCTTTTTCTTGCACTTTTCATCCCTCCCTCTATTTATAAAAACACAATATTCCATAAATATTATATCCTTTTGTTTCAGAAAGATTTATAAAGAAACAGAACTAATATTGGATCCATATAAGTACCTCCCAGGATGATAGGAATCATGAATTTTTCAACTAGTTCTCATCAGCTTTCACTTCTACCACTTTCCTAATCCAGCTCTTGTCAAACTCAAGTTGGTAAAATCAAAATTGTTATCCCAGTCCTTGTCCTAATTGCTACAGCATTTAGTTGTGGTTGATACTTTTCTTCTCCTTAAAAACTGCCCTCAAGACCTAGTCAGTGTGGCTCAGTTGGTTGGAGAATTACCCATGCACAAGGAGGGGTGTGTTTGATTTCTGATCAAGACATATACTCAAATTGTGATTCAATCCCTGGACAGGGAACATGTTGGAGGCAACTGATTGATGATTCTCTCTCTCTCAAATTAAATAAATAAATAAATAAATAAATAAATAAATAAATAAATGTTGTTAGCAAGTTTTAAAAAACATAACTTTTTTCTCACTTTGCTGTTAAAGCACTACTCTCCTAATATTCCTTCCACCTCATTTACCAGTTCTTTTTAAGTCTCTTTTTCTGATTTCTCCTCATCTTATACTATATAATAAAAGAAAAATATGCAAATTAACCATAACTCTGCTGCACTAATAAGTCACAATCACCAGCCACGCCCAGAAGCCAATCAGAGCAACAATGCAAATAAGCCCAACCAGGATGGTTATAGCCACAGAGAGGGGGAGGGAATTGTTTGCCAGGCAATGGAGGAAGCCAAACTTTCTGCCCGCCCTTGCCTGCCTAAGCCTCCACTCAAGGCTACAAAGTTTCAATTATAGGAAGTAAACAAATCCAAACAGAAATGGCAGCAGCCATGAAGCTAGAAAGAACGTGAGGCTAGGGATGCTCCTGGTAATGGTGGAAGCAAAGATTTCAACACACCCTGGCTGGCCCAGGCCTCCACTCCAGGCTATAAAGATTCAATTATAGAAGATACATAAACTCTAACAGAAATGGCTGCCAGCCATGGAGTGAGCAGGAAGTTTGGTTCTGCTCTAGGCTACAAAGTTTCAATTGTAGAAGGTAAATAAATTCCAGATACCAGGGTCTCTACTTGGGTCGCCACGGGGTGTGGCCAGCCTGCAAACCACCACAGGCCCCTCACTCAGACCACCGCATGCCCCAAAGGAACCCTGACCCTGATCTGGAACACCCTTCAGGGAAAACCAGCTGGCCCCCATCCATGCACCAAGCCTCTATCTTATCTAATAAAATAGTAATATGCAGATTGACCATTACTCCAACACACAAGATGGCTGCCCCCCTGTGGACAAAGATCCTGCCCCCATGTGGACACAAGATGGCCACCACAAGATAGCCAGCAGGGGAAGGCAGTTGGGAGGGACCAGGCCTGCAACAAATAGCATTTGGGGGCAATGAAGCCTGCAGGGGAGGACAGCTAAGAGTGACGAGGCCAGCAGAGGAGGGAAGTTGGGGGCAAACAGGCTGGCAGGGGAGCAGTAAGACATCAATCAGGTTGGCAGGGGAATAGTTAGGGGTGATCAGGCTGGCAGGGAGAAGCAGTTAGGGGAAATCAGGAAGGCCAGCAGGCTAGCAGTTGGGAGCCAGCAGTCCTGGATTGTGATTCGGACATCCCTCGAGGGGCTTCAGATTGAAGAGGGTGCAGGCTGGGTTGAGAGACACACACACCTACTGCCCCTGTGCATGAATTTTGTGCACAGGGCCTCTAGTCAGGTATAATATCCTTGGTTAGCAGGGTTGGTTTTTTTGTTTGTTTTAGTATTTTGAGTATATATTCCTTCACTAATGAATTTCATATTTTCTTAGGCTTTGTTGCTGTTTGTTGTTATTTTGATTCAACTTACAAAACTCCCTTTATCATTATTTGCAATGCCTTTCTAGTTGTGATGAACTCTCTCAGCTTTTTCTTGTCTGGGCAAATCTTTATCTCATCTTCATTTCTGAAGGACAGTTTTGCCATGTATGTTATTCTTGGTTTGCAGGGGTCTTTTTGCTTTTAGTAACTTAAATATATTCTTTTCACTTTACTTAAATACCTGGAATGTATGGAGGCATCTGGTGTGCTGGGGCAGAGCGAGGCTCGTAAAGAAAAGTCAGGTAATGCAGAGGTCTTACATTGTAGAATGCTGTGCTCATGGTGAGGGCTTTGCCTGCAGAGTGAAAGCAGTAATTATTTTAAAGTTTGAGAAGGAATGAGAAGATTGACCTGCCTGGGCTGTTGAGAAGAAATTATAGGGGAATGCCAAGTAGAACAGAAGACAATTAAGAGGCTATTGCAGTTACCCATACCAAAAAAAAATAAAAATGTGACTGGGACTAAGGTATAAGCAGTCAGGGGCTATGGTGAGAAATGGTAAGGTTTGGGATATATCTGAAGGTAGAACCATTATAATTCCCTAGGCCAGCAAACTCATTAGTCAACAGAGCCAAATATCAACAGTACAATGATTGAAATTTCTTTTGAGAGCCAAAAACCGACTTCTGCATATGGGCCACAAAGTTTCAATAGCACTGTATGTGCAAGCTCATATGCGGTATTTCATGGAAGAGCCACATTCAAGGGCCCAAAGAGTCGCATGTAGCTTGCGAGCTGCAGTTTGCCAACCCTGCCCTAGAGAAACTGATGTTGTAAGGAAGAAAATTAAGGGTGTCCTAAGTTCCCAACCCCCCCCCCCAAAAAAAAACAAAACTAATTTGTCATCAAATAAGGCTGGAAATATGGCAGTTAGAGCAAACTTGGGGAGAATACCAGGGGATATGTTTTAGACATATGTGTTTTAGAAAGAAATCCAAGTGGCTATGTTGAATAGGCATTGCATTTATGAATCTGAAGTTCAGAGGAGAGGTTCCAGCTAGCAGGATCACTAGCATAGAGACAATTTTTAAAACTAGAATGCTGCTTTGCTTTATTTTATTTTATGCTTACGATGTTTATTTTTGTTTTCTTTTACATTTTGTTTTCTTTTACATAACAATTTGGAATCCTTCCAGTTTTCATCCCACCTCATAGAAATGGACACACTGTTTTGTAATTTATTTGTTGACATTCCAGCTGTTAGTTATAGTATCTTCTTTCAAAATCAGAAAATTAGGAATAACATGATGCTTGACAACCTTGCCAGCTCAGCACATCTGGAAGCATTAAGTATCTGATTTAAAAGATGTACAACTATCTTATGGGGAAAGAAAATACATGTGACCCAAATATTAATAATTTTCCATTTTAAAAGGTTTTGAAAATAATTAGAAAAATAAATTTAGAAGAATTATGTTTTTAGATGATTATAATATTTCCTTCAACCCTGGACTCTGAGGCAGCTTAAGAAACCATTGTGTGCTGTGGAAAATATTTGAGTTCATTGAAAACATCACATAATCTTAAATGCACATAAGGTAGATACAAAGAACAGTATTTTTACTAATTCAAGTCTGGAGCAATAATTACAATGAAAGCTAAATTTGGCTAACTGTCTAGTATAAACAAAGGAAATCTTTTTTATTGTACTATAGGAGGTTTGAATTTTATAATGTTTCTATATATTTTTGCAATTAATATTATTCTAAGGGTTATATGTGTACAGTTGATGATACAAAGGTCAAGTCTTGATGGCATAATTGTCAGGTTTTTAAATTTACTTTGTTTAGATCTGGAGGGTACTGACTACAGCGACATGTCTTGAGATTTCTTTGTTGTTCTGTTACATCCCGCTGGGCTTTTCTTATGCTCAAAAACACAAATTGTAGTTAATAATCAATAGTTGTTCTTGGCATTCAGGCAACAATTTATGTTCTTTTGTACCGTGTGTACTTGGAATAACATTCTAAACTCATTTCTAATCAATTAAAGGTGGTTTCAGGCCCTTGTTATATGATTTGTGATAAGTTAAGAAAACCTCTTTAAATAAAACGGGGCTATAAACTTCCTCTGGAACTACCATATATGGATATCTACAAAAAGCCGGGCACCATATTTTTTAACATGTAACTTAAGAGTTCTCATTTTCAATCGCTGCAGTATTTGTGTTTACAATGGCTGACAGAAAGCAGGAAACAGATTATTTTACAGCTTGGCCTTTGGCTCAATGTCCTCTTGTTCAACACACCGAAGACCCATATTCAGCTTCACAAAGAGGAATGTGATTTTGCTTTGTTTTGTTTTTACCTTTTTATTTTCTTCTAATTATAAATTCACAGTAAGTTGCAAATATAGTATAGAATGTATAACTTTTGTGCAATTTCACCCAGTAAATTCATTCTACATAATTACAGTGCAATATCAAAACCAGAAATTTAATGTTGAAACCATTTGTGAGAGTTCTAATGTTCGTGACATTTTACTACATATGTAGATTAATGTAACTGCCAGAGTATACATTTATATGAGATGTAATAGGATAGTGTTTTCTAAATTAAAAGTATCAGTGTACTTATAAATATAAACTGCCCTCAAGAAAGTTACCTTAAGAGACTATAAATTTATTTTAAATGTAGGTATTGTGTTTTTAAATATATATATATATATATATATATATATATGTGTGTGTGTGTATATATATATATATATATATATATATATATATATATATCTGAAGCTCTTTTCTCATGCAGCTATTCTTCTAGCTCATTTGTAAAACACAAAGGAAACTCACCTAGAGCAGTGATGGTGTCCTGCAATTTTACTGTATTTCCTCTGAAGGTTGTTGCCTTGTCCCCTGCTTTGGTAGTGCTAAACCTATGATGTTCCCATTTCCCATGAGACTCTCAGCAAACTGATTTGCCTCCAAATTCTCTGATAAAATAAGACCCTTAGATACGAATACCTTTGACTTCCTATCAACCCCTGCTCTAAGGAAGGAAATAACCCTCTTCTTATAAAAACCACTCCCACGCTCTCCTACCACCTTTGTAAGTGACTGAGAGATAGCAAGGGCTTTCCTGCTGGAGAAAGGTCATCTCTGCTCTCTTTTCCCCTGGCAAGGCTCATGGACTCTGACGACTAGCCACCCTCCCATGCCTCACTTAAACCCAAATATCCTAGTCTTGGTTGGCCAAAAAGTAGTTCCTTTGTTGGAGTTTTAAAGATATCACTCTTTTAGTTGTCAGAAAAAGGAATAGATATCAAAGAGGTAGTCCTATGAAATTTTGTATTAGGGTCTACTTTTAACAATAGAGTTAGCCATGTGTGTGTTGGCAATGTGTATCCGGGCTTCAGGGGTGGAATGCACAAATCACGTTTTTGTGGGGAGTGACACAAGCTTAATCAAGACAAAATTGTATTGGAGTCTCCCCTCATCAAATCATTGGGTAGAATGCTTGCCTGTAATGTAATATTATAGCAAAGGTGTTCAATGGGGATAGTTTATGGCTGGTAATATACCTTGAAAAAGCCTCTGAGACATAATGCAGAAAATCCAGTTAGTTTTATTAATATTTGAACACATATATTTCTCTGTGAAATATATACCTTCAGTGTGTGAATACATTTTAAGCCATATTTGAATATACCTCACCTTGTCACTTGGATAATTTCATTGTTTCATGAGTATGGCGTATTTCAATATTTTGAATAACAGCAGACAGAAAACAGCATATTTCATTTGTGAGAGCCTGCTATGTGTATTTAATGCTTTCTCACAGAAAGTTCACCTATTTTTGTGACCCAATTAGAAATATGCTGAAGTAATCAACAGCAATTTGTAGAATAAGTGAACCCACAGGTCTATAAGTAAGAGCAAAGTTGATCTAATACCATTATTTGCCTCAAGATTGCCCCCATTTTCTAGGCATGTGCTGTTCAAAATTTTAAACCACCTCAGGCTAAAAGCTGTTAAATTCATTGTCAGTTCATTTGCAAATTCTTCTTTCTCCCTAACCTGAAAATATGTGAATTTGTTAATTCATTTAGTCAGCAGTTGACTGTGGAATTTTTGCTTACCCTAAGCAAACTGGAAATTGCCTCCTCTTTCTAAATCCCATTCTTTGACTTACATTCAGGTCATTTGGCATCTTGTTCTCAGCAATGTTTTGCATGTATGGGGTGGCCCACCTGTTCTCTCTCTCTCTCTCTCTCTCTCTCTCTCTCTCTATATATATATATATATATATATATATATATATATAGTCAGATTTGCATTCAGAACATGTGCTGATTTGATATCAATTACTATTCTATCGAAATCTGCTGTAAGACTATGATGAAATTCTGGTTCAAATTAGTCAGTGAGCCACCTATGGAGGGGTTGTTAGAGTGCTGATGCTGTGACAAAGTGGCTTCTCCAGCTCTGCAGAGACACTATAATGAAGTTTCCTGGTTGGAGTTGTATAGAAAATCTATTTTGTGGCATTTAGAAATATAACGTTGCAGGTGCCAATGGGTACAAATGGAATTCCAATCAGATTGTGTCTAAATAGGCAAAAAAATGAAAGAGTAGATTGTATTAAAATAATTCCCTCATTCACAATTATCTATTGCACCTGCCAAGTTAATGATATCTATTAGCATCCCAAAGTAATTAGTATTTTAATAAAGGCATGATACCTGGTGTACTTAACACTAACTTGGTTGGTAAATGCTGTGTATTTTTTTGCAGCACCTCTCATCATCCTCACCAAAGCTATTGGTCTATGTCACCTATGGTCTTATTGACAAATACTCATTGCTCTTGGCTATTCACATCAGTGCATTTTGCCTAGTTTATGGACAGAGAATTTGAATTTACTCTAAGTTGAGCAGTAGGGAAAATACTACAGTAGTAATTTTTTAAAGCAAGCTTGTCCTACCGTGATGTAAATATCTATAGGAAAACAATATGCTAAAGTGCTTGGCCAATAAAGTATACATGATTCCTAACTTGACTCTACTTCTACTCTTACTTTCCTACAGCATAGTCTCAGCAAAGCAGCAACCACGATTATTTTAACATATAACTTGAGTCATCTTATTCTGATGCTTAACTCTCCATTTCACACAGAATTAAAATTAAAGTCCTCTAATACCCTGCAAAGGGTATCCCATATAATAAAAAGCTAATATACAAATGGTTGTCATACCCTCACACTGTCACACTGTAAAGGCTCAGACACTCAGCACTGGGAGAGAAGAGTGGGGACCAGCCAGGCTGTGGCCGGAAGAGGGACAAGCTACATGTCCTGTGGTCCTGAGCACTAGAGTATGTGGCTGTGGCTTGGGTGGAGCCACCTGAACATGGTACCCTGTGGATGCAACTGCGGCTGTGACTGCGGCCGGCCTGGACAAAGCTGGACGAGATCCTAGGTGCCTGCAGCCTGGAAGAGGGAGGGAAGCCTAGGTCCTGGGTGCCGGCAACTGGCCAGTGGATTGGAATCCTGAGTCCCAGGTATTGGGGAAGGCAGAGGTTGTTAGGGGTGATCAGGCCAGCCAGGGAGCAGTTAAGGGTGATCAGGCAGGCAAGCAGAGGTGGTTAGGGTCAATCAGGCAGGAAGGCAGAGGGATTAGGGGAAATCAGGCAGGCAGGCAGGCAAGCAGTTAGGAGCCAGTAGTCCCAGATTGTGAGAGGCAGTCAGTCATCCCCCGAGGGGTCCTAGATTGGAGACTGTGCAGGCTGAGCTGAGGGACCCCCTCCCCCTGTGCGTGAATTCCATGCACCAGGCCTCTAGTGTAAATATAATTCCCAAGAAATCTCAAGCTTTTACTGTACTTGCAAGCAAACAAGTCAGACTATCACCATTTCATGTATGGTGGCATGCTGGTATATTGGCAGAAGACATCAGACTGGGGCAGAGAGAAGGAATTTTATTACTTAAAACACAGCAAGCTACATGAACATAAGTATATCTGCATCAATTTCACTGGCCTCAAGTCCCATGGGGGCAATGTGGATATGCTTGGATGGATGTCTGCACACCCACTTTATAAAGTTACAAAAGATGAACCCTTAGCTTAGGCAACCCAAGGTCTTTTATAGCATATGATAAACATGCATATTCTTTGTTCTAGAGAGAAATAAAATCTCTATCTTCCAAGGATGTTGTAGTGCAAATATTCTTTCCATTAACACCAAGAATACAGGCAGTCAAAGCCTCATCAGAAAGATGTACAGAAACACAACAGATCAATAGTGCATAACCTCCCAACAACAACCAATCAGAAAGAACATATACACCCCATATGCTCATAGCAGTACTGATTAAAATAGCTAAGATCTGGAAATAGTCCACGTGCCTATCAGTAGATACATAAGCTATGGTACATTTATACCATGGAATACTGTGCAGCTATAAAAAGGTATTTCTTACTCTTTGAAACTGCGTGGAGGAACCTAGAGAGTATTATACTAAGTGAAATAAGCCAGTAGAGAAAGACAATAATCACATGATCTCACTTAGTATGGAATCTATTGAGCAAAATAAAGTAATAAAATAAATCCAGAGACATGGAAGCATGGAACAAACTGATGAATCTCAGAGGGAAATGTGGAGAATGGGAAGAAATTAACCACAGTACTTACATGCATATATACATAACCCACGGACACACAAAAGAGTTATGTGAAGGCCTGAGGAGGGATCAGAAGCAGAATGGAGGAGGTCAATAGGGTAAAAAGGGGGGGGGGAGCATCTGGAATACTTTCAACAATAAAGATAAATAAAAATAATAGTGATAATGCTTACATTTTATTATATGTCCCTCCCCAATTTCCTGAGAGATTTTGTTTATTCACTAACACACTCAAAAAGGCATGGGGAATGGATTTAGACTACTTTCTTTAATCCACAACCCTTTAATATGCTACTTTCTCCCTGGTGACTTTCAGCAGAGTAATCTCAATTAGTTTAAATTTTCTCAACTACAAAATGGGAACAATAAGTACTGCCTCTCTAATACATTGTTGTAGTAATTTAATGTTAAGTTTAATGTTATAATTCTTCAAGGCTAAGATGTAGATGGGAAAAGGAATCTCATCTTACTTTTATGGCCTCACTTTGACTATATGTGATGATTCTCAAATATGTTTTTCTATCCCAGTCCTTTTATCTGGTACCTATTCCCATCGTCCTTCATAGCCATGGGAACCAAAACTGAATTCATGCTGGCCTTCCCCACCTGAGACTTCTTTCCTGGCTCGCTAACACTGTACATGGTACCTTCCTCCCTCCCTTCATTTGTGCAAGCCCTAATGCATGAGCCATCTTTGACTCTTCTTTCTCTTTCAACCCATCTTATCCTCATAGTCAGTCACACGTCACTTCCTATTCATTTCACATTCTAAAAACCTTTGGACTCTATCCACTTTTTCCATCTCTACTGATAGAAAGATGAATCTAGGACCATTGATTCCCAACTGTCTCATTTATAAAAGACATTGTATAATACCTCTTTTGAACCTACTGAAATAAGTTCATATATAATATAACCAAACTTAAAATGCAAAATTTAAAAAACAGCCTGTAATATGAGGTATAAGTAAAGGAAATTATATTAAAAGTAACCTGTATTTCAATATGTAAATGTAAGTAGTGGCTAGGCCAGACGATCTAACAATGCTGTCAGAAGTTTGCACCCACATAAAGATCACTCTGGATTTGAAAGTGACAAAGACAGACTGATACCAGTCCAGTGTGCTGGATTCAAATGCCAGGAGCAACACTGCCATCAGTAACATCATTTTCCAAAATGGACAAAGCTCTTAGTGACTTCTCAAACAAACTGAAGTACAATTACATTTCTGGTTACATAGTAGATGCATGCATCTCTGGAAAATTCAGTGTATACATAAATCATGCAAAAATATTGTGTGTTTATATGTAAAATGTAATTAGATTCCAAACATGCTTTTCATTTATATGAAAGTCTGTGCTTTTTAGTGTGTCATTCTAATGTTTTGTGAGATATAGACCATTGTCCCTTTAAGCTTAAATGTCCTGCACATTGCAAGATGTTTCTATTAGAGCTGGACTCCACCTACCAATAAGTGCAAGTAACCATTACCACTCCTGACCTGAAAAAAAACACACACACACACACACAAAAAAAATACATTTTCATTGGTTTGCAAAACTGTCCTTGAATGGGTCTGGCACTCCCATTGAAAACTGCTCCTACAGACCAAGCTAACTTTATTCTTAACTAAATAGCCTCCTAATGGACTTTTTTCAGCTTCATTTTTAGATCCTCTTATTTTCTACCTTAGCCAGAGGTGCTCTTCAAATGCAAATTTTGATTATGGCACTTGTGTTAGTCTGGCTTTTTTTCAGCAAAACACAACCAATAGGATAATATAAAGATTTATCATATGTATTGGCACATCCAGCTATGGAGGTTGAAAAGTCCCAAGATCTACAGCTGGTAAACTAGAGATCATAAGGACTGATGGTTTAAGCTCAAGTATATGGCCAAATGTCTAAAAACCAAGAAAGCTGGTAATATAAGTTCTAGTATGAAAACCAGCATGCTCAGTCAAGTTCCAAGAAGAGCCACTGTTTAAGTTTAAATCTGAAGGCAGGAAAAGATCAATGTAACAGCTCAAACTGGTTAAGAAGAAAGAGGTCCCTCTTCCTTTGAGGAAAGCCATCTTTTGTCCTATAATGCCTTCAAGTGAACGGATGAAGTCAACCCATCCTGGGGAGGACAATATGCTTTCCTCAGACTGATTCAGATGCTAATATCCTCCAAAAACATCTTCATAGCTACACCTGGAGATGTGTTTGACCAGGTATCTGAGCACCTCATAATCAGGTCAAGTTGACACATGAAATTAGTAATAATGCTGCCCATTACATAAATTCCTTTATCATTGTTTCTTTCTTTGAAGACAAAAATTTTTTGCATGACTTCCAAAGCCTTACCTTATCTGACTCTCATCTGGGTTTCAAGCCATACTTGACTCTATTACACATTCCTCTGTGTGCTTTAGCCACACTGACCTTTAATTCCGCAGATGTGCTATGATCCTTCACACCATAGGGCCTATGCATACCGATTCTCTTTATTATTTTTCTTATGACACAAACTTTCCAATTTAGCTCACAATTACAACTTCTCTGCTTTTTAGGGGTAGCTTTTCCGCTTAGAAGCTAAATGGCCTTTCAGAATATTGTATTTTAAGCTTTCTATATAGCTATGGGTGGCATTAAAAATACTAAACAAGTATGAAATGGGAATCAATCAAAGCACATGCAGCCACTGAAGAAGCATCTTAGGGACCCTAGTCTATTAGGTGTCAACTGCTAACTATTGGATTGGGGTGCGGTCTAGTTTGATATGACCTAGAACAGTGGTCGGCAAACTCATTCGTCACCAGAACCAAATATCAACAGTACAACAATTGAAATTTCTTTTGAGAGTCAAATATTTTAAACGTAAACTTCTTCTAATGCCACTTCTTCAAAATAGACTCACCCAGGCCATGGTATTTTTTTGAAGAGCCACACTCAAGGAGCCAAAGAGCTGCATATGGCTCACAAGCCATAGTTTGCCAACCATGGACCTAGAATATTCCTGAAGAGGAGGTAGAATAGGCAAGAAAGATGTGCATGAAGGGATTTCAAGAATCAATTATTTACTGACTTTTGATTATCAATATTTTGATAATGGCTGTTGCAAATAACCTTGTTTTGTTATTACTTAATATGGTTGCATGCCAGTATTTAGACTTAGAAGGCATTTACCTACAGATTTTGGCAGCACTCTCAATCAACTCCACTCCTGAAATATGTTCTTATAGATCACAGAACCTCAAGTCTTCTCCTTCATTGCACTTTGCATGATTATAATTTTACTTTAATTTGTGAGTTAATTTTATTGAACTTTTTACCACTAGGTTGTAAATTCTGTAAAGACTGGGGCTATATTTAAATTTGCTCATCAAATTATACTAAATACCCAAAACAAATGTGATGCACAAATGTGATTAAATTCAATCAATGTTCACCAAAAGGATGAATGTAGATGTCTTTCATATAGTTTGTACTCAACACTTTTTAATTTTCTTTCTCATCTCTTTCTTATCTCCAAACACGACCTAGTACATCTATTTATTTTAATCAACATATATCAGTAAATTGCAGATATTCGAATACTTGAAAATTTAAGGAACAAAAAGTGAAATTACTTAGTAAGTCCTAAAATGTTCCTTTGTAATTCTAATATGTCTAAAGTAAACCACAGAATGGAGACATGTTATTGCTATAACTGCTTCTCTTTCTTTCCCTCTGAACTTTGGGTAAACTGTGTCCTAGATCTCAGCTTTTGTTTCCCTGTCACATGAGGCACTGTGTCTTCTGTTCTACCTAATGCATTGCCAGGCTATGTGCTCACCCCAACAGTTTTATTATGGAGGAAATGAAACTCTAGGCTTCCATGACCCAGGGGACTTATATTTAAATAAATCCAGGGTAAAAAGCAATTAATGACTCTAATTATTAGGTTAAAAAAAAGTTGTATAAAGAGGAACATGTTTCTAGGAAAAAAATTGTTATGCCTAGGTTCCAAATGAATTAGGGCACCACAAACTAAGACAAATGCTCATGACTAAGTGCCATGGTTCATTTTCAAGTGTCATTTATATCCTTTAAACCTTGAAATTTCCAAAACGTAAGAGAGCTAAAATTTTCCTTGTACTTATTATCTAGTCTGTTCAATGTTCCATGTAGTTTATGCCTCTGTGAAATGAAATATAATTGGTTTATGGAAACTGAACAAAAGCCTAAATTCAAAGCACATTTTAAAAATCAAATTCATTAATTTGGTTCACAGAATGAATTTCATTCATTGATCCTACCCCGCCAACTTTACTTTTCTGTGATTAAACCTAAAGGTATGTCTAGATAAGATCTCAAATAAATATGACGAGAAAACACTTTATTTATTAGCCAACATAAATTTCTATTATTTCTGTACTTCTATTTTCCCCACTCACACCCCTATTCCAACCCCAACCAAACTAAAAACCACTCTGCCAGCATTGTTTTAGAAGGCAAATCAGGCTGAAGACTACAACAACAACAACAACAAAAAATAATATAATTTGTGAAGTTTGACTTTTAAATGAAAAGCCAAAACCCAGGAAAAAATAGATTTGAAAGATTTCAAGAATACAAAATCAGAAACTGTTTTTTTAACCCCTAGATTCTAGATCTAATTTACCACATAGGAAGAAAATGAGAATGAGTAAGAGGAAAAGAGAAGTAGATAATAATTTATGAGAAAATCATTGTACTGATGCCCCTTTTCCCTAAGCCTGTTTGAGGTGGAGAGATAGTAGAATTCTTCTGTAGGTTTGGAAAGTTTAGGGCACAGAAGTGTATCTTCCAATCACAGGGAATATGGAAAACTGCCAAGTTCTGCGTGTTATGAAATATTTTTCTTATGTGCCCCAGGAGAGTAAAGATGTGTTAAAGGACCTTTCATGACCCCAGAGAGTTCACAGAGTTTCTCATGTCCCAGTTAAGTCAATGAACATTTCCAGGGCCTGTTCTGTGGGTGGTAGCAGTTTCCCAGGGGAGCTGGAACCGGAGAGCTCTTGGAGTCAGAAGCCTGAGACATCCCCACAGTTCCCTGTACGGGTAAAGTCTACAGAGCAGGTGAGATAAAATATGGCTCAACAGATGTCAGCATGCAATAATAATAACCAAGAATCATATGTTCCCAAAGTTTCTGAGCATGACACCATGTAAAGACCTGAAATTTAGATGACTCAGAGAGGAGATTGTGGTAGGAGAACTAGTCTAACTGCAGTTTGCTTTTTCTACCCTAGAGAAAGTTAGAATTAAGTTGATGTATGAAAAATATATTATTTATTTTTTAAAAGTATATTTTTATTGATTTCAAAGAGGAAGGGAGTAGGAAGGAGAGAGAGAAACATCAATGATGAGAATCATTGGTTGGCTGTCTCCTGCAGGCCAAAACCTCCCCACTCCCACCCCCTTTCTGAGTATCCAACCCAAATCCTTGCAAGTGCCCTTAACTGAAATTGAGCCTGGGATTCTTCAATACACAAGCTGATGCTCTGTCCACTGCGCCAAACCAGCTAGGGCATGAAAAATATATTACTTCTTATCAAAGTATTGGGAATTTTTATGGAAAGGCCCTAAAGAATAAAATCAAGTGATTTTTGTCTCAGTTACAAACTGTCTTAGTCAATTTGAGTTGTTATAACAAAGTTCCTCAGACTGGGTGAATTTTAAACATCAAACATTTATCAAAGATTTATTTTGGAATCTGTAACTTCAAAATCAGAGTGTCAGCATGGAAGAGCTCTAGAAGAGCCCTCTTCTGGGTTGCAGACTACTTATTTCTGATTGTGTCCTCACATGGTAGAAAGAGAGCTATAGACCTCTGTGGACTCTTCTTCTAAGGGCACTAATTCCATTTATGGAGGTTCCACTTTCATGACCTAACCACCTCCCCCAGACCCTACCTTCTAACAACCATCACATTGGAATTAGAGAATGGACATAGGGGACACAAATATTCAGGCATTGGCAGATCTGGATAAGACTTCAAGATTCATAAGATTTAGATTTTCCTACAACTTACTCTGATAACAAGTTGTAGAAAATTTTCAGGAAAAAAAAAGACTAACCCAGAGAAAAGCTAAAGGGACACACCATGTTGCCATGTAACTATTATGCTCTTTTCACTGAGACTTCAGGCCGTCCCCTGTAGATACATGTAGACAAAGACATCCATGGTGTCCTGTCTTCTACATTATTACTATTTTGGAAAGTGTAGAGGATTAAACACTCAAGAGTGAAGAGGACAAAAGATAATTGAGTAAGTAGTGCCTTCAATCAATCTAAAACAAAATACATGCCAGGTACATTAGACGGACATTACATGAACATGAAGTATTTTTGATTAAAAAAATATAGAGATCGTAAGTTATTGAGGAGGCAGAGTCATGACCAAAAAGATGCAGATAAAGATGCAGAACATTTTGTTACTTCCATCTCATGCATCAGTTTGAATTTTCTTGGAGAAAAGCAGATAGAATAAGGACCCCAGATACTCCCTGCCCTCCTGTGTCCTTTGTCACCAAGGGCCACAAACTCCCAGTCCTCACCTGGGGAATTTCTAAATTCCTCGAATAGCCCCACCTTGTGCTCAAACTTGCAAACAATTTTGCATAGACCTTGAGTTTTAAAATGAACGATTTGGAAAGGACTATTAAAGCAGTTTCCATGAAGTCATATAGCTAGCTAAATTATCCTGAGCCTAATTACCACAATGTCTTACTACCCTACTCTGCAAATCAGTCAAGACAAAGATAAGTTATTCTGGATATTAACATACACACAATCCATGCACATGAAAGCCACAGGTTCCGGGTGCAGAGGTAAAGCAGGGCAAATAACGTATAAGAAATTGGTCATTAAAAGTCCCTTTTGTGCCTGGTGTTTTTGAATGCATATTTTGATTTGCAACACATGACTGAAGGTGTTCCATCCTAAGTGGCTAGTTACAGTCTATTAAGTTTGTATTATTCTCCTCTAAAATGGAGAACAATGTCCTTCTTAAATAAGGCTGAAAAAGTGACTCATTCATAAATGCAGGTACCTGATCATTCACCTATTTCAGTGGTTCTCCAAGTATGCTCCCTGGAGACATTGCTTCAGAGTCACCCAAAGAAACCCCCAAAAAACATGGTTAAAGGTAGATGTGAAGCGTTACCCAAATCTCCTTAATCAGTAGAGATGGGCTGACGTTGAGAATTGGCACCAGGACCCCGAGAATCTCAGCTTTCTTAAACAACCCATTTCTTCCCAGTAAAGAGAACAGATTTCCTAGCTCTTCAGAAAGCCTCCTGCTGCCTGGAGCATGGATCCCCAAAGCAAGTGCGGGCTTCGTCAAAGGGAGCTGTAGTTTCTTTGGTGTGAAATGCCTCTGAGTTTCATTAGGGTGAATTGGTCCTCTGGGATGCTTCCCCGTGGGGTGAGCTGAGATTACAGGTTTGGGGAGCAGCCAAGGGAGCAGACTGTAGCCCCCAGATACCGCTGACTAAGCCTCAGCCGTGTGTGCCGCGTAGAGGGGAGGCCCCGATCACATTTATGGCCAACTCTGTTTATAATCTTCCTGTGGCATATGCCTCTGGAGTGTTTGTTTATAAAGGACCAAGACTCGGTGTATTATGCATCACGAATGATATACTGTAGAGTTTCCCAGGATAAATGAAGCATGTCCATTTTGTCCCATCTGGATCTTGTTATTTTTTTTTTCTCTCTCTCTCCATGATTAGCGTTTTGGCAGTTTTCACTCTTCCCATTCCGCTATTCTGTGTGCTCAGGGGAGGCAAGGAGTTGAGCTCTTTCCAAAGTGAGGGTAGTGCTGCGTGGAGGGAAACTACAGCTGAAAGGGCACTTTCTTTAGGGCGGATTCTCCACACTCGGGCAAGGAAGCCGGGGTCGTGAATAAATATGATTAGTGGGAAGTGAAAGCACCGTGAGATCAGGGCTCGCGTGAGTCACAGCGTGTGGAAATGTTCTTACCAGATGACAGCCCGGATACAGAGATTTTCTGTCCCGCAGAAGCAGCTGAGCTGGTGAAATTCTCCACCCGGTTCTGCTGAGCTGCAGAAGGAGGCCCTGTTCCCAGTTACGAATTCCGTGTGCCTGAGATAAAAATGGGGTCGCGAGGCTCATCTGACACCTTGTTAATTTATGCCGCAACAGAAAACCAAACCAAACCAATCCCCCTCCCACTCCCCCCTACCCCCGTATGCAGTCACTGGTAGGACTTAGTCTTTTTAAGTAATGCTCTGACAGACCCCAAGTCTGTTTTTCATTTTTGGTGACTTATTGGGGGTAGAACACAGAAACAGAACAGCCCTCAAGAGCAAAGGTCTCTGTTTCACTTGTGACATGGGCGTAAAGGAGAAGTCAGAGGCTTCCTGTGCTTGTGGCTTTCCATGTATGGAGAATTGTCTGTGGCCCTTTCTAGTTTTCGAGGTAGACAATAATGGCCTGTAACTGATATTTTTAGCTCAGACTTTATGTCTCAGACGTAAACTGCTTGCTGTTTTGTTTTACAAACCGTATTCCTATTCAGAAACTTAATTCATATTTGCAAGGCTGAACTTTCACTTGCATTGGGAGACTCCTTTCAAATGTGTGAAATGAGGAATTTAGAGTCTAATGTGATGATAATCACTGCACAATACCCAAAACAACAGAGAAAAACCAAGAAATAGCCTTTAGGAGTTCTGATTAAGAATTGATGTGCATGGCCAGCTACATCAAAAGGCTCCCCAGGTTTCAGCGACTGGGATACCTTTATATTTTCATGTGATTGCAATTAAATATTAAAAAATAACCTAAATATCTCATCAAGTTTTCATACATCATTAGAGATAATGCTGACACTTCAGGTGATTAAGTAAAACATTTTATTGAGGGTGAAAAACAAATTTTTTTAGTTAAAAATTGTTTGGGTTAGTATATTTACACTAGAGGCCTGATGCACAAAATTCATGCAAGAGTAGGCTTTCCTTCCCCCTGGCTGCTGGCACTGGCTTCCCTCTGACACCCGGGACCAGGGCTTCCTTCGAAGCTCCTGCTCCTTCTGGAATGTCGCCTGGTCTAATTAGCATATTATATTTTTATTACTATAGATGTTTTTCATAATTACTGAAACTTCTATTGGTGTAAGTTACTCTGCCTATAATACCCATCAATCTATAGAATATATATATATATATATAAAATTGATAACATGTTGCTAACGGACACATTAATTCAAAATATTAGTTCTTCCTTTCCTTTTTATCTGGTGCAGAAGTATTACTGATTTATTTTACTTCCAGCATCAGACACAGCTCCTAAAGCAAGCCATCCACAGGCAGGAATGCTATAAAAACCCACAGCTGCCTCTCCTCATACCTTCCCTTTCTCCCAACCCTTTGAGGTTTAATGTTGGCTATACCTTAAGTCAGTGGAATAGTTTATAGCCTTCTGGAAAGCTTGTAAAAAGTCCAGAACCTTAGTGGCCATCCCCCAAACACTTGAGATTCAACAAGCCTCAGGTGGGGCCCTGGAATCTGCACAGTAAATGAAATTACTCTTTGAAAAACAGCACATTAAGATCTGAGATCTTGTAATCAAGAATAAATCACAGGCTTTCATAGAATGAGTTTTCACCGGAAAAGAGAGCCAGAAATGAATGTCTGCTCTGCACCAGCATGACAGCTGAATGCTTGAAATCAGGGAGCAGATTTCCTGAGTGATGACATTCCATTGCATTGATCCCCAGCCCCACACCATTTCCATCCATCTGTCCTCTCACCGTCACCTGGATCATACATGGATTTTCTCTGCCTTTCTGGACATTGTGTCTGTCTGTCTTTTTACCCTTAGGCAATCAAATTCTGTGAACTGGTCATTTCCACCAAGGTGGCATGGGCCAGGTTTCAGAGCCTACTTCCTCATACCTGCTCCATACATAATCACTGTGCCTTACAAACCTACCTCAAGGCATGGAATAGCAATTTTTCCTAGGCCTTTGAGATCATGGGTTAGGCAAAGGTTAAAAGTCTTTTTAATAGAAGACAAAACACGTGAGTTTTGAAAGAAAGGTTTCCTAAACTGGACTTTATAAACATTAAAAGTTTCTCCTCTTTGAAAGATACTAAACAGAAAATGAAAAGAAAACCACAAACTGCTAGAAAATATTTACATAGCACATGTGATGAATTGATAACTAACTGATTATTATAATGCAAAAATCTAATTAATTAATATTTCAATAATAAAAATAACCAAATATTTACATTGGTCAAAAAACTTGAACACACACTTTATCAAAGATGCTATATGGATGGCAAGTAAACATGTAAAAGGTGCTTAACATCCTTAGTCATGAGAAAAATGCAAATTAAAGCTTCAATGACATATCACTTTGCCTATAAGAGTGGTAAAAAAAACACACACAATATAGCAATATCAGGTATCACTAAAATATGGAGCAATGGACATGTCATAAATTTATGGTGGCAGTAAAAAGCAGTAGAACCACTTTGGAAAACAGTAGCATTTTCTTACCAAGTTAAACATGCACTTATTATACAACCCAGCAATTACACTTACCCCAAATAAATGAAAATATATATCTATATAAAAACCTATAGCCATTTGTTTAGGGAAAATTTTATTTATAATAATCGAAACCTGGAAATAACTCAAATGCCAATCAACTGTAGAGTGAATCAACAAATACTGTTACATTCAAACAATAGAATATTACCTAGTAAAGCAAATTTTTATACATGCAAAAACGTGGGTGACTTTCAAATGAGTGATGATTTGCTAAAGAAGTCACACTCAAGAAACTAAATACTGTATAACTCCATTTATGTAACATTCTTGCAAAGCAATGAGATAGAAATAGACCACTGATTGGCAGGGCCTGAGGGAGGAAAGAGGGCATTTACTACAAAGGTGAATGAGGAAATTCTTTTATATGATGAAAATTGTGTTCTGATTATAATGGTAGCAACATGACTATATGCATTTGTCAAAATCATAGAAATGTGCACCCCAAAAGCTGAAATTACTCTATATAATTTATGCCTTAAAAATCTAACCTCACAATAATTAATTTATGTCTGATATGGCAACAGCAAAATATTTCATGGAACACTTCTTGTGACTTTGCAGCATAATAGCCTTTCATATTCTATGAGGATAGAAGCATGATTTTTGCAATTAAACTTATTACAATTGAAATTCTGTAATCCTTAATATCTGACTTCCATGAACTCATAATAATCAACTATGAATGAGTTGAAAATATCTTCCCTTAATAGTTTTTAAGGATCTGACATGGGGGAAAGAAATAAATGCTGTGATCTTATTTTAAAAACTTGAATTCCATTCAATCCAGTGATATCTAGAATTACTGGTTTCCACTAGTCACATGTGTTTGCCTCACAGTACAACATGGACATGCATGTGCAACCATCAAAATGGATTGTGAAGAAAAAAACAAAAGCAACAACAAAAAAGCCTATTGGTTTGAGTTATTTTAATGTTTGACTTGCTAAAAGCTTTAAAGAATCAGCCCAATGCTTGCTGACCATGCTCTGGCCACCTGTGGAGACACCAGAAGATGACTCGTACTACAAATAAAACAACCTGTGCCGTCTAGCAAATCATGGAGATTTAGTTATCACTCATGTCAGAGAGACCAGTGGCTGAACGCTGAAACATTACACAGATGGGCTCTTTGAAAATCCACCACATCCTGGCGTTTTCAATCTTGAAAGCATATGAAGTGACTTGGTTGGCGAACGCCCGCTGCAAGAATAATGGAGCCTGACGCATGGGCACAGCTTCCCATGAATCCCCGGGTAAACTGCAGCATTTCATGAGGAGAGCAAATTTATGAAAATAAATTACCATCCATTCCATAGATGACACTATTTAATGCTACAAAGTGCAATGATTTTGTTTATTTAAGTAAACCTTTAATGAATGCACTAATTCCCAAATAAATGGATGCTTTAGTCTTACCGCCATTTGGGTTTCTCAATAACTAGTAGTGATTTAAAATTTGCTGTTTTCTTTTTTTTTTGTGTGTGTGTGTGTGTGTGTGTGTGTGTGTATGTGTTTCCTCCCACCCCCACAATTGTTCATTAAAAATGGATTTAAGGAATGAGTAGATTATGGATTTATTTGCATGAATGCAACCATCTGGATGAGTACAGTTACATTTTCAAGTGGAGAAGAAACACAATTTCTGGTAATCTAATGGTAAGCAGGATGAGAATAAAGGCTAGGAAAGGTTTGATATTCTGAATAATTGCAGTCTCCACTCATTAATCCAACAATAGTTTATAGCGTGATAACTATGTACAAGGCACTGCTTTAAGCCCCCAGGAAATAATAAAAGCAATCATGCGTCCTAATATCTCCATAAGAATATGCATAACCCCACTGAAGATTAGGCACTAGATGCTTACACTATGACAAAGCCCTGTCAGACTCACCAAAGCCATAGCTCTAACCCAACAAATGAACAATTTCACTTAAATCTTCAATAACTAACAAACCACTGAGCTGGAGAGGATATGGGAGCAGTACCCCTTTAATTAAAAGGAAAATAATTCGAAAAATGTGTCATTGGGTAAAAATAAAACCAAACTTCTAAAATTTATGCCAGAGATATTTTTGAAGCAAGTTAAACCTTATTAATAATGGCTTTTAATTATAAACATGACAGCGGCATTTGTTTAACAAGGTAAATCTTGCAGACTATTGTTAGAATGTACCTAATATATTGAATTTATAGTATTTTATATGGCTTGTTTACTGTGAATGTTTTTACCTATAATAAATAAAACAATTGAAAATAAATCTCATAGGGAGGGTAGATATGCATATACATTTCATTTAGTAGAAAACAAATATCTGGTTTCTACATTTATCCTATATTGTTTTTTATCAGTCCATAATTATCACTGGAAAGTGTTCAGTTGTTAGCTGGTCTGAGCAATAAAGAAAAAAGGCTCTCAGAAATCATTTAATTGTTTGTTAGTTTTTCCTTTCAAAACAACTGTGTAAAAGGAAAAAAAGGTGAGGGGAGGGCCATCATTTGCTTGTATTAAAAGAAGACATAGTCAATGTTATATTTATGTGAAATACCAGATGAACATAATGTTTTGGAATTTGCTAATTATAAAAGAATGACAATAGGGATATAGTTAAGAATAGGAATGGAGTTGCATTTATTTTTATCAGTTCAAACTCTGACTTTTTTATTGTGTTTGCTGTGACTAGATGTGATCAGGGACATCTCTGAGACCAATGACCTGACATACATTAGATGCATAATAAATGACTGTTGAAGTAAAAATGTGTATGCAGAGAATATTAAATTTAGTATAAACCTAAAATATCAGCCAAGACCAACTCATTTTCAGAAAGATCCAGGGAAAAATTTGATATCCATGCAGAGCAAATGTAGGAATGCTATGGATAGCAATAAAGAATTACATTTTTAATTACAATATGGAAAGGAACAACACCCAATGAGATTCACAAAATAGTATTATTTTCATATCTATAAGTAGTATGTATGGAATACCTAAATGTCTGTATTTCTTTGATCACTCTTTTCATCACTACCAAATCTTCTAAATGCTATTTAGATAGTAAAGTGTTACATAAAAGAAAAGTCTTTCAACAAAATCCAGAGCATGTTTGAGTTCAGAGATTGCTCTAGAAATATCTAAATGAGCTTAAACAAAGAGTTGAAAATCAGCTGGTTTATTCTGTTTTTCAATTTGTGTGTGTGTGTGTGTGTGTGTGTGTGTGTGTGTGTGTGTGCTTGGAAAATATAATATATATTATATATCAATGTTTATAGTACAATGTATTATATATCTATACATTAAATATAATGTGTATATATTGTATATACCCCCCACACACACACTTCATAAGAGAAGTGGTGGGTGCCATCCTCAACTATTAGCCATTTTTTTGGCTTTTGGTTTCACAATAAAATCAATGATAACATTTGACTTCAGATTATAGCTCTGAATTCAGTATATGACTTCACCCTCTCCTTATGTGGTCTTAATTTACAACCTAGCAGAAAATACTTTTGCAAATTAATCTAATGGCCAAGACTTTCTGCAGTAAATCCTGGGGCAAGAAATAGCCAACAGGCCAGGGATGAGAAGGCATTAGCTCCAGCGCCTACAGATAAATGCTAAATTAAAAAAAGAAAAGGAAACCAAATATCCTAAACTTTAAACAGATTAAGGAAATACTCAGTAGGGAAACATTGTTATCCAAGCATTTTCAGAAGAAAGGTAATCACTATAAGAAATTTGGCTGGTTACTACCACCCCTAGGAGATATAAAGTGTCTAGTTAAGGATTATTTATTGAGTGTATTAAAGTACTTCCAATTTTTAAAGGAAGATTTTGAAAAAAGATATCAGATATGCTTTTATTAAATTTTTTCACAAAGAGTTCTTTCTTTGGCTGAAGTGATGTTATTTATAGATTTAAAAGCTGAAGGATGATGGTTGGTTTTTAACCTTTGTTCTCCAAATGAATAATGCATTTAGTTTTATTTAGATGGTTGTATAGTCCAGTAAAATGTATGTGAAACTTCTTGAGCAAGCCACAACTCAGATGTTTAAATGGAAGGCTCTCTGTGAAATTACAAAATGGAAACTCTCATTCACAGGTACAGCATCACTTGGACATAGAAAAAATATTAAAAAGTAAATTGTCTTCAATAACCCATCTTAGAATGAAATTGCTTTTCACAAAGCACTTAAAATGTTTATACTTTGCAAAAATATTCCAGCTTAAAACTACAAGTAAATTCTATGAATACAGTGAGAAAATAGTTACTCTCATAAATCTTTCTAGGAATGCAATTAATCTTTCCCAAATATTTAAAACATGCTCAAAGTAATACTACCCAATTTAAACTAGGGAAGCTCATTTCTACTCTATACTTACATATAGTGAGATTAGAACATTTCTTTAAATTTCATAAGATATTTATGTTCCTCAATCAAATATCTGTTTTCAGTTTTTACTATGTATTTCTGATTCTAATATCATTTAAAAAATAAAATAAAGTAGTGGAAAGAAAGATGTCTTCGACACCCATTTTTGCAGAACTTCTGATTTTTAATGTTTTTACTTTCTGCTGAACTATAAATTATAGTTTTACATTTAAAAATAATAATGTTATGCACCATAAAAATAAAATATAAGAAGAGAAATTAGATAAGCTTAGTAACATTTTTATTTTCTTTCTATATAGCCTTAATTGGATATTGTCATTTTTTTCCAAAGGAAGTTGTATAGTAAACAGTACATGGACTTTGGGAGGAGATATGAGCTCATTTCCCAGTTTTCCCACTTTTATAGTTCTGTGATCATAGAAAACTTAACGGAAAGACTGAGTATCCGTTTCCTCACTTCTCATTTATATAATATAGATAATAATATGCTTGTAGGCCTGTTAGGATGAAAAAAACTTGACTAATGTATAGCAAATACTATGAAAACATTGATGACTTCTGTTCAGCAAGAGCCATGCTGCCTTAGCAGTTCATCAGCAACAAAACTCTAAGCAGAAAGGGCAGCCAGGAGGCAAAGCAGCTGCGTCTGCTCTAGAAATAGGTGTTCATTGCAAAGAACTGATTAATTTCATGACAATTTGTTGTATGCCTTTTAAACAAGCATCAATCTATATTTTCAAACAAATAAGATGCAGAATACAATAAGTCCCAATAGAATAAATAAATATATACTATATGTAAAGTGCAGATGAAGTAATTGTTTAGATGATGAATGATCACAGCTTGTTGAGTATACATGCTGGATCTCATTTTCGTATTTAGAAATGTACTGTTAGGGGGAAAATCATTTTATTCACATGTAAACTAAGTTTGCATTTCCTATAGGCAGTGATCCAAGAGTAAGTTTTAATGGGACAGCAAGCGAACCAAAAACATTAAGCTTGGTAAGTATCTTATCTTTAAAATGCTAATTAACTTTTAAAATATCTAAACAAGAGGGCATAGAAAGCACTTAAAATGGTTTATCTGTTTATACAGTTTAAAAGGTAATAAGGACACTTCAAGTCTGGAAAAGATAACATAGACTCATTTTTTTTTCTTGTTCCTCTCCACGAAGAACAACTGTGATTGCTGGAAATGGCACAACAAACAACCAAGAGCAATGAGGGCAGGTGGTAGAAAAGGTGGCAAGCTGGTTTGGGGCACAACCTAACAGAAGGCCACCCAGGCCCAGCACTTTCCTCCGTCAGAGGTCTCAGCAACAGTGGGCAGTTTAGGTAGGCTCCTTTTCCTTTTAGGTTGAATGGACAGCTTTCTGGCCACATCAAGGAAGGCTGACAGCTCTAGTAAGAGGTGTCCATTGAGGGCCCCATCAAACATTAACAGCCAGAGGAAGCCTCTACTTTCCCATCAAGAAGATGCATATAGATCCTATATATATAAGTGAGATCACAATATCATATGATCTCCCTTACATGTGGAATCTAATGAACCTAATAAACAGATGAACGAAAAAGATCCAGAGATATTGAAGCATGCAATAGACTGAGATACTTCAAAAGGAAAGGGAATGGGTGGGAAAAGATTAACCAAAGAACTTACATGCATATATGCATAGCCTGTGGAAATACAATAGTTCAGGGAAGGCCTAGGAAGGGGAAGGAAATGAGGAAGAGGCAGTCAGTGGGGGAAAGGGGACATCTGTAATACTTTCAACAATACAGATAAATTAAAAAGGCACCAAGGATGGTGGAAGACCTGGCAAGAGAGACCCAGCTACAGAGAGTAGCTTGATCCCAGAAGTCTTTTTTTCCTGGGGGTCCAAAACCCTTTCTTCATTCTTTACAAGTAGGTAGAATTGGTAAATGGGATGCAGCCAAAGAAAGTGGACTGTTCCTGGAAATTATTGTGTCTCCATGCACTAAGATGCTCATTATTACAAGACTAGAGGCCTGTTGCATGAAGATTCGTGCAGGAATAGGCCTTCCTTCCCCTGGCTTTGCTCCTGGCAGCCCGGGAGCCTTAAAGTCCTCACTCCCAGCTACAGAGCCACTCCTGTAGCTCTATCTGCCCCCACCTGCCCTCCCCCTCATAGCAGGTGTCCCATCCTGCCCAGCTGCTCTGTGCCTGGGTATGGAAATTAACCCTCCATCTTTGTTGGGTTAATTTGCATACTCACTTCTGATTGTTTGATGAGCATTCCGGAGGTATGGTCAATTTGCATCCTTCTCTTTTATTAGTGTAGATACTTGAATATTGGGATCTGGGGAAGATCCTATGACATGTGTTCCCCACCAGGAGACACTAAGTGGCCTGACCTAAAAACCTCCTTTTCCCTTTTCATGGAATTTCAGTAGGAACCAGAGAGAGGCACTGTAGCAATAAATGCAACAGAATAAAATAACACCAGAAAGGCTCTGAAAATTAGCTTGCCTATGGATCCTCAGCTTGCAAAAGTCAGTCAAGACCACAGCACAAACCTAGAGAGAATGGGTGCCTAATAGAGTACAAGATTTAAATAAGACCCAGAGACTCCTAACACTGAGATTAATGAGATGAATGAATTCTCTGAAAGAAATTTTAAAGCATCCTTCATCCTTTGGTAGCAGCTATCATTGATGACAGTAGGCTCCATCAGACTCTCCATCAGATTCTCAGAGCTGCTTTACTACCAACAGCAGTGGCAGAGCAGTTCTTGCTCAGATGGTGCAAAGGCAGCAAGGTACTGCAGATGCCAGAAGGAGGAAGAGGAGGAGGAGGAGGAGGGGGAGGAAAGAGAGGAGGATAGGGGAGGGGAAAAGAACAAAAATAACTGATTAGGTTCTTGTAACATCTCCATTTTGCTCCTCCAGCTCTTGAAATACTGTTGTAGCTAAATTCAATCTTAAATAAATCCATCTTAATTCAAAACATTTAGTGTGTTTTTTTATTTCCTTGGACTGGGCAAACACTGATAAAATAATTAACATGCTTAATCTAATGCATTAAAGTATGCATTTTTTTCAAGCTCACAAAGAATACATAAAAATTGACCAAAATCTGTGACCAAAAGTATGCTTCCTCAAGGTTAAGGGAATTATTTTAATACAGACCATATGCTATGATTACACAAAAATTGAGAAATTACTAAAATACACACAAAATTTCATAGATTTAGAAATTAAGAGAACTCATGTGTCAATTTATATAAAAATTGAGAAGCTATTTTAATCATCTGCTAACAGACAGCAGAAACCCGCCTTATCTTTGTTGTATGGCATTGCCACCCTGATGTGAATAGATGTAGATTTCTTTATTAAATACTACATGTTCCACATTTGGATTTCTACATTCTTAGATTTTATCATTTTATCTATTCAGAAAAGTTTTCAGTCATTTTCTCTAAACAATTATGTTTTCATCTTTTAAAAATATATATTTATTGATTTCAGAGAGGAAGGTAAAGGAAGAGAAAGATAGGAACATCAATGACTAGAGAGAATCATTAATCAGTTGCCTCTTGCATGCCCGCAATCCGGGCATGTGATCTCACCTAGAATCCAACTGTGACCTCCTGGTTCATAGGTTGACACTCAACCACTGAGCCTTGCCAGCTTGATTATTTTCATCTCTTTATTGTTCTGTTAATCTATGATATTTGGGATAATTTTTATATAACTTTTCAGATTACTAATTCTTCTTTCAGCTGTATCCTATCTGCCACTTAATTTACCTAATTTAAAATTTTACTTTTCACCTCTGTCAGTGCTATTTGATTCTGTTTCAAATATGTCTGACCATTCTTTATAAATTATTATTCTTTTCACCACATTCATATTGTATGTGTTTAAATACCAGAAACATAGTTATTTAATATTTATATTTGATCATGTTAGTAATAAAGTTTTTGCAGATCTGTTTCTGCGATCTGTTGTTCTGCTGGCTTTTCCTCATGGTGTTTTCTTTCCTTCTGAACTTATTAACTTTATTCATTTTGCTCATTTTATTAAGAGTTATATTTATGTGATTTATTTGAGGTCTAAAAGACATTGAAGGCTTCCAGAAAGGCTTGTACTTGTGAGTCTTCTTGAACTCCTGGACAAGTAAAAATTCAGGGTCACTTTAAACTGAATCATTGGTTTGTGGTTTTCAGACCATAGTTTGAAAGAAGGCTAGCTTATGGGTACCAATCCTCAGGGTTATCCCCATGTCCATATCAGCATCAGGTTAAAATAAGAAAATTTTCCTTGCAGTCTAATTGGGGTAAATGGGTTCAGACACTGCTTTATTGTCATTGTTATACCTTTGTAAAAGGTTAGACTTTTGACCACTCAGATTTCTGAGAAGAGGAACCAATTAGCAGGACTTTGCCTCATTTACTCTAAGCCTTGTGAGGACTTGTAAACATGAATACATTCACCTGGTGGCTTGGATTCCTTGGATAAAAATAGTTCTGTTGCTCTGCTTACCTCCTTGTGTGGGCAATGTCATTCCCCCACTTGAGTATTTCTTAATCATTTGCCACCTCAGTGAGTTTTAAAGTGATGCTTTATATGGTGTTCTGGCATCACCTATCTAATAAAAGAGCAATATGCAAATTTAACATCACACCAAGACACAAAATGGCTGTCCCCATGTGGACACAAGATGGCTACCACAAGATGGTGTCCACAAGACAGGAGAGGGCAGAAGAGGGCAGTTGTAGGAAGTTAGGAGTGACCAGGCCAGCAGGGAAGGGTAGTTGGGAAGGGACCAGGCCTGCAGGGAAGGGCAGTTGGGAGCCAGAAGTCCGGGATTGTGAGACGGATGCCCGACAACCAGTGGGATCAGGCCTAACTGGGCAGTCTTGACATCCCTCAAGAGGTTCCATATTGAAGAAGGTGCAGGCTTAGCTGAAGGACACTCCCCATGCACGAATTTTGTGCACTGGGCCTCTAGTTTTTAGATAATTCCTGTATCTAATGGTTTCTACTACAACCTAAATATTACTGGATATTGAAGTATTTTTCTTTTCACAATTAAAAATATGTCATCATCTCATAATTCAATGACATTTTATTCTTTAGTCTTGATTAAAATGAAAAAGAACATATTAGAATTAGCTCACATAAATAAAAAAGAGAAGAGTGGAGATATATACTGAGTGGCTGGATTATTATGTGTTCAGAGATCATAATAATTTGGCCATTCAATGTATATGTATACAGGGTGTCCCAAAACTTTGAATAATTATAAAGACAGTTTTTATTAAAATATATTTCATTTTCATTTAACCGCTATAAACTGTTAAAATATGCATACAATTTTTCAGAAACTATGTATATGTATATGCTTATACATATGTATATGTTTATATGCATATGTATATGTATATATAAGAGCACTATTTTCTGTAGAGCTGGTGTATAACTTGATGATTTTTGCTGTTGATTGATTTCCTCGTTGATTAGTTATATATAATTTTAAGCAAAAGCATAATGAATAGAAAATTGCAATGCAATACTAATGGTGTAATCAGGAATAATATGATTGAATGTATAGCAGTTAAAAATCACTTCCTTGAATGTTACCTATTACATCTAACAATCTCCAAAACTTATGTACTGTATTCCAAATTATATCAGCAGTACTTCTCTCCACCACAGCTGATATTCATATTCCAAGAACTAATCACCTCTCCCCAAAAGAGGTGGGTTTCACTAGATATTTTTATATCATCTTATTATTTAATTCTCTGCATAGCAGATCAAATAATTTTGTTATTATAAGTTGATATATATAGTTAAATATTTCAGGAAAAGAAGGATATCTCTAATGTACTATTATCCCTTAAACTAATAAAATAAAGAACAACAGAAGAAAAAAGAAAGATAAAAGCCACATGGAAGCAGCAGGAATTCAAAAGATATGACAGAAAACAATATCAACAATAGCGGTAGTATAGAAGACAGCATGAGCAAAATTAGTTTTTAGTGGAAAGTGATGGCTATAAAAGTTATTTGGTACACATGTTTTTTAGAAGAAAAGCCTAAAACATTGGAATTGAATTGTATTCACTACCATAATAGAAACAGTACACTTTTTTTTAAAGATACCCGAATCTGCAAATTGACAGTTATGGCATGTACCAGTACTAGGAAAAAAAATGATACAAGGCAGTTAATACTAAGTCATGTTTTTAAAGTAATTGGACTTAAATGCAAATAAATAATTTCTTGGTGAGCCAGACACTTAAAAAAATAGATATCAACAAGGAGCATCAAGAAGCTTGGCCCCAACTTCTCCACAGGGATAGTTAATGACAGTAGAGAGTGAAGCAGGCACTAGATACAGAGTCCTAGGGATAACAATATGTGTGTTAAGATGTTTTTATTTAAAGGTAACACAGAGATATTTTCAAATGTATAAAAACTCAGAAATGATAATCGCCGTAATCCCTGATGATAATGGAGATGGAAGAAGATATCTATAGATATATAGATGTAATGCAATATTATTCACTTTTAAGAAAGAAGAAATCCTATGTTTTGTGACAATGTGGATGAACCTGGAGAATATTATGCTAAATTAAATATACCAAAAAAGGCAAATATTACATGATATCACTTATAAATATGTAATCTGAAAAGCAAATGTCATACAGCAATAGACTAGAAAAGTCATTGGTATGGATTGGGGTTGAAGATGCGGGGATATAGGGAGAGGTTGGAAAAAGAGTGCACATTTTCAGTTATAAGATGAATCAAATCTGATGATGTCACATAGTATATGATGAGTATAGTTCATAATAATTCTGTATTATATAATGAAAACTTGGTAAGGGAAGAGAACATACTTCTCATCCCCCAAAAAAGAAGTAAAACATGTGAGATTATGGATTTGTTAACTCCATGGGGGGAATACTTTCACAATTTATACGTATATCATACCATCAAATTGCATACTTTAGATATCTTATAATCATATTTGATAATTTTACCTCAATAAAGCTGAAAAGTAAAATTAAAAACACCAATTGATAGCCTATATGAAAGAAAATGTTTTATCTTCTCTCACCTTTTTACCTTCATTTTGTAGTATTGTTCATATTATAATAACTTGGCACTATTAAAATACTCCTAATAAATATGATTATATTATTATGTACTGTATATAATACTATTGTAATTATGTATCATGTGTAATACAATTGTAATATAATTATATAAACTAAATTTTGTGTTCATATTACAATACTATATTATGTAGCAATAAAAATGAAATAAACATAAGCTAACCAATAACAACACAATTCATGGGTTAAAAACAGAAATAACAAAAATTATCTATATAATAAAAGCCAAAGCGAGCATAAAGGCACAACAACCAGAAGGAATGGTCACTATCATTAACACTGACCACCAGGGGCAGACGCTCAACACAAGAGGTGCCCCCTGGTGGTCAGTGTGCTTCCACAGGGGAGTGTCATTCAACCAGAAGCAGGGCTCGTGGCTAGTGAGCACAGAGGTGGTGGTGGGAGCCTCTCCCACCTCTGCTGCAGCACTAAGGAGCAGCGAGCAGGAAGGTGATAAGGAGCAAGGGAACCCTGACTGCTAGGGGGATGTCTGACTGCCGGCGTAGGCCCAATTCCCTGGGCTTTCTATTGTTCAGGGGGATTGGGCCTACACAGGTAGTTGGATATCCCCTGAGGGGTCCTGAACTGCAAGAGGGCACAGGCCAGGCTGAGGAACCCACCCCCAGTGCACCAGGCTTCTAGTAAAGTATAAGTGAAAAACAACAGAAGTCTTTAACCTCCTTTTACTTTCTACCTACTCATTTTGTGAAAAATTCACATATGTGATATTTATGTGTCCAAACTTTCTAACGTTAGCATTCTATTAGGAACTACAATATCCAGTTAATTAACCTTGCTGTTCATTACTGAAATGAACTTGATGCTAGTGACTAGTTATTTTGCCTTAGCTTCTCTATTCATCTTTTGTTTGATTAAATTGATGAATTTTAACCAATTTAAAATCCCTTTGCCAAGCCTGTACCCTCTCCAATCTGGGACCCCTTGAGGGATGTCTGCCTCCCATTTAAGCCCAATCCCACTAAATGGGAAGTTGGACATTCCTCTCACAATCCAGGACTGCTGGCTCTCACCTGCTCACCTCCCTGCCTGCCTGATTGCCGCTAACTACTTCTGCCTGCCAGCCTGATAACCCCCTAACCATTCCCCTGCCAGCCTGGTCACCCCCTAACCACTCCCCTGCCAGCCTGATTTCCCCTAACTGTCCTCCCCTACAAGTCAGGTCCTTCGCAACTGTCCCTTCCTGCAGGCCTAGTACCTCCAACTGCCTTCCCCTGCAGGTCTGGTCCCCCCTTCCTTCTGCAGGCCTGGTCCCCCCCAACTGCCCTTCCATACCAGCCTGGTCCCCTCAACTGCCCTTCCCTGCAGGCCTGCTCCCCTACAACTGCCCTCCCCTGTCAGCCTGGTCTCCCCCAATTGCCCCCCCCTACAATCCTGGTCCCTCCCAACTGCCCTCCCATACCAGCCATCTTGTGGCAGCCATCTTGTGTCCACATGGGGGTGGCCATCTTTGACCACATGGGGGCAGTCATCTTGTGTATTGGAGTGATGGTCAATTTGCATATGACTATTTTATTAAATAGGATTTAATTTGAGTTGAATCTTTTTTATTTATTTTTTGCCTGAATGATTAGTCATTATTGAAGATATTAAAATCATCTACTCTTATTTTAGTACAGTCTATTTCTTTCTTCAAACCAGTTTATACTTATTTTATATATTTGCTTGAGGCCTGGTGCATGAAATTAATGCATGAAAGGGGGTTCTTCATCCCAGCCTGTACCATCTCCAATTTGGGACATCCCTCTCACAATCCAGGACAATAGGTTTCTAACCACTTACCTGCCCGCCTGATTGCCCCTAACCCCTCTGCCTTCAGGCCTGATCACCCTTACCTTGTCCCCCTGCCTGCCTGATTGCCCTTGATGGCCTCTAACTGCCCTCCCCTTTTGGCCTGATATCACCCCCAACAACCCTCCTCTGCTGGCCTGATCTCACTCCCAACTGTACTCCCCTGCTGACTTGATTGCTCCTACCTGTCTTTGTCTCAGCCCCCACCATTATGATTTCCAGAAGGAAGTCAGATGTTTGGAAGATGGCCAGTCGACCAAGTCTAATTAGCATATTACCCTTTTATTAGTATATATAGATTATATAAGGTAGGATTGCTTAAATGTGGGGGGAGGGAGGCTTTTTCAGCAGGAAGAGACAAAAAGACATAATCTCTATATCTGGACTGATAGCCAGCTATATGCACTATACTGCCAAACTGATTATCAAAAAATTGAATTATTTTCTTTCACCTTATACCAAACAGCTGTTGCCCTTAAAAACTCTCCTCAGCCCCCACCTTAGGTTCTGTCTTCACAGTTTATCCAGAATAGGTTCTGATTGGTCGGTTTCTATGACAGTCAGCATCAAAAGCTCTGCCTCCTAGGCAGCCATTGGCTCCTCACAGTTCACCAGACTTGTTTCTGATTGGTCTGTTTCTATGCCAGTCAGCATCTTCAGGCCTATCTCCAGGCTTCATCATAGAGACGAGGCTGATCAACAGCTGCTCCAATCTGCTGGTGAGCGGGCTGAACTGCTGAACTCTGCTGATTAGTCCCGCCTCTCTCTCTCTCTCTGAGAAGTCAGCAGTTCAGCCCGCTTGCCTGCTGGATACACAGCCTGTGTTCTGTTGAGCTTTCATTCATTTTGAATGTTATGAGCCTGGCTATATATAGACTAAGTTGCCAGATTATTATATGTTCAGAGATCATAATTATCTGGTCACTCAGTGTATAGACAAGTTCCTATATTGGGTGCATAAATATTTTTAAATGCTGTGTCTTCTTAATGAATTGATCCCTCTATCATTATAAAATGACCTTCTTTTCCTTTGACACAGTCTTTGGCTTAAAGACTATTTTTTATTAAAAGAAAAATATTGATATTGATTTCAGAGCTGAAGAGAGAGAGAGAGAGAGAGCTAGAAACATCAATGATTAGAGAAAATCATTAATCTGCCATACCCTGCATACCCCCTACTGGGGATATAGCCCCAAGCCTTGGTTCACAGATTGATGCTGAACCACTGAGACACTCCAGCAGGGCTGGCTTATTAAAGACTACCTTGTTAGTTATAGCCAACACTGCTTTCTTCTGGTTTAAAATAAAAGTGTATCTTAGTCTTTCCTGGTCTTTTGGATGTGGTGATTATGTGGATATTTTCTCATTTGACTGATGTGTAGGAGTCATCTGGCTAGCTTCTGGATCTCTTTCAGGGTGAGTTTATTAGGGTATCTGTAGAAATAGAAAAGTTTAGGACCTTTCTATTTCACCATATGGGTTGACTTCTCTTAGATGCTTAAAATTAATTATTATTTTATATTAAATCCAGGAATAATTTATAATTTTTCATTGTTGTTGCCATCATTGATATTCTTGTTGTTGTTTGGGGCATCTTTTTCATTTTTTATATTCAATTTCACTGTGTTTTGATCAGAGGAATGTTTTTCTGATATTTTGAATTTGTGGAGATTAACTTATGTAAACATTAAAAAATATATGAACTTATGAAAAAACTAATGTCAGCAGTGTCATTCTTCTTTTGAGGTGCATTTACAATTTTTCTAGTTTTTGTTACTATAAGCAATGCCATCTTAGATACCCTAAATAGTTATGTGCCATTACTTGTATTCAAAATGTAACAAATGGCATAGAAACCAGACCAATCAGTGGGGGCACCCAACAGATGCCATGCATATACTGCCAGTTTGTTTATACAGACAGTTACTGGCTAAATGGAGCCTTGCATGTTACTATATGTAGAGATATTTCTATATCCATCTACATCTTGCTAGTTAGCTAGATATCTACTTATATAGCCTACATATAATTTTTATTACATTATTCTCTTCTTTACAATTTTCAGATTTCTTTTGTAGTACATACATTGTTGCTATTGTTGTTGTAAATAAGAAATAAGACTCTCAGAATGATTGCATTACCCCAGATATATTTTTCATTTTCACCAGCAAATGAGGTGTCGGCTGGTATAGGATTCAGTAAACAGCCCTTTTCCCTTTTACTACTCTCCATAGACTTTTTCCCCCATCAAGTTTTAGAGATAATACTCTGATGACGGCCTGTTTGTGTTTGTTTTTTTTTTTGAGGATATTTTATTAATTCTGCTTGAAAAATTGTTAGTTCCCCCCCCCCCCCATCAGTTTTTATTGTCAGAAAAATTACCAGGATTTAATTAGATGTAATATTTTTTTTCAATATAACCTGTTGCAAAATCAGAGCTTTTTATTTCAAGGCAATTTTACTTTCTTGTTCGTTTTAATAATGCTGCTATTCCATTATTGTTTCCCCTGCCTCTGGAACTAATACTTTTATTTTTTTAATCTCACTTTTTTTCTCTCTGTGCTTTGAGATGGTGTGGGACTTCATCTTCCAGGCTTCTTATGAATACTAACCAATCTTATTTCGAGTTATCTAATAAATTACTGTGCTGGGTTACATTGCCATTGGCCACCATTCATTCTTCATTTACTCTCTGGAAAAGGATGATACATTTTCATCCCGTAGAATTCTGTTCTGACTGTGAGATATGTTTGCCTGATAAATATAAATGTATGTGACCACTGTCATGTCTGAGCCCAGACTGCAAAGGGAATGGGCTCCCTTCCCCAGCACTCTTGCTGTTTCTGCTGCTCTGAGAAGAGCTTTGCTGGGATTAGCACTTCTCCTTCTGCCTGAGGTGCAAGATGAAAAGTCAGGGAGAGTGCACCTGCAGCAACTCTGCAGAGGACTTCATGCAATATGAGCCAGAAATAACTCTTCATGACTTGTAAGTCAAGGAGATTTTTGAGTTTTGTAACCATATACTTGATCTCTAAGTTACTGTCTTATAAATGTATAGGGCTACAGGTAATAAGTGGATGCTCAGCCACTGCATGCTCTGGTCCCTTTACCACCAGAAAGAGGGCTGGTGGTACCTTTAAATTTAAACAAAATCAGGAATAAATTACATGAAACTCAGAACTAATTTAGAGAAACTCTCAGTTTTAGATTTAGTTACTCTGGAACCATTTCTAGTACAGAAATTGGTATCTTGGTCAATCAGAAAAGTAGAAACATTAAGAGTGATATCTAGCACCGTAGCTGGTTTGGTTCAGTGACTAGAGCATCAGCCTGTGGACTAAAGAGTCCCAAGTTTGATTCCAGTCAAGGCCATGTGCCCAGGTTGCAGGCTCGATCCCCAGTGGAGGTCATGTGGGAGGCAGACAAGTGATGATTCTGTCTCATCACTGATATTTCTATCCCTCTCTCCCTTCCTCACTCAAATCAATAAAAATATATATTAAAAAAAGAAAGGACGGCAATGAAAAAGAGTAATATCTATCAAAAAGTGATTGTAGGGGTTTGATTTTATGAAATTGTGAGAGTTTCTTAAAGAGTCTATCTGAAGCTGCTGCACTAGTGTCTGACCAGAGGCCCACCATCAGTAGGGCAGGCGGTGCTGAGGGAAGGATGGGTGAGAAGTGGAGAATGGGGACTGAATGAGGATAGGTTGGGAACAATGAGGATAAACTGGAATCCTCAGGGATGCATTGGAAATCATGTTGGTTGCTAACAATCTTCAAGAATCCACCTTTGATGGCAGTTGCAAAGGTAGGCAAAGAGAGTGCCTTTCATAAGGAAGGTAAACCTACAAGTGGTGTAGAAATCTGGGAATCTGGAAGGAGTTGCCCAACAGGATGTGGAAGTGGAGTAGCCTTGGCTGTTGTCCCATTTCAACAGGGTGAGCCAAGGGATAAGTGACACAGTTATCTCTTGCCCTGGAGAGAATGTGGTTGTTTTTCACTTCTGTCTTCCAAATATCATGCAAAATATCTCCTCTATGGTCTACACTAATCTGGGCATATGTAGGGAAGAGCTTTCTAGAAACATAGTTGCTGCTCAGTTTAAGGCAGCCAACAATAGGACATATGAAAACTCCTTAATTAATATTTGGTAAATGAATGCATGTATGTACAAATGAACAATTAAATTAATTACATTTAGTATTTAAATGTAGTGGATTTCAGATCTCCAAATGATTAATTAGGGCCCTTTTTGTTCCTCAGGAAATTTAACACTTCTTCTGTTGGAAAAAATAAATGTTTATTACATTTTTGTTGGTTTGTTAGCATCAGGGCTCTCTCCTTAGCGCTCTCCACAGCATCATCTCAGCTCACCCAATAGAACTTATATTTGCATCAGTCTCAACCCATTTATCTATGTCAAGGAAGCTGCATTGCCCTAGATTAACCAAGCATCACTTTCTTGATGTTTTGATTATTCTAAATGTCTATCTCAACATGCACGAGTAATCAAATAGCATTTATAAAAAGGTTCAGGAGAGATAAAAGATAATAAAAGCTGCATCTTGTTTAATGGAGCATGTGATGTTAACTTCTTTAGATAATGAAAAAGAGAAGGCAGGGAGAGATAAGGAAAATAAAGATTAGCTGCTTTCCCTCACCCCAAACCTCAATCCTAATACATTTATAATAAGCTACTACCTATCAGGGTAAAGATAAATATTCAAAAATTAAAAGGTGACTGATAGCTCTTCATTATTACTAAATGATTTTCCAGCATTAGCTAATTTGGATTTAGAAGGTTAATTTATTAAGAGTAATTACAAAAGTGATTCACATTGAATTGCTCAGTGCAAAAATATGGCAGCACCCATGTGTCAGAAATTCTCTTATACCAGTAGTTGTCAAACTTGCATGGGAAGCATCAAGTCTGTTAAAGCATAGATTACTGGGCCCCACTCCCAGATTTTCTGAATCAGTGGGTCTGGGGTGAGGCCAAGACTTTTCATTTTTAACAAGCTCCCAGATGATACTGATATTGCTTGTCTGAGGACTGCACTTTGAGATACACAAGTAGAATAAAGCCACCTAAAGAGGGTAGAGAGTCTATATCTTATTTGTCAAGATCACTTAAAGGTATGCCTTGCAGGAACCTGCAATTAACTCCACAATTAAAGTGCTTATTATCACAAATGGCTAAACACTAAGCTATGTGTCAAATCACTGCTTAGCACAACCTTGAGTTAAAGCATCCTACTGTATGTCTTGTTATCCAGCCAATACAGAGAGTTGAGCCAAACATTTAAAATGCTGGTTAACACAGTGACTATATCTAATCAACATAGCAGCGGGGCTTGCCAAAAACCTATAAAACTAATGTATTTGCAAGAAAATTGCATCACCTTTAAATCAATGTTGGTAACACAGGTGGCATTTATAAAAAGTATAGAAATTGACAAGAACACAGCCCATCTATGCAGCCTGCCAGTGAGTACTCCAGCTTTGTTAAGGAAAGATCTTTTCCATTCCAAGAATTATGTTTAAATACTTAACTTAAATAATGCTAAAATAGTGCAGTAGAAAAGACTGGTGACTGTTGTGAAATATGTCAATTGGCAGGTTGAGAATATTTGGGTCTAAGTATCACAGGCCTGTTCATATCTGAGAATTGGCAAATGGTCTCTAAAATCTGTGATTTCTTTTCCTACTTAAGAAAAATAAACAGAAGCATTACCCATATAACTCAAACACTCCTGGCTCCATCACTAAAGAGGCCCATGGACATCGCAGGGTGCAATGTAATGCAAAGGCAGTATAGGGCTCTGACCTGTGACTCTATACATACCCTCTGCGTGGTGGACCTGAATTACTTAGCAGGTAGAATTAAAATTCTAATAAGTGATATAAAAGTTTGTAAGGGAGGAAATTGGTGTGTGGTCACATTGTCTGCTGTAATCCTCTTCACTTTGCACTACCCAGCTTGTTGTTAGAATCAATCCACGAAGGATCATTTTCACCTTGAAGACTGCAGATGCGCATGTGAAGCTTAGAAATAAAGCTCTCCGGAAAAATGCTTTCCTGGATAATCCTAGAGAAACAATCTGTACTTGTTGAAAGAGCACATGCACACACACACACACACACACACACACACACACACACACACACACAGGCATGTGTGCTTTCACACCCCTATCATAAAACGGCCAGCATATGTCCTAGGAAGAGGTAGTGTGCTACAAATTTAATCACCTACCAATCTATTCAAATATAGAAATACTTTTTATTCCAGTGACTGAGCTGCCCAAATCTTCCACCAACATCACTAGACATCAACACGGAATATTTGGATCACTTAGGTTTAGAAGTACTTGCACTATCCACTATGATCATTATGTTATCTCCTTTTAGGGGAATAAAGAATAATTAGAGAGAGAGAAACTCATAAGGATGAGCTGCACAATGGAAGGATCAAGAATTGTAGTGGCCAATTTGCATATAAGTTTTGGTATCTTACGTAGCTTATTTTGTATCTGAAACTAGAAACATGGGAGGATTGGGGAAGATATGTGAATAATACCCATAATAAAGATACTTATGAAAATTCTCTAATGAATTGTTTTAGAAATGAAAGTTTTAACAAAGGATATCCATAAATATAATCTATATCTATATATATAAAAGCCTAAGTGACCATTATGAATGACCCGTCAACCAGTTGCTATGATGTGCACAGATCGCCAGGGGCCAGATGCTCAATGCAGGACCTGCCCCTGGTGGTCAGTGTGCTCCCACAGGGGGAGTGCCACTCAGCCAGAAGCCAGGCTCATGGCTGGTGAGTGCAGCTGCGGTGGAGGGAGCCTCTCCTGACTCCAAGGAGCACTACCAAGCTGGAGTAGATGCAGGGGACTGGGATGAGCTCGAGCTGCACACCAGCTGGGGCTCCTCCCTGGCTGCCTGGTGCTTGGTGCGCTGCTACATCCCCCAAGGGGTCCCAGAT
The DNA here is from genome assembly GCA_963924515.1 of Vespertilio murinus. NCBI lineage: Eukaryota > Metazoa > Chordata > Mammalia > Chiroptera > Vespertilionidae > Vespertilio > Vespertilio murinus. The sequence goes on from OZ004706.1 coordinate 70,416,050, forward strand.
TGAGAGAGTGTGCAGGCCAAGCTGAGGGACCCCCCTCCTGCACGAATCCATGCAGCAGACCTCTAGTAAATAAATATAATTAGCTACAACATTTCTTTAAAGTACTGTGTTATCTCAGGCTGCCATAACAAAATACAGCAGGTCCTCAACTAACATCATTTTGTTCAATGTTGCTTTGTTATAGTGTTGATGAGATACCATAGGAACTTAACGCTTGTTTATATTAATTAGCCTATAATAAAATAAGTCTTGTTATACATCATGCTTAAAGTCATGATCCTATCAACAACATTAAATGAGGGCTTACTGTGCAATAAACTGGATGGTAAACATGCCAGAGAAGCAACAGAAATTTATTTATCAGTTTGAGGAGATAGAAGTCCTAGATCAGGCTCCATCCAGCAGGGTCAGTTCCTGGAAGCCTCTTGTCTTGGGTTGCAGACAACTGCCTTTTCTTTCTGATACATCCTCACTGGGCCTTTCCTTAGTGCACACGCATGAAAAGAGATCGAGCAAGCTCTCTGGTGTTTCTTCTTAAAAGGACACTAATCCTATTGATCCAAAGCCCCACAAATATGACCTCATTTTACTTTAATTACTCTCTTATTCCAAATACAGCCACCACACTGGGGCTTAGGACTTCAACATATGAATTTTGTTGGGTAAAAACATTCAGTCCATAACAAGCATATTGTCCACTAAGAATTAATTTATTTGGCATTCCCCTAATGTAATTACTCTAAGAAAAGAGAAAAAAACAACTATGGATTTCAAACACATCATTTTTCAGCATTATCTTTGTTTACTATGCTTCTGAGATTGCCATGTGAAAATGCATGAATTATGGCTTTTGAGGAAGTGTTGCTTCCTGCTTTTGACCTCATTAATTGGTTCTCAAAAAGGTTCAGGGAGGGACACTTAACATTATCGCCATGTCATAGAAGAGGAAACAGTCACATTCCTTTCAGTCACACTAGCTCATAAATTACAAACAAACAAACAAACAAAAACAAACAAACAAAATATATCACTGGCTTGTCTTTGAGCATCACCTAAACTAGAAAAACTGCATTGCATTTTTTTCTAAAGTATGTACTTACATTTTAGACAGAGAAATATAAAATACATTTTTGATTTATTTTCTAGTCAACGTTCTTCTATCATCCACCTATGGAGAAGGTAGATTATGTCATTATACAAAATAAGTCAAATGATTGCCATTTATTTTCTTATTTCAAACATAATAAACACCCTGTAGCATATCCATTTCCCCTCTCTGACTTTAAGTTCACTTTTTGGTCACTCCCTCCTTAAGTCTGAACATCTGATTTTCCCATTTACTCCAATGATTTACTTCTCCAATCTCACAATTAATTTCCACATGCACAAAACCAATAAGCATTCTGATATTCAATACTATTTCATTTTCCAACCTGGCCCCACTGGCCTGAGAGGACTAAGACAGTCATGAAGTCCTTACTCTAGGACCACTGCATGTAAATCCAGCATGTTGTGCATTGCAACCTCAGGGCACATCATCCTGATCTATGTATGATGTAAATGGTGCCTTCTTAAACACTGTTTGGCCACTATTATAGCCCTATGAGATGACCATGTGAAAATAACATGTAAGAGAAAACTGAATAAAACACTTTATTGAAAGCATTATCAAGTACCTATAGTTGATAAATTAATATATTATCTTGTTTTCATTTATTGATTCAAAAGAGTCTTGATATTTAATATTATCCTGAGTATTTAAACAAGCCCAATATAACTTTCTCAATTATAGATCCTATGGATAATATTTCTGTGTGTGTGTGTGTGTGTGTGTGTGTGTGTGTGTGTGTGTGTAGTCTCTGTTGCAATAAAAATGAGTAGTTTGTGGTACAGATGGGGAACTTTGAGCATGAGATATAAAGCATACATAACATCAAGTGTATGACTAAGCTAACATTTTTATGATAGTGAGTGTGTCAACACAAAGCAAATCGAAGACGAAAAGACAGAGTGATAATAGTTTTCATCAGTCATATTAACACAATTCAAGTAAAGGCACAGATGGAAAACATTCCAATTGCAAAATGTTAACAGGCGGTATTGAGAGGAGAAAGAGCAATTAGGCTGAGCTCTGAGCTATTTATGATTTCAGTTGCCTTGAATCTTGAATTTTCTTTACCACCATGTGGCTGTGGTTGTTTCTTGAATGAGTTTTGGCTTAAGTATCCTAATAGCAGGCTTTCAACTTGATGGGGAAAATTGACCACATTTTTGTAGTAGTAGTAATAATAATAATAATAATAACAACAACAGTGTGTAGTTATCAACGCAAGTGAGAGAAGACCTTTTTATCTTTTTATACTTCCTGATGTCCTTTTACTCCACCTTTTTTTGCACAATATTTGTGGATCCATTATCTTAGCTAAATGTGACAAACAAAGGGCAGAGTGATGTGAAAAACAAAGTTTCAGTTTTTAATAGACTAGTTTTAAGCTTTTTGAAAGCAGGGACCAGTCAATTTATTTATATCCCTAGTATCTAGCATGCTGTCTCTCAATTTGTAGAAAAGAAACACTTTTTTGAATTAATTAATGAGTGAATATATTACATTTATATGACTGACAAATATTCAAATAAACAGAATCTTATCAAATATACATAATGATAAGATTGTACAGCATTTAATTTTTATTCTGTGATTCAGAAAGTAGGATGTTATTGTTTGTCCTAAATCAATAAATAGTATAAACAATGGTAGATAACAACAATTGGATATAAGTTATTTTAGTTTGAGGCTATTTAAATTATTTGATGTGAAATTTAAAATTTAAAATCCTTTAAATTTTTAAAAGCATTAAAAATTAAAATTCACCTTTTTGCTGTAAAATGGCTTAGCATGTCTTTCTTTGCTCTTGGACATGGTCTGGGCTTTGGGAAACAGCAATAGTTAATAAAGATGGAGCTGATGGGGCAACTTTTTTCATTAAGTTGCCCCATGAGTAAACATATATCACTCATGGTTGCTCTTTGGTTCCCACAAAAACTCTTTTCTCAACAAGAATTTCCAACCTTACACCCACCATGAGAAGCCTTATATCATTTTGATAAGTCTTCTGATTCCTAATTTCCATTGTCTAAATGTAAGTAGTGTTTATAACCATTAAAAGGTGCAGCATATTTTCAGTATCTTAATATTTTCCCCAATATATTCTAACTTCTAGTTTTCGATAGGTAAATATTTATATACCTTCTCAAATTAAAAAAGAAATAAAAATAACTGAGTTGAAATCTCAAGGTCATTTGGTAAAGTAGAACTCTCCCTTCATTTTTCACCCCTTGACAATACCATAGTCACCATCCAGTGAAGCTGCAGAAAATTGAAAGACAGGTCAGACAATTTTGACACTTGATGTTTTTGTGCTCGTTGACAAGGCAAACCACCTCTTCCAGTGAACTTTTATTTTCTAACTTAGGCAAAGCTTTCTTCCCTATAAGGTTATAGGCTAACCCCGACAAATTTATAGCATTCTATTGTTGTTTTCCATAGTATTTACTCATATTACTGCTAAATATCTCTATATCCCACTATAACTTCTAACTTATTGTGCACGTTTTCTCCAGGACATTATAACCCTCTTGAAAGCAGAGGCAATATCTTTGTATTTGCATTCCTACTGCCCAGTTTAGTACACTATAGGTATCAGTAATAATTGCTTGAAAAGAAATAAAGGAGTCAATAAAAACTTTCCTCTTAGCAAAAAAATTAATAAAAATAAATAAAGTCTGTCTTACTGGGTTCTGCTTCTTAACTATTTCATACATTTTACACGTGAGATACACTAGCAACTAAAGGGGAAAAGACAAACACTTATTTTTCATTGAAGTCAATATTTAATGAAAGTGGATAGGAAATCATAACTTGACACTGGATATCACTGCAGAGCTCAGACAGAGTCAGGTCAGACAATAATATGTCTTCCTACTTTCTACTTGGTATTTAAGTAAATGTGGAGACTCGATAACTGAGTGCCCCACTTCCCTCAGCTCCTTTTAACACATTTGGCCACATCACACTGCCGTGGATGCACACAGAACAGTCCAAGTTAACCAGTGGGCCAATGCAAGTGGCCATCTGCTTGGACTAAAGCTGGTAAGAGCAGACGATGCTGCTATCCATTACAAATTGATTGAATTAAATGCAGCCCTTCTAAGGATATATAATATTTTTTACCAAATTCCTAATTTTTTCAATGTGTTGCCAGATACCTGACTTGGCATTTGCAACCTACCTAAATATGGTGATCGAGTAGTCTGAAACAAAGAGTCAATATTATATTGTTTGCAGCTTGGGATAAATATTTTCTGAGAATATAAAATCCTGCTTCATGTGGGAGGAGGATACGTTAGAATAATGTCAACTGAATTGTGTTGGCTGATAGCCACTTTGTTTTCAACTGTGGGCATAAACAAATGAACAGATTTATTCCTTCTGTCATTATTACCAGATATTAGTCATAAAATGCTAGAAAGAACTTAACACTTTAAAACTGTGTTTTAGAATAGGAAAACTAGACTTCATTTTTATTGATATTATAATTATTGAAAGTTTGAGGATCATGTGATTCTGGAGGTATATGAATCAAGCACTCTTCTTGTAGTGAATACTGACTATATTTGTTCACTTATAATTCAGTCAACAAATTCAAAACATGCAAAATAAATCTCTATTTTTTAAATATATTTTATGGAATTCTTTGGCTAGATGATCTAAATATATTTTAAATACATTTTTACTGCCTGGATTCTGAAGGGAATGTTTGAACACCTTTATTTTGTTTTTGTTTTTTTAAATATATTTTATTGATTTTTTTACAGAGAGGAAGAGAGAGGGATAGAGAGTTAGAAACATCAATGAGAATCATCAATCAGCTGCCTCTTGCACACCCCCTACTGGGGATGTGCCTGCAACCAAGGTATATGCCCTTTACTGGAATAGAACCTGGGACCTTTCAGTTCACAGGCCAATGCTCTATCCACAGAGCCAAACCGGTTTCAGCTGTTTTTGTTTTTTTTAATATATTTCTATTTATTTATAGAGAGAGAAAGAGGGAGAATGATAGAAACATTGATGATGAGAGAGAAATATCTATTGGCTGCCTCTTGCATGCCGCCTACTGAGGATTGAACCCAAAACCTGGGCATGTGCTCTGACCAGAATTCCAACTAGTGACCTCTTGTTGCATGGGCTGATGCTCAACCAATTGAGCAACACTGACTGGGCATAAACATTTTTAGATTTTAATAGTTTTTCAGTCCATTCATTCCATTTTGATTTATCCTTTCACAATATTTAAATAATTCTCCATTCTATGTACATATTACAGACCTCCAGGGATAAGAAGAGGTTAGTCTTAGAAAGAGGTGTCATATTTAAGTTGAGATATCTATCACTTTTGATGCTTAAAAGTATAAAAATAAAGTTCTAAGGAATATGTAGAGGAAAATGTGTGAAAGAGAAGCTAGGATGAAGCACAACCCCAAGGCCTTGTAAACACTGACATTGGATAGGATGTCATAGCAGTTAAGAATCAGAGTTCTGGACCTGCATCATCCAGCTTTCAAACCCCACTCTGCTTCTCTGTGTGCATAAACTTTCTCATATGTAAATTAGAGATAATAATAGCAACTACGTAGTTGTTGAAGAATTAAATAAGTAAATTCATGTCAAGTAATAACAATGTGCCAGGAAAAATAATTAGTCCTAAATCAATATGGCTTTTTTATTTGTTTAAAGAGCTAGGCAAGAATTATAAATGAAGAAGCAAAAAAAAAATCAATGTACTGATTTATATTCACTGATAGTCTATAAATGCATATAATTGATCAAAATGATAAAAAATACATGAAAGCATATACATGAGGAAGTATGATCACAGTCATAACAATGTACTATAGATACTTTTTCCTCTATTCTCTTAAGTATTATTGAATACTTACTATGGATCAGGCATTGTGAGGTGTTAACAGACATTGTTATTATAGCCACTTGCTTATGGAACAGGGAAATATGAACACCAAGAATGATGCTATGTGTAAACACTGCAGTGGAGATGAGAGAGGAAGGGACTGTTCAGGCAACTCCCCAGACTATAGCAAGGCAGGAAATGACAGGGTCTTCAGTAGCTTGGCTTTTAAATTTTGAAATGGGGAATATTTGAAGAATTTCATCTCACTATCTACATTAGAGTAAAGGAATAGAGGAGGCATAGGTGAAGGGAGTGAAACCAGTTATTAGTAGTTTGTCATTTCAGTAATCTGTATTCTGAACCAATCAGCTCTCTCTCAGAATACAGATTACTGAAATGTGAAATCAGGATAGTTAACAGGCAGAAGATTGAGAGACAATAAGATAAAGTAATAAATATAATATTGTTGTCATCAACTGGATTGAAAAGGTAAGTAAAAGGGACAAATAAAGAATCCATCCCTGGGTTACCTGATGTAGACAAATTGGGTGACTATGTCACTTAAGATGAATAAAACAGAAGGATTAAGTAGAGTTAGGTAAAAAGGAGCTCTCTAGATGTGCATCTATTTGGATAGAGATTATTGCAAAAGAAGTTTAGTTGACAGTAGAAACTCTTTGTTTGTTACACACCAAAAAAGGTCTGGATTGGAAATGCAGATCGGAAGTTATCTCATAAAATGGTAGTTGCAGCCTAAATAGCCATATTTTCTGCCAAAGGGAGTTGTTGAAATAGGAGAAAAACAAAGACTAATAATGGAATCCTGAGGAATAACCAAGGCAAACAGATAGAAATAAGAAGTTGCTGATAGATGTCAACAACAGCTATAGGAAAATCAAGACAGAGTGGCATCACTGACATCAAAGGAAGAATAAATACAAAAGAAGATATGATCCATAATAAATTCAGCATATCAGCTTAGTAGGTTGAAAATTAAACATGTCCTATGATATTGGCCTTTGGAAAGCCACTGAAAATTTTTGTAAAAAGTGTCTGGGTGGGTGGCAGAGGTGTGGGTTCATGGAGAAGGGATAGATGTGTAGAAATCAGGTTGCTCTTTATGGAAATTTGGCAGAGTAACAGCTAAAGGAAGATGTGTGGCCACTTGAATTTTGTTTCTGCTTTTTTTTCTGGCTCTCAGGTTTAAGAGATCTGAACATGTTTGCCCACTGAAAGGAAAAGGTTATGTGATGCCCTCGCTGGTTTGGCTCTGTGGATGGAGTGTCAGCCTGTGGACTGAATGGTCATGGGTTCAATTCCAGTCAAGGGCACATGACCAGGTTGTGGATTTTATCCCTAGTGTGGGGTGTGCAGGAGGCAGCCAATCAATAATTCTCTCTCATCACTGATGTTTCTGTCTATCTCTTTCCCTCTTTCTTCCTCACTGAAATCAATAAAAATGTATTTAAAATAAAAGGCTATGTGAGAAGAGTGGACAAATTTCAAAGCAAATTGAGATAGGACCCAAGCAGTAGGAGTACATATGGAGGAAAGGATGGGATGATGGGTTGGGCACAGTCTGCTGCAGATAAGCGGCAGAATAAGGTGTTTTTGACTGATTCTCTATGGAAAAGGATGCATATCTATGCAGAATGATGATGAAGGAATGAAGCAGAGGATTTGAAAGGAGGATTGACTGAAATAGTTAATGCAGAGTGGAGGAAAAGGAACCAACCAGGAAAGAATTGTTGGCATCAGGAGCCCAGATGGGATGACATTGTAATGGTGGAACCAGTCCTCAGCTAGACTGGAATTCAGATCTGACCTGCAGGCTTGAGGGTCTAATGAAATAAATAACAAAACAAAAAAAACACACTGTTGGTGAACGATATGAAGCTGGGGATGCTCGATGAAATTGTATAAATGGAGCTGCTTTGAGGGACAGGACACCCACCGTGTAGCAAAGTAAACATGCTGGGATAAGTGTCTAAGAATTTGGGCCTTGCTCTTGTAAAGGAAAGCACATGGCCCCAGTATAGACGCTCCTGAGTGATCACAGAAAAGCTAGGGCCGAATGCTTTCAGGCTGTACCTTCTTAAGCCATATGGCACACAAGCCTTTCTTGGGAAACATCAATTGTTTCTGACTCAAAGGAATTTCTTCACTTTTGAAGGGAGGTCTTAACCATCCTGTCTTCACCCCACCCAGCAAGCTGTTTACAGGCATCAGATTAACTCTTTAGTGACAGTGAATCTTTACATTTGCGAGTAAAGTTTATTCACTTGTAGCCTTGTCTTATATGTCTGACTCAGAGAAGTCTGGATGTTCAGATATAGAAGGTTGTATGATTGGATTTCTGTTATGAAATTATTATTTCAGATTCACATATCTGTCAAGTTTCAGAAAACATATTTATAAAATTCATTGCATTCATCATATTTGTGTTTCAACAAAAGGCAGCATCCGCAAGGGATGCAGGAGCAGAGCGCTACAGGTGTAGAGGAGCCCTAGGTCAGTGTCCCAGTTCCACCAGTTATTAATGTGTATCATCTAACCAGCCACACAGCCCGCCGAGCCTCGCATTTCTTCCTTATATAAAAAATAAGGTTTGACTAGATAATATAATTACCAGTTCTAAAATTCTCCATACACTAGAAGTTCTCCGTTTGTCATGGTCAATTTGAAGTGTAGCAAATTAAACGTCGAACAGCTGAGCACACCTGAAATCAGAGTGGGTAGCAGGCTGTGCCCATGTACTCTAGAAGCCTAAGACTGACACCAGAGTTTTACACTGCAGCAGCATAATCATTTCTACCAGCATGTTCCATTACAGCTTGAGTTACTGCCAGGGAATTCACCTGCTGACACAGTAAAACTCCTAACTGGAAGCATTAACATTGCAATGTCAGGTGGGGAAGAAAAGATTGTTCATAAATTCCACCAACGTGCACTGCTTTATTTGGGGTCCTGGTTGCAACCTCATTATTTATGCTGGGTATAGTAGGCCATCAACATATCCCACTGGGAAATTAGTTTGCAATTTAGAATCGTTTCAAAGTACAAGTGATTCTCGAGTCATTTTCCCAGGTTAAATGAGAACTCTTATTGCTTTCCGTGGGCTCAGAGGGAATTTTTTTTCTCCACGTGATTCCTCCTCCCAGCAGCTTCTGCTACACTGTCTTGATTTTTCTTTCTTAAATGTACTTCGGTGCAAAAACTCTTTTCCTTCAATTTTTGAAAGCCAGCAAATGGAGTGGTATTTGTTGCATTTTCTTGCTTGCCGGGGCTGCTTAAGTACCTCACTTTTGATGACTGCTTTTATTCTTCAAAGACCCCTGAGAGGTTTTCAAACAGGAAACATCTACAAACCAGATTGCTTAGCTAACAGAGGAGTGATTTTGGAAGATTGGGTGGCATGCATGTTAGGGAGCAGTGAATCAGAGCCAGCAATCAGCTCCCATTCCTGCCTTCTGGCTCAGGGGCTAGGCCACTGGACTGGGATTGAGGCAGACTACTGAGATCACAAGTGAGTCTAATAATAACTCCAGATAATTCCAATTGGAGGCTGACCCTGGCTGATAAGTCCATAGGCACAGAACACATTACTGAGATAAAAACAGCTTCACTGACCCTTTCTACTTTCACACACCCTTTTGGTTGCTTGATTCTTTCCTCTAGAATCTCCGTAAGCATATTTTTTAAAACTCTATTTTACTGGTAAAATGTGGACATACCTCTTCCTCTCCTCTTACTCCAACCTAAGAAAATTGGCCTCAAGCCATCTGATCAATATTTTATAAGCTAATATTATCGTTGAGGAATAAATAGCATTATTTTAAATGTATCATGTGACCTTTTATCACTCCCGGAAAGTAGAAAATAATTCCATAGTATAAACATCTTGTAGGATTTTTTTTTCTTTTCCTCTTTCAAGAAAGTGTCTAAAACTCCAAGGCCTGATATTGTTAGATAAACAAAGATCTAATAGAAAATAAAGCAAAGTCTTTAAGCAACAATAAGTGACTCTCTGCTCCCCTGACTACCGGAAGCACCGGGGTTTATCTGAAACCAAGATTCCAGCATGTCTCTAACGCACAAGCAGAGTTTTCTATAGGCACAGACCAGAGTGTATACAAACCACAGAGATTAAGTGTTTAGTTTCAAAATACCCGAAATCAGCAGCTTAAATTTAGAAACTGCACACAAAGAGTGCAAAGAAACAATGAAAGCAAGAGATCAACCAAGTAAATATCACCTAGAAATACTAACAGTCTTAAAGGTCAGAAATCCTTAGTTAAACAAAAAGTCCCATCCATTAAAAACAATCAATGGCAAGATAACCTGAGACTACCCGCTTTATGAATTCCCTTTAAAAGCAGAAGTTATTTAGCTAAAAGCTATTAGCTATGTGCATGAGGTAACTAAATATAGTGGGTATTAAACAGACTAAAACCCAAGGAAAAGAAAATGAAAAATAATGCATTTAGAACTACTTAATTTTGAATTTGTAAGGCATAGTAGCTTCCTGCTTTCCATCCCTGTGTCAGTGTGCCCAATCTCTTTGGGACTTCATGGAAAAAAAGTGAATTTATTCACTAAATTCAGTATTCTGAGTTAGTCTTACATTGAAATTGGCTTAAAATGTTCTCCTTGATTACCGATAATTTGTCTTTTCCCACCACTATTTAAATGTAAAAATGCTTCAGAAATAATAATAGTTTCCTTTCAAACATTGAAAATACACGGGTTTTGTTTTGGTTTGCTAGTGTTGCTGTTTTTGATGTTATATACACTTTATAATTTTTAGCACCTATAATCAACTCAGCTTGTCTTTGCTTGGTAAAATAATAGCTTAGAAAAGTATGATACTGGCATATGAAAACTTAACATCTTTGAATATTTAAGAACATTCAAGTGGATGGCATTTCTTTACATTTCCCACAATTCTTTTTCCTAGACATTCATATCATAATTTTTACTTTTAGATGGCATCCTAATTATTCATCATTAAAGCCCATTTCTTCCATAGGTATAAAATTGGCTGACCCATAAAACTTCCCAATAAATAATTTTCTTCAATATGAAAAAAATAGTAAGATATTCTCTCCTGACTTTTCTATTTTCATATATACTATTTGAGCAAGAAAAAAATTATTTCCTGAGAAGTCAGATTTCACTTCTAGCTTCTCAAAGTTCTAACTTAATTTGACTCTGTTATAGAACCTTCCTTAGAAGGTCTATCATAAACCATAAAAATGAAATAAATACTTATTCCTTTCCTCTCTCCTCAAAATGTTGAGCTTTGCTCAAAAGCCTTATTCTCATCCGTGTGCCAGAGGAATCTCCCTCTAAGTAAACTAGGATTGGAATGATGGTATAACCAAATTCTTGAAAAATCCATGGTAGACCAATTTTTTTTCTCAATCACTAAAATCTAGTTTGATGTCATGCTTGCAGGTGAACTTTTATGAAATGCAAACATATTCTTGCAATCAATAAAAAGTCAATGACTGAAAAACAGCAAGAAGACTCCAGGTTAGAAATATTCTCACTCCAATGGGTTGAGTGAGGGTCTGAAGATTCATCATCTTTACATGAATGTCTCTCAAAATGTAATGCTAAACACAATTATCCCTCTGTAGCCTCAGAGGATTTGTTCCGAGAACCCCCAGGGATACCAACATTTGTGGGTGCTCAAGTCCTTCATATAAAATTGTGTAGAAAGATGCATAGAGTCTGATCTTCACATCTGGAGATTCCCAACCATGTTATTAAAAAATATGCTGTTTTCATTGCATGGTTGCTTGAATTCCCAAATGGAAAACCCAGGGGTACTGGAACTGACTGGGTAGTTATTCAAAAAAATGGACCAATGCAGTTCAAGGGTCAACTGTGTATGCCAGGAGCAGACCTTCTATATTCAGTAGCATTATTATTATACTATCCTTCTATCCACACAAATATTTTGTTCTCAGTCATGAATGTGTACATCCTGAGAATTATTTATTTTCACATTAGATGTAATCACATATATTAAAAGTTTGCTTAATTGTCCTAAAATTCTTCACCAATGGAAAAGAAAGCGAACAGGACACATCCTCTTTATAAGCCCACATTCCCATTGGTTGTGCATTTTATCTCTCATTCATCTTGTGTGGTCAAGCCTCTAGAGCACAGGTATTGTATACAAGCTGCCTAATTATGAAATTCTCAATTATCAAAGTTGATTTTTTCAGGCAACATAATCAGCTTCAAATCAGCTGTTCTAGACACAAACACAAGGCCTTGGGTCTGGAAGAACAATGGGGTCTAACCTCTCGGTAGCAAACAAGGCTTCAGGGAGAGTGGGAAGAACACAGGGCGTCACTTTCTTCATCTAATGTTCACAAGTTTGTCCATGTCAGCAACTCAGTCTTAAGACAGTCAGAGCAAAACCCTGGGATTGACCTCCTTCCCTCCAGAGCTTGCTGCTCTGCCATGCAGAGATCAACATTTTCGTGAGCTTTTTAAGGTTTTATTTCTGGAGGCAGGGAGCAGAGGGAAGATGTAAATGTGGCGCCACACTGATCAGTGTGCCTTTCTTCCTTTCCTTTTTAAGATTCTTAGAAACTTGGTGGCCCTCCCTGTACAGATTGTTAACGATCTTTTCTCTGGGTGCCCTTGGAAAATGAAAAGAAAAATAAATCTATGTGGCACATGGCCAGATTTGGCTTAACAAAGTTGCTAATTTTGGACCCACTCCTCCCCATTAGGGCAAAGTAGGAATTATGCACACAAGGCTGGGGCTTTTCTCTGCTTAGAAAACATCTGCATTCAATTAGAAATAAGCCTGAGTTGTCGTGTTAATTCTGCAGAACCAAACAAAGTCATTCTTGTTTAAACTCTTTCAGTACTGTGGGGATAAGAGGTTACAGGAGAAGAAGAAAAAGGGGGTGGGGAGGAGCAATAGAACAAAACTGCTGTGTGGCCCTAAAAGGAGCTGAGTCGGCAAATAAAAAGTCCTTTTACTTCAGAATACAGACCTGTGAATTTTTTTTTTCCAGAATTCTCTTCCCTGCCATTTCTCTCTTGGTGGCTTAGGAGTGAGGGACAAGCCTCTTGTTTTCTCTAACAATGCAACTTTTAAGGCAATGGAACATTCTTCAGATTATCCAAAATGAATTTGATCCAAACAGTTGATGTATTTGTGAAATGAGTAGTGGCATTTCATTTTTAATTTTGTGGAAAGCCAAATAAGTCAAAACTATCTTTATAGTCCATTGTGTTTATTTCACATCACTTTCTCAGTTACTAAATGTGATTGGCGTTTGACCTCAAATATACTAAAAACAAACAAACAAAAAAAAACTATTTGAAACACGCATCTTGCCATGAACATCAATATACATGCCCACCTTTTGTTAACATCAGCAGCACTGATTCTGCCAGAATTTTAGTGTATCTGTCTCTAAGAAGCCTGTGGCTAACCATAATTACTATTTCCACACAAGCACATTAGAACTGCATGTCATAAGGCTGATGATCCCTATAAAGAAAATTACATTTCAGCTATTCCTTTGGGCTGATATATTATTTCTTCTCCATACCTTTCCTTAACATTAGGTTCTACTGTACCTCCGATAAGGAAGGTAGTTGAAGAACTTACTTTTGTTTAACTGAATGTTGAGAAGTATGATTCAGTTCTTAATCCACAGCACCACATAGATACACTAAAGGTTTTTTCAAGCAGATAAAAATGTTTAAGTCTCTGCTATTTAACCCTAATCAAAACATGGGCCATAGGGAATTGTTTGTGGACATAGGCCTGCTGGGCATGCTAAATATTTATTCTTTTATATGTATTTGACTCTATCTTTGAATAAAACCAAAAAGCTGGGCATTAAAACAAAATGCTTGGCACCATTTTTATTGGTTTTTACTAAAATGACTAGTAACTTGATACCAGTTGCCTCTATTAAGAAGCACTATATGAAACAGTCCAATGAAATGTATCATTAGAGTTATTATAGGGATATTTATGTTATAATATCTGATAACGGTTCATGAGAAACCATGAGAGAAATTTATCAGAATTTTTAGTTTTAGATATTTTTTTTCTCCTCAATTACAGTTTTCCATTTTTCTTTCCTTTTTAAGTTTTAGGATCACTGTGATTCTTATAATCTATATTTGTTCCCCTTTTTCCTTTAACTGCTGAAATAATTGAGGCTAAATTTGTAACTCAAGTTCAGAAACTATAGCATGTCTAATGCATGTATTTATACTTCTATATAACCAGGGTTTATTAGAATGTAACCCTAATATTCCCTTTACTGTGACTCTCTCAACTATTTGTTTTATCTTTTTTATGTTTATTTTTGTAAACTCTGATGATTCCTTTGTGAAATAAGTCAGGGTATTTATAAGTAAATAAGTAAGTGAATGTAAATTAAACTTTGCTTTGTGGTGTAAATTTATTTAATCTAAGCCTTCCCCATGAGTGCTTGGTTTATAATAATTGTTCTAAAATAATTTTGTATTATTATTTTTAATGTTTTTATTGATTTTATTTTTTAAATATATTTTTTATTGATTCCAGAGAGAGAAGGGAGAGAGAAACATCAATGATGAGAGAGAACCATTGTTTGGCTTCCTCCTGCATGCCCCCTACTGAGATCAAACCTGCAACTTGGGCATGTGTGCCCTGACCAGGAATCAAACCCTGACCTGCTAGTTCATGGATTGATGCTCTACCACTGAGCCACATCAGCTAGGCTCTTTTTATTAATTTTAGAGAGTGAGGAAAAGAGAGGGAGAGGGAGAGCAAAACATCGATCAGCTGTCTCTCACACACACCCAGACCAGGGATAAGATCCTCACCAACTGGGCATGTGCTCTGACCAGGAACCTAATTGATGATTTTTTGGCTTATGGGATGATGCTCAAAGAACTGAGTCATACTGACCAAGGCTGCATTATTTTTATATCATATAAATTATTATTTTATATTCTAAATCTATGAAAGAGTTAATAAGATTAAAAAAAAACATTATTTTGATTATGTGTAAAGAAACTCAAAAAGAAATCCGTAAACTCCTATACAATAAAAGGCTAATATGCTAAGTTTCTAGCCAACCAATTGTCCATCCAACCAACCAATCAAAGCATAATATGTTAATGATATGCTAAGGCCACTCAACTGCTCTTATGATGTGCACAGACCACCAGGGGTCAGACAGTCAACCAGTTGACCAGTTGCTATGACATGCACTGACCATCAGGGGGAAGACAATTGACTGACTGGCCAGTCACTATGACATATACTTACCACCAGGGGGCAGATGCTCAATGCAGGAGATGCCCCTTGATGGTCAGTGCATTTCCACAGGGGGAGTGCCTCTCAGCCAGAAGCCAGGCTCACTGCTGGTGAGCACAGAGGTAGTGGTGGATTCCTGGACTGATAGAGGGTGCAGTCCAGGCTGAGGGATTCCCCTCCCAAGTTCACAATTTCATATATATATATATATATATATATATATATATATATATATATTCAAATGACCAGAACACCAGAACAACCAGAACAACCAGAATTAGTGGTAGCTATGACACACACTGTGGTGGCCAACCAGCCCAATTGAGGCCCAAATTGCCTCCCCAACCACCCACAGCCTCTCCCCATGGCTGGCCCAGCCCTCAATGGGCTCCCCCAACCCTGATCTGGGCTGGGACCAGCTGGCCAACCTCCCATGCCCCATCCTCTCCGCTGACTTGACCCAATCTGCCCCCATCAGGATGGGCCAGCTGGACCCTACCTGTGCATGAATTTGTGCATGGGGCCTCTAGTGATTACATAATTGGCAAAGAGGACATAAAAGATTGTAAAAAAGAAAAATTAAGGTTACTTGACATAAATGGAGAAAATGGTTATAATATAATAAAATAATAACATTCAAGATGTTAACAGTTTGATAGTTTTATATCTCTTTACAAAACAATGACTAAGTAAAAATGAAGGTAATTGAGTTTAAAAATATGAAATGAACATTGGGAAAATAATGTCCATTGCTTAACTAATATTTTACTGGAGAACTGAATGTTGGCATTTACTCTCCACTTTCTGTGTTCTCTCTTGAAAGTATTCAAAGAATCCAGCCCAATTGAAATAATGCCTTTACCTCTTATAATAAAAAAAAAAGTAATGTGAAGATATAAATCTTTTAAAGCCAAACTAAAATGACTGAGAATTTTTATCAACCTCAAAATAATTTTTTGTCCAGTCAGCTTTAATAATTGAAAAGTAATAGTATATTTGCTGCTACTATCAATATATTGATAAGTATGAATAAAACAAAACAAAAGGCCAAGAATATTAAAATATTAAAATAATTCCATTTGCCATCAGATATGAAAAGATAGTCCTGACTCTTGACTACTGGTTCAAATTCATTTTTCTTTTATTTTCAAGAAGATGAAAACATGGACATAATCTTTAGCCTATATAGAAAAAAAATACAAAGATAAAACAATAAAGCTCAGTCTTCATGTCTGCTTCATTCTTTTTATTTTAATTGATTTTTACAGAGAAGAAGATAGATGGATAGAGAGAAACATCGATGAGAAAGAATCATCGATCAGCTGCCTCTTGCACACTCCCTACTGAGGATGTATTCACAACCAAGGTACATGCCCTTGACTGGAATCGAACCTGGGATTCAGTCTGCAGGCCGACACTCTATCTACTGAGCCAAACCGGTTTCGGCTGTTCCATTCTTTATACAGCATCTTTTTATTTTAGAATTGAGAGATATCTTCATATTATAAAAAAAAATAATTAAAGGTAGAGATGTAGCTAAAGTTCAGGTCCATATTATCAAATTCCATCTAAGCCTACCGTATTTGCCGGCGTATAAGACGACTTTTTGGCCCTGAAAAATATGCCTCCAAGTGGGGGGTAGTCTTATACGGCGAGTATATAACAAACTCTGTATTTTTAGTGGAAATTTTAGTGGGTCCTCTTATACGCCCAGTCGTCTTATACGCCAGCAAATACGTATTTTTCAGGGCCAAAAAATCGTCTTATCCGCCGGCAAATACGGTATTTTTAATTAAGTATATTTTCATTTATTGGCACAAGATAGAGAGCCCAAGTAGCAGCTGGCCATAGATGGTGGGAAATGCTGGAGGACATATAGTTACTACTATTTTGTCAGATCACAAAGAACTATTCTATTTTTCACAATCCCTTCTGTCTTCCTACTGCCTGTCAATATTTTATTAAATATTGAAATAAAAATTAAATCAGAATATTTGTTATTTAGCTCTTTACAAAACCAGAAGTTCTGGCTGGCCTGATGTTACCCTAACTCTATTTCTAGGTTATATAACAAAGATTTTTTTATATAAAGATATAATTGAAATATAAGAAAATAATCTTTGCATACCTTAACATAGAAATTTATTTTAGTAGCCAATTAATTAAATTCTTAGTTACCTAGAGACTGAGATTTCTATAATAAACTTTCATGTAAATAATGTATCCCACTTCATTCCAATCAATACTTTGTAATTGTATTTAATCATGGATCCATATTAATGGAAAAAAGATTTTTTACTTAAGGAGAAGAGTATGTACAATAGGGGTGGGAGGTAGTTTGGGGGTGGTATTGAGAGCCAAGAGGACATCAAATCTTTCATGTTTTTCCTGTGTGGAATTTTTTTCATGAGTTGCATTAAATTTGTCATTATTTCCCACATGAGTACTACCTGGGTAAATTATGGCTTACATCGCCCTCCACATAAAATGAAAAGCAGATTGCATTGCAGACTTGAATTATCCTCCAATATTGCATGATGTATGACCCATCTTGATGGGAAACTATTGTTATATATTTCATAGTTATGATTTCCAAGGTATCAAACTCCTCATTATCTTCCTGTGCTAGCCAGCTATAAATGCCAAAACACTCTAGCTTCTAGTATGTGCTTTTTAAAACTTATAGTCCTGTGTTCTGTGTATGTTTAACATTTTATGGTGCTGCATAATATAGAAATGTCATAATCCTTTATCAAAAGCTCCAGCTAGGCTATTGACAGTTTAGGTTTCATTTAATTCCTAGATGCAGCAGACGGTCTTTGATATTTTCTGTATAATATAATAAACTCCAAATGCAGTGCTTAAAATGAATATTTAAAAAATCAATCAGGCTTGAAATTTAATTTTATCTAATTGGCTTGCTCTATTCTAACAAAATTGAATTACATAAAAAATTTCACCTACCCTATATAATTTCATATTTTGTCTAATCATAAAAATGGATTTTTTCACTTCCTTCAATATAATCTTTTAATTTTGTTAGTTATTTTAACCCTCTTCTTCACAAGTTGAAAAAAATGTGTATCATCATTCAAGGATAGTAATCGCATGTGCAATATAATTTTTTGTCTGCTACTCTAATTCGTATTTCACTTGTCCTATGAATCTCCAGGACAAATAATGGTACTTGAGGAGGCTTTTAGTCTAGATTGCAATGACTGATAATTTGTTTATATACATTTCTGGAATGAACTGAGCTGGAAGAAGACAGATATAGACCATCTCTTCTTCTCTCCTTGAATCTTCTGGAATTAGGTATCCCACATTGTTTCATCCTCTGACAAAGGGGGCCATCAGTATAACTTACACCACAGTGAATATTAGCATCTCCTCTGGGGAAAAATACGTATGGATTTTTTTTAAAAAAAATACATTTTATTGATTTCATAGAGAGGCTGGTAGAGGGAGACAGAGATAGGAACATTGATGAGAGGATAATCATTGATCAGCTGCCTCCTGCACAACCCCTACTGGGGAACAAGCAAACATGGGCATGTTCCCTAAATAGGAATCTGATAAACAAAATGCACACACTTTCCTTAAAAAAAAAAAAAAAAAATTCCTGACCAGCATTACCAACATCCTTAATATCCATGATTGTGATTTATATAATTAATGAAAATTCTTACTGAAGTATAGGGATTATGTTCTTTGATTGAATATCTTGTTAAAATGGAAAAGATTGTACATAGATATGTGTATGAAAATTATCTTCTTTCCACTGACCTGATGTAGCTGTTTTTGGACTAGCTGGAATGTCTCAGTTTTACCCAAGTATCTGATTCACATTCAGATTAATCCTACTGTTGTGATTTATGATGCCCTTGGTTTCATATTTATTGCTTGCTCAAACTAATAAGTTCTTTCTGGACCAGTGCCATGAGTTGAGTTCAACACCTAGTTAATCATGCCATTGTTTTTCCATACATGTTGCCCTCTGAACTATCAACAATGATAACTGATTAAAAACACATCTTGGATGATATCATTTTTTAAAAAATGAACAAATTCAAATTTAAATCAAAAGCTTGTTTCAGGTTTATACAAACTCCTTTTGAACATCTTAAATAATTTTATTAAATAGATTTTACATTCATCTTTCTATATATTTAGAATTAGCATCAATCACCATTAAAGTCTCTTTTGAGTCTTTATTTATAAAACTACAGTGCTTCAAATTTCATGTGTGATTAAGAACAAGATATCATATCATATCATACCATAGAGATGGAAGTGTATTGACAGTTTTATCTTTGTTGAGATATTATTTTATACTACACAAATCCATTCTTTATTTTCTACACTTTATTGAAGAGTAATAATTTTTTTATATGTCACATTGAAATGTTCAAGACAATACTGCTAAAGCATATTACATTAGATGCACTATGGATTTTTCAGTTTGGGGTCTAATTTCTATTAAATTTCTTTATATATAGCATGTATAATGTTTATTTGTTTTTATTTAAGAGAATACTTTATCTTATTTTACAGCTTCTATTATTTCATATAGGATTATATACATTAAAAGCAGAGTTATTTTTACATTTATCTTTTTCAAGTAATTTGGATCATACGAAATGCTATAGATGTATAAAAGAAGTCAAATGTAGTATCAAAATATGAAACTAGGAAACAAAAGGTTTTGTACCTATTTTTAATTTTATCTATCAGGATGTTAGAAGAGTTATTTTTCTTTTATGTTTCTTCAAGTAAATATAGGCTCTGTGTCCCGACAACCACAAATTTATTACATTATGAAGATTTAGCCACTAGCTGCCAGAAGCAATAAGATCGCCGAATTGGTTTGTTTACCACATTTATATTGGTTACATGGCACATAATTAAAAGAGCAAAAAGAACAAATTCATATTCTATTGGCTTAAGGGTTTTCAGGAGTGCCTTGAGCAAATGGCTTTTAAATCAAAGAAAGAAATTAACTCTAACCTTGGTCAGTGTGCCTCAGTGTTTAGAGAATCAGCCTGCGCACCGAAGGGCTGTGGGTTGGCCCTGATCAGTAAAGAGAACAAGTTAAATTAAATGATTGTTAAAATCCAGTCAGTTTAAAATTGTACTGATAATCTTTCTTGCCAAAACTTTGCTTTGGAAACATGGCTCAGGTTTGGAACATGGCTCTTTCACTCCTATCCATACTCACTGATATTGAAAACATTGCATCTTCCCTTTGCATTATTCACAATCCATCCATATTAATGTGGTTGCATTTAACTTCCAATACAGCTAGTATCTAGGCCTAAAATAATTATATTTCCTTCTCTCGTACCAGTTCAAGTGAAGGGCAGTAATCCCTATTCTGTACCCTTCTGAGGAATACATTAATATGTTGTTACCAATTGACCTACTCTCTATCCATCAACACCCCACTCACTAGCGGGTCGAACTTTCAGAATCAGAGGCTTACCTATGTAACTTCTGATGCTCAAGGATGCTCTAACATCTCACATCTAAATGTCACTACTCAATCTAACTTCTAGAGCAGCTAAAGTGAGTTTTTTTTCTCCTGAGCTTTGGTAAATACAACCAATGGAAATTATTCCTTGCTTTTTATTGTGAAATTCAAGAATGTTTAGCAAACATAGCTCAGAGATGATTCTTTTATGAGTCTTGTGCAACTTTCTAGAAACTTCCAAGATTTATTTTACTGGCCCATGGAAAATCATGTCAACACTTCTCTAACATGGTTAGAACCTGAAATCTAATGTGAACAGAAATATTATTTTTTCTACTTTATTGAAGAATCATTTTAAATTCAACAATGGACCGGTCCTTATTCTTCCTCTAAGCAGTGTTTCCCAAACTTCTCTCATGATGAGAATCACCTGGTGGAGATACAATTTTACCTATATGTTGCCAAAAATTCTAGTTTAGCACTTCTTACTGGTAGCTGGGATTCAGGAATCTGTATTTTAACAACTCTACCAGGTGATTCTCATCATGAGAGAAGTTTGGGAAACACTGCTCTAAAGCATAGGAGAGTGTGGCACAGAACTGGACATAAAATGGCTTAATCCAAAGATAAGGCCTCAGGCCAGATTCTGCAGAATAATTTATGAGCAGAACATCCCAGTATCTGAGACTTACTATTCTTTGCCATTAAAAATCTTGTCACCAATCATAGGCATGATTCCCTTTGCCTGTTTCTCAAGGTTCGATTAGCAATTAGCTTATAGCAGTGGTTTCAAAGCCTGTGTATTTGAAAAGCCCACAGCAATGTCCAAGCCCCAGTGATTCTGTTTCTTTCGTGGAAATAGAAACTTTGAGTTAATCTAGGCTTGGCTGCCATCAATCTTCTCCAGGCTTGCAGAAGTAACTCTAACTTCTTAAGAACCAGAGGCTTTTTAGAGGTTTGGTTAAGCATTCCCAAGAACCAAACACAGGAAAGAGATTTTGAATATTTCTTGTATTTGGTGAACACACACACACAGCTTTGTAGGATCTGTTCACTCTCCAGAACATAGAGTCTCAAACAACACATTCTTCCTTGAATAGTAATTTTGACCTTAGTGTAAATCATATTATACTTTCTGTTTTTATCTTGTGTGTGCTTTTTTTATGTGTGGGTTGGGAAGAGTCTGTGTGCTTGCATGTGCTTTGTTTTTATTACTATTTTTGAATACTATAGTGGTTCAAGAAGTTTGCCAATACTGCCCACTCCTTTTTTTTACAGTGTTTTTCCCAAAGTATGAAAGTTTGATCAAAATAAATGCTTGGCTCAAGTCTACTGTAATAATTTGAACTGGAGATAAAACTGAGAACTTCACTTTGAATTTGCAGTTCCAGCGATTAGGCCTCATTATCTGCCCAAATACAACTGGCAGTCCATGGTTGCTGAGTGGGCCTGCTTTCAAAGGCATACAGTCAAACAGATAAAAATTAAAATGAAATATATCCAATTTTTGCATTGACTCTCAAGGAAATATTCAAGGATGCATGCAGTAGCAGTGATGCAATACTAATGCATAGCATAGTATCACTCTCCATTGCTGTCTCCTCAAAGGGGTTTACCTGAAATTCAAAAATTTTCTGACCCACAAATCCCAATGCAAAAGATCCTCACCTACGACCAGTTCATGCCATCCTTCTTTCTTGGCTTTCCCTCAGTTCTTGTTAAGTCTGTATTAATGTATATCAACCAGGCCCCTATAACTTTAAATTTTTTCCCATTATTCTAAATATTACAAAATAGGAGGAAGAATTTGGGAAATGATGTCAATCCCAAGAGATCTTCTTCAGAGGAAGACAGAACATTGTGAATAGTGAAGCATTAACAATTTTTGCTATTGTTGCACCATAGTAATTGTAGATTTTGCTACATCAGAAAGCCATTTTGAGTTCTCCTGATTATTTAAAAACATTTATTGACCTGGAGAATATTATGCTCAGAGAGAGAAAAAAAGCCAGTTAGAGAAAGATAAGTATCATATGATCTCACTCGTATGTGGAATCTAAAGAATAAAATAAACTGATGGACAAAATAGATGCAGAGACATAGAAACATGAAACAAACTGTGGGATCTCAGAAGGAAGATGGAGGTGGGTCGAAGGTGGACATAGAGAATAGAGTGGGGAAGGCATGGGGTGAGAAGGAGCAGGGGTAGCTGGAATGGGTCAATGAGGGGAAAGGGTACATATGGAATACTTTCAACAATAAAGATTTAAAAATAAATAAATAATTAAAACATGTATTGGAAACCTACAAAGTGTTATCTTAGGCATTCAACAAATGAAACAGACCAAGTCCCTATTTTTATGGTGCTTACATGCTAGTTGGCAACAATAGCATAAAAATAAATATATAGTAAATGAGTGGTGATTAGGACGAAAAATAAAGCAAGGTAAGGGATGCAAATTGGGGACTGAGGGAAGTGTTATTTTATTTTATTATATTATTATTTTTATATATATTTTATTGATTTTATTACAGAGAGGAAGAGAGAGGGATAGAGAGTTAGAAACATCGATGAGAGAGAATCATCGATCAGCTGCCTCTTGCACACCCCCCACTGGGGATGTGCCCACAACCAAGGTACATGCCCTTGACCAGAATCGAAACTGGGACCTTTCAGTCCTCAGGCTGACGCTCTATCCATTGAGCCAAACCGGTTTCAACGGAAGTGTTATTTTAAAAAGAGTGATTAGAGAAGGCTTTTAAAATTAAAAAGTAGGAGTATCTTTTGAGGAACCTTGGAATACTATAAGGATCAAGGCATGGTAAAAGAAACAGTAGATTTTTTTTAAAAAAAAGCATTTGTAAGTTACTATATTCTTTAATTTATCCTATAAATATATGCCAAGCCAACATCATGAGACAGGAATTATGTTGCAGCTGGTTGTGAGGAATACAGAACTAAAACCAATCCGATATAGCCCTTATGAAGCTTAAAGAGGAAAAGAGGCAACTAACAGTTTCCCATAGTGAAAATACTAATGAGTGTTCTAAGGGAAAAGCAAGGGTATCATAAGAACATATAATGTGAGAACCTAATCCAGTCAGGAGAAATGATCCTAAAGAACTAGTGTGTTCAAAGTGAGGGAAAGATTAGTCAAGTAGAGAGGAATCTATATTTTAAAAACCCAGTGGCCCTAACACCTTAACCACTAAAGACTGGCACTGGTGGGCATGGCTTTGAACACAACAAGGCTGCATGAGTGAGCGGGCCCACATGATTTCACATATTGGGCTTCCAGTCGTGTATACAAAAGCCCTGAATGGGGGGAACTTGATGCATTAAAGGAATGAAGAAAACAAAGCAAGCAGGAGCCATGTGTATACATATATTGCAAGCAGTACACTTACTGATGAAAATGTTAGAAATATTTGCCTTTGGTTTAAAGTAAACCTCGAGATTTCAAGAAAGTCCTAACCAATGCATTATGATAACACTAGAGGCCCTATGCATGAAATTCATGCATGGGGTTGGGGGATGTTGTTTCTCAGCCCAGCCTGCACCCTCACCAATCTCGGACATCCCTCTTAAAATCCAGGACTGCTGGCTCCCAACTGCTTGCCTGCCTGCCTTCCTGATTGCCCCTAATCACTTTTGCTTACCAGCCTGATCACCCCCTAACCATTCCCCTGCCAGCCTGATTGAGCCCTGCCAGCCTGATTGAGACCTAACTACTCCCCTGCCAGTCTGTTTGTCCCTAAATGCCCCCCCCTCCCTGCAGGCCTGGTCCCCCACCCCAAATGCCCTTCTCTGCAGGTATGGTCGCCCTGAACCTTCCTCCTCTGCTGGTCTGGTCACCCCTAATTGCCCTCCTCTGCAGGGTTGATTGCCCCTAATTGCCCTCCCTTATAGGCCTGGTCCCTTCTAAATGCCCTTCCCTGCTAGCTGATTACCCACAATGGCTCTCTCCAGCAGGCCTGGTCCCTTCCAACTATCCTACCCTGCTGGCCATCTTGTGGGTGCCATCTTGTGTCCACATGGGGGCAGCCATCTTTGATCACATGGGGCAGCCATCTTGTGTGTTGGAGTGATGGTCAATTTGCATATTACTATTTTATTAGATAAGATAAAGGCCTGGCACATGGGTGGGGGCCAGTTGGTTTTTCCTGAAGGGTGTCCTGGATCAGGGTGGGGGTTCACATGGGGTGTGGGGTGGCCTGAGCAAGGGGCCTATGGTGGTTTTCAGACCAGCCACAACCCTCCAGGCGACCCAAGCAGAGGCCCTGGTATCTGGGGTTTATTTATCTTTTATAATTGAAACTTTGTAGCCTTGAGCTTAGATGCAGCCAGGGCAGCAGGGAAGCTTGGCTTCCTCCATTGCTTGGGAAACCCAAGCCTACTGCTTGCTGAAGCTTTGTGGCCACAGCCATATTGGTTGGGTTAATTTGATTGCTCCTGATTGGCTGGTGGGCAGTGGCTTGTGGGTGTAGCAGATGTATGCTCAATTTGCATATTACTGTTTTATTAGATAGGATAGTGATTGATCTTAAATTTATAAGACAATAATTTTCTAACACTTATTTTGGCATTCACTAATGTCTTCAAAATTTTTGTTTTTGCTAGCTACTATGTTTTTTCTGGCAGAAGAGAGTTTGATTTTTGTTATTTTTATGCTTTTGCTTGAGTGTTATATTCTTTTTAAAATATATATATATATATATTTTATTGATTGCTTACAGAGATGAAGAGAGAGGGACAGAGAGTTAGAAACATCGATAAGAGAGAAACATCGATCAGCTGCCTCTTGCACATCCCCTCCTGGGGATGTGCCCGCAACCAAGTACATGCCCTTGACCAGAATCGAATCTGGGACATTTCAGTCCGCAGGCTGATGCTCTATCCACTGAGCCAAACCAATTTCGGCGAATGTTATATTCTTTACTAGAGGCCCAGTGCATTAAATTCGTGCACGGGGACAGGGGGGATGTCCCTCAGCCCAGCCTGTACCCTCTCCAATCTGGGAACCCATGAGGAGTCAGACATCCCTCTCACAATCTAGGACTGCTGGCTCCCAAATGCTCTCCTGCCTGTATTCCTGATTATCCCTAACTACTTCAGCCTGCCAGCCTGATCACCCCTTAACCACTCCCATGCCAGCCTGATTTAACTGCTCTCCTGCCAGCCTCTTTGCCTCCAACTTCCTCCTCTGCCAGCCTGGTTACCCCTAACTACCATCCCCTGCAAGGTTGATTGCTTCCAACTGCCCTTCCCTGTAGGCCTGATTCCTCTCAATTGCCCTCCTTTGCAGGCCTGGTGCCTCCCAACTTCCCTCCCCTGCTGGCCATCTTGTGGGGGCCATCTTGTGTCCACATGAGGGCAGGATCTTTGATCACATGGGGGCAGCTATAGTGTATTGGAGTGATGGTCAATCTGCATATTACTCTTTTATTAGATAGGAGAGAGGCCTGGGTGTATGGGTTGGGGCCAGCTGGTTTGCCCTGAAAGGTGTCCCAGATTACCTTGGGGCATGGGGCAGCCTGAGCAAGGGGCCTGTGGTGGTTTGCAGGCTGGCCATGCTCCCTGGCAACCCAAGTGGAGGCCCTGGTATCTGGAAGTTATTTACCTTCTACAATTGAATCTTTGTAGCCTGGAGTGGAGCAAGCTTCATGCTTGCTCCATGGATGCTGCCATTTCTGTTTGGATTTGTTTAACTTCTATAATTGAAACTTTTTACCCTTGAGTGGAGGCTTAGGCTGGCAAGGGCAGGTGGAAAGCTTGGCTTATTCCATTGCCTGGGAAACTCAAGCCTCCCTCCTGCTCTCTATGCCTGTAGTCATCTTGGTTGGTATTATCTGCATATTTGCTTTGATTTGATGGTGGGTGTGGCTTGTGGGTGTAGTGGAGTAATGGCTAATTTGCATATTATTCTTTTATTAGGTAACATATTTGCTTATTTCTTTTGGGGGATGAGCTCTAGATAAGTTTATAATAGCAATGATAAATTTAACTTAGAACTTATTAACATTTTAGAATGCTCTACTTTGTTATTTTCTACTAGAGGCCTGGTGCACAAAATTTGTGCTTAGGAGGGTAACCCTCAGCCCAGCCTGCACCCTCTCCAATCTGCGACCAGTGGCTCCTAAGCACTCACCTACATTCCTGCCTGATTGCCCCTAACTGCTTTTTCCTGCCAGTCTGTTTGCCCCCTAACTGCTCCCCTGTTGGCCTGATTGACACCTAACTGCTCTCCTGCTGGCTCAATCACCCCCAACTGCCCTCCCCTGCTGGCTTGATCACCCCCAACTGCCCTCCCCGGCTGGCCATCTTGTGGTGGCCATCTTGTGATGAGGTGTGGCAGGAATTTTGTGATTATGTGAGGGTGTTGTGAGAGGGTGCAAGGGTGTGAGTGCCACCTAGGCTTTTATTAGTATAGATGTGTTTTGTATTCTGGTAAGAGGTCACACATATAAAATGCCTGCTGTTAAAAATTATTGAAGTAACAACACTTAATCAATACTTTAAATGTTCAATTGTCACTTAAAATGGACACATATAATCTGTTTTTAGGCTATAAATATTAATTTTAGTAGCTCAACAATTTAAATTATGTGTTTAACCTTCATTACTTTTTTCTCTATTGTTATTATCTTCCCTCAGTAAAGTTGAGCTTTTCAAAATGAAATTGATGCTATATTATTTTCTATATAAAATATCATGAGTATGCTAATGATAGAGTATAATTCATAAATACAAAATGAACAATTTGGATCTCTTTATGAACCAAAATATCTGGAATCCTATTTATTTATTTATTCTTTGTCAAACAGTAATGATGTTACTTCTGCTTCCTTCGGGTGATGACTATGACTAATAATTGTTTATATTTTGTTTTTATTCTATTTTTTTACTTAATTGTTTTTAAATTTATCTGGGTATCTTATTTCCAATGGTTTCACATTATATTTGAATTAAAATGTCCATATATGATACAAATTA
Source organism: Vespertilio murinus (assembly GCA_963924515.1). NCBI lineage: Eukaryota > Metazoa > Chordata > Mammalia > Chiroptera > Vespertilionidae > Vespertilio > Vespertilio murinus. The sequence continues at coordinate 70,443,775 of OZ004706.1, forward strand.
CAAGAGGTACAAAGAAACAGGAAAATACGAACCCTACTTAGGAGAAAGAAATAGTCAATAGCAACTGTTCCAAAGAAGATCAGACATGCTATATAAAGATTTTAAATCAGCTGTAATAAGTAAGTTCAAAGGACTTTAAAAAATTATTGATTTTTAAAGAAAGCATGAGAACAATGTCTCACCAAATAAAGAATATCAACAGAGTAAAATAAATTATAGAAAATATGAAGTGAACTATTTCCTTTAAGGACTCATTAGCAGATTAGTACTGAAAGAGTTAGTAATCAATAAAACTAAAGATAGGTAAGCTGATATTATGCATTCTGAGTAACAAAATAATAATTATAAATAATAATAAATGATTAGAACTTGAGAGACCAGTTGGACACCATTGATCAATTAGCATATATATAATTTGATTCTCAGAAGGACAGGGCAAAGGAAAAGATAAAATAATATTTTATGAAATCAACACAAAAGTTTCAAAATGATGAAAAGCATTTATCTGAACACTAAAGAAGTTCCATGAGCTCCAGAATAAACTCAAAGAGACACATATTTAGAATCATCAAAAGAAAAATCTGCCGAAACCTTTTTGGCTCAGTTGATAGAGCATTGGCCTGCGGACTGGAAGGTCCCAGGTTCGATTCTGGTCCAGGGCATGTGCCTTGGTTGCGGGCATATCCCCAGTAGGGGGTGTGCAGTCGGCAGCTGATCGATGATTCTCTCTCATCGATGTTTCTAACTCTCTATCCCTCTCTCTTCCTCTCTTGGAAAAATCAATAAAATATATTTTTAGAAAAGAAGAAAAATCTTGTCAATAGAAAGAAAAAAAACTAATCATCACATACAAAGGATACTCAAGATTAAGAGCTGACTTCTCATCAGGAACCATGAAGGCCAGAAACCAATGGGATGACATGTTCAAAGAACCAACAGAAAACACTATACAAAAATTTTATATCCAGAAAAAATACCTTTCAAAAATGAAAAACGCATTAAGACATTCCCAGACAAACAAAAACTTAGAGAAACTGTCACTATAAGACAGTCCCATAAGGCATACATCACATTCAAATTAGAGACACTTCATAGCAACTTGAACCCACACAAAGAAATAAATGGCACTGGTAAAGGTAACTGCATTAGTAAATAAAAATTAATTAGTTAATTAATTAATACAATACAATAAATAATATATAAACACATTTTAATGAATATATTTTATTCTTTTCCTCTTTTATTTTAAACACAATTACATAAAGTAATAATTATAAAACTATCTTGATAGACTTGTAAAAAGACATACTTTCTATGATATCATAGAGAAGTAGAAATGAAATTATGTGATATTGTTGTAAAGTTTTTATTGCTATTGAAATTAAGTATGAATCTTAACTAAATTGTTTTAAATTAAGATGTTAATTAGAATCCCAAATGCATCCATTAGAAAATAAATTTAAAATATACTAAATGAAACAATGTAAGTAGCAAATTAGAATATATCTACTTAACACAAAGGCAGTAATGGAGAAACAGAGGAACAAAAGACATAATATATAAAAACCTAATGGAAAATAGCTGCTATAAGTCCTACCTTATCAGTAATTACATTAAATATAAATAGACCTAAACGAAAATAAAAAGTACAATGGGAAAATTGATTTTTTTTAAAGTCATGATCAAGCTATATGTTCTCCACAAGACACACTTTAAACGCAAACAGACAAATAGGTTGACTGCAAGTAAAAAGATGAAAAAGGATATGCCATGCAAAAAGTACTGAAAATAAAAATAAAGTAATTATACTATAAGAAAAAATAGAGCTTAAGACAAAAACTGTTACTAGAAATAAATATTTTCTAAATGACTAAATATTGAATCACAGCAATTCAATAGTACTAATTGGCAGTTATACAAAATAGACATGGGAATGTAAGGTAAACTATAGGAGATATAGTTAACAATACAGTAATAACTATATGTGGTCCCAGGTGGGCACTTGAATTATCAAGGGAATACTTTGTAACCTACATCAATGTCTATCTGCTATAACCTACATCAATGCAAAACAAGTGTTGAATGCAAACTGTAATCAAAAAATAAAATTAAAAACAGAAAAAAACAATATAACTCAAAAAACGCAGCATAAGATTATAAACTCGTGTCCCTCAGTGAATACAACGTATCTACAGCTATATATGATACAATTCATTCTGAAAAAGAGCTAAAATCAAGCTGGACAGCTTCTCCACAACAAAGAACAAGATGAATAGGAGAGGCAGGGGTGCAACCTTGCCAAAAGTCCACTCCCAGAACAGCAACTACAATTATGAAGTTTATCCCGAAAGAGTGAGGGATTTGTGTCCCACATCGGGCACCTTATCCCTTCTGACATGCACGAGAGAGATGAGCTCCCAAGGTGTCTTACTTTGAAAACCAATGGGGCTTACAGGAGAACCATAGGGTTCCAGGGAAGAGATTCCCCTCTTAAAGGCTTCACTCTCTTAGGGACCCAATGCAAATGCAGAAGTTTAAAAGTGCTTGGACCGTATTTGAAGAAGATTCATGTGCTAATCATAAAGTGCCTGCCAGAGACTCAGTGGCCTATTACAACCCTCTTCAGAGTCAAAGACACAGGCAGGCATTATTTTTGCATTTTTCCATCTGCCTTGCTAGTGTTGACACTGGCAGGCACCATTTTGCACTCTCCCTAGAACCTTCTAGCACCTATGGGATCACCCTGCCTCTGTACTGCTCCCATGGTCCTGACAAAGCAAGACAGACAGGTGGTTCACCCCCATGCCACCCCTGCAGCTCTGGCCAAAGTCAGGGACACACTCGGAGCAACTGGCTTTGCAGGTCAAGGGAGATTACATTTCTTGGCCAATCAGAAAGTCAGTTCTTGTTAGGCTACCACCCCCAGGGCATGCCACAGACAGTAGACTTAAATACACTCCCAGTCTTCCTGAGAAGAAAGATCTATTTACCTGTCCTAGAGTTTCACCCTGAGGGGCAGGCTTTAAATTTATCACACATCTAGATTCTACAAATGTGCTCTTAGTGAACAAAAGCCAGGGGATGCCATCTTTGCACTCTCCATAAACCATGCTCTACTTTGCAGTAGCTTCTAGGAGCTCATACATTTATCTAAAGTCCAAATTTTTACATCTCTCCCCAGGAGACACCTTCAGATCACCTATTTTGGAAGCCAGCAGGGTTTGGGAATGTGGCCTCACAGGACTGTATACTTATATACCTTAAAATCTGCTTTCTGAGGATATAGCCTATAATCAGCCTGAAGGTAGATGCTCACTCTGATTCTTTCCTCTAGAACAGTATTTCCCAAACTTTTGACATATGTGTATCCCTTCTATAATTTTCATAACGCTGAGTACCCCTCATCAAAAAAGGATGTATTTTGATAACAATCAAAATATATTATTATTTTTTATTTTTTGGTACCTACACAAAATAATAATAAATGAAAAATAAAGTTATTCATACTAAAAAATAAATAAAAGTTATATTATTAATAACATTTATTTGCACACCGGACCATCTCACGCCTCACAAGACTGTCTTGACTTGACTCATGAGAATGTAGAATTAGGCACAGCTAAGCACGGTGCAGTGCATGTCCCCACCAAACTCTTCCCATACCCCTGGGGGTACGCGTACCACACTTTGGGAAACACTGTTCTAGAATACAAATAGGTATTGGAATACCCTCAACAGCTGTGATCTATCAAGAATAAATTATTCTGCCTAGAAAATCACAAAGTTTGGAGAGACATACAAGAACTTGGACAAGATTAGATAGTAAGTTTTATCTTTTACAAAAGGCCACTCCTTCAAGACTGAGCAAGATAACTTATTTGCCTAATATATAAAAACATACACAAAGAATCAAGCAAAATGAGGAAAGAGAAATATATTTCAGAGGAAAGAACAAGATAAATATCCAGGAGAAAATCTTAATGATTTGAGAGAAGTAATTTACCTAATAAAGAGTAATCCTGCCAAAACCGGTTTGGCTCAGTGGTAGAGCTTAGGTCTGCGGACTGAAAGGTCCCGGGTTCAATTCCAGTGAAGGGCATGTACATTGGTTGCAGACATATCCCCGGAAGGGGGTGTGCAAGAGGCAGCTTTTCGATGTTTCTCTCTCATCGACGTTTCTAGCTCTCTATCACTCTCCCTTCCTTTCTGTAAAATATCAATAAAATATATTTTAAAAAAAGCAGACAGAAATAAATATCTAATTTTAAAAAAAGAGTAATACTCATAAAAAAATATTCACCAAACTCATGATAAGAATGAATGGAAGTGAGAAATTCAACAGAGATAGAAAATATAAGTACCAAGTAAAAGTACAATGCTAAGAATACAATAATTGAATGAACTGAAAAAAAATACACTAGAGAGTTTCAATAGCAGACTAAATGAAGTACAAGAAAGGATCAGTAATTTTAAATACAGGACAGTGGAGCTCACTCAAACAGAGTAGCAAAAAGAAAAAGAAAAAAAAAAAGAAGAATTACAAAAAGAGAAACTCAAGGGACCCATGGGGAAACATCAAGTGAAATCACATTCACACTATAGAGGTTTCGAAGGAGAAGTGTCAGAAAAGCTATTTGAAGAAATAATGGCTGAAAACTCTTCTAACCTAGTGCAGGAAACATATATTCAGGTCCAGGAAGCATACAGAGAGCTAATCAAGATGAACCCACCGAGATCCATAACAAGACACATTATAATTAAAATATCAAAAATTAAAGATAGAGAGAGGAGAGACTTATAAAAGCAGGAAGAGAAAGCCAACCAGTTATGTACAAAGGAGTCCCCCATAAGACTATCTGCTGAGTTTTTTCAAACAAAACTTTGTGGCTAGAAAAGAGTGGCTTGATATACTCAAAGTGCTGAAAGGAAAAAAGAATTTCCACCAATAATTCTTTAACTGGCAAGGTATTGTTCAGAACTGAAGGAAAGATAAAACGTTTTCTAGACAAACAAAGGCATTTATCATGATGAAGGAAGCCTTTCAAAAATGTTAAAGAGACTACTTTAAGCTGAAAGAGAAGGTACAAACTAATAACAAGAAAGCATGGAAGCTGAAATCACAGTGCTAAAGGCAAATATAGAGTAAAAGCAGTAAATTACCTCTTATGTATCTAGTATGAAAATTAAAAGACAAAAGTAGTAAAATTAACTATAACTGCAATAATTAGTTAATGGATACACAAAAGAAAAAGATGCAAAGCATGGCAAGTGCACATGGTACTTACTCTGAGATATACCATATGTTAGGCCATAAAACAAAGATCAATACATTTTAAAGGATTAGAATCACATGAAGTATGTCCACTGTCCACAGTGGAATAAAAGTAGAAATCAATAATAGTAGGAAATTTGAGAAGTTTACATATATGTAGAAATTAATAAACACTTTCCTAAAAAAGCAATGAAACTAAGAAGAAATCATGAGAAATTACATAATATTTGAGATGAAAACATAACATACCAAAACTTGTGGAACACAGTTTGTATTAGTTTCCTATTGCTGTTGTAACAAATTAATATAAACTTAGTTGTTTAAATCAATACAAACCTATTGTCTCACATTTCCAGAGGTCTAAAGTTCAAAGTGGTAAAAGTCAAGGTGTCAAAAGTACTGCATTCTTTCTGGAGCCTCTATGAGAGGATATGTTTCTTTGCCTTTTCTAACTTTTAGAGTCTATCTGTCTTCCTTAATTCAAGATCTGTTCTTCATGAGCTAAGGAAGACAGTATAATGTCTTCAAATCTCTCTCTAATTTTGGGGGTTGCTGTTATTAATCCTCAACCGAGGATATTTTTCCATTGATTTAAAAAAAATTCTTTATTGATTAAGGTATTACATATGTGTCCATATCCTCCCATTGATTTTTTAGAGAGTGGAAAGGAGGGGGAGAGAGAGAGGAACATTGATGTGAGAAAGACACATAGATTGTTTGCCTCCAGCACACACCCTGCCTGAGGATGGGAATTGAGACTGCAACTGAGGTATGTGCCTTTGACTGGAATTGACCCCTCAGTCTGTAGGCCTATGTTCTAATCACTGAGCAAAAATAGGCCTATGTTCTAATCACTGAGCAAAAATAGCTCTTTGATTGACTCTTCTGTCCCCATCTTCTACATTTAAAGATCCTGTGATTGCATTGAGCTCACCCATACAGTCTAGATTGTTTTCTCAAAATCAACAAATTACCAATCTGAATTCCATCCGGATGCTTACTTTTCCTTTGACATGGAATGTAACACTTCACAGATTTTAAGAATCGAGATTTGGACCTGTTGGGGAAGGGAAGGCTATTATTGTTGTTGTTTTTATTGAGGTATAATTAAAAGTTAACATTATATTAGTTTTAGAAATACAGCATAATGATTCAATATTTATATATATATATAGCAAAATGATCATCACAATAATTCTAGTCAATATCCATCACCTTTCATAGTTATAAAAAAATGTGGTTTTTTTTTCCTTATAGTGAGAGCTTTTCAGATCTATTCTGTCAGCAACTTTTAAATATGCTATACAATATCATTAACTGTAGCCATCATGCTGTACATTAGGTATCTAGGACATATTCATTTTATAACTGGAATTTTGTGTCTTTTGACCCCCTCTATCCATTTCTCTGCCCATCCCCTTACCTCGGGCAATCACCAGTTTGTTTTCTGTATTTATGCACTTGGTTTTTTATTTTCTTTTGTTTTAGCTTTTAATATAAGTGATACCACATAGTATTTGACTTTGTCTGACTTATTTCAGTTAGCATAAACATGTTAGGCCCATGCATGGTAAAGGTCCCTGATGTTGCTAGGTCTGAGTTACTGAATGTTTAACCTGATGATGTTGCTAAACATGCCCATGCATTTTAAACAACATTTTTATTAAATTAATTACTTTTATCTGTCTTCTGCCAATTCCTTATTGATATGTTGTTTGGTTTAATTTTTTTAATCTTCTAATATGCTTTAATTTTAGTTTATTTGCTTTCCCATTATTTGTCCATTTTGTTATTGAATATCTTTTAGGGCCCTTTTTTTTTTTCAGGAGGTACTTTTAGTAGCTGAAATTAGCTTAATGCCTTAATGGCATTCTTAGAACTCTATTGATCTAACAAAATCTTTAACAAATAATCTTTGTTACCTCTTTCCTCAAGGTAAGTGATTTGGTGATTTTCCTATTTCTCTATTTTAATTTACATAGTCTAGTTGTGTGAAGTCTTGCTTCATGTAAAAATATTTTATTTGTTTATTTATTCTATACTGGGTTTCATGGCTATTTATTATTGTGTTCTTTTTTTAAATGTATTTTTATTGATTTCAGAGAGAAAGGGAGAGAGAGAAATAACAATGATGACAAAGAATCATTGATTGGCTGCCTCCTGCATGCCCCCTACTGAGGATCAAGACCATAGACTGGGCATGTGCCCTTGACTGAAATCAAACTTGGGACCCTTCAGTCCACAGGCTGATGCTCTATCCACTGATTCAGACCAGCTAAGGCTATTATCGTGTTCTTAAACTCTGTTGCACCTCGTGGTGTAATAATAATTGAATGTCAATAGGAGAGAGGTCATGTATATCAGATGTTGTTTAGGTGGGTTCGGGTCAGTTAAGTGATTTAAAAAAAAAGCTGTTGTACATTTACACAATGGAATACTATGAAATAGTAAAAAAGAATGATTTCTTGCCCTTTGTTACAGCATGGATTGACCTGGAGAGTATTATGCTGAGTGAAATAAAACAAACAAAGAAAGATAAATATCACATGATCTCACTTATAAGTGGAATCTAGTGAACATAAACTGATAGACAAAATAGGTTCAGAGACATGGAGGCTTGGAACAGACTGACATATCTCAAGTAGTGAGGGTGGGGGGAGATGGGAAGAGATAAACCAAATATCTCATAAACATATATGTATAGCCAATGGACATAAACAATAGTGTGGGGAAGGCCTGGAGTGGGGCTGGAACTGGGAGGAGAATAATAAAGAGAGGGGGGATTGGCAACATCTGTAATATTGTCAGTAATGAAATAAAATTAAACTTTAAAATATATTTTTATTTTATTAATAAACATAGTTACAAAATAATAAAGAGAAAACTGCTTTAAGGCTAGCCCATTCAGAGATTTTTGAAGGATAGACAGATATGATAAATAATTCAGATAAGTCTAGCAATATGAAGAGAAACATTGTTTATGATATCATCTTATGATATGTTCAAGAGCAAGCATCCACTTTTTTTTTTAACACTGAAATTCAGTGACTTGATCATTATATATTTTTATTTTACAATTTACTTTTAACCTCATGCATGAGCACCACTGACTGTAGCCATTTTATCCATCTGCCCCCATTATAAACACAGCATCAAACTGAAAACAAACATAGGATCCACTCAAAGCGTGGTGTCTCTGCAGAAGTTGTATCCTAAATTCCAACATATTCTCCACAACAACATTTGTATGAAGTTGCCTTTATAGCCTAAAATGTTAAATACCTTCTTTTAAAGTTCCTGGTTTGGTTCATTTTTATAATTTATATTTCTTGAGACATTCATCTTGAATTACTAAATAAATTTTGCTTTATTATTTTCTATGCAATTATATATTCTCTCAATTCATTTAAGCTATTTGAGACCACAGACCTCTTCATTTATATTTCATATATATCACACACCTAAGCTCAATGTTAAAGATGCAGAGATGTTCAATAAATATTTCTTCATTTGATTTATTACAGCTCTTATTGGTTCTGTCTGCTTAGTCTGGTAGTACATTCCCTTCTGTTTGGTATAAAGCAGACAGCACTTGATACACTTTGAAATGCAGTCCAGAGTTAATCTCTGAGAAACCTGATATGCTTTTAAACTTTACAGATCTCTTGTTATAAAATTCAAAAGACTTTAAGCATTGACTTTTCATAATCTGTTACCTCATTTAGTATAGGTTCATATCTACAGAAACATCATGAGGTGAACAAGGGCTCCACAAATCTGGCATTTAATATATATATAAAAAAACACCATATATATATATATGGTTTTTTTTTCCTTCCTGTTGTTAAAAGCATTTGGAGAGAGTTCAGCTGCCAGGGCTTGAGCAAAATGGTTTTCTTGACACTGCTTCTGTGTTGTCTCACAGCTATATATCTGGCCCTGTAACTTGAAAACAGGAAAAGGAGGGGGAAGGAAAGAGAACTTCTGTTCATTCCCAGTGACAATCATTGGGATTCTAAACACTTGAATATTTTCAACTTACTGGGAAGCTTAAAGCTATAAGGAAAGGAAGCAATATATAAAAATTCTAAAATAGTAATCCAATTCTATGTAAATTATAATGGTGTTCCTAATGAAAGAGATTTAAATAATAGTCCTTCTTATAAATACTATTGGTATATATAGCTCTATGGCAGAATTTCAATTAGTCTTGCCTCCAATTTAAGACTGTACCTACATAATTCATATAAAATCATTAAAATGTAATTTTATATTGATAATTTTAAGTATCCATATGTTTGGCCACAAGAAAAATAAATATTCAGGTGACCAATTGGATTTTTTAAAATTCAAAATGTATTTTATTGATTTTTCTAAAGAGAGGAAGAGAGAGGGATAGAGAGCTAGAAACATCGATGAGAGAGAAACATCGATCAGCTGCCTCTTGCACACATCCTACTGGAGATGTGCCCGCAACCAAGGTATATGCCCTTGACCAGAATTGAACCCGGAACCCCTCAGTCCTTAGGCCAGCGCCCCATCCATTGAGCCAAACGGGTTTTGGCACCAGTTGGATTTTTAAATATTTGTTCCAAGTCCTAACAAAGATGTTAAGAATACAGATTAGTTACTAAATAAATCCATGTTTAATAAACTTATATTAATTAAAGATCCATGTTCATGAAGGAAAAGAATATAAAACTTTGCCTTAAATATTATTTTTAAATATACTAACAAATAGAGATACTGCTCTCCTCTTTCTGCCCCAGCATGGAGGATGGTCTATAAAGCCAGGCTGATATGTAGACGGGTGAAGAGGTGTTAATTCTATAATCTTGCACATGTACTTGTGCTGAAGTGACATCCTATAGATGCTATGTTGATAAATGCTATAGGAATGCACCTGGAAACCCAGAGATAAGACAACTGAATGGATATGAATTCCAAATGGCAGCAATCTCTGAGGTCATTTTGCCAGAATGATTACATGATTAATGGATACAGCAAGCATAGAAACCACAAAAAGTCCATTTAAAGACCATTTTCTTTTTGGAAAGAATTCTTCATTTTTATTAACATGATTTTTTTTCTATTACTGGTTATGTATAGTATAGTCCACTGACTTTTACAATAATTGGAAATATTAATTGATGGCATTGATAGGACTGTTATAAAATCTAGTGGTGACAGACATTCAAGACATTGACTTACTCATATCATGAACTTTCTCTGGTTTATTACCATTCTTTCTCCACCTCAACTGTAATTTTCCAGTGACCTTTATCCAGAATGACCTATTGTCACTAAAAAGGCCCTCATCCAGTTTAATTATTTAGGGAATTATGGCAGGTAACTGTGAAATAACAAAAGAATGAATACCATTGATCACAGTAAAATTTTTTCCACTGTTTTGCAGCCACATGATAAAAACAGGATGCTTCACTCTCGGGGACCAGCGGGCTGGTGGAACTTATCAAAGCGGCCTTTTCCTTTTCCTCCGACTTTCCCCTTTGTTTCTCTGAGGGATGCAGAAATGACATCAAACTGTTCAAAATAGCTCTGCCCTATTATAGATGACCAAAAAGGTATTTGCTTTATTTTGAAGGGGAAAAAAATAATAGCTCTAACCTTTTGTTTTGAACAGAAAATAAACAGGACATAGTTTTTTTCATTGTCTCCAGTTTTTATCTCATCTCTTCCTGCTCTTTTGAAACAAAAGATTTCAATTTAAAAAAAATAATTTTTAAAAGAGAAATCATATTACAATTGTCCCTAGTGAAGTTCCAGTGACATCTTACACACCATGACTGCAGATCCCATATCTTAACAAGTGACTGTGGATCTATAGCATAATTCTTTAAGGGCAGGGAAAGAAAATGAAAACACTTTACTTGGACTGCTTTCAAAAACAAATATTAGTATTCATCAGTGAGTTACATTTTCACTGTGACAAGTCCTCACTTTTCCTCTTCAAAGAGTCTCTTTCAGCTTTTCTGAGGCCATTAGGTCTACAACTAGTTATAAGGTCTAGATCAGGATACTTTCTCAGCAGCTGTAATCTTCTAATTCAGCAGACCCAGTTCTATAAGACACTGCCCTACTGGAAACCTTCCTGAATGGCATCAGCAAAACAAGCTGAGCTGTCCCAGAAAAGACATCTAATTGTTTACATGGTGCAAACCCTCCCTCCTATCTTAGCAACTTGAGCATTTTCTCACCTCCCCTGAAAGAGAATCTGATTCTCTCTGTATTGGTTTAAATTATGGCATCTTTTTTTAGAGCAGTGCTGTCCAATTGAAATGTCTACAATGATCCTTTTTTATATATTTGTACTGTCCAATATGGTAGTCTTTAGCCAATTATGACTATTCAGTACTTGCACAGCAGCAAGTGCACCTAAGAACTGGAATTGTTCATTTTGTGTAAGCTAAGTGCTTTAAATGTATATAGCCATGTGTGTCTCCTTACTGCCATTGTGAATGATGCAGCTTCAGAATTCCCTAGAATGCACTTCTAGTCCCCAATTGCTTAATGTATATTTGAATTACTAACAACACTTCTGTTCTTTTATATTGTTAAATATAAATAATAATAACAAGGTTCTCTCCTCAAACTGGGATGATAAGTAATGTTTAATAGTTTTTGGTGATAATAAATAAAAAGTCCAATTTAGGGAATTTCAAGCTGAAATCCCAAAGGCCATATTATTTTACATTTTAAATATTTTAGCTTTATATACCTATAAACCAATGCAATATTATAATGAGATATTGGAAGATATAGTCATAATTCAGTGTTATTTTCATAAGTTCTCAGAAACTAGACAATAAATACTCTATGTAAACAAATGTAGGCAGCATGTAAAACATTCAAAATTTGTTATTTATGTAAGAAAATTTCAGGTGAAACAAATTTTAAAGGTGGTATTAGCTCAAAATTTGGGAAAAATGGAATAGTAATAAAAATATGTTGGACAATTCTGAAATTTCTTTTATTCATGGAGGATATAAACAGAATAGAATTGTGAGTAATTTTGAAGGCATATTCTTAGAAGAAAGTGATGGTTCAATCTATCCCAACTCAAAGGGTAGAAATGAGAGTATCTGCTGTCTATCTCCTGTATAGGAGAATAGGATTTTTAAAAATCACCAAAATGATCCATCCTTGTATTCTCTGCAGTGCCACAATTCTCTCAAAGAAAATTGCATAAGACTGGTGACAGAGTGAACCTAGAGATTTATAGAGGATTGGAAGACAGAGGGCAGAGATCTGTGGAAATAACTGCATCCAGAGGCTGCCAAAGTAAAGGATGTATACATGTTTCCACCAGATAAAACTGCAAGTCCAAAAAGGCCACTGGAAGTCTTTTTGGATCCATAGAACATTTAACATACTCAAGGGAACTAGATTTGAAAGTTGCTTAGATTGGTGGAGGTGGGGTAGGAAAGGGACACAGAGAAGTCTCCAAAGAATTCACAAATCTCAAGAAAAAATGGGTTTTATAGTCTTGCCAAGCCCTTAGAGCACTGACATTAGATCAGGATAAATTTCTTTTGTCCCTTTAAGGCTTTCCTGCCATTCTTTTCTCTCACCTTTCCCTGTATCCCAACACTGTGGGATCAGACATAGCAGAAACCAGCTAGAGGAAGAGTAACACTGGGGTAACAAAAAAAAGGAAGACACCCACCAGCTCTTTTCCTCATAGTGAGCTTTCCCATCTGTTGGAGGCCTGAACAGGGGTCAATGGAAATACCTCCCTACCAAACGGATTTTGCTGCTTTGAGTCTTAAAATGGGTGGGATATTTTATTTCTGAAGTGAGGTAATCAGAAACTGAGCAAAGAGCTTCACCCAGGCCTTGTAACCTCCTGTCATGGCTGTGTCTTTGTCACTTACTTCACCCAGTAGTTGCTTTAGCAATAATTTTTTTTTTCAAATTTGACCTTGCCTCAAATAAATATCTGTGTCAACTTTTGTGTCCATTTAAAATATATTTAGACCAGTGTCAATTAGAGTCAACTATACAGAAATAATCTATTAGAATTGCTGAATATGTAGAACTGAAAAATTATGCCCTTGGATATTTCCTTTTGAAATATTCTAGAAAAAAATTGGTGTAATATAATGAGCTAAAGATGTTAACTTTTACTTTCTTATTTTTGTTCCTTGTTCTTTATCATAAGCTGGGTGAGAGTTGACAGCTGCCAGTTATATATGATCAATTTAAATTGCACCAGGTCATGAAGTATGTACATACATAGACCATTAGCTGTCTTGATTAACTTGATGAAATGTTTTGACTGGTAACTTCTTTCAAAAGGACTGGGTTGGTTAGGAACTAATATGGTGATTAAATGACTGCCTAGGCAGCAATACTTAGCCTTTTAAAAAGCTGAGTATTCCCAATTTTTTCCTTCTAAAATTGTTTACCTTATTTTTACCTCACTACAGAGCAAAACAGCGAGAACGTTTCCAAGTATATGGAAAACCCTCTGATTATTTTATTCTAGCTATATACTCCATTATTTCTTATGGTTTAATACTTTTCCCCTAAGTTTATATTGGTAAATTTTAGTTTTATGGTAAATTACAAAAAGTTTGTTTCTCTCAGTCCCAGATTTTGCTGACACTGTTTTTTTTCCTATTACCAGATTCCTTGACTAAACGACTGGAGGTAGGTCCAGAGGAGAAAGTGTAGGATTTGATAAGACTTCATTTTAAAATTATTTCAATAATGAAAATAGAATCCTTTTTGCTTTCACAGATGCTATAAGTGATGATAAACTCTTTATGAAAAATTCATAAATTATCTAGACTTCTGCATTGGGGAGAAATATTCTATCTTCTCAATCTTATTTTTGGAACTTAGAAATAGAAAAGAGCAGTAAAAATAATGTTATCTGAAGGGCTGCTTAAGGCCCTGTTATCTTTCTGATCACTAATTCATCTGTGCCTGAAAGCTAAAGATCATGGGGTCATAATGTCATCTCAGGCGTTCTTATTTAATCACTGACACTTGTTTCTAAACTTCAAGGTATACATCCACTAAATATCTTCCAAATTAATAAATTATCTAGCTCTGTAATATGTGCTACATTTGATTAAGAGGACCAATAAAATATAAAATATTTTAATAGATAAACCAAAAGCATTCTTCTGCATAAAAAAATAGAAACATAGATACCAATATATTTCAGGTTCTCTATGATATTTCCAATTTCAAATACCTGATCCTGTTTTCTAAACTTATAAATAATTTCACAAACTAGGAAAATTAGTTACTTTACTGTATCCAGTGTATGTTTCTGTGGCAAAGTTTTCCATTATAATAAGAATATACTGAAAATATAAGATCAACCTCCTTTTAAGACCCAGCTTCGTCAGTAAATGGCCAGTAAACTTTGCTCCATCTTTCCATGATAGCAATAAGAGAGATCTTGCAGGATGGAGAAACCTCTATTTATAGCTGCTTCCATATGCCAAGGACAAAAATGCTTTTATGCTCAGTGTTCATTCAATAGAGATGTTTCTGGCAGCTTCTTTTTCAATAGTTCTTATGCCTAGACACTGAATTTAAGGGGTTTTATTACTTTAAAATGGATTTTGCTATTATATATTTTATGTCCTGCTCTATAGAAGGCAGCATGCAGGCACTAGGGTGAATATAAGCACACTATTTTATTTGTGTGTTGCCCTTCCACTCTGGTTCTGGATTGCTTTAGTATCTTGTAACTTTCTTCCCTCAGGCTCAGGCAGAGCTACCAACTAAGGCCACGGAGGCGGCATAATTTCCATAAACTGTTATGTGACATGTCTACAGTGTAAACAGTGTCAGCTAGAGTGATGTAGTACACGAGCTTTGCAACAACCAGAAGACGCCCCATAGTACCACCAGGCTACTCAAACCCTGACCAGTTCTGTCCCTTCACTTCCATTAGTCCTTATTCTCCATCCTCTCACGTTTTAAAGAAAATTATCTTCGTCATATTCACTGTTACCCACATTTACAATCCTCTCTTTAATCAATATCATATAGGTCTTCCATATGAGGAAAATATTCTGGTTTCCAGGATACACAAATGAAGTAATGACTGATGACTCTCTATGAGTGAAAAGTGATCTTCACTTGATCTTCACTTCGGCCAGGCTCTTGTGGATTTTATGTCTAACTGGACAGGCAGAAAATTTAGGAGGTGAATAAAGCTGTGCAGCCAATGAAAGCAATTTTTGCTAGAGTCAGGGAAGAAATAATCTTAGAAAATGAGAATAAGTTACTAGAAGGGGAAAAACTGGAAGGAATATTTCACATACTAAGAATGTTCACATAGCCAAAACCAGTTTGGCTCAGTGGATAGAATATCAGCCTGCGGACTGAAAGGTCCCGGGTTCGATTCCGGTCAAGGGCATGTACCTGGGTTGTGGGCACATCCCCAGTAGGAGGTGTGCAAGAAGCAGCTGATTGATGATTCTCTCTCATTGATGTTTCTAACTCTCTATCCCTCTCCTTTCCTCTCTGTAAAAAAAATCAATAAAATATTTTTTTTTAAAAAAAAAGAATGTTCACATAAAAAGCAAAGAGATATAAAAATCTCCCTGAGTAAGAGAAACCCATATTTTTTTCCTCAAACATAAAATATGAATCAGAAAGGATCAGGTGATGGAGGCCTGTGTGATAATGGTGGGCAGTGTGTGCCAAACTATTTTCAAGCAGGGGAGTGCAAGACCAGCTTTAGCTTTCAGACAAGACACATTATGAGAGATGTGGATATTGAAAAAAGAAGATAATAAATTAGAGAAACAAGCTAGCAGGTTATTTTAGATATATAGGGGAGGAACAATAACATTCTGAGCTGAGGGTGTAGCAAAAGAGAGGATATAAATAATAATAACTAGAAGGAAGATTTAGCCAGAGTTGCCTGAATTTGGATGATGAAAGAGGATATCCTCTACAGGAACTTGCAAGTTGATGAGTGATAAACTCAACTGAGATATATATTAGGAAAATGTTGTAGGGACAGGGTTAAATTGAGAATAGAAGCTCCTTTCTAGAAATTTTGGAATTCTATCATTTGCATTTCAAAGTCTGCAGCTCACGGGAAAATAAAGGGCTATTTTTTCTATTATAAATCATCAATGTATGGATAGTAATTAAAATCAGGAGATTGTATGGAATCCTGAAAATTTAATTTATAGAGTAAGAATGTTGGAGATGACCTGGAGGATAACTTACATATATGTTTAAAGTAAACAACACAGTAAAGGAAGAAGTGATCCTAAGGAGAAACAAATTGAGAAAGAAATAGTGATATATGAAAACATAAGAAATGCCTGATGTGATATTGTTATTGTTGATGTGTTGAGGGCTGTCTACAGATAAAATAATGAATTCTTGAGTACTACACAATAACCTACTCAAGATGTGGTTTAGAATATCTGTTCAAAGCCACTATTAATTGTAGGCATCATAAAAGTTATCTCATTTTAATATTTTAAACAACAGATATCACACAATTTACAGATATCACACAATTTACAAAAGAGTAAAGGCCAAAGTTCATGGAAGTAAAAGATTATTTTGAAGTCTTAATTATAAAAAAAAAATATGAAACTGAATTTTGGTCATTTTCTCTCCAAAATTTAAGTTTATAACCAATATGGTGCTTTTCTTTCTTTTCTAATTTTGACTAACATAGCTTCCATTTCATGAAACAATAATCAGCTCAAATATGTATAATACCAATTAGTTGTTGCATGATCTACTAAATTCTTAGTTTAGAAAATGCCTTTACTGTTATCTAAAAACTTCTGAACCATATAGCATGGAATCACAAAACATTTCTTTCCTTTGAATTTTCCTTGACTCCTTGTCTTCCTAGCTATCAAGCACAAATGGAGAAAAGTACTGTAACCCCTGATTCAGAAAATAAAAGTGTCTCAATCAAAGCCAAACTTCAAGGAATGAGAACCATGAATTCCACTTAAGACCCCAAGTCTCAGTTTAAAGTCTTCAAGAGTATTTGGAAATATTTCCTGCATGTAAGCAAGGAATCTCTTGAACCCAGGAGGCACATGGATAGACTTCAGGGCCTGGTTTAGAGATATCTATGAACCTCTGAAAAATTATACAAATATTTTCAATAATTAGCTCAAATATGTATAATACCAATAGCTGCTTATTGTTGCACATACTATCAATTGCTTTCATGAGTTACTTAAAATGTTAGAAGACCCAAAACAATTTAAGGAATGCCAATATTAGTTATTTATACTTTTTCTTATGGAACAATTTCAACTTGCACAGAAATAGAGATAATAGTAAAATAAACATCTGTGTAACTAGCATCACAATTCAAAAGTATCAATTTTGTCAATTTTACTTTGTTATCTATTTCTCACCACTTTCTGACTTTGCATTGTATTTTACAGGAAATTTTGGGCTCCATTTGTAGTTCATAAGAGTTTCTTAGTGTGTGTTGCTAGCTTTTCTGAACACCACTGCTGAGTTATCCATTTTGTTAGTATTGTTTCCATTATTATTTTATTCTTGAGTTTTCCATTATTATTATTTTATTGCTGAATTTTCCGAAGGCCCCATTCCCCTCACAATGCTTTTACAGTCAAAAACTTTGAAGATATATGGGCTACTGGAAATTTAAGACTTTTCAAAAACCGCTTCCAAATAATATTTCCATTTTTCTCTCATCTTCTGCCTGAAAAAGGTCTACATTTGCATGTATAGAACTAGCATTGCCAATGAATCCTTAGAATGTCTTTATTTCATCTGTCATCTCTCTAAAAGTACAGGTGAAATTCCGTTGTGCCTCTCCAGAATATCTCAGAGAGCTGTGAGCGATCTGACTCCTATGGGCTTTTCAGAGTCCCATGTATTTACATATACATTTGTCATGGTGACAGTACAACTGTACAAGATTACTCCTACATTTTGGATATACTTTAAAAACATCTTAGAAACTATCATCCAAGGATTTATTCCAGCCAGTCAGAAAGCTGCTGACTTTCATGTCTACTTTCTATTTTCTGGCAACCTGTATACAGACTAACTCTGGTATACATTAATCACATACTACTCCATGGGTATTTTGCCCAAACTGTGGTCAGCCTGCATAGCCTAAATAAGTTCTAGATATTTACTGAACCATTCCGTTGGGAGTGGTCCAAATTCTGAATAAATAGGACAAGAAATAATGGCCATTAAATGCATAAACAATTGCAGAACTCGTTCCTTATACATTTTCTTAATCCATATAAGAATGCAATTGGGCATAATTTTTGTTAGTATTGTTTCCATTATTATTTTATTCTTGGAATTTTTTGGCATTAAGACACTGATTCTAAGAGAATATAAAAGTTTTAGATAAAGTTACATTGCTTATGGAAAGGAAGATGTACACTTTAAAACAAGCTCTGTTTGATTAACAAAAATATTTTGTTTGTTTTAGTGTCACACAATGAGTCTTCAAATATTCTATGATGACCCTATTCATTTCCCCTAAACCTAATCCAAATTACCCAAGGTCCCTTCATTCCATCTCAGATTTATTAGTTTCCAGGTCAATAACAACTAAATAATCAATGTTTTTAATTAGTACGTGCATTTGACCAGGGGAAAATTATCAAATTTACCAGTTCTGATGCTTGCTTTATAGATGACTAAGTCACTCATTTGACCATCTTTATATAACAGATCTATTCTGAGAACTTCATTTGCATGATCAAATTGGAAACACCCAAAAGCAGGTCTGTATTAGCTCTTGACAGAAATATATTCAGGACAGTATGTCTTTGTCTAGCAAGAGAAGAATAGACAGGTAGATCTCTTACTTCTCTTAGTACTATAAACTTGATAACTGGCCCTTTGACTATTTTTGTATTACAAACTGTAAAATAGGGTTAAGACAGTGAACATATTAATTTCCAGAGAGTTTAGTCCAGTTACAAATGAATACTGCAAAGTAATTTTGACAACATTAAAAATTTAAATATGATTCCAAACCCTCAGGCTACTTGATTTTTAAAGTTAAATTTTCTTCTGAAATAGCAATACATGATGCCTGTCAAAAACCCAGAGCCATGATCGCTTTAGGCTACTTTCCAAAAATAAAATAGCAGCCTGTATCAGTCAGCGAAGTGCTGGTGCCTTGCTGTACATGGCCTCCTCTAATGGTTGATAATTTTTGCCGTTGAAATTTGCCTGCAACTTGGCTAGAAAAGACTGGTTCTGTGTTAACAATATGAAACAAATTATGCCTTGTCCATCAAGACAATGAAATAAGAGTGGACAGCCTGCTTTTGATAAGCAAATGGGCAAGAAAATGACTTACCCTTTCCCAATGAGCAATAAAGTCATAACTAAAATATCTCAACATGAAGTGTTTCCCTACTTCGTGTCTTCTCTTGGGAAAAGGGACATGAGGGGGAAATGTCGGTGTTCACTGCACACCTATCCTGCGCCAGTTATTTTACGAATTTTCCTGTTCTGGTCAAGAGGCTGGTCCTAAGAGATTTTTCTTGGCTTGATAGCCAAGTTGACTCAGGAGAGGGGATATAAAATTTAAGGGGGTGGGAGTATTCTCATTAAGAATTGACTTTTCTGTTTTAATAAAACATTTTTTTAAAAAAAATTCTAGTTCTGTGCCTCACAGCAAGGTGCTACTATCCATCCACAGAATGTTTGCACATATGTATGTGAATGAAGCAGGGAGGTGGGGTCTTGTTTTTTTTAATTCTGGAGGTAGAGCTGCTTCCAGCATTCAGTGGGCAGGAGCCAGAGATGATGACTTTATTGCACTGGGACAGAATGTCCAGCTCAACGTGTTGATGATACCACTCCCAACCCCAGTGAGAAACACTATTCCACATTATTGGCCATGAATTTCTTTTATGTAAACATGAGAATAAAGTACATCTTTTCTTATCATTCTCATTAGTATTGAGATGACAAATGTAGCAGTTGTGATCTTATTAGTGATCATCTAGTATGAGCATGTAAAGAAAAATAGAAAAGAGTTTGGAATAAAATAAACTCAGGTATCTGTTATTATCATTACTGTTACTATCACTATTATATTCTCAATGTTTGTAACAGTTTTTCAGGAAATGGAAACGAATAGTTTTCAGCTATATCTTCCAAAAGGTTGGTTTCTTACTTACATGCCTCATGGCTTCCAAAATCACCATCTTTATTTTTTATTATTTTTTGTGGAAAATTTGTCATGAAGTATGATAATATTCAGAAATTGTAACAGTTTAGTTATCTATATAGCAATATATATGTCCAATTCCAAAGAAAGCAGTTTCATTCTGCATGTGGCAACAAGCTCCCCTCAGATTCTTCAGTGTCACTGACAAGTTCACAGAGGCCTTGGAAAGGAAGCTCAGAATAGTGATGGCATGGATATAAGGGAAAGGGAGCCACATGAGAGCAACCTAAAGTTGTTACTGGTTACTTAATCGCTGTTTCCTTTCGCAAAAGCACTTTCTTAGTTTCATAAACCACCAATTCATCCTTTGCATACTGCCAATAGGACCAGCTAATTGGAAGGTGTTTTGTTTCTATTATTTTTATTTCACTTTTCTATCCTTTCTATTTTTCAATCAAACTATGTTTATTCTGTATAAAATATTTTATAACATTCCATGAATATTTCTGCAGCCAGGCTATTCCATGTCCCAAAATACCTTCAGCAACTTAGAATCAACCTTCTAACCTAATTTTTGAAGAATTTTTTCTTTTCTTTTTTCAACTGTGCTGTTTACATGTTTTTCTTTATAATTTTCTCTTTGAATATGTCTATAAAGTATTTTATTTCTGCAGGTTCTGTAGCTTTCCTGAAAGAATGACAGAATAAAACATTGGGTGCTAAAGAAAATCTCTAAACATTTACCAATCACCTGGAATACGTAGTGATCACAGAATTGGATTTTCCCCAGGTGTCTGTTAGGGGCTTGGAGAGTGGCATAACATGATCAAAGCCAGGAAGGTGCCATTTGCCTCATCAGTATTCAATCTTGTTCCAAGTATAAATGAACTTAGTGCCAAGGTCACCTTAATATCCCTTTCCTGTACACACACATGCATGAAGATATCTGAAGAGCTATCTGATGATTGATGTAAGAGTTTCTTAAACATTCCTGGGAGTAACAAAAATAAATAAATTTAAAATGTTCTTTTGAGTCCCAATTTTAATGTCAAATAGCTCCTTATGTATATGTCATTCATAACAGAATTTTTATGTCATTAGATTCAATCTTGTGAGCAGGATTTAATGAATAGTTGTGGAACTCTTAAGAACATATTAAGACACAGAATAATTTTAAAAAAAGGAAGAAATATTTCTAAGGAGAGAAAAAAAGCACAAAGGAAATGTGCAAGATTACCAAAATTTTATGTCCAGGATGCCCACACTGTCTCTGGATTAGGTATTTGACCAGAAAATTTTAAATATGCTAATATTTTATTCAATCTACCTAATAAAAGAGTAACATGCTAATTGACAGTACCTTCATAAAGACCACCAGCCAATCAGGGATGAATATGCAAATTAGTCAAACAAATATGTTGGGTTAATTTGCATATGCAGGCACTGAGCTGCCAGAGGCAGGGTGGGATGATTGTTTCATTGCCATGGTGACAACGCAGGCATTCTGCATCACACCAGCTGCTCTGGGCCTCTGGGCAGTGTGGGAAGGCAGAAAGGCAGTGCTGGCATCCAGGGGAAAGAGGTCCATTCTTCAACGAATCTTTGTGCATCGGGCCTCTGCTTTTAAATATCTTGATTCAAGATATTCTGGAAAATTAATATTCTTACATAATGTGAATAGTCAGCTCTAGTATTTTTCTGAATTTTTGGTTTTTTTCCTAACAGGCTTACTCAGGTAGTTCTTGAGTAATTTTAGCACCCATTCTTAGGGAGAATATGTGTGACCCCAAGCAAAACACAGTCATGGTTTTTGGCTCTGACAAAAGAAAAAGTCTCACAGTGGTCCAGTCAGGCAGAAAGCATGCACTGAGTGCAAGGTCTTATGCACCCAGTGTCCTCACCTGGGTAATTATGTGTGAATATGCCTCCCTGTTCCTTGAGGAATAATAACAGTAATAAGGATGACAACAACAACAATAATATTTAATATTGTTTTTAGTGTTTTATGTGTATTAATACATTTAATTACAATTCCTTCTAGTTTTATTATCACCTGCATTTTATAGAGATGACCTACTTTTTACGATCACATTACACAGAAAATAAAAACTTTCAGTACTTCTGTGTACATTTTTATGAGTGAATTTTAGGGGACAGGATACCTGATCATTCATTCAAGATATTGGCATTTATTGGTATTCAATATATTGTCATTGATTAGTTTCCTAGGACTTCCATATATATACCACCAACTCGGTGGCTTAGGAGAACAGAAATCTATTGCCTCACAGTTCTGGAGGCTACAAGTCAAAAATCAAAGTGTCCATAGATCCATACTCCCTCTAAAACTTGTAGCATATTCTTCCTTGCCTCTTCCAGTTTTGTTTGTTACAATCAGCCTTTGGCATTGGTTGGCTTTTAGAGCCATCACTCCATGTCTGCATTTATGGAGTTCTCTTTGTGTGTCTACACATCACCTTCCCTCTTTGTGTGCCTGTATCCAAATTCCCAATTTTATAAGGGAAATATAATCTAGTCATATTGGATTAGGGCTAAACTTAATATCTTAACCTTAAATTGATTACCGTATTTGCTGGCGTATAAGACGACTTTTTGGCCCTGAAAAATATGCCTCCAAGTGGGGGGTAGTCTTATACGGAGAGTATATAACAAACTCTGTATTTTTTGTGGAAATGTTAGGGGGTCGTCTTATACGCCCAGTCGTGTTATACGCCAGCAAATACGTATTTTTCAGGGCCAAAAAATCGTCTTATACGCCGGCAAATACGGTGTATCTGCAAAGATGAAGATAAAATAAAATAACATTCTGAGAGCTGGTTATTAGACTTCAACATATCTTTCTCGAAGAGATCATTTCCACTCATAGTATAGTACTGTGGTGAAGGAAAGAGATGCAAAGATGAATTGGAAATCTTTCCTGCCATTAAGCATCTGACAATCTAACTGAGTAATCATGAAAATAATAGAAAATTACCACATAGAGTAGCGAATACTTTTTCTAAGTAAAGATCAAGATACTATGGAGGCTGTAGGAAAATTGTCAAGAAAGACAAGATGAAAAGTGCCTACATAAATCATGAAAAATAAAGATAAATTAGTCAAGTGAAAAATAGTATGAAGAAGATAAAAGTGAGAGAGGTTGAATATGATATATAGGGAACTTTGTAGGGTTTGTGTATGGCTGGACTTTAGGGGGTAGATACAGATATGGAGAGAAAAGACATAATAAGAAATAAAACAGAACTGATTTGGGACAAAACCAGAAAGGGCCTTAGATATCATTAATTTTTTTGGATTTTCTTGCACTCACAATAGGAAATTAGATGGGAGTGGGGAAACACGGGACTTGATTGAAAAGTCTATAAAGAGGATTATCTGAAAGGTCGGGGGCCTCCAAGGAACTTTACTTAAGGTGGCAACCCCTGCATTGACTTTTCCAAACAAGTCCAAGCTCCCCGGGTGTTTTACTATAAACTTTATGTTTAGTCTTTAGACCTAACCTTGTAGAACATCTACTTTCTCAAGTACCCTGCTAATAGTATCTAAATAGTTAATTTTAGTTCCAGCTGCTATTACAATAAAATCCTAAGGAGGCAGGCAAATGGGGCTATCTGGTTGCTATAGCCAAGCAGTCCTTATCCCTCTCTTTTACAGAAACATATGTCAGAGTAATTCATTCATCTGTCGTTCAGGGTCTACTGGTCAGCCCCAGAAGATGAGTTTTTAAGCTGATAACTCACCTATTAAAATATGTGTGGGATAAAAAGAATAGGACATAATGATCAATAGATGTGATGGAGAGTAAAATAACTAAAACAAACAAACAAAACAAACAATAATAATCCTTGATCTATAGTTTAGACAACTGATTAGGGGACTGGGTTGCACCCAATATGCAAACTTTAGCCACAATATCTCATTTGGAGATACATGATAATGAGTTCAATTGGAACATTTCAAAAAATCTGAGATGTCCATCAGTTAATCTGGGAAGAAGTAGTTGAATATGCATGTCTGTAATGTGGCTTATAACTACATATGGGAATCATCCACATGTAGGAACAGGGAGATCACCAAAGGGAAATAGCAGAGAGAGAAGAGGAACATAAAGAAAACCATAATTCAATCTTAGAAACTAGCAACTGCTTAAAGGTTAAACTATAGATTCTCAATCTTTTCAACATCTTGGCACACAGTGAAAATGAACATTTGTTTACATAATACATGACCAGCATCTACTCTGTGGGGATTCCTGCTGTCCCATGCCCACAATCAATTCTGCAACAACAATATTCGTAGCAAAACTGTAACCCAAGTGTATCCCACTGAAATGCTTACTGTGAAGCCCTCAGAAAAAGGTAAGCTTAACAAAATGTTTATAAAGACAAGATAAAATTCAGGAAAAAGTGATGAACTGGAAGGCCATTAAAGATTTTTTTTTTAATGAGGAAATTATTTACATGTTAACGCTGTAGAAAGTTCAAGATAATGACTTTAAAGTGCCCTTAGCAGTTGGGTACCAGGACTGAGCAGCAGACCCTGAGTGATGGATGAATGGATTACTCTGACAATGTTTTTGTGAAATAGAGGCTAAGGGACTGCTTGGCTATAGGAGCAAACAGCCCTGTTCACCTGCCTCCGTAGGCTTTTATTGTAACAACAGCTTGAACTAAAATTAACTATTAGATACTATCAGCAGGGTAAGCATCCTTGCAAAGACACATGTGTCCTTTAAGCAAGGATATTTTGAAATCTAAACATAAAAATTCCAATAAAACACCCATGGGCTCAGACTTGTTTGAAAAGTCAAGGCAGGATCTGCCACCTTCGGCAAGAATCTATTAGAGGCCTCTGAATTTTCAGAGAATCCTCCTTACAAACTTTCCAACCAAGTCCCATGCTTCCCCACATAGCCCACCTTTTTGTTTTTGCTGGCTGCAGAAGACACAGGGGGGTGGAATATTTTCTGCTTTGGGATGTCGGGGTTCATGAAGCTTATTCACTGCCCAAGTTCTGATTTTGTAGACTGTAAGAAAACAAAGATAATTACAATGACAGCAATAGTTAGTCTAATTAAGAAGACAGGGTGCTTGTAAACATTAAATTTTGCCATCTAGCAAGGTGTAGGATACAGAATATACAAATTCTGAGTTTGGACACTGTTAGGAGTTATCAAAGGACTAAAGGTTCCAACATTAGTCAAAGCACCTTGAACAACTTGATGTAAGCTGTAGGCTTGTCTTATGTTGCCTTTATAATGTTAAAACTAGAGGCCTGGTATACAAAATGTGTGCACTTGGGGGTTGGGTCCCAAGGTCCGGCCTGCACCCTCTCACAGTCCAGGACATAATGATCAACAGATGTGATGGAGAGGAAAATAATTAAAAAAAAAAAAAAAACAGTGGAAAGAATAATGCCTCACTAATTCTTAGTGCCTGCAGTTGAGTTGGGAGGGGCTCCCACCACTGCCTCTGCCTTCACCAGCCAGGAGCCCAGATTCTGGCTGAGCTGTGCTCCCCCTAGGGGAGTGCTCTTATCACCAGGTGGCAGCTTCTACATTGAGCATCTGCCCCTTGGTGGTCAGTGTGCATCTTAGCAACTGGTCAATCCGGTCGTTCTGCTATTATGATCACTTAGGGTTTTATTGTATAGATATGTTCTCTCTAGATCATGTTCAGTGAAGTTCTACAAGGTTAGGTCTAAAGACTAACCTTTGCTATTTATTATATAGATATGTTCTCTCTCTCTCTTTGTTGAGAGTTTTTTATCTTTAATGGATATTGACTTTTGTCAAATGCTTTTTTGCCATATGTGACAATCCCATGGCTAAAATCATACTCAATGGTGAAAAGCTAAAAGCTTTCCTTCTAAGGTTAGAAAAAAATAGAGATGCCCAGTTTTGCCAATGTTATTCAAAAGAATACTGGAATTCCTAGCCAGAGAAATTAGGCAAGAAAAAAAAGTAAAAAGGATCCACATTTATAAGGAAGAAATCAAGCATCCAAACAATATATTTTTGTCTAATGTTATTGCATAAAATACCACCAGAAAACTGTTAGAAGGAGTAAAAATAATTCAGTCAACTTGCAGGATACAAAATTAATATGCAGATATCAGTTGCATTTTTACTAAAAAATAAAAAAGACAGAAATAAAGAATCTCAGTTTCTACCTTAGACTTATTTAATCAGAATCTTCTTTTTAACTAGATCCCCAGGTAATTCCAAAGCACATTAAAGTTTGATGAGTACTACTCTAAAAGCAATTTCTTGGAGCTAAATTTGCTTAGAGCTTAAAATGTTTATTGTTGTTGTTATTGTTGTTTTGTAAGCACCCAGTCCCTAGGACACACTAGGTACTCATCTACCTTTGGTAGAAACAGGCTTTTGAGCACCAAAGATTTAGAAGTATAAATAGGTTGTTATAGAATAGTCAAGGTATGTAAAGTACAGCATAGTAAATAAAACCAATAATATTCTAATGATGATCTGTGGTGTCAGATGGGTAGGAGATTTATTGGGATGATCACTTAGTAAGGTATATAATATCTAATCATTGGGGTGTGCACCTGAATTTAATATGCTCTTGTATGTCAATTGTAATTGAAATATATATATATATATATATATATATATATATATATTAAAGAAAGAAAGAAAACAGGCTACATTATTGGCATAGGTGCTCAGGTAGCAGTCTCTTATAGCTGTGTGAGAAATCTTGAGAATTCAGTGAGGTAAAGGAAGACAGTGATATGGTGAAGGGATGGGTAGTATATATTTGTGTGTGTCTATGTTTGTTTGTGAGTGTGTTTTGTTTCCTTTACATCCTTTCCAAAATTTTGTGTAGGTGTCAGTAATGACTTCTATGGAGAGCTCCATCTGCTGTAGAGTAGGTTTTTTAAAACTACAGTTGAAATTTCTGATGAAGGGTGTGGCCTCAAGAAGACTCTTTGGGTATATCAAATGCAGAAAGGTGGTGAGACATATCCCCATAGAATTTCTTCTGTGGGCATAGTGCACTTCCTTTTAAACTGACCTCAGGGCATCTACTTGAAAAGACTCCTTGAAAGTTCGAAAAAATGACTTTATAGATAATCTTCTCAAGCAAGAGTAAATCTTAACCAAACTAAGCATGTCTTATCATCAGAACTAGCGTAGGATGGTTACAGAGGAGAAGGGGTCATCTGAATGCCTTGGCACTGGAAAATAAACTCTGTCATATCTTGATATTTTAACTGCCTTATTCATAAAAGAGAGAAACACAAAGTCAGTGACATTTTTAAAATTTGAAGTTTGATGGCACAGGGTCAGGTCTGAGAAGTGGGGGAGGTGTTGCGGAAGGCCCCCTTCTTTGAGTCTCAGCTTCCTCTTCTGTAGAACTGAGACCAAAGATTATCTGTTCGTAATTACTGAAGACCGTGGCAGCTGTGTTTCCTGAAGATGGCCACAACATTTCTTATCCTTCCTATGGCCTTACCACTTTCCACTATCTCTCTGGGAGTGGGGCTGACTTCTGAATTCCAAGGCCAAGACCAAAATGGCACAGGGCTGCAGCCCCACCCACTCCACCAGGGTTTCCAGCTCCAGCCCTGCCCACATGCTCAGGGCTCTGTCTGGAGTGGGCACCAGGCCTTGCCCTCCTGGCTTACTTCCCCTCCCATCTGTGACCCAGTGCCTGTCTGCACATCATGGCCCACCTGCTGGTGCTGCTGGGCCCAGTGGGCAGGGTAAGAGCCCACATCAGGCCTCGCATCCCCTGGCTCCTGTGTGCCGCTTCCCCCTGCACCCTATTCTTGCTGCTGTTCTGACCGGCGCCAGTCTCCTAAGTGCTGTGCGAGATCTGTGGGGACTGCTGAGGCCACTAGGAAAGCCTCCCCACCCCATCTCTGACTTCAGTGCTCTGATACCAGGTCCAGTTCCCCCAAAGGAGAGCTTTGCCCACACAATTGCCTAAGACTGAGACTGAGCAACTACAAGGTCCCCAGACCCCAAATTTCTGCCAGCCAAGGTGTTTGGCCAGCTGGCCCTGCCCTGATCATGGTGTTGGGGGCAATCTGGCCCAGATCAAGCCAAATCACTGGCCAAAGTGGATTTCATAGCAACCGGTCATAAGGTCATTATGGTGTGGCAACATTACAGTCTCTAGTTTGATAGATGATGATAGATAGATAGATAGATAGATAGATAGATAGATAGATAGATAGATTTAAAAAGTGACAAATATTTGTGAGGAATTGCACACTCTTCATGGCGTTGCAAAGTGGTCCAACCTATATGGAATGTCCAAAGAAAATAAAAACATGCCGAAACCGGTTTGGCTCAGTGCATAGAGCGTCGCCTGCAGACTGAAAGATCCCGGGTTCGATCTTGTACCTTGATTGCAGGCACATCCCCAATAGGGGATGTGCAAGAGGCAACTGATAGATGTTTCTCTCATCGATGTCTCTAACTCGCTATTCTTCTCTCCTCCTCTCTGTATAAAATCAATAAAATATATTAATAAAACAAAAACATATCCTGGTTGAGCCTAAACCAGAAGTTAAACATCCACCAAGGGTCCCCAGTTGGAGAGTGTGCAGGCTGGGCAGAGGGAACCACCCCCTCCGTGCATAAATATTGTGCACAGGACCACTAGTATCAAAATAAAAAGCTTTTGCACAGCAAAAGAAACCATCAACAAAACAACAAGAAAGCCCACTGCATGGGAGAACATATTTGCCAGTGTCACCACCAATAAGGATTTAATCTCCAATATTTACAGAGAACTCATACAACAATCCAATTTAAAAAAAAATAAGCAAAAGACATAGATAGATACTTTTCAAAAGAAGACATACAGAAGGCTGAAATATATATATGAAAATGTGCTCAAGGTCATTAATCATCCAAGAGATATCATCTTACACCTGTCAGAATGGCTATCATCAACAAATCAACAAACAACAAGTGCTGGTGAGGATGTGAAGAAAAAGGGACTCTTGCATACTTCTGGTGGGAATGCAGATTGTGCATGTAGCCACTATGGAAAAAAGTATGGAGTTTCCTCAAAAAGTTAAAAATGGAACTTCCATTTGACCCAGTGATCCCACTTCTAGGACTATATCCCAAGAAACCAGCAACACCAATTAGAAAAAATATATGTGCCCCTATGTTCATAGCAGCACAATTTACAATAACTAAGATTTGGAAACAGCCCATCAGCAGATGGGTGGATTAGAAAACAGTAGTACATCTACATAATGGAATACTAAGCTGTTATAAAAAAGAACTTTTACCATTTACAACAGTATCAATCGAACTGGAGCCCATTATGCTAAAATATGAGTTATATGAGATATATATGGGATACAATGATCAACATAATTTGATGAACAAAAATAGGTCCAGAGATAAGATAGCACTGAACATACTTTCTAACCTCAAAGAGAAGGCAGGGGAGAGGGGATTAGAGATCAGCCAAAGGACTTGTATGTATGCATATTAGCATTCCAATAGACATAGACACTGGGGCAGTGGGGGCTTGCCAGGGGAGGGGATCAATCAGGAAAAAGGAGACATATGTAATACTTTAAACAATAAAATAATAATAATAATAATAATAATAATAATAATAATAATAAAGTGGTACATTTTTACAATGGAATACTATATGGTTACAATAATGAAGGATCTGTTACCCTTTGCAACAACATGGATGGACCTGGAGATTATTATTCTAAGTGAAATAAGCCAATCTGAGAATGACAAATAACACATGATCTTACATATATGTGGAATCTAATGAACAAAATAAACTGACTATCAAAATAGGTCCAGAGACATGGATACCTGGAACAGACTGACAAATCTCAGAAGGAAAAGGGGGGGGGGGAGGTGGAAAGAGATTAATACAAGAGCATATGTGCATATATGCATAGCCCATGGACATAGATAATAGTGTGATGAAGGCCTGGGTTAGGGTGGGGTTAGTTGTAGGGGGTGGAAATGATGAATGGGGGCACCTGTAATAATGTCAACAATTAAAAAAATAATGAATGAGTAGGAAAGGAAGCTCAGAAATGTGGCATTTCATCACCATGTGCATACCTAGTTAAAAAACACAGCCTGGTACAGTAAGAAAATATGTTCTTGAAATGTGAAAGACAAATAGTGTATGATCTCACTAATATGTCTAATCTAAAAAAGATATTATAACTTATAGAAGCATAGAACATGTGGGTGATTGCCAGAGAGAATAAATGGATGGGGAGAGAATAAATGGATGAAGGGAGTCAAAAGATACAGAATTCCAGTTATAAGTTACAAGGTAAATAAGGTCTTGAGATTTATTGTCAGCATACTGACTATAGTTATTAAAAGTAAAATTAATTTAAAATTGAAGATTGAACCTGTTTCAGAACGCCTGTTCCTGTGTGGGATTCTGTAAAGAATAAAGATAGCATGTGTCCTTTCCTGTCATTTACATTAAAATAGGTGAATGCAAAATTATTACCAATAAAACTACACTTCAACACATTTCAATGATTTAGAAGCTCTGCTTACCCCCAAAGCAGTTGAAGTTCAAAGCCTAGGCAAATTATAGTGTGTGTTTTTCTGTTGACTAAATTCCCCACATCATTATTATGCTAAATTGGAGGGTAGAGAAACAAATAAAGCTTAAGTCTCAGAATATACCTTTACTTAACACAAGAAAGAATTTTGAGCAAGAGGAACCAAGTTCAAGACTTCCCCTCCATTGTGCTAGTGCCTGTTATTAAAGAAAATATATATTTAAAGGCTACCGTGATTCACTTTAATTGTGTTTTGAATGTCTTTTGTTCTCAAAGCTACTTGCTTTAGTTCCTTTTTCCAGGTTATATGTGTTTTGTGTGTATGTCTGTATTTTCTAATATTTTGTTCTATTTGATTTTTGTTCCAAAGGATGAGATATCTTTTGAACTATTATTTTGATTCTCAGAGTGAACTATAAATTAGATTGGCATAAGATTCAATCAACCCATATTGTAGGCACCTGCAATGTGCTAAATACACCTTCATTTACCTCACTCCCAGACAATGGATTTTGTTCATGCCCATGAATGATTTTCCTGAAGTAGCTGGTACATTAAAGAACCAGAAGTCCAATCCTTCGCCACTATAGTAAACCTGACCAGGAAAAGGTTTCCATTCTTTTCTAAATTTTTAAATTAAATTTATTGGGGTAACATGGATTAATAAGATTATGTAGGTTTCAAGTGTATAATTAGGATACATCAATCTGTATATTGCATGTGAAACCACTGCCAAAAGTCAAATCTTTTTAAGTCCTTAAACCATTTGCATTTTCCAGCATTAAAATACAAGTTAAAATAATTTTGAAGAATCATAATTTTTTGGACACTGTGAAATATACCAAGTGAGTTCAATAGAATCTTTGAGGACATAGACATGTGTGTGCATACACTCATACACACCTCGCCCTGGGTGTGTTTGGCTGCTGGTGGCTAGTCAAAGAGGAATGTTGTAAAAAGTATATAAAGTGCTTTTAAGAGTGATCACTTTGCAACAGGAAGGGTTTTACTTGCTCTTGTTCTCTCTCTTTTTCTTTCTTTTCAACAAAGGAGAGGTTGTTTATTGC
This sequence comes from Vespertilio murinus, assembly GCA_963924515.1. Classification (NCBI taxonomy): domain Eukaryota; kingdom Metazoa; phylum Chordata; class Mammalia; order Chiroptera; family Vespertilionidae; genus Vespertilio; species Vespertilio murinus. The sequence continues at coordinate 70,475,846 of OZ004706.1, forward strand.
AGCTGATATATATTTTGTAACACATCATTAAAATGATCCAAGCCAGACCATTCAAAAGAGCCAATTTGTTAGGTAATGATGAACTTGTGATACACAGAAGCCAGACAGGTCATTTGCTGATTCAGTTGGGGTTTTTTTAGGTTTTGTAGGCACATATTTTTCTCCTAAGTTAAAAATTTTAAAAGTAGTTAAAATATAAAGGCAAATATTATAAAACTACAAATTAATAGGCATGCTTCGATACATATTTCTCTCTGCATCAGGGAATTTAAAATGGTATTGGAGACAGACTAAATGTCAGTGATAATTTTAAAATGCACTGCATGTCTAGTTTAATTTTTACACCATGTCACTATATTTGATAGTATAGATTTTATATTTTCTAAACATATTGGGAATATTCAACTGACTATTCAAAGTGTCATCTCTAAGTTCATTCCAAATGCTACTTTTACATAAAATAATAAAGAACATACATTTACATACTTAAGTTTGGCACTTTAATGCAAATATTTTCTGTCTCTAGTGTTTAGAAAAAACTTCAAATATGTAGTACCTTGTGTGAGATCTTTTTTCTCTTCCTCCCAAAAGATGGATCCTACCTATGTTCTGCTCCTAGACATCAGAGATGTCATCAACTCTTATGGGAAAAGACAGCTTCCTCAATTTAGACCTTGAAGAAGAATAATTGTTTTACTTCATCTTTAGTAAGGATTTCATTTGTAAATGTTTCTATCCATTGAAACATGCTGAGAAGACAATGAATGAACATTGCAGCAAAACACTGTGGCAGAAGGAAACTAGGCAATGGCAAAGAATGGAAACGTTGGGATTTGCCATCTGTGTACACACGAATCCATTCAAGATCATAAATCTTCTTTACAGTTCCATCATTGGTTAAAGGTCATCTGTCTATTTATATTCAGCCCAACCCTCTTTCTATTTAAGAAGATAGAGCTCAAATCATGAAATGAATAAAAATGTCTTGGAATATGATTAAATTCAATTTCTCAAAAAAAGAGTGGATATAAAATCATAAAGCCTACTAAGAAAGAGAGAGAGATCCAAGGCAGCTATCCAAGATCAAGTTTAGCTTGCATATTATTCTATTCTTAACAGTCCCTGCCTTCCTGTTTCCACTGGTACATGAAAAACTTCAGAGAGAGAAGCCCACAGGGCAACAGGTGAGGGGCACAGCAGGATCCTCTGAAAGATACTAATGATGACATAGAAACTTGGTGTTCTGATTTTAGAAAGAGCACCATTAACCTGAAATCTCAGGAATATTTTTCTAGTTCCTTTTTATTTTACAATACATTGATAACCACAATGAGCTTTTTTTTTTTAATTTGGCTATTATAGTACATAGATGTTCCAGAACCTTCCATTGTCTTTTTAAAATGTCATTAAACTTAAATTATTATGCAGTTAAACAGTTGAGTTTTCAGATATTTGTGATAAGATTTAATATTTATTCTTATTAAAATCCATCTTGATTTACTGAGCCCAGTGTTTTAAAATGCAACCAATTTGTTTATTCCTGATTTCATAGCATACACATTATAGTATAAATTCGCTAAGAGAGAGGGGAAAAGGAGAGGATGCAAATAAGTACTTAGGCATTTGCATTGGCATTGGAAAGATAAAAAGGATTTTGAGAATTGAACATCTCAGTAAAGGTTATACTTTTTCCTTACCCTACTCTATTTTTTGCTTCTAGCTGCTCATCACCTTTGTCTCCAATGCCTACCAAAACATATCTTAAACATAATGGCCATATTGGTGTGACAAGAAAAACAAAAACATACAATGTCAACACCATCATCAAAAAGGGTTATCTGTATAATTTCACTTTATGCTGTATGCTACAGTGAATTTGAGAAATTCAAAACAAAAGTAACTTGATTTATAAAATAAAAGTCTCATCATAAACAAGGGACTAAAAAGTACATAATGTTCAAAGAATGGCTAACAACTCTCTCAACAAGGACTATACAATGATATCACCTACCCATTGCTAACCCCTATGTAATTTACTGCAAAAGGTGAGGATTTAAGGGAGTCAAAGGTTTATTGGTGTCAAGATAAATGGAATGTAGTTCTGACCCCTTGACCTTGGGATCAAGGGATGGTCAATATCCTGCGAATTTTCAGCCAGACCCAACAAAGAAAAATTATTCTGCTCCAAATGCCATTATCAACTCAAGTGGCGAATAATGGCAGTGGTTGATTAATTTCTTAAAACTCATTTATTTAAGAAGTGTGAGAATGTGTTGCAGAACTAGGACTCAAACTCTGCCTGGACATATTGTATAGAATGTTCACTTCTTAAAGCTTTATGATTCTTTATTGTTTATATAGTGAGGCATTTTTATTTTAAAACTAGAGGCCTGCTGCATGGATTCGTGCATCGGCGGGGTCCCTTGGTCTGGCCTGCACCCTCTCCCAATCTGGGAACTCTTGGGGGATGTCAGAGTCGTGGTTCATGGTTTGGCCCAATCCCCACAGGGCAGGCCTGGGGACCCCACCCATGCAAGAACCCATGCATCAGTCCTCTAGTATGCATATAGGACCTTTGGTTAATCTCTTCCCACTTTCCCTCTCCCCTTTCTCTCTAAACTTCTCCCCCTTCACTCTGTTCCATGTTTCCATGCCTGTGCATTGAGTATCTGGCGCCTGGTGGTCATTGGCCATCATAGCCAGTCGAACGATCAGTCGAAAGGTTGAATGGTTGGACAGTCACCTAGGCTTTTATATATATAGATATTTATAGAACTATATTTACTTTCAAATTTTCATTTATTTTCCATGTTGCTTGTTTGGCACTTAACGTGTGCTAGCCAGTTGCAGCTCATTCTAGGGATTTAGACAACGTCAGAAACTGTGTTTGGGCATGGAATTTTTCAAGGATACAAATAAATGTAATTTTACCATATAAACTGCAAAAATCTCTGGGGACAAGCTTATGTCTATTGTTTTGTTATAACTTTAATTCTAAGCACAATGACTTAACTGATTTTGAGGAAGTTAATAGGAATGTGTTTATTTGTGCAGGTCAATGAGTATTTTCTTTGCAAAGTAAATTTATTATTATCTTCTCTAATAAGATTATGTCATTATATAGGATTCTAGAGTAAATATTTCTAGATTCAAGATTGATAACATAAATGCTGAGGTAATTTAACAAGTTTCTGAAATACTTGGATTCTGCATATTATTTTTTAAAATAAATAAATAAAATGCATGTCTATAATTATCTCCAAATAAAAGTCAAAAATACACATAAATAATAAAATAGGCTTTCTTTTAAAATATTTTTTTGGTTTATAAGCATGCTGATAAGCATACTCCATACATTGGGATTTATGGTCTGTTTGAATATCTGCCAAGAATTTGAAAGTAGGGCTATATTTTCTTTTTTTTTCTCCCCATTGATTAATTTACTAGGTGACATTGAGCAAATCTCTCTTTTTTTTATATATATGTCAGTGTCTTCACCTTCACTAATACATCTTTGATCAAGGGACATGATAATCTGTACTTCCAGGTAGTAACAAAAAGCATAATAATTTTTAGTAAAAGAGGATCTGTATTTTTTCTTTGATTAACAGTAATATACCTTTGAGTGTTTTAGGGAAATTGGGATTTGTTTAGTACAGATTGGTTTCTGTTGTTTTTGTCTTCATTGTATGAATTAGTACACTGTACAAATTTCAATTACTGAAAAGAGTTTTTTCTAGATCAGTTCTGCAGACAGTCCTCCTCTTTCATGTCTGATGGGATATATGTAAGCCAAAGTCATAAACTTGGGAAGAATGCCATTTTTTTCTTTTCTATATAGATCTCTCATTAATCACCTGTATCAATGTTTCCTTGGTTCAGTGTAATTTACAAGGTAAACTAAACAGAAAACTAAGAAAGGAGCAAAATGAATAAGAAAAAGAAAATAGATTGCTGTATGTAGAACCTCTATTATCTTTCTTTTCATCCCTATTTCCACTTTTAAAATTAATAGTATACAGTTGTGTTAGTTCTTCAAATATAGCCTCAAGTACCCTTATGCTTTTTCTTTTTTCTAAACCACACCAATACTAAAAATACACTAACAAAGTCACACACCCACAAAGAGAAAAGCCTAAAACATGTTTAAAGATGCAATTCAACAGGACAGATGATATCAGTCCCCTGGGATGGATCTGCTGTAACTGTCAGAGAAAAGCAGTGCAAGCAAGAGTGGTGGTGAAGTGGAAGAAAACAAACCTTATGGCTGTGAACTCCTGGGCACTAAGAGCTCAGTTTGTGAGGAAAAAGTAACATCACTTGAAATATTCAGAATAATATTGTTTCCTGTGAAATTTTGATTATAGTCCTTACTCCACTTTTATGGAAACCCATCAGGGATATCCAGCTATAACCACCAGAACATTTCTCATTTTTATAGTCAAAGCAGGTCTATAGAGCTAAGATTAAATGTTTATTTCAGGCAACTTTGGATCCTATGTGAGGTGTGTAAGTGCTAAAGACTTTGTGCATCATACTTTGGGCACTGTTGGTGGTGAGGGGTAATCACTCAACATGTGAATGATACCATTTCAAACAGAAAACAATGTCTAGAACTCATGAGGGAAGAGCAATTATTCTACCCCTAAATCAGGACTTCCAGGAAAGCATAGTAACAAAATTTGTGGCATAGACAGAAAAAACTATTTTGGGGATAAAAAGAAAGGCTTTGTATATACATCCAGGCTAGCTTGAGGCCTAGTGTAACAGATTTTTAGTATACTTAAAGGTGAGAGGTAATAGGGAAGGAAATGCTACATGCAAACTTTCCCTACTTTATAATTTTGCTTCCAGGTGTCCTGGAATGAAAAGATTCTTTGAGATAATTATGAACTTTGGACAGAGTTTCAATACAGTATTTGTTATATTTATTTCTGTTTAGAAACAAACAACTGTGCAACGAACATTTGAAATAAACCTTTAAAGTAAGCTAAATTCATTGCAATGTATGTTAAAATTTTGAATCAAAAATATCTAAATTATAAATTTGTTGACTCTTTTTTATGTTATATCCATGTACTCTAAGGGTTTGAATTTAAAATGTTATGTGTACATCTACGAGTAAAGCTCATGTTTATAAATATTTAATTAATCCCACATGTATTTACTGTCATAAATCAAAATGTAGAAAGATGAAAGGTACTTATTATTAAATACATAATAGGGTTGAACAACCAGTCTCTTTATATTAACCCAAATCCCTGGCTAACATCAGAACTCCTCAATTATGTCCACATGATATGGCAGGCTTTGCCAATGCTGAAATTTACAAACAGATTTCACAAATCTTTTTGAGTAAGTCTCTGTGGTGGCTACTTCATAGAAATTAGCAATAAAAAAATACTTAATCCTTTAAGACACATAGAAAAATCTAAAAATGTTAGAACTATCTAACTAATCAAAGTGGAAGATTTGGAGTAAAAAATACACAATATTTATCCATTTCCTTCACTATTTCAAAAAAATGATAAATTCTCTATTTTGAGAATTTTGTTAGCTTTTTACTGAGTAATTGTTTTTCCTTTGCAGTTCTTTAGAAACAATCTCCCCTTTCAACCATCAACTTCTTAATCAACACTCTGATCACTTTAAACCATATTCTTACCTGAGCCTATTTCTCAGTATTTTATTAGATCAGACTATATAAAAATCACTTCCATTCAATGCCTCACTTATTAAAATATTTAAAAGTATTTATTGTTCATTGTTAAAAAATTGATAGAATACAGAAAATAATAAACAACATATAATCACACAAACTTTCACAGCAGGAAAAATCACAGTTGATATTTGGTTTATTTCTGTTCAAAATTCTCTAAAAATAAATCTACATTTATAAAGATATTCTACAAAATTGGGATGCTTTTATTATATGGTAATCTGATTTATCTTAATTTAGTAGTAAATCAAGTTTATTTTTCATGTGTTAAAGATTCCTTAAAATGTTTCAATGGCTTTGAGTTATTTCAACACATGGATGTATCTAAGCTACTTAACTAATGTTATTGTTTAGACATACAGATTGTTTTACATTTTTTACTACTGTAAAGAGCACAGCAATAATCCTATATGTACACAAATTTCTTCTGTATAAAGTTCTTCAAAGAACTGTTAATTAAGTCTAAGTTTATAAACATTCTAGATTTTATTTACTTTAAATATGTTCTTATTGATTTTAGAGAGAGAGGAAGAGGGGATAGAGAGATAGAAACATTGATGAGAGAGAAACATTGATCAGCTGCTTCCTGCATGACCCCTACTGGGGATTGAGCTTGCAACCTGAGCATGTGCACTCAATGTGAATCAAACCAGTGACTTCTTGGTTCACAGGTCAATGCTCAACTATTGAGCCAGGCAATAAACATTTTTTGAAGTTTTTATATAATTGCTATATTAACCCAGAAAGTTTCTCAATGTTTCTCATGGATAATTTTGCTCGTAGTTGCTAGTATACATAGTATTGTAGTACTATCTTGTTTTATAAACTGGATTGTTCTATAATTTTGATAATATCTCTAATTATACTCATAGTACACTTATTTCACATAAAGACTGTTCATAAATAAGTTTTTAGTGCTTGCAAAGCTTTACTGTTTTGCAAATAATTTCCTTTCCTTTTTAAATAATTTATTCCAAAAGTTACTAAAATATAAAAATATGCTATAAGAAGAAATATATCAACATTTGTTTAAGGCAGAGGTAGTTTACTTGACATAGGCTTTGTTCTAAGGATATTGTATGAAACCATATGAATAGTACCTTTTATTTCAATGAACCCAAAGAATGACATTTTCTAGAAGAAACTTTGTCCCAAAGCTAATCAAGTACACCATTTGCCTCTTCTGACCTTGTGCATATCCACTATTTCTTCATGTATTGAAGTGCCCTCGTTGCTTGAACTTCACCTTCAAGGTGTTTCTTTGAGCTATAGCTTTATTTGTAAGAGCTATAGGAATGCAAGTTGAGTGGTACCTAAAGGGTTGAAAATCTGCTGAAGAAAAGTGGAAAATAGAAATACATTCCATAGCAACACCTTCATACCCCTCCTATACACTCCATTACCCTCCACCAGGCCTCTTACTCCCAGGGTGAGTAAAATCAATCTGCATTGCATTATATAGGGTGTCCCCAAAATATATACATACACACACTTTGAATAATTATAAAGGCAGGGATTATTAAAATAAATTTCATTTTCAGGCTCTGTGGCACGATGGATAGCGCATTGGACTTCTAAAATAAATTTCATTTTCAAAATTGAGCTATCATATGTTAAAGTGTATACAAATTTTTGGGACACTCTGTATTTTATGTACAAAGGGTATTTGCTTACTTCCAAATTATTGCTAATGACTTATATAAGCTTGTTCAAATACAATACTTTTATGTTGGCAAAAACTGGTAGGTAATTAAGCATATTATATTTTCACAATAAAATTAATAAATATATATTTTCATTTAATAGTTTTTCGCGTAGTACCCAGATATTCAGATTAATGTTGTTAGGTGAGGATTGATGTATAGACTCAAATGGAAAAAGCAGATTGCAAAACAGTATCTCTTTTATGATCATAATTGAGTGTACTTTCATGTATTATATTGAGTTTAACCTAAAAACATGTCAATCACCTTGCCTTTTCCAGCCTCTAGAAGCCACCATCATTCCTTGACTCCACCTTGAAAGCCAGCATTCACATCACCCCTGTTTTCTTCTGCTGTCACAACTGCTCTGATTGACTCTTCAACCCTTTTTTGCTTATGAGACCTTTGCTTGTGATTATATTGGGAACATCCAGATAATCTGGGATAATCTCCCCATTTCCAGATTCTTAATTTAATTACAATCTGCAAGCTCCCTTTTTTGGCATATAACCTATCATATTCACAGATTCCAGGAACTAGGGCATGGATATCAATGTTAACTATTTTTTATATGAATAAACAATATGCATCTGTTGTTTGGATTTTCAAAAAGGAATATTTTTTTCTCTCCAAATACTTTGAACATTTTATGACTGATTTTCATGTTCAGGCTAAGTTGAAGAACTAACAGGAAACATTAGATTTCACTTATATGTGAGATCATATGATATCTGTCTTTATCTGACTGGCATATTTCACTTAGCATAATATTCTCCAGGTCTATTCATGCTGTCACAAAAGGTAAGATTTTTTTTTCTTTTTAAGTCTGACTAGTATTTCACGGTGTAAATGCACCACAGCTTTTTTTATCTACTCATCTACTGACCTTTGGAATTTACTAAACAAAATACACTGACAAACAAAATAGAAACAGAGGCATTGATACATGGAACAAAATGACAGATGTCAGAGGGGAGGGAGATTTGGGGGTAGGGGGAGGCTGAATTAAAGAAGATGAAAGGATTAAGCAAAAAATAGTTGTTTAGATGATAAAGATGATAGATAATAGATAGAGATAGATATAAAGAGATTGTATATAGATACATAGATATATAGATGTATAGATGTATAGATGTATAGATGTATAGATGTATAGATGTATAGATGTATAGATGCATAGATGCATAGGTGTATAGGTGTATAGGTGTATAGGTGTATAGGTGTATATGTATATAGGTATATAGGTATATAGGTATATAGGTATATAGGTATATAGATATATAGATAGATATATAGATATATAGATATATAGATATATAGATATATAGATATATAGATATATAGATATATAGATATATAGATATATAGATATATAGATATATAGATATATAGATATATAGATATATAGATATATAGATATATAGATATATAGATATATAGATATATAGATATATAGATATATAGATATATAGATATATAGATATAATCAACTGTATAGTGTTTGCCAGAGAAAAGTGGTGGGTTTGGGGAGGTGGAGGTAGGCAAAGGTGGTGGGGGAGTAGAGATGGGGAGGGAAAGAGACTGCTTGGAATGACGGGCACACATGCATTGTGCAGATGATGTTTTGTTGAGTTGTATATTTGAAGCCAGTATAGTTTTGTGAACCAATGTCACCTCAATAAATTCAATTAAAAAAAAGAACTAAAAGGAAATATTAGAGATATTAGTGCATCATAAATGAATCATCTGAATGTAAATTGTCATACTAAAGTATAGATAAAATGCTTTATTAATAATATTTTTATAAATATAACATTTATCCTTTGATATATCATTTAATCTGAAAATCATATCTTTGACTGTGTTCCCTTCTTACTCAAGAAAAGAGAAAGAAAGATTTGCTCATTTGCATTGTGATTTGAAGGTGTCTTTGGTACCATCACCAGTTAAGAGAGCAGATAGAATCTCCTATTGGCCTTGAATGGCCACCACAGTGTTTTTCTCTAACTGTCCTAAAGGGTAAGTCAGAGTTTACCAGTCATTAATTTGGGCTCCACTGGGGAAAGGTTTAGAATGTGATCAATATGCAACTTTCATGATCTTTCTTTCAAGGATTTTAGCAACGGAGGGAGGCCTCATGTAAATCTCCTCCTCCACAGGAAGTGGTTTCCTCACCTCTATACATTGATGAAAGGAACCATATTAAAGTCAACTCAGTGGAGATTGTGAAAAGGTAACTGTGAAAAACTTCTGTCAGGTATTCCCAATACAGACTGAGTGGGTCCAGCTTTAATTTTCCATTTCTCAGTCTATTTAGTGTCAATGAATTTTTATTAACAAATATGATGGATATCTTTATCACTTTCCTATTAAAGTTTTGATCAATGATCAAGAGGAAGGATTGTCTTTGGATGATTATTTAATGTCTTTAATTTAATGGAGGTGCCTTTATTTTCACAGCTGATGTATTTACTGAGAAATGCAATTAAAAGGGATTAGGAAAACCTGTCTTATTTGAGTAAATTTGAGGGTCAGACGTTTAGTATATAATCAAGGAGTGTTCTGTATCTTTGTTTTCATCTATCCTAACACTATCTTAGCTCAGAAAAAAAAAATTAATTCCAGTGAAGGAAAGTTTAAGGATACGGAATGCAATAGAAACAAAAATGCACTTTTATCTTGGGGGTGGCAAGCCAACTGTTTTCAATGCTTTATGTAAACATAGGGTAGGTGTAGTCCTGTGGTTGTATCGTATGTGAACCCTTAGAACTTCTGTTAATCTTAGCAGCATTTAGCATCATTAGGGACAACTGAAAAAATTACAAGATGCTATATTACTTGCATTTAAGTTTTACTCCTCAATAATTCAGGAGCAATGATTTAGGGGGTCAAGCAGAATTTCTAATTATTGTAATTTGTATCCACAAAAAGCCTCCTATACACAAGTGTTGTTCATTACTACTATATTATTTTAACTTTAACAAGAAACATAGTTATGTGAGCTCATGTTAGTTTGAGCAAATCAACAGACCTTACTGTGTGGACAGGAATAAGCTATAACCATTGAATGTTAAGTGTTCCATTTAGTTGAGCATACACACAGACACATGCACAAAATCCTAATTTTGAAGCATTTGAGAAAATATCTAAGTGACTTTAGATGGAGTATTTATCTTTAATGGCTAAATTATAATAAATGATTATTATACAATATAAAGGATGTTGTTTATATTTCCTAAGCATTTATAGAAAGAAAAAAGCTTGTATACAGTTGACTCTTGAACAATGTGGGGATTGGGACACCGACCCACCACACAGTGAAAGATCCAGGTATAATTATTGATTTCCCACTATCTTAACTACTAATAGCTTACCATTGACTTAAAGCCTTACTAATGTATACAGTTGATTAACACATTATTTGTACATTTATATGTATTATATACTGTATTCTTATAATAAAGTAAACTAGAGAAAAGAAAACATCATTAAGAAAATAATAAAGAAAATAAAATACACTTATAGTATTTATTGAAAAAAAATCTACCTGTAAGCGGACCCATGCAGTTTAAACCTGTGTTGTTCAAGAGTTAATTTTATTCTTATATTCTCTTATATATAATAAATGTCTATTCTACTTTAGAAAAGTTGTAATGAATGAGGTGTTTTATAAGGAATTCTGTTTGGTATGAGCAAAATAAGACCAATAACACCAGCACAGCCCCCTCTCACCTTCTAACTCTGACCCCCATCCTGTAGTCTTTCATGACCTTAGTTGCTTGCCTGTCCCATTTTGTCTTCAGGATCAAAACACATCTCAGATTCTCCAAAAGTCTTGCCTGGGACATTTGCATACTCATTATTCATAACTCTTTCTTCTAGCAATCCCAATTTTATTATGATACTGCTTTCATTACTGTCTTACTTTGTATTTCCAACAGGGCTGGCCAACACCCTAGTAGTATAACTCCAGCCTGGAAAACCTATTTAATCTACAAAAGTCATCAATTCAGGAACGGGTACCTACTATACATCAATAGGATCCCCCCCACTTAAAATTCCTGGTTAAGAGGCAGTAGTGCCCTGGTAAACCAATTGTAGAACGGTGGGGTCTTGTAGGTAGCATAGAGATGGGAAGCCCTGACTTACAATGTTGGCTAATTTCCACATATTAATTATTCCCATCTTGGATTATTTCAATCTACCAAGTTGGTGCCACTAAAGACAAAGGTTTTTCTCATGGTTCTCCAGATCTAGTGGGTAGTATCAGGCCCTGGAAACTAAGGTTCCCCTTCTTCTCAGGCTATTATATTAACACTAGAGGCCCAGCACACAAAATTTTGTACACAGAGGGGGGTTCCTCAGCCAGGCCTACACCCTCTCCAATCTGGGACCCCTCGGAGGATGTCCTAAACTGGCAGTCAGACATCCCTCTCACAATCTGGATGAATGGCTCCTACCACTCACCTGCCTGCCTGCCTGATTGCCCTTAGCCCCTCTGCATGCCAGCCTGACCATCCCTACTTTGCCCCCCTCCCTGCCAGACTGATCCCCTAACTATTCTGCCAGCCTGCCTTATTGGTCCTAACTGCCTGATTACCCCAAACTGCCCTCCTCTGCCAGCCTGATCTCACCCCCAACTGCCCTATCTTGCCAGCCTGATTGCTTCTAACTGCCTCTGCCTTGGTCACCAACCACGATGGCTTTGTCTGAAAGGAAGTTGGACATCTGGAAGATGGCTGGTCAACCTGCTCTAATTAGCATATTACCCTTTTTATTAGTATAGATAGATTATATAGGATAGATTGCTTAAATAGGTGGGGGAACCTTTCTCAGCAGGAGGAAATGCCCTTGGCAGACAAAACACACAATCCCTATATCTGGACTGATAGCCAGCCATATGCACTGTACTGCCAAACTGGTCATTAAAAAATTGAACCACTTTCTCACACCTTACACCAAACAGACATTGCCCTTAAGATCCCTCCTCAGCCCCCACCTTAGGTTCTGCCTTCACAATTCACTCAGATTAGTTTCTGATTGGTCAGTTTCAATGCCAGTCAGCTTCAAATCTATGCTTTCTAGGCAGCCATTGGCTCCTCAAAATTCACCCAGTTTTGGTTCTAATTGATCAGTTTCTATGCCAGTCAGCATTTCCAGGCCTATCTCCAGGTATGATCATAGATGCACTTAATTCTCCCAAAATCAAATAGGATAGGTAAGAAGCATACTCATTTTGTAGTTTGGGAGAATAAGGAATAAAGAGAGAAAGATGATTTTTCAGATATTAAATATCAGTATCAGATTTCATAATCCAGCTTTAGATCAGTGCTCTTGACTAATATTTTATAGATTCCAAAATCATCAACAGTTTTTATATGATCTTTTGACATTGCTTCTAGAGGCAATAGATAGAGTGGATACAAAATTCACAGCATTCTAGTTGCAAGATTTTGGTGTATTGACACTATGTGCAATGGATGGAATGTATTAGGTGAGGAAAACATTGAAATTATTAGTGCGATGTAGGCAATTTGCTCTACTGGTCATTAAAAGCAAAACCATATTAGATATGTCAAGTATCTTTTTTGTCACAAATACATTTTTTTACCAGATGAATTGCCTCATACATATAGCAGTTTTTTACCTTCTCAGTCAAAAGGTGGGACAAAGGCACAAGGCAGGAAATCCAAAAGCTGATGAGGAAACTGTGATGTGGCCTGGATCACAGAAGATGATCTCACTAAGTGAGAGTCTCTGGAGGAGCAAAACTAGGAAATTCTAGAGGAATGAGTCATTTAGCATTGGAACCAAAATGAAACATTGTAGAAATCAGCTTGGAGAGACAGTGATGGACTTTGCCAAAATTATGAGGTAATAGAAACTATGAGTAAGCAGAGCAATTAGATAAGAAGAAAAAATATAAAAAGTAAACAATTTTTTTCACAAGACATTAAATGTAGGTATTTGCATCAGATAATTGGAATGGCAGGGTATATAATAAAGATCCCCAAATTATTGCTGCTAAGATCTTTAGATGTATTGTGTGTCCAGTATTTCTGATGTATTTCTTTTCAAGGTAGCCATATCAATACAGCCTTTTAATTGAAATTGTTGTATTTTTGCTTGTCAATGAAAGTTACTGCCTACAGTAGTAATAACAGTGAGTTCTGAATTATTCTGAACCATCTTTATTGTTTTAGGCAATAGCTTCTGGTAGCTATTATTTCATAGCTCATCTAGGTTAAGAGTTAACAAATCATGCTGGGATTTAGTCTGTGACACTTTGGGAATTTCTTTGAATAGCACTAGTACATGATAATATTTAAAGAAGCATTCTTTGTTATCCACTATTATGAATGTGTCTAGCCTTCAAGAAACTGAAGGTTAGCCAAATCTGAATAATTATTAGCTACAGAAATAATAAAATGTGCCTCAGAGATGAACTACATCTTAGATGTAAAATTGGAAAAAAAACCACAATTCTTATAAAAACCTATTTATGGAAAAAATGGAAAATATTTGGGCTGATTTTAATATTTTCCTCAATTTCAGCTTCTTCCACAGTGAATTAAATAAATAAACAGGATCATTCAAATATTTGGTAAAGTACTGAAACTGACATTGTATTTTTCTTACTGTTTCAGATAAATTTTCTAAATACAATCACACTGTGTTACCTACTAATTTCTTTGTTAATTCTGACTTTTCTCCTTTAAGAAAACTGGCAGATGAGACCAGTTTGGCTCAGTGGTAGAGCATCGGTCTGAGGACTGAAAGGTCCCAGGTTCGATTCCAGTCAAGGGCATGTACACTGGTTGTGGGCACATCCCTGGTAGAGGGTGTGCAAGAGGCAGCTGGTCGATGTTTCTCTCTCATCGACGTTTCTAGCTCTCTATCTCTCTCCCTTCCTCTCTGTAAAATATCAATAAAATATATTTTTTTAAAAAGAAAGAAAATTGGCAGCTAGCTGGATGTCTTAGTATTCTTTATAGTTACTACATTAATTGTGTCTAACCATATTATGGGGCATTTGTTTTATATTAGTTTTTGTGATTAACAGCAATCTAGTTTAGATACACCTAAGTAAGGTTATATAAACATACTAGAGGCCCTGTGCATGAAATTTGTGCACAGGGAGTTCCCTCAGCCCACCCTGCACCCTCTCCAATCAGGACACCTTAGGGGATGTCCAACTGCTGGTTTAGTCTGTTCCCATAGAGATTGGGCCTAAACTGACGGTCAGAAATCCCTCTTGCAATCTGGTACCTCTGGCTCCTAACCACTCACCTGCCTGCCTGCTTGATCATCCCTAACTGCCTCTGCTTGCCTGCCTGCCTGATTGCCCCTAATCACCTCTGCCTGCCTACCTGATCACCCCTAATATCTCAACTTACCAGCCTGATAGCCACTAACTACTTTCCCCTGCCGGCCTGGTCACCCCAACTGCCTTCCCCTGCTGGCTTGATCTTGCCCCTAATTGCTCTCCCCTGCCAGCCTGATCTTGCCCCTAACTGCCCTTCCCTGCTGACTTGGTCAACCTCAACTGTCCTTCCCTGCTGGCCTGATTAATCCTAACTTCCTCTGCCTCAGCCCCCATCACCAAGACTTTGTCTGAAGGAAGCCAGACATCAAGAAGATGGCTAGTCAACCTGGTCTAATAAGCATATTACCCTTTTATTTGTATAGATAGATTATAGAGGATAGATTGCTTAAATAGGGATGGGCCTTATTCAATATGAGGTGATGTGATGCTCTTGGCAAATAAAAATACATAATCCCTATATCTGGACTGATAGCCAGCCATATGCACTATATGCCAAACCAGTTATTAAAAAATTGAATTGCTTTCTTACACCTTACACCAAACAGCAGTTGCCCTTAAAACCCCTCCTCAACTCCCACCTTAGGTTCTGCCTTCACAGTTCACCCAGGTTAGGTTCTGATTGATCAGTATCTATATCAGTCAGCATTAAAAACTCTGCCTCTTAGGTAGCCATTGACTCCTGGCAGTTCACCCAGATTTGGTTCTGATTGGTCAGTTTCTATTCCAGTCAGCATCTCCAGGACTATCTCCAGGTGTGATATGGTCCTGCCTCTATCTCTCTCCAGGCCTCACCAGCAGCCATGGAAGCTGCTGATTAGGCCCCATTTCTCTCTCTCCCTGGGACTTGCCAGCAGCTGTGGTGGCTGCTGATCAGGCCCCACCTCTCTCTCTCTCTCTCTCTCTCTCTCTCTCTCTCTCTCTCTCTCTCTCTCTCGGCCTTGTCAGCAGCCATGGTTGATGTAGATCAGACCCTGCTTCTCTCTCCAGGCCTTTTTCTCTGGGCCTGATCTGCAGTCACTGCACCCGCCTCACCCCGCCCACCCACCTGCCATCAGCCTTGCTGTGATAGGAGCCTGTGGGCCACGGGGAAGAGACTGAGAGGTGCTCCATGCACTTCCTAGTGATTGGTCACCTGTCTGGTCATTTAGGTCATGACGGCCCCTGCTCTTTTATTATATATATATTATATATATTATATTTTGCATATAATGTTAGTTATATAAACACATGGTGCTTTAAAATTTATAAAACAATTTTAAATAAAATGCATTTCCTACTGTGATAATTAACTTTTGAAATGATGTCACTCATTACCATTTCTATTTCAAGTGATTTATGTTGCAATTGACAGAAACCAGAACACAAATATGCAGAACAATAAAAACAATAGCTACCAAAAATTTCAAATAGCAGGTCTGGCTTTAGGCAGTTCTAATGTGGCTCTGAATCTCTTACTCTCTGTCCTTCATGTGTTGGCTTTCTATGCAGGTAAACTTTCCACATGAGAGCAAAAAGCTCTAGCCCTCAAAGGCCTCATATCTGTCCACCTAATCATCTGTTTGACCTGACTGAATGACTTCTCTTTCCCTTAGAATTATATTGAAGTGCTTGGCCCTTCTCTGACTAAACCAAATTAAGTCAGGTGTGGACTCCTGAGACAGTTATTCAAACGCCATATTCTGAGTAGTTCAAGCCTGGATTAAGTGTCTGTCACTGAAGCAGTTGTTGAGAACATGGGATAAGCTTAACTTGAGTTGATGAAGATAATTACACCTGGAGATGGGAGAGTGATCACATCCTCACTACATGGCCGGTACCCAGGGGCAAGGGAAGACAATATACTGACATGGCCCCTTCTAAAATGTGCACTATCATGGGGGAGGAGCCAACCAAAAGTATGGAACATGAGAATGTGGTTTGGACTTCTGCTCCCCACCTTGATGTTTTAAGACCCTGAGCCAGTCATTTCTCACTCTTAAGACTCTATTTCTACACTCATAAAACAAGAATAATACTAATAGCTAATATCTTGAAAAGGAAATAATGAATGCTTGTAAAAGGGAAGAACACTCCTTCTGTGTATCTCTTTTATTCTCACACTACTACACACTTCACTTCTGACACCAGGTCTGTGGGTTTTCCACACACCAAGCAATTCTCTGCAACACCTTGCTGGGTATCCCATATTCTACTTTGACGCTGTCTCCCTGGAATTACCCTCTGATTTCATAACTTTAGTCCTCAGTCCCATTAGAATACTCCCACTACAGGCACTAATTGCAAGTCCCAAGATGTCACCTGTAACTTAAGACTGACAATGAATCAGGGTTTCCCCGGTCCCTTTCTTGGGTTCAATAATTTGGTAGAGTCTCTCAAATAACTCAGGAAAACAATTAAGTTTACTGGTTTATGATAAAGGATATAACTAAAGATACAGACAGCGAAATGAAGAGATGCATAGAGCAATAATGTGGGGAGGGATGTGGTGCTTCAATGGGCTCTTTGGGAACATCACTCTCTCAGCACCTCCACAGGTCCATCAATTTAGAAGCTCTTCAAACCCATATACTACTGAAAGTTTACAAAGGCCTCACCTTAGACAGGATGGACTGTTATCATAATCTCTAGTTTCTCTTCCCTCCCAGATGAAAGTTCTAAGCTTCTGATCATGGGCTGATCTCTCTGGTGACCAGCCCCCATTCTGAAGCTTTCGAGGAGCACACCATCACCAATTACCCAGAAAATACAATGATTTAGGAGATCTGTGTCAGGAACTAGAATCAAAGATCACATATTAGGACAAAAATGTTGCCGAAACCAGTTTGGCTCAATGGATAGAGCATCGGCTTGTGGACTCAAGGGTCCCGAGTTTGATTCCGGTCAAGGGCATGTACCTTCATTGCGGGCACATCTCCAGTGGGGGGTGTGCAGGAGGCAGCTGATCGATGTTTCTCTCTCATTGATGTTTCTAGATCTCTGTCCCTCTCTCTTCCTCTCTGTAAAAAACCAATAAAATATATATTAAATAAATAAATAAATGACCCTGGTTGTGCTGTCATTTCTTCCCCTCTGAATTCACATTTAAAAAAAAAAGAACAAAAATGTTCCTAGTGCTCTTATTACTTAGAAAAATTATCAGGATTTTAGGAGTTCTGTGCTATGGACTGGGCAAAGAGACCAATACATGTATTTTATATTATTTCTCATTGCCAGGTAATTTTGTAAACTATTATGTGCTATAAAGACTTTGTTAGTTTATTATGGTTAATATTGTTCCTAATATTATAATTTAAATTTAAAAAGTTTAACTTAAATTATATATATATATATATATATGCATATATGTGTGCGTGAATATATATATATATGGAGAGAGAGAGAGAGAGAGAGAGAGAGAGAGAGAGAGAGAGATCTGAAGCTTTAAGTCTTTATCCTAAGTGAATTAAGTGCTTATTTAAACATTTAATCTCACCAGGATTTTTCCTGGTATTTTACAACAAAGTGCAGAAATGTATAATAGCAATTACTGAGATGCTGAGATGATTCTGTAGTCAAAATATTTGGGAAATGTTAAATTAAAAGTAAATTGGTTTCACTGCAGTAAGACTTTGGGGGATTTTAATATGCCGATATTGAAATGTGAATCTTTAAGAAAGAGTTATATTGTTGTAATTTATCATATAAATCCCATCATAAAATCACTGAAGAAAAATGAACCACTAGAAAAATGATTTTCAGTAGGGGCCACTTTTCCCCCAGGGGATATTTGGTTATGTCTGAATATATTTTTGATTTCTTCAAATCAGTGGTGCTCTTGATATTTAGTGGCTAGAGTTTGGAGAAGCTACTAAATAATCAATAATGCAATAGGTAGTCCTCTACAGTAAAAATTACCCAGTTAAAACTATCAAGAGTTCCATGTGTTGCCAAAACTGGTTTGGCTCAGTGGATAGAGTGTTGGCTGGCCTGCGGACTGAAAGGTCCCAGGTTTGATTTTGGTCAAGGGCATGTACCTTGATTGCGGGCACATTCTCAGTGAGGGCTGTGCTAGAGGCAGCTGATCGATGATTCTCACTCATGGATGTTTCTGACTCTCTTTCCCTCTCTCTTCCTCTTTGTAAAAAATCAATAAAATATATTTTTAAAAAGAGTTCCATGTGGAGAAAGCCTGCTGTAGACTAACGTATGTGAAATTAACTTTAGTAAGTACTGATTTGCATGATTGATGACAAATTTTCTAACTCCAAAAAATAGTACAATAGTGTAATCATCTGGTTTTCCAATGGCTCCTTATCTCCTTGACCTTTATTCCATTTGAGAATATATACACTTGCAATTGAAGTGTACCAAATAAGAGAGAAACTAAATTCTCAATAATGCCCAAAATATGCCTAACCAGGTTGCTATAATAAATTATCTCTCTCTATAAAAAGACAGCTACTGTAACGGCCATAGCAACCTAACAACCAGATGCTATGATGCCCACCGTGGACTTCAAACTGGCCAGATCAAGGGGTGGGGTCAGTGGCCAAACTCTTGGCCCCTCCCCCCTGTTGGCCTGCCCCTGATCAGACTCTCACACCCTAATCAAGATAGGACCTGCCAGCAAAAAGCTCCATCTCTACCCCCCCCCCCAGCCATGCCCTCTTTTAGCTCAAGATAGTCCTGAGCCCCTTCCCCCGGCCACCCTGTCCCTAATCATACCCCCACCCCAATAGGAAGTCAGGCTAGTCAGCCAACCTCCTGCAGCCACTGACCCCAGCTGGCCATGCCCCAGATGGACCCCCATCTCCCTGATTGGCCACAGCACCTCCCCCTGGTCAGCACCTCCCCTGATCGCCCCACCCCAAAAGGGGGCAGGACTGGCCAGCCAATTTTCTGCAGCCCCTCCCCCAACCTGGCATTACCCCAGATCGACCCCCCCACCTTGATCAGGGCCAGGGCTGGTAGCCAACCACCCGCAGCCCCTCCTCATGGCCAGCTCCACCCCCAATTGGCCTGCCAATCCCAATCCGGAATGGGGCCTGCTGGTCAATAGATCAAGGCCCCTTCCCCCAGCCAGCCTGGCCCTAATCAGGGGCCCTGCTCAGACCCTGATCTGGACAGGTCAGCCAGCCAATCTGCCATCTCCTCCTCCTGACAAACCCAGTCCTGATCCACCCTGATTGGGGCCAGGCCAGCTGGATCCCACCTGTGCACGGATTCATGCAGTGGGCCTTTAGTCTTATATAATAAAAGCCTAGGTAGCATCACATATGATGTCATCACAAGATGGCTGGCAAGGGAGAGCAGCTGGGGGAGAACAGGCCTGTTTGGGAGGGCAGTTAGGGGAGACCAGGCCTGCAGGGGAGGGCAGCTGGAGTAACCAGGCCTATGGGGAGAGGGCAGTTGCAGGCAAACAGGCCTGCAGTAGAGGGCAGTTAGGAGCCACCAGGCCTGCAGGGGCAGGCAATTGGGGGTTACCAAGCAGCAGGGGAGGGAAGTTTGGGACTCTCGGGCAGGCAGGTGAGCAATTATGAGCCAGCAGTCCCAGATTGTGAGAGAGATGTCCGACTGCCGGTTTAGGCCCAACCTAAACGGGCAGTCAGACATCCCCCAGGGGGTCCCAGATTGGAGACGGTGCAGGCTGGGCTGAGGGACACCTCCACCCCACATGCTTGAATTTTGTGCACTGGGCCTCTAGTATTTTATAAAAGAATTGAAAACTTTGTTACTGTGTTAAAACCTTTATCTATTACTGCATCTTTAAATATGGAATTAGTCAAATTATGCTTCACGAAAAGCAGAAGTCACATTCTAACAGTCTACCCTCCAAAACCTTATCAAACATCTTTCATATCACTGCTCTTTATTTTTTTTTGTTGTCATTAGTGATATAATTTTCTCTAAATAGAAGTTTTCTAATAGTTTAGTAAAAATTGGTTGTGTTCTAAAAATATGATAGAATGGTTCAAATAGGAAAATTTGATTTGTCCTGTAAACTCCTATTCAATAATGTTTTCTCAATTGCTCTTGGTTGGTATTTTAATCTAGAGTAAATAAAAAATAGCATTTCATAATATAAGGGTAAATACTGTTAATGTTAAAACACAGTTTTCTTGTGTTTAACATACTAGAATAAAATAATTAAAATGTAAGAATCAGAAAGGTGAATAAGTTCTTGTGACATGAGTCAGAATTGAAACTTGCTGAAATTCTGTGTGGGTGGTATCACTGCTTTTAAGATGTGCTTAGACTATAATATTACAGTGTCTGCAACTACTTGGACTCTCTGACTAGCTTGTTTAAGACATTTCTGCTGTAACACAGATACAAACCTAAAGCTTTGAAGACAAACAAGCAAACAGTAACCACAAAACAATAGCAATAAAGCCCTGTGACATCTGTTTATATCCTCATTCTTCCAAAGTCAAATCACATAGGAAACCTGAGGTGTAAAAAAAAATGTTTACCCATGAGGCAGCAGAAGCTTAAAGGACTTGATGGAATTAATCGTCAGTATCAGGTCTAAAGCCACTATCATGATAATAAGTCATACCTCTTTCCATAAATACATTGTTTTATTTTTGGAACTTTTAGAGCACAAGTCTAAAATACAGAATTAACTGCTAATAGTTTTAAGGAAACCCTGTTCACATTATCTCCTCAGATTGCACAACAGAAGGGTAGATCCAGGTCAAAAAGATTATTAACCACTC
Source organism: Vespertilio murinus (assembly GCA_963924515.1). Taxonomy (NCBI): domain Eukaryota; kingdom Metazoa; phylum Chordata; class Mammalia; order Chiroptera; family Vespertilionidae; genus Vespertilio; species Vespertilio murinus. Next base: position 70,497,293 of record OZ004706.1, read on the forward strand.
TCATTTCTTTCTTTTCTTTTTTCCCAAAAGAATTACATGGTTAGCAGTAAGAGTGGGTCAAGTGAGGCAACTAGTCTAGTTAGAAAGTAACTTATTTACAGTGCACCTCCCAGGACTATAGTGGAAATTCCCTAATGTCGTAATTTAGTAAGGCAAAGGTATCTGGCTCAGACTTAGACAATTTTCTATATCCAGCCTTTGTTTGCCAACCAGAAAGGACAACAGTGATGTAATGTTATTTTCCCTATCTAGAGTATCTCTTGGCTTTCTAAAGCTTTTGTAGTTTGGTAGGCTCAGTATCGGGTCTGGGAGAGGAAATCCCCATGACTTGTTTTAATTTTGTTTTCTTACTATTTATAACTATAATGATATTTGTCACTTTCTATTTATCTATCTATCTTTGTTCTTTAGAATGGAAAACATGTGGGATAAATGTATTATAAAACAACATGTTAATTTTATTTTAATTAACATTTTAATATGTTTTTCTTCAACATGAGAATATCTTTTCAGATAAAGTTCCTCTAACTTTGAATCAATGGGTCTAATTATTAATCTAGAAAAGGCATAATCATATCATTTCTCCTGTGTTTTCAGAATTCTGGGACTCATTACAGAGTACATAGTGGAATCACCTTTTCCCCATAAAAGCTAAGTCAAAAATAATCACAGCATTAAGGTTCTGGCAAGACGTTGTGAGCTGGGCTTCCTCACTTAGAACTTTTTGGAAGAAGCAACTTGGGAGTGTGGAGGAAAAAATGATCTAGATTAGATATAAGAACAATACCAGGCAAAATAATAGTTACCTGGCACTAAGCCAAGTCATGTATAAGTAATCCCTATAGCAATTACTGAGCTGAATAACATGATCTCCATTTTACTGATCACTAAGCTGTGCCGGCTGACTCAAGGTGACACATTTAGGAAGTGTTGGAACTGGTATTCCAACCCAAGTCTGTCTGGTTCCAGTTTTAATTGTTAACCACTAAGTGAACCTGGGCTTACATTCCAGTGTCCCCATTTTAATGCTACTGTTTTCACAAATTATCTTCTCTCTTTCGGTCTTCACTTCTTAATTTGTACAAAAGAATGCCATGCTAACAATTTAAAGTGGTTATTTTAAAGATAATAAGATTATGTCTGTGCAATCACCAACAAAGAGAGTGTGTTTCGTAATTACTCATTTCCTATTCTTCACAACTCAATTAAAATAGGGAAGTTGTTATAGAAAACAATGACCAGTTGATAAAGTAGTTCTCATCCTTGGCTATACATTAAAATTTGCTGAGGAACTGTTTAAAAGTGCTCATGCCTACTTAGCAGGGAGTATGGTGGGGTTTCTAAGACACTGGTGAACTTGTTTTCATCCAGTTTCTAACTAATTAATAAGCGAGAGCATTTGCACATTTTTCTAATAGGAGGGCTATTTGTATCATTAGCTGAGCTAGCAGAATGAGATGATTGTGTATAGAAACTCAGTTATCAGGAGGGTAAGCTTAGTTTTTGCCATATGTTTCGAAAGCATAAACATTAGGTTTGCATATATTCAAAGAATGGACATGCTTATCAATTACATTTACTAATGGGAGAAAATAAGAAAGGACTAAAAAAGCAAACCTCCAGTCTTATGCTCAATTGGTGAACCAACAATATGGATATTAATCCCATCAAGTTTCTCATTGATGAACTTTAGATACCATTAGTTCTTACAAAGAGTTGTGCTTACAAAACTGCTGGAAAACTTTGAGCAAAAAAACTTAAATGGATAAAAGCAGATGAAAATATTTAAGAAATAAAAATTATTCAGTATTACACCATCTGTGGTAGTAAAGGTTGGAGGTACAAATAGATGGAAGCTAGCTTGCTAGTTTGCTAATGTAAGATGTATGCTGTCAGTAACAGTTTGCAATTAAGTAGAATGTGCAAATGGTACAAAGTTATGTGTTTCAGTTGTAACAAAGAGAATAAAAGCATTAGTTTTTGGCACTTTTTAAGTTTAATAACAGTATGCTGAGGAAAAAAAAGGAAAAAAATAAATACATTCGTTCCCTGGATTAGCAGAGAAAAGCTAATGCCTGTCAGCTCATTTTTTAATGTCTCTGGTTTGGCTTCATTCACAGATTGCACAGATATGACTTAAATAAGACTTCAAGAGAGAACTTGGATTTTTTGTAATGGGGGTTGGTCTCTGTTGGTGTGGTTGCTGGGTAATGGATTAACCAGCTTTCGATGTGAAGTCCTTCATTTCTTCTTATCGCTCAGCAATCAGGAACCAGCGCTTCCTTACCTTCGGAGAAAGGCAGAGGCCGCTCAGTGGAAGGGCCGGGTTTTATTTATATGTAGGAATATGCTGCACATCTGCTTGGTCTTTTCTAGATAACATTACGCAGCTATGTAATTTTATGCTGTGTATCTCTAATACAATAGCACTAAATTGAACCATATGCAATTACCAATTTGTAGTTATGAAATGATCAAATGTTGATGATTTTACTATTTCACATAGTTCAACCTCTTATTTATTTACTTATGGATGAATGAAGGGATGGGAGAAATTAATAGCAAGTAGTTAAAAAAAATAAAGAAGATACCTCTGTGTGAGTGTGAGTGTGAGTGTGTGTGTGTGTGTGTGTGTGTGTGTGTGTGTGTGTCTACATTTACTGTGAGTCTACTATGTGCTGGGTCCTGTCTGATGCACCAGATATACAGCAAGGAATCAGATAAAGCCCCTGCTATCATGAAATTTACATTTCACATGGAGAGATACAATAGATAAAGATAATCCTTAGCGAGTGCTATGAAAAATAGATGACTCAGTACATGGGGCCATGGAGAGACTTAGGGTGTGAGCGGGCAGCTATTGGAGCCACGGTGGCCAGGGAACATGTACCTCTGTATAGATGAGTTGAACCAAAATCTGAAAATAGAGACCAAAGAACTCTATCCAATGGGCTAGCAAGTGCAAAGGCTCCGAGGAAAGAAGGCAGTTGGCTGGTTTGAAGACGAACAAGGAGGCCAGCTGGATTAGAGTCGGGGATTGGGACTGTGGTCACAGATGAGGTCAGAAAATTATACTCCAATAAATGAAATTACAGAGGAGTAGCCAATAAAGTAAAAGTAAAACAAGGAGAATGTATCTTTGAAGCCAAATTTTTTTCTAAAGTAATATATGAAAGAAAGGACATAATCACCTTTGTCAAATGCTACTGGGAGGTCAGATGCGGACTTAGAATTGATCACTGGATTACTTTTTGAATGATAATTAGTCATTGTTGGTGGTTATGAGTAATTGCCCATGGACATTTTCCCCTATTTTTAAAAATAAGGTTTAATTTACATACAGTGCAATTCAGCTGGTTTTTAGAGTACATACCCACCCAGCCACATATCTGTTTTCTGCCCCTCTAGTTTTGAAAGTATGACATGTATATGGAATTACACAGTAAGTAGCTTTTTCAGTCTGGATGCTTTCATTTAGCATAAAACATTTGAGATTCATCATGATGTTATGTGCATCCATATAACACTGAGTAGTATTTCACTGTATGTATAAATCAAAATTTCTTTATTCCCTATTATCTTCTTTTTGAACTATCTGTTCAAATGTTTTGCACATTTTTAATTGTGTTGGATTGTTTCCTTATTATTTAGTTATGAATGTTCTGCATGTATTATGCATACCAGACTTTTATAGGATATGGGCTTTGCAAATGTTTTCTCCCAGTCTTTGATTTGTCTTTTATTCTCTTATCACTGGTTTTCAAAGAGCAATTTCTAAGTTTGATGAAGTCCAGTGTATTCCTTTTTTTTCCCCATGACTTAGGCTTTTCCCATCATATCAAAGAAATTCAAGTTCACAACATTTCCTCCTATGTTTCTTCTGAAGTTTTATCAATGTAGAATTTGTATTTCAGACCTTTGGTTTTTTTGTAAGACAAAAGTCACTGATGGCTTTTGCATTAGTTAGTATTGGTTAATTTGTGTAAATGAAGACCTCCTCAGAAAGTCAAAGAGAATTGGGACTGCTTTAAAGGCAAACTTCAACAAATAAGCAGTGAAAATTAAGGTTTTGGCTGGAGAGAAACCTTGTAAGTGGAGTATGATTGGTTAGCAATGTGTAGGAAAGCAAAATTAAATGTTTGGCTTGTGCACCTATAAATTAAAATGGTACAAATTGAGACAAATCAGAGGAGAACAAATGCAATAAAACCTCACTCAGTAGTGGGTTGAAAACTCTAAGCACAAAGAGAGGTTATTCAAGATGAAAATCACAGGGTTTCTAGGGCAAGTAAGGATAAACTTCTATGCTTTCTGCATTAGAGCCAGTGAAATGTTTGGCTTGGAAAAAATGAAAAGAGGTGGGAAAAGAATTTCAATTTGACCTTAAACTCAGCAACTTGTCTGATTGAATCTTTTTCCATGGATTGAGCAAGAGAGAATTAGAAAGTGGGAGTGTCTTTCCCTGGGCAGAACCTCAATGGGTTTCACATTTCCTAGGATCTCTTAACACAGTCTGTTTATAAAGTGACCTCAGGGGCTTTGATACGTTCCCTAGAGTCCTGGCATTTTTTATTTCCTCATCCCAGAAAGTCAGTGGTGAGTCAGGGGCACAGAGTACATACACTTTGGGCAGGATGGAAGTTCAAGCTGGAAGACAGGCCCTTTTGAGTGGCCCATTCCTTTCATTGTAAAATATTGTTAGGCTTCCAAAGGGAAAAGAGAGAACATAGTTAAGAAATCATGGAATAGCATGGTAGTCAAAACTCATATGTGTGATTTGATTTCTAGAACTAGATTATGTTCCATAAAACAATATTTTAGCTTTCTCTGAGCAGAGTCCAGAACCTTCCCTTCATAGCCAGTCACCAGTACATGAGAATAGGCTTCTACTATATGCACATAATTCAAAAAGAAACCACATAATTTATCATTGACATATTTTAAAAATTAGGAGAAATGAATTAAGCTTTAAAAGTGGTTTGAATTCTTCTTTTGTTTTCTTGTTTATATTGTACTAAAACAGATTAATAGGGTTATCATTGATTTATTCATGATTGCAATTAGTAGATCAATATTAGAGAGCACAGTATGGAAACATTTCATGGACCAAATTATGAGGATAAAATTTTTGTGTCATAATTATCTTTGTGTTGTGTCCATGTGCCAGCAAAGAACTATGGGGGGAAATGGCATTACTTCTCAGAATAATGCAAATAGTTTTGCACTAAATATAATAAAATATAAACTTTAATTTTTTAATTTCCTATTTTTTTGTTTCATTGTCTTTTCTTTTTATTGAATCTATTGGGGTAACACTGGTTTGTCTTGTTTATTTCCTTGTTTACCTAGAATCTCACAGCCTTGGTAGTGGGTACAGAAGTGTACCCAGCTCAATTTGAGTACATAAAACCAGTCTGTTTCTGCCAGTACAATTTTGTCAGACTTTCTCCAAATCCAGTTTAGATTACAATTATAGCTATTTTTAATTTTTTTCTATATAATAGCTTGTGCTTAATAATTTGAATAAATTTTCTTTTCATTAATCATTATAAAGTAGGTAATGCTTTTGTCCATGTATTACAAATAGAGAAATAGATTTAGAAAGGAAAAATAACTTTCCAAAGCTCACACACAAAGGAGCCAGGCCTCAAACTCAAGTATTTCTGAGGGTGGGTTCTTAACCACTAAGCAATAGATACCTACTTAATAAGAAGAGGAACATGTTTGGACCAGAAAATTCATGTTATGGTAACAGGGGAACAGTAAATGCATAGCTAGAAGGGCATTTAGCCATGATTGTCATTTCCAATCATTTACAGATATTATCTAGTGGAGAATATGTGAAGGATCATGAGATTTTCTTCCATCTGTGATAGCCCAGCTATCTCAGAAAGGACAGAGTGTGACCTCGTATTCCTAGACCACTTGCTCAGCCCCACGCTAAACTCAACCTTTGGCTTTCCAATTATATCACTAGAGGCATCATAACTTTTAAAAGAATGCCCAGAATCTTAAGGACCCAAGATATTTGCTGTCACCTTTGAACTCCTGAATATGTCAGAACATAGTGCAGATGTCTTATGGCAATGCTCTGTTGACCATTTAAATACGAATGCATTTTAGCCAAGTATTCTTCTTATCTCATAAAATCAACATGTTTCAGGGAACAAAGTTGTTCTTTGTAATTTTCAAAGGATACATTCAAACAGATATGCAAGTGAAAGAGCCTTGAAAAGAGATAAAATTGGGCTATTATATGTTGAATGATTGCTTTGGAGAAATAGCTATAGCAGAACTGTCAGGGCTACAGGAGTAGAGGGGAAGTCTATGCATTATAAGTCTGATTTATATATTATTACCTGACCTTCATCCACGGTGGATTTTCCACCTGTCAATGTTGCCTGCACTGACATTTTAATGTTAGTTATAGCAATTATTATTGTTTTTGTTGTTATTGTTAATCCTCATCAGAGGATATTTTTTTCGTTGATTTTTTAGAGAGAGTGGAAGAGACGGGGAGAGACAGAGACAGAAATGTGGGAGACACATCAATTGTTTTCCTCCCACAAGGCCAGGGATGGAGCTAGTGATCCAGGTATGTGCCCGTGACCAATATCAAACCCTTGACCCTTCAGTCCAATGGCCAATGTGCTAACCCAGGGGAGGGGAACCTTGTTTCTTCCAAGGGCCATTTGGCTATTTATAACAACATTCACAGACCATACAAAATTATCAACTTAAAAGTTAGTCTGTTATTTGCTCAAACATTTAATTAATTCACCACTTATGCCTTGAGAGGGCCAGACTAAATGATTTCATAGACCTTATATAGTTCACAGGCTAGAAGGTCTCTGATTCTGCTCTAATCACTGAGAAACCAGCCAGGACAGCAATTATTTTACTATTCAATTAGTTTATGAAAGCATGTAGTATTATGCATATATACTGTGCATTGTGTGTGTATGTGTGTGTGTATATATATATATATATATATGCACATATACATATATAATTTATATATTATGCATATATGTAAAAATTTATATATATATATTGAAAATTTGTATATATCTACATATACACAATTATACATATAGTTTGATTTAGGATTGATAAACTTTCAACGTCAGGAAATATATGAAGAATTTATTCCTTGTAATACACATTGAGATCATTTTTTATTCTGTGGCAGACAGATACCATTTGTTTAATATCATCAAAGTTTTGCTTCCTGCAAGGATAATCTTCTCTGTTGTTGTCTCTCTGAGTCAGAATTTGAATGCTTTCCCCAAGGAAAGTGATTACTGTAAATTAATAATACGAGCAAAGAAGATTCAATATTCTCTTTCTTTCTCTCTCATATTCTTCCAACCAGTATTCACACTTCAGGAAAATAAATCTTTGGTAAAAGAATATGTAAGCCATCGTTATTTGGCATATTGTTTTGTCAAATAAATACACATTTGTAATCTTAAATATTTATAGCATTTACTCAACAAGCCACATTTTTTCCATCGGTTACATTTTTCCCCTAAATTCCAAGAAAAACCTTGACGTTAAATCTCTGCTTCAGAAAGAAGTAACTTCTCCAAAAATATGCTAACCATCTACCCTTTGCTTGCATTCTATTCCGTGACTTACATAAATATGCAAGATCTACAGAAAGAGGGTAAAACGAAGTGCTTGGCATTCTCTTTGGTGTCCCCAGCATTCCTTCTGGGACATGGCACTCCATTCCTATGGGCTACCGCTGCCTGACAGGAGATGTCAATGAGACAAGAAAAGTGCGTTCTGTTAACCTTTCAGCACCTGGGGGGGGGTGGAGGCAACAAAGTAGAAATGTCACTACTTATGCCTGGCACAAATTTAGGGAGAAGATTTAGGAAAGGAGGCTATTTCTCTTGGAATCAATTCTCCAAAGATGTTCTTAAATAAACTTTCCAGAGGAATAAAGAATAGCATTGCATGTTTTACAAAAGCCTTCTCTATTTATAGAATCTCACATTTCTGGTAATTTCATAAAATTATCCTATACATTTACAGATAGGCCCATTTCCAAGCATTAAAGCAATGATTTCTCAGCAACTACGATGGTCCTGGTTTACTGATTGGCTCTCACCAACAGCATCTGAAGGTTGTCCACAGGCTGCTATTTAGAGGTCCCTTTCCCCATAACGAGTGCTTCCTCTCATACTTTCTCAGCATATGAAGGAATATAAATTATCTTTGTATAAACCAGAATTTCCTAAAATGCATACCAACAAAAGGTAATTTCAAAGGAAGCTGATAATTTTGGTTTCTCAAAATTAGAAATTCATTTCAAATACGTTTAGAACAATTCAGCGTTATATAAAACGTAGCAAGTTGCTGTATGGAGGATTTCTAGGAGCCTTTCATGAATTCCTGCATTATAAAGTTCAAGAAGGAAATACCATAGCATCTTTCTATTTTTCCTTCAGAAAACCTTTGACAAGGCATTTTGAAGCCTCAGTCCAGCCAGTCGCTGGCCTTGATGGCTTGGCTGACTATTCTAGAACCAATTTTCATTCTTGACTCAGATGTAGGCAGAGTCACACAGTGTGTCTCCCTCTTCTATGTGAGGATAGTACAGTCAACCGGAGGGTTATTTCAATAGGGAAGTGTTCTAAAAAGTGTTGGTTTTCATCCAGTCACTTGTTAAAAGTAGATAAGCATTATATATTTTTATAACAAATTATAAAAGTCAATATTAAGAAATGCTTTAAACTTTGGCATAAATGACTCAACTAACAATAATTTTGTTGCCTCTTGAATTGAGTCAGATCCCCAGTTATTTTGAGGATTTATATTTTTTAACTAGAGGCCAGATGCACACAATTTGTGCACTGGGGTGTTCCCTTAGCCCGGCCTGCACCCTCTCACAGTCTGGGACTTCTCATGGGATGCCTGACTGCTGGGTTAGGCCTGATTGGACATCCATCTAGCAACCTGGGACCCCTCGCACCTAACCGCTCTCCTCCTCACTCCTTACTGCCCACCTGCTGGCTCCTTACAGCTTGGCTCTCTGCTCCTTAGCGCTACCACAGAGGCAGGAGAGGTTCCTTCCACCACCGCTGGGCTTGCCAGCTGTGACCCTGGCTTCTGGCTAAGTGGTGCTCCCATGGTGGGTGGTGGGAGTGCACTGACCACCAGGGGGAAGCTCCTGCATTGAGTGTCTGCTCCCTGGTGGTCAGTGCTTGTGTTAGTGACCATCATTATGGTCATTCTGCCGTAATGGTTGTTGGGCTTTTATTATATAGATGCCAGGTGATCTGTGGCAGCCAAAAGCCAATGAGGAGCTGTTGAGAGAAGTATGAGAATTCTGTTAGGTAGTAGAGAGTACTCTTTTCTCTCCTGCTATTTAGTACAAAACAACAATGTCTATAATAAAGAAATATGCAAGCATGGTGTTAGTATTTGGTAGATAATCACCAATAGGCTAAATAAATAGCATAACACCCATGTTGTCAACAGAATCCAATGAAAACATTTTTTTTTAATTTGGTCATTCAAGTAGTTATTTTGCTAAATTACTTAAAACAACTGATTTAGCTCATTTCTTTATTAAAGAGTTTTCTGTAGTCCCATTGACTGAATTTGCAGGGCTTTGTTTTCAGACTAAAGAACTGAATAGGCACAAATGCTTTCAGACACAGAAGAGTTAGAACATTCTCAGAGAACCACTGTCAAGGCCTTGAATTTGATAGCTTCTTACAATTGCTGGTCTATTGGGGATATAGAGAAAAATGAGATCTCTTGCGGAGGAACCTAAAATCCCAAGAAACTCAAATGCTTCATTGACAATTGAGAGATAATAATGACTTTACTGAATTAGCTGAAAGTTAGCTGATAAGAATAAAAATGCCCTCCTTAAACAATAATTTGCTAACATATTTTAATGGCATTTCAAGTGTACAAAATTAGATGAGTCCTAATTTTTCAATTATGACAGATTTTTGTTAAGCCATATTTGTTGCTATTTATTCATTTAATTATTTGTTTTCATAATATGCTAAAGAACTGGAACACACCACTATAGACAGAAACTAAACATTGGAAATGACTTACTTCTGTGTGGTCTTCCTTCATTTAGCCTCCTCTTTCACTTCACCCAAATTTATATAAATGCATTAGCACAAATGCTGCCTTTGACATGGCATGCACACAATTATCATGTAATGTGTTTATGGAGCAGAGCCTGCCTTATATTTTTAAGATATATCTCGACATACCTTTCTGCTTTATACAACCACTTGAGAATATAATTTCCAAGTCCTATCAATTACCTTGTCATTCTTGGTCTGTGTGTTTATTTGTGTCCACTGGCAGCCAGTCATGATATCACCTTCTTTGAGAAAGTACTGCACAGTTTGAAAATCACTTAAATAATTATCCCTCATATTTTTTTTAACCAATCCTATAAAGTAAGCATGATTCATACCAAAGGAGAACTGAGTGTGTCAAAACCAGGATGTTCCTTCAGTTCCATCTTTTCTCCTAAGATACCGCTATATTTACTCCACTGAAATCAGTTGGGCTAATACTGCTCTTATAGAGAATTACAGGACTATCTCTTTTTCTATTTTAATAAGCTGTCCTTTACGATAGATAATGGGACATATATTTTGAATTTATTCAAATTAAAACAACTCCATGCTAAATCAAAGGTAATTTTGGCTATTGTTTCTCTTCTGCTCTGAAATCTTTGTGTAATTCTGGAAATACTTGTAAAGGAGCCCAAAACCTGTTGGCAGTGAGCTCATGTTTTCAAAGTGAAAACAAATGCTTATCCCTGCTTCCCCTGCAGCTGTCTTTTCTGGGATTGTGTTGTTCTACCTCCTTGATTATAGGCTTTAAAAAATTCAAGGAAAGAGTCTAGTTGGGGAGTAACCTTGAGGGACCTGATTTCTTGAATTCAGACAATTTATCAGCTTTCTTCCTATATGTATTAATTGATATTAGATGTTTTTCAAGTCCTATAAGCACTTGGCTGGTAGAAATGAGGGGAGATGAATTGAATCAGTGAAAGATACGGAGATTGTAAGCTATTTTTAATCTCAGTTTTATTCTTCTCTAGTCCCCGTAATTAGGGCAAGTCTAACAAAGCATTGCCTAGTAGCTGTCTTTAGTGACTTTTCTTAGTTAACAGCTAATAGTGATTTGTAATTAGCAAATAATTTAAATGTAAATAGATTCTTCTACACTGCCTACCAATGCTTGAAAACAATTTGTTCTCTTAAATAGCCTAAAAATTACCCAGGCAGTCTTGATGATGCTGTTAATTTGTTTGGTAAAAATTTTATATAAGAAATATAAAGGGAACTTTAGCTCTACCTCTACCTAAAAGTTAACACATTTCAAAATAGTAGAATTCAAATGAATGAGTCATTACTAGTCATAAGAGTAGAGAAGTCAATGCAGGCAAAACATGTGTCCTGGAAGAGACTTTAGAAAGTGCCTCAGTATAGTAAGTCACTGTATGCCTCAGGGAAACATTTAGGCCTTGTTACTTTTCCAATCTTCTTTACAGTGTGTCCTATGACAGTGTGCTCAAACTGGAGGCTGAGGAACCTGAGAAAGAAAACCCATTAGGAAATTATTAGTCCTACCAGCTGGACATCATGTAATATCCCCTCATCATCAATTCCCTGGTACTTGTAACATATATCACAGGTATATTGCTACACTTGGTTTCTTTTAACTTTTTTTGAGTAATTACTAGATTTATATGATTTACACACTTAACTATCATCTTCTCACTCCTATTTAACATTTGAGAAGACCCTACTTTGCTATTCCTGTCCTCAAATAGTCATTTTAACTGTTTCCTATATGTCCTTTTGATATTTATTTTTTCTCACTGTTAAACAAATTTAAATAGTTTCTAAACTGTTTTATCCTTCCTTGACACCTAGCAGAAGATACCATACTCTATAAACTATTCTGTTCTTTATATCTTCTTCACTTAACAATATTCCCAGAAGATAATTCCATGTCAGTCCGTAGAAGAGATTTCTCATTTTTATTTTCAACTCTGTTCTGTTACATGGATTACACCTGGACTGCACCCTAATTTAACTTGTCCATTGTAAATGAATATTAAGTTGTTTCCATTTTATTGCTATTAGAAAGAGTGCTACAAATTGCTTTTTATATGTAATTTCACCTGCATAAAATGTGTACTTGTTTTAACATTGGTAGAAATAGACAAATTGCCCTCCTTTAGCTTTGTAAGAATTTGTATGCCTACCAGAAACATATGACAGTCACTGACTCTGTGTCTGTGTCAACAGAATATGTGATTTAACTTCTGCTTTTTAGCTAATTGGATATATAGAAATTGGTCTTTCTAATCCAAATTTCCTTTTTTTAAGTAAGGTTAAACATCTCGAGCTTTTTAAAAAAGGAATGTTTATGGTAATATTAGGCTGACATTTTTTTTAATTTTTATATTTTATTGAGTTTTTACAGAGGGGAAGAGAGAGAGATAGAAAGCTAGAAACATCAATCAGCTGCCTCTTGCACACCCCTTACTGGGGATATGCCCACAACCAAGGTACATGCCCTTGACTGGAATCAAACCTTTCAGTCTGCAGGCCGACACTCTATCCACTGAGCCAAATGGGTTTCGGCAACATCTCACATTTTTTAAACAAATCCATTATATTTCTAAGAGTTTTGATACATTAGAAAGATAGCATTTTGTCTGTTATGTGGGATGCAAAACCTTATACTTATTTATCTTTGTTATTTCTTTACTACACTGATAGGTTGGATACTTTGTTAATTATCATCTAATCTCTTATATTATTTTATTTTTCTTTATTGATTAAGGTATTACATATGTGTCCTCATTTCTTCATTTCCACCCCCCCCTCATGCCTTCAACCCCTTGGTGTCTATGTCCATTGGTTAGTCTTACATGCATGCATACAAGTTCTTTGTTTGATCTCTCCCCCTTACTCCCACCCTCCCCTGACTCCCCTCTGAGGTTTGCCAGTCTGATAGATGCTTCTCTGTCTTTGGATCTATTTTTGTTCATCAGTATATGTTGTTCATTATATTCCACAAATGAGTGAGATCATGTGATATTTATCTTTCTCCAACTGGCTTATTTTACTTGGCATAATGCTCTCCAGTTTCATCCATAATTTTGCAAATGGTAAGAATTCCTTCTTTTTTTTAACCACACTATAGTATTCCATTGTGTAGATGTACCACAGTTTTTTAATCCGCTCATCTGTTGTTGGGCACTTAGGCTGTTTCCATATCTTAGCTATTGTAAATTGTGCTGCTATGAACATAGGGGTGCATATATCCTTTCTGATTGGTGTTTCTAGTTTCTTGGGATATATTTCTAGAATTGGGATCACTGGGTCAACTGGGAGTTCCATTTTTAGTTTTTTGAGGAAACTCCATACTGTTCTCCACAGTGGATGTACCAGTCTGCATTTCCACCAACAGTGCACAAGAATTCCTTTTTCTCCACATCTTCACCAGCACTTGTTCATTGTTGATTTGTTGATGATAGCCTCTTTGACAGGTGTGGGATGATAAAACATTGTCATTTTGATTTTCATCTCTTGGATAATTAGTGACTTTGATCATGTTTTCAGGTGTCTCTTGGCCTTCCTTATGTAGACTCTCAAAAAGTACCTATTCAGATCTATTGCCCATTTTTATTGTGTTGTTTAGCTTCCTTTTGTTAAGTTATCCCATGCAGAGGGCTTTCTTGTTGTTTTGTTGATGGTTTCTTTTGCTGTACAGAGCTTTTTATTTTGATGTAGTCCTATTTGTTTAGTTTCTCTTTAATTTCCATTGCACTAGGAGCAGTATTGGTGAAGATATTGCTTCTACATATTAGTATGCCTGATATTTTGCTGTCTGTGGATTCCTCTAATTGTTTTGTATCTTCTTCACTTAACAATATGTTTATGGATTCTCATCTTATGTTTTTAAGTCCTTTATCCATTTTGAGTTTATTTTTGTGTATGGTATATGTTGGTGGTTTAGTTTCTTTTTTTTTTTTTTTTTTTTGCATGCATCTGTCCAATTTTCCCAACACCATTTATTGAAGAGACTGTCTTGACTCCATTGTATGTACATGCCTCCTTTGTCAAATATTAATTAAGCATAGTAGTTTGGGTCAATTTCTGGGTTCTCTATCTATTCCATTGATCTATATCTCTGTTCTTGTGCCTGTATTAAGCAGTTTTGAGAACACTGGCTTTGTAATACAGCTTGAAATCTGGTCTTGATATCCTAGCTACTTTGTTCTTTCTTGGGATTTGTGCAGCTATGCGGGATATTTTTTTTTAAATTCTAGATGAATTTTTTGATAGTTCGTTCTAGGTCTGTGAAATATGCTGTTGGTATTTTAATGAGGAGTGCATTGAATCTGTAGATTGCTTTGGGTAGTATGGACATTTTAATGATGTTGATCCTACCAATCCATGAACATGGTATATTCTTCCATCTGTTTATGTCTTCCTGGAGCTTTTTTTCAATGTCCTGTAGTTTTCTGAGTACAGGTCTTTTGCCTCCTTAGTTAAGTTTATTCCTATGTATCTTAATTTGGTTTGTCAATTGTAAATGGGACTGTTTTTAAATCTCTTTTCTGTAAGTTCACTATTGATGTATAAAAATGCCATAGATTTCTTGGTGTTTATTTTGTATCTTGCTAGTTTACCAAATTCATTTATTAAGTCAAATAATTTTTGATGGAGTGTTCAGGGTTTTCTATCTATAGTATTATATAATCTGTGAATAATAACAATTTTTGTCTTCATTTCCAATTTGGATACCTTTAGCTGATTCTTTGAAAGGATAAAAAAGATTGATGAACTTCTAGCCAGGCTCACGAAGATGCAAAGAAAGAGGACCCAATAAGCAAAATCAAAAATGAAAAAGGTGAAATAACAACATATCCCACAGAAATACAAAGGATTGTTTAAAACATACTATGAAGAACTCTATTCTAACAAACTAGACAACCTATAGGAAATGGACATATTCCTAGAAAAATACAACCTTCCAAAACTCAATCAGGAAGAATCCAAAAATCTCAATAGAATAATAACTATGGAAGAAATTGAAGCAGTCACCAAAAAAAAACTTCCAGCAAATAAAAGTCCTGGGCCAGATGACTCACAGGGGAGTTTTACCAAACATTCAAGGAAAAACTAAAACCTATCCTCCTCAGACTACTTCTAAAAATTCAAGAGGAAGGAGCACTCCCAAACTCATTCTATATATACAGCATTAACCTATAACCAAACCAGATAAAGACAACACAGTGAAAGAGAATTAGAGGCCAATACCCCTCATGAACACAGATGCCAAAATCCTCAACAAAATTCTACCAGATCAGATCCAGCAGTACATCAGAAAGATCATACTTCATAACCAAGTAGGATTTAGCAACAATAAATGTGATACACCACATAACAACTTGAGAGATAAAAATCATAGTTATATCTATTGATGCAGAAAAAGCATTTGACAAAATCCAACACCATTTCTTGTTAAAAATAAACCTCGGCAAAATTTTAATAGATGGCTCAAACCTCAAATAATAAAATCCTTATATGACAAACCTACAGCCAACATCATACTCAATGGGAAAAAGCTAAAACCATTTCCTCTAAGAACAGAAATGAGACAGAGATGCCCACTTTCACCACTCCTGTTTGACACAGTCCTGGAAGTGCTAGCCATAGCAATTAGACAAGAAGAAGAAATATAATTGTTTTTATTTTAATAGTTAAGTATTCAAACTTATCAGTATTTTCATTTATGGCTTGTGGACTCTAAGTCATAGCATAAAGGTCCCTTCTAAGCCAAGTTTATAACAAAGTATTCCTTGTTTTCTTCTAGTAATTTTATTGCTTTAATTTTCTTTTAGACATTTGTCTCATTAGGAATTCATCCAGGTGTGAGTTTTTAATCTGGTCATTACTCATTTTTTTTATTAGTTCATCTTTTCTGCATTAATTTGAAATGCTCTCTATATTTTATACAAAATTGACTTGGATACATCTGGGAATATTTCTGGACTTGCTAGTTCATTGATAGGTCTAATCTAAGCATCATCACTACACTGTTTTAATATTAATGCTTTGTATTATTTTTTTTAAGATTTGATAAGCCTGGATTCTACTCATCACTATTTCTCTTCTTCTTCAGTGATTCCATAAAACTCTTAAGCTTTTAATTAATTTACTAGGCTTAAAATATGCTAGTAGTATTTTACTGGACTACATTTCATAAATACACTTATGAAGACCTGATATAAGCTTTACTATATTGCATCTGCCAAGACTAGAGCATAGTGTGCATTCTCATTTATTCAAGTCTCTTTTGTGCTCCCGGTAAAGTGCTGACATACATTTTCAATTTATTCTTAAGAATTTTATGGTCTTTACTGCAATTACAAATGGGGTCTATTTCTTATTATAGCATTTAATTGAGTGCCAATTATTTAAATGACCTACTGATTTAATTTACTAAATTTTCTATCCTAATTTATTAGCTCTATTCATTTAGCTTTATTCTCAAGGTAATTTCAAATACCCTAGAAGCTAATACTTCCAGAACAAAGCTTAGTATCAGTAGTAGTTTGTTTTGTTTCAGACTTTATTGTGTATATGTCTAATGTTTTCCATCAAGTATAAAGCTGGCATTTAACAATCAGATGGACATATAATTTAAGATGATAATAAATGGTTGTTTTGAAACAAAAAAAAACTTGTGTTTGAAACGATTTTTCATATACAGACATATTCATGATTTTTTTTCTAAGATCTATTAATATGATAAAACTGAAGGCCTGGTGCACAAAATTCATGCATGGGCGTGTGTGTGTTGGGGGAGGGGGAGTGTCCCTCAGCACAGCCTGCAAAGACACAGAGATGTCAACATCCCTCACGCCAACTGCTAGCCCAGTCGTAGGCTAGATCCTGCGGGCCAGATCCGGCCCGTTCGGCTATTCTAGATGGCCCGTGGGTTCTCTTGCTCTCCCATCTGCTCCTTCACCAGCAGCCCAAAATGAGAGTTCCAGCATGGTAAGGTTGCTCTTGTTCTGGCACTCTGATCCAGTTTAAGAACCCATTGTGGCCCTCTAGTCAAAGTGTTTGCCCACCCCTGCTCTAGCTAGAGGTTCCTTCCTTATTCCTTATAGCCTCTGAGAAGATGCTTGTACTGGGGCCTCCTCAGGGCCCCAGCCCCCTATGCCCTGCAGCTCCGGTACTCAGGGGCTTGGGCTTTCAAGTCCGCAGTCCTCGCAGGGTGTTGTGTGCATCAGCTGTCATGGGAGCCGTGCCTCGGAAGTTGCCCCTTGGACCATACTACTTGCGAGTGTGGGGGGCTGGCAGCCTCAGGGGCAGTGATTTGATGTTCGTAGCATGCCCACCAGACTCCTGCCTCCCCTTGCCATGGCACCACACTGGTTGTGTCTGGAATGTGGGCAGGGGCTTCCAGTCTGTGGCTGGGGCTGCTGGGCTGTGCCTGGGGCTGAAGGTGGAGGACCCCGGTACCTGTAGGGCTCCGTCAGCATCAGGAACTAGAAAGATCCATTTTTCTGGTTCTTCCTCTCCCTCCACATGGCCAGCCAGGGTGTGGATGCTGGGCTCACAGCCCCCCATAGGCCCCTTGCCTCCCTCCGCACAGCTGTTGCTTGGACACTGAACTCCCAGGCCTCTGGCCAGAGGCCACTCCCCCCCTTCATAGCCAAGGAGCAGATTCTGGGCTCCCGCTGCCAGGGCAATGCCGCTAGCATCTGCTATGGGCACCGCCATTTTCGATACAGAGTGACGGTTAATTTACATATTACTCTTTTATTAGATAGGATAGTTTGGAAGTTTTGCTTTGTTTCCTATTTTCTGAACCAGGTTAAATAGCACTGGCATTATCTGCTCTTAAAAGTGTCGGTGGAACTCAAAATGAAACCATGCTAGCCTGGGATCTTAGCTTCTAGATATGTTTTCCTATCCCCTATAGAAATCTTCTATGGAAATTGTTCTGTTTACAACTTCTGAGATTACGTCCATTTTAATAAAATTTTTTACATAACTGTAAAAGGTTTACAAAAAGGTGGCTTAGGCCGAAACCGGTTTGGCTCAGTGGTAGAGCATCGGTCTGTGGACTGAAAGGTCGCGGGTTCGATTCCGGTCAAGGTAGGGGGTGTGCAAGAGGCAGCTGGTTGATGTTTCTCTCTCATCGACATTTCTAGCTCTCTATCTCTCTCCCTTCATCTCTGTAAAATATCAATAAAATATATATTTTTTGAAAAAGGTGGCTTAGGATTGTTTCTTAAATGTCTTTAGATTTTATGGTATTTCTACACAAGGATTCATATGTGGTTAATGGAAAATTTTACAACCCTTTATCCTAACAGTACAACCCATCACCATCTGTTTACTACTTAGCTAAGTCAGCTGATGATTTTTTTTCAAAAAGTTATCTTTTTTTATTATTTAATTAATTTATGTTTTGTAATTTATTTTATCTATTACCTATTCATTCCTTGTCTTCTTTTATTCTTTCATTTGAACATATTTTCTTTTTAATTTTTTATTCAGCAACTGATTAATTTATTTTTAATTGTTGTATTTAGTGCTGTAAATTTTCCTTTGAATGTGGTCTTTGACTGCATGCCATACGTTCTTTTTATTTTCTTTTGTCTTTCTTTTTAATTTTATTTTTTTTATTATAGTTGCATTCAACACTTTTTATATTAATACAAAAGACAATCATTCATATAGTTGATGAAGTACTCCTTTCAATAATGTAAGTGCTCACCTGGCACCATACATAGTTATTAAAATATTGTTGGTTATATTCCCTATGTTTACCTCATATCTCCATGCCTATTTTGTAACTATCAATTTACTTCCTAATCCCATCACTTTTTTTTCCCAATACCCCTTCCCTCTGGCTTCCATCTGTTTGTTTTCCTTATCTATAAGTCTGTTTATAATTTGTTTATTTTGTTCTTTATATTCCACATATAAGTGACATCATATGGTAGCTGTCTTTCTCTGTCTGGCTTATTTCACTTAGCATAATACCATCTAGATCCATCCATGCTGGAGAAAATGTTAAGAATTTATTCATTTTTATGGTTGAGTAATATTCCATTGCATATATGTACTGCTGATTTTTTATTGATGGACACATGATTGCTTCCATATCTTGGCTATTATAAATAATGCTGCAATTAACATGAGGGTGATATATTATTTCAAATTAGTGTTTTAGGTTTATTTAGATATATACACAGAAGTGGAATCACTACGCCATTTGGCAGTTCACTGTCATAGGTTCTATTTTGTTTTTATTTTTGTCATAGGTTCTTGTAGGTACTTCTGTCATTATTAATATTTTTTCAATAGTCTGCATATCCATCTTGAATTTCATTTCAATCAAAAGTTGTTTAAAGATAATTTTACTATTATGTACTGAATGCTTAAATCCAAAATTCATATGTTGAAACCCCTAACTCCCAATGTGATAGTGTATTGAGGTGTCACCTTTAGGATTTATTTAAGTTTAGATGAGGTCATGAGAGTGTGCCCTTATTATGGGATTAGTGCCCTTGTTAAGCAAAACCAAAGAGCTTTCTCTTTCAAAAAGCCTTTGTTTTAGGGCTTTGGCTGCTATGCTGTTCTTACTAATTCTAAAAATCTTTTTATATTTTTCTTATTAAATGTATTAGTGTGACATTATTTAATAAGAAGTTTTTAAATGAGTAATAAAAGCTGTTTTTTCCTTTCTAATATGTACTTATATTTACTTTTTTGTTGTTGTTGTTCTTAAATAGATATGCCCAGGGAGGGGAAAAAAAAGAGAGAGAGAGACAACTATGGGCTCTATGGCCTTTGTCATGACTTTGTCTCTTATGAAGACACAAACATAAAGCCACAATCTGCAAGCCCAAAAGAGGGCTTTTAACCAGGAACCAAATTGGCTGGCACATTGAGCTTGGACTTCCTATACCTCCAGAACTGTGAGGAATAAATATTTGTTGGTTAAGTCATCCATTTGATGGTGTTTTATTATAACAGCCCTCAATAACAGTTTTTTCCCATATTTTTATAGTATATTAGGATTTTATACATGGCATACTGTATGGTAAATTTTATGTGTGTTCGTGGCAACTTCAATCAATGTGCATTCTCTATTTTAGAGTGCAGAATTCAATAGAATAATAATTTAATACTATTAATAATACTTTAATTTAACAAAGAACCTTATTAACTACATGATATAAATTTTTTATATCCTAACTTATCTGCTTGGTATGACCTTGACTAAGATGAGAGAGTTAAAATTTCCTAATTTCTATGTGTTTCTGTCTCTTTTTCTTTGCATCCCCTGTGTTTTTTGTTTTAGGGCTTTGGCTGCTATGCTGTTCTTATTAATTCTAACAATCTTTCTATATGTTATTTTTTGTTAAATGTATTAGTGTGACATTATTTAATAAGGAGTTTTTAAATGAGTAATAAAAGTTGTTTTCTTCCTTTCTAATATGTCCTTATATTTACTTTTTTGTTGTTGTTCTTAAATAGATATGCCCAGAAGAAAAAAAAAGAAGAATAAAAAGAGGCAACTATGGGCCTTTGTCATGATTTTTAAAAAAATATTTCTACCCTTTCCTCATTATTACAAACCACGCATTCTACAATTGTTGGAAGATGCCTCACATGGAATTAAAGAATTTTTATTATTTCCCTAGCTTAATAAACAATTTTATACAAAAATGAATAGTAAATTTTATTTAATATTGTTTTCCTTGATCTAATTATATGGTTTTCACCATAAATCTGAAATATTATATAGACTTAGTAATATAGATGTATATCTGTGTTTGCATTCTATTTCTCTTTTTTTCTAAACTTTTCCCACTCTGTTCTCTTACCTCTCATAGTCATTTTTTTATTAATTAATTTTTATTGTTCATTTTTTCTTATATCACTTTTCCCCATTGGTTCTTATTTCTGGATTTTTTCCCTTACTTTCCTAGAGACTATCCTTAACACGCTCTTTATAAAATGATATGTGCGAGTCAATGCATACCTAAGAATGCTTTATTTTCACATTTGACTAACATTTTGTCTAGGTTTAGAATTTTAACTTGAAAATAATGTTCCCTCAGTTCCTTAACCTGCCATATTGCCAGGTTGCTGATGAGATTCCCCATGCTGCTTTATTCTCATTTCTTTGCAGGTGTATTAGTTTTCTTTCAAACTCAGAACTTTTAAAGATGTTTACCTCTGTTCTATGTTTATGTTTAGATATTATTATTTAATGCATGCACTTTTTAGACCTTTCATGTTGAAATTGTGTTTTTAGAGTTTTGTTTTCATCCTTTTTTTCACCATACCACATGGTTTTTGGTGGTGTTGTTATTCTCCCAGGCTCTCAAGGATCATCTATGCAATTCTAACTATGAGAAAACTGAAAGCAAAAAAAAAAATAAGTAATTTTCACAAGTTAAGCAGAGAAAACTACAGGGTTAGGTTGTATTCTTGGGCAGACCGATGCTTGAAATTACAGTCATAAGAGTACACTAAACAAGATAAGATTGATCACATGTCAGCCAATACATGGAGAATGCCTTAGGGGATAGAACTGTGTGTTACTCATTTCAAATCTGTACATTTCACAAATTCTTTAACCTCCCCTATCCTCATGGCCCTGAGACAACATTCAAATGATCAAAACACCCCCAAACTCCATCCGCATTCCATATTTTACTATCCTGTGCTCCCTCAGACATCCTCTGCCCAGGCTATTCTTGATTACATATCATCTTCTTCTGATTTAGACTTACTTTCATTTGTCATATTTTTATTGGGAATTGTCAACAGGAAACACCTTCAAGTAATTGTTAAACCCTCCTATTCATAACTACATAGACATTTGAATTAGAAAGGACCACTTCAGTGTGTCAAATACAAGAGATCATAAATGATCACATCTTGAGTTGAGATATGAAAAGCCCAGAAAATAAAGAGGGAGGGAAACATGGTATTACAGAACATTAACACTAAAGCTTTTCGCTAACATCATCCTATAGATTAAAATATACTTAGCTTTGTAATATAAAAATATTAACAAAAGCATGTTGCATAAAACAATCTTGAAATGTTAAAAATAATAACATTAGGTATTAAATTAGGCTACAAAGAGTTATGACACTTTTTTGTGCGTATCTTGCTTTTTTTCATCATTTATTTCATTCTTTTCTGTGTTAATCTTTGTACTTCCATTTCTTCTGGATTTTCAGAATTCTCTTTTATACTATTTGGAAGGGTATTTTTCTACATTTCACTTTGACATATGATTGATTTGTAAATTCAAGGGCAATTAAAGGAGTTTAAATCTATACCAACTTTCAGAATCTTGAATTTTGTCTTTATATAGTTAATTGCTGCCTTGTGTCAAATGGTTTTCTCACTTCTATTTGGCATTAATTTTTTTAAAAATTATATTTAACAAGGTAGACTTCACAAGTTAAGTGGATGCCAATTTATCTAAAATCTAAACTGACTTTTAAATGCAAGTCATTCCTATCAAATTAGCGTTCTCTACAGATTTAGTAGATAGCTGTCAACACAATGGAACCTAAGCATCAATTTTAAGCAATTTATTTTTTAAGCTTATAATATTAGTTTGATTGTGATTACATATCCCAAATTTATACAATTTTGTGTCAATTACTAAGGAGTTTGATGAATTTTGCATATTATTACATTTTAATCATCTTCATAATTAACATTTAATTTATATCCTTTTATCTTTCCCCTTCCATTTACTGAATGTATTTCTTTGAATTTGTCACACAGAATTTAAGCAATTTTCCTGCCAATTAAATTACATTTTATTTTTCTAAGTGAATTGACTGCTGGGAAAATGGGCCTTGGAGACCAAAGGCCTGTTTATTAATAAAAAGAGCTTCTTCCCACACACAGACACATTGGGCTGCTTCAACATTTCTTCCCTCTACGATGGCTTATTGTTTTTATGGAACAAGGGCTGAGATGTCAAAACCCAGTTGTATAGTTGTTGAACATACTAACAAGGAGACATTTATTTTGGCATTTCTAGTGAAAATCCTACTCACCTAGACTTAAGGTTAATCAGTTCAGTGTGTTGAATTATCTGCAAAACAGAGAAAAAGGAAATAGGCATTTTGGGGACTTTACCTATTAGAAATAAACTAAGACTTTGAGTTCAAGTAAAATGTTATAGTGAAAACTCTAGAGGAATACTGATAAAACATATTAGGTACCCTTTGACTCATATAGTCATGGTTCATTTTTTTTTTCCTGTGTCATTTCACTTTCAATTTATTTGGAATTATTCTGCTGGAATAATAATTCTTTAGTATGTTCATTATTTTTAATTATATTATCTTAATGTGAAAATTGAATCTTTTTTTTACTTCCACTAAAAAAAGAAAATATCTGGTCAGAGATTAGTTGTATAAAGTTGGCTTTATGCGAAATGAGGACCATATAAAAGGCCAGTAAAGTGTTTACTTATATATTTTGCAGGACATACAGACATCAATTCTTGATGTCACATTCAAACATGGAACTTACACATATGCATACTAACAAGTACTTGGAAACACTAAAGATAAGTTTATTGAGAGAATTCCCAATTATATTATTTAAAACAACTGTTGAATGTTTACTGAAAAGGACATTTTTCCCATGGGGTAAATTGGCATGTCCTCATTTATTGCTCATCAACTTGGATTAATTTTTTAGCAGATCTACTCAGGCTATGTAACTTGGCTAAGTTTACTCAACTAGCAAGGGATAGGGAAGAGATTTCATTTTTCTGTTATCACCATCACTATAACACTCTGGAGATAAAAAGTGATATGATAAAAACATTAAGAATTATTCATAATGAATACACTTAAATTATCCTTTATCCTTAACCTATAATTATCTACATCCAATCAAGATAAAAATTCTCAGGTCAATGATAAAAAACAAAACATATTTTTTACTTAATATACTAGTAGTATAATCTAACTCCCCATTTCAAGAAATATTCATAGATACAATATCTGTATAGATATTATCTATACATAAATATGTATATAAAATTAGTTTTCTTATTTGATAAGAAATGAACAATATGCAGCTATCCAAAATATTTCTCTTCTTCTAAGTACTCCAACACTCAAGGGGCAGACTCGGTGAGCACCAAAGCCCCACTGAAGCAAGCCCTGCCCCAAAAGGGTGTCTTCAGCACAGCAGTTTTCCATTTTAGACACAGCTTGTCCTCACAGCCACTTGGCCTAGAGGTCAATTCCTCCCAGTGAGATCAAGAGCAATCAAGGCTAAACTACAACAAGATTGTGCACACAACCCACAAAGGGGTGCACTAAGAGTGTCCATCTCAGGTGATTGGGGAGGCTGAGCCACTGGGCCCCATACAACACATAGCACACAATGCCACTCTATCAACACAGAGAAACAAACAAATTGTGGAGACAAAGAAACATGTCATAAATAAAAGAAATGGAGGAAAGCAAACTACTGAATATAGAGTTCAAAACCACAGTTGTAAGGTTACTGAAGAATCTGCTATACACCTCTGAGAAACTTAGTGAGACCTTCAAGGGTCCTAGTGAGAAAAAAATGGAAAAGGTCCAGTCAGAAATGAAGCATACACTGACTGAAATAAAGAATAGTATACAGAAATTCAACAGTAGATTAGAGGATTTCAAAAATCAAGTCAAAGATTTGAAATATGAGGTAGCAAAAAACACCCAAATGGAAGAGCAAAAATAAAAAAGAATCCAAAAATATGAAGATAGTGTAAGGAGCCTCTGGGACAACTTCAGATGTACCAACATCCGAATTATGGGGGTGCCAGAAGAAGAGAGAGAGTAAGATATTGAAAACCTATTTGGAGAAATAATGACAGAAAACTTCCCCTACCTGGTGAAAAAAAAATAGATTTACAAGTCCAGGAAGCACAGAGACACCAAATAAGAGGAATCGAAAGACACATCATAATTAAAATGCCAAGGGCAAAAGACAAAGAGAGAATCTTAAAAGAAGCAAGAGAAAAACAGTTAGTTACCTACAAGGGAGTGCCCATATGATTGTCAAGTAATTTCTCAACAGAAACTATGCATACCAGAAGGGAGTGGCAAGAAATATTCAAAGTGATGAACAGCAAGAATCTAAAACCAAGATTACTCTACCCAGCAAAGCTATCACTTAGAATTGAAGGTCAGATAAAGTGCTTCACAGACAAGAAAAAGCTAAAGGAGCTCATTACCACCAACCCAATATTATATGAAATCCTGACGGGTATTCTATAAGAAGAGGAAGAATAAGAAAAAGCTAAAGATAAAAATTATGAACAAAGTGACAACAAATACATATCTATCAACAAGTGAATCTAAAAATCAAATGAATAAAAAATATGATGAACAGAATAAACTGGTGAATATAATAGACTCAGGGGCATAGACAGGGACTGGACTGACAATTATCAGGAGGAAAGGGGGTGTGATATGAAAGAAACTGGACAAAAATATTACACTGATGGACGTGGACAGTAGCAGGAGTAAGGGCATAGGGTGGGGTGGGAACCGGGTTGAGGGGATCTATGGGGTGGGGAGAGGAACATCTGCAATAATCTGAACAATAAAGATTTACTTTAAAAAAAAGAAAGGAAGATTAGATAATGGTCAGACAAATTAGAATATTTTCTCAGCATTTACTAGTAATTAATAAAGGTTTTACTTTTTAATTAAAATTGTTTTGAGGTAATAGCAAGAGGATATCTAAGAATTATAAAATTTTAATCAATTTAAATTTATTTAGAGTGGTCAATTTACCATAAAATAATTCAATATTATTAAAATCAAGGGAAATTTCTTTGTGTCATCCTGAAAAATATGTATAAAACAATAATCCTAGCTAATTTACATAACTAAAAATGCCTACACTGCACAAGACTTTTGGCTTAAGATAGGCCAAATGTTTCAGATAGCAGAAAACTTGTGATTCTCATGAAAGTTTATGACAAATCTGGAGTCTAATAAACCTTTTTTTTTTAATGTTCTAGGGCAAAATTTCCCACAGCAATAATTGTGACCATCTGGAATCCCATGCCTAGAATTCAAATGAGGTCAAATATCTTCTTTTATTCACATGGATTATTTGACCACTTGAGATAAATGCACTTAAGTCTAAAACAGCAAGAAAAAAAAAAACAGAACTAGGTACAGTATTTCTATGTAAATATAGAGGCAACACCTACGGGGAGATGAGCTAAGTTTTATCTTAATCTTTAGAGGAAATTTATAGAGAGTAGAAGCATAAGTAAACAGACAGGTGTACAGGCACTTCAAAAGAAGGCACGGCATACAAAGACTATCTGACATAGGTAAGTAAGGATAAAACAAGGGTTCCATTACCCCTGCATGGCTCGGTAGTTGAGCATCAACCTAGGAACCAGAAGGTCATGGTCAGATTCCTGATCAGGGAACATGCCTGGGCTACAAGCTGGATCCCTCACAGGGGCTGGCAGAAGGCAGCCAATCAAGGATTCTCCCTCATCGTTGATGTTTCTATCTCTCTCTCTCCCTCTACCTTCCTCTATGAAATCAATAAAAATATATTTTAAAGAACATACAAACAAGGTCCAAATATTCATGGACTGAGAGAAAAAGAGAAAAAGTTCCCATATAGAGCTGAAATTGGGTGTTAAGGAAAATGAACTTGGTAAACCCAAAGTCAGATTTCTATGGGCCTTGTTAATGTACACATGGGAGTTCTGAGGAGGGGGAATTAAGCAGTTTGAAAATTTAGAGGCTCTGCAAAGATATGATGTTATACAAATACAATAGCATTGTAGTCACAGTCTACTCCCTTGGATATTATCAAAGCACTGCTATATCATTAAAGCTTCAAGGAATTGTTGTGAAGCTAAAAGTGATATAACAAACAAACAAACAAAAATCCTTGATAATCCAATAATGAATAAAATAGAGTCAATTTTAAAATGCTGAGTTTAATATTTCAAATAAATAGTTTTTAGGTCTGTCTGGTTATATTTTTAACTAGATATGTGATGGTGAAATTCCACACTTATGAGCTTTTCTAATGCAAAATTAAGTAAATAATAAACAATAGTTGTGCTTCTACATTATAAACAATTTTTGGAAATCAAATTAGAAAAATAGAGTTGGAATTTCTTGGTAATCTATAAGGTATTTTTATATAATATTCAATTTTCTTCTATTGGCTTCTAAAATAACTGCAAGGCAGATTAGTTGAACATTTCAACAAGCATTTACTGACATCTTGCTTTACCTTCTACTCTGCTAAACACTACAAATATAACAAAGAATAAGAGTGTCCCCCAACACTGAGAAAGTTTGAGCTTAATTTTAATATGATTTGAAAAATGACTTGTAGAAACATACTGAGATGTATTTAGATTATGACAGAAGACTCAAAATTCCTAAAGGAAGATCCACCTCAGTTACATTAAAAAACAAACAAACAAACGAAACAGAAACAGATTATTAATTGAGGAATAGGAAATAACATTTTAAATAAACAAAAAATATGAGAAATATAATTTAAGTCATAAACTGCTTGGTGTTTATTTGTGAGAACAGTGTGTAGTAAAATGTGTCATAGAAGCAGTTACTATAATTTGAGCATCACATGCTGAGTGGTATTCCCAACTAAGAAAGATGATGCAGGTGGGAACAGGTTTAAGTAAATGATTTTATGATTGCACTTTTACAGTTGTCATTTGACCGATGTAAAAAAGGAAGAAAAAAAATAGGTATCTATGCTCCACATCTGAAATTTCCAACCCAAATAGGCCACGCACTTCTCAATATTAAAATGTGTAGTTGTGTTTTTCTCTGGCTTACACATTAGCTTCCATGCAAGAATTTATTCCCACAAAACGTTTAATGGCTCCATGATCACACATACAACGAAAAAGTTTAAAGATACTATGTATTGGTTTTTCTATGATTATATTTATTGTTGCATTATATAAAATCAGAAATCCTGGGTGAAGGAGTTGATGTTAGAAGATGGTAACATTTATAATTACAAGCATTTGAAGTATAAAATACCTATGGGATGTCCCTGCAGATTTCATAACAGACTGTATGGTCTGCAACTCTAAAACTTAGAGGGAAGATTAGAAATAAGGATATATGTTTGGGAGCTTCCAGCATCAGGGAGAAAATAATGAGTCCATGTAAAATCCCACAGTAGAGGAAGTTGAATGAGAAGTTCAATGAACTAAAAACAAAACACTTAGAAAGCCACAGTGTTCAAAGGATGGGCAGAAGAACGAGACCCTAAAAACAGCTGAAGAACTGTTGTAGGGATAAAGAAGAACCAGCAGAATGTTGTGCATTTGAAGCCACAAAAGAGAGAATTTCAAGACACAACAAATGGTCAGCAATATCACATAAAATAGATAAGAAATGTATGAATTGGAGAGCATGTGACAGGGAGGCCATTGGGCCAAGATAATTAAAATCTCTGATATTAAAACTAAATGTAGTATGTTAAAAAGCAAGTGAGAGTCAGATTTGATTAAAAAACAACACACACAAATAAAACCTAATATTGCTTACTATAGACACATACAGCTGTGGGGGGGAAAGTACGCTTACAATTATGAGTACACAAAACACAGAGTTAAACCTTGTATTATTATTTATTAAGTATTGAATTACAACTGTTAACCTACTTTTGCCTAATGTTGAATAAAAGATAAGAAATGCTGAAACTGAAATGAAGAAAAAAATCAAACAAATAAAACTAACTCAAAGGAAGACAGTGTGGGCACACTAATGTCAAATAAAATGGACTTTAAAGCAAATAGCTTTATTTCAGACAAAGACAACATTAATGATTAAAAGGTTTAAAATAACAAGAAACATATAGTAGCAATTCTAAATGCTATGTACCATATAACATAGCTAACAAACATATAAAGCAAAAACTGACCTTTACAGAGTTCTATATTCACAATTGAAAACCAGGGTGCTCAGTGGTTAAGCATCTACACAGGAACCAAGAGGTCACTGTTTGATTCCCAATCAGTGCACATGCCCTGGTTGCTTGCTCAATCTTCAGTAGGAGTCATGCTGGAGGCAGCTGATCAATGATGTTTCTCTCTCATCGATATTTCTATCTCTCTATCCCTCTTCCTGCCTCTCTCTCTAAAAACCAATAAAAACATATTTTAAAAAATAAAATACACATGGAGCATTACAAAACTGATTCACATACTGGCCCAATATGCAATTGAAATGGATTGAAATAAAATAGTTGTGCTCTCTGATCACAGTGGAATTTAGTTACAAATCAATAGCATTAAGATAATTTTTTAAATACCAAATATTTGAAAATTAGATGGTACACTTTTAAATCAGTCATAATAAAAATTAGAAATTATTTTGGACTGAATATCAATGAACATTCAAAATGAGATGTAACTAAAGCAGTGATTATAAGAAACACTAGCCTTATAATCATGTAACTTAAAAATAGATAGGCAGAAAAAATTGTTAAATAAGCACTCATCACAAGAATTAGGAAAATATGTGCAATTAAACTAGGGAAAAAATAGAAGGAGGTAGGAAATATAAAAGGCAAGATGAACAAATAGTTTTAAAATACAATGGAGATAAACAAACAGGCATTAAGTTGTCTTAAAAATAATTAAATTTGGTAAACAACTGTGTGTGTGTATGTGTACACATGCGTATATGTAAGAGAATTTACAAATAAACAATGTCAAACTAGAGTTACATCACTGAGGAATCTATACTTTTTAAAACATCACAATGAGATATAATAAAAATTCTGTTAAATTATTTTCTATCACCCTTTATCCCTTCTCTGTGCTCTTCCACCTTCACACACCCCCTCCCAATAATAAAGGTATTGAATAATGTCTCAAATTGACACTTAAATAAATAGAATATCTAGATATTTTTCCAAATATCGAGTCACAGAGAGTTTCTACAATGAGTTCTAGTAAATTGAACACTAGACTTGTACTAACTCTTTCTGATAGAAAATTGAACACTAGACTTGTACTAACTTTTCCCAAAAAACAACCCCAAAAAACCTTTTCTTACTTTGTTTTGAGTCCAGCATAGGTTTTAAACCCAAAACTGTCAATAATACTATGAAGAGGGAAATCTTACTAACATCTATAATAATAAAAACATAATATGATAATTAGACCGGATGACCTTCTGGATGAAGCCAGAGCTATGAGGAAGGCCTGGGTCCCAGGTGCCAGAGGGAAGCCAGTGCCAGCACCTGGGGGAAGAAAGGCCTACTCTTGCACTCATGCATTGGGCCTTTAGATAAATAAAATAATCATAAACAGAACATTAACAAATAACATTCAGCAGTATATTAAGAAGGATACATACATGCATCATGATAAATCTGGGCTTATTTCAGAAATGCAAGGAAGATTTAACATTTGAAAATCAATCAATGTAGTTTACCAGACTGATAAAATAAAGGAGAAAAGTAACAATATCATCTGAATAAATACCAAAAAAAATTATCTGGCAAGAATCAATACCCATGGTAGAACTCTTAGCAAAATAGAAAAAGATTATCAATACCAAACATTGTCAAGGATATGAGTACATGGCAACTCCTACTCACTGGAGAAGTATAAATTGACAAAATCACTTTAAAAAACATCTTAAAAGTTTCTACTAAATTTGAAGAGAAACATATCCTATCCAATGAATTCTATCCACAAAAATCCTATGAAAAATACTGTAGTAATAGTAAAATATTTACATTTTTTATCTCTGAGATTGAAGATAAAACAAGGATCTCCAGTATCATCTCTGTATTCAATATTGTCCATTTAATTTTATAGAGTCAAAAGAAGCAATAATACTATCCTTAGTTGGAGATAATATGATTGCATTATTAGAAAATTACAAAAACCCCACAGGTAAATTATAGTAATTATTCTAGTTATAATTATACTTTAGCAAAGTTGTGGGATGCAAGTTTGTTATGTAAAACTCATTTTTTTTCTATAAACCAGCAACAAGTACATTTTTTTAAAAAAGCTGATTTAAAATGGCATAATTTACAAAAATACCAAAATTATAAAATATTTCAAAATGAATCTAACAAAATATCTAAAAGATCTTTATACAGAAAACTAAAACTTTATTGAAATGAATTCATGAATATGTAAATAAATGGAAATACCATTATCACTAATTAGAAAGTTCAATATTGTAACCATACCATTTATTTACAAATTGACTTAAAGATTCAATGTGATCCCAATAAAAATGCCACAAATACTTTTTATTGTGTGAAAATTGGCAAATAATTCTAAAATTTTTATTAGAAATCTAAGTGTCAAGATTGTCTGATACAGTCTTGAGGAAGAAGAAGCATAGGCAAAAACCTTTTTAAAACAGTATCAAGACTTGATATAAGGTTACACTAAGCAAATAACGTCGTATTGGCACAGGATAAATAAAGAAAATGGAACCAAATAGTAGTCCAGAAAAAAGCAAAGATCCAAGGAGACCCATAGGACATATTGTCATTGTAGAGCATTTGGGACTCTATGGTGTTGAGCAAATTGAATATTTGGATTTTAAAAGATAAATCTTGATCTATATCTCATGTAAGAAATCAATTCCAAATGTATCTCAGGTCTAAATGTCAAAATTAAAATCAAGTTTCCAAAAAGTAGCAAAGGACAATAAAATTTTAACCCTGGGCTCTACTCCTTTGATTTGCAGATGAAGAAATAATTAAGTACATCTGATGGACTCTTGCAGTGATTATTATGGGATTTTGTGCAAATTTCCTTAAGAAACTTTTACAAATGACTGTATCATTAGGAACTATGATCATTATGATCACTTGAATTTAGCCAATCATACTTTATTTTTTAATAATATTATTTAAGGGTAAGTTTATTAGGGTGTAAGTGAGAAAGTGGTATTTTAGTTGATGTCTATTGAGCCATTTAATGAGAAAAGCACATGGTTTTTGAGGTTTAGAAAATTTTCCACTCCTACAGCTTGCACAGCATTTAATTGGCACTTAACCTAATATAGAAAGTATAAAAAATTAAGTAGGCATTAATTAGGAACGCAAAATGTGAACTAGCCTTAAAAAGTTAATTATCAAATTGGTATAGCTATCTGTCAGCACACTCCCATAAGCATCCTGTTAAAGCAGTTTCATTTTTTTTTAATGTAATATGTTTCTCAGGACGTGATTACACATACAATATATGGTTGTAATTTTGAGTTAATTGCATAGCAGCTAGATTAACTTTTATATCATTACACTTTAATCAGTGTTTTTCATGATTAACGTTCATTTACATTTAAAGCTTCCAAGCTCTTCCATTGTCTCCACTCCTCCCTTCTTCAGCCCGGAGCTGACTTGACATATCACTACATTAAAGCTCTCTGAGGACAAACTTTTGCATTTCCTCAGTTTAGGTACCACAAAGAGGCTCATGTGAAACCATGAGAGTGACAGTATCTTTGCCACAATGTAATACTGATGACTGTAATTATCTTAACATATAGAGGAGAAAGGGTAGAAATTAGCTGGGGAAATCGCATAGCTAATAAGGAGAGTAGTTAATGCTCTATATCACTTTGACTTTAGTTTTATTACAACGGTAACTTTCAGAGAAAAATAAATGTATTTTTCTTTCTTACATGTGGCTTGAACAACAAGAAATACACCAGGATCGTTTAAACAAATCCTAATTTCTTATTAGCATATCATAAATAATAAATTTGACAATAGGTTAACAAAATAGCTCTTGCCCTGGCTGGTGTGGCTCAGTTGGTTGAACATCTTCCCATGAACAGAGAAGTCCCTGATTTCAATTTGGATTAGGGCACATGCCTGGATTTCAGGCTTGGTCCTCAGTAGGGGGCATGTGGGAGACTGCAGATTAATGTTTCTCTCCCTTTCCCTTCTTCTCTTTCTAAAATCAATAAAAAAACATATTGAAAGGGAAAAAATACCTCTTTTAGTAATAATTCTGAAGAATGCTAATACCAATTTAAATCAACCATTAAAAATTTTTGTTTTAATTATTATAAAAAGATGCATAAGTATTATATATATGTGTGTGTGTGTGTGTGTTTGTGTGTGTGTATATATATATATATATATATATATATATATAATTATTATTATTAATAAAAGCCTAATATTCAAATCGATGGAAGGGCAGAATGACAGGTTACCATGAAGTGCACAGACCACCAGGGGCCAGATGCTCAATGCAGGAACTGCCCCCTGGTGGTCAGTGAGCTCCCACAGGACAGCTCAGCCAATAGCCAGGTTCATGGCTAGAGGGCATAGCAGAGGTGATGGGACCTCGCCCACCTCCACAGCAACACCAAGGAGTAGCAAGCAGGTGGGCAGTAAGGAGCAAGGTCCTAGACTGTGGGAGGGTGCAAGGCAGGCCCTCCCATTGCACAAACTTTGTGCACCGGGCCTCTAATATATATATGATAAAAGGAATGCCCAGGTACATAATAATTACCTTTAAATAGCTGAAGCACTCCACCCAATCCAACTCTCAAATTTCTCTGCCATAGTTGCTATTTTCATCCAGTGTTTTAGTTTCATTATACATTATACCACATATTTTGGTCTTAATTCCTGCCTATATCACAAACTGCCTATCTGGATTCATTTTCTTTTGCATGAGACATTCCTAAAGTTAAGATCTTTTGGTAGCAAACTGTGGCTTTCACTTTTGTTTGCCTAAAAATTGTCTTTATTTTTGGTATCATTCTTACAAATTATTCTTCCTGTGGATATAATTCATAAATGACAATTACTCTAACAACTCTCCCAGTTAGCACACTATTTCATGGTCATCTGATTTCCATTGTTGCTGACAAAAATTCAACTATTAGTGTGACTACTGCTCAAGTAATCTGCTTTTTAAATGTTTAATTTATAAACTTCTCTTATTTGTTAGTATTCTGCCACTATGTGGCATTTGAAAACCCACCAGTTCTTTCATTGATTCCTCTAATCATTTCAAGTCCTGAAGCTTCTCCTCTAGGAGAGTCCTTAGGAAGGACACAAAGAACAATATCCCATTGGTTCTTGAATATTCATATTGGTCTATTTATGGCCCTTAGAAGCCAAGGTCATTTTGGCCAGACATAAAATCCTAGCTCACATTTTCTTTTCCTTTCTTGAGTATCTTAAGTTTGTTACTCCTTTGACCATTAGCATAAAGCATGATGACAATATAGTTTGTTTGTTTTTACTATGACTTAGTCTTATTTTCATCTAAGTGTCCTAATATTGTATTTCTTTGTTTTTAATGTCCAAAGGGAAAAAAACCAAAGTCTAATAGTTGTATGCACTAAATCTTGGTATTGGCTCTTTTGACTCAGTTTTCCAAGGTACCTAATGGGCATTTCAATATGGTTCGTAGAGTGATTTTGTGATAGGAATATTTCTGTGAAGCAGATTTTTTATTATTTGTTCTATTATATTGTTTTGGTTTTCTTTTTCAAGAACACTTATTCATATATTGGTCTTTTCCATTTATTTTATATCTCTATCACTTTCTCTAAAAACTTCTTAACTTTCTAAAATATCTGCTTGCTTTTCTTAATGCATTGCTATTGTGTCTATTCTCTTTTATGACCCTTTTAATTTAGTATTTTTTCCATACTTTTTAAATTTAATTTCTGATACTCTTCTTTAATCCTATCACATCTCTTTAAATCTCCCTTTTTCAATTGCATCATTTTTGAATTTTTCTTATTTTGATATGTTTGTTTTTAAATTTTTCATTCTTAATTTCTTTTATATGCACCTTATTGGTATATGATTAATATACACAAACTATACATATTCAATCTATACAACTTTATACTGTTAGAGATAAGTATACATTCATGAAACTATCACCATCCATGATTCTTGACAATGAAATCTCACAGAATGACATGCCCAGAAAACTGCAACCTAATATTATTTTTAAAATATTTTTATTGTTTTTTAGAGAAAGAAGAAGGGAGAGTGAGTGAGTGAGTGAGTGAGTGAGTGAGTGAGTGAGAAATATTGATCAGCTGCCTCCTGCACATTCCCTTCTAGGGGTTGAGTCAACAACCCTGGCATGCGCCCTTACTGTCTTTAAACTTTCTGGATACTGCATCTCCTGTTCCTTCCAACTCATTTACTACAGTCCAAGTCTGGCCCACCATCCATTTTCATAAATAAACTTTTATTGGAATATAGTCCCATCCATCGGTTTACCTACTGCTTTTAAAAACGCTCATGTGGCCATGGCACATCTAAGCGGTAATGACAGGGACTGTATGGCTCACAAAGCCTAAAATATTTACTATCTGACCCTTTATAGAAAAAAAATGTTATCAAAACCCTGACTTAATCATCTCTGTTTCCCTTATTGTCTCTGTCTTGGTTAAATTTGATTAAATTCCTAGAACTTTTTCCATGTTAATGTTTGTACTGAAAGAGAATTTTAGCTTATTAGTTTTGAAACCTTATACCATAGAGCTCATACTGCTCAGCACATTCCTCCATTACACAGTCCATTGGCTTTTATCTGTGAATTTGATTCTGTGGAACCCCCTTCAGTTTAGCTGCTCTTCTCAGATTGATGTGTTGCTTCCTGTTTGCTTCCAGTACCTTTCAAATTGTTACAACTATAATTCTCCTTAGAATGGCAGTTGGTTCCAGCAGAGCAGTTAGTTCCAGTTTCTAGTTTTCTCAAGACATTCCCTGCTCTCCAGGCATCATGTGCTGAGTGTTTTTCTATCCCAGCACCTATGAGTTTGAGTCCCAGCTCGATGGGGTCCATGCACCAAGGTTTTAGGTGATTACATCTCAACTTCTTCCCTTCATTTCCCCGACATTTAAAACGGGGTGATAATAGCTGCTTTTCAAAGTGGCTTACACTTCCTACTTGTTATTTTGTATTTTCAGACCTTCAGTACTGTTTAACCAACTTCTTATGTTGTATTTTCTTTTTTTCACTAACTGATGACCTTATTATCCTGACAGAACCTTGATTAATGCCAGCATTAAAATCTGTGTTAGCAAAGATTCTTTTAAGTGGGAGCTGCTGTATAATGGTGATAGGTATGCAAAATATTATGAGAGAAATTTGTTAGCACTTACCAACATTTAAATATGCATGCTTTGATTCAGAATTTTATTCCAAATAATCTGCCCCAAAGAAATATACGATATATGCATAATGATATAAATATGTACATCTTGTGCATATTTTAGCTTTTGAGAAAGTAGAAAGGAACTAAATATGCATAAAAGAAGAGTTTTAAATAAAATATAAAGCATCAAATTTCATGAAATGCTATGCAACAATTAAAAAGAATGAGATAAACCTACATAATGATCAGGACCAAACAATGTATATACTATGCTTCTATTTGCTTATAGATATGTGTAATATATTATAAATATATATACTTTTATTATATATACTATATATAATATTATATATATATATATATATATGTGTGTGTGTGTGTGTGTGTGACTAGAAAAAGACATATATATAAATATATATATGACTAGAAAAAGACAAGAAGCTTCAGCCTGGATTATGAACAGGGATTAGCTCTGTTGAGGAAATTGAGAATGTGGTTGATGAGAATGTGATTTGGTATGAAATGTTCACAGTGATAATTTATTCATGTGTTATTTATATAATAAACAATCAGTATCAAAACAACAACAAAGGATTAAGCCTTCTAAGGAGCTTGGAGGAAAGAGGTGTTGACTCTCTAGAGGGAAAGTAAGAGATGGAAAGCTAAAAAACAAGAATAAGCAAACACTGACAATTGTTAATGAAATTTTATTTGGAATTCTTCGTTTACACTATTCTGAAGTCTGACTCACAGTAGTGCATCCAACACATATTAATGCTGTATGATTATATTATGTTGCCTTCATGTGTAAAAGAAGTGAGAAATGGGCTAAGTATTTTTTTTTAAAATAAAAGCTGAAGAAAGGGATATCTGAGAGGGGAAAAATGAATCCAATTACATTCTGAAATGTTTGTTTCAATGTTAAGAACTTCATTGATTCAGTCCTTTATTTCTTTATGTTTTTGGTTTCAAAGGGCAGAAAATATATGTGCTTTCAAATTTTCATTTCACTTTTTTATTATGAAATTCCAAAAATTTACCATTTTAAGACTTAAACCCATTTAAGGAGCCATTAGAATTATCCAAAACATTTTGTTAAAATGAAAAGTATGATTCTACTTCATGCTTCATGAAATGATTTTTAAAATGGAAAAATATAACCTGCATATAAAAATAGATATTATAATAGTTGCTGTCTGGAATAAAGACATTTAAGACAGTTTCAATTAGATTGCACTCTTTCAAAAGGCGTCTCATTTGGGTATCTGAAACAAATTGTAGTCTGTCTGATATAAAGATGTTCTAAGGAGTGCAAAGATTATTTGAGGTGAAATGACTGGATTTAAGCCAATGCAAATCTTTTGATTGTCTGAGGAAGAATCCTTTCAGAGTTGAGCAGCTAATCTAAATGCACCAATCACATTGCTGCTGACAAATTTTACTAATAACCAGTGTGAAGAAAAGCTCTTGACTGGTGAAGATGTACCCAATAAACACTGAAAAAGCAGCCATTAAACTGACGCCTGAGAGTGACTAGTCAACAGCACTTTAGAATTAGGTACATTACTATAAGTATGCCTGACATTTTCCATCTCTTTTCTAATGCAAAGCATATTGCCTTTATCTCAGCACTACACTGTTTCTGTAGAATATTCCTCTTCTATAACTTTATTGCTTTCATAAGGAAATGTTAATGATGTTACTTCAAAATACCTATTTAATTTGAACTCTCTGAGAATCATCTTGCCTTCTGAAAAAAAAAAGTGTATACATATGCAATGTATATACCAAATTATTAGAAATATTTAACATTAGAATTGTTTTTATCTTTGAGTAATCAGATTATAAATCTTTTATTTCCTTCTTTCACTTCAGATTCTCATTGCATTTGCAGATAACACACATTACTTTTATATCAGAAAAAATAAGTGACTAGAAATTATTTTTATTAAATACAGCATTGATGTTTCTATCTCTTCCTCTCCCTCCCCAAAATCAATAAAACAAACATACAAACAAATAAATAAATAAAACATTCATTTGTGTGTATAGCCTTATACCAATATTTTTGGTTCTTTCGTGTTTTATTATTATTATTATTATTGACACTATAACAACTATCCTCCATTTTCCCCCAACCTTTACCCACCCTCCACCCATCTCCCATTCCCCCTTTTCCAAGTGTGAATTAAAAAGTTTTCATGAGAGAAAAAGAAGTTATCTTACCTATTATGAATCTAAGCTATGTTGCTTAGTAATTGACTGCTGGAAGTGTTTTTATAAGAGCTTATGAATTTTGTACTGATTCATAATACTTTTCTGTATAAAGGATTTTCCTTCATCTCTTAAGCACCTGAATTTGGCCTCTGTTGGAAATTTTCTTCTATTGGCACTATTATTATACTGGTGTTCCTCTCAAAATTCACATGTTGTAACCCCAATGTGATGGTATTTGGAGGTGTAGTCTTTGGAATGTGACTAAGATTAGATGAGATCATGAGGGTAGAGCCCTCCTGATGAAATTAGTGCTCTTACCAAAGGAAGAAGAGATATGAAATATTTCCCTCTCTGCCATGAGTAAATTCAAGGAGATGGCTATAAGCTGCCCAGAAAGAGGGTTCACATCAGGAGCTGAACTGGCTGGCACACTGATCTTGCTTTTCCAGCCTCCAGAATTATAGAAATAAATGTTTGCATCTAAACTACCTAGTCTGTGGTAATTCGCTGAAGTAGCATGAGGTAAGATAGCATTGTAGCCTCTTTCCATCTTTTTAACCAATACTAACTTCCCTTTACCCCAGGAACACCAGCCATGGAAGATTTGGTACAATTTGTGATTGAACTTGACCTGGAAGACATAAAATTTATGTTATAGCAATTAATGAATTACCAAAGAGCATTACATAAAATTTTTCACACCGAATAAGAAATTGGCATCATTGCCAACAAAATATCGGGGAGAAAATGTGGTACTATAGAAATCACGTAAAACTGTGACCCAGCCCAATTTGTGAGGCTCAGTGAGCACTGACCCTTGCACCAAGAGGTCACCAGTTCAATTCACAGTCAGAGCACATGCCCAGGGTTGCAGGCTCAATCCTTGAGATTGAAATGGAGGCAGCCAGTCAATGTTCTCTCTTATTGATGTTTCTATTTCTTTCTCCCTTTCCCTTCCTCTCTTCTTCCCTCTGGAAAATCAATAAAAACATATTTTAAAAAAATAGTTACTAAAGGTAACAAGTTCTGTTTTTTATTTTTGTTGTTGTTTTACAGCTAGCTATCTGACTCTGAGAAAGTTACTGAAATATTCAGACCTCTAATTTCCCCACTTGTGAAATAGAGGATGGATTAAATAAGTAAATTTTCTTCCAGCTTTATAAATCTATAATTTTCTCCATGCAGTTAAGAAATTCTCAATCAACAAAGTAAACAGAAGAAAAAATTAAAACTATCCTCTACTGCTCAGGAGTTGATTTTATTTGAACAAAACAAATCAAATATCATGAAAAATCAAAGAGTATGTCTCTAATATTTCATTCCACAATTGTCAGAGCATGTATTCATGTCTATCTCTGCACCAAAATCTTACATAAGAATTTATTTTAAAAGGAAAGGATATAGCCTGGGATATAATGGAAGCCTATTGCTCTGGCTTATATATAAAAATAAGGTTAAATGCTTACCTTTACCTCCTGCTCTGACATATTATACTAATTTGTGATACCATTTATCTGTACCCACTATTTCCTTTTGTGTCATATCATTATTTCATCGTGGATTGGAGAAATAAATATGTTGTGGAAACTTTCTGTACAGATACTTATTTCCTTTTCATTTCAACTTAAGATATATAGCTTCATAAAATATTTCTGAAAGATGGTAGCCTTTAAATTGCACCCATTTTCCTGAGCCACCAATGGACTAGAAAGATTTGATTTTTTATACGTATATATTATGAAAAGTTATTGTGCTGTTTTTAATCCTGTATGATTTCTTTTTTTCTTCCCTGTCTTCTTTGTAAGCAGGTATAATAAATGACATCCAAACCAATGATAAATGTCTATGTGCATATTATCCAAGTATCTTTGTATCTTTCAATAACTACCCATATGTCCGTGAACAACAGATCTGAACAGTAAGTAAATAGATAAAAAGTAATGATTTAGGAAATAATATGTAATAGTTGGCTATCTGTATAGTCATAGTCGATACCATAATACATTAATAAAAGAATCACAGCTGTGATTGATGAAAGATATTCCAAAGCATCTGCCAGACATGGTTCCACCAATTAGCAGAATAGTTTTAATTTCAATCTAAATTTTTTCAAATTAATTCCATTGGCAATGAGAGAACATTCAGTAATTTTCAAACAGAAACATATACCAATGTGATAGTCTATGAGGATCTGGGAAGACAGAGAAGTTGCTAGTCTGTGCCAGGTGTTCTTGACAAAATTGATCCTTTGGTAATAAATTTGAAATCTCAGTTCCTATTTCGAAACTTACTCATCATCAAACAGAGTTTTAAGTAACTTTTGCAAATATAAACTTTTACTTGAATTCTAATCAGCTTGTGTTATTGTTTCTACATTCTTTGAGTTAATATAACCCAAAATTCTTGCTGGAAAATCTGACAGTGACAATTTCCATCCCCACACTAATCCAGACAGAACTTGGCATGAAATCTCTAAGCTAAGGGAATGACTGGGTCCTGGCTTTGGCATCTGACCACTAGTGGGCAGTCACAGCCCTTGGTTCTGAGGAAATGTCATATCTCAGAGGGGAACTGGGGTCAACCATTTCAGGGGCAGTTTTTTCACTGCTTAATCCAACCTGGCTGATTTAATGATACAGAGTGTAGATTTACTGCCTCTGTCCCCTGAGTACTGAGCCACCACCTTCAGTCTAAATGTAATTCCACCTGGTAATTAACTGTGAAATATTGAGTGGCCAATGTCTGACCTGAGTGTTTGTGCCAAGTAAAAGTTTCCCTTGCATTTTTTCTTCTTTCTCGTTCACTGCCAGCTTGTGTATATGTGTGTTTTTAAGTATTAACTCTCATGGAAGCACATGCCTATTTAAAATTCCCAGACGATGAGTCAGACCCATTCAGTGAGGTTCCTGGAGAGTCACATGATATGGTTTGAAGAAATTTCACCTTATGAAAGGTTGAAAGGGAAGAAATCAGAACAGCTTTTTTCAGATTTATATATAGGTGTACATCTACACATATATGCGTATGTATATTTGCATATATATTTTTGTGTGTATAAATATTTATACATAATTTTCCATTGGTATGCACAAGAGAAACAAACAGAAAGACACATACATGTTGGAAACAATTATCTGTTTTTTTTTGTGGGTTTTTGTTTTGTTTTGTTTTTTAAATATCTGGTAGATATTTTAAAAATTGTGATCTGATAATTCATGCTTCTTTGAAACAAAAGAAAGCAAAAGCCCTGTAGCCAGACAGGTTGCCCATGGATTTCAGTTAAGTATCTACCCCTTGGATTAAGAGAAGTGAGACTAAAAATTTGATTCCAATATGATAGAGAGCTAGCATTGCTGAGAATTAGGATATTTAAGTTGTTTTATTCACTATTCTGATAATATGCTTTAGGCTTATCTGGGTCTCTACAAATAGCTGTATTATAATCCTTACTTTATTTCAAGTCAGTTTGATGCTTCATTGTACTACTAACAAATCTTGTGAGTTTGAACAATAGAGTGGGCTGCCACTTGTTAATAAATCTAAATCATAGTGATGTTGAAGCTTTTCAAATTAATTTCTCTATATAATTTCTCAAAGTTTAAACTCATTCTAGGAGTGATTTTTGGAATGGAAAAGCCTACTTTGCTAATGAACTCTAGCTATAGGAGGGATTGAGTCACTTCTCATGAAAAAAATTATTAAATATTAAGTATTCTAAAAAAAAATATCCTGCCCCAGGATCAGTGTGGCCAGATGTCAATGAGTTGGAGAGTTTCTTAGAAGAAAGGGGTTCTCTTCACAATATTGTGAGAGCACATAGCATTTTAAGGACTATCTTGGTGCTCTAAGCTATCATGGAAGAAGTAACACCAACTAATTGGCTGGATTCATTCATTTAATAAACATTTGTTGAGAACATACTATATGCCAGGCATTGCTAGATGCTTGAGATTCAAAGAAAAGTATAATATGGTTCCACTTACAAGTACTCCCAGTTTGTGGGATGAGTGTTACATAAGCAAATAGCTATATTTAAGGAATGTGGAAAGTACTATGAAAACACAGGTGCAGGAATGACTAACTTTGTCTAACAGAATGTGATAAAACTTAACAGAACAGGTGACACTTGATTCAGATCCTTACAGATAAGTAGGAAATAACTTGCTGAAACTAAGTAAAGCAGAGGGAAAAAATATTAAGTTGAGGAGGGGGATTTGGAAGAGAAAGGCTTATTAAAGGCATAATTTATGACTAGCCAGAACAAGTCTGTACTTGGAAGCCATGAATGTGCTATTCATTTAATTCTTTATTCTGGGCTATTCCAGAAGCTAAACATGTTCTAGAGGAAGGTTGATTTAGGCTTTCTATCATCCATTCTCTGTTTCTGTCTCTGTCTCTATCTCTGTCTCTGTTTCTGTTCTCTTTCTCCTGGTCTGATTCCCTCATCATTAGCCTTGAATCGTTCTCCCTTAAAGACTGGCACCACTCTCCAATTGGACACTACAGTTTCATGACACCATACTAATTGACAGCCCAGATTTACTGCTATTGTAGGGAGGATCTTATTCTGCCTAACGGATCCAATGCACTGTGGTCAGGAATGGAGTCACAGTATGAAGATATGAATGGAGTTAGCAGGCTATGCTGACTCCAAAAGTCATCAACTATATATGATAATCCCAGCTTGGACACACCAAGGGAATTTGGATGTATAATATGTCACAGATGCTTTTTGAAGATTGACAATTTAAATTTGCTGAGAGGTATCTTCTATGATATTTACCTCATTTGATAACTATTTCTTGGGTTCTTGGGAAAAAGGGGGGGGACGAGGGAGGGTTGCTGGCATGTCCAAGAAAGTATATATTTTTTTCATGAACAGGAAAATAATGGGTTGAGTGATAGAACTGGAGTAAACATGGGGATTTGTGAATTATTTCTTTCCTCCCCCCCTCCCTGCCCCGGTGGTTACTATCTTTAATTAAATAAAGAAACCAATTACACTAGGGTTAGCTGTAATGCAAAAGTTACATAGAACTGGAAATAACTTCTTTGGAATCAATTCCTTCCTGTGGTCTGAACACGAAAAGTAAGTGTCAATAGGTTCTGAGGCTCATATATAAGTAGAGGCTGTAAGTAACCAAGTAACTAGAATTTCTCCCAACATATTTCTCTCTTGGGAAGTTAATGTAACTGGTGATATAAGTGAGACCTTGAGCTTTCTTTTATTTTTTTGTTATTTTAATTCTCAAATTATTTAAATTCCTTATATCAAAGCTGGTTATCAGGTCTTAAGAAAATTGACTGTTCACTATGATTTGAGTTACTTTGTGGAAATTATTGATAAATACTTTGATTCAACAGTTCCATGAATCTGTTAGTTTCTAGACTTTTAAAATTATTCTGAATTACAATAATTAGCTCAATTTTTTTTATTAAAACTAGTTTTTATAGAGCTGGTCAGGTAACTCATTGGTTAGAGGACAATCCCAATATTCCAAGGTTGTAGGTTTGATCCCCAGTCAGAGCACACGCAAGAGCCAATGAGTAAGTGCATAAGTAAGCGAAACAACAAATCTCTCTCTCTCTCTCTCTCTCTCTCTCTCTCTCTCTCTCTCTCTCTCTCTCTCCTCTCTCTCTCATTTGAACCACTTTCTCTTTCTTTCTCTTAAACCAATAAACAAAAATTAAAATTAAATTAGCTCTTATAATAAATAAACTCCCAAGTATTGGTGGTTTATTGCTTCCTCAGTTAAAGTCCAAAGTGGGTGTCCTGA
This sequence comes from Vespertilio murinus, assembly GCA_963924515.1. Lineage (NCBI taxonomy): Eukaryota > Metazoa > Chordata > Mammalia > Chiroptera > Vespertilionidae > Vespertilio > Vespertilio murinus. Next base: position 70,541,540 of record OZ004706.1, read on the forward strand.
CTGCCAGCTGGCTCATCTCCGTGTTTTAGGAAGCTCATCCCATTCCAAACGGAGGTTCTACCATAGTCCACATTAGTTTCCAAGGTCACTGTGAAAAGAGGAAGGAATGTAGAGAATTACTTGCAGGAAAATGTTATGGGCCAAGCCTAGCAATGGTGAACATCACTTCCACCCGTACATATTAAATTGGCCAGTAATCAGTCATATAGTTGTGCATAATTGCTAACTTAGCTGTATCTCCCCCCACCCCCACCCCCACCTCCAAGGGGGAAAAAAAAGAAATGAGCTAAAACTAGCTGCTTTCCTCATGAAGTTCTTGGAAAAATCTCTCATAGTGCTTACCTTGTAATGACTAATAATAAAAAGTTGTAACTTTAACATAAGTTGATTTGAAAAGTAACTCAGCCAAATTTAAATCCATTGTATAGTTAAATTACTAGGACAACGTGCTTGTTATGCTTTTGTTTTCGAGAATCCAAATAAGCGTTGAATAGCTTAAAAAATGCACACAACACTTTGACATTTAATTGGAAGTTGGGTTCCAAACTCTTGGGTTGTGTATTGTTATCCACAAAGAGAAATAGAAATCTTCTAAATTTCCTATCAAGATCATTGTGTGTTTTTTTAATTATTTAATTTATTGTTCCTTGTTTTATAAATGAAATACTCCTGGAAATTTTCAACAAAATACTTCATTTTTCTTAAATAAAATGAGAATTTATGCTTAATTATTATTTTAGTTATCATTGTGCCTATTGTTACATTCTGGTCAAATTTACAACACATGTTTTCTCATATGCTTTATATAATTTTAGAATATATTTAATAATGTTCCCAAAATGTTTCACTTTCTGTGGTTCTGGGAAACTACACTTATATTTCTTCAGATTTTTATGTTCCAGTAGTCCTACTGTTTTTTTTTTATATTTGTAAGAAATTATGGTAAAAATTAATTTTGTAGGTTGGTAAAAGAGGGAATGCAGTGGTATAATTGTTTGTTTTGTTTTTGTTTTTAATCAATTCCAGTCCATTGGATTTTTTATCTGTACTTATCATTATAGACTCTGGAGGAAGTTTAAAGTTATGATTTGAATCTTGGAAAAAGTTGTCAGATGAAATCTTGGAACACCCAAGAAATAACACAATGCCACGGAGTTAATATGATTGATGATATCATAGTTCATTTTTAACAGATGTCAAAAGAAGGGAAATCAAGCTGCTATTCCACATACTGAGCCCTTGTTCACTTAACAGAAGATCTTTATAAGAAAATCATAATTCACTGGGGTAGGTGATGGGCATTTGGATTACTTTTGGACTTTCAATGAAAAAATACATATCCTAAAAATCATAATTTTTAGAAAAGATGCTTACATATCCCTTTATTTCCTTGTCTTTATATTTAATCATGATGTTTAGTTTGATATTTGTGGATAAATCTAGTTAGGGGAAGTTTCTTTTTAGTAATAGGACCATATTTGCAGAACTCTAAAACTCTCATCTATATCCAGTCTTAAAATGAGTTTTCCAATATGTAACTGCCAAATGAAGTCCCAATTTCCAACTGTGTGCTGATTGGGAAAGAGTATAGGTGACATTTTTAACAATGTATGCATGTAAAATAATTTGTGGAAAGCAAAAGAAAAACAATTATAACTGAATTTGGTTGAAGAAGATGTTTTGTTTCTTCCCTGAATTCAACTCTCTATTGAATCAGATTATTTTTCCAAGTATATTGTAGTATGTGCTGACCACCTCCAATGAAAGGGCAAAGCAGTAGGATAACTTATCTCCAAAATATGTTCATCAGCATTTGTGTATCCCTTTCCTGTGTCAGCCCTCACACCAGCTTTGGAGGTATAGACAAGCTTCAAATATACCATGGTTCCTATTCTAAAGTGATTTCAGGGAAGTAAGAAGTTCCACAAAAGGGAATGAGTACTGGTCCTCCATCAAACATCTGAAGAATTTCTTAGTTTTGAAGCATTGTCTCCTCCCAAATTTGATGTTTATTGGTGAACTCTCAGGCCTCTGCAGGTTGGCATGTTATGTTTGATATCATGGGTGTATTCCCCTGATTTCGATTTTAAAATTAAAACTCAGAAATCATTTTTATACTAAACACACATTTGCATAAACCCAGGGGGGGAAAAACACACCAATAATTAACTTGGATTTACTTTGATTACCAGAAGAAGATACAATACTATTAATTTAGTTGAACAAAGGGGAGCAAAAGATTTTAGACACCATGTCTTATTTTAAATTGAAAATAGTAGGTGAGAATTTAGTTCTGGGGAAAAAAAAATCCTTGAGTATTGTCAAAAAATGCTGACTGAAATGCATTTATATGTTTAACTTTGCGATGTCAGTGGTCTTTAGCAGGGGTCAGCAAAGTTTTCTATGAAGAGCAGTAAATATTTTAGAATGTGCAGGCCACAGGTCTCTGTCACAACTACTCATGTGTTCATGTATTGTCTATGGCAAGAAATCAGCCACAGACAATACAAGAACAAATGAGCATGACTGTGTTCCAGTAAAAATGTATTTACTCAAACAGGCAGCGCGTGGGGTTTAGGTTGTAGGTTGTCAACCTCTAGTGTTTAGCAGCCCTCAATTCATGACTTAACTGCAATTCCTCTTCTCTCAGAGAGTTTTAGGAATTATTCTCAAATTATTCACAATTTTAGCATTTAATTTATAATACGGCATAAAATATTTCCCTCCATTTGTTATGAAGAATATGATCCATAAACCTGTCATCTTCTCTGGGCCTTGTTGAGGACAAGGAGAGCCTGTAGTAATTGGGAAATTACTTCATCTGTCAACTTTCAGCTGAAGAACTTGAAGCAAGAACATGGTGTTTAGGTCCCGCAAGATGCTCTATTTAAAAGGACATTACCGAGAAGCCTAATGTTCAGTACTGCTGGGGACAGTCTTGAAAATAATGACCTACTTTTCCTGAGCAAAGCCATCTCTGAATGAGGATGATGTCCACAAATGAGGTCTCATAAAAAAATATATAATTAAACAGTGATGATCCTCAGAGTGAAAGAGCTTTGAGATAATGACTACAGTGGCACACATTGTACCCACAAGAACAAGATGTCATAATTATATATTTGTAGGTTGATTTAATCTGACAGAATTCTTAGCCACAGTGAACTTGGTCTGTCGGTGCATAACAACACAGCCTGTGTGTTCTACAAATGAAGCTCTATGTATCTTTTATAAACTTACACATGTCAGTTAGCAAACTTCCTAATCTAACTGGATATTCTTATCAATGGAGGTCCAGTAGAAGCCTTCATCTGCTGTGACATAGCATTTATAAGTCATCCTCTTTATTTAATTAAAGCCTTTTAAAAATTCTCTGTGTACATTAAGGTGTTTTTTTGTGTTTTTTTTTTCATTATCTGCTTTTTGAATGATGTTCTCTCACTGCAGAGTCTTAATTATCCTATCTTTTCAAGAACCCCTCACAGATAAATTAGCAGGTAGCTGTTTTGGGTTGTCCTTCACAGTTAATTGAGGAGAGACAAATGAGTTTTATCAGGAGTTGGCCAATGAAAGCCCTTGGGTCAAATCCAGCCCATCACCTATTTTTGTATGGCACACAGCTAAGAACAATTTTTATATTTTTAAATGGTTGGGGAAAATTAAAAGCAGAATTTTGGGACCATTGAAAATTATTTTGGAACAGAGCCACGCTTATTATTTTTTTTAACAAAACCATATTGCTGCATTCATGCTACAATAGAAGAGACAAGTGGTTGCAATAGAGACAATAAAGCGATCCAAGCCTAAACTATTTACTCGCTGGCTCTTCACAGAAAAAGTTTGCCTACCCCTGTACTGCATAAACATGCATGTTTCTCTTTTCACTTTTTATTCTAGTGTGTTATCTCCTTCCCTTCCTAATTTCTACTTTTTCCTTGATTTTTGGTTGTGGTGGGTATTCAAGGATAGAAGTAGGAGCTTAGGCATAAGGGCCCAATTATGAGTATGGCAGTGTACCTTAAATATCCTTGCATCTATATCCTGTAAAATGCTGAGATCAACCTAGATACTCATTTCTCAAAATGGATAACATTTATATAGTGCTTTAAAATTTATAAAGCATTGTAACATGCATTGTCTGACTTGATCCTACATAGTGGTGTATTCTCTTTGAAAAGGAGAAACCTAAGGTTCAGACATGTTAATTGAATTTCCAAAAAACATGCAAATAATCAGTGATAGAGAGCAGACTCTAATCTAGACTTTGAATCTTATATTACTTCTACATTGCCACCCTGCCTCAGAAAGTAAGAGATATAAACAAAAAATATCTGATCTGACAGTTATTCTTGTCTAAAAATCAAGCACAAAGCTCGTGTGAAATGGATCTGGGAGAACTTCTCCCATCCCTGTCATTAGACATAAATCAGTAAGAACTGCAGGATGGGGTTCATCTCTATATATAGAAGTAGAAGAGAGAAGTTTTGTGTACTTTCATAGCCAGAATAAGTCACACATCAAAGAAAAAAGAATTAAAAAGTAAAACTATGAAGATTTAGGAAGTAAAATAACCAGTATCCCTAATTCCACCATGGACCACTAAAACCATGCAGACCAACTCTTATGTCTCCCCCAAATTCATGTGTTGAAATCTTTACTTCCAGTGTTATGAAATTAGAAGGTGGGACTTTTGGGAGGTAATTAGGTCATGGAATGGAGCCCTCATGAATCAAATTAGTGCCCTAATAAAAGAGAACCCAGAGAGCCTCCTTCTTCAGCCATGTGAGGAAACAGCAAAAGCACAGGGCTGACTATAAACCAGTAAGAGGATTCTTACCTGACAGTGAATCTGCTTACTACTTGATCTTAAACGTTTTAGCCTCCAAAACTATAAGAAATAAATTTATGGGTTTATAAGCCACCCATTCTATGGCATTATGTTATACAGCCTACAGTGATCTCTTGAAAATTCAAATCAGTATCTTGTAGAATAAGTCCAAATTCCCAGGAGGGTTCCCTTTTGCCTTCTCACTCTTCTCTCTCCTTTCCAAATTATCTCCTATTGTTTTCCATCTCATTCAACTCATTCTAGCCACAATGGTCATATTGCAATTGATGAAGACTGCTCATTTCTACCCTTGCTGTTCCATGGTACTGGAGCATTATTACCCAAGATCTCAGGATTTGCTTTTTCCCATTATGAGAGCTCTACTCAAATGGCAACTTGTCTTCAGAGACAGTCTTTGACAACTTCACCCATCTCTCTTTATTCTGGTACCCTATTTGTTTACTTTTAGCATTATCCTCCTCTAAAATTATCTTATTTACTTATTGGTACAACTCCTTGATATCTATCTTCTTCCAGTAGCATGTGAGTTCCTTTGGCACAAGGATTTTGCCCATCTTTTTCAACAACTCCTAAAACCCTGTATGATACAGAGTACACATTCAACAAGTGGATGGAGAAGTCAAATTGTGAGGTTTTTGAAATATATTTTTATACCCTTGATGGTAAGACAAAGCATATTATTTCAACCAAAAGACATAATATGACATATCTGTCAAAAATAGGGTAATAATTATATGAAACAATGTAAGAAGTAAAATCAAGACAAATCTGTAAAAAAAAATTAAATTCTGTGGGGAGAGAGATTGTCTATAGCAATTTTAAATATTTTTACAAGCAAACATTTTTCCTTGATATCTGTTTGAAGCCTTAGCTTTTCAGAGTTTCACCCTCTTTGTATTTCAAGGTAAGTAGGGATTAATAGGTGTCTTAGATTTCTAAATATTCACTTTTTAAAGATAGAGGGCATGGAGCTACCTGAGCAGAAAGCTGAGAAACCTCACTTAACCAGCTCCTACTGTAGTTTAACTCCTTCAAGGAAAACACATGTTGACTTCCCCCAAATATTAATAATAGCAAGCTTTTCAAATATTAACTCATCAGAGTCATCAGTGGCAAATGGGAGTACCTGAAATTTTATTTGTGTGTATGTGGTGGGTGACTCGATTAAAAGTTATATTTAAACACTTCTTAAATAAGCATTGTTAAAGAAATTGAAGGTTCTAAAGCTGGACAGTACTTTTAAAACACCATATCTGAACTGAGCAAACTCATTTCTGTACATGCCTTTTACACTAACAAATATATAACTTTATCAAACTTTGCAATAGTCAAGAGGAGTGGTGTTTTAAGAATGCATGGCTCAGTTCTAAGATGTACATGAGGATGGAGTCGAATTATGCCTCAGACATGGTGATTTACTGGACCATGGAAAGCACATTTACTTCAAGGGGACAAAATGTGCTTAGCATGCATCATCAGGAAACTTAGAAGGGATACTTTTGAAAATAATCCAAATCAACTATACCACAGTGGGATCAGGCTAGAGAAGAGATTAGTGGCTGAAATAGTCAATGTGGAGATGATTGCTAAGAAAAGCTTTAGTTTGCATGATTTTGTAAATTTGTCAGGATCACTCTAAGGCAGAATTGTGAATTTTTTCTTGGATTTTTTTCTACATTTCCTTTCTAAGCCTCTGATTTTCCTTTTGGTAACTTGCATTGTTATCCCATCCAGGCTTAAAGCACATTTAATCTTCAGCTGCCAATCTTTGACAATGCCTCAGTTGTCCTTATGTTCTCTCTAACCATTCTTTCTTTATCGACCAGCTGTCCTTCTTACCCCATAGTATCAGGAATATTACAATTTATATTTTCTCTCTAAATACTGAAATAAGATACTTATCATTTTATCCAAAATTATGTATCAAGTTCATGTGCTTCAGATGTGCTGGATATGGTGTCCGGTACAGAGAATGATCAGACATGTGCACTTCATGTTACTAGAAATCTCTTCTAGTTGTCCTCGAGAAGGTAATGCGGTTCACACCAATGAGTTAATGGCTCTTAACGGTAGAATATCTGCTTTTTTAAAAGATACATAAGGACATGGAGTTTTAAAGGAAAGAAACGATTCTTTAATAGCAGGATTTAATAGCAGGTACACAAGATAGTCTGGGGAAAGAGATCATTTTCACACTTCTAAAATGCGCTGTATAGGCAAATCCTCATCCTACTTATTATGGAGGGTCCTGACTGTGCCACTAAAAGTACTGAATTAAAGTTAGTGTAACAAGAGGTGGTAAGTGGGTGGTGGCCTTCCCCTGACAACTAAATGCATGGGCCAGGGTATTTATGCACAAAGTAGCAGCCCTTTTTAAGTAGCAAGAATCCAATTTCATCGTCATTATTACCTTTGTGCCAAATGACTTGTAAAATAAAATAAATGAGATCTACAGCACCTAGCAAGCGAAGACAACCCCCAATTCATCATTCCCCTGCGAACCTGCACTCCGATGGTCTCAAAATGAGGGTGAGAGAGAGGATTAGTTCTGACCTTCCGCTGATCAGAACAAAGTGTTATTCTTGATCTCACTTCACTGGTTTCTGACTAGCATAGCATTTTTTGTATTGTCTTATTTTTCTGTCTTCATAAATCAAAGTAAGGGTCTAAGTAAAGAGCTACAGGACCTGCTTCCTGGCTGTGGTTTTCAAGACAGAAAACTCTTTTTGTGCTGCCATTGGAGTCATTTGTACTTGAACAAATAGGCGAATATTTGGCTCTAGGTAGAAACTGCTAATCCCATAAAGTCTCCAGAGAAACAGCACAGCGGATCTTGGGCAGAGATTGAAAACGGTTTCATGCACTCCTCACTGTCTGCCTTCACATTCCATATTTACATTCTGTGCCTGGCACACTATGTCAGAGAAGTATCATGTGACAATAAGTGAGGAGAGAAATGGGAAATAACATTTTTTTAAAAATATATATGAAGTATTGAGAAACTCCAGTCCTAAGTCTTGACCTGGCTCCTGTGAAAGTTGTTTCTAGATGTTTGAAACAGTCCCTCGCCCTGTCTGATTGTGTGACCTGGAGAAGAACACTTAGCTGTGTATCTAATGAAAACATATTAGTATTGTCACATGAACAGCATGACATGCTGCAGTCATTATTTTATGTCACTTGAATATCAATATCAAGTAAAATTTAGACCTTAATGAGTTGTGGGTTGTTGTTGTTGTGTTTTTGTTTTTTTTTTTATGTTATCCATGTTGGCATAAAGTGACAGCAAGTCTTTATTTTGTTAAAAAATATATACTTTTATTAATTTCAAAGAGGAAAGAAGAGGAAGAGAGAGAGAGAAACATCAGTGATGGGAGAGAATCATTGATCGGCTGCCTCCTGCATGCCCCCTACTGGGAATGAAGCCTGCAACCCAGGCAGTTAGACAGATCTGATAATGAATCTTAGCCCAGTGTGACTTGGGTGAGTTATCTAAAATTGCCGATCCTCATATTTCACAACTAGAACAGTCATAATATTTAGCTAGTTTGTGCTTTTATTTTTGTTTGGGGGATTGTTTGCACAAAAGGCAATTTGCTAGCTGATTTATATACATCAGATCAAAAGATGCTCAGAAAAGCACTGACATATTAGCCACCATTAATTTTTTAGAAACTGCCATTCAGAAGGGTTCATTACCTTTCTAGTTTAACAACCAGTAAGTAATAAACTCAAAAGTCACATCTAGGTGTGACGCTAAAGCTGTGTCCTAACCATGGCCACGTGGGATCAGAGAGATGGCTCCTCAGGGGCACTCACTGAGTGGCCCCAACACTGGCCTGGGTGTTTCTCCCGCTGGTGCTGGCGCTGGCGCTGCTGCTCTGGCCCTAAGCAATAGCCATGTAAAGTGACAGCACGCTCTCCTTCCAGCATAACTTCATCGCCTGCACCCTCGCGGATGCCCTGGTTCTTTTACAAGAGACAAAACCTAGATCATTTCTTGCCAGGTTTCTGGGCTTAGGCTGAGGTTCAGACCCTTGTGTTTTTATCTCTTAGAAGTTATGAACTACGGCTTTTTGCCTAGACCTGTTACACCTTTAACTCTACCCCATCGAATTCCAGAATTATTGTCTATTCAAATGTCATGGGGCTGGGAGCTCTATTTCCTTCATTTGACTAAGAGGAATACCCTAGACTTAAATCTTTTCCTGCCAGAGTGTATTCATCTCCCCATACTTTCCTGCTTTAACTAATTGGTTTTTATTATGACTCTCTTACTTGGTTGCAACGGTGACACCTATCTGCTTTTCTTCTCTTTCTTACCTTTATATAATACATATAAATGTATATATACACACACGTGCCTATGTGTAAGTATTATGTGTATGTAAGTTATATATAAAAATTCATCCCATCTGTTTAGAGAACTCTAGTTCTTATCCCCCTCACTCACACAGCTTCCAACAAACCAACAGATATAGCAGCCTGTGGAGCTCTGCTAGTGCCCAATCCTGGGGCATATGGAACCCTGCAAAATACCCTGAGGCTGGTAAATGGATTATTTTATTCCCAGTCAACAAGCCCTGGTGGTTGTAAATATCACTTCTGAAAGATTTTGGAAAGGTAAAAGCAAAACAAAAAATAAACACTTTATTCTTCTTCTTCTCTCTCTCTTTTTTTTTTTTCTTCTTAATCATGAACATCTTGACTCCACACAAAGATGCTTTTCTTTTGACTTGCTAGTAGTTAGGCTTTATTCAAAAGATACATTCTTCTGAGGGGAAAAAATGCTATCATCAGAAATGAAACATAAAAGCAGGGGGGGAAAGACCCAGGGCTTTTTACTTTTGTGAAGGTCAAATTATTCTTTGAAACAGTATACCTAAGTGTTTTTTCAAAACCACAGATTCAGGGTCATTTCAATTTTGTGTGTGTGTGTGTGTGTGTGTGTGTGTGTGTGTGTGTGTGTTTTCACTACCAAATGTTTTATTTGCAGTGTAATGACAAGGCTGATGATCCAATATTCTCATTAATTAATTTGATATGATAACTCAAGTATAAAGTCTTACATTTTTTTTTACAGATAGTAGGGAGGCTTTGTGTGGTGTGTAGTGTATAATATACACGTGCATTTAATAATAAGCTGATTGGAATATCTGTCCAACAGTATTTATGCAGAGTCTGGTATGTTGAAGATCTCTTTCTCCCTTGGTGTGTGAGATGTGGGGGCTCCGCTTATGGGGTGTGGGGGCTCTGCCTGTGGAATGCTATGGGGTCCCTAGGTTTTCAGCGTCTCAGATGGAAGTGGGTGTGGCCTCTGTGCTCATAACCACAATTTGAAAAATAAAATAAAATAATCCATTTGTGCTTTTTTTCTTTCATGATAAATAATTTGAAACTAGTTATAAACCCAAAGGAGAATAAATCAAGAAAAAAAGACCATAATGCAAACAAATCAGGGATCTGAGCGAGACAAACTAAGGAGTCTGAGGCCAAATGAAGGAGGATAAGCCTAGAATTCCATGGGCAAGCGATAGAGTATGTGTGGCTAGGTTTGATAAAGCTTGTGGGGACTTTAGTCTTTTTATGTTAGAGCTCATTAAAGAGGCTTATAGGAAATAAACCCATGTCCCAGTTCTAGGATCTATTGGAAAGAGATGGAGAAATGCAGCATGGCCTCACCTTGAAGGACAGAAAGAGCCAAACTCCTCACATATGTAACAAACATCCCCATTTGATTGGGGCATTGTGTTGTGATGTTCTGTTTTCCTGCTGAGACAAAATACAAGTCCTTCAGATCCTTCCAACATGGCACCTCAGGCATTCACTGCCAGTCACTGGAGTGACCTACCGAGGGAAGGTGACTTGCCACCTCTGCTTAAGTAGCTTTTATCTTCAGAGGGGAGCAGCAAGACCAGTAAATCACTATGACATAGGCAGCAAATGGCAAATGTGTTTTAAGTAATCTAACACTAAAACATGTTCTTAGAGAACAATGATTTCTGACCAGGGTGACAGCAGAAGTCACCATCAATGGAATGGCCTCCGAGTCAAGTAAGTATTTTTACAGAATAAAAGTGGAGAACAAAGGGGAGTATTTAAGAGTTGTTTTATATTATTAATATGGAAATATATTATCATTTCCTGGATTTTTACAAGGCTGCTATATGTGCCATCCTGTTTTAAATCAAGGGGGAGAAAACTTTTCAATAAATGGCTATGATACGTAAAATATACATTTCCCTAAGAGTGACTTATAGCCCACAAGTATAACACTGAAGTGTGAGCTCCAGAATTTAGGAATTCTCTATTTCTAAATGCAGACATTATTATTTATGAAAATACTAATTCTTTTTTATGATGGTTACATAATAAAGTGTTTCTATGATTTTAAAAAACGATTAAAATATCAGTGTCATAAAAACAAAATAAATCACACAAGTAGTTAAATTTTAACAAATACTTTATTCGTGGGGCACTGGCATGCAATTTATAACTGAATCATCCAACATTCATTTCACATGGCACGAGGGCAGTCTTTACTTCGTGTAAAAGTACTTATGTTTGAAGTTCAAGAAAAGTAAGAGCAAGGGAAGCCTGAATTCTGAGTTCTAACATGGGTAAGTACACATCTTTGTCCTTTTAAGCATGTGGTGACTTTTTCTTCAAATAAACCTCCATCCATACTAGTATACAATGGACAAAATCCTCCAAGAATCAGAAAAGAGTCAATTCCAGCACCTCTGGTGTTCCTCATTGTGTCCACTCTTGCTTCAAAGAAAAGTCAATAAACAAAACTTTCTAGAAATAGACAGAGTATTCCACTAAATATTGTTCTATTTATTTAGTTAGTTTTATTATTATTATTATTATTATTATTATTATTATTTGTTTTGTCCATGAGGAAACTATTCAGTGTGGTAAAAGATTAGAACCAGTCCATGCAAAAAAGAGAATTTATTAAATTCTAATGCCTTTGTGCTTTAAACTGAAGGTTGTCTTGGTATTCATTTCCTAGGGCTGCCATAAGAAATTGCAACAAACTGGCTGACTTAAAACAACAGCAACATATTCTCTCCCCATTCTGGAAACTAGGAATTCAAAATCAAAGTACTGGCACAGTTGGTTCCTTCTGCAGGCTCTGAGGGAGAATCATTTCCCTGCCCAATTAAGCTTTGGCAGGTTCAGGAGCTCAAAGGTTTGGGGCAGTATCACTCTAAACCAACCTTGGGCAAACTAAGGCCTGCGAGCCAGATTCGGCCCGTTCAGCTGTTCTATCCAGCCCACATAGCCAAAAGAGCGGAGGGTTCTCTTGCTCTCCCCTCCGCTCCTTCACCAGCAGCCCAAGATGAGAGTGCCAGCATGGTCAGGTTGCTTTTGTTCCTGCCCTCTGGTCCAGTTTAAGAGCCCATTGTGGCCGAGACCGGTTTGGCTCAGTGGTGGAGCGTTGGTCTTTGGACTGAAAGGTCCCGGGTTCGATTCCGGTCAAGGGCATGTACCTTGGTTGCGGGCACACCCCCAGTAGGGGGTGTGCAAGAGGCAGCTGGTTGGTGTTTCTCTCTCATTGACATTTCTAGCTCTCTATCTCTCTCCCTTCCTCTCTGTAAAATATCAATAAAATATATTTAAAAAAAAGAACCCATTGTGGCCCTTGAGTCAAAAAGTTTGCCCACCCCTGTGTCTAATCTGTCTCCTTCACATGCATGGCCTTCTTCTCTGTATGCTGTCTTCTCCTCTTCTCTTCTCTGACAAGGAAATTTGTCCTTGGGTATGGAGCCCGCTGTAATTCAGGATGATCTCATCTCCACAATCTTAATTATGTCTGCAACAACACTTTTCCCAATAAACTCACATGTTCAAATGAGGACAATACCTAGGTTCCAGATAAACACCTTTTAGCGGGGGTCACCATTCAACTAACTATACTCATATTATTTTCCTATAATCCAGGTGGTGAAGTGGCTGATTTTGCCCCCCTTTTAAAAATAATAATATCAAATCAAATTTAAAATGACTTGTGACTCTGAACAGTGCAATGTTACTTTCTTACGATTTTATTTGCTTCTGTTAATGTATATGTAAATTTCATGCATCTTTTACCTGATTAGAGGACATTGCTTTAAGTCAACAGAAAGCTTAATTTTGTCATCTTCTTTGTTTTTATATTCTTAAAATTCCTCAACCATGATTCTAACTGAACAAAAATTAAAAATAGGTATCTATTTATTTGCTTTCAATTAATTAATTATTGTAGTTATATACAGGGACACATCTATTGAATTGCTAGTGCTAGCAATAACATGGTATAGACAAAATAAAATGCACAGGCTTCTGCCAGTGATGGATCTGGTTGTGATTCACAGCTCATAGCTTAGAACTTTCTGTCTATTTGCTTTAAAGTAAGTCATTCAATCTTTTTTTAGTCCCTTTATCCTCATCTATAAAATGGAGATACTAATACCTATGTCTGTTTGTAATAAGAATTAGACATAATCTAGATAAGTCACCTACTATAAAGCCTCACAGAGTTTTTACTTTATAAATGATATTTATTATTTGTTATGAATTTTGTCTTATAAAGATAAGAACCAAAAGGAATTTTGATTGTTAGCTCATTCATTTAGTTAATTTAAATGTTGAACTGTATAGTCTCTGGTCTATGGTAGGTTTGGAGAGTGTGATATAACATGTCCTATGGTTTCCTTGGAATACCTGCTTCACCTTCTCTCATTCCCATCTATTAGTCAGGGTGTGCTCCTCCTGAACCACGATTCTCTTTCCTGCCTGTGTTCTTGTTCAGGTTGTTCAGTTACTTGGAAATGTTCCCCTTCCTTCCATGTTATTCATGCTTGCCCGCTGTTTATGGCTCAAAAGAAGACATTTGTTTTCCTCGGAAAACATCTACTATGCTATGCTCAAACGTATGCTCTGCCTTAACATTTTAAAATCATTAAACTCTGTACTCATTTGGTATTTAACATACTCTCACTTCATTGTTGGAAAATGTAAGTTAAGTGTTATAAGTGATCAAATACAAGGTTCATGAGGTAAAGATTCAAATTAAGTTTTTAGTGTTTCTGTGTCACACTCTAAAGGTAATTAAATTGTTCTTACAGGTTCAAGTTGTACTTGAGATGTGTTTTTCCTTTAAATAAAATTAAATGTACTCCAAGCTACTGTCATCCCGATTGGTGGGAAATTCAAGTCTGGTAGTTATTGGTACTCCCTCCATCATGCTCATTCAATCATCCAGATATATTCATGAACACAAACATTGGCTCCTCCAGTGTTTGGTCTGCCCTAGTTAAGCCTAAAATATCATTATCCATGCCCACACAGTGCTTTCAATTCTAGAAGCTCCCAAGTCATTTAGATGACATTGCCATGACTTGGAGATCCAATGCCTAGAGTTCAGTTTATCTATTTTTCTGAAATCAAACTGACACTTTTTTTCTAAGAAAGTTGTTCTTCCCAAATCCTTGTGGCTCTCAGAAACCACTATCCTTTTCTGAGCTTGGAGAAATATTTCTTTGCCTATTCCCATTTTTCAAAGGCATATGTCCCTCTCTTACCTACATATCCAGTAAAACCTCTTTATTAAGCTTAGATTTACAAACAGCCATTAACATAGATTATATGAATATGTCTCAAAGATTTGTGGAGCACACTTATCAATGATCAAAGTATCTGACATTTTGGAAATTGATTGGAAAATGTGATATTTCAAGGGGAAGAATATTTCAAAGGAGAGTTGGATGTGAAAACTATGCTTCTAGTCATATGGGAGGAGGTGAGTGGGAATTAGTTACATATTTGTCTATCAGATTTGTCTTCTGGCTCAGCTCCAGTGATCTGAAAACTAGAATGATAAGGGATTTTAAGAGGGCTAGTTTAAATACCCTATAACATGTTGGAAGCACATAGGAGTGTTGCTTTAAGTTGATTTTAACATAGTTGAGAAAGAACATGAGTTTAGAATGAGGGTTCTAAATGACAAAGCTTGCTTTTGGCCCAATGAGATTTTGGCACAATATGAAAACAAGCCCTTGACATGGAAGCATCCTCACTAAGCGCACCATAGTAACATCTACTGCAGCCAAGACTTTGATAGACACATGGGAACCCATTAATCCCTACAGTGTTGGTTAAGTTCTCAGGGCTTTGTTGCAATGGGAGAAGGAGCCAATAATTATAACTATAGTAACTTGAGCCAGGAAGAGCCCATGTGCATCCTCATTGAACACTATTCATTATCAGAACCCATGGCAAATCACATTCCCACAGCCTGCAAAACATTAAGCGTTCTGAGAAGCAGAATTATTTAGAGGGAATCAAGAAAGTAGAAGATATTTTCTAGAGGTAGTTTGGAGGATTTATTTGTTAAAATATATAAACTAATTCTCTGGACTTTCAAATTTGTATGTGTGACTATGAGATGGGTAGCATTTTGGAAGGAGAATTCTAGATATATTTGCTGGCAGGGCAACAGGCAAAGAAATATTCAAATAGTGATCTTTGCTCTAAAGTTCCTGGAGTCAATAGCAAGAGAACACCCATTACATTTATCTCCCCTTGTGATAACATGTATTCAATACAGACTTGATTTGATAAACTGAACAAGTTAGTTAAATTACCTTGACTAATTGTTAACAAAGTTGGCATCTAAATACTGAGTTCACAGTTTCTTAACACAGAAAACCAGAGTTTCCTGGGCGTACGTCAAGATGTGGCAACAGGTACTCAGGACCAGAAGTTATAATATGATTGGCAGGGGCACTTTTGCAGTATCTTTAGGTGCAAAGTATAACATTGAACACAGTAGAATTTCCTAAATATTTTGTATTTCCTGAAATGTACTCTATCAAGTTCGATTTTATCAATCAAGATACTCAAGTGGACATAACCACTTTTTGAAGATACATTTTTTTTAAATTGATTTCAGAGAGGAAAGGAGAGGGAGAGATAGAAACATCAATAATGAGAGAGAATCATTGATAGGATGCCTCCTGCACACCCTACCCTGGGGATCGGCCTGCAACCCAGGTATATGCCCACATGGGAAATGGAACTGTGACTTCCTGATTCATAGGTCAACACTCAACCACTGAACCATACCAGCTGGGTTGGACATACCCACTTTTAAATGAGGTTGGTAACTTCTATATACTAATATTACATCCTCATTTTAAATACTCACCACATATTTTATACAAAAGACTTTGAAATTTCTGTAATGTTTTCAAATTGTTTTTATTTAGCATACCTCAAATTAATTTTCTATAGAACTAGTTTTCAAAAGATGTCTCATCAGGCAAATATTCTTCTATAAACATATTTTACAAAATGGATGTATCTCTAAGTTGACTGTGTAATGGGAAATTTTGATTATTAAATTCATAGTAACGATATCACAGAGTCAATAAAGATTAGACAACTATTTTGCCATACATGAAATAAAGATATAGATGTGATACATAAAATACAACATAATATATTATATATTGCACACTATATATGATGTATCACCCAAAAGATTTGGACACATGAGATATAAATCTATCAAAATAATTAACATTTTAGAGACTATTTCTAATAGTAAAATGGCAATAAGGGTGATAATTGCTCAGAATGATTGGGAAATGGATGGAGGTTCCCGTGGTCACTGGGTATCAAGGAAAACTGTTTGAAAGATGTTTCTGAGCTTGACAGTTACAGAGTATATACCAATGGCTAACATTTAACCATTAAAGTAAGCAAGTGTGTCCAAGTAGGAGAAACCTACAGAGTAAAAGAAGATACACATTAAATTGTCACCTGACAAGGAAAACATTATTCCAGATCATTCTATGTCAAGTTTGGGCTCTGTGGACATTTTTTGGGGAGAAAAAAATCTGTAAGCATTCATATATTTTAAAAGTACCAAAGTTTTCCCTCCATGCAATTTCCATTTTGTCTATTTACATTATTAATAGAACTTTATGTTACTCTCAGATAAGTCCATGAAGATCAGGATATTATTTGGTTTGAGTAGATAAATCTCAGTATTGCTACAGAAGAAAAAAAGTGATTATATACCTTACCGGTCACTGTCTGCCCTCTCAAGCCTGTTTACATACACATGTGTAAACAGATTCTAGACTTTTTATAGAACTTCCAATGACAGAGACAGATAGATAGAAGATAGATGATAGATAGATAGATAGATAGATAGATAGATAGATAGATAGATAGATACCTAGAGAGATGAGAGAGGGAGATAATGGCTAAGGAATTATACTTCAAGACTTCCATTGGAGGAAATACTATTGATACATATTTTATGAGTTTCTTATATTTTTTGGATATTAACCCTTTATCAGATGTATCATTACCAAATATATTTTCCCATACAGTGGGCTCTCTTTTCCTTTAGTTGCTGTTTTTTTGTTTTGTTTTGTTTTGTTAAAAAGTTTTGCAGAAACTTTTTATTTTGATGTAGTCCTATTTGTTTATTTTCCCTTTAGCTTCCTTTGCCTTAGATGTATCTGTAAACATATTGCTATGAAAGATGTCTGAGATTTGCTGCCTATAGTTTCTTCTAGGATTTTTATAGTTTCAGGACTTATATTTAAATCTACCCTGTCTTTGAATTCACTGATTTGATCCTCAGCTTCCCTTAATTTGTTGTGTATTCCTTCCTATGTGTTCTTTATTTGTGCTATGTCATTCTTTATTTCTATTTTCATAGTTACTACATCTTTTCTCATGCTGTTGAGCATCATTACCATCATTACTCTGAAATCTTTCAGATAAATTTCTTATCCTGCTTCATTGGTCTCTTCTTCTAGAGATTTATCTTGTTCTTTCATTTGGGAGTTGTTTCTTTGTCTTCTCCTTTTGGCTGCCTCTTTGGGCTTGTGACTATGTATTAGGTAGATCCTCTACGCCTCTCAGTCTCTAGTACAGGACAGTATTAAAGGCTGTTTCTGACTAATTAGATCAGGCAAAGATTCAAAGCCTCCAGAGACCATCTCTGCCTATAGACTGATTAAAATTCAGTGGTTCTCAGTCTTTCTAATGCCTCGACCCTTTAATACTCATGTTGTGATGACCCCAACCATAAAATTATTTTTGTTGCTACTTCGTAACTGTAATTTTGCTACTGTTATGAATCATAATGTGAATATCTGTGTTTTATGGTGGTCTTAGGCTCTACAACAGCGGTTCTCAGCTTGTGGCTCTTGACCCATAGGTAGAGAACCGCTATTAGGGTCACCTAAGGCCATCGGAAAACACAGATATTTGCATTATTATTCATAACAATAGCAAAATTACAGTTACAAAATAGCAATGGAAGTAATTTTATGGTTGGTGTTCACCACAACATGAGGAATTGTATGAAAGGATCATGGCATTGGAAAGGTTAAGAACCACTGGATTAGATTCCAACTTATTTATCCCCAGGCATCATCCTCAGGTATGGCAAGAATTTTTTTATCCTGTTGGGGCAATTGCTTCTGCCTGGAAGCTGATTGTTATTTTCAGTCTCTTAAGTGGCCTCAGGGCAAGGTGTTTTCCAATAGGGTGGGTCAACTGTCTTCCCCCTCAGACAAACCTTTGTTGTATTGCAAATAGCAAATATCTTGTGGGAAAGATGTCCTCTACTACGTGAGGGGATGAGTCAGCACAAGAAACTAGAAGTGTCTACCTTCTGAGCTCTAGCCACTGAGTTTCCAATCCTGGCTTCTGTTCACACAGCTTCAGTTCACTCTGCTTTCCCTCTGCCAGAACACAAGGTTGTTCCACAGGGAATTTTGTGGATTGGCCCTTTAAGAAGGTGCCAGGATTTCCAGCAGTGGCTCCCTGGCAGACAGAAACCCTGCTGCTTTTCACAGTCAGGTGTTATGTGGATACCCTTCTCAGTTCTGGTGCTCTCTGCTGGGCCAGGGGAGTGTGGTGCTCAGCTCAGGTTTTAGATCCCAGCATTCTCGGTGGCAACTCCTCACAGTTAAGCAATCTCTCTAGAACTTATAATTGCTGTCTGTGAGTGCCCAGCCAGACCTTTCTCGCCTTCACCCCTCCTGCCAGTCTCTGTGCAGTCTCCACTTTTAATCCTTGGGCATCAGGGTTCTGTCTAGTGAGCCTTCCATTGATTATTCAGAAAACTTTTCAGTATTTTAGTTGTAATTCCAGTTTATTCCTAGGAGCATGACCATGCAGCATCTACTTACTCTACTGCCATTTTTAATCTCAAAAAATATAGGGATCTTGACCTGATATCTCACTCACTTCAGAATTTTAGGTTGAGCTGGAAACAGTCATCTTACAGAAGGGGACAACCTCTGAGTAAGAATAACAAGAAATAGTATGTGATTCCTGAGCTTTTAGGAGTAAGATCAGTCCAGAAAGGAATGTTCTGATATTAACTATCAATTCCTTACTCTTTGTTTTGGTTGAGAGCAGATCTTAAGAAAGTGAAAGAATAGTTTTCATTACAATGTGTTGTGTCCATAAGTGCAAATTGCTCCTAATAGCTATCCAGCACAGACATTTGTTAGTTCGTTGAGCTTATATTATAGACCAACAAATGCCTAGTAAAAATATTTTTGCAATTTGTCTTTGTTCAGATTCAGTGAATGGAAACCAGAGAAAATACCAAAGCCAGAATAACAAAAAACAAAAATAGAGTATCACCAATTTCCTGTGTCAATTACATAAGATTGCATGAAGATACCTTTAGTGTTTTCTAAGAGTCATCAGAAATGTATCTTTAAACAGAAAGTAATAACAGCATGTTTGGGCCCAAAATACATACTATTATACTATCAGTTGATAAATCTCAAAGTTTGAACTTTTACTGTTTAGTGTTTTGGTGTTGTTAATATTTTTATTGCTTTTTTAGAGAGATAGGAAGGGAGAGGAAGAGAGAAAGAGAAACATGGACGGAAGAGTAAAACTTCAAATGGCTGCACATCCCCTACCAGGGATCAAGCCAGCAACCCAGGCATGTGTTCTGATCACCAACCTTTTGATACATGGGATGATGCCCAACCAACTGAGCCACACCAGCTAGGGCCAGGTCAGCCTTATTAATGTTGTTATCTTGTCTTAATAGGTGACATCAGCATACTTATGCTTAGGAAATTAAGAGAACTAAAAACACCCCTGTTGCCAAGGCCGGTTTGGCTCACTGGTAGAGCGTCAGTCTGCGGACTGAAAGGTCCCAGATTCGATTCCAGTCAAGGGCATGTACCTTGGCTGCGGGCACATCCCCGGTAGGGGGTGTGCAAGAGGCAGCTGGTTGATGTTTCTCTCTCATCGATGTTTCTAGCTCTCTATCTCTCCCTTCCTCTCTGTAAAATATCAATAAAAAGTATTTTAAAAAATAAAAATAAAAATAAAAACACTCCTGTTCATAAAGAATGCAACCATAAGATAGAAACACAAAAAGACAAAGCACTGTCATAGATTTGACATACATATTTTCGGCCTCAAAGCTGCATTTTCAGAAATGATATTTTTCTCTTGGTTGCATGTATATAATAAATACAATCTAGGACAGAATCAAACACTCCTTTAGCAATATTATGAAGCTCTCTCCCTTGACTTACCTGATGTAGTTTCTGATACACAGTATGTGCTCATCAAAAATGCACTAACTAGATAAATTTGCACACGTGTACACAGAGAGAGAGAGAGAGAGAGAGAGAGAGAGAGAGGAAGAGAAGAGAGAGAGAGAGACCAATCTGAGTTAAACATCTTTATGTAAAAATGCAGCAAAATAAAAGCCCCAAAATTCCTTTTCTAATTTGATAAATTAGGGAGACAATTAAAATAAAATAGGGTTATCCAAGCTTGTGTGTCTAAAGAGGAAACTGGAGTGTATAGTTTATAAACAGAGTAAGCCTAGAGAAGAAACCTTTTCAGGGAAGTTATCTCTTTACCCTAGCTCCGCGTGTCCTATTCATAAATAGATCTGAAATAGTCCCAAATGCATTATAGTTTTTTTAAGTCACTAAAGGCAAACATTTGATGGAAATTTTAGCCCATTGTCTGCTATGCCCAATGTCATCTATAATAATAAAAGTGTAATATGCTAATTAGACTGGATGTCCTTCCAGAAGACGTTCTGGACGAAGCTGGGGCTGTGAGTGAAGCCTATGTCTCGGGTGCCAGAGGAAAGCCGGGGGAAGGAATTCTTACTCTCGCATGAATTTCTTGCATTTGGCCTCATGTGTGTGTGTGTGTGTGTGTGTGTGTGTGTGTGTGTATGCATATGTGCATGCATGAGTGCGTGTGTGTGTTTCATAGAGGAAGGGAGAGGGAGAGAGAAATAGAAACATTAATGATAAGAAAAAATATTGATCAGCAGACACCTGCATGCCCCCTATTGGGATGGAGCCTGGAAGCTGGGCATGTGCCCGGATCAAGAATTGAACTGTGATCTCCTGGTTCATAGGTGAACACTCAACCACTGAGCCAGGGCAGCCAGTCCACACTACCTCTTGTTACTGATTTCATCACTACCAGAAAATGGGCCTACATGGTAAATGCCTGCTTTGGGAGCTGTGTGGTACACCTGTGAATGCACTAGAATTATGCAGCACAAAAAGTGGGGTAATATAATCACTTGAAATTAGAAAAATTCTTGAGTTCTAGCCCCTGATTTTATAAAGGAGGTACCTAAAGTCTAACCAGGTGAAATGACTTGATTATGATCAACTCCAATCATAGCATAGAAAGACTGGAAAATCTTGAGAAAACTACAAATGTGATTCTGATTGAATAGTATTACTGATTATCTTATCTTTAAATTAATATATAAATGATATGAGGGCCAGCAGATGAACAGACTAAACAAAGGCATGATGTGGTATTCATTGGTTGAACCATATAGCCTTTTTTTGTGTGATACAAACCATATTCAAAGCCACAAAATAGTATAGTATAGACACATTACATGTGCCTGGACATCAAAGTGGATTTCTGTGGGATTTTTTTACAACTGGCAAATAGACACAAATAGTCAGATCCATTGAGCTGGCTAACTAATTTGCTAATGGAATATTTGCTCACAGGATAGAAATACACAGAAAACTCTGCAATTAACCTTTGAAAACAAAAAGAATGTTGTCTAGAAAGTTTTCAGAACTTCATTATTGATAGAAGCTTAAGGATAAACCTAAACTATGACCTTAAGTGTTCTTAATATATCACACCTTATGTAGAAAGTAAGACAATGCTGGCTCCTGAACTATTCTCATGTGGAATGAAAACAAGCAACTTTCTAAAGCTTAGTTGGTTGATCAGAACAAACTTTGTTTTTAAAAATCTAACTTTATTGTTCCATAAACTTAAAAAAAATAGAACTTTTCAATGTATATACAATGCACATAAGATAGTTTCTTAATAAATACAATATATTTCATAGTATATTTAAAGTGAACAATTTCTGCATTAAAAAGTTATTAAGTCGGGACCAGTTTGGCTCAGTGGATAGAGCGTCGCCCTGCGGACTGAACGGTCCTTGGTTTGATTCCTGTTAAGGGCATGTACCTCGGTTGCGGGCACATCCCCAGTAGGGGGTGTGCAAGAGGCAGCTGATCAATGATTCTCTCTCATCGATGTTTCTAACTCTCTATCCCTCTCTCTTCCTCTCTGTGAAAAATCAATAAAATATATATATTTTAAAAGTTATTAACATCTAACTAGGTAGTTAGTAATGTTGTCTTAGCCCAAATGCCATCACAGGACAATTTCCTTTTGCTCCATGTGAATACTTAATGCAATTCAAATCTCTCTGAGACAAACCTGATACTATAAACTACACAGTGCATATAAGAATTATATACAAAACTGGAAGTGGGCCCTAGCTGGATTTGCTCAGTGAATAGAGCATAGGCCAGGAGACTGAATGACCTTGGGTTCAATATGCCCTAGTTGTGGGCATGCAGGTGGCAGTTGGCCAATGATTCTCATCATTAATGTTTCTATCTCTCCCTCTACCTTCCTCTCTGAAATCAATAAAAATAAAAATATATATTTAAAAAAACAACACTGAAAGTGATATGGCCAAAATGTAATAACAAGGATCTAATTGGCAAACATGCTATTTTACTGGACAAAATGGATTATATGTGTTTCAGTCTTTACAATGACATGTCATTTCCCATTGTGTATGTGCTTGCCAACAAATGAAGGGAATTAAAAAGAAAAAACCTTGTATTGGTCATGTACTATGTGTTTGAGACATGATAGGCACATAATAAATATTTTTGGATGAATGAGGATTAGGCATTGTGCCATACAATCTGTAAGTGTTTTGTTATTTAATTTTAAATTCATATACAGTCTTTTGGGACACTCTGAAGTTAGATAATTAGCTCAATATTGTCCTGTAAGAAGACCCCAAAGTGCAAACTTTGGTTTACCTTTGTGAAACGAAAATATTTTTTATCCTAAAAATCCCGTAAACTTTAAATATGCATATAAATACTCAAATTGTTCAACATCTTCACACTACAGTCTCCCATTATGTGCTCAAAAATTATCAGAATGGCCAACATGAATTCCTGACCAAGATGTTAGAGTAGCTATTGCCCCATGGTAGAATATGATGGCTAATATGAAAGACCATGTCCTTGAAAATCTCTTCTTATACCATGTAAGTCTTTGTTTTGTATGCTATCTCAATTTCTATTAACAAAATTCTAATGAATGTTAATAAATTTTCTCTTTCAAAATGTAAATGTTTTTGGGAAAATCAAGTATGTTGCTATTAATTCCTCAAAGTGAACTAAAATAATAAAATTGTTAAAAATGGAACTTTATTACATTGGGGGTATCTATTCCCACCCAGCTAATTCAGATATTTTTTACCTTAATGGAAAGGTAGAAAGGGGCACTTTATGTGAGGATGGGCTATGTAAAGCACTATGGGAAGCTTTGTGCATCCAAAGAGCAGCATGAGGACCCTGGATGCCTGGGTTTGGAAAAGGAGATGGTAATCATTTGGAGAAGTCCAGAAAGAAGTTAGAGTTGCAATAACAAATGGATTTTTACTTTAGTTTAGTTTAGTTTTCCTTTCTGAGAGTTCATTATTGTTGTATAAAAATATTATAGATTTCTGGGTATTAATTTTATATCCTGCTATATTGCCAAATTCATTTATTAAATCTAGTAGATTTTTTAATGGAGTCTTTAGAGTTTTCTTTGTACAATATGTCATCTGAAAATAATGAGAGTTTTATATCCTGCTTTCCAATTTGAATGCCTTTTATTTGTTCTTCTTCTCTTGCTGCTGTGGCAAGGACTTTCAGTAATATATGCTAGTATATATTATAGTATGCCAATAGACCAAAGAGTGGAACAACCAAACAATAGATAGCTATGATGTGCACTGACCTCATGCGAAACATGGCAATCATAAGTAGCAGACTGCAGAGGGTAGAACATGGCAGGCATCAACCATGGCAGGATGGTAGAGCAGGTGAGCTGGGGTGCCAGACCAAGGTGGGGCACTAGTTGCTGTCATCGGGGCAAGTCTTTGGTTGTTACTAAAAATTTTTTGCTCCTGCAGTCCTGTCAGGTGCTCACACCTATTGCCAGTGCCTGGTGCCAGTCCCAATTGCCCAGTGCAGTCAGCAGGTGTGAGCAGTGGCTGCTGGGTCTGATCATCCCTGAGCATTTCTCCACCTCACCCTGCTCCTGAGGGGCAATCAGGACAGCAGCCACTGCTAACACCTGCTGATGTTGCTGGCCCCAATAATTCTGTGTTATCAGCTGGTGCAAGCAGGGCCTGTGCTGTCAGTAGATGGGAGTGGCAGCAGGAGTGGGGCTGCCAACAGACAGGTTACTATGGGCCATAACAGGAAGGGCCAGGTGGAGGCACAGAGGATGGGCTGAGACCTGCCCCTGTGCCCACCACCACCTCATGCCCACAGTTCCTTTCAAGGCACACAAATTCATACACCGAGCCCCTAGTGTTGAATGGGAATGGTGAAAGTGGATATCCCTGCCTTGTTTCTATTCTTAGGGGAAATGGTTTTAGTTTTTGCCCATTGAATATGATGTTGGTTGTAGGTTTGTCATACTTGAAAGTTCTTTATTATATTGAACAAATATATGACCTCTCTATTCCCACTTTGCTGAGAGTTTCTATCAAAAAAAAATGGTGCTGGATTTTGTCTAATGCTTTTCCTTCATCAATTAATATGAACACCTGATTTTTGTCTTGCAATTTGTTTATTTTATGTATTATATTTATTGATTTAGAGAAGGTCAAGAGACATATTGAAAAATGCTTAAAGTCACTAAGAATCCAAGAGATACAAATTAAAATGACAATCAGATATCACCTCACACCTGATAGTCAGAGTGGCAATCATCAACAAATCAACGAAGGACAAGTGTTGGCAAAGATGTGGTGAAATGGTTACCCTAATACACTTCTGGTGGGAATGCAGACTGGAACAGTCATTGTGGAAAATGGTATAAAGTTTCCTCAAAAAATTAAAAATGGAACTGCCATTTGACCCAGTTTTTCCACCTCTAGGAATATATCCTAAGACTCCTGAAAAAAAAAAATCAGAAAGAATTATACACCCTTTGTTCATAGCAGTGTTATTTACAATAGCTAAGATTTGGAAGCAGTCCAAGTGTCCATCAACAGATGAGTGGATAAAAAAAACCATGGTACATTTACACAATAGAATACTATGTGACTGTAAAAAAGAAGGAACTCTTATCATTTGCAACAGCATAGATGGACGTGGAGAATATTGTGCTAAGCAAAATAAACCAGTCAGAGAAAGATAAGTATCACATGATCTCACTTCCATGTGGAATATAATAAACAAAATAAACTGATGGACAAAATAGCTCTAGAGCCATAGAAGCATGGAACAGACTATTGAATCTAAGAGAAAAAGTGGGGGTGGGTGAGCTGGGAGAGATTAACAGGGGAACTTATATGCATACTAGAGGCCCAGGGCATGCATTTGTGCATATGGGGGGAGTCCCTCAGCCCAACCTGTACCCTTACCAATCAAAGACCCCTTGGAGGATGTTCCACTGAAAGACATCCCTCTCACAATCTGGGACTACTGACTCCTGATCGCCCCTAACCACTCTGCCTGCCTGCCTGTTTGCCCCTAACCCCTCTGCCTGCCTGACTCATCACCCCTAACCTCTCTGCCTACCTGCCTGATTGCCCCTAACTACCACTGCCTGTCTGCTTGATTGCCTCCAACTGCCCTCCCTGCCAGCCTGGTCACCCCCAACTGCCCTCCCATGCCAGCCTGATCTCACCACCAACTGCCCTCTCCTATTGGCCTGATCTAACTTCTTCTGCCTTGGCCCCCACCACCATGGCTTTGACTCAAAGTAAGCCAGACATTTGGAAGATGGCTGGTTGACCCAATATAATTAGCATATTACCCTTTTAATAGTATAGATAGATTATATAGCATAGGATTGCTTAAATGGTGTGGAAGGAACCTTTTCATCAGAAGAAGATGCTCTTGGCAGACAAAAATATATAATCCCTATATCTGGATTGATAGCTAGCCATATGCACTATACTGCCAAACCGGTCATTAAAAAAATTGAACCATTTTCTTACACCTTACACCAAACAGCTGTTGCCCTTAAAACCCCTCTTCGGCTCCCACCTTAGGTTCTGCTTTTGTAGGATTAGATTCTGATTGGTTGGTTTCTATGCCAGTCAGTGTCTAAAGCTCCACCTCCTAGGCAACCATTGGTTCTTCTGGGAAATCCAGAACAGCCCCACTGACAGCTGCCTTTCTCTCTATGCCTATCTCTGGGTCTAATCCACAGCCTCCACAGCAGCTGCTGAGTAGGCCCCACTTCTCTCTCTCTCTCTCTACCAAGTCTCGCCAGCAGTCATGGTGGCTGCTGATCAGGCCCTGCCTCTTTCTCCAGGCCTCTCTCTGGGCCTGAACCACAGCCTCTGCATCAGATGATTAAACTAAGAACTGAGCTTAAACAGGACTAAGATTACAACTAAATTATTAAAATAAAATTAATTCTATAAAATTTGTATTACATAACATTAATTTTAATAACTGTAGCACTGATGGAAGCTAAAGACAAACTCCCAACACAAGAAAAAGAACACTATAAATAAGATAATTTACTGAACATACTTATTGCATATCTAAATACTTTTTAACATGCTTTTCAAACTGTTATTTTGGAATTCATTCAGACCTTGTTCTGTTTTTCATATTACATTAGTTATGTAGGTGGACACAATCTTTCACCTTTTAGATAAAGGTGAAATTCTGTATCTAATAAATGTTCAAAAGGTCTTCTCAGATTAACTCTGTTCTAGTCACTTCAATAATTTTTTAATTTTTGTATAATTTTTTCTTGATTTTCTAATGCAGCTTCTTTCCAAATGCTGTCCACATCTCACCACATAACTACATACTTTTTAAATTTACATTCTCTTTTTTGTTTGTTTGTTTTAAATATATTTTATTGCTTTTTTACAAAGAAGAAGGGAGAGGGAGAGAAACATTGATAAGAGAGAAACATCTATCAGCTGCCTCCTGCACATCCCCTATTGGGGATGTGCCCACAACCAAGGTACATGCCCTTGACCAAAATCAAACCTGGGACCCTTCAGTCTGCAGGCTGATCCTCTATCCACTGAGCCAAACCGGTTAGGGCATAAGATTCACATTCTCCAAAGGGAATATATATTTTCTTCTTTCTAGTATATATTGAGTAAAATTTCAAAACTCATTTTATAAACATTTATAAAATAAAAAACATGCAACTCTTTGAATTCTCATCTGCATAAAATTTTGTATTTTTAATTTTTTAAAAATTTTTCTCCTTGATCTAAGAGAGGAAGAAAGAGATAGAAACATCATTAATGAGAGAGAATCTTATATGAGCTGCCTCCTGTGTGCCCTCTACTGGGGATCAAGTCCGTATCCTGAGCATGCGCCCTGACCAGAATGAAACTGTGACCTCCTGACTCATGGGTAGAAGATCAACCACTGAACAACACAGTCTGAGAAAATTTTGTATTTTTAACATCAGAAATCTGATGATAAGTCATTGAATTTTTTATTAAAATAAAACAAATTTAAATTAAATAAACCATACAAGTTATGTAGTCCTATGAGTTTTGAGTTGGTGATAAATCATCAGAATGCATTTCCTCGATAAATACTACTGAACTGAGCTAACTTGAAGAAGTAGACATTCTGTTTTAATTATTTTATAACAACATGCTATTGATTGATGCACTTTCAACTAATAGTAGTAAAAGTATAAATTTTTAAAACTAGTTACCTATGAAATATTAACACCATTTACATATCTATCTTTGTAGATATGGATGGCTTTCTTGGCATTATGCGAGAGAAAGGCATAGACCTAACAATCTTCCATATTTATCAGAATTCAAAAAGTCAACATCAAGGCATCAGAGTAGTTTCTTTGCCTTCCCATTTCCATTTCCATCTTTTCCACTTCAAAACTTATTCCAGAACTTATATCTCTAAGCCTATTTTCATTATATTCCTAAGCTGTGGCTACACCGTGATTCCTATGACTTCTGGGCTCTAAGAGATACTTGACAAAAAGTGCTGTTCAGAAGAAGTATACGTCCATGTGTTGGGCAAAGGCAGACTTGGATTAGTCCACCTGACCAGATTCATTCCACTCTTTAGAATGGGAGTGATGCTAGAGAACTTAGCTCATCGTAAAGGCCACATCTGTCAAAGCTATTAATTAAACTTGGTTCACAAAGTATCTTCTCCTTGCCTGCATCTATAGGCTCTGTTATGGTTTGAATTGTAACCCTACAATTTCTGTGTTGAAGTCCTAACTCCCTTTATCTCAGAGTTTGGATTATTTGAAAATAGGGCCATTATAGATGAATTAGTTCATTTAGGATGAGGTCATATTGGAGTAGAATGAGATTTAATCCATATGATTGTCATTCTTATAGAAGAGGAAATTTGGACACAGCCATGCATACAGGAAAGACTCCATGTGAACTTGAAAGCAGAGATCAGGATAATGTGCCTACAAGTCAAGGAATTTGGCAAGCCAAAATTTTTTGCCAAATCACCAAAAACCTAGAACAGTCTCCCTCACAACCCTCAAAAGAAACCAACTCTGCTGACACCTAGATCTTGAATTTCTAGCCTCCAAAACTGTGGGATAATAAAATTTTGTTGTTTTAGCCTCTGGATTCATGGTATTTAATTATTGCAGCCTAGCAAACTAAAACAGGGCTCCCTATAAGGGCACCTATTATGGTCATCTCATAACTTTAAACACACACGCATATATATTCTGTGAGAGAGACTTCAGGGACAGGAGGTGACCCTGCGATCAGGTGACCCCCCCATCACACCTCTGCTGCTGCGTAAGCCTCAGCCGGCCCTGGTTATGTAAGCCTTGGGCGGCCCTGGGCAGCAGGGCAGCTGCCATTGGACGATTGCCTCACCTCGGGCCAGCCCTGGGCAGCTGGGGGACTGAGGGGCTGGGGGACTCTGGAGGCAGGTATGCAGAGCGGTTAAGCCCACCTGGAAGCAGGCCTGGCCTTGCCACTCACCTGCTGCCCCAATGGTACTGAGGAGACTGGGCACCACCATCTTGTGGCTGTGGGCACCACCATCTTTGAGGGCAAGGCAGTCAATTAGCATATTCCCTTCTTATTGGCTGTGGGCACTGTCATCTTTGTGATGGCATGAAGGTCAATTAGCATATTCCCTCTTTATTAGATAGTATATGATATATAATTTATATGCAATATACATAAAATATATAATTTAATGTCTCTTTAAAATTTGATTAGCAGATGCTTAATTTTATTTTGTGAATTAAGAAAGTTTGGTTGAATTTATCTATTAAGATTTTAAAAAGTTAACTGCCACAAAAGCACATCTAGAAAAAGTCCAAAGCAGCCACAAACACAAACTCCAGTGCCTGGCTGGATTTCCTGTTTCCTTTGCATGTACAAGCACATTTCTCCCCATTGTTAGCATGACTGTATATTATCCATGACTTCAAATACAAATTCTATGGTTTACGGTCCTTTGAACTTTAGTAATTGTTGCCTATAAATCAATGTTACCCAGCTTATATGTTTACTAGCATATGATTTGGTTTTATATAAGGTATGTGAATACAGGGTTTGCTTGCTTGTGTGTGCATGCACATATAAGCAACTGTACATGCTTATACATGTGTTTAAAGTCTAGTTTCTTGCCAAGAAAAATGTTAATTGTATGAATGCTGGAACAGACTGTGTTCACACCATTCCAAACAAGGCTTCAAGTCATAGGGCCATATGCTGTGTTCTTTAGAAATA
Source organism: Vespertilio murinus (assembly GCA_963924515.1). NCBI lineage: Eukaryota > Metazoa > Chordata > Mammalia > Chiroptera > Vespertilionidae > Vespertilio > Vespertilio murinus. The sequence continues at coordinate 70,571,728 of OZ004706.1, forward strand.
TGATTTATTGCCAGCGCACATCAACACACATAGAGCATATGACTATTATTTTAGTGGTATTTCCATTGGCTGTTTCATTAGAATTTGCATGGAATGGAGGAAAGTGTGTGTGTGTGTGTGTGTGTGTGTGTGTGTGTGTGTGTGTTGAGATAGGGGGCCTGGAGTGGAAAGGCTTATTTAAAATAGTTCATCCAGATAGTGAGGTCATTATCTTCATCTTTCTTAGCTGTGGCTTTATAATTCTCCCTTTGCCAAATACATCTACTAAGAAAGTCAACATAAATAACTACAACATAAATGTTAACAGAAGTTCAAGCTGGGAGAATATAGTGGAGATGTTACACGGAAAAAATTCTATCAGTCCACACTAATTCAGAGTTGGCATTTATTCTAACACAAGCTTGACTATAATTTATTTAGCACAGCTTATGTGGGGAAAGGGGATGTTAAGCAAATTGATAGTGTAAAATTTATTGCTTGACTAGATTAGATGTATGGTAACCAAGTTTTCTTATATCCCTTTACAGCAATAAAAACAACACCTTTGCATAAATAAATAAAATAACTATAAATGTTCCTGACCCATGTATTAAAATGATTCTAATAAGCAATATTTTCACAGTATTTAAAATCATTGGCCCTAAATTTATTTTTAACTGTTCTATAATTTACATTTTTATTAATTAAAACTGAGCCCTCTTATGTAATTGTCCACATAAATCTCTCCTTAGCTTTGATATACCACCTAAAGTCATAATTTTTCAAGATGTAGTCTGCAGAGAGGTGCCACAATTTTTGAGTCAGGAGTTTTCTATGGATTACTGGAGTTTGTTATTTTTTTCATGGGGTGATTCATTTGATGTGAAATAATTAGAAAAACTGGAACATGAGATTTAAAATATTATAAAACATCATTACCCATAGCAATGCTACTAAAAAGAATGCATAAGTTTTCTTTGTGTTTGGTTTTACTGAAGGACCAGCATCCCTAGTGCTTCATATTATCTGGAAAAAAATGAAAAATGAACAAGTCATGGATTTTCAGTGATCTAATGACTTATACTAATGTATTCCTTCATCTAAATACAGATTTCTATTTAAAATTCAGTATGCAGGGGTATTATGAATTCTAGTTTAATGGATTCCAAATAATTGCCCTTTAGAAATGATGAATAGCTGTTTAAATCCACTGATAAGAATATACTATTTCTCTCCTAACAAAAGGCCTTCCACATTAACCGTGTCATATATGCCTAAAATTAGTTTATTATTTTTATTGATATGCAAAGCCCAAACTGATGACAGGTGCAACATAACCCTGTGCTAAGAGCCCCCAACATCCCCCCTAAAATGTCTGTTGTTGTTCCTGTGGGTGATTAAGGAGAGCAAAGACACTGAGCCTTCCAAAGCAGGGCCAGTGCTTGAAATGCAGATGATGCCATTTTCTTCTGTGTCTGCTTTATTTGGGTTTGCAGATCAAAAAGATGTGCTTCTGAGGTGGACATAGTGACCACCAACTTTTATGCCCTCGAAAGGCAGGGCTTTGTGAAGTCCTGGCTGTGATGGCAAAATGCCCTTGAAAAGATTCCTGGGACTTGCTCGTCACTTTAAAGGCAGCAGAAGCAAGAGAAGCAGAAGTATGAAAATTACATATGCATTATTCATTTCTCTTCTGTAGCTTGGCCTAGGGTTTTATTTTTTTATTTTATTCCTGATCAGAATGGATGGATTTCTATACTAGTTTAAAAAATAAACAATACTCTGAAAGACATGGCCAGAATTATACATCTGTAATAAACACTATCCTTTGTTGGAGTAAAAAGTATATATTCCTTATTGGAGTGTTGATGTTCTCCGAATTTATACACAATTATCTTACATTAAACAACTCTATCATTACATATATTCATGAGTAAAATTGAGAAAAATACATACTCATACAGAAAAAGAAAATTCAGAGCCTTTACTAACCAATTTATAAATAAGTGATGCATGGGACAATTAAATCAATTATTAACCAATCTATTGATAAGAAGTGCCTTGCCTGGCCAGAGTCACATTCCTGGGTTTTTGGTTCAATTCTCTTTCATATATATATATATATATATATATATATATATATATATATCTTCCTCTCTCTGAGTATGTCCTCGTGAAAGGGTTTTCTTTTTTTAAAAAAAGTGCCTTAACCATCTTTGATTTTACGATTCTTAACAATCAAGAACATTCTCTTGGAAAATGTGTGTTCTTCACAAAGTGAAAAACAAAATAAAATTATTTTATATGGGAACCAAAATGTACTTCAGAATTTATGATTTTGTTCCCTACTGCTTGATTTGTAAAGTCATTATTTATAGTGCAGAATTTATATTTTTAGAACAATATGTGAATGTTGTAAATGTAATATATATATTACATATATATATATATATATATATATATATACAGCTCTATCTACTTATGCACATAAACACATGTAAGTACAAGCAAACTGCCATGGCATAGAGAAAATGGAGATTTCTAGCTTTTTGTGCCCAGCACACTCTCCAGGAAAATACAGATTTCCAAGGGAAAAAAAAAAAAACACACACCTCTGGTTTCCCACTTCACCCCTGCCATCAATATTAATAAAATGTATTCTTTTGTTCCAATAAGAAATGCTAGTTGTGATATAAAAGAAAAGGAAAATAAAGCAAAAGCTTGTTTCGTTTTCTGTAAGTGATTCATAATACTGTTTCTTTCCCTCAATCTTATCTAAGAGAAGTAAATGATGGAGAGACAAAAAATATTTCCATATGTCAGAGCCAATAAAAATATAGTGAAGAGGATGAAGTCTGTTTTTGTTTTTTTAGTACACTTGTGTATAAAATGCTGGGCTACTGTTACTTGAGGTTTTTCTTTATTTCTGGCAGAAGGGTGACTGCCCCTTTCCCCAGCTTTTCTGTCTTCCTCCGGGTCTGCTGCCTTTCTGCACACCCCTGGGACCTGGAGAAGAATGGCTCCTCTGTCTGCCTGCCTGCCTGCAGATTGCATCCATTGCTCCATTCAGCCAGCCTTTCGGGTCTGCTAACTGCTGCCGTACAACTTAGCTTTTATGCTCTACTGACAGGGTTTTTCTGAAGCCAGACGGTTTCTGAAAAGAGGGTCTATGTGCATAAACAATGCCATGTGAGGAGGTCTGCTGGAGACAAAATCAAAATTCACTCAAGCAAATCTTCCTGATCAACTCTTTTTTTCTTTCTTTTGCAACTAACACCTCCTCTCCGTACCATCTGTATGCTAAAATGTGGCTGAGAGTTGGTGCGATCCGCCCCTCCCCTTTTCCTCTGTGTCCAGTTTTATTAAACAAGCCAAAAATATATCTTATTTTCTGACTTAGCCTGAACAGAATCTATAAACCGTATGTGGGATGAGGAATGCATTGTGTGTTAAATGAGGATAGGAGGCCAGCTATGCATCAGCTGGCCAGAACCTTCCATTAGATTTGTCATGGGAGCCTCATCAAAATGCACATCCAAGCCAGGAGCTGCCCATCCACAGGCTGTGAGACTGCGGGTCACCAAATGCAGAGCGGCCCCGGCGCTGCTGATCGCAGAGGATAGCATACATTTCTGCTCAGCTCAGCTCTTTCCCTTAGTTTCATACCCACAGAAATAGACCAAATTAGGGTATCAAGCTTAAAACAGGCCAGAGCAAGCAGTTCAAATAAGGCTGCATAAACAACATGAAGAGGAACATTATTTAATCAGTCACATCAGTAGGAACCACACCTGTTTTTTTTTTTTTTAAACATATGCTTAAAGCAAAACCAGCTTTAAAGGCGGGTATTTAAGGGCAATACTCAGACTTTTTCACTTAATAAAAGTCCTGAAGTATAACGTGTGCTCAGGCAAACAGTAAGCACTATGCTCTCCTCCCGGAAACAAAAGGTGTGATTTGGCTTAAATGTTTCTTTTGCTTTTTGGAGACAATGAATACTATGATCTAGTGAGTAAAATAGAAAAACAGACATTCTTCCAACTTCTGTTTCTCCTTTGGCTAGTTGGATTCTCAACCTTTCTAATGCCACAACCCTTTAATACAGTTCCTCGTGTTGTGGGGACCCCCAGCCATAAAATCATTTTTGGTGCTACTTCATAACTGTAATTTTGCTACTGTTATGAATCGTAATGTAAATATCTGTGCTTTCTGATGGTCTTAGGGGACCCCTGACAGGGGTTATCAACCTGTAGTTCGCTGCTGAGGAATCTAAGACCATGGGAAAACATAAATATTTACATTATGATTCATAACAGTAGCAAAATTACAGTTATGAAGTAGAAATCAAAATAATTTTATGGTTGGGGGTCACCACAACATGAGGAACTGTTATTAAATGGTCGTGGCACTAGAAAGGTTGAGAATCACTGGCACATGACCCAGTATTTTACTGGTCTCCCAGATTGCCCAATCTAGAGTGCGTGTTTTCTCCCCTTAAGATGCCAAGACTATGGCCTATAAATATATTTCCCATTAAAGAATACAAGACTTCCTGAATAAATGGTTGTTTCCAGGTCTGTTGCAAGAAATGTAGAGAATGAGCATGGATATCTTATTACATAAGAAGAGGTTTCATATCAAAGACTTAGCTAATGACAACAGCCAAAAATGGAATAATTTAATCATCGGTAAAGACAAAATAAACCTGCCTTAGCTAGAGAATCAAACATGCTTAAATTTGAGAGTTTATAATAAGAGTTATCATCATAAAACTAATTGGTCACTTTGGATGCTAAGAAACCATTTCATCATTATGTGAACTAGTAAACTCAGGGAAAGATGCAAGCAATTACCCTGCCTCCTCTTTGTAAGTGGTACCAAAGGAGAACCAAATCGTTGATGAGAGGGTTTCTCTTTATAGAAATAACTAATTTAGAAGATCTCCGTGTTCTAAGTTCTTATGAAAGGACAGATCTGGCGCTGATCACCAGTTGGTGATAGCATCAACTCCTACACAATTTCACCTCTGAGTGTCTCTCATCAAAATAAACAAACCATTAAAGACAGAACTGAACTTGAGTCTTATCAGCTCTTTGGATATAAAAGATTTAAGGGACTGAGAATATGGCAAATGAAACCACAGGGATAATGCCAGGGAAACCCAGTATGTGGAAAACTTCACAGGACTAATGACCAGGATTCTTCAACCAAAAAGTTCCCTAAGTGAAAGCAAATGGATTAAAAAAGATATATGTCTATCTCCACAAAGGGGTTCAAATTCACATGTATCCATTAATTAATTAAACAACCAAATGGCAATGACAACAAATTCATAAGATAATTAGGAAAATGTGACTTAACGGGGTGTTTGATGATACTAAGAAATTATTATTAAGTTTTCAGGGTGATTCAGATATTTGTTACGGCTGTCTAAAACTCAGTTCTCAAGTATTAGAGAAATTTATTAAAATGTTTACAAGTGAAATAACATTCTATTTGGAATAAGCTTCAAGATAATTTGGGTAGGGGAGGGTCATGTTGCATTAGAGTAGAGATGAAACAAAATTCGCTATGAATTGATAATTACTGAAGTTGGATGATGGGTAAAACAAGTTCATTATAGTATTTCCTGTAGAAGGGATATTAAGGTTAACTTAAGGGGTGGCACTACAAACACAGGTGCTATTTTTTTTACTTTTTCTTTATTGTTTTAATTCTCACTGGAGGACCATTCTTATTGATTTTTAGAGAAAGGGGAAGAGGGGGAGAGAGAGAGACATTGATGTGAGAGAGAAACCACACTGGTTGCCTCCCGCACATGCCCAAACCAGGGCCAGGATTTAAGGACAACCTAGGTACGTGCCCTGACTGGAACTTGAACCCATGACCTTTGGATGTGCCAGACGATACTCCTAACAACTGATCTACATGGGTCAGGGCCAGGTGCTACTTTTCTATGATAATTTTCACAAACGTTAAATCCAGTGACTGAGCTGTGGGACTATGTTAGAGATGGAAAGAAGCAGATGATCTAGGCTAGAGAACTATCTGCCAAACTTGGAAAAAAAACAATAATTTATAACATATACAAGAGACCTATAAATCCCAATAAGTCTATAACACACACACACACACACACACACACACACACACACACACACATATACTACTAAGGGCTCTGGAACTAATATAAAAAGTTATTTATTTTCTTTTTAATGCTAGTACTATATTAATTTTTTATTTATTAACTTAAAGCCTTCAATTAGAACTGTTAAACTGTAAAAGAAAACATAAAACCATATTAAAATGCATAAAACTAGTAAGTGTTGAGTTCAGGAGCTGGCTTATAATTTTTGTTGCTTCTTCATAACTGTAATTTTGCTACTGTTATGAATCATAATGTAAATATCTGTGTTTTCCGATGGTCTTAGGCTCTACAGCAGTAGTTCTCAATCTGTGAGTCGTGACCCACAGGTTGAGAACCGCTAGCAGGGTTGCCTAAGACCATCGGAAAACACAGATATTTACATTACAATTCATAACAGTAGCAAAATTACCGTTATGAAGAAGCCACGAAAATAATTTTATGCTTGGGGGGGGGGGGTCACCACAATATAAGGAACTATATTAAAGGATCATGGCATTAGAAAGGTTGAAAACCACAGCTCTATAAAAATTACAATAATAACATAATAATGCAGCCACTATGCAAAACATTATGAAGGATACTCAATAAATTAAAAATAGAACAACGTCACTGCTGGGTTTATATATATATATATATATATATATATATATATATATATATATGCCTAAGCGACCAAATGACTAAATGTCCGGTCACTATGATGTGCACTGACCACCAGGGGGCAAATGCTCAATGCAGGAGCTGCCCCCTGGTGGTGAGTGTGTTCCCATAGCCAACCTCCCACAGCCTGACAACCTCCTATGGTCCTTCCCCTCCTCCCACCCCCACCCCCCATTATTTACAATAGCCAAAATATGGAAGCATCCTAAGTACTAATCAATAGATGTTTGGGTGAAAATGTACCTATAAACAATAGAATATTATCGGGCCACAAGGAATAATGAAATATTACCATTTGTTACAACATGGATGGACCTAGAGGGTATTATGCTAAGGGAAATAATTCATACAGAGAAGTACAAATACCATATGATTTTACATATGGAATATAAAAAACAAAATAAATGAACACAAGACAGAAACAGACTCATAGATACAGGGAACAAACTGATAATTGCCAGATGGGAAGGATGTTGAGGGCTGTGTGAAAAAGGTGAGGGAATTAAAAGGTTCAAATTGAAAGTAACAAAATAATCATGGGGGTGTAAAATAAAACATAGGGAATATAGTTGATAATCTCTATATATATAAAAGCCCAAGTGCCTGAACTGCCAAATGACTGGTTGACTGGTAACTATGGCACGCACTACCACCAGAGGGCAGACACTCAATGCAGGAGCTGCCCCTGGTGGTTAGTTCACTCCCATAGCCAACCTCTTGCAGCCGACCAACCTTCTATGGTCCCTTCCCCCAGCTGGCCACCCCAATCAGCCCTGATCACTGCCAGGCTGAGGGACCCCACCTATGCATGAATTAATTCACCAGGCCTCTAGTATTTTAATTATTGTGTATAGTGCCAATTGGGTACTAGAATTATTAGGGGGATAACTTTATAAACTATATAAATCTATATAAATGTCTAACAACTATGCTGTACAGTTAAAAGTAATATAAAATAATATTGAACGTCAAATGTAATTAAAAATAAAAACACAAATCTAATCTATTTTAAAAATAAGCTTTCCTCTATAAGATTTATCTAATAAGTGACTAAAAGACCCTTCAACCATCTGACTGATAGCTATGACATGCAATGACCACCAGGGGACAGATGCTCAGTGCAGAAGCTACCAAGCTTCAGTGATTTGGCAGCCACAGTTCTCGGGTGACACACCTGGAACCAGAAACGAGGAGGGTCAATTTCAGGGTGTGACACTTGAGAACCGCCCTCTCATAATTTGAGACTCCTCAGGGGATATAGGAGAGCTGGTTTTGACCAGTTCCCCACAGGCCAGGCCAAGGGATCCTAGCAGAGCATGAATCCATGCACCGGGCCTCTAGTGATAGCATAATAACGATAACTAGTTAATTGTTTTGTAAGCCATCTTATTTCATTTAATCATCCCAACAGCATAATTAGTTAGGTTTGTGGGAGACAATTCTCTGTAAGTCACTTCCATATCCTAATACCCTGGCACTCCCAAGCAGTGCTAGTGATGGCCCTTTGTTATAGTCTATCTTTTCAGGGATGTTTGTACAGAGAACGGCCTTGGAAGAAAGAGATCATTGCCTTTCTTTATAGCAGGGGACAAGATTGTTTGCTATCTAGTATAATAAAGACAAAGTCCCTCTCTCTCTCTCTGGAGCAAAGGTTGCACAGCTTTGCTTGCAGCCCCTTATAATAGATTGGGGTTTCATAAGTGCAGGGCCCTTCAGTTGTAACACAAACCCACTGTGAGCACAACACCCACCTGGACCCCTCTGAATCAGATTTCAGGGGCATAAGGAACCAATGGGAACATTAAGCTCATGCTTCCTGCTGCTCTATGAATAATAATTTATTTGAGTCTGACTCAAGAGGCTCATGTCTTCTGCCAACATTCACAAATTACAGCAGGCTAACTCCTAGCTGGAGAAGGAAGGGCCAAGACATATCTGCAAAACTTATATTGGACTTGGATAGACAGAAAGCACAGGACTTTCGTTTGGTTGAGCCAGGAGCAGCCACTGTGCTTTGCTTCCTGGCACAGAGCTATTTCTTCCTCAGTATTTCCTGATCACCTTCGCCCCTTCTCCTTGACCTGAGTTCTTTAAGGGTTGGGGTTGGGCCAAGGTTTCCCTGTCTCCAAGGGGGATTAAAGATGATATGAATCTGTCTAGAGATGCACTCTTTGGAGGGGAAAGACTCAGGGTGTTATGGATTTGTGACATACAGTTACCAAAATCAAAATCACCATCCTTCCCAGTTCCCAAAGGATTGTATTCACCTGACGTGGTTTGGGAAAGGTTCATAATGAAACTGAGCGGCTAAAGCAGTGGTCGGCAAACTCATTAGTCAACAGAGCCAAATATCAACAGTACAATGATTGAAATTTCTTTGGAGAGCCAATTTTTTTTAAAAAAACTTAAGCTTCTTCTAACACCACTTCTTCAAAATGGACTCTCCCAGGCCGTGGTATTTTGTGGAAGAGCCATACTCAAGGGGCCAAAGAGCTGTGTGTGGCTCTCGAGCCACAGTTTGCCAACCTTGGGTTAAAGTAATCTAATGAGTGTGTCCTTTGGGCCAATTCACTACTTTTTTGTTGTTATTTCTGCATCTGCATGTTACATCTGATGAGCTATATGCTCATCAGATGTGACATGCCCATGGGTGATAGAGGAGTCTTCTGACTGGAAGGAGCAGCATGCAGAAAAGTGAAATAAACTTCCCTGCCATTTGCTGCCAGTGGCTGCTTCAAGATTAGCACAAGTGTCTCTGCCCTCTGATTTCCAAAGCTCTTATTCCAGAGATACTTCTCTGGGAAAACATTTATCCCCTTCTTAGCAACAGGTGACAAGCTGCTAATACCACAGGTCTTCTTTGAAGAGATCAATTGGAATCAAGCTGCTGATCAGAGCAGTACTCTCGGATTCCCTCCATTGCAGTCAGGACACATCATTATACCAGTATGGCATGCAGTCACCCCTGTATGCGGAGCACAAAGTAAGTAACTCTCCATTTCTAATGCAGAGGACCACAGATAGACCAATATGAATATTCAACAACCAATGGGATATTGTTCTTTGAGTCCTTCCTAAAAAATCGTCTAGAGGACAAGTTTCAGGATCTGAAATGACTGGAGGCATCAATGAAAGGACCGGTGGGTTTCCAAAAGCCACTTAGTGGCAGAATACTAACAAATAAGAATAGTTTTTGAAATTAAAGATCATGTTACTTAAGCAGTAAGTAGTCGAGCTAAGAGCTGAATTTTCATCAGCAGCAATGGAAACCAGAAGACCATGAAATAGTGTGCTAAAGCAGAGGCCACTCCTGAGTGACAAAGGTGTGACACCTGCTGGAGTTGACCCTTCTGTGTTGCTAAATCACAGGAGCAGTGGTTCACTCCCACTCCTGGCAGAGTGGCTACATCTGACCTTTGATCCCTCCACAGGCTATCATTAGTGCCTTACCACTTTTGACACTTTTTTGGAATATAGTGTTGTTCTTCCAGTCGAATCAGTCAGCTCCAGCCACACCACTGTGGCCATTGAAACTAATCTGTGTCAAGTTTTAGACTTTCTAGGCCATTTGCAGTCTGACAACCACGTACCTTTTATCACTAAAGAAACTCAACAGCAGGTGGACAGTCAAAGTGTGTAATGGAATTTCAATGCAATCTATTTATAGGAATCTACTATTTGCAGGTATTAATGAGTCAGGAACAGCCGCCTCAAAAATTGACTTGAAAAGATTTCTGTCAACCTCCCTCATCACACTCTTGACCACACACAGAGGTATGACAATTTGATCTCTCTCAGCTGCTTCTCTGGTAATGATTAGGATAAAAATCCACCCTACCTCACCATTCTCAGTCCTGCCAAAGGGCAAATGAACTCCCCTCAGGTGGTGATTAACAGGATAGATTTAATTGACTACATTCAAAGCACAACAACTAGACTCCATTATTTGAATAGCACTTAGGAATATAGAACTATTTTGAAAATTCAAGGTTTTGCCTTGACCATCCTGGGCATAATGTATCTCTCTTTACCCAACAAGCAACACCAGCTCAGCCTGATCAAAAGGGTTTGGGAAGATTCAAATATAACCTTGGATAAGTTTTATAAAAGTGCTTTCATCCCTCTTTCTCCTAAGCATTCTAGATGAAATGTTTCGGTGTGAGTTGGGGAATAATCAGGGGAAAAAATTGTTATTTTAGCAGCTGGAAAGGAAATATCTAATTCTAATTCAATACAGGGAGAGCAACAGCCCAACAACCTGAAAAGGTCACCTTAGATCTGGGAGGGAAGGGGACAGGGGGCCATTAGTGATCTTTCTTCTTTCAAAATTGCTCCTGGAACTTTCCTTGTAAAGAAAGATTACCCTGATAGGGCTCTCCAAACTGATGTACATCCCTCAAGCTTAGTTGACTTATGGGTCTATCATTTCCTACCAGAAGGCTCTGACCAGGATTCATTTGTGTTTCCTTTAGTTTTTAAAAAAATATGTATTTTATTGATTTTTTACAGAGAGGAAAGGACAGAGATAGACAGTTAGAAACATTGATGAGAGAGACACATCAATCAGTTGCCTCCTGCAAAAACTCTACTGGGGATGTGCCTGCAACCAAGGTACATGCCCTTAACCGGAATCAAACTTGGGACCTTTCAGTCTGCAGGTAGATGTTCTATCCACTGAACCAAACTGGTTTTGGCTGTGGTACATTTTAACCTCACTCAGAGTTTATTGGATGAAATAAAATGCCTCAGTTTCTGCTCCTCCTGTATGAAACACCACCAGATGTCTTCATGTACCCCTTCCTCATGTCATGGGAAAGATGAATGCCACCAGGCGGTAACATTGACAAACAGAATAGATTTGACTTACTATCTTCAAACCACAAGGACTAGACTCAATTATGTGAGGAGAATTAGGAGTCCTAAGACCTATCAACTGGCTAGAAGACTGCGTTACAGGCTTGTCAACCTGTGCCCCCGGAAAGATGTAGCTGCCAGAAAGAGGACCCCAATGGTTGTAAAAAAAAAAAAATATTACTTTCTTTCCAGAGTCACCATATGTGGCTTTGGAATTCTATATCAAATGTGGAAACCAGAAATTAACTTACCATCCTCTCCAAAATTACATTAGTCATCCATTTACAAAAGTGAGTATGAAATCTGTCCTTCCCTGTTCATACTTAATGTCATCAATTATACCACCTTGGACCTGGAAGGAATCCAGATCAGCCTCAACTCATTGGACAGGCTTTTTACAAATGGCGCTTAGATTCCTTCTTATGCAGAGTCTGTAAAATCATTAATCTATCCTCTGTACCTGGAATATTGCCTTGGATCTAAAGGAGAGTTAATAAACCTAAGGAAAAAGCCACCTGGACTTCCATGTTAGACTCTGATGAGCTGTGGGATTTGATCAGCTGGTTGGGTCCTGAATCAAGACTAGGGAAGATGCTAGAAGTCAATACTGAAGTGGCTTCATCTTGTTGCTTGAAGTCTTATTGATAGTACCCTTAATTCAATGCAGCATGATTGAAGAGATGTGGCCCCAGATTCTGTCAGTCAGATTAATCAGAGATAATACAGTGTACTCATGGGAAAATTTTACAGAAGCCAAAACAGTATAGAAATTAGAGATGTATATCTGGAGATTGAGGGAGAGAAAGCACTAAAAAGTCCCTGCTGAAATGTATATATTAAGAAATCACCTGTTTATAGAGAGTTTACCTCTAAGTTGATGACTTAATTAATGGAATGCTTTGTTCATGGACAATGTGATTAATCAATGTTAGAATCCCACACTAACGCACAAATACTTCCGGACAAAGTCATGGTGGTGGGGACTGAGGCAGAGGCAGTTAGGGGCAAATTTAGGCCAGCATGGGGTTATGGACAATCAGGCCAACAGGAGAGGGCCATTGGGGGTGAGATCAGGCTGGCAGGGGAAGGCAGTTGGAGGCAAGATCAGGCTGGCAAGGGAGGGCAGTTATGGCTGATCAACCAGGCAGGAAGAAGAGTTAGGGGCAATCAGGCAGGCAGGCAGGTGACCGGTTAGGAGCCAGCTGTGCCAGATTTCAAGAGTGATGCCTGATTGCCGGTTGTCCCACAGGGATTGGGCCTAAACCATCAGTGGGACATCTCTCAAGGGGTCCTCCATTAGAAAGGGTGCAGGCTGGGCTGAGGGAAGCCCCCTCCCATGCACAAATTTCATGCACTGGGCCACTAGTATATAAATAGATTTTTAAGAAGATTATTGTTGAGAACTGATCACAATTTACTGCTTTTTAAAATAATTTTTTAACTATTTCATGCACCAAAACAGGTACTCTTCAGCTTTATTAAAATTACAGAATTGAACACACAGATGAGGCATCTCAGGCTTAGGAACACTCAGGACTCCTACAATAATCCTAGGCATCTTTAGAAGTGTCAAAAAGAAAAAGACAACTTAATTCACATGAACACTTTTTGCTTTAGAGTTTTGGAAAGCCCTCTCTCCAGCATGTACCAACCACTAACCTACACAAGTTTGGAGTTATTAGTGGTGAGTAATGATCTGTATTTTAGAATTAGCAAAAGGCTATCATGACTGAAGTTCAATAGGAAAAAAAACCAGTTTATTTTATAAATATATTTTATTGATTTTTTTACAGAGAGGAAGAGATAGGGATAGAGAGCTAGAAACATCGATGAGAGAGAATTATCGACCAGCTGCCTCCTGCACACCCTCCACCAGGAATGTGCCCACAACCAAGGTACATGCCCTTGACCAGAATTGAACCCAGGACCTTTCAGTCCGCAGACCGACGCTCTACCACTGAGTCAAACTGGTCTAAGCACAAAATAGTTTTTGAACTGTGATTGCTTTAGCTGAAGATTATTTCTAAAATTCTATTTAAACTAACTACTTTTTTCCTTCATGATAGATAAATCGGTATTAGATGTAGGTTTTAAGACCAAGTAATAATTATTATTTTTACTGGAACAAACTATCCAATCTGACAGATAAATTAATAATAAAAGAAAGTAAGATGTTAACTTTAGTGTTTCTGACACAAGATCAGAATAAAGAGTATATGCTTAGAAAGGAAATAACATACATGGAATATTTTAATTATTTCAACATGTTATACTATGCCACTTTAAAAATCATCTTTACTGAAGTATTCAGACAATTGTTCTTAATTTCATTTGTGGAAAGGGGCAAGAGTGTTTTGCATGAACTTTCTTCCCAGAAAAGTTCATATAATAAATAAGTATTATATTCCAATCACTGTACTATTATATCAGTGTATTTCAATCATTTCATCCCATGGCACACATAAACTAATTACTTCAATTCTGCAGCACACCAAAGAATATGTTATAATTTCTGCCAATCTGATAAAAAAAAGAGGTATAATTTAGATTCATTCATACTGGATGGCTATTGTGTTGACTGTTGTCATGTTTTTATTTGACAATCTAAAGGAAAAGAGGTCAGTTCCCCCAACTAAATAGTCAGGTATTGCAAATTTTAAAAATTTGGGAGGCATACCTGTTGAAAATTGCTCATTAAATAATTTAATCATCAAAACAATTCCATAAGGTAGGTAGTATGATTATATCTGTTTTCCAAAGAAGTGATGGTGGCACAGATAAGTAACTTGTCAAAGGCCAGATGCTAATACACATCTGAGCTAGAATTTAAACCCAAGTAACATGATTCCAGTCTACTCAACTTGACAGCCTACTCTACTATAATGTCTTACTTATATACATGCAAGTATACAAAATTATATATACAATTTCAAAAGGTTCACCCAATTGGCAAAGACTATAGTAAAAGTCATTGTTCTCAAAGGTATTTGGCAATATTTACTATTTTTAAATATTTAAAAAATATGATGCTATAATAAGGAGACTGTTCTATTTAAGAGAAAGAACTGAGAGGTGGGGGTTGAATAAATGATGGTTCACACTCTGTTTCTACTATAGAAAATTACCCAGATGAGTGGAATAATTTCTTCTTAAGAATCAAAATCCTTAAATTTTTAGGTACAATTTATTTCCACTATATTAAAATATCTTTAAAAATTGTACCTTTTCTTGTCAGATTGTTTGCAACATCTCCTGCCTGTAGATCATGTGAATTTTAACTTCATAAATCATCCAGCAGTTAAGTGTCTATCAGGCAGAGCAATGCCCACACAATGGCAATTTCTTTCTTTGCTAATGTCACAATACCTGGGCTAAACAAGCTGGGAATATACTAGCAATAGCGTGACTTATTAGTCGCATTAAATTTTTATTCCATTTTAACATATACTTTTTAAGTAAAAAAAATAAATAAATAAAAGGAGGAATTCCCCCAAACTAGATAAATTCTCATTGTCCTCTGCACTCACCTTATCCCTTTTCCTCTTCCACTTTGGCCACATTAGCCTTCTTTTATTTCCTCAACTATATCAAACTCATTTTCTTCTCTGGAATTTCTACTTGCTAACTTTCTGTGGGGAAGTTATTTTACCTAAAGAAATTTCTCCATTAATATGAGACAGCAGAAAATTATAAATATTAGATTTGTGTTCATTATACAATTAGGGAAAGTGATTGTAGCTCAGGTATTGAGACTTACACAGGATTGAAACTGAGTATTGTAATGACACCTAATTTTCATACACATTATATGAAGGAGAACTGAAAAGTTAAGGGGAATAACTATTAAGGTCAGGTCACAGCCTCTTGGATGATAAAGTAAAATTTTTAAAACTTAATATGTAGATTTCCCTTTTCAATTAGTAAACTGTCCGTTTCCATCATTATCTTACTCTATCTTATTTTGAACTAGAGGCTCTGTGCACGAAATCCATGCACGGGAGGGAGGGGAGAGTGAGAAGGCTGGCCTCTCAGTGTGGAAGCCCCGCAATTGATGGCCCCAAAGAGGTAGGTTGGAGCCGAGGGTCCCACCTCCATGCCATTCAGAGCCACAGGATCCCAGGCCTCACTGCACAGAGCCATAGGACCCACCTCTGAGCAATGCAGAGCCTCAGGCCTTGCCTCTGGGCTGCGCATGCAGCATCAAGGCCCCACCTGTGTGCTCCTGCAGTCCTACCCACCTGTGTGCACCTGCTACGCACGCAGCCTCCTGGTGATCACTCGTTGTGGTGTGAGGGCATCACGTCATGAGGGCATAACGACCACATAGACTTTTATTAATATGAGAGTAGGTTTCATAACTTAATGCATCTGATATCAAACTGCAAGTTGACAAAGTACATTGAAATGGCTCTCAAGAAATATTCCATCATCCTATAATCACTTTATTCATACTGAAGACATAGTCCTGTTTTTGAGAATATTCAAATTTGTAAAACATTCGAAACAATAAATGAAATGACACTTTTGAGAAGTTTCTACTCAGAGAACAATTATTTATTACAGCATTTATTCTTATGGCAAATGACAAAGGATTTTATCTTTTTTTTTTCTTTTAATTACCAAGCAGAGTGTTTCCCAGTGATAACACTCCCAGTCTAGTTCATTTGTTAAAATGAGAAGTTAAAAAGTGTTAATTTGTTTGGGTAGTTTATATTTTTCTAAATTGCAATAAGAGTTTTTAAATTTTTGAAATTTAGAATATCAATATTCTAAAAATTCACTTTTAACTTTCACTTGTGTTTCTGTTCAATGTTCTATAACTATGCCTCAATATTATAAATAGCTAAAGAATCATTAAAATAGATATGCCATTATAAAAAAAGCTTCACTTTTCTATTTTATTTTATATTAATCATCATAACCCAATCTTAAATTTCTAGTATTAACCTTTTACTTCCATTCCCACTTGTTTTACTTCCTAAAGCCTTAATTCATAAATCTCCAAATAGTATAACAACAAATTAAAAATGTCACAATTAACCAAATGGGACCCAGAGTGGATTTTCCTTTGTCTTTATAACCAAGAGAGTTGGAAAGAAGTTTAAAATGATCATCTGTTTCAAAGATGGAGGGATTGTAAAAAAAAAAAACCAAAACACGTATACATAAACATAGGCAGGGACAATAGTGTAGTGATAGCCAGAAGGTAGGGGGCTAGGTGGAGGTGGAAAAAAGGGAGGAAAATGGGGACAGAGACTGCTTTGGCAATGAACTTCTGATGCAGATATTTGAAACCAAAATTACCCTCAATAAATTCAATAGAAAAATTAAAAATAAGTCCATCATTTGTTAACAAGTGGCATGGATCTATCACAACTGGAAGAGAGATTAATAATGATGCCTTATATTTATGCGCAAATTAAGAATTTACATAGCCGAAACCGGTTTGGCTCAGTGGATAGAGCATCAGTCAGCGGACTGGAGGGTCCCGGGTTCGATTCTGGTCAAGGCATGTACATTGATTGTGAGCACATCCCTGGCAGGAGGCAGCTGGTCGATGTTTCTCTCTCATTGACGTTTCTAGCTCTCTCTCCCTTTCTCTTCCTCTTTGTGAGAAATCAATAAAATATATTAAAAAGAAAAAAAAAGATGTGACCACTCTTGACCAACAAGCTAGACCTGGACAATTGGAGGCTCCCATCTTGCAATGTGCACTTTGTTTGCCCTCCCCAGGTCCAGAAGCTGCCCCAAGGATACCGCCTTGAGACAGAAATGTGGTGTTGAGACTATCTAAATGGTATAGGTGACAGAATTTAGTTATAAACACTTAGAATTCTTGTGGTTTGAATGTAGAAATTTACTCGTCTTGCAGCATCCAAGACAAACCTCATAAATAAGTTATCTTTCTTATTAAAATTGCCACTTATGAATCAGAAATGGTCCCTCTCTTTCTTTACTGTCTCACTACCCCACGGGTATAGGGACTCGTTTTACATTAACCCGCAATTCCAAATCAACATTCATATGTTACAATGATAATTTTAGTTTCAATATGTTGCAATTTCATTGTTTGTAAACTTGATGGTTTTACTAAAGCATAGGTTTGGTATATGATCAGATATATATATATATATATATATATATATATATATATATATATTGATTTAGAGTTTTAAGATTCTTAACATCACTTAATTTATCTCTATTGCAACTTGAATAGTATTCAAACTGCAAAATATAATGTACTAGTTAAAATATCTTTTTAAAACCTCTTACTAGATCCTATTGGGACTGGCATATAATTGAAAACACTTAACAGAATATTTCAGGGAATGTTGCCAAGGAGTGAAGAAG
The DNA here is from genome assembly GCA_963924515.1 of Vespertilio murinus. Classification (NCBI taxonomy): domain Eukaryota; kingdom Metazoa; phylum Chordata; class Mammalia; order Chiroptera; family Vespertilionidae; genus Vespertilio; species Vespertilio murinus. The sequence goes on from OZ004706.1 coordinate 70,589,723, forward strand.
AGAATCACATTTCATTTTTAAATGCCAGACAAAAGTCACCTAAAATGATGATAACAGTGGTTAGAAGAAGGAAGGAAATTGGGCTGGGGGAAGGCATAATTTACATAAGGTGCTTTTTATCTAAAATTTTCTTTCTTTTGTTGCATTTGACAATTTACCAGAGCCTTTTCAGAGGTGTCTGACATCCCTTTTAATTAAGCAGCAAGCAGTAAGAAGTGACAGGCAACTGTTTCCAGAGTATTAATGCATATCTGGAACAAATTCATCCTCTCAAGAATAGCTCTAATTCTGAAGAAAGCATTTAGTTCTGTCTCATACGGAATCTTAGCATTGAATAAAGCTGCAAAGATATGTTTATTCATTTAGTTTAAATCCCTCTCATTTTCAGCTTAAGTAAGCATTATCTTTTATGCTTCAGAAGAGCCTCAGACTTTTGTAAAAGTTAAGGGGGTGGTCACGTACATGCACTACAATTACTAAGCGGTGACATCCAGTCGCTTGTGTGGTTTGTTTTAGAACTGCCCCTGGTGAGTTGTGGCTCACCCTGTCTCTGAATCAGGCTGTTAGCAGACCCACTTGCCTTCAGAGTCCTTCTTAGTGTCCACTGGCCCAGTTGAACACTTCATGCGTCTTCCCTTTGGCCTCTTGCCTTCTTTAATTTTTTTTTTAAATTTAATTTTATTTTTTCCTTTAGGATTTAGATTTTAATATAAGAGCGTTATTACTTCCATAAAATATAGTTTTTAAAATAACTAGATATTTAATAAGAAAAATAAAATCTTCCTGATTAAAGGTATTTTTCCTAATTATAAGTTTTAAATTTTATATTAAACCAGAGGCCCGGTGCATGACATTCATGTTGGGTCGCTCTCGCAGTCCCTGAGGGGTCCTTAGCATTGCTACAGAGGTGGGAGAGACTCCCACCGCCGCCACCACTGCACTGGCCAGCCATGAGCCCGGCTTCTGGCTGAGCAGCACTCCCCTTGTAGGAGGGTACTAACCACCAGGGGGCAGATCCTGCTTTGAGCATCTTCCCCCAGTGGTCAGTGTGTGTCATAGTGACCAGTTGTTTTACCTTCTGGTTGATTTGCATATTATGATTTTTTTTATATATAGATATACTAATAAGTATAAATATATAAAAATATATTAAATATATCTCACAGCAGGTAATGGAGCGGGTGTCAGATCATTCAGTCATTTATGCCTTCATCAGCCTATAAGTGGTTTTGACTCAACCAGAAATCTTTCAGACACCACAACGACTGCCACACCCTGAAAGGCAGCTCTATTGAGGGACTTGCAGCTGGTAGGTAGCTCGGTATTTGATCTTCCTGGAGGCGCGTCAAACTACAAAGAAATTATACTCTGACTCAGCTGGCTTTGCATTCAATGAGAAGGATGTGTTTAGCATGAGCTTGTTTATTTAGATAATGCCACATAATCCAGTAAAGACTGGGTGCAAAGTACAGCAGATGTATAAACTTCCTGCCTTTGAGAACAAATGCCATGGTCTCTCAATTATCAAAATAAGGAGATCCAGGTGGGAGGGAAGAGCCAACCTTGGACTGGTTCCTGTCCTTGGGTTTCTGAAGTTTGCTCTTTTCAGGGACGGGTTTTCCAGAACGGCCAGGTTGTTTAAATCAGACCCGGGTTGTGTTTAAAGAATTGTGCTTCCACTTGCCATTTACAAGGGAAAACCGATAGCACATTTTTATGCATATGCAATATAGCAGAATTAACAGATGTATGCTATCTGTTCTTTTTAATATCTGTTAATAAATTATTTTTATACAAATTTGTGGATATAAAAGCCAAGCATCTGATTAAGCAGCTTACTTAAATTCAGACAGCTAGTAAGTGGGAGAATCGAAATGGAAATTCAGGTTTCTTAGCCTTAAAATCACTTGCTTTTCATTACACCATTCATCCAGATGATCAACCATAGGGAGAGAGAAAGAGAGAGAGAGAGAGAGAGAGAGAGAGAGAGAGAGAGAGAGAGAGAGAGAGATTTGATTAGTAAGTATTAGAAATTTCTAGGGTCTTTTAGAGTTACATCTTTAAAGTTCTGAAAATACATATTTGTAGACCTATGGTGTAAATTCTTCAGAGCTGCAAAGGAGTGGTAGTAACATAGGGTGCCTATCTCTCCTGGTGCACTGTCTCTATTTCCAAAGGTGTGATTTTCCTCTGAATTATAAAAGTCTGCCTTATATCTACTTATAACTGTATATTTTCTAAATGTCTAATTTTACAAATGGGAGAAGCAGGCAAGATGGACTGCTGGTCTGACCCAGGGAAAGAGCTTAGCCCGTCACTACATTTATGAACCAAAAACATATCTGTAAGAGAGTCACACTTTATAGATAAGTCAGGCATATGACGACTATGTACCTAGGTATTTTCCATAGTAGGCATTCGGCTTAATATATAACTTACTATGGTGATTTACTTGTCCTCTCAGAATGTTTCAACTCAGAGGGTAATTGTCACACACACTCTCACTCGCCATAAAATCTAGCATGTAAAAACGTTATCCTGTAGCACTGGGTTTGCATCACTCATGGCAGAGTGGGGATCATTCTAGGCTGCCATGATGAGACAGGACATTATGGAGATTGCCCTTTTAAGCAGGGCCTTCATGGAGTCTAGATGTTCACAGGTACTCCTTTCCTAATGACGCACTTGTCTTAGGTCTTCCTTTAGAAATCATTTTGCAACAGGAGCTGGGATTGTGTGTTGTACAGCTTGCTGTCTGCTCTGCCACATATTGAAGTGACTCTGCTATACCCGGTATCCAGCAGGCTGCTGATCTGAGGGTGCAGCATCTGTGAAGACCAGGAAGGAAAACCACACCAACTCTTAGTGTTGCTGTGGACCAGGCTCCTGACTCTCCAAACTAGAATGGTTAAAAAAAAAAAAAAAAGTGAATCCCGCCTGAAATAAAAGGAGACAACCATTTTGGGAGGATCAGCCATATGTGAAATATGGTTCCCCAGAGTTATATCAGTTAGTTCAGTTTCCCAAAACTCTTGTACAAAATGTCAGAGAAGCTACAACAACAGGACAGAAAGAGAGTGCCTAAGTTGCTGACAAAAATAATGGCTGATCCCTAACTGGTTTGGCTCAGTGAATAGAGCATCAGTCTGCAGACTCAAAGGTCCCAGATTCGATTCTGGTTAAAGGCGTGTACCTTGGTTGCAGGCACATACCTGGTGGGAAGTGTGCAGCAGGCAGCTGATCGATGTTTCTCTCTCATCAATGTTTCTAATTCTCTATCCCTCTCCCTTCCTCTCTGTAAAAAAAAAAATCAATTAAAATACACATTTTTTAAATTATGGCCTAGAGAATATCAGTTAAGTCAAGTAGGTTTCTACTGCATGTGCTTAAAGAAAATGCTCAACCAATTCCAAATGACTCTGAAGGAAGTTATACTTGTTCTACATGACAGAATTTTGCAGCCTCATGATTAGTTAAGAGAACTATTGTAATTACACAAAGACTCAGCTAGAGGTTAAGCATCTCTCATTTCCATGGATCTCTGGGAGGTAAAGGTTTATGTCACAAATAGCTTCCCCCAAAAATTAAAGAAACATTCTTCTGTGAAAATAAAAAGGGTTTAAAGCAACTCCTAGTTCAACACTATTAGTAGAACTGTCACTGCATTAAATATTATCTCAATCAAGAAATTCCTCACCAGATTGTCCGGATCACTTTGCTGTTGCTTTTCTTTTTAAAATTTTTCTTGTTCATGTATTCATTTTTACCCTGGAGAAGAATCAATGGTGAATGGTAAGTGAGGAGACTGAGAAGGGACTCCACAGGAAATAATCTAGTGTAATAAAAATTTCTCTGATGCTCATTTAATTAATATCAACACAGTGCATAATTTATGCTGTGTATTCCCAGGATACCTTACTTATTTTCTTTTTGAAGGTAAAGTTAACATCAAGAGCCAGACTGCCTTTGTTTGAGAGCCAGCCTCAATGCTTACTAGCCCCTATACAAGTTAATTAAACGTTCTCTGTCTTAATATAAACCACATTGGATTATTATAAAGATTACCTGGGTTGATATTTGTAAAGGACTTAGAAGAGTATCAGAAACATAGTAAGCACTAACTGAACATTCTTTAAGTAAGATAAATAAGGTTTAATTAATTTTGTTATTGTCCAACTGTCAGATTTTGGCAAATACTTCTAGAATTTGGCTATCTTCATCTTATTTTTCCCTCTCTAACTGTCAATATATATGATATATAGCATTCCAGTGAAAATCATGGTACTAAGTCTCACCTTCTTTGTCCATTTCTGTGAGAACATTTTAATGATAATCCCTGTTATGCTTTCCTTTAGCTGCATTTTATCGCTGCAATTCCATGGAACACAGCTCTTTCTATAGAATTAGAGGAATGAAAGAGCCCTGGAAAGGTCATTAATTTTTTTCCTTACCTCTGCCACCCACTCTGAAGCCAGACCACACACATAAATCATCCCAGCCTTTTTCTTCATCATACTGTGGTTTCTATTCACGTTTTCTCTGCCCTAAGGAAACGATTTTGCTACAGGTGGGCAAATTTAGCACTAATGGCATTACCCTATGTTTTCAGGGAAACTTTTGAAGACAAAATAACCCCATTAACATCACCAGTTTTGCAGGATTCTTGTCACTGATCAAGTTTAATGATTTCCTGTGCCATTATTGAGAACCCAGAAATCAACTTCTAATTCTTAATTCATGGTCAGATTAATTTACCTCATGGTAAAACTTTTAAACTATGTCTGTAATGGATTCCCCTACTGGCCTTTTTTAGACACTGACTCCAAGGTGAAAACCTGCTTTTTCCTTGTTACTAAATCATGAGCTCTAATTAAACCTTATTACTTCATGAGAAAAATATAACAAGTCAATTCAACTAAAAAATTAAAATAATCGTGTAATATTGCAATATGTAAACTAATTGCTTAGAAATTTCACTATCAATTGGTTGACTTACAATCTGTATAAAAAGACAAAAGCTCTGGTTTAAAAAATCCTGAAAGTTCAGAATACATGCAAGAGTAGATATATGCTTTTGGAGCATTATATTTTCAGCAGCTGTTACTTGCAGCATTAAGAAGTAGGAGGTGGCATCTTTTATTTTAGACAACCTCCCAAACTCTTCTTATAAAACACTTCTACTTTTGTCTGACATCTGCTGTGCTTATGGGCATGTAAGCTTAAGGGATTCTCCAGGAACCTTTCTCAATTTGTCACTTTATCCCTACAGAATTGAGGACAGGGACCTCCCAGTCAGTGCAAGGTACAGTTCAATACAAATAATGCTAGGAATGCTGTTACTCCAAAACAGTCCCATCATTTGAGAATTCATTGAATGCTTTGAAAGATATAATATCCAACTTGTAACTCTAGGATGAGAGTAAAGTTTCTTCCCTGTCTCACTCCTTGCAAGAAGAGGTTATGGCAAAGTTACAGTAGTAATCAATGTTTTCTTTGATTTTTAAAATATTGGAGATTCATTCACTTATCAAGTAATTATTTGGCACCCCCTGTATCACAGGTTCCCAGGCACTATAGATGTAAAGAAGAAGAAAAACAGTGAGGTCCGCTGGAGGGAAGACACTAACAATATAATAATTGAATATTGTGCACAGGTTGTAAGGAAGAGCATTCAGCAGTCACTTTAACCAAAGACTATATATATATATATATATATATATATATATATATATATATATAATGATGGAAAGATTACAAAATTAATTATGTAGCCCAGTCTTGAAGGATAAATAGGAATACATCAAGCATCAAATGAGGAAAGTGAAGGAGCATTCAAAGTGCACAGAGGTGATCAAAGTAAAGGACAACAAAGAAATTATGGGTAGATTATCATCCAAGACAGGACTATCTGACAAAATGATAGGAGATTCCACAGAGAAAGTTGTTCTGAGTCCAATTATTAGATGCTAAGATTCTAGACCTTATCTTGCAGATCACCAATTCCCACAAGAATTCACATGTGCCCCATTCTTCCATGGGCATATCTATAATGATGCATAATTCCAAGTGAACTAACTTCAACTTCATCTCATTTTCTCTTCTGATTATATATAAATATATATATATATATATATATATATATATATATATACATATATATATAATCTATCTACCTCAAACAAACATAACAGTTCCCCTCATGGCAGTGTTCTATGATAATATGGTTAATAACTACACTTAGAGATGGTGAAAGTAAATAAAAGAATTGTGTAAAGAGAATGCCTCATTTAATTTTCATTCTGGCAAGATTGCTCTATTTATCATGGAAGGGGTGAATTGGAGGAGGTAAATAATGAAGGTAAAGTGTACTGGAGGTTATTACAATCATCTAGAAAAGCAATCAGAGTTGTGCCATTTTGAATAGAGAAAAGAGGAAGGTGGACAAGGAATAAAAGGGGAAACCTTGCTCAACAAGGAGTCTGGGTGGTGAGGGAGAAGGAAATGAGTCTGCTTAGTGTCAACACAGGCAGCAGCATAAGAGCATGAGAACAAAATGAAAGGGAATGATTTTTTTTTAATTGAGATTTGGAAAGGCATAAATTCACATGTTCCAACCTTTGGTTTTTTAACACTAATGAAAGAAGGCAGGATAAAGTTTGAGGTTAAATACTAGATTTACATAGTTCAACATTAGCAAACATTTTTCTGCAAAAGATAAGAACATAAATATTTTAATTTTGAAAAGCCTTATAATCTCTGTTGCAGCTCCTCAGATCTGTGCTTATACTGTGAAAGCTGTTATAGACAGTATGTTATCAAGTAGATATGGTTGTGTTATAATAAAACTTTATTCACACAAGCAGGCAGTGGGCCAGATTTGGCCCACTATCCATAGATGGTCAACCCTGACATAAAGGCAGCTTTAATACAGAAAGGATACCACAAGAATGTTTTCTGTGGGATTTTATTATCATTTAATCAGTTCTGTTTTCAGTATCTAAATACCCTGGGCATGTTCAAAACTTCCTCCAATTGTTACATTTTTAATACAAATTTTTATTACTTGTATTTTTTCATAATTCAAAACTATACCATGCTTCAGTTACAAAGCAGTTACCAATTTATATTAATCAAGTGCTAAGAGACATTACAGTAAAGAGGAATAATTGTTTTCTATTGAGAAGTATGGGATTGTGTACATATGTGTGTACGTGTGTGTGTATAAAACAAAGTCCTCTTAGAAAATATAAAAGATTCAATAACAAATTCTGGTGGAAAGTCTTGGTAGGCTAGTTGGTTCTTCTAACATTTAGAGGCCAAGAATATAAATAAGGTTTTAATGTCTTAGAAAAATTATTTATTTAAAAAAGGAATGTTGCTAACAAAATCTCCAGAGATGGTAGACAAAATGATTATCTCTCTATAGTGAGTGACATTTACTTTAGAAAGCCAAGAGAGCTTTCCTTGTGTACCAGATAGGAAAAGCCTGACTTAGTCATTAAAGCAGTGCATTAGGCAATACTTTTTAATAAGCAGCCAAAAATAAGTTGCCTAATGGAATATCATGTTGAAACTATTCCCACTAGTTATATCCTTAATGGGATCCTGTCAAAAGATGGGATAAAAATAATAAGTAGATACCTATATTTCTTTTCCCATCCTTACAGAGCTTTTTATTTATTTATTTATTTTTGGTAACCAAAATAAGAGCCATATAAAGGAAAGAAATGTAGAATTGTGTGGAGATGTAATCTGAGCCCATATTTTCAACTTTTATAAGATCTATTTCACATTATTCAGGCAGGGTGAGAAAAAAAATACTAACTAGATCTACAGTTCACTTTCGTTGAAATATAGTTTGGTTTTAAAGTTGTTCTTTTAATCTTCTGTCCGTATCTGTCTCTATGGCAATGGTACTGGTTCATAAATATTCTTGATGCAGGTTTATCTGATTTTAGTATATGCAATTAAAAAGTTTTCCTTGACCATTTGTCATTTGTCGTTGGTACAATACTTTTCATTGTGTTTTCTCTTATTGTTAGGAATGTGGTAATTCCAGAGCCTGGTGATTTCCTGGCTTCTTTGGGAAGGCCCTTTTAAACTATGATTGTTTTTTCTCTTTTCTCCCTTTAAGAGTCTTTTTTATAGTCCTCTTATTAGACAATTTCTTGTTATTTGCAAACGTTTTACATGGTATTAATTTGAAAACACAAACCTCACCTGAGTTATTTGAACGAGGATAACTTAATATTCAAAATAAAACAGGGAAATAGGAAGGAGTTAACTAAGTAACTGAAAGTGTGAAATCAGTAAATATATATATATATATATATATATATATATATATATATATATCCCTAATATGTAAATAGACCAAATGGTGGAACAACTGAACAACCAAACAACCAGTTGCTATGATGTGCATTAACCACCAGGGGCCCGTGCACGGAACATGGTGGGCATTGGCCATGGCAGGATGCTGGAGCAGATGAGAGCCAGAGCGCCAGACCAAGGCAGGGCACTGGTAGCTATCATCAGAGTGGGCCTCTAGTGGTTACTGAAAATTCTTTGCTCCTGTGTGCCATAGTCTCACCCGGAGCTCTCTCCTGCTGCCGGTGGCAGGCCTACTAGCACCCGCAGCTGGAGCTGCTGCTTGCACCTGTTGCTGGTGCCCGGTGCCAGTCCTAATCGCTCAGTGCCGTCAGCAGGTATAAGTGGTGACTGTGGGTCCTGATCACCCCTGAGGGCTTCTCCACCTCCCCTGCTTCTGTAGGGTTATCAGAGCAGCAGCTGCCACTCACTCCCACTGACAGTGCTGGCCCCAATTGCTCCGCATTGTCAGTGGGTGCAAGCTGAGCCAGCACCATCAGCATGTGGGAGCAGCGACAGTGGGAGCGAGGGTCCTAGAAGACAGGGTACCAGGGGCCGTAGCGAGAGGAGCCAGGATGGGCTGAGACCTGCCCCTGTGCCCGCCACAGCCTCACGGCCCACAGTTCCTTTCAAGGTGAATGAATTTGTGCACCAGGCCCCTAGTTTTCTAGAAAGAGCCAGATAGTAAATAGTTTGGCTTTGCAGGTTATCACAACTACTTATTTCTGAGGTTGAAGCAAGAAAAGAGCAACCTCAGACATAGAGGCAGGCCTGGGTGTGTCTAAATAAAGCTTAACAATAGTCCCCCCTTTACCCACAGATTAGCTTTCAGCAGTTTCAGTTATCCGAGATCAACCAATGCTTGAAAATAATAGATAGAAAATTCCAGAAATAAATTTATAAGCTTAAGTTGTATGACCTCCAAGTAGTATAATGAAATATTGAACTCTCTGGTTCCATCCCACATGGTATATGTCCCTTGATCCCTTGTCACTTAGGAGACATTAGTTATCAGACCCACTGTAGAGGTATCACAGTGCTTGCAAATAACCCTTATTTTACTTAATTATGCCATATTCACATAACTTTTATTATAGTACTAGTAGCCCATTGCACACAGCAGGCCGCTTGCCGCTTCCCCAGGAGTCTGCGGGAACTGCAGTGTGCCACCTGGAGCTGCACTGCTTCCACTGAGCTGGGAGTGACCCATGCTGCCTCCATAGGAGATGGGACCACCATCTGCAGAGGCTGCTGGCCAGCAACCTCCCCCTCCCTGCCATCCCCCAGAGGCCCTCCACCGGCTGGGCATTGCCATGGCAATGAAGCAAGCATTTCCGCCAGACCATTCACTCTGTCTGCTTTCAGGGTCAGCCCTCTCCCCCCCCCGCAAGGATGGGGGGATTCCTGCGAGGCTGAGGGGACTGGATGCTGCCATCTTATGGCTATGGGCACCATCATATTTGTGATGGAGTGATGGTTAATTTGCATATTACCTTTTTATTAGATAGGATATTGGTATGATTATTCTATATTATTATTATTGTGTTTACTCTCTAACTGTGATTAATTTATAAATTCAACTTTATCATGGTATGTATTCATAGGGGAAACCTGGCATATATAGAGTTTAGTCCTGTCTGATTTCAAGCACCCACTTGGAGTCTTCAAATATATCCTTTATAAGTAAGGGGGCCAACTGTATTTACCAAACAGACAGCAGACAAGATTCAGTCCACAAGCTGTAGTCTGCCAAACACTGCTGCTCCAAGGTAACACTGATATAGCACCTGCAGGAAGTAGTTTCCATTAGGACTAAACAGAAAGACAAGATTGACTGTTACAATTTGGAGACTTAGAAGATGTATTTTGTGCTCTTGGGATCCAGACATCTGGGGAGGGGAAACCAGTTGGCCGGTGTGAGTATCTAAGGAAGAGCAGGATGAAGTTGGATGTGTAAATATGCAAAAAACTACAGATCCGACTTCAGATTCAACTTGAGCAAACTTCTGCTTTCTGGGTGAAGAAGTCACATTGCTGCAGTGATACTCAGACAGGCAAGCCCACAGGAACCTCAAGGGGAACAAATAGGAAAACATATGTTAGTTTTTGTTGTTCTTTTTCTATAGCCTTGGAGTTTCCCCTATCAGACCTCCTGCTGGCTGAGCAGGTTGACAAAGAAGATGTGCTGTTGCAGAGGGCCAGCATGGGCATCACACTATAGAGAAGAGCAGGTGTGGAATGAGGGACAAGAACCAAATTTCCACAGACATCAAAACTCAAGATTCTCCTTTACTGAAGGTTTTCAGATTGATTTACAACTGGAAAAGATTTCACATGAGCACCCAATGGCTGTGAGGTATGATCCCAGGATCTGGAATTTTGCCCCAATGCCCCCCACTCCAAATCTACCAAATTTTTATAATATAAATAATAATTTGCTTATTTAGAATAAAAGTACTGTTATATGTATGTACATTTGTATTTAACTCTGTGTGTGCCCAGGGGTAAGATTCCAACTCTTCATAAGCACTTAGAAATAACTATATTTCAACATTAAAATATAATTTTTATTAGGCACTGATAATAGCACTGGTAGTTTCTGTTATTTAAATTCATATTTGTAAAAAAAACATGTTAGCAACTACATGTCAATTCTCAAAAACATTTTTTTTTAATTTCACTAGTTAACCAAATGCAAAAGCCATGGAGTGATTATTTATGAGACTATCCAGCCCTGATTGATTGATTGATTGATTGGATGATTTATTGATTGACAAGTGATGAAGGATGCTGTAGTGAATTAGGCAGGGCTATTCTGAGAAACATCTTTTGAAGATATTTTAAATGTTAGACAGTTTGTCACTCAAGAGAAAGAAAATCTCTAGAATGATGCATTACATTTTATTGCTCTGGACTGTCAGAATAGCTTTATGTGTAGATAACCTTAAGTGCTTGTGCATACTTAGACAATAAATAATAAATAGCATATGAGTTACATTCATTTCAATATGCAAATATCTACTAGTCTTGCAGAAGAATACAGCTTATTCTCAGCTTTATCACCTGTGCTGTATTTTATATGTTTTAAATATTTCCCCTAGTTTATTTCAACATCTTGCCTACTAGTTGGGTTTTAGCCCTCTCTTGAATAATGTTTTCTTGATGCAGCATACCTGTACAACATAATTGACACTCTTCCTGTCACTATGGCAGGGGAAATGCCACAGTTGAACTTATTTCTTCCAGCCATCTATAATATTATGTGCCTAGTGAAGGCTTACAGGGACCTATTTATATCTACCTTTAAATATTTCATATCTCCTCTACTACTGATAAGAGTTAATCCACAAGTTTCCTGAGGGTTTTTTTATAAGTGCACATAGAATATCATTTATGGTGTTGGGAATCACCATACATTATTTTTGTTACAGAAGCTTGATGGATTTTCAAGAAAAGTTACCTGTGAAGAAATAATTGAGAAGATTCATAATTAGTCATTGAATGCAAATCTGTGATACTTTGTTTTTGTGGCCAGTGTATGGAGTGGTGGGCACATCTTAGTACATTGATTCTGCATATTTGAAATAGAATGTTCTCAACTGTCTGCCTTAAGGAGACTGAGGATATTAATAGTTTAATATTTGCCAGCATATATCTATATACATCTATAATAATAAAAGTGTAATATGCAAATCGACTGAACGGCCAAACAGGGGAATGACCATCCAGACGAACTTCTGGATGACTTTCTGGACAAAGCTGGGGCTGCAAAGGCCTACTCTTCCATGAATTTTGTGCATTGGGATATATATATTTTTTTTCCTCATTTGCAAGATGTATCTTCAATAAATAGTACTATATATAAAATAGGCCATGCCAAAAATACTTTTTTACTTTCTACTATAAAAAACTATTTTGCATTATTCACTAATTTATAAATTATTGATTTTCATTAATTATCCAGCTGGTTGGCCATAGAAAGAATTAAAGAGACATTTTGATCCCAGTGTCTCTTTCAAGAAACGCTGAAGTCTTCTTCTATGGGTGAATGGTTTTTAAATCCCACAAAATTGATTCATTTTTTTGAAGTCTGTTCAGCAAACATAAGTGCTCAAAATTATAAAGACCTTAGAAGCCATAATTTCCCCCAGTGGATGAAGGGGGATAACTCTAAGAGGCCCCATATATCATACCATATTGTCATTTATTATAATGTTTTAACATACTACAGAATTTGTGTTGTCAAGAACATTGGGTGGGGTGATTTATTGGCTAGGATTGATTATGTTCCTAATAGCACAGATGGCTTGAATTTTGGAAGGGGGAAATTTCTTGTCACTGAGCATGAAAAAATAAATGCTGAGTTGCCAAGAAACAAAGGGGACTTCACTTTAAAAGACTCATTTACCTGCCATGAGCAGACTGCATTCAAGACCCATGGACACTGACAGTCGGGGTGGTGAACGCCTGGGCTGGCGGGTAGGCCAGAAGGGGTTGACGGGGGCAAAGGGAATATATGTAATGCTTTCAACAATAAAGATTTTTTTAAAAAGAGGAAGTTTTTTTGTTTTCTTTCAAACACACACTTTAAACTCTGTTTTTTTGCCTTGGGGAGCAATGGGCATGTTCTCTGTGTGAAAAGTTATTCCCCAACAGAGTAAACTTTTGTCGGCTCTCCCTCTGGGACAATGTGAAAAAAACAGAGTTTTTCTTAGGTTTCTGCCAAAAGTACCAAAAACCAGAACCTTGCCTGCAAGGCTTTTGCAGCTGAATGTCTAGAACTCTGACATCTACGTTGACTTTCAGTGATTTCCTGTAGGCGAACACCTGGAAGTCATCGTCTGCAGATGTCCAGCAGCCCCATGCCGGACCCCGCACAGCAGTAAGGGTGCTAATGGAGGGGCAATGACCCACCAGGTGAAACAAACAAGACAGACACCAGGTCATCTTATGCACAAAGAGCATTGCCTTTCCAGATCTCCTCATCATGGTTAACTCAAAAATTCAGAGGAGAGTTTAGGAATAAGAAGTGCAAACAATCTGTGAATAATAAACAACTCCATTTTGCTTTTCCCCCTTAAGTGATATATTTAAGCAGAGATTTTTCTTCAAAACTCCAATGAGAAGTTACCCTGCCTCCTTTTGATCCACATTCTGCTAACTGACAGGGAGGGTTTTGGAAACCAGGACCTCAGGCTTTGCCCTTCTCCATAAACAGCCAGGACTCTTGAACTGGATCATTTTCTCTTGTTGTTTACTTAAAAGTTGTGATGTGAGCATCTACATATAAATAGCGTGGCAATGGCAATGCTTGGGGATAATTAGATCAGCACCTAATTTGAAAAAGCCCTGAATACTTCATCAGGTTTGAGGCTGGCTTGCTGTCATTTGCACCAAAATACTTTCTTGCAGCATTGAATCACCAGTGACGTAAGGTTTTGATTCTTCAAGTTTATTTACAGAAATAACATGAAGCTCTCATTGTTTAAAAAAAAAACCATGGGAGGCTGGTTAATTGAAAATTGTTGTGTCACCTTATAAATGTCTCCTTATTACAGGAGGAGCAACTCGTGTCTTTATGGAAAGATCCAGAGACCAAGAAACGTCTCCAATTGAGAATGCCCCCTTAAAATGAATGAACGTCTGCAGGTCTGCTCTTGTACACCATCATTCTTCAGCATAATGATATATATTCTGGGCAAATTTGCAGTGGTCTGTTTAAAAGCTTTTTATGCTTCTTCTTCTGTGCACAATAGGGATGATAAACATACACCTCTCTTTGAAGTAGAATCGAGAGTGACTCCCTGAAGTCAAGGGGGCTTTGTGAAAGAATGTAAAGCAAAAGTAAGAATTAACCAACAACCATTTGGAGATGAAAATGTGTTTTAATGGGGATTCCATTAACTGATCAAAGAGTGATGTGTACACACACACACACACACACACACACACACACACACACACACATTTAAACAGGCTTGTCCACTAGAAAGTTAAATTTGCCTTTCCATGGGCTTTTTAGCAAATGGGCTTGGCCAACATCTTATTGCCACCAGCACTCCAAGGCACCGTGGGGAGAGCACAAATGGTATTTTTCATCACATAACTCAGTGTGCTGGGACACACTTGATTGCCCCAGCAATGTTTATCTTTTGAGCAGGGTTAGGGTGGTTTAGGATGCAGGCTTCTTTCTTCTCTCCTTTGATCAGCTGGGAAAGTGGATGTTGGTCAAGATAATAAGCTGGGTAAATTCTGTAATACCTTAGAGTCCAAAAGTCAGTGTGTATATACAATTAGACATCCAACACTTTAGAACCAAAAAGGAAAAAAAATAATTTGTTTCTGTTTTTGTGCCTTCATACTGGGATGTTTGGGCGTCTTGTTTTATAAGCATATGATTCAAAACTGTTTCCGTGCTGCAGTGCAGCGAAGCCCTCAGATGGTGAGCATTATCTACAGACCTAGAACTCTTCAGTGAGAATCTCCATAGGTGAAACAGAAAGTGAGCAATGAGCAGTGAGGACTATTATAATGGGAACATCATTTAAAACCAAGGCGTCAACATCTGTTTCTCTTTCTAATTACACATGCAACCCTCCCTCCTGACACCCCATCTCACCATCACCGTCGTAAATCACAATCATAAAAAAGTTGAGAAAGAAGTGATTTACATGGTTTTATGTGCTTTGTATTCAAAACCACATGCATGCTTCAATTATGTTGCTGTCATGTACCAGATGAAATCCGGGGGAATGCAGGGAGTGAAAATATTAACATTTAATTCTTCCTTCCATAGACTTCACCCAAGTCTCATGTAAACAAAAGCGGTCCTGGGTAGAGGGGAAAAAATCACACACAGCTGAGAAAAAACAGTCATATTTGAAAAGTTATTTCAGTTATTTAACAATAAGTATTTAATAAAAACCTACTATGTGATAGGTCTGGTATTGGCCTCTCAGGACAAAGGAGTAAACAAAACAGATACGTCTAAAAGGGACAACATAATTTTTGAAAGAGACGTTAAGAATGATTGCACACATAAATATATAATTACCACTGTGGGTTTCAATGAAGGGAAACTGCAGGGTTCTATGACAATGACACTTTCAGCAAAAATCTCAAGATAGCAGACCCCTCAGGAGACAGCAAAAGTACCACGTGAAGTGCTTCAACTGATTTTTACAAACACAAGCAGAACCATGATTTCAGGATTTTTCAATATCTGAAAATCAGTAATTAGAAACAGAAAACATCTGGAGTAATTTAAGTAGAATATTGAAGATATAATTTATACATTTAAATTTCCAAATTTTTAGGCTTAAAGAGAACATTTTGTAATACATATGTCAGCTTTTATACCAAGAAGTAATGATATGCCTAGTGTTGATTAGTATGGAACAGATTAGAACAGAGAAGTAGACCTGTGAATTGTGTCCTGAATATATTATTTTATATTACATTGTAATATTGTGTGTACATTAATATATATATATATATGTTATATTGTATATATTGCTTAACCTAGGTCTATAATATACTGATTAGCATAAGATAGGATATGATATTGTAACAAACAATTCCTGAGTCTTAATGGTTTAAAACTCACTTTGCAACATGTTCATTCTGGTTAAATGGAGACTTAGTTCTATGTTGTCATCAAATAAAAACTCAGGATATAGTTGCTATCAGTAGAAACGTTTCTGATTGCTATTAGAGTGGGAAAAGCTGATGAATAATTTCCCACTTATTCTTAAATGCTTACATCTAGATGGTAAATTTCAGTGGCTAAAAGCAAGACATGTGGCCATTTACTAGGAAAATCCTCCCATTTTCCCAAAAGTAAAAAGAAATCAGATATTTTTTCCTACCTCAAAAGACACATGTACTGTATTTAATATACATATAGCATGTACTATATTAGTGTATTTTATTCTATAATTTTATATCAATAATATATTGTTCAATATTGATGTCTGCACTAGGTTCATTTGATATCTACAATGGAAATACAAATATTTGTATCAGACAAATCTGATAAACAGCCTTTGCTTTCCATATCTCTGTTATGAATGGTATCTAAACAAGTGACCATAGCTTACTTCTGTGTGAAAACACACATCTTTTTGCCCACTGAGTAGAAATTAAAATAGTAAGGGAATCACTGCAAACATGGAATATTCCTAAAAGCTTTATTCATGACAGCAGCTGAGATATGACATATTGCATGTTTACAAGATAGAGTTAGTGAGAGTTAGTGATTGGAAACCTGCAGTTATTGAAATTTAAAAGAGCAAAATTGGATGAGAGGGTAAGCCACACTGATGAAGTCTAATTAACACAAATTCAATTTGTTCATTTAAAAAAAAAGTTTTATCCCCTAAAAATAGTCAACATGCTATGCAGAAATTAATCAACAGTCAGAAACAAATGTTTTCTCAGTGTGTTTTAAAAGAAACATTTTAGTCTTCCTTTATCTATATAATAAAAGCCTATGTGGTGTCATGCCCTCCCACTATGCCCTCACATCATGTCCTCGCGTGACATTGTCACAAGATGGCCACCACAAAGGTGGTCGCACACACAGCAGAGACGGGCCTGGTAACCAATCTTCGTGGTGAGGCTTAGGGGTCCTGTGGCTCCGTGCAGTGCAGAAGTGGCCAGTCCTGGTGTCTCCGCCAGGTCACACAGAGGATGTGGGCCCCAGCGGAGGAGGCAGGTCATGGCAGGGGAGGGCAGTTGTACATGATCAGGCCAGCAGGGGAGGGAAGTTGTGGGTGATCAGGCCAGCAGAGAAGGGCAATTGTGGGCAATCAGGCCAGCAGGGGAGAAGTTAGGGGGCAATCAGGCTGGCAGGCAGAAGTGATTAGGGGCAATTAGGCAGACAGCCAGGTGAGCAGTTAGGAGCCAGCAGTTCCTGCGGGATCAGATCTAAACAGGCAGTCGAACATCCCCTAAGAGGTCCCAGATTGGAAAGAATGCAGGCTGGGTTGAGGGACACTGCCTCCCCTCACCCCCACCCTGTGCATGAATTTTGTGCACTAGGCCTCTAATAATACAATAAAATGTTAATTTCACAGAAGATATCTTTCATTTATACAAAAATATTTTGCTTTAAAACTGTACATATCTTACTAAATAGTCCCTTTTCCTCTTCTAAAACACATATGCATAATCCTTGTCCTAGAAAATCACTAAAAATTTCATTTCAATAATAGAGCATAAATACTGAAACAATAGCTAACTAAACATGAGAACTTTAAGGACAGTCAGTCAATTTATACTTTTCAAATACTGTAATATCTTTTTCTGCAATTGGAAGATATGAACCTTGAACAAACTTTTATTTTCTCTTCTCCCAATTTTTCCCCAGAGCTTTTTGTAAACAAAACAAAACAAAACAAAACAAAACCAGTTAGCATATAACATGGGTAAGAAACAATTATATAGAGTTCACTATTATCAAAATATGAGTGAATATCTTTTTATTATATTTTCTTCACCAACTAAAAATAGTTATTTTTATAGCTTATTACATGGCTCATCAAGTCCTGTTTATACACATTAATTTTTTATTGTGGTAAAATACGCATTACATAAAATTTAGCATTTTATCCATTTAAAAGTGTAAATTTAATGGCATTGAATGTTGTGAAACCACCACCACTATCTAGTTCCAGAATATTTTCATCATCTGGTCATTACTGTACTTACTAGTGTCTTTCTTTCTTACCTTAAGTTTTTTTATTATTATTATTCTAGTAAGATGATGTGTAGAAAATTAAGAAAAAAATAGTAACAATTTGCTGTAACGTTGTGAGAATGCAAAACAAGGTCATTGTCACCAATTACGCGGTTAATTGTACCTATTTTTCATTTCATGCTGCCTGTTTATAGACGATCTTCTCAACCTGTACTCATATAATTTTAGAACTGGAAAATACACTAACAATAATGAAAATGGGCATTTTTATAGTACTGCAGGGAAAATGTTTGCATGATCAAAAAAAATGGGAGATTTAGTATATTTTGCCCACCTCTGGGAAACCCCCAGTGTTTGCTGGTATATGAAAGCCTGCAGAGTCCAGCAATCAATAAAACTGTTCCGGTTACCCGACCAGGTCTCTCTCAACCCTACTTCAAAATGGACCTTTGTAGGATCTGTACTTCCTACAATAAAAATGACCTTCCAGTGGAAGACACTCTAAAAGTGTTACTATCATTCAAATGTACTGCTATACACAAGAAAACTGAGGCCCAAAGTAGTTACTTACATAGTTCCCAACCTTTTCATTTCGACTCTGAAATCTTACCGTTTTTCCTCATGCATGTGCTACCCTCGCCCCACAGATATTTCTTATGATTGCATTGTTTTCATCCAAAATGGCTGAACATGGTTTCATCTCCCTTCAACAAAGAGAATAGCAAAAGTGCATATTTCTGTTTGGAAATCATTTCTACCCTCTTTCCTAAGTGCTTCTCTCCTTATACTTCCTGGAGATGTGTTAAAGCAAATGTTTGCAGGAAACGTTGTCATGTAGACTCCAGACTGTTATCTTTGATCTATCTTTGAAAATGCATTTACATCAGCGGGCTTACTAATTTCAAGCCCTACTACCATGTAAGGAAATAGCTTAGGTCATTGTGAAGTCATAAAGTATCCCAAAGGTTGGTCAACATTAATTTATAAATGAATGTGTAATGCACATATCTCATTTTTCAGCTAATTATTTTTATTTTCTACTGCTTGAGTCCAGAAAAAGAGACTCACGAGAAGAGAATTATAAAAGTGCTTTCCTATCAGCCTTGAAACTGAAGGCCATGAAAATCATCCATTTTAAGAAAGAGTTCTCTTTTTATTATTGTGTGTGACCCAGGGCAAGTGTCTTCATTTCCACTTGAACAACCCTTTGGAAATCACGATGAGACCCTCATGTCACAGATGAGAGCAATGTGCTATCAAAAACCTGAATAAGAAAGAGCTTGAGAATTGATTTTCTATATTGCTCTGACCAATCTGCTTTTCATTAGTTCCACTGACATCAGTACCAAATATATAAGAACAAGAGAGGTGTGTGTGTGTGTGTGTGTGTGTGTGTGTGTGTGTGTGTGTGTGTGTGATGGTGTTTTGGTTTTGTTTTATCTTACAATCATCCCCCACAAGGCTGTAGCTTTCCAATGAAAGTAGAAGGGGGAAAATAATCCTCCTCATTCTCCTCTTGGTCCCAGACCCAAATTATTCTGGTTTCCCAAGTCAGCAAATACCTTGTACATCTGAAGCATTAAACTTGGCTCCTGAAAATATTGCCTGCTAGTTAAATCACCCACACTGGATAGGCACTTTAAGAGTCAGACATGCTTTGAAATTTACTGCCCCAAGCATATATATCTTTCAAAGAGCCTTTTGACTTTTCTTGAGTCTTTTCCACAATCAGGGCTCCTGATGTTTGTCCCTGCAGAGGGCAACCAAGAGCTGCACTGCTGGCCTGAACTCCCCTCGCACCCTGAAGGAACGGTGAGCCAAGATTCCCCGGCATTTGTAGGGCCTTGATAGTTCTTCGCGTCATGTAAATGGCTTTAAGCTGACCCATCTTCTCTTTTTAATTTAACAGTCTGCACAACTGCTTGGAAAAGACCAATTAGACTGAGCCTTGGTCATTCCTTCAAAGGCCTGATTGTTCTGAGCCTTGGTCAAGTACACATACTACACAGAGATCTGCTATGTGCTGCAGAAGTCAGTCCTATATGAACCTACAGGCATTCCTAGTTTCATGGACATGCAGCTAGTCCGTCTCTGTGTAACTACACATTGTCTGATTTGAAACCTCAAAGTTTGGCCCAACCCATCAGATTTCCTTTAGACCATTTTACAATGGGTTTGTGTCATTCACTGACCTCCTTTTGTGAGATCTAATAGCCATCAGCCCAAATGGCATGGGCGTGGTCTCAGTGAGTTTTATGGCTAGGTCACTGCATATTTTCATTTTCCAACTAGAATTGCCTGGTGTGCTCTCTGCACTCCCACTTATAGTGCAGCAGTTTTGCTCTGAAGCTGCCAGGGTCCCATTCCTCCTCATTACAGTGAGCCAGGCCTGTGCCATTAAACATGCAGGCGGCAGGAAGGCCTGCAGGAGGCCCCTACTCAGTTACCCTAATCGAGCATATCTGGATTTAGTTCAAAGATAATACTGGCCACTTCCATAGCTCAGAAAAGTAAATTAACTCATTATCTGAGAAAGTAAAAGATTTAAAATAAAACTTTTAGAGGTTTGTGGAACTTCCCCATGGAAGATCTGTTTTCTACTGCTTCTGACTCCCAATTACTAGGTATTCTACGAAGACTTACACTCCGGGTCAATTTTCAACTTATTCTTAGAACATTTGAACTTTACTAATGGCATCTTGGGATTTTAGCTCTCTAGAAAACCACAGAGAACATATGTAAATTGAATGATTTGGACATTTTATAATAACACCATAGCCAGGCCAAAACCGGTTTGGCTCAGTGGATAGAGCATTGGCCTGCAGACTGAAAGGTCCCAGGTTCAATTCCGGTCAAGGGCATGTACCTTGGTTGCGGGCACACCCCCAGTGGGGGATGTGCAGGAGGCAGCTGATCCATGTTTCTCTCTTGTCGATGTTTCTAACTCTCTATCCCTCTCCCTTCCTCTCTGTGAAAAATCAATAAAATATATATATTTTAGAAACACACCTCAGCCAGTATTCTCAAAGTGTGATACTGGGGCCCTCAGCATCAGCAAGGACATCATCTGGAGGAGCAGACTCCTGAGCCCAACTCCAGACTTCTTGATTCAGACATCCTGGGCAGGGTCTAGCAAGCTGTGCATCACAGGCCCTGATGCCAGCTAAGTTTTGAGGACCAGGGGCTTAGATATTTTTGAGGTTTTCAAGACTCACAAATTCTTTGGGCATATAGCAGTTTCACGTCTTTTTTATAATAACCTCATGCAGTAAGCAGATATTAGTTTCTCCAACTCCCCAAAGAGAAAGCTACACTTTTGAAATAGAATTTGTTTAAGAGCACCCTGTTACTAAGTGGTAAAGTAAGACTAGATCACAAGATTTCTGATTTCACATTCATTCCAACCGTACTCTCCCACCTAAGCAACAAATTTGCTTCCTGATGGACAAAGAACCCAACAAGGCTTGTCTAACACTAGTGACTGCATTGGCTGACTGACCAGGAAGAGCCACACAAAAGAATATGTTTAAGTTGGAAAACTGGATTAAGGACAACGGACAATAAGGAATGAGGAGGACCCAAAACTCTAACCAATATAGTAGGGGTGGTAAGAAAAAAGCAAACATGCCATGAAAGGATGAAAAAAAGAGGTGAGACCACTTCAAAGACAGACGAGGGCTCAGCTTGGACACTACCCTCAGCCGTGTGGTAGGAGAAAATCATCCAGGCTCAGAGCAATGTCTACAACAAATATGGAAGCCACAAAACATTGTTTTGGCCTCAAACACTTTTAAAACAGTTTTCCCCCTTACTTATCTTTGTATCTCAATTGTCAAAATCATTCTTTCCAAATGTGACAGCAGGCCAATTATATCAGAAGTATCAAACACTTGTTTGAAATTCAGATTTCTGAAATACACAATAAACTTACCAAATCTGAAGGTGGGACACAGTATCACTTTTATATTGTGTCTCAGGTGAGCTTTCTGGTTTAGGATCATTAGCTAGAGTCTAGCTGCTAGACCAATAAGAATTTGTAGTTTGCATTTGGGGGCAAGGGGTGGAATGTATGTGTTAATTAAATAGCATTTTGAAATTTAAAAGAAAAAGGAACTTCTTTCTCAACATCCAAGGATGTCAAAGTAAAAGAAAAATAAATGACTCAGGACATAATAGAAATGTTGTGTGTGTGGGGGGGGGAGGCGTGGGCACGGGGCGGGGGGGGGATAGGTGATTCCTAACTGATTCAAGTAGCAAGGAATTAGTGTACCTATAACTGACCTATATGGGTATGCCTACTCAGATATATCACTAATTCATGGTAAAAATAAATATTATTTATTCTCTAAGCACAAATATACTAGGTTACATTGACTATGTTACTATGATGCATGATTCCATGGGAGAAATGAAGGAGGATTTATGGGCCCACGGATATATTCTCTGCCAAGTAATCTTTCCTATATCATCCCAAGTTCCTACGTCTACTAGCAGGAGGTAAAATTCATATGCAGTCACACTACTGAATAAATGTTTATTTTGGTAAGAGATCCTGACACTGTTTCATCATGCCATTTTATATTACTTAAAAATTAGGAAGTAAAAAGCATGAAAAACATGTAAGATAAATAAATGAATCAGCCCACCCTATCTCAAGTCAATTCAATCTGCTCCAAATAATACTCTTTTCCTTTATTCCTAAACCAAAGTTTCCCAATGTATATGCCCACAGATTGTGATTTAATTTGTTTAGGATGTGGTTTGGGCTTTGGAATTTTTAAAAGATCCCCAGATGATTCTAATGTTCAGATAAATTTTGGAACCATGGCCTTAAACTAATCAAATAAAGCAAAAGGAAAGTGAGTGTTGAGTATTTAAAGTACTTAAAAGTAATCATTTTCTCTCTTTAAAGCCCTTCAATGACTCCCTTTGTGCACACTATGTTTAGGTCCTAGAGGGTAAATCCCAAGTCTTTAGCAGGAAAGGGCAGGCCTTCCGTTATCTGACCACTGCTTGTCTTCTGTTTTAATTTCTATCTTCCTGCCTAACAATGCACAATCAAGAAATGTGAAACTTCTACATATCAACATATTCAACAACATCTGTTGAATAAGTGAGTAAATCAGGATAAAAAAGCATTTCCAGATGGACCTCTAGAACCACTCTCACTTGGACTGGAGTGAAAATTAGAACTGCTTGGTGAATTTGGGGAGAAGGGACATATTTTATTTATTTCTCATTTACTGAGTGATTTACTTTCACTTTCAACCACCAAATTCTCAAGTACTTAAAAGACTTTCCTACTTTGTTCTAAGCCTTAGGTCATGTCAGAACTGGTAGTGTGTGAGCCATGATGATTCTCCTTCCAATTGTATTTCATTCTGAATGTTTCTTCTTCTCTGTCCCACCTTCTGGTTTCTGCAGCCTGCAGCCATACTTATAGACCTGCTGCCAGGAAAAGACCTATCTTCAGTGGAGCACAGCACATCTCACCATGCTATGTAATGAAAAGGAAAGTTAAACAAGAGAGAGTGGTAAAAAATTATATTTTCTTTCACTTGGCATACAACACTCTCACAGATCAAGACTTCAGATCTACCAGGATACAGGACCCTCTGTCTAAATGAAAGTCATGCATGTCTGTCATGCCCTTTTCTGATTTGGTTGCTTTTCCTAGGAAGGCACATTTTCATCACATCCAGCCATGTTCTGTCCACTCACATGGATCCAAAATAGCAGCCTAAAAATGTCACCCCCCACAATTTGAGCATCAAGCAACTCCAAAGAAAAACCTGGTCACTGTCTCACCCACATTCCTACAGTTAGTTAGTTTCCCAGCTCCCCGCTCTTTCTTAATGGAGTCTAGTTCTATCTTTTCAAATGAAATTGGACTAACAGTAACCAAATTGAATTATTCCAAACTCCATTAGAAAAAATATTGTTGCTTCAAAAAAAAAAGGACCTGAATCTTTTGTAGTCTATAATAGAGATGTGTTGGTGACTCTTTGACTTGATAAAAATTACTTTAAGGGCAAATTAAGCAGACTTGGGAAAAAGCATCAGAAATTGCTGTGGCTAGAGAGCTGGTCTCAGCCCTCTTGTCAATTTAAATATGTAATTGCCATTGTCAAACACAAGATAGCACATTCAAATCAAACCCTTAGTTTTCCTTTCTTTCTTTTTTTTAATTTTATTGAATGTATTGAGGTGACATTGGTTAATAAAATTATATACTATATATAACATATAGGTTTCAGGTATACAATTCTATGATATATCATCTGTATTATTCTGTGTTTATCAGCCCAAGTCAAATTTCCTTCGATCACCATTTAGACTCTTTCAACAGACTTGTTTTAATCTAATCAAATGGGTGGTAAGAGTGGCCTTGGATTCATATGAACCTCCAACTACTGAGCATTCTACCACATATGAAAATATTGACAAAGGCAAATGCAGAAATTGTATGATAGAGGCATGCTGGACTTAGGCCATGTCATTTGACATTATCCAAGAGAGCTTAGAAGCTAATGCATTTGCTACTGGTGACACTCGTGGATAATGTATTCATCCTTAATGAAGACATAAAAAAACTGATCCGGACCTGGTATGTTTCAGAAGTCTAAGTGGTTTATTATGATAGGTCAATGAAAATGTTTTTACTTTTGTAGTAAAAGGAATTAAAGTGAATAGCCATTTGTTTAGGCACAAGGAAAGCAATCATTCTGAGACAGTAATGATATTTAAGAGTATGTGGGAAAGAAAAGTAAGATGAATCAAACAAAACAAAAAAGTGTCTATTATATACTCAGCCTTGTAGAAAATGTGTAAAGAATAAACTCCATATATTAGGTTTACCTTTCCAGTTGGCTTTCACATCCATCTTATGAGAACTGGAAGAGTTAATATTAAAGATATGTTATTTTTTATTTTAAAAAAATAATAAATGCCAATTTATTTTCTTCCAGTGAAGTTTTCTCTGCCTTTTTGATTTTGAATGAGTTATTTATTTATTTATTTATTTATTTATTTATTTATTTATATTTTATTTTATTTTATTTTTTGGTTGTAGGGCTGATAAGGATAAAGGAAGAGAGTAGAAGTGTAGGAAAGTTCTTACCCAATAACAGAGTCAGTAAAATCATCAGACACCTTGGATACTCCCTTCTAAGGGACCACATAAACTTGTTTCTGAGGTTTAGAAAATTATAGGTTTTCCTCTCTAGTTAACATTTTACATCCACTCTCTTTTCTTAAAAAGGCTAATTGTGTCAGTGAGACTAACTATAAATATGAGACATTTTAGTAAAAGGAAAATCTTAGATAAGGAAGAATTGCTGAAACTTAAAAGGAGAGTGTAAATATTTGATTCCTCAGGAGTTGTGATAAGACTTTTTATTAATTTAAAGCTGGGGTCTGAAAGGCCTTTGAAAATAAGTAATGAAGTAAACAAGTCATTGATTATTTGATATGGGAAGGGTTTGGTTTCCCATTTTGCCAAAAGGAGGCAAATTTTTTTCAAAATGGGAATAAATTACTGTTCTATTTTTAATTATAGTTGTAATGCTGATTTATTATGATATTCAAACACAAAAAAGCATACTGATGACTATCCAAAATGACATTTAAATTGTTAACCGGTAAGGAACCTGTTATCCTGAAACCATAGTAATAAGCATAATTCTCCATAAATCTGGAAAAAAAATTCCAACTTATCTCGGGGTAAATGAATATAGGGCCTATCAGGGTATAGAAAAAAATAAAGAGGAAATAAAAAATTAAGTGAATTATGTTTATAAATATATATGAGCTTCATTATCCTCTAAAAATATCTATAACATATGGCTGTTAAAAGAATTAATTGAGATAGCATATGTAATATTCTCACAACATGATAGGCACTAAGTAAACATTAGTTCTTTCCTCTCACCTTCTTTTTTACTATCAAGAAATGAGAATTATACCCAAGCATCCTGAGGAACTTTTAAAGCTGAACTTCTAAATCTTATATTTTAAAAAAGGCTAGGGCAATAAATACATGAAAATTTGCTCAACATAATTATTCATTAGTTAGATGAGTTATCACTACCAGGCAGCAGAAAATTAAGGGTAGAAAGTGCTGAGGAAAATAAAAACTCCCTTGAATTGTGTGTGGGACAGTTAATTGGTACCATGACCTTAGAAAAATATTTGGCAGCACCTCATAATCTACATGCTCTAAGGCCTGCAACTTCACTGCTGAGCACATATGCTGCCAAAAGAAATGTTTTGTCCTCCAAAGGATATACACAATAGTATTCATATAATAGCCTCACACTGGAAAAAAAATAACTAGCCGTCAACAGTAAAATGAGCAAATAAATTGTGGTCTAAAACTATAACAGAATTCTATTTATCAATGACATGAATAAATTAATGAAACACTTAATAATGTAAATAAATCCAACAGACAAAATGATGAGTAAAAGAAGTCAGGTATAAAAGCATACATTCCATGTATTTAATTTCTATGAAATGCAAAAAGAGGTAAGACAGAATAATAGTTCACTTAGGGTATATACTGAATTCAGGGCAGGTTGGGAGCCTTCGAGAGAGCTAGACATGTTCTACATCTTAATATTTGTGGAGGTGAAAGAACTTTATAGAATAGGTAAAAAATTATTAAGGTCATTTAAAACCTGTGCACTGCAATATGTAAAATAAAGCTCAATTAACAGAATTAACCAGTTTATATTTAGCATTTCTAGCATGCATGTACATTTTATTTTGATCAGCACTCTCAATATTGCATTTGATAAATGTTTAAATTGTTTGCCCTATGTTCAACAACTTTTCCTTCATTAAAAGGTTCAGTACATAAACATTATTTTCAGGGGAATTTTGTATCCTTCTCACATAGCATGCTTACAAGTAGTGATTTTCCCCACAGGCCAAACAAATAAAGGTGAATTTCTTCACAGTTCTAGCAGGCAAGGTGGCCAAGATTTACATTAAGTCAGTGAGCTGTGTCTACACATCTTCACCTGGATCACTGGTGACAAAATCAGACAGCTTTACAGCAGCGAGTACTCAGTGGAACCAGAATTGACATTAAAATGTTTCCTTTTTCTATTTAATAAATATGAAAACACTCCTTCCTCCTCCAATTCTTATGTTTCACTTCTGAGTGACTCTTTTTAAAAGACTTTTTTTAAAGAACAGTGTTAGGTTTATAACAAAATTAAAAGACAATTCAAAGGTGTCCCATATACCATCCTGTTCAGCACATACACGGTCTCTCCCAGTAATAACATCCCCCACCAGAGTGGTACATGGGTTACAACTGATGAACCGGCATTGACACATAGTTACCCAAAGACCATAGTTTACATCACAGTTTACATGGCGTTATTCATTCTATGCATTCAGAAAATTTAACGTACATATTTCATTATACTATCATACAGAGTATTTTCACTGTCCTAAATATTTCTGTATATCTCTCACCCACCCTACCCACTACTTCTGGCAGCCACTGGTCGTTTATGTCTCCATAGTTTTGCTTTTATTAAAATGTCATAGAGCTGGAAGCATACAGTACGTTGCCTTTTCAGATTGGTGTCTTTCACTTAGCAATATACACTTAAGTTTCCTCTATGTCTTTTCATAACTGACAGCTCATTTCCTTTTTTAGTGCTGAATAGTATTCCATAGTCTGGGTGCACCACAGTTTATCCATTTACCTACTGAGGGGCATCTTGGTTCTCTTAAATTTGGGGAATTAGGAATAAAAGATGCTATAAGCCTCTGTGTGGAAGTTTCTGTGTGGACCCATAGCTTAATTGTTGGGTTTTTTGGTCAGAGTATGTTTAGTTTTATAAGAAACAGCCCAATTGTTTTTCCAAAGGGGCTATACCATTTTGCATTTCTACCAGCAATGTATGAGAATTCCTGTTCCTCCACTACATGATTCTTAATGGCAGAAGCTTTCTATGCATTTTTCATCTTCTTAAGTAAATCTGGACTCTTGTAAAGAATATATTTTGTTCTTCTTCGCTTTGCTTTTCTAATCATTAAACCATGAACTTCACTAGTATTGATCACAACTTGTGGGCCATGTTTATTTTTACCCTGCAATCATGTCATGTGTGTGTGATTTTTTTGTCTGTGTTTTTTTTTTTCTCCATTGAAGGAATCGATTCAACACAAAGATTATAAAGAGGAGACAATCTCACTTTTGTTAAAAACAACATTTAAGAAAAATGCAAAAGGAAATAAAACAAATAATTCAGGAGGAAAAAAAAGGCATTAAGGCAGACTACCTGTTTTCCTGATTTGTTGGTTCTAATGCCGTGGACTTGAACATTAACTCAGCAGGGGCCTTCTCTGCAGATGGCACATGCTGTTATTCCTCACAACAAACCCCAGACATCCAGGAGGAAGGAAGATTGCAGCCCAACTTTTAAAAGAGAGACACACACGCAGCACAAGCAAAGCCAATCAATGCTACCTGGAATTAAAAAGAGTTGTTAGTTTTATTTTTGAAACACAATCTCAGGATCTTGGCAAATCCCGACCACCACCAACCGACACGAAGGCTTGCTGAGGGAATAATGCTTTTCCTGTCCAGACTCTCATTCTGCTCGGAGTCTCTCCCATTAATTCAAGGTCAGATGTCAGGAGTCCATTTTCTCAAGCACTCTGAGCCATAAACAGCTTTAGCCTTGGATGTTTAGAAGACTCCTGAAAGTTTTGAAGAATGAGAACATACGGCTGTTTAGGTTTCAAAGTTGGCGTGTACTCTTGCTCACCTTCTATTTTGTTTTGTTTCGTTTCGTTTAACTAGTCTGTGTCTGCCGAACGCATTAGTCCTGAGTCCTTTAGGGTGAACTGCGTGACCTGTGACCTCACTCCACTTTAAAACAGGCCATTGTCATAGGAGGGAGGTCCAGATCTGTCTCCAGCTTGAAACCATAGACTCTGGCCCCCTTCTCACTCCGTGCCTACTACTGTTCATGTGCAAGTTACAAAAGCCAGAGCAATCTCCAGCCTCCATCAAGGGCAGAGCTCCAATTTAAGAGTAATGGCTGGAGTAGGTGTTATTTGTACCCCGTGTCAAGCAGTGATTGTTCACATCTGGCTGCAAGCTGAATAGAGCTTTAGATTATTCAGAGCAGTTCAGGAAAACTGGTGGTAAAGGGGGGGGGCGGGGAAGGTGGGGGATGGTGGTTTTGACTTATCTTGTGGGTTTCAAGCAAGTAATGAAATCACCTTATTAATAAAGAAACATAATCAAATATGTACCCTTGAATACAGAGTGATCATGTGGACATAGACCCATACATACCAAGGCCGTGACTTCTAAAAAATTAGCCCGTTAAAATATCAAAGCAGAACAGGCATTCTTGCCTGTAAGCTTTTCTGAGAATGGTATTGATTATGATTCAACAAAGAGGTTGCTACTCACCCGCACAAACACGTGCGCAGACATGTTAATTTCGGCCGTGGTTCCACATCCAATTTCTTAACATCAAGGAAACAATGATATATTTAAATATTATTTTTACGCTCTTTTTTTTCCCCCCTCTTTTCCTTTTCCTTGTCTGTGTGTTGAATAACGTAAACAAAGAATACATGTTTAGGACTCCAATTCTTATACCAGAGGATTAGAATGAAGCTGAAAAGGAAAGCTGTGTGAATGCTGATAGAGAGACTCTGAGACATCCTGGCTACTTCTTTTTCTTGAAAGAAATCTCCTGGGGGGAAAAGCACACACTACATCAGCTGCTATTCAAATATTTCATCTCATGCACCGCTGCAGAGCTGCATAAAAATGTATGCTGAGTACATACCATCTCTGTGACAGGAAAATAGAAATCTGGATTATAATTACAGATAACCTAAACCATTTATAAATAGGAGGTTAGACACAGATTTGAAAAAGTAAAATAATATATAAAATACAATTTAATGCTAAAAAAGAAAACAATTTATTCTGCAATACACATGAACATCTGTTTAGGGTTTTCTTTTTTCCCTGCAATATTCCTTGCTACTGCTTCAAATGCTAATTTACAAAACTGTGAGTTAATCCTAGAGAAACAGATAGGAAAATGTACAAAAAAAAAGTGAGAATTGCCCTGTCATTCTTTAAATATCTTACGATCAGATAATAATGTAAATTAATCAGATTTTTTTAACTACACAATTGAACATCAAAGAAACAATGCAGGAAAGATTATTTTTAAGCTGTCATCTTGACAGTTGCCCTTTAATTCATTCTTAAGTAGGATTCCATTATACATAAGAAAGCAGGAGAAGGAAAGATGTAAATGGCGGTGTTGTGATGCATAAGATTACTTTGAATATTTGTCTTCCTCTGCAAGGATTCAGCCCTCAATGAAACACATAAGATTCAGTTAGCAGAGCATGCCCTTTATTTCTTTTTACTTTATGCTTTTTAACGAGAAATTACTAAAAATGAGCATTTTGCAGGAGCGCATGTTTGTAAGAGATTATTTGTACCCTCAGTGCCTGCTTTTTCTAGAGTGTAATTCCCAGCAATATGGTAAAATTCATCTGTTTGCTGATATTGAAAAGAATTATTTCAATCAAAACAACTAATGTTCAAGAAGAAAATTGAAACAATCCTCCTTTTCCTGGGGCACTTTGTGTGTGTGTGTGTGTGTGTGTGTGTGTGTGTGTGTGTGTGCCTTGTCTATCATTGGGAGACCAGCATCATCAGTCATTATGTGGTGATCTCCCATTCTGTACATTTTGCAGGAGCCAAATGAGCGTTTTTGCAACCTTTGATTTTAGACTTTGTGAGTCCAGTTGATAAGTCTACAAAATGCATTTTTTAAATTTTTTTTATTTTTTAAAATATATTTTATTGATTTTTTACAGAGAGGAAGAGAGAGAAATAGAGAGTTAGAAACATCGATGAGAGAGAATCATCGATCAGCTGCCTCTTGCACACCCCCTACTGGGGATATGCCTGCAACCAAGGTACATGCCCTTGACTGGAATCCAACCTGGGACCTTCCAGTCCACAGGCCGACGCTCTATCCATTGAGCCAAACTAGTCTCGGCCAAAATGCATTTTTTTTTAAAAATTCAAAATGCACTTCGCATTTTGTTACATTGGCATGCTACAGTGGTTCACGCCTTCTGGTGCTCAATACCTTTGCATCTTCTCTTTAAATCTGGGTGGAGACTGAAACTTGTTTTCATCAACAGAATACTGTGGAAGCAGTGCTGTCCCAATTTCATGACTCACAGCTTCTGCTTTGCATGTCTTTTCTTTTTTTTCCAGAGATATAGCAAAGACAAGTGGGAGCTGCAGGTATTATGCTCTCCTGAGCTGTCGAAGTCTCTCCAGGTTGTTCTTGCATGCAGTTGGAGGGCCTATGGCTACAACCAGCCACAGCCCTTGGGAACATGCTGTGCTTTGCATTTCTGGGGGCCCCACTTCCATGTAAGAAGGAAGACTACCCTGCCCGAGGGACCAAGAGGCGAGGCCATGTGGAAAGAACACACAGAGAAGGAGAAATCAGGCTAACTCAACTCTAAGAGAAAGTGGAAGTCCCACCCATATGACCCGAGTTGAATCATTTTTGAACCGCAAACGTATATGAGGCATGTAACTAAAAAATCCATCTGAATAGCCCTAGCCGGTTTGGCTCAGTGGATAGAGCATCAGCTTGTGGACTGAAGGGTCCCCAGTTCAGTTCCTATCAAGGGCACATGCCAAAGTTGTGGGCTCCATCTCCAGTAGGGGGCATGCAGGGGGCAGCCAATCAATGATTCTCTCTCTCATGAGTGATATTTCTATCTCCTCTCTCCCTCTCCCTTCCTCTCTGAAATCAATAAAAATATAATTTTTTAAAAAATCCATCTGAATACTGCAATCTCAACATAGTATCCCATTACCCTGTGCCATCATGAGAAATGATAATAGTGGTTGTTTTAACCCATTAACTTTTAGAGCTGTTTGTTTATAGCAGTTTATAGTCCAATATTTCTATTGCTTCAACTGCTTTTGAATTTAAAAATATTATTTAGAATTTATGTTTTGGAACTAATAATACACAGGGCCCTTTCCAAGTAGACACTCTAACTTTCTTTAGCATTCCCAGCTTCTACCCGGTCTTCCAGATTGAGAATCACTAAGAGGCAGCTAAGTCCTGACCAGTTTGGCTCAGTGGATAGAGCATTGGCCTGTGGACTCAAGGGTCCCAGGTTTGATTCCCTTCAAGGGCATGTCCCTTGGTTGCGGGCATATCCTCAGTAGTGGGTGTGCAGGAGGCAGCTGATTGATGTTCCTCTCTCATCAATGTTTCTAACTCTCTCTTCCTCTCCTTTCCTCTCTGTAAAAAAATCAATTATATATATATGGAGAGAGAGAGAGAGAGAGAGAGAGAGAGAGAGAGAGAGAGTTAATTGAGGACCAAGAACTCTTTAGTGGCTTCAGGTCTTTAAAAAAAGTTAATTTGATTATCTGAAGGAGCTTGCTATTTTCTTACTATGTATTGGTACTTTTTCATATTTCTCATTTTATAGTTGATTTTTAGGCAAAGGAGAATAACCTGATGATTCTTCAAAGTCCCTAAATGAAACTGGAGAAAGAAAAAAAAATGTGGCCCTGGTCAGTGTGGCTCTGTGATCAGAATGTTGTCCTGCACACTGAAGGAAGGGTTGACGGTTGGATTCCTGGCCAAGGGCAAATACCTGGGTTGCAGGTTCCATCCACACTGTCTCAAAAACAGTATTTTCTTATTCATTTCCTTTTTAAAACCTTTTAGTAAATATAAAATTTAAAGTAATAAGTTAAAAAATAATCTACTTCTCCCAGATCTCTTGAATCCAATTAGATTTTTAAAAATCTATCACAGTTAAAACACTATTTTCTATTTTTATGTTTATTTTAATACCAGTAGTTAACATAGAAATAATAAAAATAATAAGCATAGAAATTAATGGATGGATGAATGTATACCTAAGTGGACTTATGATTGAATGAATGATGCATAATTAAATAGAATATAGGGAGGTACAGGCAACAAATATATCTCATATCGAATATTCAGCTATATCACTAGAAGATAAAAATAGAGCCATATTTGGAGGGCAAGGAGAATGTTAGCTTAGTTCCAGAATTTTCAAAACATCAAGAATTTCTTTCCCTCCTTTGAATGACTTACAACTGCACAAATATAAAATCCCGTCTTGGTGTTGAATTTAGTCCCCTAAACCAAAACAATAATGACTCAAGCACCGGTCTTAAAAGAGACTGGAATTTTAGTAGAACTTGAAAATAAACTCAGAAGACCAAAATAAATTCCCAGTTGTCTGGGATTGGAAATGGTTGGACCAAAGCCAGAAGTACTCCTCCCTATGGGTCCTGAACAGTCACTCCCGAGCACTATGCATGCACCCTTCCAGTCTCAGAAAGTGACTAGAGACAACTCAGAGACTGAGAAGCTTGTCAGCCCCATCCCTACCAAACAGAGGCTAGAACTTCTCATTCGGCTCCACTTTTGGGGTCCACTGTACTAGTTTCTGTGAGAATAAAATATCGAAGTCAAATATTAGAAAGAGTACCAAAAAATGAAAAAAAAATAGTGACTGTAAATGTGTCCAATACTTGTCACTAAAGTTATAAATAAAACACAGAATAGGGGTAAAGAAGATAAATGCATAAAGAAATAATTCATAGATGTGCAAAAGATAATAGGAATACTGGGAAGAAAGATGATTTTCAATGTACATGGAAAGGGAAAAGGGGCGGGATGGTATATTTTTAGGATGGACCCTAATCTGTCACTGTTTTGGGGATAAAACATTTCCAATATTTCTTGCTACATAACTAACCACCTAAAACTTAATGGGTTAAAAAAAAACAATAATTTATTTGCTCATAATTCTTCAATTTGGACTGAATTGTTTTTGGCATGGTATTAAAGACATGGGGTGACTCAGCTGGGCCTAAAGGAGCTGATGGCTCACTCACTAGTCTGATGAATTAATGCCAATTACCTGCTAGAGGCTCAGGGGCTCCAAGCAAATGCGGGCAGAGGACATGTTCTTTCCCACATGTCCTCTTCCCGCATTTAGGTTTATCCGCTCTCTGCCCTCAATAATTCAAGTCTCTTTCCCATTCAAAATACATTTTCTTCCTCCTACAACCCACAAAGCTCCATCTTATCAGAGTATAGTCATAGGCTTGAAGTCCATATTCTCATCACCTAAATCCTATCCAGGCACAGATGGGGTTTATCAAGTATGGCTCCTCTGGATTTGAAGTTCTGTGAGCAAATGAGACACACTGTGTCGCCTCCATAAACCCAACCCACGACTGTAAACCAGAGGCAGGAAAATTACTGAAATCATTAGGGTAAACATGAATGGTTTCGTGATTAGGACTCAGTTCTGCTGCCTGAAAGAAATTATCCATGACTATTAGCTCCATCCTCTGACCTGTGTTCCACTTCCAGAATAAATGGCCCATATTTGCAGATGAATAGCTTTTTCAACTTATTTTCTGCCAATAGAAAGCTTGGGTTAAAGGCCCCTCTTAATTTTGAATTGTGTCTGTCCTTTATAATACAAATTGGCAGTGCTTCTTTCAGTATAATTATCTTAAAAGCTTTGTAGATTTCCAATGCATCTTATTGGAGTTCATCCTGCTAACAGATAAAATAGGCAAAAGTCACAACAAGAATATCTTTATAAAATACTCCCTAATTTTGGCTGTGGGATAATATCCTAGGATTCTTAGAAGCCCCCTTTTTTTCTAGCTGAGGAGCTCTATAGGGTGTGCTCATAGAATTTGCAGAAAACCCATGGTCCAGGGAAAGCCTAGGAAACATCCCATTGTGTTTTTTGAAAGACCTGACCTTAACCCAGATGCCAAATTTTACTAGCAAAAACCTGGTTTGATCTTTACCCTCAGGCCATTGATTGTTTTAGAGAATTATTTGGCAGCTGGAAAAGCTGAGAACGAGAAACACCTTTATATTTGAATAAAGCAAGTTCTGACTTCCTTATATTTTAAAGTTTGCTTGAAAACCAAAATGTCCTTCTTAATGAACATCATTCCTCCAAAGAAGGAAGCCTTGGAAATCTAAATCTCCATAGCCAGGGCCAAAGTTTATTCACTTTCTATCACCCACCTTGCCACAGAGGGATATCACACTCCTTTTTCTGCTAGTCCCCCATTTTCTCCAGCCACCAAAAGCAATTTCCTTCCTATCCTCCCAACCTACGGTGAGCGTCTGCTTGAAGCCCTTCAGAGTTCTGCCTGTCACCGAATCCCCAAACCAATTAAGGCCACATGATTCTGCTTTTTGTTATAGCTACCCTCCACTTGTAGGTACCAATTTTTGCTTTTGTTTCCTGTTATTGCCTGAAAAGTTACCCTTAAATTTAACAACAGCTTATTTCTCACAGTTGTTAGGTGATTTGGTGGTTGTTGTTTTTCTGCTTCCCCTAGCCTTGCCTGATGGCTTGCAGGTTTAAAACACTCTCACATGTTAAGACAAATTAATGATGGCCGGCGGTTGGGAGCCCTTTGGAGGTGGCCAGCCTGAAACTTTATGTCTCTCCTCTGACTATGTTCCTTAGTTCTCTTCAGTGTTACCTCTCCATGTGTTTACCTTGAACTTTCTCAAACACGAGAGTTGAAGGTTAGTTAGACTTCTTATGGAGTGGCTAGTTTCCAGGAGCACAGAAGTAAAAAGTGTAGGATCATCTTAAGGCTCAGGTCCAGAACAGGCACAGCATCATTCCCAGCTCATTCTATTTTTTAAAGCAAGTCATAAGCCCACATTCACGTGAAGGAAATCAGTACTGAGAGGTGTAATTCACAGGGGCCAAACAATTAACAGTGTTTCTCAAAATGTGGTTCCCAGAGCAGTATCATCAGCAAGACCCAGTCACTTTACTAACACAAATTCTAGGGCTGCTCCCAGACCTACTGAATCAGAAATTCTGAGAACAGGCCCACAAATGCATGTTTATAAAGCCTTCCAAGTGATTCTGATGTACAATTTTCAAAATTGAGTTTGAATTCTCAAACTTTTATCGGTAAAAGTTTGAGAATTCAAACTCAATTTTGAAAATGAAAAGTATTTTAATAAACACCGACTTTATCATTATTCAAGATATATGTATACATGTATTCCCAAAAATTTAATACCATTGCATTAAATCTGAAAAGAAAGAAACATCAATAGAGCTATCAGCTGTTAAAGTTTGTATACATTTTTCTGGGACACCTTCTTTCTATATATATATATATATATATATATATATATATATATATATATATAATAGCATTTATGAAAAATGTTAAAGCATAGCCAACTAATTAAGTCATAATATGAACTAGTTAACTCAAAATTTTAACATATTAGTTATAAAAAGATCAGTTTTGCTAATAGTGTTCTCTTACAGTTAGCATAAATCATCATCTATAACATGAAAATGGCTGAGAATTAATTTACAATTATCTTTGTCTCTATACATAAACATACACACACTTCCATGCTTGTATGTTCTTTTGCTCTTTGTTGTGCTATTCTTAGTGTGTTTTTTAATAATATTTTATTTTTGAATAATTGTTTTGTCATAAATAATTATTTATTCCCAGGGATGTAAGCAAGGAAGTAGACATGACAAACAAGGAAGCTAGTATACATAATATTACCAGAGCCATGAACAATTTTTCTGCAAAATTATTTTGAAACAACTTGGAATTGTACACTTAAGATAAAGATTCTGAGTCAGTAGAGAATTAGCACCTTATACAAGCCCATTTGGTAGAGAAAAGATTATACTTATATACAGATCATTCTCTGTTCAGTCCACTGAGTGAAACATGTCCTATAACTTCAGGCTGCTCTGTAATCTTCCAAAGTATTCAGATGTTTGCAAATGAACTTCTCAAAATATTGCAACTGGAAATGGCCTATTGAACTCCATTAATCGATTAAATTCTACATGCCATTAGAGCAGCACATGTTGGATTGTCAATAAAAATGAATCATGAGAAGTGGTTGGTTGGGGATGAGAAGGCAAAAAATAGAAAAGATTTAAATTTCTTACTGGAACCATAGACACTTGTAATAATTTTTGTGCAAAAGTTCTAAGATCAAAGGATATATCTTAAATACTTAATTAGAATATTAAGGAGTATTATTGTACTAATAAATACCTTTACTACATTTTATTCTCTTTTATTTCAGAAAATTCTTTGGGAGTACACTACATATCCCAAGCACCATTCTACATCAGAGAATCCCCATATCAATCCTGTGCTATAGGTAGTATTATTATCCACATTTTACAAGTGAGGAAATAAAGTCAAATAGCAAAGTTGGTATCTGAACTCAGATCAACTTGCTACAGATTTGTAGCAACTTGCTACAGATTTCTATCCACAGTGTAAAATAGATTATTTTTAAATATATATATATATATATATATATATATATATATTATTGATTTCAGAGAGAAAGGGAGAGGGAGAGAGAGATCAAAACATCAATAATGAGAGAGAATCATTGGTCAGCTGCCTCCTGCATGCTCCTCTCCAGGGACTGAATCCACAACCTGGGCATGTGCTCTTGGCCAGAATTGAACCTATGACCCTTTAATCGATAGGCTAAATCAACATTTCTAGCTCTCTATCTCTCTCTTCCTCTCTGTAAAAATACCAATAAAATATATTTTTTAAAAAAATAAAGGGTCTTGAACACTTTCCATCTTATTGATTTATAAAATTCTCAAAAGAATGTGTTCCAATTTTACCATATGATAATACAAACATATGGCTTTCAAAAGTTATGTAACTTTGGCAGTTCCCACAACTGGCAGGTGCCATAGCCGGGACTCTTTGCCAGTGTCCTGATGTCAAGTCCCATACTTTTCCTGAAACGCCCAGAAATCCTTAGAAGTCAACAATGATTCCCAGAGGAAGAGAAGCAATGGAGATTATGGAATTTATAACCAATTTCCTTAGCCTCACTTATACACCTGAACAGCAAAAGTCTCATGGCATATAGCATTTAAAATGTAGTATTAATGTTTATTTTACTTTATTTTAAGTCAATCTAAAAGTTATACTTCTAATGTAACTTCTGCTCTTGAATTTTTTTTTGAGTTGGAGAGAGAGAGATGGAGATAGAGCTGGGCAGCTGGGGAGTCACCGAGATCCTGCCTTATGGGCACACACATGGGGGCATGGAATGTGTAGAAAAGCTATCTTTCCCAAATATGTCTCTGGAGATAAGCAGTTGGTAGTCAACCTGTGGTGACGTGCCATAGGTTTCCTTTCTTTAGAATACATGGAGAGGAACCTAAACATAGTTAGCATTTGATGGCTTTGCCTCCTGGGTATGATTATACTTCTCATTACCTCCTAAGTTTCATGACCCACTCCCACTCTGCCTCCATTCAACATGCTTTCTAAACAGCCATTACGTGTAAGGAAACTTAGAGGAAAAGATGGAAGAGAAGCGTGCCCACAAATAAAAGATTGAATATTTAGAGAGAACATACAGCAAAAGAAAAAAGAAAAAAAATCAGGAAACAATTCAGGTGATGGACAAGTAAGAACCGGCGGATCGGGTTGAAGAAAGGGCAGGGCTTGGGAAGATTCATATTACATGGTGGCAAAGAAGGAGACAGAACTAAGTCCCTATTCGCCTTTAACTCAGTGCAGCTTATTTGTATGACCCACCATGGTCAACTTAACTCTTAGCTGGAGTTAAGTGGAGACTTATCACCATTTGTTGTGTAAATCTGTGCCTGTAATTTCTGTGACCTGGGCATTCAGGGCAAAAAAAATTGTTTTCATTTTTTCCCATTTCATGCATCATTTCAGAACTGTGTAATCACTATGTGGAGACTGTGGGTGCCAATTTTAACAGGGAGAAAAACAAGAATCATAAAGCCTGCATTGCTTACACCTGCTACTCTCATTTCCAAACCAGAAAATGGAAGGTAACAAGAACAACTAAAGTTACAACAGTGGGTCCTGTGTTCCTATAAGTGCCTGTTTTAACTAAGAGGCAACTGTGCTAATCCTTTCAGAGACTCGGATTGCGGGCTGGCAGGCCTCCGGAGCCAGAACACCTGTGTGGGGGAGACGCAGGATGCTCTGTGAAGGGTGCCAGCCATGGCCTTTCCACATCACATGCTCAGCATCTGACTAAGGATGTCAGATGCTTCTGAGGGCCAGTTGCTTAAAGAAACTAACTACAGTTCTATTGCGATTCTGCTTCTCTCTGCTTGTCTCTCTGAATCTGACTACCCTCTTTCATACTTTACCCTATCTTCTGTGGCTTTCAACCCAAAGACAGAGACAATTTATAAATGTTAAATACAGAAGGCATAATCTATTAGACCCTGAAACATCAGGAGGACTGTATGAGTAACAGATATTGGATGGCACTTCATGGAGGTCACTTTGCTGGGATTATATATCCCCAAGCATGCTAGGTATATCCTGTGGTTTAAAAGCATTGCCTTTGTGGCAGGGTGTTGTCATCATTCTTCTCTTACCCCTTCACACATGCCTGGCAGGATGAATGAATGGCACAACTAACAAATGAACTGAGGAAGAGCTGGTTGCTAATTTGTGTACCAAATGTGACTAGAAGCAGGTTTCCATTTGCTCTTATAATTTATCTTTTGAATAACTTTCAGAAAGTTCTTACTCTTAAGTACTCTCTGCCTTTCTTCCTTTTTCCGTCTTTCTATGTTCCTTTCTTTTCTCTGTAATGTTGTATAAGAAGATAAATTCTTATGGACTTGATTTTGCCTATGAGAACACAGTAGTTATTTTTTGACTTCACATTGGGCCATTGTATCCTAACTGACGCATATATAATCTATTATATGTATATTTAATGTTCATGCCTTTAAAACAAGAAATTCCTGCCATTTGAGACAACAGGGATGAAACTAGGAAGCATTATGCTAAGTGAAATGAGCTAGATAAAGAAAGACAAATACTTATCTGTGGAATCTTTTAAAAAAATTATTAAGAAAAAAAAAGAGAGAGAGAACAAATGATGTTGAACTTGTAGAACATTGAGTAGAATGGTAGTTTCCAGGAACTGGGGAGAAAGGGAAATGTGGAAAGGATGGTAAAAGGTTACATACTGTCAGTTTTTAAAAATAAGGATCTAATGTTAAATAACATAACAACTATAGTTGATATAGTATATTTTATAATTTAAATTTGCCAAATGAGTAAAACTTAGACATTATCACCAAAAAAGATAGATATACAAGTGATTCATCTGTTATGAGCTTGATTGTGAGAATCCTTCCATAGGGTATATGTATATCAGTCATCACATTGTATTCTTTAAATATCTTACAACATCATTTGTCAATTGTGCCTCAGTAAAGCAAAAATAAATAAATAAATAAATAAATAAATAAATAACAAAAAGCATGCATTTCCTTCCTAATGATGTATTTACTTCTATTCAATTTACTGAATTTCTGCAACAAAGATGATAAGATCATATTGATTATCTACTCTGGATCTAAACCAAAGTTATAGCCGTGACAGGGACCTGCATAAGTAACTCTCCAAAAGTTTTAGAATCTTCCAACGATAAACCAACCTGAGATAAGAAGCCAGACAGAGAAATACTCATGAACACTGCGAAAGCCAGCACCCACTGCTCAACATCAATTGTTGCTCCTGGCCAGTCAGCTGTGCATCCTCACAGTGGGGGGTTTAAATGGTTGGTTGTGTATGCTAACAGCAAAGAAATTGGATTATAAGAACTGAAACTTGAAAACACCAAGTCAGTGTTTTGAATTCCCTGTTTGTCTTCTTTCTAGTGCAAAGCAAGATTTTATTTTACAGTTTTGAATATGAGATTAATGCTAGGAAATTATGTTTTTAATCTCACTAGCTTCTATTTGGCATGAAAAGCATTTTACACACACTGCTTCAAAGGATATTTCTTTGGAAGCGCCAGCTACCAGAGCAAACATAACATACTTACTGATACAATTAATATTATTTTGATGTCTTGACTGTAAACAGGAAGAAAAATCTTTAAAGTCTATGGCACTTCCTATTCTGGATAAAATTCAATAATATTTGGTATCTGGAATACTAATCAGAATATTTGCTACCTATGAAAACAGCAAGTCAGCCATAGAAAT
The DNA here is from genome assembly GCA_963924515.1 of Vespertilio murinus. Classification (NCBI taxonomy): domain Eukaryota; kingdom Metazoa; phylum Chordata; class Mammalia; order Chiroptera; family Vespertilionidae; genus Vespertilio; species Vespertilio murinus. The sequence continues at coordinate 70,630,968 of OZ004706.1, forward strand.
TCCTGTCTTATTGATTGTGAAAACTGAAAAAAAAGGAGAAAAATATAATCTGTTTTAAATATATTCTAGCACACAGAGAAGTGAAGTATATTTGGAAAGTCATAACTGGCATATCCCTTTACTATTTTCTAGATTATGTTTGTGTAGAATTAACACAGCTCCAAGATGAAGCACAGGAGAAACTAGTGTCCTGATATTCTTGTTTTGAGAGCCTGGAACAGAGACAGCTAAATACAGGATTTTATTTCTATTCCTTTGAAAAGTAGATTTTCTCAAAAAAAATATGTCAAAGGGTTACAATTAAACTTCCTTACTAGAAAAGTATGTACAGCTTTTCACCTTTGAAGTTATAGAATATATATTTCTCAAAAGACAAAAAATATGAGCAAACAACAGACATGTGCACATACTGAGAAATTTGGATTGTCTCTCAAACTGAATGAATAGATGCATTTATTGACTGCTGAGTTCCTATTTGAACATAAACATGTCATGAGTGATCTTTTTTTGTTTGTTTGTTTTAGAGAAAGAAACAAACAAAACCTTCAAAAATGGGAGTGGATGAATTTAGGACCACCAGGCACCAGTCAGGTTCTGCTGCTGCGGTGGACCTTAATTGGGGTGAACTCACTTTTTATCTGTGAAACCTAAAACTCCATAATGTATTACCACCCACTGATTGACATAGCTGTATTTCTGATGTGTCATTTGATTCTATTAACTAGGATAGAAATATTTGAGATTTAAAAAGTTTTATCACGATTTTTCATTAAAATAAAGGTGTGAAAAAGTTTTGGCTCTACGCAATGTTTTTTTGTTTTACATTTGAGTGTCATACATAAATTACCCAGCAAAAATGAACACAAAGCTTTGAACTTCCATAATACTCTGTGGTCCACAGTGCTAAAATTAAACTTCCACATGCCTGTGTATAATCACTTAAGGGTCCCATTTTGTGCATGCTTTGCCTTTTTAAATATTTGTAAAGCTTCCTGATGACAGAAACGTTAATTCCTCTATGGACATCAGGAAATCTGTATCTGGCAATTTCCTATTTTCCTTTTTTAAGGTCACTTACTTGTCAATTTCTTTTTCCTCCCTTCTTCAAAGTTAGATCATCTGGGACTCCATCCCACCATGCTTAATCCAACCCTGCCATGGGCAAATACTTTTTGAAGTAGTTTATGCAAAAGTGCTAGGGGATAGAAGCATTTGCCTCCCAAAGTTATATTTTCAAGGGACTTAGAGTTCCCTATGCCGGAAGTAAAGAAATGATGCTTTGATGATAGAATAGCACAGCAAACACAAATCAGAAGAAAAATTATGAAAAAGAGTTCACAGAAACTTAAAACCTAAGGTCATTGAGCAATTAAATCTAAATTAGGTGAGGAGCATTGTCAGAGTTATGTTATGGAACTGAGTTGAGTGAGTTCAGGGTGTTCTAAGGAAGGAAAGGGTTAGGTGAGCAGTTAGAATCCTGAGTGACATTTGTCAAAGTATGCTCAGAAAATTAGGTTATAAATTATCTAACTCTAGAAACTTGACTTATCTGAAGTGATATAGCTATTGTGTTTTGTACCCACTAGAATTCTAGGTCTATCAATGCCAATGCATTATTTTTTTTTCAAGATTCTATTTTTTGAAGCCACAGTTTTCTGTCATGTAGTAGGCAGGTAGTTAGTCAATAAGTATTTTTACTATCACTAATGTTATTATGTTCATTGTTTTAGATATGTGGATATTCTGAATATCCTACATCATATAATATTAGAGCAGGCCAGTCTATCTCAATGATTGTCAGAAATAAGGCACGCGCTACGTACAAATGCAAAAGCTGGGCAGTGAAGGACATTGTGAGCACCACTCATTTCATAGAATCACGAGCAGCAGGAGCAGACTCAAGGGCAGGAAACAAACACAGGCTCTGGGCAGACCTAACCAAATACTCACAGGAGTTTCTAAAGCTGAAATAGAAACTCACATCTCTGACTTTGACTTACTGTTCTTTCTGGTGCATGAAACTGCTTATATACATACCACTGAATTTTGCTCTTTCTTTTTATTTATTTTTGTTTGTTTAATTATTTGCTTTTGGTTTGTTAGGTATATTCAAGTTCTAACATTGATAACTTACAACAGTATATTTTCTTATTTAGCACTTTTACTGGTCTTTATTATTGTCCCGAAAACCTAGTTCATTCTGTTTCTAATAATCTTTAGTCAAATGTAGAACAAAGTAAATTCACAAAGTTTAGTTGATTTAATCAAAAGTTCAAACTAATGTGGTTTGATTAATCACAACAAACCATGGAGTCAGAGTCAATTTTGAAGATAAAAATCTTAGAAAAGCAATTTACTTGAAATGTTCTCTACTTAATTTCATTATTTATAAGATTAAGGTCAATAATGACATAGTTTTTTGTTTTGTTATTTTGCAAGTAATTAAAAGCTACAGCATGTTGGTGATTTTCTAATGCAGGATCCACTGATAATGAAAGAAACAAAAGGACCACAGATATCTTAAGTGAATTTTAAAGAAATAAAATAGTGGACATAAGTGAAAATCATAGAATTTTTAAAAACTATAGTAATAATTAAAACACTATTAACACGTGTTCTTTGGAGTTTAAAAAAATCATTTTTTATTAATAGAAGTAGCTTCTAAAGAGTTCATCTTCACCTTTCCAAAATAAAAGCTTGAGTTAACATCCTCTCCCCTGAATGAATTCAAATTTGGTACTCAAAATGATGTTCACATTTTGGGAGTTCCTGTGAAACATCAAAGACCTGAGCATAACATTACTTTATTACTACCTAAAATTTGTTACTAAGTTTTTATTATGTTATTATAATCAGACCTTTGTGTGGTCAGTAGAAAAGAAATAAGAGAATTAACTGCAATATAAAACACTCTTAGACATTTGAAAACTAGAATTTTAGTGACTTAAACTGGAACTTTATCATTTCAAAAGGCTAATATATATATCTAAATACCCTAAAGGCTTGATGCAGGAAATTCCTGCAAGAGAAGGCCTTCCTTCCCCCAGCTGCTGGCACCAGCTTCCTCCCAGGACCTGGGATTCCCTGGCAACACAGGCTTCATGCTGAAGGTCATCTGATCTAATTAGCATATTATGCTTTTATTATTATAGATATTTAGGTGTGTGTGTGTGTGTGTGTGTGTGTGTGTGTGTGTGAAAGAGAGAGAGAGAGAGAGAGAGTACGTGTGTGTGTGTGTGTGTGTGTGTGTGTGTGTGTGTGATAAACTGTGTTCTTCAGAAGGCCACCTAATTAAAATACCTAAGCTAGTATCCAACTGAGCAAGATAGTTCTTGGGCTCAGTGAGTGGAAGTGCCCATGATCCAGTAATGCGTGTAGGATCATGGGCTCAGGAATGGAAGTGCCTGGTCTGGACCTCAGTTCTGTTGGTGTGACTCTGGACTACTTCCTGAATTCTCTAATTCATGGTTTCCTCATTTGTATAATTGAAGACACTATTAACTAACTTGGAGTCAGGATGAATCATTCTCGGTAAAATAAGGGGTAATGATATGCATCATCACTACTTAAAAAGAATTTATTTGCAAAGTAATAACAACTACCTATAAAATAGGCTGTAAGATACTTGACCCTATCATTTAGTTTGAATTCCAAAACATCCCAGGAAGTAGCAAAATAGAGTATATATATTTTTATGTACTTTATTTTTACAAATTAAAGATATTGATTCCTATTAAGAGTAAAATTAAATGCATACAGAAATCACCCATAATGAAATACATGTCCAAAGGCCTTTTGTTGTTGTTGTTACTGATGTGCTCACATGTGTACGCATGTGTGTGTAGGAAATATTACAGAAAATCCAGAGAAACAGGAAAAACTGATAGACCTAAATTCCATGATCCGAATTCATAATTTTGTTGTATCAAATTCCATTCCTTTCCCGGTGCATATCATTATTACAACTAGTTGTCCTCCTAGAGTTAGATTGCTTTATTGCTTTTATCTTAGAAAATGCAGAGACTCCGTGGGTAAAGGACTTGCTTCACTGCACCCATTACCAGGAGGACTTCCATGGTCCAGTGTCGATCCACCCAACCACCCTCCATTACCTACCCAGGACCAAGTGATCACCAAGACAGAGGCTTAGGGCCAGGAGCCAGGCACAGCGAGACACATTTAACCCAACTGGCAGGGAAGTACTGGGCTCGCCCAAGTTTTCTCCCACAACCCAACCCATGAGGCGTTTCTCCAGTAAATACCGACAAGAGGTGGAACTCAACTCCCACAGGCTCGGAAATGGAGCGTGTCTCCGAGTGCTTTTGCCCAACAGCATGAGCATCGCAGGTCACAGTTTAAGGCCATTCCTTCCAAAGGGAGCGGCACCAGCAGCCTGGGCAGCCGTCACCGAGGCAGCGGTTTGTAAAGGCCACTGCTGTGAAGACGGGCTAAGAGAGCAGGAACACTTTGCTTCTCATGGGAAACAGCTCAGTAAACATTCCATCATATTTCACAGCAAATATGTTCCACCCACTCGCACAGAACCCTCGTCCGCTCTCTCCTGGGCACTTCTAGTTCTTAAAAAAAAATTAATAAAAGTAAAAGAAAACAACAAACTTTCTTCCTGTCCTTTCTTTCTTTTGAAATTTCCATATGGCTAGGGCTTCTTTTAAATCTCTCTAGTCCCATTAAACCCAGTAATATTTGATGAGAAAACAGCCACTCCCATTGCTGGAAAAGGTAAAACTCAATTCACTAAATAATGCTTTCAAGCCACCAGGAAGAAAAAAAAATACCAAGGTTATTACTAGAAAGTCAGGCAAGTCCCTTTGTATTTATTCCAACAGCTGTTTAACATGAATGGAGGCCAAGTAAGGAACAGTAAGGTAAATATTCCAATTTAGTAGAGTTATCCTGGGGTCAAAAATGGGCTATGTGCTTTCTGGGGGATGCTGTTACCCTACATTTACCCTTAAAAGGCAACTTTCAATGCAAGAGTGAAGCCCCTGGTTTTATAAGCCTTAACACATTGTGGACTGAAAACTGTGACCATTTTATGCTTGCATGATACTGGAAAACGCGTGGCTATATTAAGAGCCTTGCTCAGGGTCCCATGAAAATCAGAAGCTCGGCCCCCTTGCTAACACCTTTACCCCTGTCTCTCCACACCTCTGAGTCCACTTGCAGGACTGAAATGCTATGCTGCTACATAGTATGTTTGCCAGCGCAGTGATTACCGTTGATCTCACAGACGATCCATACCTATTTAGCCTTCTCTACTCAAACATCATCCTCTCTGCCTATTTAAAAAAAATTGGATTTTGAAGACACCAGAAGTGGTGTCTGAATGTAACAACAACACATCTCTTCCTCCCCCGCCTCAATAAATACAATTTCAGACAACCAAAGCAATCATTACTTGAAAAAGTCTTGTTTCTGGAAGAAGGAAAAAAAATCAATTTAATTATACGAGATGTGTCTTGTGTTTTAATTGTTGTTAAGTACAGTGCATTATTGACAGAGTCTCCCTGAATCTCAGTTTATGAGCTTTTACATTACTCAGATAACTTGCTGCGGAGAAAAAAAAAAAAATCCATCACGTTACTTGAAAGAACTGAAGCGGCATTGTGCCCAAGTCATTAGGCCCCTTGACTGCGCTCATAATGATGAATGCATCATTTTTCTTGCATGAAACTTTGGTAACAAGTAGCACAGCCAAGTCTTTTCCAGCACTGTTATTCTGTTTTAAAAAACACTGACATTTTCTTAAACAGACATAATTTACAATTTTAAGGAGCACAACAGGGCCTTGGTGTGTGAGGGCCAGAAAGCAAACAACACTCCTTTCAGTTCGATTTTTTTTTTTAAAGGGAATCTCGTGCTTAGTGAGTTCACTATAGCTTAAGGCCAGAGAGACAGAGCTGAGGGAGAACAGAGCACCACTGCAGCACGTGAAGGTCATGACTAACCGATCACGTTACAGCCAGGGTCAGAGCAAGACAGAGGAGGAGAAGTCAGACAGGACAACAGAGTGCTCCCAGCACAGGAGCTGGGGGGCGGGAGGGGGGGGGGCGTCTTGGCGGCTGTGACTCCCTCCAGGATAGAAGTGACAGCAGATTCCTTTCCGCCGCGGCCTCACGGGTGCTTCCCCGCTTCAGAGCTCTCTCTCTCTCTAACAGGCTCCTCTGTAAATTCCACACAAAGGGAGCGCGCCGGTGTTCATGTGCCGGGATCAATATCTGTAGCAATGTTCGATTTCCAGTGGGGTCAGCTCAGCCCAAGTAGATAAATGGAAGTGTGTGCAGTACACGGCAGGTCTGCTGTTTGGCTGAGCCCTTAGAAGCTAAGGTTATGTGTAAAGATTAGAACTCCCAAGGTGTTATTGCTAAGACAACCCATGTATTTCAGTGCCCTTGGGAAAGCTTATTTTCCTGTATTATCTAATCATTTTTCTTTTAAATAGCTGTGTTTTATAGCTGGAGAAAATTACATCTATGGAAGCATAAGTATATGCTTGTGTGTGTCCCTTGCATAAGCGCAAGTTTTCTCTGTGCGTTTTCTATGTACAGATATGTGTGCATTATGTATTTATATATCTCTATATGTGTATACATTTGTATAGGTATACTTATACAAAACTACACGTGTACACACATTTTGCACTTCATTTCTCCATGAGAGTAGTTTTGGTTTTTTTCTTGATGTTTATGTATTATCTAATTTATAGTATACAAACAAACAGACGTTCAGAATTCAGAATGATGTTACCAGAGTATGGTATGTGGCCGTTCATCTGCTCTTTAAATATCTGTGAAGTTCCTACCATATTCCAGGTATTATCCTAAAAACCAAAACATATAGTTGACCCCTTTCATCAAGTCACTGATAACCCTTTCAATGCATTAGATTCACCAGAAATTATAAACCAATATATGAACTCAATCAAAATATAAAACAAGGGGAAGAGAGGATAGCAGTAGAACTAAGGAAGGGTCACCCTTAGCAGTTTCATTGGGCAAGACTCAGGGAAGAATTCTCCTTGCCTTGGGGAGGCATCTATTTTGGGTTTGGGATGATGGAGGAAAGAAAATTTACCAGGTCAACAAGAGTAGAAAAACCACTCAAATTAGAGGGATGGGTAAATGCAAAGGCAGAGAAAAGGTGACCCTGCGTGTTTATCTTGTTCAGGTAGAATATAAAGGGGAAAGGCATGTTAGGGGTGGGGAATCAGGCTGGATGGGCAGACCAGAAAGAACATGTCACAATGTGCCCCATGCAACAAAAGCCTGGATTTTGTTTTGAAAACCATTATCCATCATCATTGGGGAAACTAGTAATATAGATATTCAGTAGGTAAAACATGACAGAGTTCTATGATTAAGTAATTATAATTCTGGATTGAACCAGTTTCTTTACTGCAGAATTCTTCATGTTTAATACTGTTTCAAATTATGAATGCATATGGACTCTCCAAGGAGGGGTTTCAGTATCACTTTTTAAAGATATATTTGACTATTTGCTGAGTTTCTTTCTGATTCCCTGCCCTTAAGGAAACACTGGTATAAATACTACATAGTCAGTGAGTGAAACACTGAGGACCAAAAGGAAGGGGACTGTGAGTGATCAAGAATATGGTCTTCATCTAAGGCAGAGAAAGTATAGACAGAAAATAAAGAACAGTTTCAGGAATTAATAGTTTCTAGAACCGTCCTTACCTAATGACTTAGCATCGTATATATTTCTTTAGACATGAATGTTGGGGGAGGTGAGGTGCAACTTAGAAAACCACAATGTATCTTAAAGATCAAGGATAAAATTAACTCATTGTTTTGTTGGTGCTTTGTCAGCTTTTCTCCTATAAGAAATGGGTTTATGGCCAAGAAAGCCTATCCCATACTGTCCCCCCAAAAGTAGAGTATGAAGAGGACAAAAACAGGGCTAAACATCCTTCCTAATCTCAGTGGAGAAGCCAGTAGCAATGGGCGCAGCCCTGGGATTCAGACAAAGGTGCAGAATCCCAGAACTGAAAGCCATTGAATCCAAGGAACAAGTCTCCATACCTGAGAGGTTACCTGAGAAGCTTAGTGCAGACACACAGTCACCAGAGGTCACCAAACCCAGCGTGGAGTGGGTTAGGGGAGAGGAGAGTAGGAGAGCTCCACATAAGCCCAGGAGCACCCAAGTGGTATACAAAGGAGGCAAATGGAAGACCAGGAGCACTTTCCTGGGGCCAGAGAAATTAAGCAAAAAAAAAGGATTTCACATTTTTTAAAATATATTTTTATTGATGTTTTACAGAGAGGAAGAGAGAGGGATAGAGTTAGAAGCATCGATGAGAGAGAGTCATCGATCAGCTGCCTCTTGCACACCCCCTACTGGGGATGTGCCCGCAACCAAGGTACATGCCCTCGGCCGGAATCGAACCCAGGACCTTTCAGTCCGCATGCCGACGCTCTATCCACTGAGCCAAACCAGTCGGGGCAGATTTCACATTTCTTATGCAACATTCTTGGGGGGGAAATGTGACTCTACTGTTGGTGCACAATAATTCCTCAAATTATCAAGGATAAGGAAAGGTTTTGAGTATGAATTTGGAAGAGATTGTGAGGATAGAGGTAGAAAAGGAAAAAATAAATCTGACAGAAGATTTTGGCGATGCCCATAAAATAAACCCAAGCAAGTCACACCTCCTCCTCCACAAACTGCTCACCCCGTTAAGCCTTTTATTTCTATTTTAACCAAAAGTCTAGCTGAAAAAAATCCTTAAGTCTTCTAAGACAGCCTGAGATTTAGAAATGTATAGCTACTTTTTCTCTAATTTTCAGGGTTTATGAGAATCTTCCTAAACACATTGCAGACTTATCTGAACCAAGTGTCAGTCAGACATTCTGGTCTAGAAGGCAGATGACACACACCAAGTATGCTGCTATTTTCTCCAGTGATTTTACACTTTTCCTGCTAACTGAATGGGTCCCTTTGATCTGAGGGCCTTATGGACACATGAGAAGCATCTCGCTTTTTTCTTTCTTGCTCTTGGTCTATCTCTTTGCCTGTTAGGATTATGGGGAATTTGAATTTAAATGAGAATTTTAAAAGTGGCTGAAGCTGATCGGAGCTGGAGTTATTCAGGGGAATGTCAGTACTGAATAAGTTCACCGGATCAAAGCCGTAGTCTGTTCCTTGGGAGCTTTTGAAAACTATTTAGAATAAAACAAGTGGGGGGGAAATCTGCCTTGTGCCAGACTACAGGCTGCTTCTTAAACACACATCAAGGCACAGCTGCAAAGCTTGCAGTAGGCCCAGACACTGGGCCAAGAGCCACAGCCCCATTTTGAGGTTTCTTTTTTATTATTATTATTATTCTTTCCTCCTCAAAAGGAATGAGGTCGCCAATCAAAAAATTACACCTGGTGCTCTCAGTTTCCTGTGAAGGTGCTTACTTACCCAGTTTATGTTGTCATCCATGGGAGCTGCTCCATGAGGCAGTATGGGATGAGAAAAGGGTTTTAGAATGAATGTAAACTACTAGGAAAAAATGATCAAGAACCAAGTTTTGTTTTCAACAGTGGAGAAGGGAGCACAATAGAATAGAAGAAGGCAAGAGAGATATTTAACCTTGAGCTTCTGTTACTAGCTACTCTGCCCCTTTTATTTTATGTTATTTGTCAATTGTTCGCAAATGGTTTTCTCTGCCACAGGAAGCTGGTGAGTCTTTTGGTCCCCTGAAGAGTAGAGAATGCAAGGAAGTTATGGAAGGCGTTCTTCTTGGAGCCTTCCAGGTTTAGACCCAATACATTCTCTTCTGCAGCAATGCAGGTTTTGGTAACTAACACTAGTAACGAGTCTGTATTGCAGTTGGGTAATTGGAATGAAGTCAGCGAAATGCAGAAGTCAGCTTGGTTTATATGTGATTTCTACTCTCTATCCCCCATACCCCCCACTGCTGCCCCTAATCATGGATGAGTGCAAAATAGTAGAAGTAGAGTTATAATCTCTGGGAAGAAAGAAAGGAAAAAACAAACAAACAGCAGATCAGCTGATGCAGCAGCCTATTGAACCGTATTTGAAGGAATCTGAGAAGCACAGCCAGCCTTGGGGCTCTTAATTTAAGCTGCCTTGCACTGCCCACCTCCCTTGCCCATCTTAATGGCACCCCTATCATTCGCCGACTGCTCCACACCCATTAATGCTTCTTTAATTAAGGTGTTGCCAGTATTGTTACTGTAATCTCTTTTGCTTATTTTTAATATTCACAGTGGCAACTTTCACCAATGCTGAGATATTTCTCTGAGTCATCTGAATGAACTCCCCAGATATAAATCATTATTTTGTTTTGTTAGTGCTTTAATTACAAAAATCACTAGACTGATCTGTTTTCCTAACACTACTATTCTCAGTGTGCACTCTTTTAGGAACCCATATTGCATTATGAAAGAAATGCCTGTATTCTCATTTGACTAAATTCTTTGTCATTACTTTGACATACACTGTCATTAAAGCAATCAATAACCATGCATTTGGAGTGAATAGTGTATGTCAGGTACTATACTACGCACTTCACATACAGTATTTTATTTAATCCTTACATATATCAACTTCTTGAAAGAATCACAAGGAATTTCTTCAGGATCACTCTTCCTGTGTAAATGGTTAAGGGCAGGATTTGGAGTAGGCTAGAGGACTGTGCTATAAATTAATCCGAAGGGAACAATATCAGCTTTGAATTTGGATAGGGTAAGACTAGTGATAAAATAAAAATTTTAACCTGGAAAATACTTTACTGCTATTCAAAATGCGATCTGCATATTGGCAGCGTCAGCATCACCTCAGAATCTTGTTAAAAATGTAATTCCTTGGGCCCCATCCAGACCTACTGAACCATAATTTTATTACTATCTCGTTCAGTTCTCAGTCTGAACCTGGAAAACATAAAATTATTTATGGGAGTTGTGAATTCAAAGGATCGGTAAGCACTGTCTGTAGAATAAATATGTGTCTTGAGAATTTAATTTTGGTAAAAGTGCAAAGATAATTTTGAAGCATTTTTATGCAAAGTTATATGAGAACAGTTCTGGATCCAAATAAATATTTTATATTACTGTATATGGTTTATCATATAATAGCTGCTAGAAGTATTAATGCAGGAAGACACGGGGAGTTTTTTAATTAAAAAGAATCTTCATAGTTGAAAAAAAATAGGACAAAAATGGATATATTTCAAACTCCCATCTCACGCTGAAATGTCCTTATCAATATCCCTGACAAGTTGTCACTTAGTTTATATTTGAGGATTGTTGCTGAGAAGAACCTCATTTCTTATCAGACAACTAATTTGTGTGGTTTTTTTTAGAAAAACATAATGTTTTAAGTTCTTTTAATATTGAGTATAATTATACCCCATTATACTAATTTTAGCTTCTAGAGACAAGGAGAAAGAAGAGTCCAATTTCATATCATTTCTTCACATATTTGAAAATATAACATGTCTTTTCTGAACTGTGTTATAATCAGCTCCTACAACTTTAACTTTTTGGACATAATTTCTAGGTCCTGAGAGTTTCCTTTCCTTTAGGCTTGTCCTTTAAAATATAGTACCCAAAAGACAATTCAATACCCAAAATGAGGTCTTTGTCAGAGCAGGTAAAGGCTTCCTTGTTTGAGGTAATGCATGTCTATGAAGGCAAACTAAATAATAATGTGGAGTATTTCTTTAAATGTAAAACCAACAAAATCTACAGATCTTCTCACTTCAACTGCTATAATGCTAGATTCTCAATATTCTCCCATTTGCTGGTTGATTTCATTTTTTTCTAAACCCACACTCAGGGCTTTCTTTAAAAAACATATATATTGAAAATACTAGAGGCTATCAGCGGGGTCCCTTGGCCTGGCTTGCAGGAAGGACTGAAACCAGCTCTCTGACATCCCCCAAGGGTCCCAGATTGCCAGAGGGTGCAGGCCAGGCTGAGGGACCCCATTGGTGCATGATCAGGGCTGGGGAGGGACCATCAGAGGGGTCCAGGGTGCATCTAGTCCTTCTTGCTCAGTCTCAATTGACCAGACCCCAGCAGTAAGCTAACCTACCACTTGGAATGTCTGCCCCTTGGTGGTCAGTGCATGTCATAGCAAGTGGTTGAGCGGCCTTAGCATATCATTAGCATATTATGCTTTGTTTGGTTGAATGGACTACCAGACACTTAGCATATTAAGATTTTATTATAGAGGATTACAGATGTCCCCTTTTTCTCCCATTGTTCCCCTCCACCCTGTAATCCCCCCACACCTTTACCACACTATTGTCTGTTTTGATGGGTTATGGATGTGTGCCTATAAGTTCTTTGGTTAAACTCTTCTTACCTCCTACCCCCACCCACACCTTCCTTCTGAGATTCATCAGTTTTCTATGTCTCTATGTTTCTGCTTCCATGCTTCCCAGTCTCTATTTTGTTTATTAGTTTATTTTGTTCATTTGGGCAAATGACCTAAATAGACACTTCTCCAAAGGGAACATACAGATGGCAAAGAGACATGAAAAAAATGTTCAAAGTCACTAATCATCAGAGAGAAGCTGCAAATTAAAATGCCAATGAGCTATCACCTCATACTTGTCAGAATGGCTACCATCAACAAATCAACAAAGGACAGGTGCTGGAGAAGATGTGGAGAAAAAGGAACCCTTGTGCACTGATGGTGGGAATGCAGACTGGGGCAGCCACTGCGGAGAACAGTATGGAGTTTACTCAAAAGTTAAAAATAAAACTGACATTTGACCCAGTGGTCCCACTTCTAGGAATATAACCTAAGAAGCCAGAAACACCACTCAGAAAGAATACATGCACCCTATATTCATAGCAACACTATTTACAATAGCTAAGATCTGGAAATAGCCCGAGTGCACATCAGTAGATGAGTGGATAATAAAGCTATGGTACGTTTATACCATGGAATACTATGCAGAAATAAAAAAGAATAATATCTTAACCTTTGAGACAGCATGGAGGGAGCTGGAAAGTATTGTGCTAAGCGAAGTTAGCCAGTCAGAAAAAAAAGCGAGCATCTAACTCATATGTGGAATCTAATGAACAAAATAAACATCGGACTTTCTATTTGCTCCTGCATAATTCACCTTGTGTGGCCTCTTACTTCAGAACTGACATATTCATTCCATTTTGATCCTGCCCTCATTTATCAACTTTTCCTAAACTTTTTGTTCCCTGAGAAATAAAAATATAAATAAGATGACTTGCTATTAAAAGATTTTTGTTAAACCCTTCCAGGAATTGAGTACAAGAATTCGTTAGGGGAAAAACAGAAAATGACCAACCTGTGATGTTCTGACCATTTAGATGCCAATCTTCTGGCACTTTACCAGTTCTTTGGAACTTCTCAGAGATTATGAGTAATGGCTCTGTTTCAGTATGCTGGAATAATCTAAACTGGCAAGGAGATATTCTTTAAGTACCTGTCTCATCTACCTTTGGAAATAATTTCCTTTGTACCACCTTTAATCAGTTTAGCTATGGAGATTATTCTTTTGTGAAGAGACGAAATAATCACTAAAAACTTTCCTTTTATTATATAATTTGTTAATATTGCGTAACATGTCCTTTGCTTAGCGTCCCTTTGCTCTAAATATACATTACAGAGTGCTGTGAGCTATCATTAACATTTTTGCACATCCCTTGGCTTTTTCCTTCTTTTTTTGTTTTTTTTTAATATATATGTTATTGATTTTTTACAGAGAGAAAGAGAGAGGGACAGAGTTAGAAACATCAATGAGAGAGAATCATCGATCAGCTGCCTCCTGCACACCCCCTACTGGGGATGTGCCTGCAACCAAGGTACATGCCCTTGACCGGAATCGAACCTGGGACCTTTCAGTCCGCAGGCCGACGCTCTATCCACTGAGCCACACCGGTTTCGGCGGCTTTTTCCTTCTTGACATCATTCGCATTGCTCTGTGCCACGTCTCCTTATTGATCCTCGGCCATGGTCTCCTCCTGTGTGCATCACTCATCTCTGAAGGACTTCTTCACCTACGTACACTAAGATTACAAACTGGGGAGTTTAGTATAAACATAAAAAATCAGCCAAATGCCGAAACCGGTGTGGCTCAGTGGTAGAGCGTCGGTCTGCGGACTGAAAGGTCCCGGGTTCGATTCTGGTCAAGGGCATGTACCTTGGTTGCGGGCACATCCCTGCAAGAGGCAGCTGGTTGATGTTTCTCTCTCATTGACGTTTCTAACTCTCTATCCCTCTCAATTCCTCTCTATGTAAAACCAATAAAGTATATTTGTTTTAAAAAAATCAGCCAAATATTATTTAATTACTCTAAAGATGGATCCTCACTCAACATCCTGGCACTTTAAGTCAATATATCCTAGATGAAAACAATTATCTTTTACACTTTCACTACTTATTATCTTGTCTAACCACTTGCCCAAGGCAGAAACCAAAAGTGTGATCACTTCACTCTTTTACATCCCCCCCTCCCCATCCCCGGTGTTCTACATTCACCCACTGAGGAAATCCTTCTGCATATCTCTCTTAGCAGTTCTCTCAAATTCATCTCTTTCCCTCTGTCATCTCTGCCACTGACTATAACATACATTTTCATGGAATATTCCAATCATATCTTGGTTAAGGTGTCCAATACCAAGTGAATTATTCTATAAATTCTCCTTCACATTGCCAGTATGATAATTTTCCTAACACTACTTAAAATCTACGCCTTGAATCTCTACCCACCAGACATCTTTGCAGAAATTTCCTTCTCCTTCAAAACTTAAGATAAAATTTTCCTACTTCTCTTATTTTTTATTTTATTTTATGATTCAGCAAGACTGAATTTGCTTTTCCTTCTTTTGAACTATCATTGGGCCATACAGATGCCTCTGTTACACTACTCATTAAACTGAATGGTGGGCATTTGTTTTCACTCCCATCTCCTGGCACAGGCTGTGTAATCACTGAAAGGAAAGGATCATGGCTGTTCATATGTGAACCCACTCCCCATGCATACAGTGTGGTAGGCAGAACAATGGCCTGATAAATATGTCCATGTCCTAATCCCCAGAATCTATGGATACTTTGTATTATTTAGCAAAGAGGAATTAAGTTTTCTAACTATCTGACCTTAAGAAAATTGAGATTATTGTTGTTTATCAGATCGGCCACCGTAATCACAAGGGTCTTTAAAAAAAAAAAGTGGAAGAGATCCCAGCCTGCCAATCTGGTTGGGTGTCAAGCCATGAACCAAGAAGGCACGGGTTCAATTCCTGTTCAGGGCACATGCCCAGGTTGTGAGATCCATCTTCAGTAGGGGGCATGCTGGATGTTTCTCTCTCTCTCTCTCCCTCTCCCTGTCTCTCTCTCTAGAAAAACAATTTTTTTTTTCAAGTGGAAGGGAGAGCATAAAAGAAGGTCAGAGTGATGCCACGTGAGAAGGATTCAGCCTGCTCTTATTTTCTTGGAAGATGGATGAAAGGGGCACAAGTCCAGGAAGACAGCTGGATTCTAGAAGCTGGAAAAGTCAAGAACATAGATTATTATCTATCATTTCCAGAAATAAACATAGCCCTGCCAAAACCTTGATTTTAGCCAATGAGACCTGTGTAGGACTATTGACTTCCAAAACTGTAAGAAAATAAATTTGAGCTGTTTGTACCACTAGGTCTGGGGTAATTGTTACATCAGGCTTAGGAAACTAATACAGGTAGCACCTGCCACAGAGTCAGAGTTTGAGAAAGGTTTATGGAATGACTGCACATCTTCCTAAAATCTCAGCTCACTAAACCTAATCATTGTAGAATGTAGAGTTAGGAATCTTCTCAGATTTCAAAGAATACTCTGTTGTTTTTCTTAATGAAGACATGTATCCCAAAGTTAATACTGCTCTTCCAGGCCCTACCCCCACTAGAGAAATGATAAGCAAGCCCCTACTATGGCAGAGAATGGCGAACCATTCTTGATTAAAATTTGCTTTCTTTTAATTAATGAGAACTTTGTAAGAAAATAGATTCAAATTAAAACATATACTCTCCATCTCCTCAAGCTGGAGAGTCTTCACCTAATTGAAATTGATCTGGTACACTTTTCAATACAACATCTTCTCTTATACATCTCCCCACCCCCACCGCCATACCCTACCCCTGAAATCTGGGACAAGCATAGTAGCTTCAATTCACTGGAATTTTCCATCTGATCCACAAGAAAGGACATAAGTGGTGGTAAATCTGGGAAGGCATTACCTTGTTTGTGCTCTCAGTCTATTTTCTGCTACACAAAAGAAAATAGCCTGCGTGATTGAATTCAAGCAGTAAGAAAGGAAAACTACTGACTATGTCTTGTTGTTAGTCTGAGATCCCTGTTCCTGCTCTGTAGTCCCTGTGTGACTTTGACTCCTAACCCTCCATAGTCTTAATTTTGTGACTAGCCTAGGATCCTGTATCCAAATATACTATTTTGTTTAAATTGTTTTAAATTGGGTTTGATACTTGCAACTAAAAGAGTCCTGGCAGCCAAAACCGGTTTGGCTCAGTGGTAGAGCGTCTGTCTGCGGACTGAAGGGTCCTGGGTTCGATTCCGGTCAAGGGCATGTACCTTGGTTGTGGGCACATCCCCGGTAGGGGGTGTGCAAGAGGCAGCTGGTCGATGTTTCTCTCTCGTCGACGTTTCTAGCTCTCTCCCTTCCTCACTGCAAAATATCAATAAAATATATATATATTTTTAAAGAGTCCTGGCAAATATAATTGTCAACATATAAGTCAGGATAATTACAAAAAAAACACACAAATGATTCATATCTGGGTCACAACACCCAGAGAGTGTCTAAAAATGACTCCACTCCCAATGGTGGTGAAATAGCATGATCTCTACCCCTCTACTTAAGCAAGGACCATTTTGTCGATTGCTGGAACGGCCTCGTGATTGACAAACTGCAGCACTCGATCCACATGCAGCTCTTTGGAACCTCTTCCACAAAATACCATGGCCTGGGCGGGTCCATTTTGAAGAAGTGGCATTAGAAGACGTTTATGTTTAAAAAATCTGGCTCTCAAAAGAAATTTCAATTGTTGGACTGTTGATATTTGGCTCTGTTGACTAATGAGTTTGCCGACCACTAGGCACTAGAGAATCTTCAAAGAAAGGTCATAAAATTAGCCTTCAACATTGGTTTCAAAGGGTAGTCCTAGATCAGCAGTACTACCTAGAAGCATATTAGCAACAACACTCTCAGGGCCCACCTGGACCTATTTCATCAGAAATTCTGGGAGTGGCTCAAGTACTCTGAGTTTCAACAAGCCTTCCAGCAGATTCTAATGCATTCTAAAGTTTGAGACTCACTATTTTACATGTTAATGATATCATTTTTTTTGTTGGTGGTGTTTTGTTTTTGTGTTGTTTTGTTTTGTTTTTGTGTTTGTTTTTTGCATTTAGTTTTGTTTCAAATAATGATATATGACATATGAGGAATTTATGGAATATCAAGCCACCTTATTGCAGAGCTATTAATTCTCTACCCAGAAGCCTGGGGAGGATTAACAGCATGAACTTCACAAGTTAGCAAATTAATTTCAGGTGGATTTTTTTTTTTGCAAAAGTTGGGTACTTTTCAGCCTGATAAAGTATATGTTGTGAATGATAGCTCTCAAAAGCATTTTTGAGATTAAAATACTACTAGCATGTTGAATGTGTATATAAAAATTTTAGTAAGAATAAGGAAAAACAGATATTTTAAGAGATCTCATATCAACTTTATGCTCTTTTAAAAATCTCATGCAGTTTTTCTTTGAATTTCCTTAGAATTTCTTAAGAGTTAAAAAGTAAACATATATTCCATGATTTGAGTTTGCTATAAGAAAGTATATTCTATGTTGAGGTTGCATTTTGGGAAGAAATATTTAAATGCATTTTCAGGTAAGCTGATAATTATTGTCTCTGGTTACCCAAGTTTTCAATGTGGCTGACAGCTGAACCCCACTACCCAGGTGGGGGGCACTTATAAGAAGAGGCATGTTAAGTTGGTGCAGCACTTCCAAAGTTTCTAGGGAAAATAGTGTTAGTTTCCTTCTTTCAGGCTAGACTTACTTTATTTAGTTTTGTACTAACTTCATGGATGTATGACCTGCAATATAAAAGGAAAAAGCTGATTATATTCAGTGAGATGGGCAAATATACCAGAATAAGAAATCCTGTTAAAATGTTGGATATTTTCCCAAGGACAAGCAATGCTATAATTATTATAATATACTACCTCTCGCGTATGGCTGTGAAGAATAAAACAGCAACTTACCTACCTTTAATTAGCTGTATTTAGTATTTTTTATGGCCACTGAATATGGTACTCAGATTACCATATATTAGCATATAATTTGCATACATACCTCAAGGTATTTGCTTTTATTGCTATTACCTTTTGTGGCACCCTATTTCAGTAATGACTCTAAATGGAATATAAAAAGAGATTTCTGACTCAATTCAGTTTACAATCTTGAGAGTCTTAGAATGGAAAACTCCATGTTTAACATGAATGCTTCAAAAATATTTTTGTACTTTCTTAATGTTGTCAATCTGCCTAGGTACCTATCTGGCAAATCCCTGATAGGTGCCCCAGTGAAAGCATTTCCTTTCATTCAGAGCTCAATAAAGATATATTTTATAAGTAATGCTTGGCGTATAAATTGCTTCATGTTTGCTTAAAAGAAAGTTGCACAACCAATTTAATGAATCTTACCAGCCTATCAGCAGATAAAGGGCCAGAGAAAGAAAAATAACAGCTGCAGCTAGAGAATCTGGAGAAAGGTCAGAGGTCAGTGCCTGCATCTGCATTCAGTGGGAGACAGAGGGGAAAAATAAAGGGTCTCTCTTTGTTGCAAGTCAGCACTATTTTAGAAAGTGCAGATACCAACTTAATTACCAATGTTCCCTTTTGCTCTGGGGTGCTATGGCGAGCTATAAATCAATACTTAAGGTCACATTGCTAAAAGCATGGGGGGAAAATCAGCCTTTCCCATGCTTGGTAGCATTGTTGTGTGCTTCTTCCTCCGTGTTACTAGAGTTCAATATCAAATGGAAACAGGACTGGAGTCATTACAAAGGGAACCAGAATTATGAAAACTGATGTGCGAAGTAGGCCTTTTGAACTCCAGGCAACCCTTTCACTGAGTCAAATCTGTCATTACTTGATGGCGTGCTGTTGATTAGATTATTTTTAATCCTTCTACACAATTCTTAAGCCTAATTGCATTAATAAATTTTACTGTGAATTATGTGCCACTTTGGGAAAAAGCTAACAAACTTTTAATTCAAAAATAATTTCATTACGTGTTTTGGGCCATTTATAGGTTTTTATTCATCTTTCTGTCAACATGCTTTATAAATTCCTACATCTGATTTTGATAAGTTCGAGAATGTTGTTCAGTTTGTTTAAGATGGGAGCTAGTCTTTTTATTGACAACTGTCTTTTTTAACCCAGAGAGACTACAATACCTGGAAGAAAAAATATGATATTTGTACAAAATATGTAAAGTAAAAAAATTAGTTCAAGGTAAGTCAGTCTTAAAATAATTCAGTTTGATGCTCCAAAAATGTAAAAAAAAAAAAAATCTCTTCTATTTGTATGCATCAAAATAACTCTATCTGAGATGTAGCTAAGGCTTGTTTCATAGGGCAGTCTGACCGTGTTTGCATGGGATGGCCACATCATCATTTTGGCCATTCCAATAACCAGGGCTGCAGATCAACCATGCAGCAGGGTGATTTGGCTATTAAGACAAACAAAATAACACGCTGATTTTGCTGGGAGGAAAATTAACCAAATAATAGATGCAACATCTCTAAATATCATAATTTTACAGCTTGGTCCATACATTTGGTTTCTCTCTTAATGTGCATTATATGCCTTAAATATTTTTGTAAGTAGGCCAGGTGAAGATTATGGATATATAAAAATAATATCAAAAATTCCTGCAAACCAACCCCATTTCTCTATGTTTTTCCTCAGTTTAAAAAAAAAAAAATCTGATTTTTTTCCCAGAGCTATTTAATTTGGTCCAACTTTCAATTTAACTTATACCATCCAGAAGGTCCTTTTGGAAGTTTCTTCTAAAGATCTCCAATTTAAAGAGTTCCACCTTATGTATAAATTTCATCCGATCATTATATCATTGAACCATACAATTTTGAGCAGGAATAGCCTTTAACATTTATCTGGTTCAACCTTCTTTTGTAACTAGTGGAAAAAAGAAAGAGGTCATCTCATTTTGCTGTGAGGACTCAGCTGAAAAGAACACTGCAATTTAGTAACTAATTCGCTTGCAGGGAAAGTTTCCAATAAGTAAGAGGCACTAGGAGGTGCAGGGTGCAGGAAGGCAAGTGTTTACGTATCTGATTCTCTCTACAAAGAGTCCCAATGATAATGCAAATTCTGTACCTCCTTTCCCAGAGTGAACAAAAGGAGAGTTAGTTTAAAGGGAAATGGTAGCATATGCTGCAATCGCAGCTTTTATTTTCCCTGACTTCACCATCAGAAAAAATGTGAAATTGAAAGGAGTGTTTCGTTTGCTATTTATTCTCTCATGAAAATGGGAAATAGATGGAAAAGGCTGTTCACTCAGTTGCCACAGAGAATTCTCCAGAATGAGCACACATACTATTATAACTGCTCAGATTATAAAACCCAAGTCATAATTGAAGGTAGTGTCTACCCTAAATACTGAGGGCAATCTGCCCCTGGCATCTAGCTACCCATCCTGCCTTTAGGGATCCATTGAGCATATGCACATTCCATCAGCCAGAGTCTGCCAGCATATAATTTCTCTCTAGGGTTTCGCCATTACCCGGTTTGAATGCTGAGAAGATGCTCATAATTGCTTATTATGACATTAGACAAGAGAATTCAAGTCCCATTTGATTGTAATGAGTTTGTGGAGTCTCTGTATGTGGATCACATACAGAATTGAACTTAAGGCATCTATATTGAAACAGAATTACACTTGAACAGTTGAGCATGAAGCTTGGACCTTGTTTATTTAAATTTTATCCTATTACTTTCTCCAATCTATTGATAGACACAAAAATAACACAACTTTTCAAAAAATTAGCGTGATATTCAAACTTTTTTTAAATTGGAATTTATTTTTCCAGATCACTTCTGAAACAATTCAGACTTACTGTCTCCACATAGCGGATAAGCAAATTAAATGATAAAGATGATAACAAATATTTCTTTAAAATTATGTACAGAGTAAATTGGCAGGATCACTTTTATGTAGCATAAAACTTAATAGAAGAAAGTAAATATGTGTGTCACGAGCAGGTATGTGCATTGAAAACACCTATTTAAAATTAAATGAAGCTGAAACCGGTTTGGCTCAGTGGATGGAGCTTCTGTCTTCAGACTGAAGGGTCCTGGGTTCGATTCCAGTCAAGGGCACGAACATTGATGGAGGGTACATCCCCGGTGGGGGGGGGATTGTGCAGGAGGCGGCTGGTAGATGATTCTCTCTCATCAATGTTTCTAGCTCTCTATCCCTCTCCCTTCCTCTCTAAAAAATCAATAAAATATATTTAAATAAATAAATAAATAAATAAATAAATAAATAAATAAATAAATAAAATACCTCTGTGGTTATTTGAGAATGAAAAGTGTTTTAGAAATTATCAGTAAAAAGCCTCTGCCTTCTTTTTACAGGAAGGAAAGTTTAAAAAGATCTATTAAGATAACACAGAGGATGGGCTACAGGGAAAAGGAGCAAAAAGTGAAATATGATTGCATTAGATCTCTAAGTAAAAAACTAGGAACAATTTGAAGTGCTCAAGATTTTGTAATTCTGTACTTTGATAGAGCACCTGCACTTCCAATTTACTCATGGTAGTAACCAGATGGTTGAAGAAAGGAAATAACAAGGAACTGGATTCCAATGGAAGCACATTGAGATCCCAGGACTTTCTGTTCAAAAAGAAAGCTGAAACTATCCAAATTGTGGAGGCACAATTGTGGAGGTGTTGCAGGGAAACAATTAGCAGTGCACAAGTACATTTGTGATCTTAAAGTATACAGATCAATGTAGTATTAATTGCTTGCCCAATACAATGAGGTTTTTTCATTATAACTTTCAAAATGCTATTGCCAAGGCCAGTTTGGCTCAGTGCCAAGGCCGGTTTGGCTCAGTGGTAGAGCGTCGGTCTGCGGACTGAAAGGTCCCGGGTTCGATTCCGGTCAAGGGCATGTACATTGGTTGCGGGCACATTCCCCGGTAGGGGGTGTGCAAGAGGCAGCTGGTCGGTGTTTCTCTCTCATCGACGTTTCTAGCTCTCTATCTCTCTCCCTTCCTCTCTGTAAAATATCAATAAAATATATATTAAAAAAAAATGCTATTGGGGCTGTTCTGAAAATAGCACTAAATTCTATTATTCTCAAGCTGGTTCTGTTATTAAATAAAGATTTAATTGCCAGAAAAGCTGTGAATTTAAGTTGGGCTTTTTTTGTTTGTTTGTTTGTTTTTAGGGAACTCTAACACACACTTTTTAAATAATATGAATTATGTGTTTATCTCTCCTACAAACTTAAGCAGGTTATTTCACTCTTAAATGGGACATTTAAGTTTAAAGTAACTGCACCAGAAATGGGATAAAGTTATAGTTGTTTATTTATCAACAATTTCTTGGTGACTTTCGGCAAACCATTAAATCTCTTAATTTGGTTTGATTACTCATGTATTAAACACACAGCTTTCAAGACCAACAAAATGTGTACTGATGGGCTCCATGTAACTAGGCTAGTTTTGCAATGTCAAGTGTAACATAATGCAAATTTACTTATCTGTTATATCCTAGTTTTAAAACAACAATAACAACTCAGACCAACCAGCATCAAGTCAATTGTATATTGAATATTAACTATTTGATAGGCACCAAGACAAAATGTTAGATATACAAAGAAGAATAAATGGAGCTTCCCTATAGTAGTTCAAAACTATATGAAGGAACTAGCCACTTCCTCACTCCCAACAAATTACATGGTGCCTGCAATATCCACTTCACAAAGCTGTTTTAAATGCATAGGAACTGGACTAAACTCTGTTTTCTCCACTTACCAGTCATGAACTTTGCAATTCAATGAATATCTCTTCAATCTCAGTATTGTCACCAGTGCAATAGGGATATCAGTATGTAGCTTACATTGTTACTATGAAGATTAAATGCCATAATTCAAATAAAATAATTAATGCCACACCTGACAATAAGCACTGATTATTGATTAATTGATTAATGATTACTATAAGAAAAGAAATGTGTAAGAATGTTTACATAATGTAATGAGTTGTATATAAAATGCCTTAATAATGATATAAAGGGATTTATATACAATACTAGAGACCCAGTACATAAAATTTGTGCTTGGGGGGTATCCCTCAGCCCAACCTGCATCTTCTCCAATCTGGGACCTCTCGAAGGATGTCCGACATCTCTCTCACAATCCAGAACTGCTGGTTCCCAATTGCCTGCCTGCCTTCCTGATTGCCCCTAATCGCTTCCGCCTGCCAGCCATATCACACCCTAACCACTCCCCTGCCAGCCTGATTGATGCCTAACTTCTCCCTTGCCAACCTGATTGCCCCTTACTGCCCTCCCCTGCAGGCCTGGGTCCCCCCCAACCTCCCTTCCCTGCAGGCCCAGTCACCCCCAATTTCCCTTCTCTGTTAGCATGGTCACCCCTAACTGCCATTCCCTGCTGGCCTGATCACCCACAACTGCCCTCCCTTGCAGACCTGGCCCCTCTCTTGCTGGCCATCTTGTGGCAGCCATCTTGTGTCCCCATGGTGGCAGCCATCTTGTATGTTGGAGTGATTGATGGTCAATTTGCAATTTAATCTTTTATTAGATAGGAAAGAGGCCTGGTGTACAGGTGGGGGCTGACTGGTTTGCCCTAAAGGGTGTCCCTGATCAGGGTGGGGGTTCCCTTGGGGCTTGGGGTGGCCTGGGCAAGGGGCCTGTGATGGTTTACAGGCTGGCTACGCTCCCTGGAGACCCAAGCGGAGGCTCTGGTATCTGGAATATCTGGAATTTATTTATCTTCTATAATTGAAACTTTGTAGCCTTGAGTGGAGGCCAGGTCAGGCAAAAAGCTTGGCTTCCTCCTTCACTGGGAAACCCAAGCCTCCTGCTCACTTAGTGGCTGTAGCCATTTTTGTTGGGATTTATTTATCTTCTACAATTGAAACTTTGTAGTCTTGAATGGAGTCCAGGGATGGCCAGTGTGTGGGAAAAGCTTGGCTTTCTCCATTGCCAGGGAAACCCAAGCGACCTGCTCACTCTGTGGCTGCTGCCATCTTGGTTGGGTAAATTTGCATACTCATTACTGATTGGCTGGTGGGCATGGCCTGGGTGTGTAGTAGAGGTACAGTCAATTTGCATATTCTCTTTTATTAGATAGGCTTTTTATAAGATAATGAAAATTGTTATGAACTAAATTGTGTACCCACTCTCCCAAATTGATATGTTAAAGCCTTAATCATCAGTACTTCAGAATGGGACTATATTTGGAAACGGGGATTTTAAAGACGTATTTTGAAGTTAAATGAAGTGTTATGAGTGGTTCCTAATCTAATCTGACTGGTGTCCTTAGAAGAAGAAATTAGGACACACAAAGAGACCCCAGAGATGTGCTTGCCCAGCAAAACGAACAGGTGAGGACAAAGGGAGAAGGTGCCATCTGTAAGCCAAAAAGAGAGACCCCAGGAGAAACCAAGCCTGCCAACACCTTGATCTTTTGAACTTGCTTAGACTTTATAGCCTCCAGAACTTTAAAAAAAAAAAAGTAAATTTCTGTTGTTTAAGCCACCCTGTTTGTGGTATTTTATTATGGTCGCCAGAGTAAACAACAACAAAAAAAGAAAGTATGTTAAATAACATAAATAAATGCTCACATGACAATGATTAAGATACACACATGTTGTCTTAAATATATTAGCTTCTCAGCATGTGCTTTTTAATATTAGTTTTTTGTAATAAAAATAATATCTGCACAGATTAAGAATACTCAAACAACTAAAGAGTATAAAATAAAAGGTAGATTTCTTGCCTGGCTGATATGACTCAGTGGTTGAGTTTCTACCCATGAACCAAGAGGTAACGAGTTGAATTCCTGGTCAGGGCACATGCTCAGGTTGCAGGCTCAATTCCCAGTGGGGGGTATGCAGAAGGCAGCTAGTAATATTTCTCTCTCATCGATGTTCTTATCTCTCTATCCCTATCCCATTCTCTCTCTCTTAAAAAAATCAATAAAAAGATATTTTTCATAAAGGTATCTTTCCCTTTTTAATTCTATTTGAAATGGATAAATGATATAATCAGTATATATTTCTGGCCAAATAAATATACATACAATATGTATATTTTATATATATTAACTTTGTATACTTTTAATATTTTTAATTCTTGAGTTCATTACTGTTACTAGAACATAAATCATGTAAAAATATTGATGAACATAATTAGTGATTTTGCTAAGATTAATATAACAAAATAAATATATAATAAGCTATGAATATTGTCTTTATTTTACTAGTCATCCTAATATCATATTGTATCATAACACAGATATGCACAATAATACAATTTAATTATTTTTACTATTTTTTAGCTCGCTGATATAAAAAATAATGCTTTTACATATATGTTTAGATTTTGACAACAAAATATCAAATTTCTCACATGAGGAGGACATATTTTTTCAGTTTGTAAAATTGATTTATGATTTCTATACTTTTAGCTATACTGTATGTGGGTTTCCACTTGTAATCTTGCCTAAAGCCCTGCAAATATTAGGACAGGTTTGGTTATTAAATTTCTTAAATAAAGAAATAAAGGAGTAGCATGATCAATAGACTCCCTTCTGAAAGGGTAAAGGACCAACATCAAATACAGAGGAAAACATAGAAAAGATGAGAGGCCATTAGCAAATTACCACAAAGACCTATTTTATAATAAGACATGAACTTCAAGAAAGTCATTCAGCTTATTAGGGCTCTAGATTCCACTAACTGTGTGCCTCCAAGTGTAGGTACTTTGAGAAGAACCATCAGTTAAAATGAAAATAGGCTTGCTACATGTAGATTGAAACTCTAAAATAATCACCAAGTACCCATGTATTTCTTGGACATAGTTTTAATTTAAAACAACAAATTACAAAATATCTGGTATTTGATAGTGTGCCAAAAATAGTGTTTTTTTTTGTATTTCCCTCAGATTTCACTAGATATACATGTAATTACCAGGTCTCACTTCAAGTTAGTACTATACCATTCTTTGTCAAAGTCATATGCTAGGTGAGATGATTCTTTTGTTCAGTCCAATGTATCCAAGTTTGATTACCTGAGATTGCTGGTGGCAAAAACCTCATAGATTTCCACAAGTGACTATTTGCTCAGTATACATGTCCAAAATAGGCATGTATAGCTCTTTTGATGCCCATATTACCAGGAGAGCCTTTTTTATGGTAAAGGGTCATATCTTTTGGGGGGAGTTGCTATCTCTCCATTAGATGAGCTGGAAATTGAAAATGAGCATTTAGCCGAAACCGGTTTGGCTCAGTGGCAGAGCGTCAGTCTGCGGACTGAAAGGTCCAGGGTCCAATTCTGGTCAGGGGCATGTACATTGGTTGCAGGCACATCCCCGGTAGGGGGTGTTCAAGAAGCAGCTGGTCGATGTTTCTCTCTCATCGATGTTTCTAGCTCTCTATCTCTCTCCCTTCCTCTCTGTAAAATATCAATAAAATATATTTTTTTTTTAAAAAGAAAATGAGCATTTACCCTCCATGAGGGTTATAAGATTTAGGAACAAAAATATTATATAAGACGTAGCGTCAAAAATCATCTGTTGTTTATTTACTACCAAGTTTAACTACCCATGGTGTTCATATCTGGACCCCTACCTTCTATGAACTTGAATATAGAAGTTATTCTTCAAATGTTCCTTTTTTTAAATCAGATGGTTGGTCTGTCTAATAAACTCTGATTCTTCAAAGACAGTGCCTCTATTTCCATTATATTTTTGTGCCTCCAATGTTAACCCAGTGTCAGTACTTAGAATATACATAGCAAAGGTTTCTTGAATGAAAGAATGAATGGATGAATGAATGAATAATGAAAGCAGAGGAGAAGGTTATTAGAGGAGAGAGTAAAGAAAATGGGGAGAAGAGAAGGTCAACAAAGTGCTAACAGTCACTGCAGCCCTTTGGCAGAGCAGAGTAATGGAACTGGTGAGTCATGGCCCAGAAGAGTAGCTTCCATCCTGCCGCACCTCCAAATCCTCTAGAAAGCTTCATAAAAATACCAACAGTTGGGCTGTACCAATTGAATGAAATCTCTAGAGGTAGGGGCCTGGCATACTATTTTTTAAAAGCTCCCCAGGTGTTTCTAAAGTGCAGCCAGGGTTTAGACTTACTGGCTTGGGGCCTCTTGAGGCCTGCAAAAACCCTGCAGTGAAAGGAATCTGGAAAAATCAAACTATACAATTAAAAGATGTTGAATGGTGGTGTGATTCTAACACCCTTCCCTAATAACCTCACTTGAGTGAATTTCTTACTTTTATGTTTGTTTCTGCTGCCACTTCCAATACATAATTGTTCTCCCAATTATGTGAGTTCTTAGCTAATTTTTAGAGAGTCCCTGGGAGTCAGAGGAATGTTGTGACTGAATGTCCCTACAAAGTAATGGGCATGTTGAATCTGTCTTCAAATCATTCTTTGGAAAAACAAATAACATCCAAGGCCAGGTAAAGAAAATAGTTAACGTTAGCAATTTTGTTAACATACTTGCTCCTGGCAGGCTAAATGAATGTGCGCCACACATGACCTTCAAAATCATTGATCTTAGGGGTTATAAACAATACCCAACTGACCCATTGGTCTGTGTCCTCGGATTAAGAGATCCTGCCATGTATATTCCCCTTTGTAGCGCATTGCTGCCAATAAGGAAGACTACTTTAAAAATATATATATTGAACCAAGTCATATGTGATCATTAATCACAGGCTCTCCCCAGGACTACCATCATAAATACTGCATCTGCATAAAATCCCCTGCTGAAATTACCTTGCTATATTTTCAGCCTTCTATGAAAAAGCAGACACATTTGGAGAAAAGAGGAAATAAAAAGGCACTGAGAGAGGAAACAAAGAAAAGAAAATGTGCTGCCTTTTAAATTTTATTTTAAATTGTTTTAATTTTTAAAAATTATTTTAAATGTCATTCACAATTATTTAAAATTAGAGGCCCATTGCATGAAATTCATGCATGGTTTGCACCCTCTAGCAATCCAGGACCCCTCGTGGGATGTTTGCTGATTTAGGTCCAATCCTGACTGCCTGCCTGATTGCCCCTAACCACTCTCCTGCCTGCCTCATCGCCCCTAATGGCTTGCTTGCTTGCTGCATCATCCAGCCTGCAGGATCACCCTTAACAACCTCTGCTTGCCTGCCTTATTGCCCCTAACCACTTGCCTGCCTGCCTGATCACCCCTAACTGCTCTCCTTCCTGCTTGATTGCCCCTAACCGCCTCTGCCTCAGCCCCTGCTGCCGCAGCTTTGTCTAGAAGGATGTCCAGAATGATCTCCAGAAGGTCGTTCGGTTGTCTGGTCTAATTAGCATATTATGCTTTTCTATTATAAATTGCTTATAAATGGGCTAATGCTTTGTCTCATAGCAATATTTGATGGTGATATTAAACATGATACTTTAACTTATTTTTTTATATTTTAGCATTTCTCTATTACCACCTATGCTTTCATAGAGAAATACCATGTTTTCTGAGCCCCTAGGAGGGGCTTAGAAGCAGAAGCTTCATTAGCATCATGGTAAATTTGCTCTGTTCTCCAGTGTTACTTATATTTGGAGATGTAAATAATATTTCTTTTCTCCTGTTTATTGTTTTTAAAATGACATCAAATTATATAGGCATATAAAATTTTAATAGTACAGAGTTGCAAAAATAAAAATTGAAAGGCCCTTTTCATCGCCTCTCATGTTAGTTTCCAGAGGTTATTGCTTTTAGCATTTAGCATGTGAAATGTACCAATTTTTAAGTGCTTTCACATAGTTATTTAAAGTTGATTTTCTGCTGTGTGTCCCAGGGGGCCGTGTGCCCCAGGTGAACCGTGTGTCCCAGGGGAAGCAGTGGGACCCGGGGGTATGGGTGGTGTGAACCAGAGGAGGAGCGGACTCTATTCATGTGGTCCTGAGATAGTCACCATAAAACAAGCAGACTGCCAAATGACAGCAGGGAGGGGAAGGAGACCTGGGGGGAGATAAGAGAACATCAGAAGGACTGGTATGCATGAATATAAGTACAACCAATGACACAGAACTCTGGGGAGGGAGGGCATGAATGGAAGGTGGTGGGGGGCAATGGTAAGCTATGTACACATATAATACCTTAATAATAAAAAAAGAAAAAAGAAAGAAAATAAATAAAGTTTATTTTCTTCCTAGGCTCTCACATATATGTTATTTTTCAAGTATTCAGATAAATACATGTATGCTGTCAACAATTGATTATAAAAGGCCGTCATTTTAATTTGTGGGTTCCCTTAATTATCTTCTCCTTTAAATGTGCACTTGATTTTGGGAAATGAGGTCTATTAATTCTACTAAATGATAAAATGGACAACTCAAGAGTCCTAGTTAGGTTTGAATCTCTACTCAGCAATTTAATAATTACATAACTTAATTATTGATTATTAATAATACTTAACTATTTTGAATTCTCCTTAACTACTTAAAATTTTTCAAGTCACCTGTTCAAAATCTGGATGATAACGATAACCAGTTAATGGTGCTTTGCAAGGATTAAATGAGATGGTACGTGCAAGCCACCCAGCATGTCCTAAAACCTCACACATGCAATAAATATGAAAAAGTATTACCTCCACAGGGAAGGTTATGAAAAATTAAATATGATTTTCACTACCTACTAGTAACTGGATAGAAGCTTTTTTATGGAAGAGTTTAAAATCATTGGCTACGGTGAAATGTAGAGTGCCCGGTGGAAAATGATCTTCCAAGTAACATCCAAGTACATCAACTTACATGCTTTTTCCAAGGCCACAGAACAGAGAGGTTCATCGACTAAATTATTTAATCAGTGTAACACATGCAGTAAGAGCAAGGGGAAGAAACTGGGTGCTAATAACCTCAGGGTAGAATGTGAGTGAGGCAGAAGGGCCACCTACCCGGGTATGCAATGTTCCTATCTCCTGCCTCTCTACCACATCAGCCTTCCCCGTGGATGTAGCTGCAAGGAGGAGAGCACAGATTTGAGCCAAGTGGCTCAGTGGATGAAAGATTTCTGGAGCCAACACATACTTGCACTCTCCAAAAGACACAGAGCAGGTCCATCTGGCCAATGGCTGCACCTTGCCAATTAGCCTGATGAGCAGCTACCATTTATCTGTACTTCTCAGGCATCTGGGGTCAGAATGAGTGTCACCCACAGGTGGCTGATTGAAGACCTCATGAATATTTATTGCTATCTTGGTCCTTCCATCCCTTCCTGTCCATCCTCAGCACACATAATCTTACTTATCTATGCCCAACGTATTTTCCATGTGGCTTTTCTCCTTAGTTATTTATTTATATTCCTTATTTGCTTCTCTTTTTTTTCTACAGGAAAAAAAATTGAATATTCTTAAATTGTAGAGAAGTTCTCATTATGCAAGTTTTATACTCCTTATTGTAGAGTGGAGTTGTTAATAATTCTGTTCTCAAATCAGTTCATTTGGATTCAAATCCCAGCGCCATCATGTACTAGCTGTGCAGATGTGGGTGAGTTATTTAATCTCTCTGTGTTTCATTTTCCTTACTTGATGATATTAATAGTACCTACCTGGTAAGGTTGTTGATTGAGTTACTCAACTAAAGAACAGTGTCTGGCACTTAGTAAGGACTCAGAAAGTATGAGCTCTTATGATGTCTAGCCCTTTGGACAGAGTGCTCTTGGCTGGAAGCCTGACCTGAGGGAACTGAGAGGGGATGTCCTTGTGTCTATGAGGGAGAATATAAGTCTTTCCATTTACAGAGGGCTTGCGACCTACAAAGAATGTGCAAGCACATGATCATTTTAATATTTCAAAACAACTCTAAGAATAGGTACCATGACCTCCATTTCTCAGACCATGAACCTGAAGCTCAGGGGGTAAATAGATTACTCAGAGGCGCACATTTATTGGTGTAGCAGGTCGTGACTTGAATCCATGCCTTCCAAGTCTGCTCCCAGCACTCTCTCCAGCTCAGTATAGCTGCTGCATCCAAGTGGCTACCTATAACTTCCCCGGACTGAGAAATAAAGGGCTTCCCTTCCCATGACCTCCTCGCTCCACGCACTTCCACTAATGCATGAAAACTCTTCATACAAAGAAAGGCTTTAAATGCTTCTCCCAAATTCATAGTGATTAATCTACATTATTGCATAAAATCCTGGTAGCTACTCATCGATAATCATGCCCGGGGGTAAAGTGTAAATAGTTGCGAGAGTTTGGGAGGTTAGGAGAGTGGAGAAGATAGGTTTCAGAAAGGGTAAGCTGATTTTATCATTTGGCCAAGGATTGCTATCAAAAATTTATGTAAACAAGTGTCAATTTGCCTTATTTTTAGGTGTAATCTACAGCACCATGCATTTTCATGTTTACTACTTTATTGTAAGTTAATCTTTTTATTCAAAAAAGTAGTTTAGCTGAAACCAGTTTGGCTCAGTGGATAGAGAGTCGGCCTGCGGACTGAAAGGTCCCAGGTTCGATTCCGGTCAAGGGCATATTTCCAGTAGGGGGTGTGCAAGAGGAAGCTGATCCATGTTTCTAATTCTCTATCCCTCTCTCTTCCTCTCTGTAAAAAATAAATAAAATATATATTTTTAAAAATAGTTTAACAATGTAAACAAAATATAGGCACAAAGGAAAAAATATTTATGTATCTAATCCATTTGCACAAATGGAAGTGCAAGCCTGGGAAAACCCCCAAGAGTTCACCTTGTCTCTCTCCTTGTCCTGTGTGGAGGTATTGTATTAAGTCAATTGTCAGCAACTGCAGTGTGTATGTGTGGGGGGGGGGGGTGGAGATACATTAATATAAAGAAATGCTGAGCAAGTAAAAACAAACAAAAACACACAAGTGGAAGGAAATAAAGTAATGGTTGACAAAGGACACCCCCCCCCCACACACACACACACACAAAGAGCAAAGTGAAATTAAACTAGCTGCCAAACCATCCTTCCATTCTCTCACATTTGAACAACTTGGAAAATGGCCCCATATTGGAAGGATTGTCTTTACATACAGAGTACATTCTTTCAAATACCCTGGTGGATACAGGAGTTATTTATTTTCAAAGTTCAAATAATGGAACACACCCTGACAGATGGAGCCCCACATTAACTGTGATCCTGGGCCATCCACACATCATAAGATGTCTAAATGAGGAAGTAAGATGGAATTTCTCCCCCAAAAGGGTAAAGCCTTTGCAATTAAATCAGTTATGTCAAATGGGGGTGAGGGAGTGGACACTTTAATTTGTAACAAACTGGACCACTTTTTTTAGTCGCAAAAATCTTCCTGAGGATTCTGTGAGGAAAGACCTCCCATAACCAGAGGACCTCTGTTGTGGGAAAATGGTTCAGGTGAGGCCAGCACTGACTCAGGGACGTAGGGGCCTATTCCTGGGGCTTGTAAAGGAATAAGAATTTAGGAAATTTTATCGATGTTTCTCAGCTTCCAGGAACTATCTTCCCTTCAAATATTTTTTTATGTACTTCCCTAGTCCTGAATTGCTGAGCAAGCTTTATGTCTTCCTAACTCTTCTGTCAACACAGGTAAACCTCTAACCTAACACTATCATGATTTTTTTAGTACTTTATGTTACCGTGCTGCATACACATATCAGTAAGGCATCAATAAAAGAAACAAAACCAGTAGAAGATATTTATTGCAAAGAATCAGCTTACGCAATTGTGAGGTTGCTAGGTACATCTGATATCCATAGAGCGTGCTGATCAGAAAGACAGGCTGGAACTCTTGCGCATGCGCAGAAGTTAAAATTCCACAGAATTTCTTCTCAGTTTGCTTTTAAGGTCTATACTTTTTGAATTTGGCCTGACAGAGGAGCCCCCTTCCTTAAAATCACTCAGTGTGGACTTTAAACATGTTATCAAGGACCCTTACAACCACACACAGAGTCGTTTTTAGTTGAATAACTAGCAACTATAGCCTATTCACATGGACATATTAAGTAGAACATCACAACATCTATGTACCAGGCACTGTTCTAAGGACTTCATTAAGTTAACTCACACATTAACCTCACAGCAACCCAATGAGGAAACTGAAGCACAGAGTAGAGGAAATGGTTCAAGATATTATAACAGATACTGAGACTGCATTCGAGCCCTGGTGGTCTGTTTCCAGAGATTGAATCAACCATGACTTGAGCCATTTTATGTAGATTTAATCTTCCCAGGTTCTTTTGACAATATCATCTAGAATATTCAATGTTGTTTATCAAAGACAAATTGCTTTACCTATGAAAATTTATTTTATCATACTCAAGAATACGTTCCAATCTGTTTGCCATGATGTTTTTCTTTAGGTTGTAATAAGCCTCATAATAATACATAATTTCTCTATCTAGTAATAAGTAATTTTTAAACCATCATGACAGCAACTGTGTTTATAATATAAAGTATATTTTTATTTCTTTAATAAAAGAAATAATATAATAATATAAAGAAATTTGTTTTTATTTTGATATTATAAATTGCCATTTTCCACCCATAGGTAGCACCACAAAAGTTTGAATTAATCTAAAGATCTTCTTAAACTGACAGACCTAAAGGCAGAGCTAGAAATGCTACTTCATGTGGTCAAGAAGAAATTACTCTATGATAAAAGTTTCTGTTTGTTGCTTGGGAATGGAAATAGGCAGTGAAAGAACAAGAATTTAGGAAGAAAAAAAGGCAACTAGGACCTAGGAACACAAATGATCTGGAAATTATTGGGGAATTTAATCATTTTATGTAGGATTTTTTTTGTCCATGGCTAGTTGCTCAGGAGAAGAAAAATATTTCATTTGTGTCAAGACTCAGGAGTGGTTTGAAGAAAATGTTGACGGCCACACTGGGCATGTTTTTCCAAGCTGTCAAGGGTGTGAGGAGATGGGCCGTACCTGCCCGTCCTGCTGACCTTCACCGGCCCACAAGGAAAAGACCTGAGCAGGCAGGAGTGAGCACTCCCGAATATGTTTTCCAACCAGAGGGAACTGCTTTTACAGTGTTTCCAAGCTGGCTTCTGTTTAAAATCACAGCAACATCCCAGCTGCACGGTCCTGGGTGCACACACAACTGAGAAGGCTTGTTTGCGACATGTCACCCCTCAACCTGTCACTTAGAAGACTTGTCACTGCCTCCATCCCCCATTGAGTCCTCACTGAGGTGCATTTCATGCCCCCAGATTGCTGCTTAGGAGACTGAAGGATAAAATAAGACTGCCACGGAGAAGGTAGTTTGTTACTTACAACATTTCTACCAGCAGATCGCCTCTTGCTTACTTGCTTTCTGTTTCTTCCTTTCAAAATTATTTCATATTATTAAATGTTTTAAATAGATAAATATAAAGTAGCAGATAGCCATGTACCTACCACTGAGATTGCATAGATGCTAATATGTTTTTATTTCTTTATTGTAAATATTTTCTATTGAATTTATTTTCTTTCTATTTATAGGACTTCTGTGTCAATTTCAGGTACTAATCTCTGGTTGTTTGTTCATATGTATTGCAATATTTACTCTCATTTGTACTTTATTTAGTTTTTGCCAAAAAGAATTTTTAAATGTCAATGTAATCTAATGTATCAATCTTTACTTTTATACATTGTACTAGTCAATGTTTCTTTAGAAAATTTCCTCAAGTCAAATTTAATAGAAGATTTTGTTGTGTGTGTGTGTGTGTGTGTGTGTGTGTGTGTGTGTGTTTAACCATTTTTGTAGCAGTTTTTATAATTTTGTTCTTCATATTTCAGTCACTAATCAGTCTGGACTGTATTAATGAATGGTGTATGGAAGATACCTTATTTTTGTCTTTTTCCATATGAATAATTGGTTGGCCTGATACCATTTATTGAAAAGCATTTTTTCCAACATTTGATAGTGCCACTTAAGTTTCTAAGTTTTCTTTCTACTTTCTACTTTCTCTGTTCTGTACCATTAATATTTTTTCTAAATATGAACTCTGACTATAATTACTATAGTGTTTTAATAACTTGTTTCTTAATTGAGATGTAATTGACATATAACACATTAGTTTCAGGTGTACCACATAAGGAAGACTCCTGCAATAGGCCTTCTTTCCCCTGGCTGCTGGCACAGGTTTGCCTCCAGCACCCGGGACCCAACCCTTCGCTCCGGCTGCACCAGAGAAGCCAAACCTCTTCAGTCTTCAGTCCATGCCTGTGTATGCAAATTCACCCACCATCTTTGTTGGGTTAATTTATATAATCATTCCTCATTGGCTGGTGGGCATCATGGAGTATGATAAATTTTCATATTTCTCTTTTATTAGTGTAGATATTGACCATCAGGATACATCTAGGTATTATGAACTTTATAATATATACATATTATAACTATTTATATTTTCCACTTACATTTTTCATTAAATTGAGTTTCATGAAAAAGCTTGTTAGCAATCTAATAGAAATGCCATTGAAATAATAGATTAATTACAAGAGAATTTCCTTTTTGGAATGACATTGAAACTTCCCCTCTCTAAACATAGTATACTCTCTATTATTTAGGCTTTGTTTTCTGACCATTAATAGAATTTCATAATTATTATTATGAGCTTGTATATTTATTGTTGGATTTATTTCTAAATGCTTCAATTTTTTTCTCTTTAAAAATTAAATTTTAGCTATTTATTTTGAAATAATCACAAATTCATGGGAAGTTACAAAAGTAGAGAGGTCTAGTATACCCATCATCCAGTTGCCCCCAATAGCAGTATCTTCCATAACTATCAATGTCAAAACCAGAAAATTGGCATTGGTTGAGTTGCCAACTTTATTTAGATGTCACCAGCAATACATGCACTAAAATGTGTGTGTGTGTGTGTGTGTGTGTGTGTGTGTGTGTGTGTATACTTCTCTGCAATTTTGTCATATGTGAATATTCATATAACCACCACCAAAGTCAAGATATAAAACTATTCTACTATTGCAAAGTCTAATGTTCTAACCATATGATACATAATGCCCCCATCCTAACAACTGGCAATCACTGCTGTGTTTTTGTCTGTGAAATTTTGTCATTTTGAGAGTAGTTTAAAATAAAATTATTTTTATGTATATAATAATTTTAAGATTGATTTTTCCCCCACCTGGCATTATTTCCTTGAAATTTAGTGTCCGTGTGTATCAATATTTTACCCATTCTTTTTTACTAACTAGTATTGCACAGTAAGAATGTACCACAATATATTTAACCATTCACACACTATAGGATATTCGTGTTGCTTCCAGTTTGGGGTTATTATGAATAAAGCCACTAAAAATATTTGTGTACAGGTGCTTATATGAACATAAATTTAATTTCTCTGGGATAAATGCAGAGGAGTGCAGTGCTTAGTCAGTTGGTAGTTGCACAAACGTCCATGCTCCTTTCAGCAACTATACCATTTTATATTCACACCAGCAATTCATGAAAGATCCAATTTTTCCACATCCTCACCAATATTTGCTTTTTTTCCTACCTGTTTTCATTAAAACCACAATGAGATCACATATACTTAGAATGGCTAGAATAAAGTGATATCTCATTGTAGTTTTAATTTGCATTTCTCAGATGGCTAATGATATTGATTAGTTGCCAATTGTACATCCTCTTAAATGAAATAATCTGTTCAAATATTTTATGTGTTTTCTAATTAGATTGTTTAATTTTGCTATTAAATTTTGAGATTTTTAAGGTATCAGTCATTTGTCAGATACGTGTTTTGCAAATATTTTCTCTCAGTCTGTAGATTATCATTTCATCTTCGTTTCAGGGTTTTTTACAATGAAAAAGAGTTTTTATAATTTAAATTTAGATGGGATTCAACTTATAATTTTTTTCTTTTATTGAATTGAACAACTCTATCTTAGCTCTACTTCTCAAAGGTTTTCTCCTTTTTCTAACAGTTTTGTATTTTGAATTTAAGCTTGTGATCTGTTTTGAGGTGGTTTTTATAAGGTAGGAGGTTTAGGTTGAAGTTCATTTTGTTGTTGTTGTCCTGAATATTTAATTGCTCTAGCATCATTTGTGGAGAAAGCTATATTTTACACTTTTGTAAAAAAAATCAAAAAACAACACCTGATTATATTTTTGTGAGTCTATTTCTGGGCTCTCTAGTTCCATTGATGTATGGGTCTACCTGCTAATACTACATTGTCTTGATTAATGTAACTATATATTACATGGGTGATTCTTCACACTTTATTTTTCCTTTTCAAAATAATGTTAGCTCATCTATATTTTTTCCTTTACATATAAAGTTTAAGAATAATGTTGTCTATGTCCACAATAGCTTTTACATATATTAATAGAAATTATGTAAAATCATAAGTCATGTTGGGGAAAATTCAGTCTTCTGGTTCATGAACATGGTATGTCTCTCCATTCATTTAGGTCTTCTTTAATTTATTTCATATCCCTTTTCTATTTTGACGGATTGGCTTCACTAGAATCAACTACTTTTCATCTTATTATTTTTCCTGACAGGTATTGGGCACCCAAGATTTTCAACCAAAACTATATGCAGGCAGTGTATTTATGGTAAAGGAAAAGGGACAGGACAGAGTCACAAAAACAATATAAATTTCTAGAAAGATAGCAGGAACTAATATTTATTTAGGACCCCATCTCGGGCAAGTTACATAATCTGTTTCTTTCATTTCCTCTTTTATAAAGTGGAGGTGATGATAGCATTTTCCACCTAGGATTGTTGTGACGTTTAAATAAGACCGCACTTAACACTTAAGACATTGTTTGATGTACTTAACAAATCTCATTGTTTTATTTATTCACTTATTATTTTAGTTATTATTGTTATTGCTGTTATTTGAAATCCCTTTACATAGGTTACCTCACAGCAACCCTGTGAGATAAACTATACTATAACCATTGAAAAACAGACCTAGACATGAAAGTAGAAAGTGAGAGAATCAAGTTTCCAACTTTGACCTGGCAGGCTTTCACACTCATTCTCTCCCCAACATTCTCAGCACCAGTTTTCTAACCTATCCACTAAAGAGTCATAATTTTTACCTGGTGGTTCTAAAGTGCTCCTGAGCTTCAAACTAGAAGATGAAAATGGCAAGGTCTCCAAAAAAGAACATGATTCCTTGTCTGTGTCATGCAAAACAGGCAGGAAGATGAAGCTCTTCTATGATGCTTAACTCTTGTGTCTGAAATTGAACTTTAAATCTCTTTTCCTTTGTCTGGTTCTTGAAGATAGCTTATTACCACTCTTAGTGTAATTTGCCATCATTCACCATGGACTTTATAGTGTCTTTTATGGTAAACATTAAATCACTTGAAGACAAATGGAAGGACCCTAAGAAGTAAAGGAGAGAGCTTTGTGTGAATAGGAAAGAGGGTACATATGTAAGAAAGAGGATGAGAGTATGACATGTTTTAAATTAAAGGTGACTCAAATTTTACAACAGGAGATTTCTATTTGAGCAGATGTACCTTGCATTCTCTCTAATTCTCAAGGTGCTGAATCGAGCACACTGCATGTCCCTACACTAGAAAAGAGTCTGGCACTTTAGCTTCTAAAAGCTTCACTAAAAGTTGGTCCAAAGTATGCTTTAAGCCATGCAGGGATATGAAGTATCACAGCCTGGGGAATCTCTGCCCCTGCTATCTTCTCATCCTCTAAGACTGTATGTATATGCCAACAACCTTTAGGCTTATAGATCCTCTGCATCTAATATCTGCTAATCATTGCTTATGAATTAGGGAGATATAGAGGCATTTGAACAGCAGAAAGTAACTTGGAGGCAGTATTGTAGGATATTTAGTCAGACTAGAACTGAGAACACGGAGTATATATGTAAAAGAGGAGAACGTAATAGCTATATTAGTTTAGTTAATACAACTGTCAGCTGCTTTAACAGATACTCAGTGGCTTAACCAAAGGGAAATTGATTACTTATTCATGTGTAGTCAAAAAATAAGCATTTCTGAATGCAGATAATCTTGCACATGGCTATTTCAGTAACCAGGGGCTGCCTACTTTGAGGATCCATCCTTTTTTAGGTCCTTGAAGCTCTGTGAATTCTGGCAAGAGGTCGAGAAGGAGGAAAGAGTCATGTGGCACTCAACACTCCACTCACAACCTCTTAGCAGCAAATTAGTTATATGGCAACACCTAACTGCACAAGTAGAGAAATATGATTTATTATGTACCCATAAAGAAGAGAAAGGGGCTTGAGTATTTATCCCATAGTCCTGGCCAGAATGATCTGGAAGTTAGACTGAATGCCTGGCAGCTACACAAACCCATTCTCTGGGACACTAGGAGGTCAGAATTTGAGCCAGGAAGTATAGGGAAGGTGCCATTGTGATTCTCATGAAACTCTAGCTCTGAGCAAGGTGTTTTATTAAAATGTTCCTACTTTTTTATATCTGTGAAGCACATTCCAGAGTCAGATTTCACAGTGTTAATTCCAAATATCTTTGAATTTTGGCTTTTCTTCATCATTAAAATCTAAGTTTAAATGCAATAACCTCAAAGAAACCTTCTTTCACATGAGTTTTTATAGAAGTTTTTCCTACTACCCAC
This sequence comes from Vespertilio murinus, assembly GCA_963924515.1. Classification (NCBI taxonomy): domain Eukaryota; kingdom Metazoa; phylum Chordata; class Mammalia; order Chiroptera; family Vespertilionidae; genus Vespertilio; species Vespertilio murinus. The sequence goes on from OZ004706.1 coordinate 70,670,836, forward strand.
TCAAACTCTAAAACATTACCCTTTTTACTTCCTTCATGGAAATTATCTGGATATAAAATTAATATATCTGTGATATTTATTTTCTTTCCTACTGGGATATAATCTCCACGAAAGCATGGGACCTCACTGTTTTATACACTGGCACCCATATTTCCTCAATAAATAATTGTTAGATGAATTAATAAAATACATTTGTCTATAAAACTAGGAAAATTCCATTTTCTATAAGTGTATAAGAAAGCAGAAAGCTACAAATATAGTTATAGTCATCCCAACTTCTAACAAATATCAGTTATATTAACTCACCAATACTTTTATTGTTGTTGCTATTAATCCTCACCCAAGGATGTTTTTTCATTGAGTTTTAGAGAGCATGGAAGGGAGGGAGAGAGAGGGAGAGAGAGGGGGAAAAAACATCCATGTGAGAGACACATGGATTGGTTGGCTCCCAAACTCTCCCTGGTAGGGAGAGTTGAGAATCAAAACTGCAACCCAGGTACATGCCCTTGACCAGGAATCAAAGCTTAGACCTTTTGATGCACAGACCAATGCTCTAACTACTTTGCAACACTGACCAGGGTATAAATTAGTGTTTCATTAACTGTAACATTGTATTTTGGTGGCAATAAGCAAATATCAATAATAAAATATTTTAGATCTTACTATTCAGATTATTATATCTCTAACTTAAGAAATAAATTGACCGAAACTGGTTTGGCTCAGTGGTAGAGAGTCGGTCTGCCGACTGAAGGATCCCTGGTTTGATTCCGGTCAAGGGCATGAACATTGGTTACAGGCACTCCCCCAGTAGGGGGTGTGCAAGAGGCACCTGGTCGATGTTTCTCTCTCATCGACGACGTTTCTAGCTCTCTCTTTCTCTCCCTTCCTCTCTATAAAAAATATCAATAATATATATATATATATTTTTAAAAAGAAATAAATTGGTTTGTATACAGATTTCTAGAATTGGAGAAAAACACCTCTATTTAATCTAGAACTACTGGTAGGTTAGCCCATTGGGTGAAGCACAACCTTAGGTTATAGAATCTCCTCTTTCTTTAAAATATATAGGCATCTAAAATAATTTTATCTTATCTAATGAAAAAAGGGACTGTAAATAGATAACTTCTTATATTTGTATCCAATGCCAAGATCCCCCTCCCTTTTTCTCTCTTTCTCAGAATACTTGAGAATTCAATAAATCCCCACCTTATATGGTGACTTTGTTTACACTTTTCTGCTGGTATAGGTTTATTAATCATCCCAAATAGTATTGGCAGGAACCTTTGTATTATGGAGTACCTAAAGTAAATCTTGGACTGTAGCTACTTTATGCTTGTGTAGCATTCGTTTAATCAGCTGAGTCCAAGATGGAAAATGTTACGTTGCTGGGGATTCTCTTCCACAAACTTAGTCCTACTGTTTCCACAGATGCCAACGGCATGTTCTCCTGGCTTGTCATCAGGCTTTCTTTCCCAGGGGAATGTCTCAGCAGCACAGCGAAGGCCATGCTTTCCAAAGCCAAGCATTGAATTCAGGTTCTACTCTCCTGCCAACTCAATGCCTTGCTGGTTTTCCTTTATTGTTCCCTAATATATTGTGTGGACAAATGAATGATATACGAGGTTTTTTAAGTTTATATAAGAATTATTTAAGATTTTAAAAAGTACCCAAATGTTTTCGTACTCATACATATCTACTCTCTTTGGAGGGAAACCATCCAACTAGAGTTCTGTGTCCTTGCCAACATTTTCTTCTCTAAATTGGGTGAAAATAGCATGTGGTCCTACTTCAGTACTTACATGTTTTCAATTTGGGGCATAATCAGAAACTGTTTTAATAAGCAATTTTCGGAAACAAACAGGTAAATCAAACTCAATTTGGAATTTTGGAAAAGCTGGGTACAGGTATGTTCTATTTTGTCTCAGATGGTCTTATGAGTGATGTGAACAGAGCGAGACTGCAGCAATTCAGAAGTCATGTCTCTTGGTTTCTTTTCAAAAAGTTGCTTTAAATATCTAAGTGGGTGTTTTGGTTCCTTGGTTCTTTCATTAGTGAATTATACTTGTCCTACCTAACAAGTACCTCAGAAAAAGTTTAGTGTTTTATAAATATGAAGCATTAGAAAATGGGTGGTAGTTTGTGACTTTCTCTGAGACCACTCATGGCACACAGCAAGATCTTAGAGGTTCACATTACAAATCCGTATTATCTATTAGACAGAGGGCCCTTGACCACCTGAGTCAAATTCCTAAGGCCCTAAACTGACCAATTTATAACTTAGCATGAAAGAAAATTAAGGCCATTTTATTAAAAAAATAAGTCTATACTGTATTTGCAGAAACTTCTCAGACAATTTAAATACTTTACTCTTTGCCCTCCCAGATACTGTTTGACCATCAAAACAACCTTCAGGAATGTGGTCCTCAAGCCCTGTATTACTATGCCATTCATTTGATCACACACCTATCAGAAGTCTTCAAATATGCATTGCATCCAACTTACACTTTAAGTTTCACTGTTGGCAGCATTCCTCTTCTTAATACCTCATAACAGAATTATATATATATAATGTTTAGGAATGTTGTTGGTTATGTTTCCCTGAAGTTCAGCCGTGTATAATTTTCATAAGACTTTCCTAAAGGTCATCAAGATATTTGTTGGCTGATCCCTCAATAATAAATGCACTGGAATGTAATCCTACATAATAAAAGCCTAGGTGGTGTCCCGCAATGTCATCACAACATGGCTGCTGCAAGATGACCTCCACAGATGGCCATTACAAGATGAACACCACAAGATGGCCACCAAAAGATGGCCACCACAAGATGGTCACCATAAGTTAGCCAGCAGTGGAGGGCAGTTGTGGGCAATCAGGCCTTCAGGAGAAGGCAGTTGGCGGGGGGTTGGGGGTGAGGTGGGCAAGCCTGCAGGGGAGGGCAGTTGGGGGGTACCAGGCATGCAGGGGAGGGCAGTTGGATATGACCAGAACAGCAGGGGAAGGCAGTTAAGGGTGACCAGGCCTGTAGAGAGGGCATATGGGTGTGACCAGGCCTATAGAAAAGAGCAGTTAGGGGCAAGATCAGGTCGCAGGGGAGGGCAGTTGGGGGCAATCAGGATGGCAGAGGAGCAGTTAAGCATCAATCAGGCCAGCAGGGGAGTGGTTAGAAGGTGATCGGGCTGTAAGGCAGAGCAATTCGGGGCAATCAGGAAGTAGTTAGGAGCCAGCAGTCCTGGATTGAGAGAGGGATATCCAACTGCTGGTTTAGGCCCAATCCCATGAATTTTGTGCATCGGGCCTTTAGTAATGATATAAAATCATGTCGAACTAAGCCTTAGACATACATACCTCTGAATAAATATGTAAGTGCTTTATATAGTCTATGTAAGCAGAAATATTAGGTAGCTAATACAATAGCTACCATTTATTGAATCCTCAGTTTATAAAAGATATAGAGCTAAACATTTATAACCATAACTTCATTTAACTCTTACAATAATTCTAAGAGGCAAGACCACTATAATTCCTTTTTTAAAGATGAATAAACCAAATTCGAACTAATTAACTGCCTTGCCCAGTGTTGCAGAACCTTTACAGATAGGATGGGACTCACCTGTAGCCTCTCACTTTCCACTTGGTTGTGTGTCACCAATACCCTTTCCTAAACAAAACCAGGGTTTTTGGAGATGTTTGTTCAACATCCTGATCATCTCTGGTCAGACCCCAACTACCCACCTATTACATATCTACATATACATTGACTACCATAAGAGTGGCATTCCAGACTGACTGAGCATGTTGAACGGATCTGGATATAGAAAATACTATGGGATGCAGGCCCCTGCCGACAGAAACTCTGAGTGTCACCAGCCCTATGAGGGGAGCGCTGAGAAGTTATCAGAGATTCAAAGGCCATCTTTATTGTTTATCAATGTTTATAAACCCCCTGGTTATTTCTCTCAAATGTCAAGCTCTATATGCTTTTTTTCATAATTATTCCTATAATTTAATGCCTCAACATTAAGTGGTAATGTAAAAAAGCATATGGGTTAATTTCCAGATGAATTTAGGAATAGTTAAAAATAGGTCAGGCAGCAACTGTTTATCTTTTTAAAAATATAAGTATCTGATAATGTTACTTTAAACACATCATACTAAAAATGTAAATCTATAACATAAATTTGTATTACGTTTTTTGGAAATTAAAAGCAGAGAGTAATTTATGAAGTATATCCTGTTGAGTCTGTTACAGGGATTACTTTTTGTAGGATCTCCTTGTGATTTTCAAAATCGCTTATTAGTTCTGGAAATTGCCATGTTGCTTTCTCAAAATCCAAGCAGTGAATTAATTGTTTTATCAGAGAATAATTGTGTATATGATAAAATATATAAATAAATATATAGCATTTATTAACAAGTTAACAACCATATTGTTCAGGTCTGCTAGATTCTGGGTATAGCCAGTTTTTCATTATTAACTTAATGTAAGTTCTTCACACCAATGAATCAGCAAACTTTTTTAAAAAATATATTTTATTGATTTTACACAGAGAGGAATTGAGAGGGATAGAGAGTTAGAAACGTCGATGAGAGAAAATAATCGACCAGCTGCCTCCTGCACACCCTCCACTGGGGATGTGCCTGCAACCAAGGTACATGCCCGTGACCGGAATCGAACCCGGGACCTTTCAGTCTGAAGGCCGACGCTCTATCCACTGAGCCAAACTGGTTTCAACCAAACTTTTTTTTCTTCACAGGTATGATTTGGGCTATATGTTCTGTGGGATACAGCCTTTCTCTTCCTTTAGGCCAAACTCTGAAACCAGTCACCTATTTAAATTTCACCCAGAAAAAACATTGGATTTTATTTTTAGTGTTTATAGTATAAATGTGTTTTCTGCTTATAATATCAAATGATCAAGGAGAGAAACTTTCTGCATGCTATTTTGCAGGAACTTGCACAACTAGTTTTCATGCTGTTTCTAATTTTTATGAGGACATGCAAAATCATTTTAGTGCAAACTACACTGTATGTAGCAACAATGCTAAAAAAAAAAATGTGGGCACAAAACTAAAGGTTTTTGTTTGGTTGTTACTGGCCATGAATTCCCTACACTCTGCAGCCTTTTATGGAGTTTGTATTGCAGTCTTTGTTCATGCTCATTTTATCCTGAAATATCCCTATTATAAATGTTGGCCTGTTCAAAGCAGAAAAATGATGACACTCGATTGCTTGCTGTAAGGGCTTTTCCTCGGTATTATGGATTGAAGTTTCTTATTTACACACAGCAAGCAGGTGGCAATTTTCTTTCATTCGTCCAAACAGCACTCATGTGGGTACAGAATTAGGGAACATATCTCTTCACTACCTCTTTTTACCTAGTTTTACTTTAATATTCTGTGGCCAGTGGTGGTCCAAGTGCCCACTAGTAGTCCTTTATGCACCCTGTATCTAATCAGAGGACTGAATGCAGCCTTCAGGGCAGTTTGCAGATTGTAGCATATGTATAGGCAAAATTGGCTAGCTTTGAATTATTTTATTTATTTACTTTTTAACTTATTATTATTGTTGAAAGTATGTGCCAGCAATGTCAAAGGATATCTCAAGGAGAAATTATTGCATTTTGCTCTTTCCATTTTTGTTCATGTGCACCCTTATTAATTTTGGTTTTAAAGAAAAATGTTAATTGTACATATATGCAGAGTAGCCAGATTATTATGCTCTCTGAACGCATAATAATCTGGCCACTCAGAGTGTGTGTGTGTGTGTGTGTGTGTGTGTGTGTGTGTAAATATACATATTAGAGGGGCCTGAATTTGTGCATGGGTGGGTCCGGCCAGCCTGGCCAGGGGGAGGGGAGATGGGTGGTTGGCCAGACTGCCTGCTGGTTGAACTCCTGGTCAAGGGGACAATTTTCATATTAGCCTTTTATTATATAGGATATACACTGAGTGGCCAGATTACTATGCATTCAGAGATCATCATAATCTGGCCACTCAGTGTATATTTATTATTTTAAACTGCCACACATTGCTTTAAAAGAAAAAAAACATTTAAACTGATAATATTCTCACAAATTCATATGTGAGGAATACTCAAAAGAGAGTTCTTGTTAAAAACTTTTTAATACTTTAAGGTACTGGGGGGAAAAGGAAGCAGGTACATACATTGACAGGGGATACTGAGCAACAGTTGACTGTTATTTTACTTCAGTAAATGTCATGGGAAAACCTCAACTGGTTCTCAGACAATGCAGTCTGGTGCATCGCAGTGTCAAAAAAATGAAAACCATAAAGAAGTCACAGGTTTGCAAAACAAATTTGAGAGAAATGACTGCTCAAATAGCTAAATATTATGGGAGGGGATGTCAAAGACCAGTTTATTCTATGTATGGAGGAGCAATTTGAAATTAATAAATCCAGAATACATTTCTGAGAGAAAGCCATTCAGTTTCTAAAAGCAGATTTTGAGAACACTCAAAGGCAACACCTACAGCTGCAACATGCCAACCTAATGCCAGAATCAAATACACTTTATAAAACCAAGCAACAACAGACTTTTCACCAAAACGTAAATTCTCCTAAAGAACTATTTTGAATTACTTCACCGAGGCTTGAAATTCTATCCTGTTCCTCATAGAATACCTATTTTCAAAAACACAGCTCCAGGATGCCATGGGTAAAGGATTATTTTACACGTTGTAAGGTGTATCCGACAGTTGATGCAACTACTGCAATTTAGGAAAAGAGTGTGATGCCATCCATAACAACCAAGCAGAGTGCCACCAAGGAGGTAGTCATCATTTTGCGGGTTCAACTGTAGTATATCCTCCAGACCTTCAAAATGTCCAAGATTTGTGTCACAGGCAAAAGTAGATCGTATCCTAAAACTTCAGAAAACACACAAGAACAAGGAGGGAGGGAGGGAATCAATTGTTGCTATTGAATTGTTGCTATTAATCTTTCTACCTCTAAATGCTTAAATGGCCACAATATCCTTGCCTTTATATAGAATAAGCTTCTTTGTCCTGTATCCTGTAAGTAAGTATCCTGCTAACTGCAGAGTGCCTGACACATTACATGGAACCAAGTATTTCAGGCCCACACAAACAAGAAAGAGGATAACAAAGCTGTGGTTGAATGAACACACTGGAGTCCCGAGTGTGGTGTTTTGCTTTCTCTGTTAGAATATAGGTATATATATCCCCGTGATATTTTATTGTTTCTTTCTTTATAGTGCATGCCAGATACCTATAATTTATGATACACAGCAATTGCTTCTTAAGTTGCATTTTCTTTCAAACTGAAGTTACATTTGTGAAGGGAAAAGTTTGAGAAGTTTATGGTGGGCTCCTATCTTAAACATTGCAAAAATAGTAAATGGATAAACAACAGTTGCAAACAAACAAACAAATAAAAAAACAATAACATATGTAGATATGGGTGAACCAGTGCAGCATTGTGTGTCCTTTGGAATTGGGGGTTGTTGGCCAAATTAAAGGTCCATGTTCCTGCTAACAGAAGTTGGACTACAAAGCACTCTAATTCAAGGATATAAAGAAAACTATTCTTGCCGAAACCGGTTTGGCTCAGTGGTAGAGCGTCGGTCTGCAGACTGAAAGATCCCAGATTTGATTCCGGTCAAGGGCATGTACATTGGTTGTGGGCACATCCCCGGTAGGGGGGTGCAAGAGGCAGCTGGTTGATGTTACTCTCACATCAACGTTTCTAGCTCTCTATCTCTCTCCCTTTCTCTCTGTAAAATATCAATAAAATATATTTTTTTTAAAAGAAAAGAAAACTATTCTGGGGGGGGGGGGGAAGATACTGACTTACTGAGTTGTGAAATCAGAAAGAAATTTTCCAAGACAATTCCAAGGAAAGAGAATTTCTAAAGAAAACGTTATATTTTCTGTTGGTACCAAGGAAACTGGAAAATTGCTGTAAACGCAAATATTTATGCCAAGAGAATCATGTTACTTAGAGCAAGAGTCTGCCATTAAAACTCCACTTTTGGTTAAATAGCAACAGGGATGCATCCCAGAAAAGAGTGCCAGCAGCCAGAACTCTCTGAGGAGATGGTCCAAGGGCTTCAGAATGGGACCAAGTGAAAATGAAAACAGGTTCTAGGAAAGGGGGTTATCAACAACCACACAGATGGTCCAAATGAAGCACAGGCTAAGAGGTTAGGCCAAAAGGCAAGAGACAATCAGTCACAAGCAACAGGATCCAGACAGCATACACCAGAGTAAATCTACCAGGTGCAGAACACGCTTTAACCTCATGCCTGGGAGGGAGAAGGATATTAAGGCCACACACCTGGTTCATTGACATGATAATCACCTCTTCTGACATTTTCTTAGTTTTATGCATGAGGGGGGAAATAAATAAAAGTTGCATAAGTATGTGTATGTGCATGTGTGTGTATGTGTATAAACACATATATACATGGTTTCAACCATCCATATATATTAAAAGCCAGGGGCTGTCATGACCGAAACAACTGAATGGATGACTGAACAGGCAGCATGTGGCAATGAGGCTGGCAGGGGGGTTAGGGAGGGACGACCAAACGACTGAACAGCAGGCTGTGTGGGAAGACCAGGCTGGCAGGGGGCGGGGGAGCAGTTGGGGGCAAGCAGGCTGGCAGGCAGAGGCAGTTAGGAGCCAGCAGTCCCGGACTGTGAGAGGGAAGTCCGACTGGCATATGAGGGGGGGCAATTAGGGGCGATCAGGCAGGCAGGCAGGTGAGCGGTTAGGAGCCAGTGGTCCTGGATTGTGAGAGGGATGTCTGACTACCAGTTTAGGATTGATTGGGCCTAAACCAGCAGTCGGACATCTCTTGATGGGGCCCCAGATTGGAGAGGGTGCAGGCTGGGCTGAAGGGACCCCCCATGTATGAATTTTGTGCACCGGCCTCTAATAGTTAAAATAATAGCCTAAGGGGACATGAATCCAAGTCCCTTTATGGTGGGTTCTGTGGTGTGTTTTTGTTTTTGTTGGTTTTTATATTTTAATCTTTTGGCTTCCGGACACTAACACATTTAATGTATTACAATGAATGTTTGTTTAATGAATGAATGAGGAAGAACTCTTGTTTCTTCTGTCACACTGTGCTTTGCCACTCTACTTATCGGGGATGAACAGTTGTGCTTAAAAAGTTTGATGCCAATATAATAAAGTGTATAATCCTATCTTAGAGAGATATCACTACCTTTTTAAACCTTAAATCTATTTTTGTCAAAAATATAAATTAAAAAATCTCTGTGACAGTTGCCCTGTGGGGAGGGAAAGTGCTGAGAGGTGAACAGGAGAGAGCCTCCTGGGTGCCACCCATGTTCCACATCACGGTCTGTGAAAGGGTTACATGAGTCCATTTGTCACATAGGACCCCTACGACATGTCCACTTGAGCGCATGTAAGTTATCCCTCCAAAAATAACACTATAGAAGCCAAATAAAATGTGCTTTAAGGCCAGAAATGGGGTGGGGGGGTGGAAGAGGAGAGGGCGGAATCTGCTTTTATCAAAAGAATTTACTGCAGGAATAACTTGGCTTAGCTAACAGAGCACTGCAGAGGTGGATTTCTGAAGAGACATCTGGTGATGGGAGACAGAAAAGGCTTTTGGTCCTGAAGCCTCCATTGCACTCTGCCTAAGCACAAACATAATGAGCTCATTATGTGAAAGAGCAACCAGCACATTTTCTCAAATCTTCACTGGCGTCACATAGATTCATTACATTCTTACAAACTTGCCTTCTTGGGGTGCACCCAAATCTCCCCCCCACTGCCTGACAGGGCAGAACTTCGGAGATCATTTGGCCCTGGTTAAACCTAAAAGGACGACTCCTGAGTCCTCCGGAGGCTGTCCCTTCCTGTCCACTTACCCGCTTCAATACACGTTGCTTCTTTATATCTGTGTAGTGTGTTCCACAAAGAATTCCACTTGCGATTCTCTGCACCCATCTGGAGCCAGGATCTTGAGGACTAACACCTAACAAAAATTTGTGTGAGAACTCAGCACAGTTCAAGACACAGTGGACCTGGGGCCCAAACCCTGTTTATTATCATTCATCGCCAGAAATGGGAATGGGAAATGATTGGTTTAGCATTCAAATGAGTCGCCTACTACCAGCAGCAGAGAAAGTTATCTTTTCTCCTTTTTTAGTTTACTTGTAAGGCATCAAGAAAAAAATTAAATAAAACTAATATGGATTATTTTTATAATGAATGCAATTTTCTTAGACTAATAGCCAGGGAAGAACTATGATTGTTATATGTCTAAAAATCCCAAATGGCAAAATATAATTAAAGCTAGAACTGTTGAACAAATAAACCTGTTAAATACATAATATTACGAGGCAAAATAGCTATGTGTTTATCACTTTGCCACTATAATTACATTCACTGGAACTCTTCATGAATATATTAATATCTTGCTAGCATTATAGAGTCTAAAACATAAATTGAAGAGCATTGAGTACAGTTTCAACCAGAAAAAGCATGGTAAAAATTCTTCTTATTAAAAAACAAAAATAAAAAAGATCTTTGCATTTAATGTTACCACTAATTGCTTTACTGAGAAATAAAAGATTCTTTCGATGACATGCTACTCAAATTAATAATCATTTTGTACTTCCATGTGGCTATCTGGTTAGAAAAGTCATAAAGGCTCTAGTCCAGGTCTCTTTGTGCAAGAAAGCACAAAAATTGTTCAGTTTAACATGAAAAGGAAAGACCAGGAAATGAGCCTCGGTTGCTATTTCCATGTAAATAGAAGACAAATATTTTAAAGTAATTTTAACTAATTTCCAAAGATTATGGATAAATTATAATTGGATAGATGTGGGTTAGAGTGGGTGTGTTAGTTATTAGGAGCTAGGAGAGGTCAGGAAATTAATTCCCTCGGGGTGAAACTCTGTATCCAAAAATAAGCAAGTAGAGACTTTGAAATTATTTCTGAAGGTTTGACAAAATCACTGCCAAAGGCTGCATGGGAAAAGGGGGGGAAAGATTACTTATAATGAATAGAAAAATAAGAAAGTAGAGGAAGAGGAAGGAAGGAAAGGAAAAAAGAAATCCAAGTCTCTATGAATACAAAGTACATAATGAATCTGTATTACCTGTGTTAATAAAATACTGCCAATACCACCAAGTCCTTAAACACTGAGATGGGAAAATTTTATTAAAAATCACAAGTCTTTAATGAACATAGATGCCCAAATTCTCAACAAAATTCTAGCAACTCAGATCCAGCATTACATCAGAAAGATCATATACCATGACGAAGTAGGATTTTTCCTGGGGATGTAAAGATGTTATAATATCTGCAAATCAATAAGCATGATACATCACACAAACAAAATGTGAGATAAAAACCACATAGTCATATCAATTGATGCAGAAAAAGCACTTGACAAAATCCAACACCCTTTCTTGATAAAAACTCACAGCAAAATGGGACTAGAGGGATCATACCTCAACATAATAAAAGCCTTATATGACAAACATACAAGCAACATCATACTCAATGGGCAAAAAATTAAAACTATTTTATCTAAGAATAGGAGGAGACAGGGATGCCCACTCTCACCACTCCTGTTCAAGATAGTCCTGGAAGTGCTAGTCATAGCAATTAGACAACAAGAAGAAATAAAAGGTATCCAAATTGGAAAAAAAGACATAAAAATGTCATTATCCACAGATGACATAATACTATACATAGAAAAGCATAAAGACTCCATCAAAAAATTATTAAACTTAATAAATGAATTCGGCAAACTAGCAGGATACAAATTAACTCCAAGAAATCTATGGCGTTTTATATACCAATAGTGAACTTACAGAAAGAGAGATTAAAAAAGCAACCCCATTTACCATCACACCAAAAAAATTAAGATACCTAAGAATAAACTTAACTGAGGTAAAAGACCTATACTTAGAAAACTACAGGACATTGAAAAAGGAGATAGAGGAAGACGTAAATAGATGGAAGAACATACTGTGTTCATGGATTGGTAGAATCAACATCATTAAAATATCTATTCTACCCAAAGCAATCTATAGATTCAATACTCTCCCCATTAAAATGCCAAAGGCATATTTCACAGACCTAGAACAAATTCTCCAAAAATTCATCTGAAATTAAAAAAAAAAAAAAAGAAGAAGAACCCGAATAGCTACAGGAATTCTGAGAAAGAACAAAGTAAGACGGATCTCAATACCAGGTATCAGGCTGTATTTTTAAGCCACTGTTCTCAAAACTGCCTGGTACTGGAACAAGAACAGACATATAGACCAATGGTACAGAGCAGAGAACCTAGAAATTAACTGAAACCATTATGTCAATTAATATTTGACAAAGGAAGCAAGACCATACAATGGAGTCAAGACAGTCTTCTGAATAAATGGTGTTGAAAAAATTGGACAGATACATGCAAAAAAAAAAAAATGAAACCAGATCGCCAACGTACACCATATACAAAAATAAACTCAAAATGGATAAAGGACTTAAACATAAGACAGGAAACCATAGAAATATTAGAGGAATCCACAGGCAACAAAATCTCAGACATGCTGAAGCAATATCTTCACCAATACAGCTCCTAGGGCAATGGAAACTAAAGAGAAAATAAACAAATGGGACTACATCAAAATAAAAAGCTTCTGCCAAAACCAGTTTGGCTCAGCGGTGGAGTGTCGGTCTGCTGAAGGGTCCCAGGTTCGATTCCGGTCAAGGGCATGTACATTGGTTGCGGGCACATCCCCAGTGGGGGGTGTACAGGAGGCGGCTGGTCAATGTTTCTCTCTCATTGACATTTCTAGCTCTCTATCTATCTCCCTTCCTCTCTGTAAAATATCAATGAAATATATTTAAAAAAAATTTTTTTTAAATAAAAAGCTTCTGCACAGCAAAAGAAACTGAATGGGAGAACATATTTGCCAATGTTATCATCGATAAGGGTTTACTCTCCAATATTTACAAGGAGCTCATACAACTTAACAAAATAAAGATAAACAACCCAATAAAAAAATGGGCAATGGACTTAAATACATATTTTCTCAAAGAGGACATAAGGAAGGCCAAGAGACATATGAAAATATGCTCAGTCACTGATATTCAAGAGATGCAAATCAAAACGACAATGAGGCACCATCTCACACCTGTCAGAATGGCTTTCCTCAACAAATCAACAAGTGACGAGGGCTGGTCAGGATGCGGAGTAAAAGGAACCCTCGTGTACTGCTGATGGGAATGCAGACTAGTACAGCCACTGTGGAGAACAGTTTGAAGTTACCTCAAAAACAAACAAACAAACAAACAACCTAAAAATGGAACTCCCATTTGACACAGTGATCCCATTTCTAGGAATATATCCCAAGAAAACAGAAACTTCAATCAGAAAGGATATATGCACCCCTATGTTCATAGCAGCACAATTTACAATAGCTAAGATTTGGAAACATCCTAAATGCCCATAAGCAGATGAGTGGATTGAAAAACAGTGGTACATCTATGCAATGGAATACTAAGCTGTGGTTAAAAAAAAAAAAAAAAAGAAGAAGAAGAAGAAGGAATTCTTACCATTTGCAACAGCATGGATGGAACTGGAGAGCATTATGCTAAGTGAAATCATTTAGTCAGAGAAAGATAAATATCACATGATCTCACTCATTTGTGGAATATAATGAACAGCATAAATAGATGAACAAAATCAGATCCAGAGACAGAGAAGCATTGATCAGACTGTCAAACCTCAGAGGGAAGGTAGGGGGGTGTTGGGAATAAGGAGGAGAGATCAACCGACCAAAGGACTTGTATGCATGTATATAAGCCTAACCAATGGACATAGACACCAGGGGGATGAGGGCATGAGTGTGTGTGTGTGTGGGGGGGGGGTGCAAAGGGGCCATAAGGATACATATGCTATACCTTATTCAATAAAGAAAAGAAAAAAATTAAAAATCACAAGTCTTTAAAAACAAACTCCCCCTGGAAACTCCCCCTGGAAACTTATTGATCTTAAATATTTACATTACTCCAGATATAAGTTGATAATCAGACATTAAGTTTTACCCTCGGAGTAGAAATGTGGGGACCTAGGAACAGAAAGTGCAGAGCCGACCAGCTTCGGTGCTTCATTGTGGTCACCATGGGTCAGATCTAAGCCATGACCAGAATCACTTCTCTGGATGGACATTTTTCACCACAATGGCTACATTTTACCCTGAAATTATGCAAGGGAATTAGATATTTATAAAGTAAAAATTAAAGTGTTTCCTTAGGACCTCATGAATCATTACACATTTTGTTTCAACGTTTCTACACTACCTTTCAAACGAATGCCATGTAATGACAACTTAAGTCAGCCACCACACCGTTTTTGTTCACGATGTAATGACTGCAATGGCCTAACCAGTCCACTTTCACAGCCATTGTGCTTAGGGTTTTAGATGGTGACGTTCTATTTCCTCACTTTTGGATTGTAGACAAATCATTCCTTCAAGTCATGCTGCTGAACAGCTACCAACTTTTTAGCAACACAAAACTACTCCTATTTCAGGATGGATTAGAACTTAAATCATTTTTAAGGACATCACCACCCAACCAGTTAATTTATATATATATGGGGATGGGAGATTGCAAATCTGGATGATCTCAAAATGAAAATTATTTATAGCAAGTGGTCCCTACACCCCACATGTCTGCAGACATCCATGACACAGATTTGATCTCTCTTTAAATAACAACCGGAAATGGTTCACTGTTTGCTCAAACCTTGGATAAAGACCAAGATTTTTCATATGTCTTGGAAGGGCCCAGACACCCATTCTAGCTTCATGCCCTGCTTTCTCTCCCTCCCCACCCACATCCTGCTGCTACAATGCTGAGATGACTGAAATCCCAAACACCGATTTCTACTTTACCCCTGATTATTTGTACATCTTGTTGTATTTTAATGAAGATGCACTTCCTCATTTCCTCCACTTGCCATAGCCTACATTTTACCCCTTTAACCCTCAATTGAAATATCACCTCATCCAGGAAATCTTTCTTGATGACGAAAGACCATATGGTTGCCCTTGTCTTGGTTTTCAAAGGGTAATTGCTGGTTTGATTTCTCTCTCTCTCTCTTATGGGCTTTTATGCTATTTAAAGTTAGAAACCTGTGTTATTAATTTTCAAAACCCCAAGACTCATCATAGTGACTGATACATACTTTGACTTCACTAATTCGAACAAGTTGAATAAATAGCTGAATCAACAAAAGCAAAAAACAGAGAAGAGAAAGGAGGGACAAATGGAAAACAGTGACTGTCTGTGACTATGAAACCATTCTGTACTTCTCCTGGTTTGCTCAGATACAGTGTCCCTAAAAATTTTTTCCCAACTCTCTGCATACATTATCTACATGGTACATAGGAGATCTCCTTTAACTTGGTATGTGAAACCTTCCTTTTAAAGAAATTATAGAGATTTGCCTAAAGGTAAGCAGGTATTTTATGACCAGGCAGGAACTAGGCTTTCTCACACTTCATTTCCTCCCAGTACATCGCCATGTGCTGTATGTTCAGAAATGACACATTGGGAGGGAGAAGCAGGGGATGGGGAAGTGTCTCCCCAGAACAATTTTGGGGCACAAAACCTTTCATTTCATACATGTATAGAGGATACATCTCATTCTGGCTTAAATAAACATAACCTCAGTAAGACTAGACAATCCTGTTAAATTAGTTAGGGTGCCAATTTTCAGGGAAGAGAGGGCAGAGCTATATATACATCCCCTCTTTGAGGTAGCCAGGATTCCATGGGGCAGTATCACTAGAGCAGTACTGAGTGAGAGCATCACTGAACTTGGGGAATCCCCCGTGGAATGTGAGGGTGCGAGAACTGGCCATCAGAAGAGGTTTACCTTTATCAGCAAATAATGAGTTCACGCATGGAACAAAAATCCTGTCCAGGTCACTTGGCTGCTGTCACAGAGAGGGCCTATCAACTCAGGCTGTGGTTGAAAAGATGGGGTTGGAAGTCTTTCCAAGGCATTGGCAGTTACGAACAAGCCATAGTCACAGAGACCCGGGTGGAAAGGCCTGCGAGGTTACCTGGTGCAGAGAGCCTCAAGGACTGTCAGTTATCCTTTAAATGTAGACCAAAACTCCCAGCTCCCTTCGACATGACACTGCGTTCTTCTCCGCAGGAACACACGGGAACAGAAATTCTCTTCTTGATTTGGAAAAAATATTTTTTCTCTCTTGTTTAATGAGAGAAAAATGTTTCCCACTCATTTTGAGGAAATCAGAAATGGCATAGGGTTCCAATTGACCCTGAGGGAACAGTATTAAGTGATCCCAGATTTGACCTTGGAGCTGCCCTAAATCAGTAACCAATTGCTATGGCATTGGCCATTCTATTTTATCTCCTTGGGTCTCCCAATCCCATCCTTCAACCCAAATGTGGCATTCTACAATTTTGCAGTATTGGCACATTGGTATAGACAAGCCCTGAGGTATTTATTTTAAAATCATCACAAAGGCGATGGTGAGAAGCCTCCTTGGGTCAAGGACAAATACCAGGAGACCCCTGATCAGGAAAATAAAAAAGAAAGAAGAAACGAGAATTTTTCTGCTGTTGCTATGTTCAGGTGAATAAACATTTTATCACCTGTATAGCTACGTTGTAATTTGATTAGCATCAATTCCAGCCCAAGGGTGGTGTGGTTGTTATATGCAATATCAACACTGCTTTTGTATCTTTAAGAACACAGATTTAGCATGCTTCAGAAAATGAATTATAAATATTGAAATCATATTATCCCTTAATCTTTTTTCTAATTGAAATTCATTAAATTAGGACCAGGTTTTTCCTCCTTCAACAGAGCTACAATACCCAAGAAGTCAAAATGATTCCTTACTTACTCATTTCCAAGGTCCTAATGTTAAATACTGCAGGTGTACAGTGCCCTGGTAAAATGCTGTCAGCTATTCAGATACCATATGCTAGATAAATCTTGCAAATAAATGAATAAATAATATATTAATGCCTTGGGTCTTTTCTCACCAGATTTATACAGCACAAAAGTGATGTGGAAGACTGACAGTCACTGTAATATATGTAAATACCTAAATTGGACAATTCACACACGAAAATACATTGCAGCTTGGTGCTTATTATTATAAATTTATGTTTTATGCATTTCCATTCTATGAGTTAATATATTTCTTGGTTTCCAGGTTCTCATATCTCCTATGATACCTTATCTTTAAAGTATTGCACAAAATATCAAGAAAGCATTAATATAGAGTTTAAATACTGTGTTTGTTTATACTCTCACCCAAAGCAGAGTTCCTCCTTACAATGAGGTGTTTCCTAATAGCATAATAAAGGTTTTTCGTGTTGGCTTTGTCAAGCTTTCTCTGAGACTGACTTCTCCCAAGTGCATGCTGGTCTGTATCCATCCACACTGTGGACACCACTATGAGCTGGGGATGATAGACTCTGGTTGGATATCAATGACCTGAGCTGCTGGAAATTGTTCTAAGCTTGCAAAAGAGACTTGTTGTTGATTTCTTTGGTTGGCACACTCTATTTTCTCACGTAATGTGGAGAAATTATAGATGAGCACCTTTGTTTAGGTCTATAGTAGGTGATTTCCCAGCCACTTTGATGAATTCTGTTTGAAAAGAGTCCTGGAAATAATTTCTTTCTATATTTATAAAGAGCTTTGTCTTTTCAGTTCTATTGTTATCATTATTCAATGCAACTTTAGAATTAAAATGTGTGCTTTTACTCCTCATTTTCCAAATACAAAAACTGCCATCTCGGTTACTGAACCAATTTCTCCTTTATGCAGGCAATCAACCAGTCGGGTTTACAAACCTGTAGCAAGCCTTTGACTAATGAAAAACATGAACACTTCCCAGACACTTAAGTGGGAGGAGTTTGTGTGGTGGTCCCAACCTATTGGCTCCAATTTACTTGAATTTCTTTTTTAGCCTCCTTTTCTATGATAAGGGGTGAGTTGATTCAGTTCTTTCATCTTCTGTGGAAACCATAGAAATATCAGCAGCATCATTACTCCTTTTTCAAAGGCGGTATGTCATTCTCCAGGTTGAGACTGTGTCACTGCATACATTTAGGAAAAAAGGTAGTGCTGTTTTCTACTAAGAGTTAGGTTCTAAAGAGTGATTAGCTTAGCCCAGCTGGCATGGCTCAATGGTTGAACCAAGACTTGTGGACAAGGAGGTCATGGTTCGATTCCCTGTCAGGGCACTTGCCCGGGTTGCTGGCTTGATTCCCAGTGGAGGTGGGGGCGGGGGTGGGTTATGCGCTAGAGGCAGCAAATCTCTTTCATTGTTGATGTTTCTATCTCTCTCTCTCCTTCTCTGAAACCAACAAAAATATGTATATTTTTAAAAGAATAGTTAGCTTATATATTGAAAGATGTTTCTTTGGATAGTTTATCAATTTTCATTTTGCTTCTTGACTCTGTATCTGTGGATCACCTGGTTTCCTCTTCTCTTTCTTTATCCTGTTTCCTCTCTACACATTCCTGACCACATCTCTGTTCCACATATCTTTAGCAGACTCGGGGAGTTAGGCAGTGAGTGGAGACTACAAAAGAGGTGTGTGTGTGTGTGTGTGTGTGTGTGTGTGTGTGTGTGTTTAGTACAGAAATATCATTTACATTTATTTTATGGGGGCCACTCCTGTTTACTAGCTTGTACAATCACAAGTAAAAGCAGAACTGCTGCGTGGAATGAGGAGTTGTATGAAGAATAAATGTTGAAGCAATGAACATGGGAGGAATTGAATAGAAAAACGTTACAATAATGAAATGTGTAAGCAATTCCACAGGTGAAGAATAGTGAAGCAAAAATGGGGGGTTTTGCTTTGGTTTCATATTTAATTGAATCAAAATAACATATAGAATATATTCCCTGCCTGAGGCTCTCAATTTTGATTTGGATGAGAATAAGGTAGAGAGTGAGAGATTGGGAGAGAGGGAGGGGATACAGGATCCAAAAGGTGGGTCCTTAGAGGCAGTTGGTAGAAGGGGCTCATTTGGAGTGTGTCACTAGGGTGTCCTGCACTACTCAGGCAGGGTTTTGAAATTCTTATCATGCAGCTAATAAATCTGTCGTTTTCCCCTTTATCCTCATACTTTGTTTTCTGCTTTCCTTATAGCTTGTTGAGTGTATATTGGGTGTTGATTAATTATGTTTATGTACAAGGCTGTGAAGGCCTGTCAGAATTGCATTTAGGTTGCTTGTCATGGGCTCATCAACACCTGGCAGGTTTGTTCTATCCTCTGGTGTGATCCAGGCAAATCTTTGATGCAGAGAGGCAGGTTCAATGTCAATATCCAGGAGCAAAGGTAAACCCACGGGTGTCATAGTGATGTGATTTGCAGGAAGCAGGGCAGGGGAAAGGAGAATGCCAATTAAGTGCAATACAAGTGTGCCATGTGTATGTATTCCGAGTGTAGGGTGTAATTCCCAGGGCCTTTAGATTGTGAATAATTGACACCCGTGTAAGGCGGATCACTATAATTGTCCCTATCTCACTGAGAAGGAAATTGTCACGCACTCAGGCAAAGCTCATTTATGCTCTGTGTTTCTTTGCTGTACCCAGGTACTTCCCAGGGGTGCTGTGAGGACCAATTACTAATTATTAAGAAGAGCTCTTATGCTCTGATGATATTCTTTGGAATGTAGATCTCTATGAAACAATGGTGATATCTTCATGTTTTTTATATATAACAGTTGGCATAAGACCAGGCACCTTTGGTCACCTAGTCAATGCTTTCTGAACTAAATAGAAAAAGGGAAGAGATGATTATAAAGAGAAGAGTGCAGGAAAGAGGATGCTCTACCCAGGCCTTATTCAGAGCTCAGACTACACTAATAGAAAAACTAGTTTCATGTGACCCTCCCATTGAAATGACAAAAAATGTGGAAGGTTAGAAAATTTTAGAATTTTAAGTGTCCTTATAGCTCCTGGGTACTAAACAAAGGGTAATAAAGATTTGTTACAATAACCATATAAAAAAAGGAACTAGAACTACTTATATTGGACTACCTAATAAAAACAATGCAAATGACTCAAAGGAAGTTTAATGACTAGGGGAATTCAGTGTCCTTGGGATGCTCAGAGTATTAGGGAAGAAGTATAAGAGAAAGGTTCTGAGTAAAGCTCCACAAAAAGTGACAATGGGCTGGGACATCCCCCGGTTCTGTTATGTCAGCTGGGAGCTTGGTATTGACTGAGGAGCATGTTTTAATGTAAGCCTGCTGGCTGGACTAAGCCATGTGACCTAAGGGAGCAACTTAATCTTTCTAAGTCTGCTTTTTCATTGGTAAATTGGATAAATCATAGCATATACCCAATGAAGATTTGGGAAGCAGTAAGTGAGATGATACCTAAACAAATGAGGAAAGTGATTAACGTAATTCATTATCAATAAAACCATTGGTTTATTGCTGCTGCAGATGTTACTTAGCTCCTGGCATGATGTGGGTGCTCAATAAGTATTTATTGAATGAATGAAAAGTTAATTTTTCAGTAGGTTATTTCTCTGCTTTGGTGTGATAGTGTTCGAGAGAGAACAACGGAAATCGGAGTTTTAGATACGCTCTACTATCATACGTTTTAGACAAAAACAAAGCCCGGCCTGTGTGCTCTGTGTTCAAGTATCAATCCAAAAAGCAGGAAATCAAGGTTCAATTCCCAGTCAGGGCACATGCCCAGGTTGTAGGCTCAATCCCCAACAGGGGGTGTGCAGGAGGAAGCCGATCAGTGATTCTCTGTCAACATTGATGTTTCTGATTCTGTCTCATCATTGATGACTTTATCTCTCTGACTCCCTTCCTCTCTCTAAAAACAATAATGGAGATTTCTTTAAATATGTATACGGCTTTGGGTAATATGGCCATTTTAACTATGTTGATTCTTCTAAGACATGAACACAGAATATATTTCCACTTCGTTGAACCCTTTTCAAAGTTTTTATTTTTTAAATAAATATGTATTGCTCAGATTATTACAATTGTTTCTCCCCCCCCCCATAGCTCCCTTCCACCCGGTTCTCCCCCTACCCTGTCCTTACCTCACCCCCCACCATTGTCCTCATCCACAGGTGAATGATTTTAATCCAGTCTCTTTCTACACCCCCCAGAACCCTTTCCCCCTGATAATTATCAATCCACTCCCTTTCTTTGCCCCTGATTCTATTATATTCACCAGTTTATTCTGTTCCTCGGATTTTTTATTCACTTGATCTTCTTCCTCTTCTTAAAAAATACCTTTCAGCATTTCATATAATATTGGTTTGGTGGTGATGAACTACTTTAACTTTTTCTTATCTGTGAAGCTCTTTATCTGCCCTTCAATTCTGAATGATAACTTTGCTGGATACAGTAATCTTGGTTGTAGGTTCTCTCTATTCATCATTTTGAATATTTCTTGCCACTCCCTTCTGGCCTGCATAGTTTCTGTTGAGAAATCAGCTGATAGTCATATGGGTGCTCCCTTGTAGGTAACCAACTGCTTTTCTCTTGCTGCTTGTAAGATCCTCTTTTTGTCTTTTGCCCTTGGCATTTTAATTATGATGTGTCTTGGTGTGCTCCTCTTTGGATTCCTCTTGTTTGGGGTTCTGTATGCTTCCTGTACTTGTAAGTCTATTTCTTTCACCAGGTGGGGCAAGTTTCCTACATTATTTCTTCAAATATGTTTTCAGTATCTTGCACTCTCTCTTCTTCTGGCACCCCCATAATTCTGATGTTGGTACTCTTGAAGTTGTCCCAGAGGTTTCTTACACTATCTTCAACTTTCTGGATTCTCTTTTCTTCTTGCTTCTCCAGAGGAGTGTCTTTTGGCTCTTTGTATTACAACTCTTTGACCTGATTCTTATGTTCCTCCATTCTACTATTGGATCTCTGCATAATATTTTCCAATTTAGTCAGTTTATGTTAAATTTTTAGTTTGGTCTCATGAAATTTATCAGCCTTTTCTAGGAAATTCTTGCATAACCTTATAACTGTTGTTTTGAACTCTATATACTCCATCTCTTTCATTTGAATTCTATTTCCTTGTCTCAGCATTTTTGCTGCTTCCCAGAGTTAGTAGGATCACTTTGTGTGTTTGGTGTCCTATATGGCCCAGTGGGTCAGCCTCCTCAGTTACCTGAGGTAGACGCTCTTGATGCTTCCTTTTGTGGACTGTGTGTACAGCCTTGTTGTAGCTAAATCTTTATTGTTGTTGGTATCTCTGGGAGGAATTGACCTTCAGGACAATTGGATGTGGATATCAGCTGTGTCTACTCTGAGATACCTTCTATATTGGAGACAGTCTTATAGGATCAGACTTGCAAAATTGCAGAAGCCTTTGTGCTCAGCTTGGATGGGGTGGAGTCTCAGGGTTGAGCTGATAGTCTTGGCTTCCCATCAGTCCTGCCCTTGTACGCTCGCCTGAGTTTCCCCCTGACCATCCCAGATTCCAGATTTCTTGTGCAAGAGTGTGGGTGCCCAAGAGGCTCACCTAGAATTGGGTTGGGTTTCTGTAGTCTGAAGCTTCTACTTCTTCTGCTATGGAGAGGCCACGGCAACCTCCACAGTCAGACCTCTTCGCGTACTCACTTGCATGCAACTAGATCCTGCCTGCTGCAGCTCCTGGCTCCCTGGTCTCCCAGTCTCTGAGTCTCTGGGTGCCTTTCTGTATAGTTCAGATTCCACCCGTATTAGCCTGGGTCCATGGGGTTTTAGGGTTTCAATACAGTCGGAAAGGGTTCAGTGCAGTCGGGAATTCCTTTTTCCTCCCACCAACCAAGCAATTGGCTGCACTTCCTCTCTGCATGTAAGCGTCTTCCTACCTCAGTGCTTTGCGGCTCCCAATCCGATCCATGAGCCTCTCTCCTTCTTTCTAGTTGTAGATTTCTCACTCCACCAGCTTTCCTGTGTTTTTGGATGAAGTCCATTCTGATTTCAGTTGTTGTTTTTGAAATTGTTGTGCAAGGTGGCAGCTTAGGTGCTTACCTAGGCCACCATCTTGGTTTTGATATCCCTTTTCAGTTTTTAAATAATGCTCTGTAGTTTTCAGTATTTAGGTCCTTCACATCCTTTGTTAAGTTTATATCTAGGTATTTTATTATTTTTGTTGCGATTACAAAAGGGAATATGTGAGGATTTTAAAATTAATTTTCCCGAAGTTACATTGTTAGTATATAGGAGAGTAATAGATTTTTGTACATTGTTTCTTGTGGGTTTTTTTGTTTTTGTTTTTGTGGGTTTTTTTAATCCAGCAAAGTTACTACATTTTTCCATTGTTTCTAATAGTTTTTAGTGGAGTCTTTAGGGTTTTCTATATAATGTTATCGGCAAAAAGTACCACTTTTACTTCTTCATTCCCCATTTAAATGACTTTTATCCTTTCTCCTAACTGATTTCTCTGGCTAGGACTTCCAGTGCTATGTTGAATAAAAGTGGTAAGAGTGGGCAACTTTGTCTTATTTCTGATTTTAGAGAAAAAGCTTTTAGCTTTTCAATATCATTGAATATGACATTGGGTGAGCATTTGTCAAATGTTGCCTTTATTATGTTGAAGTACTTTCCTACTATACCAATTTTATTGAGTGTTTTAATCATTAATGACTGCTGTATCTTGTCAAATGCTTTTTCTGCATCTACTGATAGTATCCTATGATTTTTATCCTTTGTTTTGTTAACATGGTGTATTACATTGTTCAATTTGCTTATGTTCAACCATCCTTATGCCCCTAGAATAAACCCTACTTCATCGTGATGTATTATTGTTAAAGACTTTTGTATTCAATTTGCTAGTATTTTGTTTAAAATTTTTGCCTTAATATTCATCAGAAGTGTTGGTTTGTACTTTTCTTTTCTTTTCTTTTTTTCCTTGCCAGGTTTTGATATCAGGGTTATGCTGGTCTCATAAAATGTGTTAGAAGGTGTTGGCTCTTCTTCAACTTTTCTGAAAAGTTTGAGAAAGATATCAAATCTTCTTTGAATGTTTGATAGAATTCACTTGTCCTGGACTTTTATTTTTGCAGAGTGTTTTTTATGTTTGTTTCTATTTCAATGTAAATAGAATGTTTACCATTCTGTTTAGATTTTCCACTTCTTTAGGATTCAATCTAGGAAGCTTCATATGTCTAAGAGCATATCTATTTTCTCCAGGTTATTAAAATTGTTGGCATATAGTCTTTTATAGTTTTCTAGTATGGTCCTTTATATATCTGTGATGTCTGTGGTAATTTCTCTTTTATTTCTAATTTTGTTTATATAAGTCATTTATCTTTTTTCCTTAGTATGTCCAGACAGAGGTGTGTCAATTTTATTAATATTTCAAAGCACTTTGTTGAATTACTTTTTTGTAAAGTCTTTTTATCCCCTAGTTGCCCTTTTTCTAATGTTTCCTCCACAATACCGTGAATGTGGCCACCAGACTCTCCAGCATAAATCCTATTGATGTTTCCCCATCAGCATCATATAAAAGGCCCTTTTGGGTAAAGTAGATATGAAACAGCCTTTCATTGTGATCAGATCACTGTCTCTCTCCAGTTTTCCCTCACTCTATTGTCTCACTAACTCTCTCTGTCTAATAATAGCCATTTATTGAAGATGATCCAAAAACAAATTCTTTCAATACTTATCACTCTAATTTCATAGATGGAAAACATTGCAGCAGAGAGGTTAAATAATTTGCCCTGCTCAGGAAGTGACAGAGCTGGTGCTTGAGCTGAGATGGTCTGACAGTGAAGTCTAGCCTCGTAGCCATTGTGCTCAATTTCACTTCTACAGTAATGAAGTCATTTCTATTCTCTGAATGCATCGAGATTTCTCATGCTCTTGTATCTTAACAAATATTGTTTCCTATGTTGGGAACTTCTATCAGTCTTTCAGCACCTTATTCACCAGATAAATTATTTGACGTCCTTTAAGATATCCAAAGATATCTTACTATCAGGCCTTACTAGGAATGTGTAGCAGTTTTTCTTTGCGCTTTCTTAACATTTAACACAATGTAAAAATTATGTCTTCATTGGAAGAATATACTTTTATATCTCAGTTTCCAGCATTAAGCAGAGATCTTGACACACAGTTGATTCCTTGTATTGATTGGATGTGGGGCTGCTGAAGGGTAGAGGAGACAACACTTCTAAATGGAAAACTTTGGCTAGAAGGTTGCTGATTGTATTGACATTGTCTGACCTTTTGAGATTTCCAATTCTACTTTGAGAAACACTGGGATAGACAAAATGAAATCCATCCTAACCAATTTCTTATTGTTAAGTTTTTCATTCATGGAACCATTTTGACAGAGTCATGGAATTTCAGGACAATGGTGGAGTTGAGACAGTTTAATCACCAAAGCTCTAATTATTTAAAGGAATAAACTAGGGCTACACAGATTTAGTAACTTATTCATAAGGTCACTGCAAGTTAATATTATAGCCTATACTTGAATCTGAATCTATTGCTTTCCAATCCATAGCTCCTGGCTCTTTCTTAGAGGCACATATATACCAAGGTGATTTTATTTTACACACACACACACACACACACACACATTGTTAATTAATTGATTCAACAAATGCATGAGTTTCCTTACCTATAGCTTAGATTTATTTGTGGTAATAATTAAGAATAATAGAAATTCAGTGACTTATACAGAACATCTTATTTGCTTCAAACTTTACAAAGAAATGCACTACTTTATTTTCCTTCAAGACTAGGAAAATCTATCCAGTCATATGTTTTTAAACCAGTCAGTGCAAAGAAATCAAGTTTATACAGTTTGCTGACTTACTTTCCCCAGTTTTCATTCCACCTATAACTATCACCATAATAACAGCTAACATTTTATAATTATCTTTTACCATACTTTTGCATGATTTACATGCATCACCTTATTCAATCCATACAAAAAAAAACCCTAGGAGGTAGGTCACCATTAGTTTCCCATCTTACAATTAAAGATACTGAACCTTATGAGATTTAATAAATTCCACAGGGTCACAGAATGTCCCAAGGGCATAAACTGCAGTTGTATTTAAAGTAAACCTGACACCAAAGCTTAGGCTCTTAACCACTAATCTAGCCCATGTGTCTTTAACATTGTGCTTCTTTTCTGTTGAGAAAGATGCAATCACAGATCTGAAGACCTAGAAATTATATTAGATTCTGTTTGGTTACTATAAGTCATTTGACAGAAATACAAAGTAAGATTTTTGGAAATAAATGAATCAACCTCTCCTGGAATTAATGTTCTTAATTTTTTTCTTTTTCCTTTTCAACATCACACAATAAAGTCCTTCTTATAATGTACATAATAAATATGTATGACTGATTCATGAATCCTACCACCAATATATACTGCTATATAAACACATGCATATGCATGTATGTATATCAGTATCTTATCTATGTGTTTCCAATAATAAAGACCCTTGGAATAACAACCAGCCTGTCAAAATATAATAAAAGAACTACATTCTGGAGGGAATTACATTATCATTACCATTGACATGGGTAGAATAATTGAGTATCCCTTAACTACTGCCTGTCATGGCCTACTCTTGTCTTAGCACCCATTTTAAACAACACTCAGCCAGCTGCCTGTGGATTTAGCCAACATTGATGTTAATGTAAAATTCTGAGAGCCCAGATGGTTATTTCTAGACCTTTAATCAAAAGTAGTAACTTTGTGTGGGTCTAAGGCATAGCTACCCTACACATAAGCCAGTGGCTTCCTGTTTTCTTCAGAGATCTGCCTCTGTGCAAACTGAGCTTATAGATTGTGGTGATCTCATTAATTCCCACTGGAGAGAGAAAGAAGGAAACAGAAAAAACTAGGCAGCAATCGTCAAAAACCTGTGAAAATCTTCATAATACTTTGGCCTCTGTAACATAGACTGTATTCTTCTTTCCTCGCTGCTATTATTGTATATAGAGTGTTCTCTGCACTTGTGAACATCCTTGAGCACATGCTTTCCACACCTTTATATATCCTATATGTCACCATCACGGTGCTCTTGCACATAAAAAAGAAAATAAGGACTTGGTGCAGTAAAGCAGCCACAGACCAAATGGTCAGACCAACCAAGCTTCAAGTGCTCCTGGCGAGAAAGATGGAAGAGGTTATGACTTTGGAGTTTGGTTAGGTCTTTGCCTACCCCCAGAAGAGGGAATTGCTAGTATGCTGTGGAAAATCAGATCCCTAGGACAATGCTTTTGAACAATACCGTTTTCATCAAAGCAACTGTCAGTCACAATTCTGAATCCCTTTTATTAGGATTAAAACTGCAGAGTCTGTGAAGATCATGGGAACCATGTTTGCCTTGGCATACTTTGGGGTTCAGGGGAGTCACCGCTGATTATGCTCCAGGAAAGAGAGAATTCCATTGCCTTCTACGACAGCCTCTCTTCCTATAAGTAACATTAATTGAGGCCTTCATCAGCCCTTCCTGGTTCAGTTTCAATACGCAAACAGAAATAAACAGTTTTGCTTGCTTTGTATATCCTAGTTCTTTCCTCAACCAGTTATCTTTTCTAATCTTTCTACTACCATAAGCAGAGAAATTTTTACAGGGTAGAATTGTTCGTTTCCACCTCAGCATTTTTTTTCTTACATTTGGAATAACTTGGCTCAGCAAATCTGACCTTGAAATGCAGCCCCTCCATCCTACCAAGAAATCAGCAGGAGTGCACAGTGGAGGACGTGCAGTTTCCATTTCTTTGCAAATCCATATTTTCATGGTGAAGGCTGTGCTGGCTCCAAAGGCAAAGGGACAACCTATCAACCAAAAAGAATGATAGATAAGGATTAGGTTTAATGCTGGAAAACATTTAGAAACTGAAAGAAAGACTGCATTCATGACAGAAATAAAAGGGGCCATTCTTTGGCAAAACATAAAACAGCATCTGTTGAAACAACTCGAGTTCTGAGCTGCTTTGCATGGCATCCTTTGTTGCCCGGGAATGGCAGCTTCTCCCAGGCCTTTGAGGACATAAAATGATGACAGATGAAGGCCCCATGCCAGGCAGCGAGGGGGGAAAAAAACCCTCACATTTTGATGTGCAACTACTTGATTCTCGGCCATCTAGAAATACAGAGAGGGGGCTGTCAAGTGCATTTAATGAACTGCTCTGGTAGCGCCGGGTGATTAATTTGCAGTTCTGCCCTCCTCTGTCACAGAGTGCAGAGCACATTACCAGAGCTTTCTGGCTTTGAGGAGAGGATCAACCCCATGTGTGTAATCTACTCCAGGTGCGCCAAAGTGGGCCCTCTGCCCTTTCTCTTTGGCTCTGCACTCCATTGACATTCTGGAGTGATACATTAGCTTTTTATTTTATTTTTTTTTCTGTATGAAATATCCATAGTAACATAGCCCAGAATACTCCCATTCCGTCCACACATTTATAACAACAACTCACCTCGGTCACTATTTTTTTCAACATACAATTTTTTTTTAGCCTAAAACAGGGAAGACGAAAGCACCATCTTGGTCACGCCTTAATCCAAAGAACGAACTAACGAAAGTCTCCTATCACTTGCAGGTTATTAGCAAAGCTTCAAACGCACACAACTTCTTATTGTTATTATTACAAACAGAGAGGAAGAACTCTCCAAAGGGTTAATGTCATTGTCATCGTTTGTGCAGTGCAGAGAAAGCAAACGGTAAAAACAGAAATGTTGCAATGTTTCACTAGAATTCACAAAACTCCTCAGATACATCTGATTAAAGAACTGGTAACATTTTATTCTTTTTACATATGAGGTAGCTAATAGATACCAGCCACGTCAAGGAGGAAAATGAGTTGTTTTTACTGCAAGCAGATTTTATGGCTTTTTCTTTTGATGTCTGAACCATGAAATATGCCAGAGGTTCTTTGTTGCTGTTTATAGTACCTACGCTCATAACGAATCGCCAATTTTTACTTCGTTTAGGCAACCCGAACAGTAAAACATTTATCTGCAGATTGGAAAAGCCCCTTAAACATGCTCTGCGTCTGCAAAGAGGCCAGGCCCACGGGTCTTCTTCAGCAAGCGCTGGTTCCAAGAGTCTCTCTTTTGTCTAAGGCTGTAGGATAGCTTTTCCATAGTACAGGTTGAGAGATACAGCACTTAATTTAAGACTGATTGTCAAAGCAGAACCTGGCTTCCCTTGCTTTGAAGATGGATGTGTAAAAACACAAAACAACAAGTCCCAAATGAAGTCGCTTATGCTAAGCCCCACGGCACCAAACCAAGAATCACAGTTCTGGCTCCCCCAGAAGTGGAACCTTAAATCAGCCCATCAGGAATCACCTTGTTAGTTTAGGTAGGTAATCTGCCTGCCAGATCCTTGCAGTTTCCGAAAGGAAAGCAATTTTGCAAGAACTAATCCACTTTTTGTCCAGTTCAACGTCCTCGCTTTGTTCCCTTCTGCCTGTAAAAGCCTTTCATTTAGTACAGCTTCTCAGAGCTCCTTTCTATCTGCTGGACTGGGCACTGGCTGACTCGCAGATCACTGAATAAAACCATTATGATCTTCAAAATGTGCTTTCTTGAATTTTTTTTTAACATGAATAACCTAAAATAAGGAGTATAGGGACTTAATCTTGAGATATTAGTGATGACGATTCTAATTTTCATTTCCTTTTAGCTCTTCGGACACAGTATAAGAGGTGAGGAGGTTTACTCCATAGGAAAATCTTTGTGGAGACTTGGTTGGTGGAAGGAGGTCATTTTGACCCAAAGGCAGCTGTTGGGTAACAAGTAGCAACAGCTGACTCATCAGAGCTGATAGGTATCGCGAGATCCAGTCCCAGTATGCAATGGAGTGGTGTTACCTAGTTATGCTTGAGAATTGTTGAATGTTGTAACAGGCAGTCCTCGGTAACATCGGACTTGAGGAATGTCGTTTTGTGGTTACATCGCCATCTCCCATTTACAGTATTTATTTTAAAAAAAAGAGTTCTGTCATTTTGACATATGTACATATGTGATTTATGTTTTTTATTATTTATTTACCACAGGTAAAGGTCAGGAATTGTTATCTTTCTTTTAATTCATTAATTAATTAATTTATTTATTTATTTATTTATTTACTGTTTCACTTTATTTCTGCTGTGTATGTGCTCCATGTGAGTGGCGTAGGTGCTTATGCAGATGGGTTCCAACTCTAATATAACCCTAAGACCTACTGTACTGAAATGGAAATTACTGGTAAGGAGAGGGCGATGTGGAGACAATGTTATTCCGGGGCAGGATTTGGAGAACAAAGCCACACGCTCTATTCAGACCCAAGTTGAGCCGCCTAAGTATGTGAGCAGAAATGTGGGCTCCTGCAGCCACACTCAGTTGCCACATGCTCTGTGCCCTGGACCACCAGGTCAGCCCTGCAGCTGTGACAGGGGGTAAGGAAGCATGATCTCCTACCTCAGTGAGGCATCTGCCTTCCCTTCTTCGGGGAGCATTCTCCATTCCTAAAGGGAAAAAGGAGAAATAAAACAGTGTCACTTACTTTCTTCCCCAGCTAAGAATACTTAGGCAAATTGGTTTTCCTACTCAAGAAGAAAGGAGATTTCTTTCCTATTTTACCCGGTAAAGCCTAATTTCACTTTGTATCAGGGACCACTTTTTCCCTAGTTACTCATTTAAAAGGCAGATCAATCAAAGTAAAATTTCTACTAGTTGGTTAAGGGTTTTCTTTTCTGCCTTCTTCCTGTAGCTTTATGTAAATATTCAGAACAATTTTTACTAATACGCACGGGAGGGATTCCAGCAGATGGTATCCGTAGACATGGTTTTCCAGGAACTTTCTTTTCTGTATGAGCATCCTACAGAATATGTTCAGTATTTAAAAATTCATGTGTTGGAAATGCTAGATTTTACTGCTCAGCTTTACTTATACTGAAACAAAAAGAGTGATGGATTTGGAAGATCAAGGGGTCCACCTGGGTCTGGAATAAGAATATGTCAGGAGCCTGCGCAGTGTGGCTCTGATGGTTGGACGTCATCCTGTGCACCAAAAAGTTGCTAGTTTCATTCTGGTCAGGTCACTGGCCCAGAGTGTGGGCTCGATCCCAGTAGGGAGCATGCAAGAGGCAGCCGATGGATGTTATGTTGTGTTTCTCTATTCTCCCTTCCTCTCTTTCTCAAAAAAAAAAAAATCAATGAATTATTCTATTAAAAAAGAAGAAAAAGAACTCTGAACAAGCCTCTGTAGGACTCATTAATTTAATAACAACATGGATGTCACCTATCTTTTCTTGTTTGGTCTACTCTAGGAGAAGGCCATTGAGTATTTCCCTTCACTATGTTCTATTCTTCATTAAAAAAAAATTACTAAAATATTCATAAAATAATAAAGAAAAGTAAAAAGATATATCTAACTATATACATTACAGAGCCAATCTGAGTGGCAAAAATAGAAACTCCAAAAACCTGATGAGGGTCTTAGCCTGGATTAAGCGGTATTAGTATTTACTGGATACTTTGTGCCATATACTGTATCTGTCTATTGTCAATTAGTATCCTTAAGAATGCTGTGTGATAGCTATTATTATTTTAAGTTTTAGATTAAGGTTCTGAGACTCAGAGAATGTAAGAAAATAACCTTAGCAGTTGCTAAGCGGCAGAGCGAGAATTCGAGCTCAAATGTCTAATTCCAGAACTCACCTTCCCCCCATCTACCATTCTGAGCTCCACCAGCTGAACTGCGTGAGCAAATGCTTTGTGTCACTGATTCAACAAAACTGTGTTTCTTTTATTTGAGGGTATTTCTCAAGAGTCCCATCAGATCTCTATATTCAGAAACCCAAAGAGAAAGCTAATCCCATATTTTATACTTATAGATATTGGAGTTCCAGAGGCAAGTTTTAGCGTTAACCCTGGGATCCAGATCTATCTTTATCCCCAACCCATTTCTCCCTCAGGATGAAGTCTCAGGTCAGTTTCATGTGCACAACATGCTTGCCTGACCTGGACGACTTGTCGGTAAAGGAAATGTGTTCACCAAAAAGCCAACTTTCCTCAGGCTTGGCCTGTGAGGGCAAGCGAGGGTCAGAGCAAGGCGGCAGTGGATTGTTTCATCAAGTTATTTTGTTAAAGTTACATGGAACGTCAAGAAATGTCAAAGAGCCTAGATGCATAGAAATGTATTTCCTAATCCTCTCAAACAATGGCATTAACCAAAGCTGAAAAGGCTTTGGTAGAAGAAAGAATCAATTGTCTAGCCTCGTCATGTCCTAACAGTTAATAGCACAAAGGGCATATTCACAGTGGGGAGATACTTTTTCTTTCTTTCAAAAGAGGAGACAACATATTGTAAGATATTTTACAGAAGTCCTTCCTCACCAAACTTTGTAAACAGTTCTGTTTTTTTTTTTTAACAAAGTCAAAGTTTTAATGCACAGGACGAATTCATCTTGTGTTTCAGGAATCCTGCTTGAATATTTGCACCGTGTCCTGCAACCTGAACAGGGACCATGCTCCTTCATCATCCCTGTGTGCTGAATGACTGACACCACGGGCTCACCTTTCAATCTGTGGAACAATGACTTCTATTCAAATCTAAAATCTAAGTATCTCTTCGCCACAATAGCTGCGTCTGACAGAGAACTTTTCTCTAGGGCTTATGTTCCAAAGATGTTTTCCCCAGACACCATCACTCTCTGCGTTCCAAGTCACATCCAAAAAGCTGTTACAATGGAAACTTCTGGCTCCTGCTCTTCATGGACCTACCCTTTCTTCATACCTCTTCCACTTTTCCACCAGTGAACTCTGAAACGAGTTCAGATTCATAAGTGTGTAAAAGGCAACTTAATGCTCCCTGTATGATGCCATCATTTTATTTGGAGAAAACAAAATATTTGAAAGTGAGATCTTCAAATCTTAGCTGACAACAATTTATTTACCATAAGCAATGAGGAAAAATTTTAAATATTAGAACAAATGATAGCAAAGAATGAAAATATTTTTAACATATTTTATTGATTTTTTACAGAGAGGAAGAGAGAGGGATAGAGAGTTAGAAACATCTATGAGAGAGAAACATCGATCCTGCACACCCCCCATTGGGGATGTGCCTGCAACCATGGTACATGCCCTTGACCGGAATCGAACCTGGGACCTTTCAGTCCAGAGGCCAACGTTCTATCCACTGAGCCAAACTGGTTTTGGCAAGAATGGAAATTTTTAGACAGAAACTTTCTGTATTAAAAAATTTACCACCTTTCTTAATAGGAAATAATGCAATTTCAACAACAGACCATCAGGTATTTTTGTTGTTGTTGTGGTCCACTTTATGGACTTTTGGGATTTTGGTGGCCATTGATTGGACCAGAAAGCAATTATATTTAGATTTTTTTTATTTGATTAGTAAAATTATTTTTAAAATATTATATGTAAGCACTTAACTGAAATGTTTCAAAATGATTATTTTGTAATGGAGTATTAAGGTAGGCAAAGTGTGTATTTGTCTCACTTTAACTGGTCTCATTTAGCTCAGAGACCCTAGATACAAACTACTTTGTATACCAGCTTCACAGATGATACCCTGTCAGAAGTGAATGTTTGTATACAAGCCCAACTCCAAATAATTCTAAATTAAAATTCAAGTAGGGGAAAATTTCCCCCAAACTATGCTACATTGAGACGTGTATTGTATCCTAGCACATGGCAGAGTGCTTTATTACATTTTGGCTACATCTATACATCACATGTGAAATAAACCCCACTGTGATCTCTATGGCCGTTTCATTTTGAACATCTAAAAATTGATGTGTTTTACTAAGGAGTTGATTTGACTTTAGCAATTGCTACTTATTGGAAAAAAATAAATGGATCCAGCTCATGTTGTGTCCCAACTCATCAACAGTTTGCAGCATAGTTTGCCTTATTGTGTAATATTGTATTTTAGTGATTGGAAAATGGGCTATTTTTCAAACTCAAACCTAAACTAATGTTAATTAAAAAAAAAAAAACCCTCCAGACTTTAGAAGCTTCAGATTAGTCTTTAAAAATATGGAATAAATGCACCTTAGCAAAGAAAGCAAATAAAAAGGAAAAGTCTTGATTTTGAATGTATTTATTCACCCTATTTTGTTATGATTTGCTCTAAGTGAATGTATATATTTTAAGACATTCTTTAGCATTTGCTGTCTTTAGGAACATTCTTTGGAGCCCTCCTAATGGAGAGTTTGTTCATTATGACAAACCCTCCTAATGCTTCCAATGTAAAATGCCAAGGAAAGAAGGGACTCCTTGCCTCCAAATGTGGGAGGAGATTGTGGAGTCCCCTTAGCAACTGAAGCACAGAACTCTCCTATTGTGTGTGGCTATTTGGCAGTTGGGTGCTGCCACTCAAGCTTTCATCCACACCAAGGCAGTTCCAGCTCCAGAGCAGAGCCCAGACTTTGTTTCTCTGTCCTACTTGGTAATAATTAAACATTTCAGCTAAAAAGCTCTTCACTGGAGCAGAAAAGATCAGTTTACATCATCACTGCAATGTCAACTTTTCTTGGAAAGTGTAGGGTACACACACACACGCCTCTTTTATTTGCTATTTTCTTTATTTTTTTTCTCTCTCCCAAAAGGTTTACCATCCTGTGGGCAAAAACTTTCTCTTCTTTGTTCTTATTTTTGCTTTGTTTTGTTTGTGCTTTCCTTCAAAATGTCAATTTGAAAATTTTCAACTATTCTTCTGAAACAATAAAGGCTAATTATTCTTTTTAAAACTAAATCACAATATTTACTGAAAAGGCTCTGTGTTTGCCAAATTTGGACACTAAAAAGGAACAGAATTATTACAAAAGCTATGTGTAAATAGAAGGCAATTGGCAAGCATTCTGTGTAAAATGAAAAGACCCCAGGCCTATTCGACCTTGGGAAAACTAAAGGAGCTAGACAAGCCACAATATTTACTAATTTTATAAACGAGAAAACACTCTTATTACCTGTGGGCCTACATTTCAGCCTCAACAAAGTAAACCAACCAAATGAATGTTAACAGTAGACACATTTAAAACTATTACAAGAATCATTAACATCTAATGTTTTCTAGGCTATTCTATCCTTGTCAGTGTTTTCAATTGTGTAAGAGTAGCATTGTCATTACTGATTCAGTCAATATCTCCATGTTTGCAGATTATTTTAAAAAGGAGTCCAGGTAGATAAGGTAAATAGAACGAATTATTAGACTGCTAATTTGTATTATAAAACAATAGATAAAAAACATTATGTGTTTTGTTAAGCCAAACATAGATGTCTAGACATAGTTTCAGATACATCTAATTCTTTATCTATCTATATATCCATCTGTCTGTTGATCCATCTGGCTCAATTAATCTGGTGCTCAATTAACCTGCATGCACGGTGCACCATATTGTAACTTCTCAGGTGGTGAAGTACTTGAAGCTATCATTCATCTTCATTTTTTAAAATTTATGTTTTATTCATAGATATTTCAATACATGAAATGTACAGTACTAGGAAGGAGTCACCTTGTGTTGTTTTTGTTGTTTTTTAATCACAGGTAAGTAATACATTGAATTACTAAAGTTATCACTCAGATAGTAGTAGATGCAAAGAGGTTAAGACATATAGCATAACAAAAAAACTAAGTGGGCAGCAGATTCATTCAATAGCAATGGTTCTCAAAGTATGGTCAGGGAACCCCTGGGCTTCCTAAAACCCTTTCAAGGGTAAATGAGATCAGAGCTAATTTCATAATAAAACAAGATGTTATTTTCCTGTTTCACTCTCATTCACTCAAAAATGTACAATGGAGTTTTTCAGAGAGTACAAGAAGTGTAAGATAATAGACTGAATAGAGAAACAAGTCTGAGAATCCAGCTGTATTCTATTAAGACCAAACAATAAGGAAAATTTTAAAAATATAAAACAATACCATCCTTATTTTTTGTGTTAATAAATGTTATTTTTCATAAGAATATGAATTTTGTCAACATGTAATAAGATTATTTTTATTTTAAGTACATTAAAAAATTAAATGTTGAAATGTCTCTCTATTTTAATTGCTAATATAAATATCAGCTAAATAAACCCACGTTTTGGAGGCCCTCAATAATTTTCAAGCATGTAAAGGAATTTTGAGACCAAAACACTTGAGATTCTATTGTACAGTTTTGAAATCTCAATTTAGCTTTAAAGCCTCAGTTACTAATTTTACCAGAATAAAAATTAGTGTGGCACTTGCTATAAAAGTCTCAAAAATAACTCTTTGGCAAGATTAGATAGATGTTTCTATTGTATTAGTTGGTAATCAGCAATATATAGCCAACAGGATAACTAAATATTTTATATGATTCATTCCACATCTTCCATTCCTGGCCCCAGACTCCTTCTGGACCTAACTTTGCATTAATGCTAGTGTACTAGGGGACATCTTGCTTGGTATATATTATGCATCTAATATACTTGCTGACTTGATGTAAAGTAAGTCTACTTCCTTACTGAAGTTTGACTGGATTGTTAAGCTCATTTCTTGTTTTGTTTTATGATTACCATGATGACCAATACAACTAGATTGACAGGCACTGGTTAAAAGGACTCTCTGGAACACAATAAATGGCTTAAATCCTGGATCTAATGCTGGCTCCCAAGTGAACATGCACAATTCTTTAACCACTCTCTGCACAAATTTCCTAATCTAAACATTATGAATAAAAATAAAACTTTTTAGGTAATAACCTGATTGTTGTACAGACTAAGTTAAAAATTAGCTTTAAATTTTATAAAATATTTAAAACTAACTTATGAAATAATAAATATTTATAACTAACTTACCATGTAATAATAAATTCTATATAAAGATGTCTCAGTAAAATATCTAATTTCAACTACTGCTCAGAGAAAGTGCATGAATACTGATAAGCTGGTTTTCAGAGAAAGTTTTGCTATTTAGATAGATCTAGATACCGGAACACCTGTAATTCCATGTCCATTCCTATTAAGAGTAGCATGAGAGCCGAAACCGGCTTGGCGCAGCGGTAGAGCATCTGTCTGCAGACTGGAGGGTCCCGGGTTTGATTCCGGTCAAGGGCATGTACATTGTTTGCGGGCACATCCCCAGTGGGGAATGTGCAGGAGGCGGCTGGTCGATGTTTCTCTCTCATCGACATTTCTAGCTCTCTATCTCTCTCCCTTCCTCTCTGGAAAAAATCAGTAAAATATATTAATAAAAAATTTTTAAAAAAGAGTAGCATGAGAAATAGCACAAGCATACTGATGATGCTGAGAGGAAAATGGCAGCAAAACACAGATCAGAACATAGACACAAAAGCTTAGAGGAAATTCAAACACATTCAACTAACATAGCATTGATAGGACAACAGATGAAACTGTCTGACCTATTAGCAGGAATGGAAAATTAGGCAACGCCTTCTAAGTGATTTGGGTTTATTTTTAAATGAGATATATGCTGACATTGTCTTAAATTATTATTAATACGATCATCTTTCCAATTCTAGCTACTCTTTAGAAAATGTCTTTAATTAAACACATAGAATCACGTAACATAGTCTAACTAAAAGCAAAGAACTAAAAATATTTCTAGATCTCTCTTTCACCCTTTGGCTTCTGCAGTTTCACTTGGGTCGATTTTCTAAGTCATATTTTCCAAGAAGATAAACCCCCCTTCTACTTGCCAGACTCCCAGTCCAAAAGATGTGGACACAATGCAGAATGGATGGACCGGACTTATCAAGACTGGAAAGAGTTTAGCATCCTCCAGTTTAACTGTCACCCTGCCAAACATCCCAGCTTGTTCACAACCAAAGCAATGCCTAATTCCCAACGTTATAGTTTTGTCCTGTTTTTTTTTTTCTTCTCCCCTTTAAGCTATCTGAATTCAAATGATTCGATGACATTGAGTGCATAACCAGAAAAAGTTTTATTTAATCAGCTCTGATTAATTCATCTATCCATCTATTCATATTTTTACCCAAGTGGAATGATATTGGGAAAATAAAATCCTTTTAAATTAAAAAATAATAGAAAAGGTGAATTTCACTTGAAATGGATTATAGACTAAACTTTGCCGGCATCTTGATCACCAGCCATGGGATAGGAAGGTCCTCTGGTCTATTCCGCATGAAGGGGCTGCACTAGAAAGAAAAGGACACCCTCCTCTTGTTGACCATCTCACTCCTCAGAGCTTCATGCTGGAGAAGCACATTTAGCTTTACAGTGACAGTGCATTGGAAGTTATTAAAAGTAAAAATATATTGCTTGGTGGATATTATTAAAATTTAAATTTAAAATCTAAAAAACAAAACAAAACTCTGAAATATAAATATTAAAGTGTGTCAGTACTTAGGAAAAATAAAATTTTGAGGATTTTTTTTAATGCTCAAAATGAATGACTAAGCCTCAATGTGTACCTTCTTTCTCGTGGATGTTTAGGTCGGTGAACTCCAAGAAGAGCCCATTTCTATGATAAACGTCAAATGCCTCTCAGTTTACATCACTTGTGACCAGAGGCCCTGCTGTTCAGCACTGAGCGTTGTTCTATTTAGGTTCCCGTGGCTGTGGGCTGCAGTGTTTGGGGAGGATGCAGCCCAGCGTAGCTCGTGGAGAAGTTAGGGGACATTACATGGAGGAGCTGCCCACCCCTTTGGCTCCCGTGTCACTGCCAGCACAGCACCTCGCTCCTCCTTAGACTTGTTACCACACTGAAATTGCTTTCTGGTATAGCTTTACCTCCATGCAGACTGTCAACCATTTGTTCTGCCTTGGTCCATAGGGAACATGAAGCAAACTGATCATGTTGCTTTGACATTGTGTGACAGGAAGAAGTCCATTTTACAAAGTGACATCATAAAACCAAGAGCTTTGTATCTCTCTCTATCCCTTTCTTTTACTCTTAAATCTCAACCAAATCAAACCTGGAAGTTCTTTGCAATTCATTCACCTTCACCAATATTATAGAAAGCAGGCTTGACTATTATTTTGGGCAGGGGGAGGGGGAAGGCAACTAGTTAAATTACCAGTGATGGGCAAATTGAAATAGAATTTAGCTACAGAAGAATAATTTAAAATAAAGTTTTATTAAGTACCTGAAATAAAAGCACTGAGGGCAAAAAACATGAACTAAACAAGAAAACTGTAAAAAATTAAAATTAGGCATATCATCTTCGCTCCATTTAATGCCAGTGATAAATTCCCTTGTTAAAGAAGTATTTTCATTTGAGGCTTGTGGATCAACGGTGAGTAAGCAAGGCTCTTCAGCCAAGCATTTCTGGACAGAGCTAGCTATGGGAAAGAAGATTTCCCTCAAGCCTAACAATGTCTGTCCTCTGAATCTGGGCAAACATTTCTGAGCACATTCCCAATGGTCCTTCGCTTTACATCATGATGAAATCACACTGTGATGGCGCAGAGAGGAATGCAGAGCATACTTACAGATGGGTCAGCTGACACACATTTGTTGACTTCAAGGAAATGTACCAAAGTGCCTGGTACTTACTGAGCTCAAACAGAAAAGGGAGACATTTCAAGACTATTTGAAAGAAAGGAGGGTCCTCACATTATTTATATCTCCATTAATCTCCCCTTATAATTATCACCAAGATAGGTTTTCCAAAGAAAAAAAATTTCCAAAGGATTGTAGATATCTAAACTATATTAAATGCCCAATAAATTCATGAGTAATATAGAAAAGGATATGGAATTATTGCCAAGGTAGTCAAATTTAGAAAATTGTATCTTTGGGAATATACAATTAGATAACCATAGAATGCACAAAGACAATCCATTTAATTAGCTGATAAAATTAGTAAAAATATTACTGATTGATACTGATACTTGTCTTTATTGAATCTGTACTACTCGATTTGATATATAAACAGTGTAAATTGTATAGTTATACAAGAGACTTAATTTTTTATTAGATTCTAACAACAGTACTTAAAGAAAATTTTAAAAATGTATTATTTTCATGTTGCCAATAAGGAAACTGAAGCCAGAAGTGAATAAGTAACTTTTTCAGAGACCATGGCACAGTTAAAAGTAGCTTTTGGGACTTTAGGGTCCTTTTAGAAGCTCTGCTACAGATCACATTTTGATGTTGATTCTCTAAGTTCAATTTAAAAGCTATTTTGATCAACTGAACACCATAAAAGATTTGTATGAAAACCTCAAGTATAAAGGAACATTTATTATTCTCTCCCTCCCTCCCTCCTCTCTTGATACATCTGCTCTAGCTCTATCTGTCTTTATCAATCTCTATCTCTCCTATTATAGGAATCATGTTATTTTGCTAGGATAAGTAGGGATAAAACTCTACAAGGGAAAATATGAAAACAAATCAAACCTTCAAATATAAGGTACTTCATTAGTACAGATTTTCTTGGTTTTCTTGATACCTCTGCAGTGTTCATACCCTCCAGGTCAGGTGTGTTTGCCAGTTAATGACCATTTGGATCAAGGACCCTCAGCCTTGCCTGAGGCCTTCCGGTTCTTGGCTCTGACATTAGCTGACAGACTCAGCAGCTCAGAGAACATTCTTACATGATAGAATTGCCCAGTCAATAGAAGCTTCTCTGCTAATAAACATGCAGCACATTATGAGGTACTTGTCCAAAATTTTAATGACCCAAATCCAGTCTCCTCACACTACAAACCTGTATAAACTTGGGAGATAACCACAGTGTCAGATTTTATTGCATACATCACCACCACACATGGAATCCACAACTCTATTGAATAATTACTTAGTTTTGGATGTAAAATGTTTTGAACAAATATCTTACCTTCTGTTATTTTCTCCAAAAACCTTTCTATTTTAGATTTTTTTTAATTGTAGGGAAATATATTTTGAAATTAACTTTTTTTCCTTTTTATTGAAATTATTAGAATGACACTGGATAACAAAAGTATACAGGTTTTGCCGAAACCGGTTTGGCTCAGTGGTAGAGCGTCCGTCTGCGGACTGAAAGGTCCCAGGTTATATTCCAGTCAAGGGCATGTACATTGGTTGTGAGCACATCCCCGGTAGGTGGTGTGCAAGAGGCAGCTGGTCGATGCTTCTCTCTCATCGACGTTTCTAGCTCTCTATTTCTCTCCCTTTCTCTCTGTAAAATATCAATAAAATAAATTCCAAAAAAAAGTATACAGGTTTCAGATACACAATTCCACAATCTATACACTGTATTGTGTGTTAATCACCCCAAGTCAAGTCTCTGTCCACCACCACTTACACCCGACTTAGCCTCCTCCACTTCTCCCTACTCCCCAGCAATCAGCACACTGTTGCTCATGTCCATGCATTATTTTCTCTTTTGCTCAATCTCTCCACCTCTGTTCCCAACCATCCCCCCAACTGCCAGCCTGCTCTCTATGAGTCTATCTCTATTTTGCTTATTAGTTCGTTTTGTTCATTAGGTTCCACATATGAGTGAAACCATATGGTACTTGTCTTTCCCTCATTGGCTCATTTCACTTAGCATAACGCTCTCCAGGTCCATCCACGCTGTTGCAAAGGGTAAAATTTCCTTCTTTTTTTTTATGGCCCAGTAGTATTCCATGGCGTAAATGCACCACAGCTTTGTTATCCATTCAGCTATGGATGGGCAGGAACATAGGCTGCTTTTGATTATAGCTGCTGATATCAAATTCATAACCCCAACCAGTTTGTGTATAACAGTCTTTGTCACACTAAGGTTACCGGCTGCTTTCCAAACGTTTTGGTTACACCATCTTTTCTTTTACAAAAGACCTACATTAGTTTGATAAGGACTGCTGTCATCAAAAGTAAAAATCCTCTTGGGTTTCCTCTCAGTACTAATGTAGGTCTTTCCTAAAAGCTGTGGCCTGTTAAGAACTTTGGGAAGAAGTGTATACCCTTCGCTTTATGCCAATTCAGCTTATGAAAGTTTTCACAGAAATGTTCTGCTTTTGGATATTGTGGGAAACCTATAAACTATAGCAAATAGAAATGGTCCCAAATAGTAATAGCCAATGTTTCACAAACCTAGAAAAGTCTTCATATATTAAACAACACATTGATGGACTTTGAAAATGAAAGGGTAGATATTCATTTTGGATGGAGTTTAAAGAGAGAAACAACACTTGAATATCACCTTGTGTGAGGTTTTGTGGGATGATGTTTTTTGTTTCTGTTTTTGTTTTTGTTTTTTGTATCTGGAAATGTCATCACTGCTCTTCAACTGGATAGAATTGCTTTTGGAAACAGACTGTTTGAATAATGAAAATCAGAAGTCTTAAGACTGTGGCAGAGGAGTAAATTGGAATTTGTGCTGTTTTTGTACATCCCTCACATGACTGGTTCTTGGGATGCACCGCTTCCATCACTGGTCCACTTCTCTCCCCTTCACATTAACTTCGCCTTCATGTTTTGCATAAAGCTGAAGCCTGTGACAGATTTCCCACTCTGTTACCTGAGAGCTTGACCAATAACTGCTCCTCTGCCATCCCTCCTGCTTTTAAGGATGAGTAAAATCAACCAGTATGACAAAAGAGGCTCAAAAACGAATCTCTTAAAATAAGAGAAGTGAAGTGAAAAAGAGGGAGGCTCTGTGCTCTGGTTCCCTATTTTGTGCATGGAGCAAAGCTACGCGGGCTGCTCAGCTGGATTTGAAGGTAATGTTTCCCAGGGCAGACTTCATTCAGCAAACTGAAATAGCAGAAACCTTTCTCCCTGCAGAGGAAAAAGTGACATCATTCTCAGTTTTCATTATTTTCCACATATATTTATGCGTAATGCTTTGGTGTCTGCTACTGCTTGTCCTCTAGGAAATCTGGTGTTAGCAAAATTTACAGGGTCATATAAAAATCGAGCCAGCAAACCCTCATGACAATATTCAACCTCTGTTTGAGAGTTTCCTCTGTACTTCATGCTCCACATGCATTCACTTAAATAGAACCCTGATGATCAGTATATATATATATATATATATATATATATATATATGAAGTTTATATGCCTATACCCTCACTTTATCTGGAAGAAAAAATAAAGTTAGACCCCCATTAGCTGCTAAAACAGGAAAATCTTAACATTTTAGTGGCTAACCCAAAAGAAAGTTGTCTTATATACAATAGTCCAGTGAGAGTGCTGAGTGGATAGTTTTCCTTGCAGAGACTCAAGACTGAAGATCTTTATTGTAGCTCCTCTGTTGTTCAACACGTGGCTTCCA
This sequence comes from Vespertilio murinus, assembly GCA_963924515.1. NCBI lineage: Eukaryota > Metazoa > Chordata > Mammalia > Chiroptera > Vespertilionidae > Vespertilio > Vespertilio murinus. Next base: position 70,714,019 of record OZ004706.1, read on the forward strand.
AAGTCACTGTGGAAATCAAAGAGAGGAGAGAGGAGGCACATCTGTTTCTTAACCCTGTCAGCCTAGAAATGATACACTTCATTCCTTCTCACCTTCCGCTAGTGATAACCAGTCATATGGCTTCACACAGAAGGATTAGAAAATTGAAACCATGACCTAGAATTCTCTGCCTGACAATAGCTCCATACTCTGGACAAGGAGCATAACCTTTATGGAGAGCTGGCCTTTCCTGCTAGAGAAAGGGTAAGCTCTTTCCTAACAGCACTCTTTAGTAATTAGTGAAACTGGAATTTACACCCATCTTTGCACCCAGATTTGAGCTCTGTTCTTTTGAAAGTATGGCTTATGATTTACTGAATCCTCCACTGCCCTGTACATAAATCCTTATGGTTGAAACTGTATATAGTATAGTGATATTATAATAACACATATTCTATGGCATTTTGCAAATAGCCCCGTTACTTCCTAAAATTCTGCACCTACAATAATTTTGACAACTTCTGTTATGGGGTAGAGTAGGCATGCTCTAAGATTTTATTAGGTGTCACAAAAATACATAATTTTCAGGACACAGTTTTCAGCACTTTACCTAAAGCATTCTAGCATAAAAAGGAATTTAAATGTATAGTTTGCCAAATCAAATATTATTCTATTGTGCTTTATCTTTTTGCTATACCAATCTTATTTGATGGAGTCACAGGTGACCTATACCAGACTTGTTTTTCTTATTACTCTCTTTTCTAATATAAAATTTTACAAAGGCTAGTTCTCTATAAAATTTTAATGTTGGAAGAAACAGCCCTCCACCAATAAGCTTTTATTATTCATCTCTAAGCACATCAAAATAAAGAAAATCACTTGCTTGCCATTGCCCAACAGCAATGGAGAATTGTAGAAACCAAGAAGATGGAAAATGTATTAAAATGTGGAAAGACAACAGTAGCTCCTTCCCCTGTTCTTTAAACAAAACTCTGACAGAATTTCTATATCTATTGCTAAGTAAATCGAGCCCCTTTAAATTTGTGACCAAAATAAAATTGCTACATAGCTCTTTAAATCAGCAAATTTAATTTTACATGCATTTATTCAACAATGCAAGTGAACTGGTACTGCTGACAAATAGTCTACACCAAAAATAATCTCTAAGATCAGTGTTTTTCTATTTCTCACAGTTTCTTTTCTACTAATGACAACATAATTATAATTTCTAAATTAAATGCAGCAGTGATTTATACATATTTTGTAACTCACATGGAAAAGTCAAAAGTAAAAATCTGTAAGTAACTACTAGTATTGTTTTCCTAAATGTAAGAAATGGAGAGAAATATAATGAAACCATAAGCAGAAAATTAACCTGTTTCAACTATTAACATTAGTACACAGTAATTAATTCTAGTTAATAAACATTTGAGCACTGACCATGTGCTATGCATTGTGATAGGGCCAAAAAAAAGTAAAAATAATATGTCATTTGTCTCTTCAAGATGTTTACTATGTAGTTCCAGAAAATATATGCAAAAATACTTCAAAAAACAAAATACTAATAATATTTATTAATGTAGCTCTTCTTATGGATCACAAGTAGGCCAAATCTTGGAAGGGGTTGTATATTTCTATCACCATTACAGAGGTCTGAAAGTGAATCATTAAATGCAATCCCCTAAAAAGTACACAGTAACGAAAGTATTGGGAATCAGGGTGAGGTCCCTTATTGTACTGATTTGTAGCCATGAGACTGAGGAAGGTGCCACATTTGCAATGGTACCACCATTCCTATCTTATGGAATTTCAGAAGGAGCTCTACCTATAAGTGACGGTGATTAATCAGAAGTGCAATTATCACATATTATAATTCTCCAACCGTCCACCACTCTCAGTTAAACCCTGCAATAAATCTGGGTTGGAATGCTTGACTGAGACAGAAGGGGAGGCCCTTCTTTGGCTTCCAGTGTTCATCTCCAGCGAGCTGCCGAGCCCAAATCGACGAGAAACCCACGCATGAAAGCAATTATGTGAGATGAAGGTGCCTCATCCTCACCTTGAGTCAGGCCAAAATCTGTGGCTTTTACTATGTAGAGAAGAGACTGAGTGAGTGAGGCAAGCATGTTAACTTACCACAGGAAAACAGGGGGGAAAATATGATAAGGCCACATTCACGCACATTGCTTTTAACAGCATTATCCCTCTGCTACAGAATGGGCTGATTTCTGGTTTTAAATCTGATTAAAGAAGCAATTCTTATGTGTGTTTGTATATGGGGGGAAGAGCGGGTAAACAGGATAAATGTGACCAGAGTGGGAATGGTTTAGGAGAGAAGTGAGAACTTTCCTAAAATTTAAATTCTGCTATGCGCTATGTTCTAGAAAATGCTTCTGAGTAAAATTTCAATAACCATTTGTCTTAATAAAAATAACGTGTATCATGATAGAGTGTCCTTACAGCCAAACCCCTCACAGCTGCTCATAGGCCTAGATCTGACCCCAGCCCCTGTCACTGGCTTGCACCACTGTGTGTGCCTACCTGTAGCACTGCCTCTGCACACTCCCAGCCCCTAATGCTGGTATGGGCCTCCTCTTCCATGTGCTCACCATAGCTGGCCCCCACAGCCACATGGATGCACATTGACAACCATGTCCCTTGAGCTACATATTCATGAGAATCCAGTCTCTACCCCTGTAACAGGCCTGTAATGCTGAGCATGCCAGCAGCTAGCCTATGCACCCACAAAACTGCAGGCCACTGACCCCAATTCTAGTCACTGGCCACCACTGCTGTGCATGTATCTGTAGTTACCTCCTATAGCTATACTATTACACACCAACAGCTCAGCCCCCTGACTTTTGTCACTAGCCTGCACTATTGCATGTGCCTGTAGCTAGAATTTAGAGTTATGCACCTGCACAACACCGCTTCAAACTTCCTTCACTGTCTCACACCACTGGGCATGTGGCTAGCTTCTGTAGCCATACAAGTGCAGACTAACAGCCCAGGGCTCCACAACTGCATGTGTACCTGAAGTAGGCCTCATACCCTGCCCCGGGCACATGCTAGAAGCCAGCCCCTGCAGCTGGTCATGCACACATCACTGGTTCCAGCCACCATTGCCACTGGCCCCAGTTCTCACTGTTGAGTCTGGAGGTATCACTAAGGACCAAAAAAGCTGTTGCAGTCACTGCAGACATCTTGAAATTCTCACTGTCAAGCTTCATACAATTGTTAATATCATACACATCAGCTGCCTGAGCCATCAAGACACCATGCCTCTTCAGATCTGGAGCCACCATATACCCTACACTTATCACCCTGCACCATCAGACACACAGCCACAGCATGTTCCAGCATACCCACCCACACGTGAAGGACTTTCCTTACCAAAATCAGTCCATTAAGTCTGTATTTTCTTCCTTAAATATACACAGATGTATGTAAGGCTTTAGGGATCATGAAGAATCAAGGAAACATGACATTACACATACACAAAAAAATACACTCAAAAAAATAAACTCAAAGTTTAACTGACAGAAAGAAATGGAGATCCATAAAGCGCCTGACAAATAATTCAAAATAGTTTCTTTAAAGAAGCTCAGAAAGCTACAAGAAAACACAGATAAACAATTTAACAAACCTGTAAAATAATATAAGAATTTAAAAAATTAACAAAAAAATAGAAAACATTAAAATAAAAAGAACCAAGCCCTACCTGGTTTGGCTCAGTGGATAGAGTGTTGGCCTGTGGACTGAAGGGTCCTAGGTACTATTCTGGTCAGGTTGCGGGCTCGATCCCCAGTGGGGTGCATACAGGAGGCAGTCAGTCAGTGATTCTCTCGCATCACTGAAGTTTCTATCTCTCTCTAACTCTTACTTTCTCTCTGAAATCAATTAAAATATATATTTTTAAAAATAACCAAACAAATTTTGGAGCTGAAATTACAATGACTGAACTTAAAATAAAACTAAGCCATCCAGAACTTTAATGGTAGACTTGATCAATCAGAAAAAAGAACTTACAGCCAGGTCATTTGAAAACCCAGGCATTTCACACCTCTCCAGCCACTCTAGGCCTCAGGGCCATGTGGGGAGGTGGAAAGGACATTTTGGGGAGAGTGAAGGCAGAAAGGCAGCCAAGGTAAGGAAGACCCATTCTGTACGAATCTTCGTGCATTGGGCATCTAGTTCTAATATAAAAGTTAAAAGATGAAAAAACTAAAAATAACTATGGCTATAAAAAATTGTTAATGGACACATAATATAAAAAAAGATGTGGATTGTGACACCAAAACATAAAATATGTTTTATGGGTACTGAGAGAAGAAAAGTATTGATCTTTGTATGCAAGCACAGCTAAGTTTTACCTGCTTAAAATAGACAGTTGAGATGTTTTATGTAAATATCATTGTAACCACAAAACAAAAACCTATAGAAGATACATTGAAAATGAAGATGAAGAGAATCAAAGCATGCCAGAATATAAAATCATCAAATAACAAAGGAAAACAGCAAGAGATGAAAAAGGGAAAATATCTACAAAACTCCCAGAAGAAAATTAGCCAAATGGCAATAATAAGTTGTAATCTAGCAATAATTACTTTAAATGAAAATAGATTAAATTATCCAATAAAAACACAGAGTAGTTAAATGTATTTAGAAAACAAGACTCAGATATATGCCGCCTACAAAAGACTCCCTTCAGTTTAAGGACACTCATAGGCTGAAAGTCAAGAAATAAAAAAGATAATTCTTTGCAAAATAATAAACTTGGTCCCTTATATTATACCATAGATGAATATATAACTTAAAATGGACAAGGACTTAAATATAAGACCTGGAACTATGAAACTCCAAGGAGAAAAAATAGGAAATAGCTCTTTGATAGTAGTTTTAACAATGATTTCTTGGAATTGACATTAAAAGTAAAGGCAACAAAAACAAAAAATAAAAGAGTGTGACTGCATCAAAATTAAAACATTTCTGCACAGCAAAGAAAATAACCAAGAAAATAAAAAGGCAATCAATGAATAAGAAAAATATTTGAAAACCATACATCTGGTAAGGGTTAACACTCAAAATATGCAAAAAACTCATATAACTCGATAGGAAAAGAACAAGTAACCCATCCTTAAAAAATAGGCAAAAGATTTTTTTTTCAAAGAAGACTTTTAAATGATCAAGAGACATATTAAGAGATGCTCAACATCACTAATCATGAGGAAAATGCAAATTCAAACCACAATCCAATAGTCAAAATATAAATGTTGCTGAGGCTATCTAAAAGAAAGAATTCTGGTGCACTGCTAGTGGGAATGTAAAAAGGTACAGCCACTAGGAAAAGCAGAATAGAGGTTCCTCAAAAAATAAAATAAAATCAGAAACACCCTATGATCCAGCAATCACCACTTAATTGATTGTGGCAATTATTTCACAATGTATACATTTATCAAAACATCACATTGGACTCCTTAAATAAATACAATTTTAACTTGTCAAAAATCAGTAAGTACATTTTAAAAAATAATGTCAAAGTTCAGAAAATAACATTTTCATTTAGAAGACCAAACAATTCACCAATCAATCCCTCTCCTTTCTGAGTACTTAACCAAAGTACTCCATGTTTCTTTCAAGAATTTGAAGTAAATATTTGTTAAATTACCACTAGCCATCTCACCCATTTAATTGACCCTCTTGTAAACTTAAAGAAATAATTCCCAGAATTGTCATCACCACATAGTTCATTGATGAAGAAAGGATGTTAGATCTGGCTAGACTGCATTTCAAGATAATTAGAGTCAGTATGTTGACTAAGTGAGAAGTATTAGAAACAACTCATCACTGTTAGCTCTGTATAGTGGAATTGGGGAAAAAAATGCTTTCTGAGCCTGCGAGAGAAGAATAGGTGAGGAAAGGAAGCAAGGCTACTGTCTACCGTGCAACAGAATGGCATCCGTCAACCTCAGGAAGTTACACAATGGATGATATTAGGATACATCTATATAAGGTTTTTCAATGCATTAAACATTTTACTCCAACTCAAAACCTCCAGGGCCCTGTCATGGCCAGACACTTCCAGGAAACGACTGGGGTGACTGATCACATGTCTGTGCAACTAGGGGGAGGCAGTGCAATGTTCAGTTTCAACGTGCGGCCTCTCTCCGCGCCACAGGGCTTCGCTCCCTTGTCAATATCCTCAATAGCACATCCCCGGGTGTTACTTATCGCTTAATGAAAAAACAGATTGCTCTGCCTAGCATCTAATAGTTGTTAATATCCTAATAACATTAACGTATGCAATATCGAGCTGAATTGTAAGGCTGACAAGAGCCTACGTGTGTGGAAATGTAATTACCGTGGAAGTTCAATGATAAATCACCGCAGTTTCTCTCTGCCTTAATAAACCATCAGGCACTACCAAATAAAGCAGAAGCAATTAAGGAAAGCAACAGGATCTTGGGCTGAGGGACAGGAGTGATGGAAGAAATAGAACCTCCGCACCTCCAGAATAGCTTACATAAACTGCTGGTACTTAACAGCTGTTGAACTCTGATCGGCAGGAGCATCAGCCTCCTCATTCATCCACCTAGGATATGGCATTTTGATTCCTCATAGGAGGGTACAGTATTTTCAGCTATGATAAAGTACCTTAGACATCTGAGCAGCTCATTAAATTCCACCTTTTTACTTCAGTGTTCCCCGCAGTATCTCTTTAAAGAGGTTATTTCTAAAACACTAATATTGAATTTAGTTTTATTCAAAGGCAGGGAATCCTCTATTTCCAAGGTGTTTCAGCTATAATTGTCAGAATGGATAGACAAGGATGCAGAGGGTGCAATGGGTAGAAACCATGTTGCTGAATAGAAAATAGCAAAGGATTTTGTATGTGACAAATAGCAAAGGATTTGGAGAGTGCATCTTAATATCTGGGCAACATTGGACAAGTTACTTAAACTTCTTTGATACCCCATTTTCTGGTTTGTAGAGTGAGAATATTAATTAATAATACCTATTCCATAAGATTGTTTAAGGGGAAAAAAATTAAAGAATACATTAAACCTCTGAATTGGTACAGTTCCTGCCACCTATAATGTATTTAGTTCATGCTTGTATTAGTAGTAGTCTATTATATCATCACCAGCTATATATATATATATATATATATATATATATATATATATATCCAATACCCCACACCTCAACCATTTGCTGGACATTGTTCCTGCAGCCAGGTTAATGATAAAATCACATAGCATCTGGACAGACAAGATAATTATAATTATTCTAGAGGCCCAGTGCACAATCAAATCATGCACGTGTAGGGTTCCCAGGGCCATGTCCGCCACCCTGCGATGCCTTGCACGTTCTAGGGACACTGCCAGCAACCCACAATGCTCCATGGACACTGCTGGTGCCCTAGGGGGTGTGTGGGGAGGGTCAAAGAGGTGCTCCAGCACCTCCAGGTGACTGGTTGTTTGGTAGTTCTGCCGCTACAGCATGATGTCCACAGGCCTTTTGTGATCTAGATTAGAGGCCTGATGCACAAAATTCGTGCAAGAGTAGGCCTTTCTTCCCCGGCTGCTACCACCGGCTTCCCTATGGCTGCCAGCAAGCACCCAGGATCCAGGCTTGCCTTGAGCCTCAGCTTCGTGCTGAAGGTCATCCGGAAGTATGTTCAGAAGGCTGCCCAGTCTAAGTAGCATATTATGCTTTTATTATTATAGATGCTCTAACCCTATTGTTGGACACATGCACACAAGGAACTATTTGACATTGAAACTGGGTCTCAGAACTGTTGGACACTGAAATTGGGACTCAAACGTTTTTTTGTTATTATATGTTTATTTCTAGTCCGCAGTTGCAAGATTTTTCAAAGAAAAGAAATGGGGGGAAAATAATTATAGAGATAAAGAACCATTGAATAGACTGTCAAACTATAGCGGGAAGGCAAGGGAGGTTTGGCGGGGAGGGGTGCTGTAAGAGATCAACCGAAGGACTTGTATGCATGCATATAAGCATAACCAATGGATATAAGACACAGGCAGGGGGTAGGTGAAGGCATATGCGTTGGGGTAGGGGAGGCTGGGGGGAAGGTCAAGGGGGAAGAAAGGGTGATATTTGCTCTGTTGACACAGTTTGCATAAAAGAATCTAAGAATAAAATCAGAGTATAGACAAATAAATAATTAAAACTATGAGCAAATATCATTAGTCATTAGTCAAAATTAAAACCTCAATCAGATACTACTACCTAACACTGAAATGGCTAAAATTAAACATACACACACACACACACACACACACACACGAGAAAACTAAAATTCAAACTAGGGAGGATGTGGAGCAACTAGATTTCTCTACATTGCTGGTGGGAATGCAATAGGTACTTTCAAAAAGAGCTTGTACTTTATGAAGTTAAATATCTGCTTAACAAATGATATAATCTCACCTCTAGGTATTTGACCCTCCCCCCCAAAAAAAAGTTTATTTTTACATAAAAGCCTTCCTATGAACATTTATAATAGGTTTATTTATAATCTCTCCCAAACTGGAAACAAACCAAATATCTCTCACTGAATAAGTGAATAAACAAACAATGATACATGTTTAGCACGGAATACCACTTGGCAGTAAAAAAAAAAAAAAAAAAAAAAAAAAATAGAACACACACTTGCCCTGGCTGGTGTGGCTCAGTTGTTTGAGTGTCATCTCTGTGCCAAAAGGTGGCCAGTTCCTGGTCAGGATACACACCCAGACTCTGTGTTCGATTCCTGGTTGGAGCATGTACAAGAGGCAACCAATCAATGTTTTTCTCTCATCTCTCTCTCATCTCACTTCTCTCCTCTCTCTATGCTTGTTTATTTTTAAATGGAACACACTATTGATACACATAATAACATAAATAAATACATGAATAAATAAATAAATAAATCTCAAATGAATTACGCTTAGGAAAAGAAGCCAGAGCTGACACACTAATAATGTATGGTTCTATTTATGTGGCATATTGGAAAAGGGACAACCCTTCAGGAAAGAAAACAAATCAGTGGTCTCCATGAGGTGAAAGGAGGTGCTGACTTTAAAGGGGCAAAAAAGAAATTGTGGGGGTGATGAGACAGTTCTAGATCTCGATTATGGTGGTGGTCACCAAACTACATGTGTTTTCAAAACCCTCAAACTTTATCTAAAATTGATGCATTTTACTGTATGTTAATTATACTTTTTAAAAATAGACTACATGCAAAGATCCAAAAATATACTTCACAGTGCAAATTCAGGTTTGCCAGCATGACTATTAAAGAAGGGGTATCATATAACTATTACTTAGCTAACTACTTGGCACACAGGAGAAATCTAGTTACTATGTACGTAGCATACATGAATGGAGGGGAATTACTGAGCTCAGAGCCCGGAAATAGACAGGAAACGGCTCCCACAAAACCATGGAGTAATGTTTCTGTTTCGTTCAGTGATCTGATGGATATATGTGTCGTTAATATTATTTAGTAAGTACTGTTCAAAAGAAAGGGAGAAAGTGTACAAAGGCCTCATGGGTTGATGACAGTGAGACTGGTTCTCCTTAAAGTTGTGCAATGTGCCCACTGCACCACCACACAGCAGCCCTGGGCCATGTGCTGGGAAAACTTTTCTTTATTTTCACTCTCTAGATATCTGAGAGGCATTTTCTATGGAGAAATATGAATAACGATAGAAACACAATCAAAGTGTTGAAAATTAGGGCAGTATAATTCCACTGGTTTATATAATTAGGCAACCTTCCTTAGTCAAATATTTTTCAACCAATTTTCCATACATATGTATCCAGCCTATTATCTGTAATCATAAAAGTGTAATATGTGTATTTTTAAAAATATATTTTATTGATTTTTTTTGCAGAAAGGAAGGGAGAGCGATAGAGAGCTAGAAAACATTGATGAGAGAGAAACATTGACCAGCAGCCTCCTGCACACACCGCCCACAACTGGGGATGTGCCCACAACCAATGTGCATGCCCTTGACTGGAATAGAACCTGGGACCCTTCAGTCCGCAGGCCGATGCTCTATCAACTGAGCCAAACTGGTTTCAGCAGAAGTGTAATATGTTAATTAGACCAGACTTCCTTCTAGACTACCTTCCAGACAAAGCCAAGTCTCAATGGTGGAGGCTGAGGCAGAGACTGCCACCAGGGTGGCGCAGACCTCTAGTGTGTACATAATACTCCAGAGTATTAAAAGATAAGGTAAAACAAAATTATTTTTCATGGAGTAAAATTTATCTCAAACATGAGTCATATAAGATGTCAACAAAATAACTCAGAGCATATAAAGGAAAATATCAGTGGGAAACCTACAGAGAGCTATGCACCCAGGTGCTGAAGAGAAGCTGGAATTGCGGAGATGAGTATAAGGAAGTGAGGACAGTTGTTCCTCTAGAGTGGACACTAGAATTTCTAACATATGTATCATTTCTGGAGCAATAGGTGAGGTATTTTACTAACCATCATTATTTATACATCCCAGAATGCCTGTATTATAAATATTAGTCTCTTGGGAAAATGACTTTAGAAGGTTAGATCAGAAAGAAAGTGTAATGCTAGGTAAAAACTTCAACTGTGAAAGCATGGTTTTTCAGCAACTTGAAGTTATATGTTTTTTCAGGAGGGGGACAACCTGGGAGCTTATTTTTATAATAATAATTCTAGGTAAAGAGCCAGATGGGATTAAAATGGGGGAACAGAGCCAGAAACAGGAAATGAGGTGTCAGGGGAACAAAGGACAGTAGAGAAAGTTTAGAGAAGTTACTCTGTGCTTCCAAGGAGAAGCTACACATTGGGGTTTTATCACCACTGAGTCTTTTGAGATTCATCCATCAGTAGACAGTACTAAGCACACTGTCTTTAAAGGAAATCTTTGTTCTAATTCCCCCCTGACAGGAAAAAGCTTCTGGGTTCACTCAACCCTATCTTTATCCTTTACAAAGGAAAACTATAGAGAGAATGGCTTTACTCCCAGGGGCCCCACCAGCTCTTATTTAACTAGCTCTGTCTAACCAGACAAGTGCTTCGACTCCCTCCATTCACCTGCTGCAGCCTCGCACAACAACAATAAAAAAAAGCCTGCTTGTATGTTTTTGTTTCCTTTCCTTTGGGGTTCCTCAAAGTCAAGGGGCCCCAGGGAGGAATCCTTTGTAAGTAGGTCACCTAAGCGATTAATAAAGAGCCAGAACGTTCCAAAGATATAGTGGTTATTTCTTGTTTTCTTTAACCCCACAATAGCGAATACCTGACCCAGATTCAGATCATCAGAAGATGAAACATCCATCCAATATTAAAACATAAAGAAATGGCAATATTTCTCACACTGAACTTCATTGTTGAGAGCCTGTAACATCTGCTAAATATGAATAATGTAGACAAGCCCTTGCTTCAAAGCAGGATAGTGCCCACCTCGTTTTAGGAAAATAGACATTTAGTTAGATATAAGGAGCTCCACTCATATATATTGGTTTCCAATATTCAATGACCCCTATCAACTTTTTACAGTACTCTAGAGTTGGATTTTTTTTAATTATTTATCTCCAGTCTTATGTTTATGCTCTGAAGTATAGTTTTATATACATTGCTAACATTTTGATATTTTAAAAGGATTTTAATTGATTTTTATAGAGAGGAAGGGAGAGAGAGAGAGAGAGAGAGAGAGAGAGAGAGAGAGAGAGAGAAACATCAATGTGAGAGCAACACATTGATCAACTGCCTCCTGAACAACCCTCACTGGGGGTCAAGCTTCCAACCCAGGCATGTGCCCTGACTGGGAATCTAACTGGCAACCTTTTTGGTGCATGGGATGACATTCAGCTAACTGAGCCACACTGGCCAGGGCAACCTTCAGACATTTTCCTAGGGAATATTACTGCTGGGCTTGGAATTAAAATTATCACCTCCTATTCTAATGATTGCACCATTTTCATCTCATAGGTATCAAGTAAGATCGTTGGTTACAAGCAACAGAAACTGATTTTGGATAATTTAAAGAAAAAAACATTTATAGGAAGTATAGTGGGCTCACGGAATCTGGATCTGATTGAAAAATCACACTTAGAAAATAAACCAAAAATAAGGGAATTTAGTAAAGACAAGAAGCAAAAAACAAAACAATTGCCTTTCAGAAGAAATGCTCATCTGTGATGTTGCCTCAGTTACCACACAATACTGCATCCTCACTGGACATCACTAGAGCTCTTAATTCATCTTCAATCTCGTACTCTCTTTCAATCATTTGTTCCACATTAAAATTCTAAGGCTGAACCATCTAATTGGCCAAGCCTAGGTCATGTCCTATTGCGTTCAGATAGCTGATTCTTCACACAAACCCTTTCTACAAGTCAGTTACCACTGGAACCTCTTCTTTTAGAAGGCTTCTTGATAATTCTGAAACTCCAAAAAGGGAGGAAAAGCTGTCATGTAGCTACATAACATGAAGTTGTAACTCAAATTTCAATAGCAGTACATATGGTAATGACAACAGAAAAATAAAAGCTGGCCCTCTACTCTGCTCTTGGCATTAATTTCAACTGAAGTTTGTTCATATTTGGTTACATCACAGTTCCTAGGGCACTCACTGGAACCAACAAAGACATCCTTCCCCCTATGTTATTTCTTGATCACATAGAAAAATCAGTGGCCGGGGGACAGGTGGCATTCTTCAATCAGCTGAGTGCCTGCGAGATGAGAGGGAGGCAGGGCTTGCAAGATCTGTCACTGGCTGGCAGTGGCTCAGTCATCCCAAGACTTCTTGTTAACTTTCTGGAAAGAAGGGGAAATTTTAGAAACTACAAAGCTCCTCTCAGCTTTGATTTGGCCCACAGCTCACAACAGCTGTAAAAGTTGAATCTTGCAGGGGGAAAAGAAAAAGAAAGAAAAATAAAACAAGGTCAAGACTGGTTATAATGAGGTTTTGCTAGTGTATTGTTTTCAGAAGAGTACAAAAACACTATGTATGAATATGCAGAGACTGAAAAATAAGAAAAACATGTGAGTTTTATTTCAAGCTAAAGGGATCGGGCCCACAATCCCAATTACATATATGCTTCTAGGGGTAGAATGAATAATTACTTGTCTTTGAAATGCTCTAGGACACATTGTAGCTTATATCTCCAAAAACATTCACTGTTTTTAGTTATTTTAGCCCTTGGTGTTTGAATAATGGTGGAGAGGGAGAGACTAAATGTTAAATAGGCCAATGAAACACTTTTTTTTTTTAATGAGTGAGTAATTACCACTGTATCCTACTGATTCAGAAACCAAGTGAAAGATATTTCTCTCTGGACTTAACTTATTTCCTTTTATTTATTCCCTTCTGCAAAGAGATTTCCCCCAAAACAATTCAAACTTATATCTCACTTCTCTAGAGATTCAAACCGGGCAATGTTAATTTTACCAAAAGCAGTAGATTAAGAGAGAAGAGTTTTATCCTCAAGTAGTTACCAGGTTTCTCATGATTCTGTTATCAATTAGCTGGAAGTGTTCGCATCACTTTTGACAGTAAGTGCCAGCAGGAAGGTAGCTCCACTTTAATTATTTAGGACGGTAGTTCTCAGCCCTTGATGCATATTAGAATCACCTGCAGCACTTAAACAAAATGGATGTCTGGGCCTTATTCCAGACCAACTAAATCATAAGCTCTAGACATGGAGTGCAGTCATTGGTATTTTGTTTTTAAACTCTCGGCTGAATGTAATGGGAAACTGGGCTGAAATTTCCTTTTTCCTAGAGAGCTGCCACTTCTTTGTGGCTGGGGATAGAAATGTGTACAAAAGGATTTCTACCAGGACAAGAAGAATTAGAGCTAAACCTCTCCCACCTCTCTCCTGCAGAGCAATAGATTCTGGCAACTTAGCTTGTGAACCCGGATGGGCTAGAACAATAACAACAACCTCAGTGTCTTCCCCGAGCCTTGTCCCTCTAGTTCTCTGTCTCCCTAATTAGTTTTATTGACCCAGAAGTGACCCTTAAACTTGTGGCTTCAGTTCAGTATCTCAGATTCTCAGAGATACCTGCCCTCGTTATGCTGCTTCCTCTAAACTGTACCATTCATCAGAGAATACAGGAATCCCAAGGCATATGCCCTTGCCAATTCCTGGAAACATTTTGAAAGTCCTTTAGAGATTCTAAGGGTGAGCTCCCCACTGTCATCCGCTTGATGGGCAGAGAAAACGCAGTGAAAAGGAGTGCAGAGCAGGTTGACACGGAGCCCAGCTGGGGCCCAGCTCCCACAGCAGACAGAGCCCCGGCTCCGCGGTCTGACGTTCTGTTTCAGCACATCTGAGCTGAAACCCAAGATCGGCATTTTTTAAATAGGAACCTCAAAAGATTCTGCAACAGCTGGCCTGCAGACCACCCAGAGAAGCATTTCTATAGGCTGTTATATGAAAAGCTTTCAGAGAAACCAGGAATATTTAAGTGGGAAAAGCTAAGCTGTCTTCAAATATTTAAAGGGTTTTCCTGTTCGTGGGGGGCAAAAAAAAATTAAACCTTCTTTTTTGAGACCCTGAGAGATTGAGAAAGGAAAGATGGGTTGCAAATGTAGAAAAATTGATTTGACCTCAATTTAGAGAAGAATGTCATAGCAATCAAGTTGGACAGCCTTAGAAAGTAGTATTTCTAGATTCATTCTAGAATGATTGTCAGTTAATAAAAATACTATTCCAGGGATTCAAACTTGTGGGTGTTAGATGTCCTTGTGCTTTAAAACATGAATTCAATCCGAATAATAAAGATCTGATCTTAATCTTTGCAGCAGGATGGAAAACACATAGTTGAGTATTTGTGTACGGTATTAACTCCCTAAACCACCTCCTTATACCTTGGATATATTATACAAAGGAATCCTAAAGCCAGCTTTTGGGTTAAAGAGCTTTAATCCAAACAGTAAATAGGGCTACCAAAATAAAATGTTAATCAGCCATTTATAACTTTATAGTCCACATCTAAGCTAGCCCAATGTAAGGATTGTTATCCAGAGAGATAGAGATATAAAGATGATAGAGATGTAATCTGCGGTTGTTTGAATCCTTGGATGTGAAACCACAGATATGAAGAGCCAACTATAGTTATTGGGGGGGGAGGGGGGATCCATGTATAAGCGGCCCCCGGGCAGTTCAAAACAGTGTTGTTCAAGGGTCAAGTGCACTTATTTTTCAGAGCCCACAGATAGCTGCTCCCTACCCAGGGTTCATAGCTGCTTTCAACTGGAGAGACAAGGGGTGCTCACTCCACCTTACCCAGAGGCAGAGCCTCATCCTTCTAGAGAAATTTTCAAGCCATTGAAGATAAGAAAAAAACATGTTCTGAGAAAATTACAAAATAGTGCAAAAAGTTTCTTCTTGCATCTTTGGGTAATATTATTACAGATGAATGCTAAATAAGTCACTTTTGATTTTCTGCTTATGGCATTCAGCCTAATTTTTAAATTATATTCCTAGTCACTTTCCCATCTCTCTGCTAATATGTATGGAAGAACTAAATGGATCTTTTCATTTGTCCAAGGAAATGACTTTTAGAAGGTTAAAACATTTGTCCCTAAATATATAGATCTTCCACCTTTAAATAGTCATAATTCTGGACTGTCCATGTCACTGGACACCAACATTACTACAGATAAGTAAAGTGGCTATATGCATATTGGAAATAGATATACAGTATTACTGTAACATGTTATTTCACACATTCTTTATTATATTATTTATTTTAGCAAATACTTATTGAGAGTCCATTTATTTCTAGCTTTGACAGTGTGTCAGAAAAATCAATTGAGTAAGGTCCTAACTTCATCTTATTAGCTAGGATTTGAATAAAATATCATAGACATTCTGACAAGCACAACTGTTCTGTAATGTTGTTTTGAATATGTAGATTTTTTTTCTTAATTATTCTGCAAGAGAACTCTGCCTTGGTGATCCTTACAGCAGGATGGAGACTAGACAGACCACATTTCTTTTCAAAATTCTTGGACTCATATAAGAATTTGGGGCCATTATAAATTTCATGCTCAACTGAGTGATATCAAACATAGTAATGTGGTTTAGGTATGACTATTCCTGTTCATTAGGGAAGGGTTAGGGAATCAAGAGTGAAGATTTAAAGACCAAGGCTAATATTTCCTGTTAAAAATCTATGAATACAAAAGTTGGGCAGTGTAGAAGGCTAATAGGATAAAACTTGATTCATTTGAAATATGCATATCAGAAAGACATATAGGTGGATCCCAAGGAAAAGTAAGCTTGAAACATCTCTGGAGGAAAAAAAAGTGACAAAATTGAAGCTATGCTATTTCAGCACATCTTGAGAAGGCAGAGTTCTTTAGAAAAAGCAATAATGCTGGTAACAATTGAAGGCAACAGAAAAAGAGGAAGACCAAGTATGAGTCCACAGAGGAAGCCATAGGCAGGAGTCTATAGGAGCTGGGCAGGGCTGTTGAGGATAGAACATGTGATCACCCATCATTCACAGTTTCCACAGCAGTACAAGCCCACTCAACAGCAGGGCACATAACACCTACATATCTGCTAATTGAGTGTAATGATCATTGTGGAATTCTTGCCTCGAAATATTCTGCAAATTCCCTAACTTTGGGCAAATATGCCAGCTGTACAAAAGAAATAAAATCCATAGGTGGAACCTGGACTTTTTTTATTTTATTTGTGCTCTCCTGGCTAAAGTTAATAATTATACCTTTTTATTTTCTTATAGCAACTCTTTAACTTTAAGAGGCTAAAATACTTGATTAGCACCATTTAGCTTTTCCCAGGTGTTATTGTTGTTGTTGTTGTTGTTGTTTTTAAACTTTATCTTCATTGTTGAAAGTATTACAGATGTCCCCTTTTCCCCCCAGTACCCCCTCCAACCTGCTCTAATGTCCTCCCCAGGCCTTCTTCACACTATTGTTAGTCCACAGGCTATGCATATATGCACACAAGTACATCAGTTAACTTCTTTTCACTCCCCTTTTCCTCTGAAATTCCTCAGTCTATTATTTGCTTCAATGGTTCTCAGTCTTTTAGGTTCATTGGTTTATTTTATTCATTAGCTTCCATATGTAAGTGATATCATGTGGTACTTACCTTTTTCTTACTGGCTTATTTCACCTGAAAGAAATAAGGTCCCTCTAAAAGAGTAATATGTAAATTGACCATCATTCCAACACACAAGATGGCTGCCCCCATGTGGTCAAAGATAGCTGCCCCCTTGTGGACATAAGATGGCCAGCAGAGGAGGGCACTTGGTAGGGACCAGACCTGCAAGGGAGGGCAGTTATGATCAGGCCAGCAGGGAAGGGCAATTGGGAGGGATCAGGCCTTTAAGGGAGGGTAGTTAGGGGCTATCAAGCTTGCAGGGGAGGGCAGTTAAAGGTGACTAGGCTGGTAGAAGAGGTAAGTTGGGGTGGCCTTCAGGAAAAGGCAGTTGGTGGGGGAGGGGCAGGGAACAAGGCCTGCATGGGAGGGCAGTTGGGGGGACCAGGCCTGCATGGGAGGACAGTTAGAGGTGACCAGGCCTGCAGAGGAGGGCAATCAGGCTGGCAGGGGAGTAGTTGTGCATTAACCAGGCTGGCAGGGGAGTGGTTAAGGGGCAATCAGGAAAGCAGGCAGGTGAGCAGTTGGGAGTCAGCAATCCTAAATTGTGAGATGGATGTCTGACTGTCTGTATAGGCCTGATCTTACCTGGATCAGGTCTAAACAGGCAGTCAGATATCCCTTGAGGGGTCTCAGATTGGAGAGGGTGCAGGTTGAGCTGAGGGACACCCCTGTGCATAAATTTTGTGCACTGGCCTCTAGTATTCTTATATGAGTCCAAGAATGCAAATAACCTTCACTTGGCAGAAACATATTTAATTAATTAAATCTGGTGGAAACATCAAAAAGTTCACTGAATTCCAGAAATCATATAAATTCTGAGTTTGTTTTAAGGCATTCTCCCTTAACATTGTTTAAATAGCTACCACTTTTAACATTTGCATTCCTCCCATCCCCCAAGGGAGGAGAATACTATTGTAATTACACTATATTCTTCTGAGGTTCCATAACGAGCTATTATTTTACTAATGGAATATTCAAGTAGTCTGTAGTAATTTATCAAATAGTCCCAAGTCCCATTTTCTCAGTGTGAATCTTTTTGTTCACAGGTAAATTGATGTGTGGGGGGTTATCAAGGCTTTTTTTTTTTTTTGTAATTCAAATTATCCATTCCATCTCCCCTCACAAAAAAAGTATGTAATCTTGGAAGAGTTTTTAGAAATGTTTAGAATTAAAATTGTACAGACACTTACAAGTAATGATTTCTGCATTTTCATTTGTTTTATATTTTTTGCATTTTGATGCCTAATTTTGAAAATGCACCTAAATGGGTGGTGGGGAGAACGCAAAATATAATTCACCTTCTTTCACACTACAGTCTGTTCTTTTGTCAGCTTCAACTACTACCATGAGAGCATTATTGTAAATGAGAAATCCAGCAACAGAAAACTATCTCAGCTCAAGTGTTCCCATTTTCTTTCACTTTAAAAGACAATAATTTAAACTAGTGTAGTTCTTATTGAAATGGACACCACTTTTAGCACAGTACTCAAAGGTATAATGGATTGTGTATATATTGATGAATACATAACAGCCCTTGAGCAAAAACTATACAAATAAACCATGTTGGTAGAAAGATTTTAAACTACTAAACAAACAAGCAAATGCAAATTACTTGTAAAATTTACTAAGCAACTCACTGAAGGGTTCCAGTTCTTGCCAAGATTGAGAAAAGGTTTGTACTGTTGGTTCAGTTTCCTCAAATCAGCCTTAAAGTTTGTTGGGTAATATTGTCACTACATGAAAGCATTTTTGAGAAGCTAACCAAAGTAATGAACTGAAGGCCTTGAGGAGGCTTAAGCATTGTTTGCTATTGCTGTATATGGCAAAGGATAGAAAGTCACATCTTGAGAGATGCAAATCAAAAACACAACGAGGTACCATCTCACACCTGTCAGAATAGCCAACATCCACAAATCAACCAACAACAAGTGTTGGCGAGGTTGCGGAGAAAAAGGAACCCTCGTGCACTGCTAGTGGGAATGCAGACTGGTGCAACTACTGTGGAGAACAGTATGGAGTTTCCTCAAAAAACTGAAAATGGAACTCCCATTTGACCCAGTAATCCCACTCCTAGAAATATATCCCAGGAAACTAGAAACACCAATCAGAAAGGATATATGCACCCCTATGTTCATAGCAGCACAATTTACAATAGCTAGGATTTGGAAACAGGCTAGGTGCCCATCAGCAGATGAATGGATCAGAAAATGGTGGTACATCTACACAATGGAATACTATGCTGCCATAAAAAAAGAAGGAATTCTCATTATTTGCAGAGACCTGGATGGAATTGGAAAACATTATGCTGAGTAAAATAAGCCAGTCAATGAAAGAGAAAAACCACATGACCTCACTCATTTATGGATAATACAGAACATTATAAACTGATGAACCAAAAGATAGATAGAGATACAGTAAAGCAACAAGCAGACTGTCAAATGACAGCGGGGAGGATAGGGAGATCTGGGGGAGATAAGAGATCAACCGAAGGACTGATATGCAGGTATGCATGCATATAAGTATAACCAATGGACACAAAACTCTGGGGAGGGAGGGCATGTCTGGGAGGTGTGGGTGGGGGGCACAATGGTAAGATATGTACACAGATAATAATTTAATTAAAAGAGAGAGAGAGAGAGAATCACATCTTGCTATGGAAATGCTCCAAAGATAACCTTGAGGAGATACAGTGGAGAAAAGCCTTTCAAATTTTGCATTTGCCTTTCTTATGCATTGTCTTTGGACAGCCCTTACCTTTCCATTACACGGAAGTGGTATCCCTAAGAAAATAATGAGGCAGCACAGAAGGCCCACCTGAGTGATGAACTGTTAACAACAAAAAGGTGAGGACTGACCAACTGCCCTCCAGGCAGTCACTTTTCTCCTTCCTCCCCCTCAGTATTCATTAGCTGATGGATGTCAGCCTAGGGAGACTGTTCCCCTCACTGCTGAGTTACTATTAAAAATCAGATATAAATCATGGACCACTGACACTCCTGTGGGAGTGACAGTCAACAGTCTGGAATCCACAAAGGGTCTGTGGTGCCTGGGACTCTGCCCAAGGGATTAACCCCTCCTCTATTTTTAAACTTACCAGGTTTTATATAGACGAAAGCCTGGCCTTTGGCCTTTGCCCAAAATACATTTCTAGACATTCAAGACCATCTTTCTATTCAGAGAACCTGGTGAAACAGAGTAGCTGAGGCCCCAGACAAGCATGAACACACCAAAATGCCAACGCCAACAAATACCCACAAGAAAAGGCATGGAGTGATGACATGTACCAACTTAAGCAAGAATATTGGAACTAACAGATTAAGAAATAAAATAGTATGATAGATATAGATGTATTCGATGTGTTCTTCATATGAAAGAAGAACAATGTTGATGCCAGATTTTTGGACTGAAAACGGAGGACTTCCCTGGATTTGTTGTCCTTCAGAGTTGAAGAATGAAACCACGACAGAAGGTGGTATAGCAAAGGTGGAAATTTATTGCAGAACAAGTACAGACTCCCACATAGGAAGGGGGGGAAAGAAACTCACAGCACAGCCGAAACTGGTTTGGCTCAGTAGTAGAGTGTCGGTCTGCAGACTGAAAGGTCCCGGGTTCGATTCTGGTCAAGGGCATGTACCTTGGTTGCGGACACATCCCCAGCGGGGGGTGTGCAAGAGGCGGCTGGTCGATGTTTCTCTCTCATCGACGTTTCTAGCTCTCAATCTCTCTCCCTTCCTCTCTGTAAAATATCAATAAAATATATATTAAAAAAAAAAAAGAAAGAAACTCACAGCACAGACTCCCACATGGGGAGGAGGAAAGAGCCCCATCCAGTTCCTTTGTCCAGGTTTATAAAGGCTGCAGTTTTTTGTGCCCTGATATTCCCTCTGATTGGTCACTATTCCCCTTGGATTTGGTCAGGATAGCAACTCCTGAGCTCAGAGGTCAAACCTCACTTGGGACTTGCGAGGCCCTCCTCCCTTTTTGTTTTCCTAATTCTCCTCTGAATGAGGGGCTTCCTTCCCTTTATTTTGTAAATGTGTATCTTTTGCTGCTTTTAACTTCCTTGTGTTACAGAAATATAACTACTTCCTCTCCCAACTCCCTTGTCTTATGGAAATGTACCTTTTTGCAACTCTGTAGCCCTATGTTTTATCCATGGGTCTTCTTAATTTTAAACCTGCCTATTTCACCTCTAAAAGTATCTACGGTATTTCAATATTATACAAATGTTAGGAATTTTTCTCAGAATTAAAAAAAAAAATGAAAGATCTTGGATTTAGAAGGATCACTGAGTACCCAATAAGACTGATATTTAAAAATAAATAAATAAATAAACAACAGCATTATCCTAGTCATTTTCTCAGTGGTTAGATCATTTGGACTGAAAGATCCCAGGTTTGATTCCAGTCCAGGGAACTAAAGTCAATATGACTCAGTGTGATGAGGCAGGTAAAGTTCACTAGTTTATTTTTCTTGGTGGAGGGATTGAGCAAAAAAAGAAAAAGAGAGAGAAAACCCATGGACAACAGTGTAGTAGGCTGAGGAGAGGGGTGAGTGTAGTGGGAACAGGGTAGAAGGAGTCAATAGGTAAAACAAATGACACATCTGTAATACTTTCAACAATAAAGATAATACCATATAATAAAAGCCTAATATGCTGTGTCCAGTTGTCTGGTCATCCATTCAACCAATCAAAGCATAATATGCAAATAATATGCTAAGGCTGTTCAACTGCTCACTATGACATGAACTGGCCACCAAGGGGCATACGCTCTGACTGGTAGGTTTGCTTGCTGCTGGGGTCCAGCTGATTGGGACTGAGTGAGATGGGCTGGATATACCCTAGAGTCCTCCTATGGTCCTCCCTCAGCTGGCCAACCTTCTGTATCCTTCCCCAGCCCTGATAATGCACCAGGTCCCTTGACCTGATATGCACTCTCTTGCAATATGGGAACCCTTGAGGGATCTCAGAGAGTTGTTTTTGGCCCGATACCACAGGCCAAGGGACCCCACTGGTGCATGAATTTGTGTACCAGGCCTCTAATTGAAAGATAATTGAAGAGAAAGATTTTCAAATATCACTTGAATGGTTTCTAGACTTTTGTGTTATTGAAGATAATTGTGAAAAATGCTAGCTTTTGTTTCTAAAATTAAAACCAGTTTCTAAAATTATTTTCATCTTATAAAACTAAATTTAAATTATAAAAGTAAATTTATACCCATTAAAAAAATCCCCATTCCCTCCTACCCCAGATCCTATTAACAACCAGTCTACTTTCTGTTTTTCCAACTCATTCTTTATTTCAACCTATTTTAATTGTTATTTTAATAATAATCCTATGTAACAAAGAGGTAATATTCAAATTGACCATCACGCCGACACACAAGATGGCTGCCCCATGTGGTCACAAGACGGTTGCCCCTTGTGGTCACAAGATGGCTGCCACAAGATGGCTGACAGGGGAGGGCAGTAAGGGCTAACCAGGCAGGCAGGAGAGAGCAGTTGAGGGATACCAGGCCTGCAGGGGAGGGCTGTTGGGGGCAATTGGGCAGGCAGGGCAGCAGTTAGGCCTTGATCAAGCTGGCAGGGAAGTGGTTAGAAGGTGATCAAGCTGGCAGGCAGAAGCAGTTAGGGGCAATCAGGCAGGCAGGCAGTCAAGCATTTGGGAGCCAGTAGTCCCAGATTGTGAGAGGAATGTCCGACTGCTGGTTTAGGGATTGTGTCTAAACCGGCAGTCAGACATCTCCCGAGGGGTCCCCAGATTGGAGAGGGTGTTGGCTGGGCTGAGAGACACCCATCTAGTGAGTGAATTTCATGTACCGGGCCTCTAGTCTTATATAATAAAAACCTATTATGCAAATTGACCCAGGAGACCAGGAGTTTGACCACTTGCTATGACGTGCACTGAGACACCAGGGGGCAGCGTTGAATATGGTGGGACTTGGCCGGGAGAGAGCTTGCTGCCCACCGGACTTCTGTGTGGTGCTGCTGGGTGGCCCCCTTGCTGTACCTTGGCCCGTAGTTTCTGGCCACACTCACTGCATTTTCCAGTGGAGACTCTGGTGCTGTGATTCAGGCAGAGGCTGGGCATGCAAGGGTCCAGGAACCCAGGTACTGCCCAAGGCCCAGAGGTCAGATGGGACCTGCCCTTCTACATCAGACATTCACACTTCTATCACTGGCCAGGCCTATGGAATGCACTCTGCATGGATTTTTTGTATGGGGTCTCTAGTAATTTAGTAATTTTCTTGTTGTATAGGAACTTTGTGTTTCTAAAAATTTTAGAGTATAACATAAATACAGTAATGTACAGACTTTTATATTTTTTATTAGAAATGTTTTCAAATATGTTCTTCCTCTCCTCTGGTGCTATAGTTTCTTTTTTGGATAGTAGAACCACTTTATATAATACTTATTTTGAAAAGATAGTCTCTTATCCTTGAAAAGAACACATTATTCCTTGTTGGTATTAATCAATTTTATCTGAGTCCAGTTGGAATCAACCCCAGTCAACTTTCTTGTTCTGTGTTGTCTTTAATTTAGAAGGGATCTTTTGGCCTAAAGAACAATCCCATGATCTTATGGTCTGATTATCTTATCATAATCTGATTTTATGTTATATAGCCTGAAGTTATATGCGTATTTTACATTGCAAAACACCCCAAATGGTGAAATCCATATTCCTGGATCCAAAGAGTTCCCCAATCCATATTGGCCTCAGTACTGTTTCATTCCTGTGGACTATTGGGCTGTGCGTAGAGATACATCAAAGGTTGCAGTGGTGTCAATGTGTTTAGATTCTATATTGAGGAGCATTCACAAAACGAAAAAGTAGATTATGCCCTGACCAGTGGTTAGAGTGTCACATCAAAGGGTAGCAGGTTAGATTCCTTGGTGGTCGGGGAGGAGGCATACATGGGGAACCACAGGAGGCAATGAATAGATATCTCTCTCACATCTCTCTCTCTCTCTCTCTCTCTCTCTCTCTCTCTCTCTCTCTCTCTCTCTTTCTCTCCCTCCTCTCTCTCTCCCTCCTCTCTCTCTCTCTCCCTCACTTCCACTCTCTCTGGGGAAAAAATATCCTCAGGTGAGGATTAGCAAAAAAAAAAGGTGGATTGTGCTTCTATGAGTCTGTGTAGATGCAAATCCCCTACTTATTAACACAAGTGGCTTTACCATTCATTATACCTTCAGGCTAGGCTTTCCTTAGTTGACTCTCCAACTTTTGCCTGACACATTTTTGACCAACATTTCTAGTTTCCACTGTTGAAACTGCATCCCTTTTCCTGTTTTCATGAGCATTGTAATGGAAAGATTACAGAGGGTGATTCAGAAACTGCTGATTGCCAACAATGTAGCCAGAATATCCTCTTTCATATTTAATGAAGATGAAGCTGGTAATGGCTTTTGCCCTTGCGTGCCAGTCTGACCTGAAACCCAGGGTGTACCAACAGTCTTTCAACCATACATATGGACAAAGTGCATTTTAACTATAACTTCAGCTGGTCTTTGAAGAGCCAATTTCTTTTTACTACTATCTTTTCCATTTTCATTTCTCAGGCATATTATGGCAGGATAAGGCACGTATAAATTGCACAAATTACCTATATTATATTGAAATGCGATTTGCAAGTATTTTTATTCAAATATTCATTTTTTTCAAACATTTTTAAGACCACATGTAATTCTGATATAACTATAAATTACCAAATATCTTTTCATGGTCAGGTTCGAATGGCTTTTAAGCTTCCAAGTTCTATTTCATGTCCATAATACATGCTAGTTTAATGAACAGCCCTTGTGGAAGTGACAATAGCTAACTTGTAAAATGTGTTAAAAATCCATTCTGCTATGGTCTAGTTCTTCATTATTTAACACAAAGAGGAAAGAACAAGTAGGAAAAGAAAAGGACAGAATGTAAAATTTAAGCAAAAATTGGGGACTAAAACTTAAATTATAATTTAAACTGAAACTTAGTTTAAGAAA
Organism: Vespertilio murinus; assembly: GCA_963924515.1. Taxonomy (NCBI): domain Eukaryota; kingdom Metazoa; phylum Chordata; class Mammalia; order Chiroptera; family Vespertilionidae; genus Vespertilio; species Vespertilio murinus. The sequence goes on from OZ004706.1 coordinate 70,739,121, forward strand.
GCACATAAAGACAATCTGACCTAGAATGAGATTGTGTCTGAGTGAGTGTGTGTGTGTGTGTGTGTGTGTGTGTGTGTTCTCTATGGCATGTGAACATTCTATGAATTAGCTCATTGGCCATGGCTGCAGTATTTCTTGTGGAAAGAATGGGTGGCTTGTGAGCATGATCTCATCCATCCTCCAGGAGCAGGCAGTTGTTTATGTGCAGAGGCTATTAACAATAATAATTCCAAAGAGAGGAAGCGGTGCCCAATGTTTAAAGTCAGCAGCTTAGATTCTATTTCTGGATCCATTGGGTTGTTTTCTTTTTTTAGGAGGTTTTAGACAGGTCACATTCTCTTGGGGCTTCTGTTTCTATGTCTGTTGGACTGGCATGCTCATTTCTACTTTATTACTTCATGGACACTTTTGTGAGGTTTAATAATTTTAGGTAGAGTAATCTGCAAAAATGCTTAAAAGTTATTGGAGAAACTCCAGAACAAAGGAGGAAGTGTTAGTTCTCTGGAGAAAATATAGTATCTTTTCATAGCAAGTGTTGTGTGGTCTTTTATTTTATTTCTTCTTCTTCTTCTTAATGGCCATGCTCAGCATTGCCAAGTATATTCTATAAACTTTCTTTCCAAAATTGCCACTTAGCAGCTTCTTTCTCACCAGAAGCGATATAAGTTTCACATGACCTAATTATGAGATATGCTTTATAACTAATACATATTCATATTATTTTTCAAAGGGGACAAATCATGGTGAATTTAGGAGTCACTAGGGTGACAAAAATTGGGGACTATTTCTGGAGCAACAATTCTTCATAATGAAAATATACTTGTGAAGACAAGACCATTCCTCTTGATGAGATGCCCTGGGCAGGTGTGTAAAATCCAGTGGAAACATTGCTTATCTGATTAAGACCAAAGAGGAAGACTAGGTGTTTGAGATTTCACTTTTAAAAAAAGTGATTAAGCAAATGGATTTGAAAGAATCTAGAAGCCAAATATGTACATTCATTTCTGTTGATTAATAATAAAAACTTAAATTTGCAACACACTTTATCATTTAAAATAACTATATATATATATATATATATATATATATATATACACACACACACACACACACACACACACACACATATAAATATATATATATATATATATATATATATATATATATATATATATATATCCATGAAAATTGTGAGGTAAAACAATGTGGGTTTTTTTTAATCAAACAAACACACAAAAACACACAAAAATTTGAAGTTACTGATTGATCTGTCCAAGATTTCACATCTAGAGGGCTAGTATTCCAACCCCAATATTTTAATTCTTCACCTAGCAATGTATGCTATACCCTTGATTCTCAACTCAGTAGGGAGGATCAGTGCTCGTATACATTTCATGTTCCCTATCTGCCTATCTGCAAATTTTGACCTCAGTGTTCCATTGGTTAAAAATCACTGACACAGCTCTGGAGCCTTCATGATGATTGGGTTTCCCTCTAATGTGTTAGCACAGAAATAGCTTGCCAACCACAGACTATGGACTTTTTGTAAGCAGTTTTCTTTCTTTTTATGTAAATTTTAAAGCTATAACATGACCATGAAATGCTTATCTTCATTTCCTCTAGCAAGGGTTTGGTTTTTTTTTTTTTTTTTAAATATACCCAGATACTTGTGACAATGTTTATCCCCACTCAGAGTTGAAATTTGGCTGCTGTTTTTATGCTCTGTTAATAGCTCTAGCCACCCTCCAGTGCCTCTATCTGAGACTAACATTTCCCAGGCCTAATTCTCGTCACTGCTGGTGCCCTACTTTTTTACTAATGTACATTTTAACTGAAAACACATGACATTGGAGAGATTAAAACCTCTCTAAAGCATAACCAAAGCAACATTTCATAACTTGACTTTCCTCTAGACTGTTTTCCAATGAGATTTTCATGTGATTGCAGATGTTGAACTTTACATTGGCATCTATGTTTTGACATAAACTTGGACAAGGAAATAAAACGGGCTCTTTTCTCAGGAAAAATCTTAAATCAGCCCTCAAAAAAAGGAATGGAGAATGGTTTCAAGAGAGACATACCTTAATTTTGTTGCAAATCTTTTTCTGCCTCCAGCCTTCAATATCAATATGTCACACTAAATTATTTCATTAAGCACTTCATCTCCTCTGTAACCTGCTTGTCTTTGAGGACAAACTTCAGATCTGCCATGTGCACATCTGCAATATTTCCACTCAAGGAACACCTGCTGACTCTTAACTGGAAAGCTGTGTGCATTCTTTTTCTCTCTCCTTCATAAAATATAGTATATAGCAATTGCCACTGTTATTTAAAATAAAAATTCCCTTTGGTCTTTAGTGATCTACCAGGCTCTACTCTCCCTTCATTTGTAAGCTGACCTTGCTTCCTTAGAAAGACAAGAAGACAACCTTAAGTGACAATGAGACAAATTTCATTTTGTGGGGAACTGCCTTTTCAATTATTTCTCTCTTCTCGATTTTTCCTTGCTGACCTGGTCCAAGCTGTTACTTTGACAGGGGTCCCTAACCTCTAAATTAAAATATGCAAATTGTTATGCTTCCTGCACTGGGACCAGTATAGTCTATGCATTGTAATTGGCAAAGATTGTTCAGTTCCGCTTTACACTAGAAGAATATAGTTACCCACTCCTGCCATTTCCTGTTATGAGAAAAATAATACCCTGCAGACTGATACAGTATAAGCAATACATTTATGCATTAGTATATTTCTATTTTAAAAATGAAAGATGATTATTTTTTGTGACCCACATCCTGCCACAAGGAAAATACATCCAAATATATCCAAATATTTTCAAGGACTTGGTGAATATATTTTAAATGTTTCAATACTGAGGTCTAGTCTGCCCTAATTTGAAACATAACTATACTTTTAAGTCCTTAATTGTCATTTAGTAGATTTGAAATATGGAACATGAATGTATTTTTCTTTATATTCTTCTTCTAATAAATTGTTGGAATTGGGATTGTTCCCCGTCACTTAGTCAGTACTAATCCAGGCTGATAAACAAGCCATTTACAAGGCCATCCTATGAACTGTTATGCACATGTGCAGATACAATTTTTTTGCATTATTTTTAAATGTTTTGTTTCTCAACCCCATAATAAATTAGCTTTATAAATACCCACTTTGATGACAAATGACATTTAGAAAGTGCATAAGACTAATGTCTGTGATGCCATCATTTGGACATATTTCTCAGAAATGCCTAAGTGACCAGGAGATGTCTTCTGAGCATCATGATTCCTCCCAGGTTGTCTCAGAAGATTTGGGGTGGAAGACCATTTGGAAACTACTACATGGGAATAACTTATCCATAGGAGAAATAGTGATAATAAATAAAACTACTAAAAATTAAAAATGTTATTTGTTTCTTGGGGGTATGTTTGATATTTACTTTTATCATCAAAATTTGATAGTGTTAGAGTGGTTTAAAATGAATCTGATGGAGGGGAAAAGAACCATATCAAGTAATGGGAGGAAAGCTATCTTGAGTTCAAAATTTTACACAGTGTAAACGAGAAAGCAGAGAGAGAGAGAGAGAGAGAGAGAGAGAGAGAGAGAGAGAGAGAGTTAGTTGAATGCTAAAGTCAATGCTAAGACATCAAGCACCAAGTTCCATCTTTGTTGGTAATGAGCAATATAGACGATGGGTTAATAACCTGCCTGGACCTTATTTTCCATATCCAATTAAATTCCATATTCCTTGTCAGTGAACTTTAGAACTGAGATGAGTCTGGTCAGGTAGTAAATCCCTGTGATTTAAACAGGGTAATAGGAAAAATCATTTGACAATTACCATATAATCAATTACCCAGTAAGGCAGTCTGAGAATTCAACCATACATTCTTTCATTTAATGAAAATAGTGCTAACAAATAACAGGGTTCAAGAAATGATTCAAAGCTATATAAAGATGGTGGGGGTGTAGGTGGAAAGATTGTTTATTGATTGTGAGCATAATTTAAGGCTATTTAAAAGTGTGCAAGGGTCTCATCAGTGTTCTCTTGATACCTAAAAGCTGTGGAGTTATGGTATAAACTACTATTGATTCTCTACTCTCACTGGGTTGGCATTACTTTCGTAGAGATAGTGAAATTCCACCTCTCAATTATCCTATCTAATAAAAGGGTAATATGCAAATTGACCATTACTCCAACACACAAGATGGCTGCCCCCATGTGGACATAAGATAGCTGCCACAAGATGGCTAACAGGGGAAGGAAGTTGTGGGTGATCAGACCATTAGGGGAGGGTAGATGAGAGGGACCAGACCTGTAAGAAAGGGCAGTTGGGGACAACCAGGCCAGCAGGGGAGCAGTTAGGCATTGACTGGGGCAGCAGAGAAGGGCATTTGGGGAAACCAGGGCAGTTAGGGGTGACTGGAGCAACAGGGGAGGGCAGTTGGGGCAACCAGGCCTGCAGGGAAGGACATTTAGGCATTGATCAGGCTGTCAGGGGAGTGGTTAAGGGTTGATCAAGCTTGGAGGTAGAAGCAGTTGGGGGCAATCAGGCAGGAAGGAAGGTGAGTGGTTGGGAGCCAGCAGTCCTGGATTGTGAGAGGGATGTCTGGCTGTCCATAAACAGGTAGTTGGGCATCTCTCGGGGGGGGTCCCAGATTGGAGATGGTACAGGCTGGGCTGAGGGACACTCCCTCCCCTGTGTATAAATTTTGTGCATCAGGTCTCTAGTTTTATCTTATAAGATAGCAAGTGGTTGTTAGATTTTATAGAAAGGGAACAGAAGCAATGGGGGCAAGTTTTATTTTGTTTATTTTTCCTAGCAATGTTCTTAGATGTTTGGGTCTGACAGGATGTGGCAGTTTTCCATACATTTCACTCCTCTGTTGGGAACACATGGTCATTTGACCATGGAACAGGAAGACAGCCAGAGTAGCACTCAGCAGAGACAGGGCTTCTAAGGGATGGATAACTTGGAGACCTAAGCTTTTGCAAGTAAACTCAACATATGCTTCCCTGCGTGTGTGTGTGTGTGTGTGTGTGTGTGTGTGTGCGCGCGCACGCGCGCACTATGTATCTGTGTCTGTGTTTAATTTCTGTAATATGAGGAATTTTTAGACCAGTTGTTGGCTAGACCTCTGGATTATGTTGAAAATAATAAAAAACAAAATCAACATATCAGGTACAATATACAAAGGCTTACAAAATTTTAGTGGAAATAAACTCAGAGAAAAATTCATGTGTTTCTTTAGTAATTGAAATAGTTATAGAGGAGCAAGAGACAGTCAAACATGCTAGAAAGCAATGTTTCATGTAAGGCTGAGAGAAGCTAGGATCCTACCAGGATACTCCCAATCTTGGGAAAACCAGCCTGTGTGTATATGTGTCTCTGTGTTAAAATTTTAAAATGAGTCTCTTGAGACTAGTTTTCTGAATAAGATAAAGGGTATGCATACTAAAGTTTTAGGATCCCCCCCCCACCCCGTGAGAAGGGGCTAAGGGAAATTCATAAAGTTTTACAAACTAAAATAAAAAAATGGAAGAGTTTTCCAGGATCTCTTAGAGACTATTAAAAATATCAGTTCTATAATTGAAAGGCACTAATTCTGGATCCTCGTATTTATTGTGAGAAAATTAAAAAAGAAATGTATTATTTAAAAAAAAAAACCACCTCATTTCTAACTCTAAATGTCTGAGATTATTAAATACTAGTGACCTAGTACACAGATTCTTGCACATTGAAAAGAAATTAATTAGAAGGTGTCCAGCAAAGCGAGACTGGCAAGACAGGCCAGACACACCTTGGAGCCAAACTCCCATGATGCCTCCCTAGCATCTGTAGAATGAGTGGGGTCCCTTCGTCAGGTGAAGTCCCTTGGCCTGGCCTTCAGGGATTGGGCTGAAACTGGCCCTCCTACATCCCCCAACAGGTCCCAGAGTACAAGAGGGCACTCTGCAAAGTTGCTGTCATACAGGGTGTGGAATGTAAATGCAAGTGTGCAGTAAACTGGATTTGGAGCCAACAGTGACCCAGCAACAACAAAACACACACTGAAGATGGAATCGTGTGGCTCTGCAAGGAAGTAGGCTCCCTCCTTTCTGGTTTTGGGGTGCATCACCTGAGAACCGTCACTGCCAAGTTACTGCAGCTTGGTAGCTCCTGTGTTGAGCGTCTGCCCCCTGGTGGTCAGTGTGCATCATAGCAACTGGTCAGATGGTTGGACACTTAGCATATTAGCCATATATATATTTTCACTCTGTGAAAAGAAAGTAATCTTTTTCTCTTTATTTCATCTTTTCTTTTGAGTTGCTGTCTGAATTTTTTTCTTCAACATCAACCTTAATCCTACATTTCATCTTTAGATACTAATGAAGTTATAGTGGCATTAAGATGGCAAAATTGGTCCTGACTTCAGTATCCCTCACAAAGGGATTAACTAACAACTAATACACCATTATGAAAACCTTAGAACACATAGGTGAGGCTGAAGCACAGAGATGAAGAAAGACTGCAATAAAAGGTAAGATGAGTGACTATACTCTGACCACATCACCGTTGTAATGACATAGCATCACCCAGAGATGGCCCCCTTAGTCCTCTTATCCAAGGTGGGGGAGAGCCCAAGATTAATATCCAGATTCTTCAGTATTGTGTATCACTTCTGGAAGTTCATTTAGAACTCACCTCACAAGAATTATGGGGAGAATATGTTGGGCTGACTACTGGAGGTCAGATTGCGACGGAGAAGAGGGACAGGGCCTGGATCCAGCAATCAGCACTTGAAACTTGGCAGACTTAGTTTCTTCTCACAGAAGCATCCAAGTAGAAGTCCAACCAGCAGCTTTTCCCACCTTTAGAGCCAAGATGACAGCTCTGTCTGGACGGGAACTTGGTATACAGTACTGCCTGATTTGGGACCATAAATGGCAAGTCTTATTGATCTTGGAGCCCATTCTGACACCCCTCCACCCTAAGCAGTAACACTACTTCATAGACACACCTAATGCTGAATGTAACACCCAGTTGTGCCTGACAGGAAGACTTGCTGGAACACACTGAAGAAGCCCCCTGGAGCTCAGTTAGGATCTAACATCCTATGAGAAAAGACATTCCAGCTAGGATCTTTATCTACAAGGTGATTCTTGACTCTGATGCACATTGAGTAGGACTTCAGGAAGGGTACCAAGTCTCAGCTGTGAATGATGTGGATTTCCAAGATATTGAGCATAGCAAGGGTGTTGAGATCTTGAAGCTAGCATGCCTGTTCATTTATTTCATTGCATTTATCATTGTCAAAAAGTGAAGAGTGGCCAAAACCGGTTTGGCTCAGTGGATAGAGCGCCAGCCTGCAGACTGAAAGGTCCCAGGTTCGATTCTGGTCAAGGGCATGTACTTTGGTTGCGGGCACATCCCCAGTAGGGGGTGTGTAGGAGGTAGCTGATCGATGTTTCTCTCTCATCGATGTCTCTAACTCTCTATCCCCCTCTCTTCCTCTCTGTAAAAAATCAATTAAAATATTTTTTTTTAAAGCGAGGACTGTGCACTAGATAGTTGGAACCCACAGCCCTCCACATGGAATCTTCTATGAAAAGTTTGCCGAGCTTCAGGGCAAGCTCTACTTTCAGCCCCACCCTAGCATAGTGGAGTGGGGAGGTGGGGAGACAATAAGCCCTGCACTGAGCCTGCTAGTCAACTGTATTACCTAAACTTTGCTGTACTTTATTTCCCTGGTTTTCTAGGTGAGCATCATTCCTTGGAAGGAGATGATGTATCTAGTAATTGCCTACCTTGGGGAGAACCCTATTTGAAAAGGCAACTGATACTTATTGAATACCATGTTCTAGGCAATTACACATATGTCATACCATTTTCATTAGCATATAGCATACCATTTTCATTAGCAAGTAGAAAAAGGAATCTGGAGATCTCTCATTTAATTTGTCTGGCTACCTCATCCCCTCCTTAGAGGACCAGCCTCTAACACTTCAGAGACTGCAATGGATGGACACTATTTTTTTGTTTGCCCTTATTTTCTCCTTCAAAATGTAAAACACTGTGCTGAAGAAGAATGACATGCATAGACACAGAGTGTATGGGTACCAAAGGAAAACAGAGATAGCTATACTTACATTAGACAAAATATACTTTAAAAGTGTAAAAAAAGACAAAGAAATTTAGTATCTATACTAATAAAAGGGTAATATGCTAATTAGACTGGACATCTTCCAGACAAAGCCACAGCAGCTGCAAGGGCCAAGAGCCGGCAGCCTTGTTGGCTGTGAGGGCCAAGGGCCAGCAGTGCTGGAGAGACTGTCCAGTGCTGTGGTCCCTTTGTGCAGAGGCCAGGGGAGAAGGCAGCACTGGGGAAAAGGGAGGAGGGAGGAAGAGAGGGAAAGAGGGGGAGGAGGACGAGGGAGGAGGGAGAAGGAGGGGGAGGAGGGGGGAGGAGGGAAGAAGAGAGGGGAGGAAGGAAGAGGAAGAGGGAGGAGGGGAGAGGAGGGAGAAGGCCTGCACCACATGAGAAGGCCAGCATCATGGTCCTGTCTACAGAGGCTGCTCGGAAAAGGCCTGGGTGTGGGCAAGCCCAGCGCTGTGGCCCCTTCTGCAGAGGCAGTGAGAGAGGGGGCTGCACGGTCCAGGTCCCACTGCTGCCCCATCCACAGAGGCAGCCACAGAGGCAGAGGTGCAGGTCAGTCCCAGCGCCACACCTCCACAGAGGCTGGATGGGGTGCAACCTGCTGTTCTTCCACCTCCCAAATCCCCTCCCAGCCAGTGTGGCCTCAAATCACTCCCCACCCACCACTGGGGAGGGGGTGTATGTGGGACCAGCTCTAAGAAGCAAAGGCCAAGGGCTGGCAGTGGCAGGGTCATGGGGGTGCCACCTTCTCCTGATCAGCCTGATTGCCTTCTGCAGAGGAGGACATCCCCTGAGGGCTCCGGGACTGTGAGAAGGGGCAGATCTCAAAAAAAAAAAAAAAAGAAATGGAGGAGAACAAAAGACTGGATATAGAGTTCAAAAGCATGGTTATAAGGTTTTTCAAAAATTTCCTAGAAAAGGCAGATAAATTTAATAAGACCCTCGAGAATATGAAAAAGGACCAACTAAAAATTAAACATACACTGACTGAAATAAAAAATATTACACAGACACCCAACAGCAGACTAGAGGAACGCAAAAATCAAATCAAAGATTTGGAATACAAAGAGGATCTCCCACACAGTGAAAAAGGAAGGTTCCACACATTTTATGAGGCATCCATCCTTCCGCTTAACCCTGGCCAGAATAAAGACATATGGCTCTCCAAGAAGTAAGAGAAGCTAGAAAATAGAGTTCCTATCTGGGTAACTATGCAATCAAGTGAAACAAAGACACTTGCTTATTAAGAAAGGGAAAACAGAAACTGATAGACAAGAAGCAGTTTCTACATTCAATTGTTTTTTTTGTTGAACAAATAAATGCCATTATGTGACAGGAATACAGGGTGAATTCCCAATTAAAGCAGGATAGTTTTTCTAAGATAGTATTATATAGTTCTAATAAATATTTGGATTAAGAATCAATAGGAGGATTCCTTCATAATTTATAGGGAGGCATGGAACAGACTGTCATACTTCTATATGTGGGGTTGAGTGGACAAGAAGAGATAAAATGTTCTTTTTCTCCTTAACAATAATGTGTTTTGTTCTTTTTAAATATTTTTTATTGATTTTTTACAGACAGGAAGAGAGAGGGATAGAGAGTTAGAAACATTGATGAAAGAGAATCATCGATCAGCTGCCTCTTGCACATTCCCCACTGGGGATGTGCCTGCAACCAGGTACATGCCCTTGACCGGAATCGAACCTGGGACCTTTAGTCTACAGGCAGACACTCTATCCACTGAGCCAAACCGGTTTCGGCCATATTTTGTTCTTTATGTATGACTACTTAATGAGACACTAAAATACTTTTATAGTTAAAGAGGAAACAAAATAAATACATAAAAATATGTTTGAAATTATAAAGGGAATTCCATATGCATACCTATTCTGAGACTGATAGTGGAGACAAGAACCAATATTCTATTACCAGTTATTACTCCTGGAGAGTTTCCCCAATTCTTTTTTTTTTTTTTTAATCTTTCCAGGCCAATCGTTTTGTTCTCACTAAGACTACTTGGCACATGCCTATCATGCCAGCAGAAGGAGATGTCAACCCCAGGCCTTATGCCACATCTCTGTCTGTATTTCATAACATCTAGCAAGGCTGTGGTTGCTTAATTAATTCAGGGCAATATTACTAAAAATTAAATGACATGTACAATTCACTTTGAGAAAAGTAGCATTAAGTGATATGGTTTTTTCCACCAAGCCTTGTTTAAATTAGCAATGTTCGTTTTCTAGTTTGTTAGCCAGCCTCAATTGAAATTCAGTTCACTCTATCTTATTACCTATACATTATGTACCACTCTACCAAGGGCTTTCAAATACCCTTATTTATATGCAGCCTTTGGGCTTCCCCACGCTATTATAAAAGTAAGCTGACCTAGAGATGCTCATGCTTTCTCTAAGGGACTGAAATGTCTGCCTCTATAGACAGTATAAAGGACAACGATTTATTTAAGTTCTGAAGTAGAGAGTTGACCAATTGCATATATGATATTGATATAGAAATTCAAACAAAGAAAATCTTAAAAACTAATAAAGGTAAAGAGAGTTAACAAAAACGTTTATCAAATTTTAATCTAAAGATATCCTATTAATTTTAATTAACTTATTTTTCTAATGCTATATTAAAGTTAAATAATTTATAGATGCTGTTTGAGTGTTTTAGCAACATTATTAGTTTATTGTGTTTCATTTTCTCTATTCACATGCTGAATCCACCCCTTTGAAGTAATTAGCATAATCACTAACATTATAAGATCATTTCCTCACTCCAAATAAATGACCATCAAACTCGTGCCTACTCTCTGTATTCAGAAATGCTTAAATAGTTCATTATTACCCAAATGACTATGGGGAAATGCTGTGCATAAGATGAAAGGAATAATGACTCATACCCCCCACAATGAAGATAAAACTCTCCTACATAAGAATTAATTCACTATAAAATATCTGAGTAGCAGGAAGATAATTGAAAGGGCTAAAAATAAAATTGAATGCAATAGGTAATCTAAAGGTCATGAGACTTGTCACTAAACAATTAGAAGATTTTTAAATTTCAATAGGTTTTGCAAATATTACTGTAGTTTATATTCTGAATATAGATTACTTTTAAATGGAGTTTTCTTATATCTAAATGTACACCTAATGAAAATATTTTATATGCTGTAAGCATTCACCTATCATATAACATTAATAAAAAAAAACATAAAGATCATAAGACTTCCCACAAACCTTCAGAGATTTTTTTTAATTTTGGTAAGGTTATATTTTTATGAATATGACTATAGCTTTGTGTTATGAATGTATATATGAATTCAGAACAACTTTTAAATGATACTTTATATATCTAAAAGTGCATTTAACGAAAATATTTTTATGTTACATGTTTCACATTTCTCATCACCCTAAGTCTAAAAGAAATTTGATAGTACCCATTTAACTCTTCAGTAATAATAAGTCTGTTGATAATAGGTCTTACTGATTTTGAAATCTGAACTTAAATTATCTGAAACAAAGTAGGACATATGAGAAAGATATTATTCCTAAATTTACAGATATAAGCAAATTTGCTTAAAGGGAGACATGTTAATTTGCATAGCAACCCACATGAATTAGTAGTTCTGATTAATGATGAAAGTTAGATTTCATAATACTGACATCAGAACATATATCTAAGAAAACTGTGAAGGAAAGTGCTTACTTGTAGCATATTTTCTCTTTTGTGTGCATCTATTTTTTCTTAAATACATCCTGAATCCATGTTGGTCTCTGGCATCTGGTACTCAAGACCCATGCACATTGGCATGCATCCATTAAGCTGTAAGCCTGATTTGGTTGGCATCCATATCATAGGTCAATGCCTAAAACAAACAGATGATAAAGTATTTTGAGAATCATCTGTGGTGCATAATCTCTCAACCAAGACCCTCCTTTCATTGGAGATTCTAAGGAATCTATGAAATAAAGGACAGTCTTATCTCAAGGTTGTCTAAAGGGAAATTTAGTTATAAAGAAATAGCAAATGGCATAACATTGCCAATATATAGCATAAAAAAATCCTTATGTTGATAAAATTTGTAACAGCAGTTATGATTTGCCTCCTCTATAGCTCCACATCTTCCTATATACAAAGTGAGGATATCTCTTGTTTTTATAGGTTTCATGGAGATTTTTTCATCTCTAGTCCTTTCTGATCACTGAGATTGTTTCTTCTGCTAACCCTAATCCCTTAAATGAAAAGCACCAACGTTGTCAGTTCACTAATTACAGATTTCATATTTTCTCTCAGTTCACTGGAAAATATTAACTGCCATTTACCATCTCTGTTATATATAAAAATCACAAGTTGTTTAGCTTCCCTTGCTAAATAAATGTAAGAAGCATGCTTAGGACATTATCTCCCAGTTGGCTATCTCTTGAGTTCACTCTCAGGTGAAACACCAAGGACTAGGAAATGGGTCAGGGATGAATCCTATTTCATCAACATTTGAAAGCTTTCATCTAGTAGAACATCCAGTCCTCCTTTCAGAGCAAAACAGATCCCTCCCAGGAAAGTTATTAGTCCAAAGGCCAAACTCAAGTTCCCGTGGCGATACTTCTAGTGCCATGAGTCCTGGGTTAAGTGCGGTAAATAATGGATGGTCTGTTCACTGGGGAATTTATTTCAGCCCTCTCAAGAAGCAGATGAAAATTTTAACCCACTCACATCTGATCTTAGTTTGAAGCCATCTTTCTTTCCCTCAAAGAACAGAAACTAAATTTCAGGCTAGTTAAATCATTTCCCAGTTCAATGTGCAATAAGAACTTGGAAAATTATATGATGAATCACTGCTCTGACCTTCTGCCCTGATATAGATGACTACCTAAGTTATTTATCTTCCAAACCTAAATAATCAGGTTATAGCATGTAATCTTATGCTGGGAGGGGGTGGGAGACTCATGGAATGAGCTTCGTTGGAGTTTTTATTTTTTGTATGTGTGTATGTGTATACACATACACACATACACACACACACACACACACACACACACACACACACAACTGTGCTGGATCATCTTGTTTCCTTTCCCAGATTCGCTCTGGTTTCTCTTTTAGTTCAGTTAATGGAAGCCTCTGGTAGAACAGAGGACTGGAGCAGAGTGAGGTCAGAGGGAGTATGTCCCAAGTTCTTCCCCTACTGGGCTACTGCCTGGCCATGGCTGCATTTCTCCACGGAAGGCCACAGCTCCATCTGGCTACCCTCTCCTACAGGTTAGGGTCACTTCAGTTCTCTTAACCTTGCCATACCTTCATAAAAAGTTTCTACTTTCATTTTCTTATTTGAGTGTGCCATTTCCCCCCTCCTGCCTCACCTACCTTTATTTACAGAACTTGATTTTAATAATATGATATGGTGATTAAATTTCATCTGGAATATATCATTTACATCATTTTACTATAGAAAATTAGCAGTACAATTTGGTCAATGTATTAGAATTAATTGTAAAGAATCAGTTTTATATAACTCTCAAAACAGTGAACTGGTGAAAATTTGCCCTGGCATATATCAACCAATAAAATAAGGTTAAACTTTTAAAGTAAACAGGAGAAGAGGAGAGCTAACATATGTTTTCAGTCCTTAGCATACTAGGGAATTCTATACTGTAGACTTTAATCATTATTAACAACTATAATATAGCAAATATCTAAAAGCTAACTTTACCCTGAGATGCTGCCACTATATTCATGCTGCTGCCATTGAAAGGAGTCAATACACACTTTCTATCTTCATTATTTGCTATCCAAAGATCTGAGAAGCTAAAACAAACAGGAACTTATGAAAGTCCAGCGAACACTACAATCATTGCTGCCTCAAAGCTGTCCCTTTGAGGGCTGGTATGGTCTGAAAGTTTGCATCCCCTTAAAATTGATATGTTGAAATCCTAACCCTCATAGGTAATGGTATTAATAAGTAGGGGCTTTGGGAGGACCTTAAGTCATAAAGATGGAGCCCTCATGAATGAGACGAATTTCTTACAAAAAAGGCTCCAGAGAGATCCCTACCTTGTATCCACCAAGTGAGGATACAAGAAAAAGTCTACAACCCCACAGAGGGCCCTCACTAATTGGGCTGGGACTTTTAAAGTTGGACTTCCAGCCTCCTGAACTGTGAGAAATTAATTTCTGCTGTTCATAAGCTACCCAGTCTGTGGTACTTTGTTATAGCAGCCTGAAAACTCTAAGATAGATGGTGACCCTCTCAGTCCCAACCAGCTCTCTTAAATTTAGGTATCAGCTTCTTAGTCTAATTCTTCTCAAGTGTATAAGATCAACTACTACCATGAGGTTGAGGAGGAGATGGTTAGCTCCACCAGCTAGAACAGTGATCTTCTCTCCATAGTCCTTCTCTCCATTATCTTCTGAAGCTGAAGCCACTGGTTCTTCTATGACTATAAGAATTAATATTCTGCCTTTTAGAAGCAGGGCACAAAGTACATGTAGTATCTCAGCAAAATCACAGGTTTTTATACACAATACTAGAGGCCTGGTGCACAAAATTCATGCACTGGGATGGGGAGGGAAGATGTCCCTCAGCCCAGCCTGTACCCTCTACAATATGGACATCCCTCTCACAATCCAGGACTGATGGCTCCTAACTGCTCACCTGCCTGCCTGCCTGATTGCCCCCAACTGCCCTCCCCTGCCAGCCTGATTGACCCCAACTGTCCTCCCCTGCAGGCCTGGCCCCACCAATTGCCTTCCCCTGCCAGCCTGGTCTCCCCCCAACTGCTGTTCCCTGCCAGCCAACTTGTGCAGCCATCTCGTGACCGCCTTGGGGTGGCCTCAAGGGCATGACGGTCAATTTGCATATTACCTCTTTATTAGTATGCTAGGATTATCTCTGGCATACTCACTATGGTGCAAAAATCCAACACAAATGCTTTTCTATCATTTTCCCAATTATTTCCATTAGCAAATGTTTAGTCCAGCTAAAAGATTCCCAGCTCTCCCCGACACATTAATGAGCAGGCCCCTAACCACATCTCTCTTCCTTTGCTCTATGATTATGAGACACCGAGACTCTCCCACAATTCAGGTTCCCACAGCTCTTTTCTTCCCTGTGGTGTCTGACCTTTTTCTGGGTCTGTTCATTTAACGTTGGCTCTCCAGGGCCCCACCCACAACAGGAGAAGGTACTTGAGCATGTTGCCTTTCCATTCTCTCACTGCTCTCGTCTCACCTCAGCTCCATGATAGCACTTACCCATCTGCTGACTTCTCCTCTGCTACTCCCACAGCTCACAGGAGTGGGTGGAGATGAGACATCCCTGTTATGCCTCAGCCTTTCCCTTAGCTTAATTGCAAATGACCATATTGATTTCAGGAGGGCAGAGTGTCCAGTCAGCATCCCCAGAGAAGACTGTCTGAAAGGGTTTAGCCTTTTCCACTTTCCATTTAAGGATTCATTTCCCTTTTCTCTTGGGATGTGCTGTTGCAATCAATCTCTCTAAATCTGTGTGTTCTCCCTTCCCTTTTAATATTCCCACTTCTATTCTCTATTTCTTTTATTCTCTTATTTTATTTCTCTCTTTCTCTGTTTCTTCTTCCATTTTCTCTTTCTCCATTATATTCTTCACTTTTATGGGGTTTTTTTCCTGGGCAAAATGGTAAACAAAAATGATAAGAAAAATTTTTAAGATGTAATAATTAAAAGGTTAACCTTAAAGGTTTGATAGCCTATAATTGGAAAGATGTATTTTAAAGAGATAAGGCACTTAACAAAAAGAACCATGCCATGGTAGAAGGCATACTAAATAAAATGCATAACTGCTAATGCTATAAATTTGATAAATGTGCTTCATTCTCTACATATACTGGTAAGCCATGTAAATTGGATACAACCTATGAGGATGGTTTTTCACACCTTCAACATCTCATTTCCTTTAAAAGTAGCTTTATCCATACTAAAAAGTAAAGCTATGACATAGTCCTCACACTTTTCTCCCAACACTCATATAGTATTTGCTAATCATTCACTGTAATTTTCCCATTTGAGCTCAGAAGCAGCTTCTATTTATCTCAAAGTAGTAATGCAAGCATCTTTTACTAGTTGATAGAGAACATCACCAGTGGAGACTGTTTTTCATTCCTGCAAAAAAAAATTGGTTACCAGATATTAACCATGATCATCTCCACATATCGCATTATGGGTTGTCATTTACGCTTTTCTAAATTATTAGAATGTGCCATAATGATTATGTGTGACATTAATAATCAGACACAAGTCTAGTTTTAATTAAGTAATTAATTGATGATCCTATATAATTTGAAGACAGTTACCAACATGTAGATTTCATTCTGACAATACCAAAGTCATGTAAATTATCTGAGCAATTCTTTTTATCTTACCCTGTTCTTTATGTATAATCACCCTGGGAAATCATATTTAATTATTTAATTTTAAAAGCATAAAAACTAGGATTGATTTTTCAAAGATAGTTTGAGACACCTGATATTATCTGTATAGGAATAAAGAAAGAAGGGGAATGACAAAGCAAGCTGCACTGCCCTAAGCAGAACGTTGCAAGTAGATCACAAGGGGCTATAAAGAAAAAAATGTCTTTAAGGGGAAAACATTTAATTTCTATTTCACCTGATATATCTTCAAATTAGCTTCAGTATAACACTTGGAAAATGTTAGTTAGCATTCACAGGTAATATTACCTTAGCTTAAAATGTGTTTGTGTGTGTGTGTGTGTGTGTGTGTGTGTGTATGTGTGTGTTTACATTGCATGTGAACTTCCAACTCATTAGTTACATTTACCTTGACATTTACCTGGACTTTGGTAATGGCATTTATACTTAACAATTTATTCTTAACTCATATCCTACAATGTTATTCTCAAAAGAAGCTCTTTAGTAAATATTGGTCAAGGATAAGAAATTTGTCAAGGAAGCTAATATTAGCCTTGGCTTTTAGCAAATTCTTTTCATTTCTATATAAAGTATTAGGAACCATTAGCATTTGGTGTTTAAGTTATATGTCTCATGGAAAATCCTAGGAATGATATCAAACCTATGGGGGAATTTTGAATAATATTATGATATGTCAGTGTGAGACATGGCTTACTAAAATGACTTAACTACATTTCACTTACCTGATACTCCTATTCACCAACCTAAAATTATAAGGCAGAGCCCTAAATAGTCAAATAAAAGTCGCAAAGTTTATGCATTTATTTGACAAAAAAATTTAGTGTATTTTACTTCTAGATCTTGTGTTCCTTAGAATGTGTACAAGATAGATATGTTCCCTGCCTCATAGAGCATGTGAACCAGTGAAGAAACAGATGAATAAATGGCCAACTATAATGCAGTATGTTAGTATTTACTATATGATGATTCATGATAGTGTTACATTAATATCACCTGGAGGGATTTTTTAAAAATACACATTCTCAGCACTCTGCTCCAGGTGTCCTGAATCAGAACCATGTGTTAGCATGCCAGGGAAGCCAGAAGAAACAGCTCATTTCTTAGGGAAAATAGGTCTCAAAGGGAATGGGAAATTATCAAGGAGGGGCTTGGTTGAGGCTGCTCTCAGGGCAGGTCAAGGGCAGTGTGTGGGTGGAGGAAGATACCAAATAAAATGAGAATGGGAGAAGAGTGTTATGATCTGAGGGAGCAGCATGCATGACCTCTTAAATGCGAACAAGCATTTACTATGTTAACTTCATACATGCAATGTGGAGGAATGCAGGCGTGTGGACATAGTTGAAAGAAACAAAACTAGTGAGGTAAGCTCTAGCTTATGCAGGACCTTGGAAGATTTAAGCTATTTTAAAGAATTTAGATTATTTGTATGGAAATCAGCAGAGGAGAAATTTGCTCAGGGTCACCAATATGATGTTTCCAGCTTGGGCAATGGTGTAGACACTATTAATATTTACTGATGGATAGTACACAGAAGAAAGAGTAGCGTTGGGGGAAGGTAAGATACTCAATTTTGAACACACTTTTGAAATCCAGGTATTTACCATCTAGTAGCAATTAATGTCTATAAAATCCTCACAAAAGTTAAGTCACTACTCATTCGTTTAACATATATTAACTGATTACTTCCTCTGTGCTACACTGTGTGCTTAATCTAGAGATGCATTAGTGAACAAGAAAAGACATGTGCTGAAACCGGTTTGGCTCAGTGGTAGAGCATCAGTCTGTGGACTGAAAGGTCCCGGGTTCGATTCCAGTCAAGGGCATGTACCTTGGTTGTGGGCACATCCCCGGTAGGGGGTGTGCAAGAGGCAGTTGGTTGATGTTTCTCTCTCATCAATGTTTCTAGCTCTCTATCTCTCTCCCTTCCTCTCTGTAAAATATCAATAAAATATATTTAATTTAAAAAAAGAGAGAAGACATGGTGCCCACCTTTGTGGATCATGAATGTGGATGTTGATTGAAATATCAAGAGTGCAAGGGATCATCTAAGAATGAGGTATAATTAAAATGCATAAAGAGCTTTGGCCTGTGTGGCTCAGTATTTGGATCATCACAGGTTGTCTTGATCAATATGCGTTCTATTCCTGGTCAAGTGCATGTAACTGTCTTGCAGATTTGATCCCTGGCCCTTATGTGAGTACATATGGGAGGCAACAGGTCGATATGTCTCTCTCAGGTTGGTATTCTCTCTCTCTCTCTCTCTCTCTCTCTCTCTCTCTCTCTCTCTCTCTCTCTCTCTCCTCCCTTCGTCCCTTCTACTCTAAAATATCAATGGAAAAAATACCCTCCAGTGAGGACTAACAACAACATCAAAAAATGGTATCATGGTTTGATTTCTGATCAGGCCACATACCCAGGTTTTAGGTTCAATCCCTGGTTGGGGTGCATGGGGAGGCAATTGATCAATGTTTCTCTCTCACATCTATATTTTTTCTCACATTTATGTTTCTCTCTCTCTCTCTCTCTCTCTCTCTCTCTCTCTCTCCATTCTCTCTAAAAACAGCAATACAAGTAAAATAAAATGCATAAACATTTAGATGATGAGTAACACACAAGAAGCACTATATCAATGTTAACTACAAAGTAAACAAGCAGAAAAAGAAGAGTGATCATCACAAAACAGAGAACTAAAATAGGATAAAAGAAAGCTGACCAAGTGATCCAAAAAATCATGAAAGATCCCTTTGAGAAATGAATGGCATTAACCAATAAAAAAATCCATTGGTATGACTATCAGGGAGAACAGCAATGAGAGGCAGAGGGACTCACTAATGTGAACATGGGAGAGAGTGCACAGGAGGATCTGATGTTGGACTCTTATAGCCTGCTTAATGCACTTGAATGTTAGCCTAAATGGGAGGCAAAATTGTTAGATGGTTTTAAGCAGGGGAGTTACTTGATCTAATTTATAATTTTGAAAATACTACTCTGGCTGTTGTGTGGAGAATTGATTTTGAAAGAGAAAGAGTGAAAGCAGGGAGAGTTTTAAGAGCCTTTTCCAGTCCTCCAGGCAAGAGATGGGGGTGGCTATGTATAGAAGTGATTGAATTTGGTTTATTTTATAACAGTGGAGAAGAATTGGCTTGCTGATGAATTAAATGTAGAGAAGTGAAGGAAAAAGAGGAACAAAGCTAATTCCTAGCTTGGGGAAGTAATTGTGGAGTGTAAGCTTGATACTGAGAAGCATAAACTAGCAGGAGAGCAGGATATATGAGCTCTTTACTAACTCTTACTTGATAATATCTTGTTGTTTCTGCAAATACAGTGTAAACTTCTTGAGGAGAAAGACCATGGTTTCTACAATAAATGGTTTATCCTGCTTTTTCCAATGGCTTTGGAAATGGCAATATAAAAACAAGAAGTGCTTTGTAAATAAATGAAACAAGGATAAAACATATCCTTAATGGAAAATAAGGCCACTACTTTCAAAAATTGTTTTTTTACTTCTTAATTTTACTGTGGTCCCTTAGAATATTATTGTCTACCATGGAGTACTTGGTCTTTATTTACTAAAATATTAATTTAAAAAGCTGTAGCTCTTCCCTGCACTTAAAGAAAAACAAAACATACAAAACAAAGGAAAATTTCTTAAAACGGGCTTTTCAGAGAGGGCAAATTTGTCTCACAAGAGGCTATTGAGAATCCAGAGTTATTTGACTCCAGTAAGAAAAGATGTGGAAAAATTCGCATTCAATAAGTACCTATATAGGCTACATACTATTTGACTATGATTTAAACATCACAGAAATCCAAAAGGAATATTTTATTAACATTTCACAGATGCAAACACAGCACCTAGAAGAAGCAATGACTTATACAAGGTCATTGAACACTAAGGGGCACAATCAGAAATCAAACCAGACCAATTGGTGCTCAGAGGTTTTGCATTTTCACACCTGAGGTTTCCAGGGGCAGATAGATATCCTTAAGCCTTGTCTCTGAGAGGTCAATCAAGACCTAGGAGAGCCAAAACCGGTCTAGCTCAGTGGATAGAGTGTCGGCCTACAGATTGAAAGGTCCCAGGTTAGGTTCTGGTCAAGGGCATGTATCTTGGTTGTGGGCACATCCCCAGTAGGGGGTGTGCAAGAGGCAAGCTGATCGATGATTCTCTCTCATCGATGTTTCTAACTCTCTATCCCTCTCTCTTCCTCTCTGTAAAAAAATTAATAAAATATATATATATATATTTTTAAAAAAATTTAAAAGACCTAGGAGAGACCTGATGATGACTTTTCTGGCACTCAACAGTCACTTTACTCTAGGTTGCACACATGAACAGAGCAAAGATTGCCCATGAAGACTTGCCAAGCACAGATTCATCTATTTCAGGGCAGTCATGGATCTGGAACCCACTTCCTAATTTAGGCAACATACAATTGGAGGTAAGAAAGTTGAGTCTAATGAATGTGGTCTCAGAGACATTTTTCACTACTAAAATTAAACCCAGAACACTTAATTCTAACCATATGGCCAACCAAAAGTCTTAAAGTATGTGGCCCAGTGTCTACCCCTACAGTTGTCGGCCTACTTTCCCCATCCCAAGTGTCTATTTTATTTATTTTTAAAATTATTTTAAATATGTTTTCATCGATTTCAAAGAGAGGGAGGAGAGGGTAGTATTTCATCAGTAATGAGAGAGAATCATCGATTGGCTGCCTCCTGCATAGCCCCTACTGGGGTTCAAGACCACAACCCAGGCATGTGCCCCAACCTCTAACCGTGACCTTCTGGTTCATGGGTAGACACTCAACCAGTGAGCCACAATGACCTGGCTTAAGTGACTATTTTAGTTCAGGTGCCTCTGACCAGGAGGAGATGCCCAGGTTAAGCTAAAAGTCTTAGTAAATAGTTCCCCCATGAGGTTTTCTTCCTCCTTCATACAAACTGGAAGAGATTTTCAAGAAAGCATACCAACAACTCTATTCTTAGTCGATTCCCTTCCTCTGCTAAAAGTTCCACTAGCTGCCCTTATTCTTTAAATTCTGCTTAATACTTCAATCCAAACTCTTAACACACACACCACTCACTTATTTCTATGATATCACATAAATGAAGACATAGTTCAAGCATCTAGGTTTTTAATTTTGGCAGTAGGTCTGGCATTGAAGGAAATCACTAGGATTGGCATTCATAACCTTGTGTGTGTGTGCACGTGCGTGGGCATGCCAGGAAACCCTTTGCAGTCTGGTATTTCTGTCAACCCCTTTTCCAAATACTGTTTTCAAATGTATAAGGTAAAATACATAAGATTAAAAAGAAAGCCACTTATATTGAAGTCAAGATTCAAAATGTTAATTTTTTGTGATATTTATTTGAGTACTTCTTAACTAATACATTAAATAAAAATGTCTAGCAATTGGCTTAATAACAACTGGAATTTTTAAGCAGTGTTGATCCTAAATGATATGTAGAGCTGCCAGAAACAACAATATAATAATACAAAAACTATCTGTGATTCCTAGTAGTAATAAAACCACAGATGCTATTAAACTATGGTTTTTCTACATTTGAAATTGAAGAAAATACTAAATTCTGTATGCAGTTAGTGAAATGAAAAATGTATTTTTTTTCTCCATCTAAATTGTGGACCCCTTAATTTAACTTAAGAATCCGTCTAATTCAGAATATTGAGACCCTCCTTCAACACTAGGAAGATCATACACTAAATCATGTAACTTAGTTATTTCTGACATTTCCACTCAATTCCAAAGTAGGAATAATTTGATGCTGTGTTTCAAAGTGGCCTAAGCCAATCTGGACAAGAACAACTCTTACATTGTTTCTGATGGAACTAATCACTGAATAGTTTCAGGTTATAAATTATCTATACAACCTTATTACCAGATTATAATGAAAGTAAGGTTTATTCTATTCTAAATATGAAATATGTTAAGCAAACATTTACATGCAACAAAACCCCAAATAACTACTATTACCTACTCTGTGAGCTCAATGAAACCCCGTTTTTCTGCCTTTTTTAGATGCTATGATCACTGCCCTGCATGAAACCTCCACTCCAGGTAAATGTTACAACATTTTGGAGGCATGGAACTGCCTGTGACTTTTATGTCAGCTTAGGAAATCAAGGACAGCCCCTAAGCCATTAAGGGATCAGCACAAGGAGCCATCCCTAAGAACATAGGCGTTGTGCTACCTTGAATTCCTACATTCTGTCCTAAAATACAAGTCACATTTCTAGAATGATTTCTATTTTATATAATCTAAGTACAGTTTTACCAGTGATCTGATGAATCACAAGTCATTAATTACACTGAGCAAACCGAAGTCTGACCTTCATTTGATGATTAGAAAATCCTTAAGTGTTTATCAACAGCTGAATATTAGCCATATATATATATATATATATATATATATATATATATATATATGATATTAGGTATCATCTTGGGAGTGTGGATTCTTAATTCAAGGAAATGAGTGGTCCTAGAGTTTAAGCTTAAACTAACTAGCATATACATGATATTGTACAGTGTGTGCCAAAATGTTTTAAATTATTACAGACACTCTAATAATCCCTTGTTCAGCTTGAATACAGAAAAATTTACAGTTTTAATTTTTTTTAATATTTTTTATTAAGGTATTATCTGTGTACATAGCTTACCATTGCCCCCCCCCATAGATGCCCTCCCTCCCCAGAGTTTTGTGTCCATTGGTTGTTCTTATATGCAAGCATATCAGTCCTTCGGTTGATCTCTTACCTCCCCCAGATCTCCCTACCCTCCCCCCCCCCCCCCCCGCTGTCATTTGGCAGTTTGCCTGTTGTTTTACTGTCACTATATCTATCTTTCTGTTCATTCGTTTATAATGTTCTTTAATATCCATAAATGAGTGAGGTCATGTAGTGTTTCTCTTTCATTGACTGGCTTATTTCACTCAGCATGATGCTCTCCAATTCCATCCAGGTTACTGCAAATGATGAGAATTCCTTCCTTTTTATGGCAGCATAGTATTCCATGGTGTAGATGTACCATAGTTTTCTGATCCATTCATCTGCTGACGGGCACCTAGGCTGTTTCCAAGTCCTAGCTATTGTAAATTGTGCTGCTATGAACATAGGGGTGCATATATCCTTTCTGATTGGTCTTTCTAGTTTCTTGGGGTATATTCCTAGTAGTGGGATTACTGGGTCAAATGGGAGTTCCATTTTCAGTTTTTTGAGGAAGCTCCATACTGTTCTCCACAGTGGTTGCACCACCCTGCAATCCCACCAGCAGTGCAGGAGGGTTCCTTTTTCTCCACAACCTCGCCAACATTTGTTGTTTGTTGTTTTGTTGATGTTGGCCATTCTGACAGGTGTGAGATGGTACCGCATTGTTGTTTTGACCTGCATCTCTCGGATAATTAGTGACTTGGAGCATGTTTTCATGTGCCTCTTGGCCTTCCTTCTGTCTTCTTTTGGGAGGATTCTATTTAGGTCCATTGCCCATTTTTTAATTGGCTCATTCATTTTCCTTTTATTGAGTTGTATAAGCTGTCTGTAGATGTTGGAGATTAAACCTTTATCAGTGATATCGTTTGCAAATATGTTCTCCCATACAGTGGGTTTTCTTGTTGTTTTGTTGATGGTTTCTTTTGATGTAAAAAAGCTTTTTATTTTGATGTAGTCCCATTTGTTTATTTTCTCCTTAGCTTCCATTGCCCTAGGGTTAGTATCAGTGAAGAAGTTCTTTAGGTATATGTCTGAGATTTTGCTGCCTGTGGATGCCTCTAGTATTTTTATGGTTTCCCGTCTTATGTTTAAGTCCTGTATCCATTTTGAGTTTATTTTTGTGTATGGTGTAAGTTGGTGATCTAGTTTCATTCTTTTGCATGTCTCTGTCCAATTTTTCCAACACCATTTATTGAAAAGACTGTCTTGGCTCCATTGTATGTTCGTGCCTCCTTTGTCAAATATTAATTGAGCATATTGATTTGGGTTGATGTCTGGATTCTCTAATCTATTCCATTGATCAATATGTCTGTTCTTGTGCCAGTACCAGGCTGTTTTGAGAACAGTTGCTTTGTAATACAGCTTGAAATCTGGTATTGAGATTCCTCCTACTTTACTCTTATTTCTCAAGATTGCTGAGGCTATTCGGGGTCTTTTATTGTTCCAAATGAATTTTTGGAGAGTTCTTTCTAGGTCTGTGAAGTATGTCCATGGTATTTTCATGGGGAGTGCATTGAACTTGTATATTGCTTTGGGAAGTATGGACATTTTGATGATGTTGATTCTACCAATCCATGAACATGGTATGTTCTTCCATCTGTTTACATCTTTCTCTATTTCTTTTTTCAGTGTCCTGTAGTTTTCTGCATATAAGTCTTTTACCTCCTTGGTTAAGTTTATTCCTAGGTATCTTAATTTTTTTGGTGCGATGGTAAACGGGATTGCTTTTTTAGTCTCTGTTTCTGTAAGTTCACTATTGGTGTAGAGAAATGCCATTGATTTCTTGGCATTGATTTTGTATCCTGCTACATTGCCAAATTCGTTTATTAAGTCTATTAGCTTTTTGATGGAGTCTTTTGGGTTTTTTATGTACAATATCATGTCATCTGCAAATAGTGACAGCTTTACTTCTTCTTTTCCAATTTTGATGCCTTTTATTTCCTCTTCTTGTCTAATTGCAATGGCGAGTACTTCCAGTACTATGTCAAAGAGGAGTGGTGAGAGTGGGCATCCCTGTCTTGTTCCTGTTCTTAGAGGGAATGGTTTTAGTTTTTGCCCATTGAGCATGATGTTGGCTGTGGGTTTATCATATATAGCTTTTATTATGTTGAGGTATGATCCTTGTACTCCCACCTTGTTGAGAGTTTTTATCAGGAAAGGGTGTTGGATTTTATCAAATGCCTTTTCTGCATCGATAGATATGACTATATGATTTTTATCTCTCAATTTGTTTATGTGATGTTTCACGTTTATTGATTTGCGAATATTGTACCATCCTTGCATTCCTGGAATAAAACCTACTTAGTCATGTTGTATGATCTTCTTGATGTACTGCTGGAGCCGATTTGCTAGAATTTTGTTGAGGATTTTGGCATCTATGTTCATGAGGGATATTGGCCTGTAATTCTCTTTCATTGAGTTGTCTTTATCTGGTTTTGGTATTAGGGTGATGCTGGCTTCATAAAAGGAGTTTGGCAGTGTTCCTTCCTCTTGAATTTTTTGGAAAAGTCTGAGGAGGATAGGTTTTAGTTCTTCCTTGAATGTTTGGTAAAACTCTCCTGTGAAGCCATCTGGCCCTGGGCTTTTGTTTGCTGGAAGCTTTTTGATGACTGCTTCAATTTCTTCCCAAGTTACTGGTCTATTGAGATTTTTAGATTCTTCCTGATTGAGTTTTGGAAGGTTGTATTTTTCTAGGAATATGTCCATTTCCTCCAGGTTGTCCAGTTTGTTGGAATAGAGTTGTTCATAGTATTTTGTAACAATTCTTTGTATTTCGGCTGGGTCTGTTGTTATTTCACCTCTTTCATTTCTGATTTTGTTTATTTGGGTCCTCTCTCTTTGTTTCTTGGTTAGCCTGGCTAGAGGCTTATCAATCTTGTTTATCCGTTCGAAGAACCAGCTCTTGGTTTTGTTGATCTTATGTATTGTGTCTTTGGTCTCTATGTTGTTAATCTCCGCTCTGATTTTTATTATTTCCTTCCTTCTGCTTACACTGGGCCTTTCTTGCTGTTCTTTTTCTAACTGTTTGAGTTGTAGGGTTAGATAATTTGTTACCATTCTTTCTTGTTTTTTGCAATAGGCTTGTAGGGATATGAACTTCCCTCTCAAAACAGCTTTTGTTGTATCCCATAGATTTTGGATTGTTGTGTTTTCATTGTCATTAGTTGCCATGATGTTTTTGATTTCTTCCTTGATTTCTCTGGTAACCCAGTCTTTGTTCAATAGCATGCTATTTAGTCTCCATGTGTTTAATTTCTTTGGCTTATTATTATTGTAGTTGATTTCCAATTTTATGGCACTATGATCTGAGAAAATGCTTGATAAGATTTCTATCTTCTTGAATTTGAAGAGACTTTGCCTATGTCCCAACATGTGGTCTATCTTTGAGAATGACCCGTGTGCACTTGAGAAGAATGTATATTCTGTGGCTTTGGGATGAAATGTTCTGAAGATGTCGATTAATTCCATCTGGTCTAGTAAGTCATTTAGGATTGACGTTTCTTTACTGATTTTTTGTTTAGATGATTTGTCCAGAGGTGACAGTGGAGTATTAAAATCTCCTACTATGATTGCATTGCTATTAATCTCTCCCTTAATGTCCTCCAGCAGTTTCTTTATGTATTTGGGTGCTCGCGTATTGGGTGCATATATGTTTACCAGGGTTATTTCTTCTTGTTGGATTGCTCCCTTTAGTATAATGAAGTGGCCTTCAATATCTCTTTTTATGTCCTTCACTTTGAGATCTAATTTGTCAGATATAAGTATTGCTACCCCAGCCTTTTTTTCATTTTCGTTCGCCTGGAAAATCTTTTTCCACCCCTTCACCCTCAGCCTGTGTGCATCTTTTTTCCTGAAGTGTGTTTCTTGTAGACAGCAGATATATGGGTCTTGCTTTCTTATCCATTCTGTTACCCTATGTCTTTTGATTGGAGCATTTAAACCATTTACATTTAAAGTTATTATTGATAAGTAGGTATTTGATGCCATTTTTATTCTATACCCCTGTGTTCCTTCTTTGCTTCCTATTTCTTCATTTTTACAGTAAACCCTTTAGCATTTCTTGCATTGCTGGTTTGGTGGAGATAAATTCCTTTAGTCTTTTTTTGTCTGTGAAGCTCTTGATTTCATTTTCAATCTTGATTGATAGCCTTGCTGGGTACAGTATTCTTGGATTCAGACCCTTCCTTTGCATGACTTTGTATATTTCATCCCATTCCCTTCTGGCCTGATGAGTTTCTGTGGAGAAATCAGTTGCTAGTCTGATGGGGGTTCCTTTATATGTAACCTTCTGTCTCTCTCTAGCTGCTTTTAAGATTCTTGCTTTGTCGTTGTTGTTTTGCACTTTAATTATAATGTGCCTAGCTGTTGGTCTTTGGGGATTCATTTTGCTTGGGACTCTACGAGCTTCTTGTATTTGTATGGTTTTTTTCTTCTCTATCTCAGGAAAGTTTTCTGTCATTATATCTTGAAACAGTTTTTCTATGCCTTCCTCTGTTTCCTTTCCTTCTGGAACCCCTATTATTCTAATATTGTTTTGCTTTGTAATGTCCCAAAGTTCCCGTAGGCTCTCTTCCTGCTTTTTAATTTTTTTTTCTAAAAGCTGCTCTAATTGGGTATTTTTTTTCCATCTTGTCTTCTAGCTCACTGATCCGGTCCTCTGCTTCATCTAGCCTACTTTTGATGCTTTCTATTGAGTTCTTTACAGTAGCTATGTCATTTTTCATTTCTTCTTGGTTCTTCTTCATTTCCTCTTGGTTCTTACTCATATTGTCAAATTTGTCTTCCATTCTTTTTAGCCATCCCATGATCATTACTCTGAATTCTTGCTCTGGTAGGTTGCTTGCCTCTAAATCGTTTACTTCATTTTCTGGTGATGGCTGATTTTCTTTCATAGGCGGGTTGTTTCTTAGCCTCCCCATGATCTATCTTTTTAGGACACCTGTTTATGTAGTTCTCTCTCTCCTGCTTAGATTTAAAGGTACAAAATACAACACAACCAGGTACAACACACAAGGGACTGAACAGAAAAGCGTTTGCAATATTAATATCCTCCAATAAAGGTGACTAGAACCCAGCTAACAAAATCATACAATCAAATAAACAGAATAAGCAAACCAATCTTACAAAAAAGCATAAAACTTTGATATAGTTAGCATTTAGCATACAACTACAAAGGGGTAGAGAGAAGGATTTTTTTTTTTTTTTTTAAGGACAGTGACAAGGTAGGTGCGAATGGACTTGGAGTAGGGGGTTGGGGGTTAGATATACACTGGAAGGTTGAAATTTAGGAGGGGATAAATAGAAAAAAATAGGGAAAATCTAGAGCAGTAAAGAGTTAAGATAAGCAGGGCACCAAAGGGAAAGAGTTAGGAACAGAGTGATGGCATAAAGGTATGGTTGAGTTAGAATAGAGCGTTGGAGAAGGAAAGGTATAAATAGTCTTTTGAATAGTAATCCCAAAGGGGAAAAAAAGAGAAAAGAAAGAAAAAGAAGAAAAAGAGGGAAAAAAAAGAAATAAAAAAAAGGATTATAATATGTCACTTAAAAAGTAGTAATAAAAATAAACAAAAGAAAATAAGATAAAAAACATAAAAAAGGTAAAATAGTAGTAGTAATAATGTTGATTACCTATAAAAAATGAATTAATTAAAAAGGTAAAATCAAGTGAGGGCAGATGAAAAAAATTTCTTGAGTAAACTTTGGAATTAAAGTAGGTAAAAAACAAAAATTAAACAGTTAAAAAGTAAAAATTGAAAAATAAACAAAATTTGCTGTAATGAAGGTCATTCAGTTTCTGTGTTGTTCTGTCTGGCACGCCTGTTCCCCGTCTGGGCGGTAGTTGCAGATCCCTGTGTTTCACTGTTCCTCCGTGTTGATTTATAGGCCGATCTAGAGACCATATGTGCTTTAGCCTCTGGGTGGCAGTGTTTCTGGATGACTTCCAGGACTCTAAAGCCTTTCTATCTTTTTCCCCCCTCTCTCTGTGTCTCTGATCTATGGAGGGCTGGGGGAGGGGCGGTCCCGAGCTGGCTGCACTCCCCTGTATCTCTGTGGACACTTCTT
Organism: Vespertilio murinus; assembly: GCA_963924515.1. Taxonomy (NCBI): domain Eukaryota; kingdom Metazoa; phylum Chordata; class Mammalia; order Chiroptera; family Vespertilionidae; genus Vespertilio; species Vespertilio murinus. The sequence goes on from OZ004706.1 coordinate 70,768,476, forward strand.
GGATTCAGATCCAGATGTGCTGCTCCCCAGATATCCCCCCTCCTAGGAGCCCAGTCCACAGACAGGCGCGCCTCCAACCGAAAACCCTGGGGCTTCCTGCAAATCCCGGACCAGTCCTTCAGCCTCTGTGCGCCTGGTGCTGCGAGTGCGAGCTGGTGCGCGAGAACTGGTGGGCGGGGGTTGCTGCGCCGAGTGGAACTCAGTCAGAACTACCGGGCTGAGGGGAACTCACCCACCGGATCGCTGTGAAATCTGAGCTCCTCTGAGATCAAGGGTTCGCGCCAACTATGTTCAGTTGGTCTTCCTTGGGGCTGTGGATAATCAGGCCTCCGACTCGAACCTCCTCCCTTCCCAGATGGCGAGATCTCCCCGTGCGCGCCGGCAAGTATCTCAGGTAAGGGACCCAGCCGCGGGTGGTCAACTGTCGGGGGCTCCCTGATCAGCAGACCCCAAATTTCCTCTGGTGTTTGCCTGTCTCCTGGCTTGTTGACCAGCACTCCTAGCGCGATCCTCAGCTGCTCTCTCTCTCTCTCTCTCTCGGGACAAGACTCAGAAACCGCCCATCTGCTCTTCCGCCATTTTCTCTCTCCAGTTTTAAATTTTTTAATTTATTTTTTAGAGAACAAGGAAGGGAGAGTAAGAGAGAAACATTGATGTGAGTGTGAGAGAGTGAATCTGCTGGCTCCTGCACGCCCTCTACCAAGGATCAAGCCTATAATCAGGGCACATGCCCTGACCTGGAATTAAACCAGCAACCTTTAGGTGCATGGGATGAAGTCCAACTGACTGAGCCATGCCAGCCAGGGCTGCAAGTGTGATGTTTTAATAAGATCCCTCGCCAAGGGTTTCTGGATGCCTGACAGAATAGCCCACATGTCTTCAGATCCACCATGTTGTCACCTCAGTTAAATATCACTGAATCTCTCTGAATTTTCTCTTATCACCTCTTGTCATCCCCTTTACCATACAATTAACCAACACTTTAAAAACATTGAATTTCAGGATTGAAATAAGATACTTTAACAAACTCTTTAATTTCTATTAATTTCTTAAATTGTCTTGTTTAATAAGATCTTTGATACATTAAAGTGTGAGTTGTTAATTTATTGGTTTATTTACATCCTTTCATTTCATTTCATTCTTTTAAGGAAGAGAATTAAAAGGTTACAATAGTTCCAGTTATTATTACAAAAGTCTAAACATATTTTTCTATACAAGGTAACAGCAAACTTCATTAATTCTAAAGGGACTGGAAAATATATGCTAGAAGCTCTTGTAAGTTATTACAGTCTAATTGTAGTTAATTTTATTCTCTGGGACAACTAATCTCTCAAAACACTTGCAGTGGTTGATTAAATCCACTCCTTGCTACAATCAAGGTCTTGAGGTAATTGATGTGCTAATAGACCTGCTATTATTTGAGGCTGTGCTTCCTCACAGAGATCAAGTCAAGGAATGGATAAAGTCCAAATAAAGTACCTATTTTTCAACAGGAGCTATGAAAATTGCCAGAGGACAGACTGCTTATCAGTTGTGAGAGGTTTTCACCCTTCATTAATATGTAGTTCAGTTGGACATCAGAGAAGCTGGCCCCCATGGGAATACTCTCTGAATCTCCCATTGTCTCCTTGGCTTGACACACTTTTATCTACATCCACAGAAAGATCTGGCTTTTCACATTAGGGCTTTCTAAAATATCAGCTAGCTGTGAACCTGTGTCCCCAAAGCTCCATGCAGAGTTGACTACCGTAAATTTGGACAAATGTGTGCATCAATAAAGTATCAGTATAAATGTTCCAGACGAAATATTTTAGAAGTAGACAAAATAAATATTCCATTCCGAGGTTTGTGTTTCCATGTGCTTACTGTGGTAGGCTCTCCATCGGGGCTGCAGGTCTGTTTTCTTCAGGCATCTGGGAGAGCCACCCCGTCCTGCCGTCCAGCAACTCCTGATTTCTCACACCTCAGGCTGAGTTCACTACTGAGTCTAAACGGGCCCAACGATAGACTGAGAGCTGTTTTAAAAACTCCATGAAACAAGAACTGTTTTCTTCTATCTCAACTAGACATGATCCAGGTGGTGGAAACTTAGAATTATTAGTTGAGACGAATCAATTTTATTTTATCTTGGGCTTGTGAGAGAATGGTTAAGTTGGGGGCAATGTTTTGTGGCCTGAGCTTTCTTTATCTTTGCCCTCATAAGGAATATTTCTGCCTCGAAGTTTATTGTGGAAGTTTATTAAAGATGATTTCCTAGTATTATAAATATACTATGTGCCAGGCTCTATGCTAAGTGCTTCCTTCACTCATACCATGTCATTTAATCCTTACAACATGTAAGTATTATTACACTTATACCACATCTCAGTAAGTGCCATTTATCCCTATTTTACCGATGAGAAATGTTAACTTTAAGGATCCCACATGTAGGAAGTAGCAGATCCCAGACCAAAACTAGAATAGTAATCATCTGTTGAATGAGAACATACTCAGATATGACCTGGGTTATTTTGAATGACATTTAGCAAAGAACTAGCCATCAATCATTTCAACAAAGTTCACCTTTTGTTGTTGCTCTTTAAGTATAATTTTGTCCCAGGAAATTCATAGTGAGTGATTGTGATTGCATTTTCCTCATTGACATGCCTCTGACACTCTTGTTGAAGATGTTAATCTTGTATAAAGCTGTCTTTGGAACTGATGATGCTGCCACATCCCATTCCTGCGGGAAATGGAAAGAGGTCATGCATAAAATAGAGCAAAATGTATTAGGGCCAAGTTAAACTGCTAAAAAGAATAATCACTCTAATAGATTTTTAAAATTATTTTAAATCCAGTTTTAATTACATAAGTTCATTTCAGAAGTCCTACTAATGTATTGAGAAATTCATAAATTCTGTGCAAATTGAAAACAGATTATTTAATAAAATAATACTCTATTTCTACATTATCATATATGTAAATTGATGCATATATACATAAATTATCCATGTATATGTATAAACTTTAATTTATCAGGGCTACTCAATTTCATCTTCAAACTAAGAATTTAGAATATGTGTATTCCCATATATTCTCATACCAATGATGATGAAACATAGCATTCTAAGGTTATAGAGTGCATTTTCTAAACAAAATTTGCTTCCTATTTTAGAAATTTGATGTCACCAAGGTATCATCATCAAATTTAGCTTCTGTATTGTTCTTTAAGATAAAAATTTAGAAGAAAGCTTTGTAAATGTGTAAATCGCCAAAACCGGTTTGGCTCAGTGGTAGAGCATTGGTCTGCGGACTAAAAGGTCCCGGGTTCGATTCCGGTCAAGGGCATGTACATTGGTTGCAGGCACATCCCTGGTAGGGGGTGTGCAAGAGGCAGCTGGTCGATTCATCGACGTTTCTAGCTCTCTATCTCTCTCCCTTCCTCTCTGTAAAATATCAATAAAATATATTTTTAAAAAATGTGTAAATCTCAGAAAAATTATTAAAGAATCTCTGGTTCTTTTTTAGGATGTATTCTACATCATATTTCAGATTGATAGTAGGTAGGAGACTTCCCTTCAATCTTAGGTTGAAGCCTGAATAAAAAAGTGCATTAAAAAAAATACACAGAGAGAGAGAGAGAGAGAGAGAGAGAGAAAACTCTGGTTTATGCTCTAACTCCCTTCTTCTCATAAAATGAACCTATGCAGAATATGTGAATCAGCATCTCAAATCCATCCCTGAAAAGAATGAATGGTGAATTCCTAGGGAGCCCCTGGTGGGTCAGATTGGAAGGCTGAAACCTGAGAAGAACTAGGGAAACTTCATAGACTCACTGGGGTAGTGGTCAGGCTGTAGGTTTCAAGTACAGACCATCAAACCACAGAGGGAAAGCAGGGAGGGTGGGGGGAAAAGGGGAAAGATCAACCAAAGGACTTGTGTGCATGCAAATAAGCATAACCAATGGACACAGACCCTGTGGGGGGGTGGGGGGGTTGAGGGCATAAGCAGGGTGGGGGGGGAGGGGGAGGGGGATAAGGACACATATGTAATACCTTAATCAATAAAGAAGACCAAAAAAAAAGTCTCATTTATTTTGCCACTCAAATCTGAGGGCTTCCACATCAATGAGTTTGTTATGGGCCCCAAACATTGGTATTTTGCCCAAACAGTCCCTGGGGTTAATGGTTGGCATTAGATATTACATGAACTTTAGATTTCAGAACCCAAGACAGGCTCCTGTGGATTCTCATCTTTCTTTTTAGTTAAGGACAGAAGAATCTCAGTCCATCCATCTCTATGGTTGAGCTGTCAAAAATGCCTGGTCTGAAAATGGATAAGCTTGTGGTCTAGAACTTGATAGTCAGGAAACCTATGGAGGCAGGACTCACAATCTCTCCAAAGATATGCTATGGAGAAAAAGGAGATGGGTTGATTCAGAAGTTCAGACTAGAGGTCAAAATGTTACCCATGCAGAGAGAGAGAGAGAGAGAGAGAGAGAGAGAGAGAGAGAGAGAGAGAGACCAGCCTCCTAACTAGTCTTATTGTTTCCACTGGAGTGATCTTTTCTGCAGTGCACTGTTGACCATGCTACTCCCTTGCTTAAGCCAGTTCAATAACCAGGATTTAGGGTAAGAGTACAAATGCAATCCCACATCCATCTAGATAAATATAGAAAAATTATAAATCAATTTAACAAACTGATAAAGAGAATATGTCTTCCTTCTGTGAGAAATATGCCTTTTGTCGACAAAATATTAACAGAAATTGTAAAGCTATGGTTCTTTTATCTGGGTAAGTCAGGCAACTAGTAAAAACAGTAGCTAAATTGGATTATTGTGCATGCCAAAGTATTCTGCAAAGAGTCTAGTAATGTCAGAATGAGAAATAAAAAGAGAAAAATATAAGATGTCTGAAAAAAAGTACACACATACGTTTAATAATTATAAAGGCAGTGTTTATCAAAATACATTGTATTTTCAAAATTGAGCTGTCAGCTGTTAAAGTGTGTATACCTTCTTTTGGGACACCCTGTATATTTTATTGTTATCTATATAATAAAAGCCTAAGTGACTATTATGGCAGAACGACCAGAACGACTGATCGCTATGATGTGCCCTGACCACCAGGGGCAGACGCTCAATGCAGTAACTGCCCTCTGGTGGTCAGTGCACTCTTACAGGGGGAACAGCCTCTCAGCCAGAAGCTGGGCTCATGGCTGGCAAGTGCAGCAGCGGTGGCAGAAGCCTCTCCTGCCTCCACAGCAGCGCTAAGGAGCAGCAAGCTGAGCAGTAAGGAGCACACAGGCTGGTGGTAAGAAACGAAGGATCCCAGATTGCAAGAGAGATGTCCAACATCCCCTGAGAGGGCACAGGCCAGGCTGAGGGACCCCCCTCATTGCGTGACTTTTGTTCACTGGGCCTCTAGTATTCTATAATACTTATTTTATTTTATTTTTTATTATAGAATAAATACAAATTTTTCTATTTATTCTATAATACAAAATCACTAATTATGTTACTTTAAATAACATTTTATATAATAGTGACTGTAATGATCTAAATAATTAAAAATGTTCCAACTTTACAAAAGATTAATGCATGTTCACTCATTAAAGATGCAAGTTAACTATAAATGTAAATAATGAATATTTTATATTTGTAAAGTCTCAAAATATTATACATTATTTATAAATTTGAAAAAATAAATTATAACAAATGAATACAAAGATATTAAATATTTTAAAATAAATCTGAAATGTTCACATAATTTTAATTTTTTATATAAATAAAGCTAATCAAATTTTAGAATTCAGTGTAAAATTATCATGCTTTATGTATATTTATGTTTATGTTGTGTGTTTGTATGTGTGTGTGTGTATACTGTATATAGAAAGAAAGAAAAAGAGGGAGAGAAAATAAATTCAAGTAATGTAAACATAATATAAATATTTAACATTATAAAACATTCCTTAGCCGAAACCGGTTTGGCTCAGTGGATAGAGCGTCAGTCTGCGGACTGAAAGTCCCGGGTTCGATTCTGATCAAGGGCATGTACATTGGTTTCGGGCACATCCCTGGTGTGGGGTGTGCAGGAGGCAGCTGGTCAATGTCTCTCTCTCATCAATGTTTCTAACTTTCTATCTCTCTCCTCTCCCTTCCTCTCTGTAAAAAAATCAATAAAATATATATTTTTTAAAATTCCTTAAACTTCGTATACAAATTTTGGGAATACTACCCTAATTTCTGTGTACCTTTTTGTCTGTAAGCTAGAACACAAAGAAAAGTTCTTTTTGTGAAAACTACCCTTTGTGAGGCAAGAATGTACTTACTATATACCATTAAATGAGAAGTTGAATCAATTAGCATAAATTAATGCAAGAAAATTTAATTTATCCCCTTTCAGGGTCTTCTGATGTTTGAAGCAGTGCCCATTTCCAGTTACCAAAGCAGGGCCACTGATCCCCAGGCTCCTGTGGCCATGGGACCAGAGATGCAGAGATGTTTGTTTCCATGGGGCCTCAACATTCATCACAAGAGCTGCTGTTTCATTTAAGTGTGAACCTGGGACACCAATGCTTGTTAAAGTCGGAGTATAGCGGTGTATAGTGGTGGTCTTGTAGTTTTTAGTAACGTGCGTGTGTGTGTGTGTGTGTGTGTGTGTGTGTGTGTGTGTGTAAAGGCTTAATGAAGGCTTTCTAAATCCTGGGTTCCAGAGTAAGGGTCCCTTACCTGAGACTAAGATATATGTCAATAACTACTCTAACTTTTACATTCAGATCTACATATTCTTACACAATATAGAAGATAAAACTCTTTATGGGCAATCTCCTGTTTTCTTTTTCCCACTAAATGCTTTCCATATTCTCACATGTTCTCTCCAGCCCAAAGAAGGTAAGTTTAGTCTATATTATGCTTGCTTTTTTAATGTTGGGGTGTTTAGAAAAACTCTAGTTCTTTTGATTTCAAACCCTTTTACGTCATCCCTGCCTAATCGATTAGTCATTCAAGACTCAAACCAAACATCAGATGTCACTGTTTCTGGGAAGCTTCCTTCTTCAACCCATCTGGGTTAGGATCCCTCTTAGGTACACCTACAATACCTGGGCCTCCTTTCCTGTTAGAATTGACCACACTATAATTTTCTGGCTACTATTAGGAAGGGCCCTCCTAGTTGTGAGCATGTTAAGGGCAAGAACTGTGTCTCATTTTATTTTGTAATCCCTTCTCCTAGAACAGTGTCAACTGATACATTCATTGGTGCTTAATAAACATATAATAAAATAAAATAAATTAACTAAATGAAGTCACAACTCTTTCAAATAGTCACCAATATATAGGTGTTACCAACTCTATTTATATTTATTTGTTTGTTGCCAGAGAACAAAAGGCAAGGCCAAATCAAAGCCAGTGCATGGGATGTCCAACCAGAACACACAAAAACCCTGTGACACATACCTTGTTCAAGCCCTTTATGGGGTTACCAAGAAATGCACTCCCTTCAGCATATACCAAATTCTCTTCAAATAAAAGCCTATCTCGATGGCATTGAGTCTTCCATATATTCAGCCTATTCCTTATAAACCTCAATTTCTCCCTTTTGTCACCATGTATGTGAAAAGACAGCTGATGCCAGAGTTCCACGCCGAGTTTGCAAAAAGGTCAACTAGCATTCAGATTTATGCTGGTAAAATTCATTCCCTCTCTTTCAAAAATTTAATGAGAAAGGACAGCTTTGTGAAATGGAGGAGCAAGAACAATATTGCTTAAATAAATTGGAATTTGCACTTTGATTACCCTGCAGTTTCTGCCATACTTTACTGGAAATGCTCCCTGTGGTGCAGGTTTTCTTTTCTCTGGAGTGACATCATCATATGAAGCCATCCTCTCTATAATTATTTCCATCCATATTTGTAAAGCACATAGCAAGAACATTCAGTAAGGAATATTTGATGCATATAGAACAATTTAAAACTGTAGAGTCACCAGAAAGCTCCATTAAAAGGCAAATGATATATCTTTATGCATGCTTCTGACCCCAAAGGAGATATTTCATATTCACATTAAAAGAAAGAGCCTCTTTCAAACAATGAAACTCTGATAAGAGCGAATATTCTATGACATGAAATAACAAACAGCATGCGTAGTTTGGGTTGCTTTTCTTGGAATAATACTGAAAAAAAATTGTAATATAGAGAGAACAGGCATGTTTTAGTCTATATTGTCAAATTTAAATCCTTTTGGGATTTAGGCTCTGTGCCAAGTATTTGGATTTTAAAATTTTAGTCTTGGCAATCCTGGTTTGCTTTTGGGAAAATTGATTGTTCTTTTTTACAATATGTGTGTGTGTGTGTGTTTAATTTTAATAAAAGTGAAAATACCAATAGAAAAACATTGACTTTTCTCAATACCCAAATAGTTTGCTGAAAAACAATATTTTTTTGGAAAATTTAAGTGAAATTTTAAAAAAATGTGAAAACTGGAGATTGGCTTCCCTGATAACTTGTGATTTCCTCAGGCTGACTGTACCCAGGGGGTAGACTTCAGCCTTCCACTGTTGTGAGTTAAAAGGCCTGGGCAGGTTGTCTCCTGGAATATAACAGCTTCTACCATCTGCTCACTGAGGTTTTGATTTGGTTTTTAATGTAGAAAAGCATGCATTTAACTCCACAGTTAGTGATAAAGTCCAAATCCATTCATTCATCCATCTATCCACTCACTGGATATAACAACTAAGAAAAAGAAAAAGGTGTGGAATATGAAGTTAAATTGAAAAGTTTACTTAATAGATTGGAAACATAATTTTTCTTTCTTTCTCTACCTATATTTACAGGCCTACCTTTTAAAATCTCCCTTCCATGACCTGTAATGTCATCTCAATCAGAGTCACCATTTTTCAACTGTGACCAGTTGTTTAAAAGTCCACAGCCTGTGGCATGCTTTTTGCTTCCCCTCGGTCCAGTGTTCCGCTCATGCCTGGCAACCACAGCACTGAGCTTTTCCTCCTATCTTTCCTCTCTTGTCTCAGCTTGTGCACCTCTGTGTTGTCCCATCAGGATGATTAGTGGGATAAAAAGGGCAAAGAGTCCTTATTGTGCTTCTGTATATCATCTTTAAGTTGTTTCAAAAGCCCTGTATGGCAGGTAAATGGATAACTACTATATTAGGAAGAGGATATTGGACTCTCAAAGGCCCTGCACAGGCCCTGTTCCCATGTGCCATGCGCGTCAGCGTAATTTTCCTTGACTGCCCCCTTGGCTCTGGTCCACCACAAAATAATTCTCAACACCTTAATGTTGGGGTCTCCTCATAGAGCAGACCCCCCACTGACCACCCATCTTCACAGTTCTCTAAAGTGTCCCCAAATTCCCAAGGTTACATCAGATTCTTTCAAGCATATTTTAATGATATCCATTTTAGCTTATTCCAAGATTTTTATTTTTATTTTTACATATTCTTGGGGTCACAATTTTACTCTGAGTGATTATGTATGTTATAAAAGCTCAAATGTGAAATGGGGTCAATATTGCATATCTATCTAAGCAATAGACAATCACCCTTGTTTTGGGTCTGTATCAATATCCCTCGTGAACACCCACTTCTGCTCCCGGATTCATGCTGGAGTGCAGGACCTGCCACCGCAGCCTCATTTGCCTGGATGTGAGAAACTCTTGGGGCTGAGCTTACAGGAGTCCTAGTGTGTTTTCATTTTCACATGGCACAAAAGTCATTAGTCAAATTGGCCCTCTATGATAATGCTGTCAAGAGCTGTCAAATATTTTTTCCTCACTATTCTCACATTTCCCGTTTCCTTGATGGAAATTTCTGATGGTAAGTGGCAGCAAATGGTTCCAATTCTCAAACTTCAGAACTAAATTCTGATCTCATTTGTAGCAGAATTAAGTATTTATAAAATGGTTTACATTTTTTATTGTTTCTAAGGGTGACTTGCCCAATTCTTTAAGAAGAGCGAGGTCATATTACCCTAATGGTGGATGGTTTTCTTCTCACCAACATTAAGCTTATAAGAATCTTGTCACTATTTAGAGTTCACAGCCAGAAACCAGAAATGCTGACTCTCATGGAAAACTACATTTCTGGGATTTGGATAATGAGTTATCACAGTCACTAAATAAAGCTCTGTTTGCCAGAAAAGAAACAGTTAACATTAAACAAGACTGTCAAATACTTTAAATACAAGGGGAACATTAAGAAACTTAGGTTAAAGATGTATATTTTATACCATCACAACAAGAGCTTTTACTGACCTGTTTAAATAGGAAATATTTTAAATGTGACTCCCACCTTCAGCCTTCATAAATCTTATGATTCTTTCATGCATGTTTAAAGAAACTTAACACCTCTTTAATTATACATCATAAATAATATTGACCAGAAAGCAAGTAAGAGACCATGGATGACAACGTAGAATTTGATTTAAATCATTATATATATATATATATATATATATATATATATATATATTATTTCAAAGGACATTAGATCAACTTTCATAATCTATCCTTGGATCTACCTAAATAGTCTTCTTTTCATTAATGCAAAAATACTCAAATGTGGACCTTTCTATTTTTTTTCCTCTGTAGTTATAAGTGCTAATCTGTAGTTTTCAGTAATTCTCTTTTACAAATTTCCAAAATAAATTTATCACATACTACCATGAGGGAGAAAAAAAATACTGTTTACTATTGTTGTTTTAGAAATATAAACACATTTTATCACAAGGAAAGCTAGAGCTCTCAAAAAATGTTTGAAAATTTAAACACCTGCTATTATAGATGTGTAAGAGAAATATGTTCTTCTTGAATAAGAAGGCATAATGTTACATAAAAATACCTCTGTGGCTGATTCTCAAAATTTTTCAGTGAGTGTTTCTGGTGGGTTAACCTGGAAATGTTGGTACAATCACTTGGTAAGACATGAGGCAGGGCACAGAGCCAGAGCTGAGTTGCCGACCAGGAGACATCAGGGAGATGTGCCCCTGGCCAGATGTCAGAATCATTCCTGAACTATACAAAATCTGATATATTTTTTTTGTTTTTTAGTTCCAAAAAATTCCCTAAATCCCCTTTTCTACTTTTTTTTAATTAAAAAAATGACAATTCTATTTTTTCTATTTATCTTTAGCTTCATTTGTTTATGATTATACTAGTAAGTGTTCATCAACTAAAGGAGACTTCAGAAAGTTGATTATATGAAGAAAAAGCAAAGTTGTATTTTTCATATAACTCATAAGGTGTATAGATGTTACCCAAATGAAAATAATTCATAAATGTTTCAATGAGTCTGCTTCACATTAGACTCTGAAATTTATGGACTGAAGCTACTAGTTGAGATGATCACAAATTACCTTATTCAATGTGAGACTTCCATTAATTTTCTATGCCACCAATGTTTTCAGTTGCACTGCTAAATTATTTTGTCCCCTGAAATAGCATCTTTATATTTTTTTAGAAAGCAAGCTTACAAATCAAGGGGGTCGTGGCTGACTGTCAGTAACTTCTTTAGAGACAATAAAATAAACCCTGAAATGGGATTTAGGTAAGAAGAAACTAGCTTTATATATCTAGGTGCCATTTCTTAGGTTAACTAAGCCAACACTGACTGACACAAAGGCATAGAATTTGCTTCCCTGATAAGTTTTCCTTGTGTATACAAATATTAGGCAATTCTGTGTTGATTTTCTTTAGTAAAATAAAGTTGCTATCTTTGAAACACCATAAGCAATATCTTTCACTTAGCCATTTATTTCTTTATTAATCTATTAGGCTTTTATTTCATGCTTACTAAGCCCTAGTACACACTTTTAAATGTTAGAAATGTATTTCAACTTATAGATATATCAATGTAGCTGAAATCTTAAGGAGACTGACCTTCAGAGAGGAAGGCGAGAAGAGTCACCTAATATTTGATGCATTTTATCAGGCTTCTGGAGCACAGCAAGGAGCCAGGGTCTTTGGTGGCTGACTGCATGTATAATGAGCAGGGCAGCAAGGTTAAAAAGACAGCCACACAGCTACAATGAATTCAGCAAACGACATCTCACTAACACATTTTTTTTTTTTAAAGTCTGAATTCTGAGCTACCTTGAACCACTACCAGGCTCTTTCTAATTACTAGCAATGACAAGTCTGCCCTCTCAGTTGCAGCTGGATGCATGCCCCAGGCATCTTTATAGCAAAACCAACAAATGATCAGAATACTATGATTTAAACTCAAAACCAAAGCACAGTTGGAGATTTTTTTTTTAACAAGGCTGTTTGAAAGTCTTGTGTCTAGAGTTTGTAAGATCATAGAAGACAGGGAAGGACATCACAAGGTCACATCTACATCTCATATAGAAAGAATAAAATGGCTTTCTAATCCATTTACTGTAGCTCACAATCTAGGGGACAATAGCGGATGAACAGTACAGTCCTGTGTGCAAAGATTGCACTAGTGACCTCAAGTACCCTGGTATGAGTAATGGCCATGGTGAGTGGGAGGCAGTGGCAGCAGCAGCAATATACTACCGTCTTTCCTCATGAGCCAGAGAGAAAAAGCATGGAAAGAGCAGCCCTGCAGATATATGCTACCCTAATTATTTTTGTGATATAATTCTTGGGGGCATCTATTTATTTGAACAGCCAACACAGCTCTTTAAGTGTAGCACAAAGCACCTTGTCATTAACCATCTGTGGTGTGGGGTGTGTTTGTCTTCAAAATTTGTAGATATGTGGTATTTATCCTGATCCCACAAGATCAGAAAAAATGATTATATGTACAGCTTTTGGCAACGAAGGTTCTCTTTGACTCTTGGTAAAGACACGCCCGTTAAACTACACTCTCAGTGCAAAGGTTTGGGGGCCGTTGTTGTCCACCATTTTTAACCTGTTCATTATTATGTACATTCAGATTTGAGGGAACCTCTTTAACCAGTTCATGGGGTGAGCACAGTCAAAGGGTCAGAGGACTGTTCTCCTCTATGGTGTAATATTTATTTCTGGGAGCTGATAAGGTGATACTTTCTGAAGGAAGTGATGGAGGAAGGTATAATATGTATTGTCTTTATTTTTTGTTCCATACTGAGCACTTGAGACTTACAATATCATTTTTATAATTTCTCTCTCTCTTTTTAACCCAAAGAGTCAGAAACATTGTAGAACACTTGCACTGATTTATATCTGCTTAGCATTCAAATATTTATATCAACATAATTGAAATATATTGAGACATCCATTGTTCAGTTATAAGAAATATGAGATGGTAGACATTCAGCTATCTCATTAACTAATGTGGCCCAAACATCCCTTTTCTGACTCACCAAAGGACCTTGATGTGATTTTTTTTTCCCATTGCTGTGACATTCAGACCTAATAGCAATGACTGCTAACAGGTGAGCAGTTGTTAGGAATGCCAATTAAGTAAAAATAGCAAAAATGTTAGTTTTTCTCTGTAGTGAGAAAGGAAGTTTTTAACTTACCTTAAACTCTTCTTATTGAACATCCTTTTTTTAAAAAAGAGTTTTTAATTGATTTTTAGAGAGAGAGGAAGGGGAAGAGAGAGAGAGAAGCATCAATGTGAACGCAAAACATTAATTGCACCACAATCAGGGCATGTGCCCAAATCAGGAACTGAATGGCCAATCTTTCGGTGCAAGGGGTGATGTCCAACCCACTGAGTAACACTGACTGGGGCCTCACTGCACTTTCTATATTGTCATCCAACCCTTATAGTGTTCATCCAAAAAACTTATCATTTCAAGTTATGTCATAAAAAACCCCAGAATTACTGGTAACACGATCTCTTCTTGGGAGATTGAATAGAATATATAACCCTGAAAACACGTTTCATTTATATCTATTATATCAACTCCAAGCTCCACTCCTGCTGCGAAACAGTTCAGATTCTGGGCCAGGAAAAAAAATGGAGGAGGCTTTCAATGGCAAAAATCACTTAACACTAACAAGAAATTCAACCCAGTGTACACTTATGACCTTGATAATTAAAATAAAAACTTGTCTTTAAAATATCCCCTACCTGTACACACTGTTCTCCTTAAATACCCTCCAATATGAATTCCTCAGTTTGCATTCAGAGATATTATCTTATAAAGGAGCTGTTCGGGCAATCATACCCATCTTACAAACCTTCAACTATAGGCATGTAATAACAACATGCCTCGTGAATACTCCATCAGGCTGATTTGGCATCCAACCCCCACCATAACTTAGATCTTACATGAAACTTATCTCACACATGGACATATTCTCAGAATACTATTAACACCTATCTACATTGTCATTTCATTAATGTGAGCTAAGTGATAAAAATGGATGATTCTTTGTAAAGTGCTCTGCTAGGTACTGCAGAAGATATGGAAAATTTCAGGGCCCTTATGGTTGAATATTTTCTATTTGAGGAGAGTAAAATGTTCAATAGCATAAAGATAAAATCTGGGTTGACACCAGAATGAGGAAAATACCACATGGATGTGTATGGTGATAAATTGGAAAATAAGTGGTATTGGCCAAATAATATAGGATTTGTGTGTTCTCTGTGCTTTGAAGTATGTCACATGTAATATATTATCAATTATAAGTATTTAAGTTCATGGATTAATTATATTTTCACAACTATATTGATTCAAGATCACCTATATAAGGATGCCGCTCTATTTGCTTATATTCTGATGTGATGATTTGAAGGGCAGGGAGAGGGCAAGCCCTCACTGATCTGCTCAAACCTACACAGTGCCTACTGCCTCTCTCCAGCCCTCCTCACCTTGCTTTATTTTTCCCCAAGGCATTTTTAACCTTCTAACATACAATATAATTTTCTTATTTATTAAGTTTGTTCTTAATTGCCTTTCTCTGCCTGCTAAAATGGAGGCACCAAGAAGCTAGGTACTTAGTTTATATTGTTTACTGATGTATCTCAACCCCCGGAATAATATGAAGCAGATAGTAAACATTCAATAAAGGGTGCTGTTCTGACTGTTTTTCTGCACACATATAGGGATGTTTACTGGCATGAAAGTCTTTGGGATCTTTTTCTATAGATTAAACGGACTGAGAACCATTAGCCTGGGTAATAGTGCTAAGAATTCACAGGACAGAAATATTTTGTCCTATTTATACAGTTTGATTTGAAATATTTATTTCAAACATAGAACTATGTTTATTTTCTATCACTCCCTGATATTAATGCATTCCACATTTGTCATTCTCTTCATTTATTGTCTACTTGTCTGTTTTTACCATAGAACACAAGCTTCTTGAGGGTAGATAGTTTGTCTGTCAAATTTACTGTTCTGTTCCCAATTCTCTCAACAGGCCCTGGTACAATACCTTCATACACACTTACTTATAGCAAGAATGCTTTCTCCTCCTGCAACTCTAACAAATCAAAAACTATAAAATCTAAGTTGTTATTCTAACAATTCATCAGATTTTAAATTTTTAAATTAAAAAAGTGACTCATACAATGTAACAGTTTCTCTTGTATTTTCCTATTTTTGCTTTTGTTTTAAAAGGAGGTTTGAGGTGCTGTCATCAAAGAATTCCCTGACTAGAATAAGTGCTATATCCCAGGGTATAAACAAGGATGACAAAAAATAAAAATAAAGATAGAAGTTGCCAGTGGATGGCAATGAAGCTCAGGCTGCTATACAGACCTGCTGAGGAGAGGCATGTGAAGAAACTGCACCAAGGGAAGGACTGATGATTGACAAATTTTGAGCACCAGAAGAATCACAAGTGAAACGGAAAAAGCCAGTCTTGTTGACAAGTGAAGAGCAGTGAGAAAGGAGCTGAGCGGAACATATTTTTTAATGAAGTGTTAAGTAGATCTCCGAGAGAGGTGGATAATGACTGTAATGAAGAGTTGGCCAAGGTGTGAAAAGAAAAAAAAAAGTAAAATTAAGTGACACTTGGTAAATCACAGGAGAATGTGAAACCTGAGAGAGCTTCTGGAAAGAATGGTCAATCCCTTGTAACACTCCAATGCCTTTTAGTAATCGAATTGGGCAGCTCATTAAAATTATGTGTGAACAGATAGGTACCTTGGCAAAAAGGCAAGGGAGCTAAGATATAACTAGAGCAATACAATTACTATTTCTGCAGTTGAAAAATATCAGGAATATGAGGTATTCAAGGAGAGGCATTTAAGAAATACACTTTGGAAACCAGTGAATGGATCCTAGGGAAATAACAGCAGCTATGAAACTGGCCTTAGGAGGGATGAGTCATGCCAAAGAGGAATCTTTTAAATTGGATAAGTTCGCGTAAAATAACTCAGCTAACAGTGAGGGAATTTAAAGAAGCTATTTGAAAAATAATATGAGGAAATGGGAGGATATGATTTCTGTTTTTCTCTGTGTGTGGGTAAACTAAATATAGAATTGCCATATACATCACAACCAGGGAGCTTCTTAGAATTTGGCAGAGCTGACCAGTGTTTTCCTAAATAAAAATGATAGTTGTGCTCTAATTATCTAATTATCTCAAATGCTATGGTTAGTACTCTGGACTACATTGAAGAAAAGTGAATTTATATGTAAACAATGACTATTTTGTGTTGGGCACTATGTTTGACATTTTAAGGAATATGAGCTCATTTTTTTCTCACAACAAACCTATCACATAAAAGTCACTATCACAACTTTTAGTGAGACTGCACTACTGTTAAATAGTGGAGCCAGAATTTAAATCTTAGTTTAGGTGGCTCCAAAGCCAAATGCCACCAAGCTGCTTCCTGCATTAAAGGGAGTTGTTATTGAACTATATAATTATTCAACAGAAATAAAATTTAAGGAGCTAGATACTATGTTTAGTACATTTATTCACACTTGGATTTAGATGCGGACCTTAGATAATTTGATTTATCCTCCTTAAGTTCCTGTCTTGTAAGGTTTGTTGGGAAGACTCATACCTGTATATAGTTTTTAAAATCTTATGTAATAAATGGTATAAATTCATTTAAAAAATCCTTAGGCTCATCTTACTGTGTTTTATTAAACATGAAAAAATTCCACAAATTTTCCTCTGAGGGTTGGAATGAAGGGGGAGCAACAGAATGTAGTCATTCATTCATTCACCACCATTTATTGATTGCTTAACATTAACCTAGCACTTTGCTAGGTTCTTAAAATAAGCAAAAATGATCATATTTCCTATCTCATAGAATGTAGATTGGGTGAGGAACCTCTTGGTTAATACAAATTAGTTAAGAGATTTTATTGGTTTACTAGTTTACTAGGAGTAAATGTTATTTAGGGGAAATCAAGTCTTACTGGAACATTTTGGAGGGTTACCTAATTCTGATGTAATAATTTTGAGGATGCTTCATCAAGGGAAAAGAGAATAGAGTTGTTGGTTTTCTAGAAGAAAGAAGAGCATGTATCAAAGTGAGAAAAACAAGAGAAAATGTAACTCACCAAATGACCCATAGTCCTCAGACACTGACCACACAGCAGAACCGAAAGTAGGTGAAGTTCTTTTTCCACTGTTCCCCATGCCAAAGAAGTGGTCATTCTGACTATGACTGTCCTTGATAAACATGCCCCAGGCTGCCTCTGGACATCCAGAGCCTTTGCCCTGATATTTTATTTGTATCATCTGGCGTTTTTAAGACCACTTCAGTGAACTTGGAGATTACATGTAAAATCAGACTGCCAAGAAAAAGAAAAAAAAAATATTGTCAGAATTACTCTAGAAAACCACTTAGGAAGTCTCTATTTTAGAGCTCTCAAAATCTAATATGGTCAATTTTTCCATCAGGAGAGGGAAATATAACTTTATGTATAAGCGAAATAGTTGGTTTGTGAGACTGGGGCCATATTATGTGGTGAATAGATGCTGTTATTTATTTTTTAAAATTTTTTATTGATTAAGGTGTTACATATGTGATGCTGTTCTTTAAATACATTAAATTTTGAGAAATGTCTATGCCAAGTGAGATATCTACACCACAAGAAGCTGTAGGAATGACAGATCCAAATTCTCCTTGGCATACTAAGTTTATTATCGTATATTTTGGGTTGAATAGTCAATACATAACTCCTGTGCGAAGAAGACAGTACCCAGAATGTTCTCTTGCTTACCTGGGGACCTCATTGGTTCAACTAAGACAGTGACTAAAATAGTGGGAAAATCTGAGTGAAATAAAAAGCATTTTCTTGGCATCAGAGAACAATTTCTCTGGGTCTATGAGAACTGTCAATTACTTTTCAAGTCACCTAATTTAGAAAGTTAATTACATGAGCACAAAATCACCCAAAGCTGCATATGTCATTAGGCCATGGGCCAGTTTACACTGCCTCCCTGTTTTCACAATCAGGATGAATTCAGCATCGCATATGGCTTTTATTACAGAACTATGATTATAGAGTATTTGATAGCAGACTTTCAAGCATGTAGAAAAAAATCTATTGTGTCATTATGGCATGTTTTAGAAATTAGAACAAAATATTAATGAAACATATTTCCTTTCTATTCCAGCCTAGAAGAGCAAAAAATTAACAGGAAATTAGTCTATGATCACTGTGAGCACAGAGTGGTACAGGAACACACAGGACTGACTCTCACCTTGAGTAGTTAGCCAAGCCAAGGAGAGGCAGTTCTTTCTAAATGCAAGGAAAAGCATGTGTATGCAGCATGTGTAGCAGAAGTTTTTCTTTGACAAGAGTGCTGACAACTAACCGAATAGAAAATGCCCTATGCACCCTGAATATATGCTATATTTTCAGGAAACATAAAATGGAGGTATAAGCCACCAAGAAGAATTCACACCTTTGATGAGAGTTTGCAGAACTGGTGAGAACTAAAAGAAAGAAACAAAATTTACAACCCTCAGTGGCATCTTAGTGTCTTGCCAAAGTGATGTAATCAGTGATGTTTGTGTGCAATATCAAATACTTTGAAAGCCTTACAGAAACCAGATGTTAAATATGTCTGCGAATCATTGACAATGTGATGAGCACACATTTACATGGAACACTTAAACAAGATCTTCCGAACACTCATGAACACATTTGAATACCCACAACACAGCCTCAGCAAAAGGCTGAGCAGTGCTCTTTGTTCAGTAATGCAACTATTTATTGATCGGTAATTTTGTCACTGAGGCATATGCTATTTAGAAGAAGACAAAGGACAGCATTGGAATTATGGGGAATTTTATGCAACCAAAGACATTTTAGAAAACAGCATTTTTTTTAGTCCACACAAAAACATCTCTTGGCCATCAGAGCATACAAATAGTGTCTACTGCCTAGAAGAAGAGGGCTGAGAGTACAAATTTTTCCATGTTTAATTTTGCTTGCTAACTCTGCATATCGTCCTTTAGATGCACTCTATTAGTCCGATTACCATTTTCATTGCCATATTATAGTCACTAAGAAGGCAAATGTGTGTGATGCTTCATAATAAACACCAACTTTTTCTATCCCTAACATCAAAAACAAAAAAAGGAAAAATACAGAGATAGACTCAAATGGTAGTAATTTCATTTTCTATCTTTCAGTTTATTGAATCATTTCAGAAGATGTGCCTTTATAAAAATCTTATCAAAATCATGTAGTTGTCTATAGCAAATAAACTGTTCCATATTCAGACTTCTATAGTCACATATTTCTTGAAAAATTCTGATGTGCAAGTCTCCTCATCATTTTGCCAAGTTACTTAATGACAAAACAATTGTCAGTTGCCTCAAATGGTTTTTATTTCACTTACCTACTAGCAATATTTGTTAATATATTATTTGATATATAAATTTCTAAATGTTTACTTTAAAATAGCAGAAAATTGGTACTCCCACTTTATTTAGTGGGAAGCAATACGATAATAAAACAAAGCACCTATGATTTAGAATAAGAAAGACCTGCCTTTGAGTCTTGGTTTGTTTACTATTGTCTGACTTTGAGAAAACTGCTGACCATCTCTGAATTTCAGCTCCTGCAGCTGTAAAATAGAGATAACTGTACTTTATTCAGGTAGTTGTATTAATAAGTATATTACATGTAGAATATAGTATACTGCCTGGCTCAGAACTAAATATAGGCTACTCTCTTAGTTACATATTTATTATGAATGCTAAAATAGCAAACAATTTTTGATTTCATGGTTAGTATTTTTTTGAATGTGAAATTCAGGGGACAAAGCTTAGGAGTGGTCCAGTAAAATCTGTGTTTGAATCCTGAATGTTCTATGAAGTACAAGAAAGCCACTTAACTTTCTTTGAACCAGAGCTACTTACAGTGGGAAATTTGAGTACTAATGCCTATCTTGCCAGATTATTACAAAGACTAAATGATAACAGCCATTGAATACTAACAGCACCCAGTAGACAATAGCAGTTGGCAAATAATACTTTGATTTGTAGTCCTTGGAGTTAAATAATTCCATCTTATACAGAGATGGAGAAATAGGATTGTCTTCAGTTGCCAATCCTGCTGGTTAGTCATGGCCTGGCATGTTCTGTGAGGACTCCAGTATTTACTAAGCCTCTGCATGCATGCAGTGGTGATGAATGTAGAAGCTGGGACCCAGCATGTGATTATCATTAAGTACATTGAAATATCCCCAGATATTCACACAAAGCCATTGCAAAGACAAAATATCCTGAGATACTATATATTTTAAGAACTGGAAATATAAAGTTACTGCTTTTTTCATGTAATAAGTGTTATACGAAAGAAACTAGTGAAATCTGAAAAAGCAACAACTAAAAGAAAGTCAAATCCTCCTACCCTTATTCACCAAATCTGTTGTTTGGCAAAGCACATAGACTATTAGAAACTTAGTTATTATCTCATTTACTTACCAAATTTTGTGTAATTTGTTTCCATTCATTCTAATCAGTAACAGGGACTATGCTAGATGGAATGAGGAATAGAGATCTTAAGACAATAAAGGTTTATCAAGGGTGATTCTTCTCAGTCAGGGCACGTACCTAAGTCACAAGTTCAATCCCCAGATGGGACACATTCAGAAGAAAACCAAACTATATTTCAATGTTTCTCTCTCTCTCTCCCTGTTCCTCTCTTTTTCTAAATTCAACAGAAAAAGATATCCTCAGGTGAGGATTTTAAAATAAAATATTTTTACATAGGATTTATAGAAACTTAGAGAAGCATTAAGGGCCAATCCTTCAGAAACAAAAGAAACAGACCAGAGATTTAACATAATCTAAGAGCTTTATTTTCTAGAACTGAAACACTTCAGATCTAAACTCCCATCGCTAGTCAACAATTTTTCATCAGAGCCCGAGAGAGAAGATTGGGGGTGAAAGAGATAAAGAGATGAAAAAGGGGCATAGAGAGACCACCAGGAACATGTGAAGAGGAGTCATTTATTTCTCCTTCTTCTCAATAGGTTACATATCAGGTCTGGTGGCAGGTTGGGAAATGCAGATGGGAAATTACACTGCAAACAACAAAGCCTTAACTACAAAAAATGGCATCAAACCCCACAAAAAAGGGGAACCTCCTAGTTTATCTAAAAGGGGAGTAGCAATGAAAGAGTTAGGAGCCTCATGGAGGTATACCCAGGGGTAGTTCTTAATTAAAAAAATATTTCCTTTTATTAAAAATGTTTCCTAAACTACATCCCTTGTCTTTTATGTCTGGATGTTGCCTATGACTACAGGATGACCTTGAGGTTGCAGGGAGAGAGTAAGGCTGGCCAGGGTTCTTCCCAGAACCACCCATGTGGTCCTAGAGATCTAAATGGGGATTGATGTCCCTCACCATTCGCATCCAAGAAGCTGGGCAAAAAGCTACGCCTTCCAATTTTACTAACAACTTGGGGGCCCCCCAAATAATTTTATGAAAAACTTACAATGTAAGAACTCCCTGGGTCAGTAAAAAATATTTTTGGAAGGGAGGACCTCCCCCCACAAGCTGTCCCACTTTTCCTGACTCTGGGAGGTTGGTGGAATAGGTATGGGGGAAGTGGACAGGAAGGAGGTCGGGAAGATATCACTCCCCTGCCATCATCCACCACCCCCCCCCCCACCACCACCAAAGCTCCAGGATGGCTCCCTCCAGGCCGCTGGAAGTCCACCTCGCCCCTTCCGCTCCTGCTGGATCCCAACGCGGAGGTCCAGAATGTCCGTGGGAGAGAGATGGGTGTCAGGAGGTGACAAAAGACGCGGGCAACAGTTGCAGGCAGGAAGGTGAACGGGCCTCATCTCCTCCCAGGGCACAGGGGGCCCCGACTCAGATCCCAGGGGCATGGGGGGGGCAGAGGCGAGCGACAGGCAGCCTGTCAACCCAGCCAGCCAGCAATCCAGGTCAACCTCACAGGCCAAGCGTGTGTGGGTGGAGGGGAGGGGAAGGGAAGAGGGAAGGTGGTCTCAGTTCAAGGCCCCTTTTTGTGGAGACTGGGGGGCAGGGGCTCTCGTGGTTGTTGACAGTTGGTGACTACAGGCTCTCGTGGTCTCCATCCCCCGGGGCCTTGGCCTCCCCTTCCACCTCGGTCGCCTCTTCCTGCAGCTCCCCTTCTTCCTGCGGCGGCGGCGGCCCCCACCCAGGGCCCTGCTCCAGCGCCTCCACCAGGATGGGCCTCGCAGCCTCGCAGGCGGCCTCCGCCTCCGCCTCCGCCCCCGCCGCCTCCACCACCTCCGCCTCCTCGCCCTCCAGACCATCCGCCAGCTTGGGGCGCTTGAGGACCACATCCTCCAGCAGGTCCTCGGCGGCGGCGCTCCTCTTCAGCGGCCCCATCTCCTCCCGCTTCGGGGCCAGCTCGGCGGCCACGCGCAGCTCCCCTCCTTTCTCGTCGCCGCCGCGGCGGTGGCCGCCCTTCGGGGCCTCGCTGGCCTCGAAGGCCTCGTCGGGCGGAGGAGGCGCGGGCACCGGCCCCTCGGCTCCGCTCTTCTCCAGGGGGCCCTGGTCGTCCTCGTAGTCGCCGTCGTCCTGGTCGTCCTCGTGGATGTCGTCGTCGTCGTCGCAGACCTGGATGGTGGGGTTGTTCTCGATCTCCCACAGCCCCTCGCTGAAGCCCCTCCGCTTGTTGGGCTTCCCGAACTTCTCCTTGCACTCAGCGTACGGGAAGAGGTGTTTGGGGCCCAGCAGGGCCGTCTCATGAGTCCCAAAAAAAAAGACCTGATAGCGGTTGTGCTCGGCCATGTGCTCGATCCTGGCCGGCCAGTGCGCGTAGCCCTTGAGTTTGGCGAATACCAGGTCCCCGCTCTGGTATTTGGGAGAGCAGTAATCCGACATGGCGGTGAGGTGAGGACCGGCGGCCCCGGGGATGGCAGTGGCGGCGGCGGCGGTGGCGGTGGGCGGCCGGAGGAGGAGACGACGACGCCGGAGCGGAGCATGCGCGTCAGGCAGCCGCTCAGCCCCGCCCGCGCGCGCCCCCTGGAGGGCCCTGCGTGCGTGCGTGCCCGCACATGCGCGGTGGCCGCCCTCGGGGCTCTCTCGGCCCGCCTCGGCCTCGTGGCTCCCGGAAGTGACACCGCGAGTGGCTCAGACGACCCTGGCGGTTGTGCCAACGGTGGCCCCCCCCCCCGTGCTGCCCGGTCTCGAGGCCATGTTTGGATGGCATGGTGGGCTGGGTGTCTGTCCTCGAGATGAGGCAATGTGGCGAGACCCCGCGTAGGACTGGGGCCCCTGGTCCCGGCCGAAAACCCAAGGCCTGTCCCAGGAGCCGCAGCTGGGATGGCGGGGGTGAGTCCGTGGTCTCGTTTGTTTTCCGATTCCCTAGCCCTGGAGGCTGCACGGGGTCTCGGGAACAGTGGAGACGTGGCAAAGGGATGGTCAGCAATGGTTTTCGGGACGTTCAGGCTGCCATTGGTTGGGGTGGGGGCTGGGGGGGTCACAAGCTGTATTGCGAGCGTGACAAACCAGCCTTACCTACACTTCCTGTTTCACGTGGCAATTTCACATCGGATGTGGCACCTGGGTTTCATCCCTTCAGCAGTTCTTGCATACTGTAAAATGTAAGACTGTGGTCAGAACACGTGTTATCAGATGCTCTCAGTATCTTCCTCCAGGAGAAGAAGATTGGGTTCGTTATGCTCATGAACTTAGAGATCTGCTCCTATCAGGTAATCTGGTAGCCACGAGAAAGAATTTCCTAAGAGACTAAAAAAAAAGCGTGATGTTAGCTGAAAGACTGTTTTAAGAAGACACTTTTCTCTGGATTAATATACTCTAAATTGGTATTTACGGCAGTGTCAAAGTCGCTTCAGCAATTATACAAATTTGTATGTTATTTTTTGTTTGTTTGGTTTTTTTTTGAGTCCCACTAGTTAGCCGTGAACTTGGACTCTGAAACCTAGACAAATTTATCATAACAGTCCTCTTGGCTATTACAACAAAATCGTTTCAATATTAAGCATTTAACTAGGCTAATATCCTTTCCTGGTGCAACTAAAAGTCACCAGTGGAGATTTTGAACCATTAACCCATTTCAGTACCACTCAAACTTGTTTCCATTTTGGATCAGTCATTTTACCGCTGGGGGATGGAGACCTGCACTAGGCACAAGAAGTTACCTTCTCCCAACATGTGATGCACTTTGATAATTCTAGACAGGTTCTTTTAGCTTTTTGTCAAGTCACCTTCTCAGGATGCTTATCTGCCTCATAAATACCTACAGTTTTACTAGTTATGTAATGCCAACAGCGTATTAACAATTCATCCACAAATCAACACATTTCTGCTACAAAGATGAACCTGACACATTGCCTCCTCTTTATTTCTTAAGGAAAGTGCTAGAACATTAGAAATGTTTAATAGCTGTAGGAGAATATAGGAAATCATGGCAGTTAAGGAGCCCATGGTGGAATGTCGGGTTTCTGTAAATAGAGGTTTTCCCGCCTGTGGTCTGTAGTCTCAGCCCTAAGTAGGCTGCACTAATGCACAGATCATGTAAAATTGGTCAAGGAGAAAAATGTCTGGCTAGACAGCATGTCCACATGGTTATGTCATCAGCTCAGTCTGAAGGTGTGACCAAACTTAAAAACCTAAGGTAAGTGTGGTCATAGATAAATGGGCCAAACATCAGATTATTAGTGGGTAGCTGAAATACAGCAGGTGAACAGCTATGAGGATTGGACTGAGGATCTAAGAGTCACAGCAAATAACCAAAATCTGATCAAAACCTGATTACAAAAATATATGTTGGAAGCAGAGACAAGATCTAGTAGGTAATCTAGATCCACAAAGGGTAATAGAGATTATATCAGGCAAAGAAGTGTCACTCTCTTATCTCTACCCCTTGCCCACAAATACACTGTGTGGTGTTAAAGGGCTGGTATGAAAGATGTTTATCTCTGAAGAGTTTAAAATCTAATTTAAATTAATTTCAAAGCAATACAAACTAATCTGCAAGTGGGAAATCGTGCGTCCTTATATAAATGTGAAGGAGAAATCAGTGCGAGTATGGTTGTTAGGATGTGCTTATGGGAGGATGTAATGGGAAGGTGATGTAATAGAAAGAATTCTAGCATCTCTCACTTGTTTACCAGCCTTGTAAGGCTGGGAGTAGATATAATCTCTCTGAGCCTCTACTTAGTAGAGTCTGCTACATGATCTTAAGATGTTTAAAGTAATTCTTCAAATTTTTCTCAAGATAGTTATAAATGTTAGTGAGATTGTGGCTATGAAAGTCCAGACATGAATTATAAAGGTTTATTATGTACTAACAAAAGAGAAGTAAAATTTCATTATGGATAGGATTAGGCTGAAAGAAGGAAAAGACATAGCAAAAGGAGTAGCATCAAAATTAGGGCACTGAAAAGTGAAGAAAAATCCTTCACCATATGTGCCTTCAATTACATATGGAATTACACATCCAGCACAACGTCTGCAAACAACATATATGTTTTTGTTACTTGGAAATACTATTTTTAAATATATTTTATTGATTTTTTACAGAGAGGAAGGGAGAGGAATAGAGAGTTAGAAACATCAATGAGAGAGAAACATTGATCAGCTGCTTTCCCCATACCCCCTACCGGGGATGTGCCCACAACCAAGGTACATGCCCTTGACCGGAATCGAACCTGGGACCTTTCAGTCTGCAGGCCGACGCTCTATCCACTGAGCCAAACTGGTTTCGGCGGAAATACTATTTTTAAAAACAATTCTTCAGTTAAATTTATCACCTAATGATAGCTAATTTCACAAAGGGGAGAGTGGGAGGAAAAACAGAATGCATTTAAAGAGTTAGAGACCTCTTTCACAAATGCCTCATTCCTTTTATACTTCCACTTAGGGGCCCAGTGCATGAATTCATACACCTTGAAAGGAACTGTGGGCCATGAGGCTTGGTGGGCACAGGGGCGGTTCTTAGCCCATCCTCCATGTCCCCACCCAGCCCCTTCTGCTGCAGCCCCCAATCCCTTATCTGCTGGCTACCCTGCACCCACTGCTGCCACTCCCATGCATTGACTGTGGCACTGGCCCCACTCGTACCCACTGATGGCGTGGAGTTATTGAGGCCAGTGCCAGTAGCAGGTGTGAGTGGCAGCTATTGCCCTGATGGCCCCTCAGGAGCAAGGGGAGGTGGAGAAGCCCTCAGGGGTGATCAGGGCCAACAGCCGCTACTCGCACCCATTAACAGCACCGATGCAATCCAGGCTGGCTCTGGGAGCTGACAGCAGGTGCAAGCAGGGCCAGCACTAGCAGCAGGTGTGAGCACCAGGCAGGATCGCGGCACACGGGAGACAAGAATTTTCAGTAACCACCAGAGGCTAGCCCTGATGACGGAGACTGGCGCCCCAACTTGGTCTGGCTCCCCGGCTCACCTGCTCCACCATCCCACATAGCAAATGCCTGCCACATTCCACACTCTGCCACCTGCTGCTGAGGCCAATATGTTCCACGAGCACCCCCTGATCGTCAGCGCATGTCATAGCGACTGGTTGTTCAGTTGTTCCACTGTTCAATCTATTTGCATGTTAGGGTTTTTATATGTATAGATTCTCAGTAATGCTATTAAGTGGCATGATCTTGGCTTCTTTTACCCTGGAAACCAACTTGCTTTTAAAGCTGTTGTCTCTCTTGGTTAGAGTGAGGTGAATAGGCAAGCGGTGTTCATGATAACTTCGTTAGGTTTAGCTATCATACAAAGTACTCATAAGCAAATACAATGATTAATTTTCAGAAATTAGATGTCCATGAGTTTACATTTTTCTAATCAGTCAGGATGTTTTAAAAATCAAATGTACCAAGAACACCTGTTTACAAGAAGGCCATTATTTCAGCAACAGAATACATAGTAAAACACCTTAGAGTCCATAACATTGCTCTGGAAACTAATGATAGGATTTAAAAGCTGCTTGGCAATCATTATGAAACATGAGCAATAAAACAATATAATTGTACAAGAGAGAGAATAGATATCTAATTGATGTTTTCTTGTTTAATTAGTTTTACTTTCAATTACTTTGGTGTAAACTGTGATTGAAAATACATGTAATTGCTTTCTACATACTTTTGTCTTCATTAAAAAATATTAGCTGCCTCTGGGTTTATACACCAGAAGTGTTTATACATGGTTGGTATTTGGAATCAAAGCTTCTCTTTTTAGAATGCTCTCGCAGACATAATTTTACAGAAAATAAATCCTGTTCTCTCTACCATGGGTTACACAGTGTTTCCCAAAGTGTGGTACACATACCCCCAGGGGTATGGAAAGAGTTTGGTGGGGGTATGCGTTGCACTGGAGTTTGGTGGGGATATGCACTGCACCGTGCTTAGCTGCGCCTAATTCTATGTTCTCATGAGTCAAGTCAAGACAGTCTTGTGAGGCGTGAGATGGTCTGGTGTGCAAATAAATGTTATTTATAATATAACTTTTATTTCTCTTTTATTATGAATAATTTTATTTTTCATTTATTATTATTTTGTTTATGTACCAAAAAATAAATATATTTTGAATGTTATTAAAATACACCCTTTTTTTTTGACGAGGGGTACTCAGCATTACGAAAATTATAGAAGGGGTACACATATGTCAGAAGTTTGGGAAACACTGGGTTAGGAAATCCTCCCACTGTTCTTTTTTGAGAAGTCTCAGAAGGGGTGCTACCTCTGTGTTTTGCCACCTCTTCATTTCATTAGTTTCCACTTAGTCTAACCTTTGAAGTCTCATAGATTTCTGAAATCTAAGGGATTGGCTGGGGTTGAGGATAAATTCCGTTTCAAGAGGCTGACATGCAGTTAAAGGATCATTTAAGGGATGTTCCTAAGGATTTGTTACACTATCAGTTTGAATAGAGTCAGATCTGCATCTGCCTTTGATGATGGGATCTGGCAGGGAGAACTGGGGTGCAGATTTACCAAGTGGTGCATGTGTCCTGGCAATTTGAACGCCCTTGGCCAATTGTAAATGTTATTGAGTGATGTATGGGAGGGGCAACTGGAGAGATCAGTCTTATTTACCCAACTGCTGTTTTAGTGACCACTGAAAGAAAATTGCCACTCTAAAATTAATAAAAGTGTTTGGTTAAGAATAATTATATTTTATTATACTGATTTCTTGGGGGCTCAAAGACTAAAAATTACTCTTTGGGAAATACATTTTAATAATGTATTAAAATGTTTCAATATAAATAATGTATTAATGTGTTTCAATAATATAAATATTTTTCTAATTTGAATCTTGCATGGTATCTATATAATTAGCAGTGTTTAAACAATTCTGTTATTGGTGCTACTGAGTATTTAATAATTGGGGATTATATGCATATAACATCATCTGTTTATATATGACCATTATGTAATAAGATGGCTATATTTTGTGTCTTCAAGATTTTTAAAACCCAGTTTAGGGTCTGGGATCATGCTTAAAATATGATGTTGGGTGAAAATATAGAATACAATATATAACTGTCAATTTAGCCCATATGAAACCTTGTTCCTTAAATATGTGGGTAATATTCATACCAATTTCAGAGAAAGGCTATTGGACAATATGTCAGGTATGTTGCCTGACATTTATTAAGTGTTCAATTACTAATAGCCATTAGTATTAAAATAGCTGATAATAGCTCTATTATGTTACAGTGCATTTTTTTAAAATTTGCATTGTGTGATAACTTTCCTTGTTTTTTTAATTGTCCCCCCCCAACAGATTATATCTGATTCTAAGTTTAACTTGACACTGTCAATGTTTCTTTCATTTTATTATAATTTTTTTTTATTCTTTGAAGGGAATGTGTCCTTCAAGCAATGAAAATAAAAACTTGAAATATCCACCATCAAAAACATTATGTCGCCAAAGCCGGTTTGGCTCAATGGATAGAGCGTCGGTCTTCGGACTGAAAGGTCCCAGGTTCGATTCTGGTCAAGGGCATATACATTGGTTGCGGGCACATCCCCAGTAGGGGGTGTGCAAGAGGCAGCTGATCAATGTTTCTCTCTCATTGACGTTTCTAGCTCTCTATCTCTCTCCCTTCCTCTCTGTAAAATATCAATAAAAAAAATATAAAAAAAAAAAACATTATGTCTATAAGCAAATATGGAACTCAGCTTCGTAATTTCAATTTTGTCCTCGTCATTACATTAAAGTGTCATATAAATGATTAAAATTATCAAAGTTTTAGAAAGCTGTGCTAAAGTTTTTGATGATGTAACCTCAGTCTTCATCTCAGTTGTATCATACATTTTGCTTTCACTAGTTTTCTAACTTTAAAATAATTGTCAATATATTAATATTTGGAAATAAATAATTTATAACATCTCAATTTAAGGGAATAATGTGCATGAAAATGTAAAGGAGGGAATTTTCAAAGCAAAATATATAATTTTGAATGAATGAAAATAGTATTTGAAAATGTACAATAATTTTGATTAATCACATTTTTCCTGTTTTATTTTCATAAAATGCCTTAACTTTTTTATGTATAATTTTGGTTTAGGGGATATCTACTTTGTATTGGTGGTTGGTTACCTTTCTCATCAATGGATTATACTGGAGGTGAATGGCTTTCTCTTTTTAAACATTGCAAATTTTTTTTCCAAATATTATTTTCATTCATTCAAAATTATATATCTTGGTTTGAAAATTCCCTCCTTTAAATTTTCATGTACATTATTGATGATTTCCTTAAATTGTGATGTTATAATTTACTTATTTTTTCAGAACAAATTAGGTTTTTCAAAATTAGGGAACATGTAAATTATGTGTTTAAACCAATACATAACTATTCTAAGAACTTTAGTGGTTTATATAAATTCAAGTACTCACAAAGCATGGACTAGAAATCAAGTAAAAGAAAATTAGAGCAGTAGAAATTCAGCAAAACTTTTCTAAACCAGCATTTGAGGCCAGTGAAATCTTCAACAATGTCTTCGGCAATGTGCCTCTCTTTTTTAGAGTTTGTTCATTCTTGAAATTGAGTTGGTG
Source organism: Vespertilio murinus (assembly GCA_963924515.1). Taxonomy (NCBI): domain Eukaryota; kingdom Metazoa; phylum Chordata; class Mammalia; order Chiroptera; family Vespertilionidae; genus Vespertilio; species Vespertilio murinus. The sequence continues at coordinate 70,798,813 of OZ004706.1, forward strand.
ATGAAAACACACTTTTTGTTTGTTTGTTTGTTAATGCTCACCTGAGTATATTTTTCCATTGATTTTTAGAATGAAAGAAGAGTAAGAAACAAGAAACATTGGTATGAGAGAGACACATTGATTGGTGGGTTCCGCACATGACTTGTACCAAAGTCGGGGACTGAGCCTACAACTGAGGTACATGCCCTTGACCAAAATCAAACACAGGACCCTTCAGTCCACACCACAGGCTTGTGCTCTTTCCACTGAGCTGAACCCTAGGGCGAAACACACTTTTAAATGTTTCAGTACATGTCCTATATAACACAAATGGTAATTTAGAAAAGAAATATTATCACTTTTCTCTTTGGTCATTCTTCATAGTGAAAAAAAAATTGTCTCAGACAAGATAAAGCCTTTTGGATACTGATAAAACTTAAATACTTTAATTTAACACTTAGGTTCTTATGTTTTAATCTTATCATCCATCCTTGCTTTACAAAATCAGACAACAAAAACTCACACTCTATTCTGCTTGTCAAGTATAACCATAATTCCAATATGTTCATAAATAAAATCACAACAGAGCTGCTAATTTTTAATTACCATTTATTGAACACATATGCCACACACTGATATAAGCACTTTATTTTCTCAGTTAACTCTTAGAACACTTTGCTATACTGTTTTACTGCCTTTTCCCATCATTTTTCCTTGTCCACCTTTTCATTGTGAGCACAATCATTGAGAAACTACACTCTAAAACCAAATAGAGAAGTTGGTTCAGAGAAAAATGAAGACAGAAGAATGAAGCAGATAATAAGAAAATGGGATGTCATGAACAATAAGTGACTAGATGGATCACAAAAGTGGGATGGAGAAAACTGCCATTCTCTAGAGCAGTTTCAGTTCTGAGGTTCTTTCCAGTTACAATTTGAGTTCAGTTGAAAGCATTATATTAAAAATAGTGAGTCAATTGTGTATCTACCTTTAATGGTGGCGTTTGGAGAGGGAGAAATGAAGATGTAGATTTAATCTTAACTGTGTCTGAGGAAGCCTCTGTTTCTTACAATAAAAAGCATCTAAGGACAATAAGTATACTGATCATCTATGATTGGCAAATATTTATAAAGGTAAAATGATGTTAACCACACATCAAATAATGTTGGTGTAGACATGGTATCTTTCTAATGTAAATATTATAGATACAACATTTACTTTTTTTCAAAATGCCTAGCCTTTTATTTCTCTCCTAGAATATTTATACCTGTAAACTCTAATTACTTAATAGAATTGTTTTTAAGTTTTCGAAGGGCATTTTTCTGATACTTTTATGAGCTATTACCTTGTTGACCAAACTTTGTCTTTTAGTAATAACAAAATCAGTAGTTTCATTGAATAGGTGAGTACAACATGCTTAAATATTAAATTGAACAATTTATATTAATAATAATAATTAAAAACACATTTGGTTAAATATAATTTTGCAATAGTCAATTGAGTTATTTTGTCTTTAATAGTTTTAACTGCTTCACACACTTTCAATATAACTGAAAAAATAAAAGAACAAAGGCATTTAGCTTTTCATTGTGAAAGATTAATTTAGTTTTGTTCAGTTTTCTCAGTATTTTCTTTCTCTCTGCTCTATAGGACTCCTATGAATCAACAGGAAGATTTTATGCTGCAAATACAGAAAACTGAAGAAAAAACATGGAAATCTGCAATGTAATTTTTTGTGTTTTTTTTTTAATTAATCTTCACCTGAGGATATTTTTCCCATTGATTTTTTTTTTTTTTAGAAAGAGTGGAAATGAGGGAGGGGAGAGAGAAATATCAATTGGTTGCCTGGTATGTACCTTGATCTGGGCCAGGGGAGGAGCCTGTAACCCAGGTACGTGACCCTGACCACAAACTGAATAGAGACCCTTCACTCAAACCACTGAGAACAGGCCTTTTAGGTCACCTGTTCAGATTAATCAATGTCTGAATGCTTACTATATGCCTAGCAGAGAGCACGTTCTGTGGGAAAATAACTTGAGTATATAATATTTTAACCAGTAGTCACACTAAGTGGTCAGTATTATATCAATTATTTGATATGCACATATTTTTCTTTTATTGTAATTTCTATTCTTTTTAGAAGCATTTTTTAAAAATTCAATTGCAGTTTACATTTAATGTTATTTTGAATTAGTTTCAGGTTTACTGCATAGTGGTTAGACAATCATACACTTTACAAAGTGTTTCCCCCAATATTTCCAGTACCCACTTGACACTATACATAATTATTACAATATTGTCATCTATATTTCCTATGCAGTACTTTACATCCCCATGACTATTTTATATTACCGATTTTACTTCTAAATTCCTTTACTTTTTTTTACCCAATTTCCTACCTACCTTTTTTTAATATATATTTCAAAATATTTGTGATCAGATGAGTGATCTGTTTTATAATTTATACATTATTTTTACTTATACATTATCAGTATACATGAGTAAGCTTGTTAATGGTTTAGTTCAATATTTTAAAACCCTGCTAATATTTTGTCTATTATATATATTTATGACAGAAATGTTAAACTTCTCTATATTTCTAGACTTATCAGTTTCTTTTAAATTAGGTTTGCTTCTGCTTTTTATATTTTAAGGCTTCATTATTATAAGTACACCCAAGTTCTTTATTTTTATATTATTTTGCTTCTATTAGAACTTCTGTTTTATTAGAATGGAATAATTGCTCTATTGAAAGCTCTTGCTTTAAATTCCACTTTGGTATTTGTATGTTGCTGCAGCTTTTTAAAATTAGTATTTGAGTGTTATACTTGTTTAATTTTAACTTTTCTATGCCATTTTGTTTAATTGTACCCTTGAAACCAGCATGTTAGTGCTTTTAAGCTAACATTTTCTTAAGAGAATTTAATCAATTTAACATTTTGTGGTGAATTCCATCTCTACATCTTATTTTTGAGTGTTTGTTTTACCATGCTTTCATTTGATATTTTTCTCCTTGTTTTTCTACCTCCCTGTGGATTGATAAAATTAGTATCATTATTATTACTTTTCCCTTTTGCTGGTTTGTTCCCTTTTGCTGGTTTGGTAAGATTTATCCTTCAGCAATTATTATGTAACATACATAACAATAAATTTTTCTAATCTAATCTAAAGACTTAAGTGTGTTTTAAATAGCCTTAACACTTACCTATATAGCTGTCTAAACTGTTTTAGTTTTAAATTTTCACACATTCTTCTTATAATTAGTTTATTATATTTGCATATTTTATCATGAATTTCATACACACTTCCTTTACATTCAGTAATAGAATAAAATAAAATGTCACCTGGCTGTTATGCCTCAGTGGCTGAGCATTCACCCATGAACCAGGAGGTCAGAGTTCGATTCCTGGTCAGGGCACATGTCTGGATTTTGGGCTCAAAATTGTACCCTTGAGCCCAAAACATACAGGAAGCACACATCAATGATGTTTCTCTTTCATCAATGTCTTTATCTCTAGTCCTCTCTCTCTAAAAAGCAATAAAAATATATTTTTTAAATGTTACTTGATAATTATTTTAGTGAGGATATAGAGTAGTAAATTATCTTAGCTTTATATAGCTAAAAATATGTGTATTATGACTTCACCATTAAATAGCACATCAGCTAGGTATATATATTTAACATTTTATTTCTCCAAGAATGTGAAAGCAGTAGTAGTCTGTTGTCTTCTACCATCTTTTATTACTGCTAAGTCTGCCATCCATCCAGTGGTCACTCCTTGTTAGGTACCATGCCTTTCTCTTTTCCAAGTATCAAGTGTTTTCTTTATTCTTGAGATAGTGCAGTTTCACTAAGACATGTATGAGTGTAAACTTATTTTGATATAATTTATACTTGGTGGAGACTTCTACTCTGAACTCATGTCTCTCCTCAAATCTGGAAAATTCTTATATTTTTTCAGTTCTCTTCTGGAACACTTAATTTAGGCATATTAAATTACCTTGACTTATACAGCCCATGTCTCTTTTACATGTTTAAAATATCTGTCTATTATTCTACATTCTGTAGAATTTCTCAAAACTAAATTCCCATTTATTTATTCTTTGTGTCTGACTTAAATGCATCCTATTTATTATCATTTCAATGACAATAGTTTTTACTTTAAGAATGCTTAAATTTACCAAAACCGGTTTGGCTTAGTGGATAGAGCATCAACCTGCCGAGTGAAAGGTCCCGGGTTCGATTCCAGTCAAGGGCATGTACTTTGGTTACGGACACAAACCTAGTAGAGAGTGTGCAAGAGGCAGCTGGTCTATGTTTCTCTCTCATCATCTGATTGATGTTTCTAGCTCTATATCCCTCTCCCTTCTCTGTGGAAAATCAATAAAATATTTTTTTTAAAAAAGAATGCCTAAATTTTATGTCTACTCTTCATTATTTTATTTACAGGTGCTTTGGTTTCATATTTTTTTCTTTTTATTTCATTGGGGTTATTTTATCTCTATCCCTTCAGAGATTCTAAACATACAGATTTTAAAACCATTTAAAATAAAAAAAATATTGATATTTTTCTCTTTTTGTAATCTGTCATGATTTCATCTCCTGATGTCAAGTGGTAGCTTGGCTCAAGATTGTCTGGTTTCAAAGCTGTGTGTTTCACTATGCCTCTATGAGACAATATTATATATGTATCCCCCAAAATTAGTGAGGGCTTTTCCAGCTGTCTTCCAGTGTCAAGAAGCACCACACTGTCCAGCAATGAGATCAGCTCTAATGTCTACTACATAGATTCCACTTTGGTATTAGTATGTTGGTATTAGTAGAAAATAAGAACCTTATTTTCTTCTACCCTATGGAATCCAGAACAAGTGGTCACATCTGATTGCTTCCAGTCTCAGATTCTAACGGAATTACCTTCAGTATTGGTTTCTGTTAATATTTTGTGTTTCATTCCATTTCTGGTCTATCACTATATTTAGTACTTTGAAGTTATTTAATTGTATCTTTTATATTTTATCTGCTATTTGCCATATGTTGGATCAAAGAGGAAGGATTTCAAAGCATGCACTTATAACATCTTAATTAGGTATCAGGAAGTTTTAAAATGTCATGCAGACCCTTCCCCTGAGCACTTTGCAAGTCAATTGAAGAGAAAAGGTTCTATGCATGAAATATTTAGAGAATACAAAACAGATTCTAATAAAAACAAAACGTGTACCCATTTATACAAAAATAATCAGCGAAGACTTTTTGGATCTGATAATAGTTGAGATTTTTATTAAGGAATGAGCAAGGTCTGAATGAACAAGAAATATATGGATGTTAACTTATTTATTATGTGCATCAAGTGGGAATATTGAAGAAAATAATTTTATAGGGATCCTAACAGTTTGGTTTAAAAACTTGTCCTAAGAGTCGTTCAGTTTTTAAGAAGCTGTTGCAAGAGGTGAGACTGTGTGCATGTATCTGCCTATGTCTTCTAAGAAATATTAAGACTGCAACTGACGAGTCATTGCATTTAAGAACTCTTCTTCCAGGAAAGTATTAGCAACAACTAACTGGATCAGTATTGACTCATTTCCCACAGAAATCCAGGATCTAAAAACTAATTGTGTTTTATTTTCCTCTGTGCCTGAGTGTTCAGTATTAAGCTCCTTCATAACATTTTTATATTCTCAGGAAAGTTTAAAAACACTTTCATTGCATAAAGCTCTAATATACCTCTGATGCCTGCTATTCACAATCCTTCCTAGGGGTTCATCTCACGTGCCAAGAGCCAGTAAGTGGATAGTAACAAGAGGCAAGACATTCGCAAATAGGCTGCTTATTTCATGCCTCTGTTTAAGTTTCACTTATCCGCACTGCACCCAGGTCTATCCAGCCATTTTACAGAAAGAACGGATACAATTGGCCCTGTGCCTTGTTAGTTCTGAATGTGAACCTTACTCAAACCAATAACATTCCAACCAAAGGAAAATATGTAGCTCTTCTATTGCATAGAGAAGAGCAATTCCAGGCGTCAGCTGCAGGCTTTGGCAATGTCTACAAAAGCATGACTAAATAGTTTCAAAGTAGGTGATGGAAATCAGGAGACAGGAAGATTAACCCACAAGACATGTCTGCTTTAAGTCAGCTTGACTTCCATTTATTACAAACCTGACATTGGAATAAACCTGTTAAATATATTTTCAAAATGCAACCAAGAGGTAAAATGTGATACCTCTCGTTAAAGCTTTTTAATTGAATGCACCTGGTGCTGTTCACAACCAATTTATGTTAATGCCACACACAGGCAAGCAGGACCTAATTACCAATTAAGCAATAAAGCTGTTTATAAGAGCGAATGTTCTTTGGGTCAAGTTCATATATATGCATGTGCATATGTATATATGTATATATGAAGGTTTAAATAGGTACATGTGTGTAAATTTAAATACATATACACATATATTTCTTAACTTTTGTTATAATTGTCAACTTATGGTATTGAATACTAGTTTTGTAGAGATCTCTTTCAGCAGTAATTTGATCTTCTTAAATGATGAGAGGGTCTCCATAATTATATAAAGTTCTGGGTCATTTTAAACCTAAAACTAAGGTTATTTAAAATGCATGGAAAATAATTGTTTCTCGAGTGGTCATTGACTGAGTCTTCATTCCAGATGAAGCTAACATCTCAAGTACTGCTCTGAGACAGCGTTCTGGCCCAACCCACACACCCACCGACTCTCCAGAGAGCTGGTGTCGAAACTGCAGATCAGGATAACTTGATGTTGCTGTTCTTGACACTCTTATAGACAAAACGAAAGCAACTGCAATCTTGGACATGCAATTGCTTACTATACACTATTGATTCAGCAACACTGAAAAGAGAGATGTGAGGATTCTTATAATTTACTTGAGTTTAAGGAACTTGACCTCTGGAACTTGAACTCTGTGGAGGGATGTAAGTTGGTGTTTTTTGACACCACAAAAAATTTATTGAACATCTACAGTCCCTGGAAATATAATGATGAACTAAACTAAAGCCCTGTGTTTACTGAGCTTACACCTAAAAATGTTCTTATCTAACCTTTCCTCTTAATTGTCACTGTCATGATTACTGCCATTGTCACAAATCACTCCTGGGCTTTACCATCAGTAGACACTTGTCCCAAATGGGTCGTGTGTGTGTGTTTTGTGTGTGTGTGTGTTGGTGCCTTGTAACTATATTTATTAAATAAGCCCTAGGTCCCTTGTAAAATGTGAGTCCTGTTTTCCCTGTGTTTGTGTTTCACTTCCCTACATGAGGCGTCATCCATTTCATTTCATTTCTTTTCTAAGGGATACTATGTCATCATTGTCCATCCAAGTTATTTTATATTATGTACAGTTTGTTTCCAACTATGTTACTGTGCATCACTATCTATGTCCACAACGTATTACTTATTAATTCCTCTACTGACAAACACTTGTATCACCTCCAATTCCCCACTACCACACACACACATACACACACACACACACACACACACACACACACACACACATACATTCTCTCTGATGAAAGTCCTTATTCACGTTTAGCTGCTATGTGAGAATTTCTTGGGGATACAGAAACTATTCAAGGCAAACTAAGCAGAGACCAATATAATACAGAAATTACGTTTTTTCAAATCATCAGAAGTGCTAGAGGAATGAGGACCAATGAAAGCTCTCCTCTCTCTTGAAGTCAGGGAATCATGAAGTCTGAGGAACCCCAGCTCCCTCTGCACTGAGGTGGGTGATTTCCAGCCAGATGTGCAGAGGCCACTGGAAATCTCAGTTTCCCAAACCAGGAGCTGGTGGGCCACTCTATAACAGGCATCTCCTCAGCCTTCCCTATCACATGCAGGCATCTCTCATAGTTGGATCTGTGCCACAAAGGAGGCCCTTGGTTTCCAGCCCTTGCATGACAGCACAGAGCAGGTAAAGAAGAGTATGTCTTTGGTCTACTTCCTGGGTTGATAACCTTTAACATTAACTTTCAAATCTGCTATTGGGTTGTTTGCTCTACTCTTTTTTTTAATATATATATTTTATTTATTTTTCACAGGAAGAGAGATGGATTAATTTCCTAGAATCCTCTCTAATTCTGACTCTTCTTTTATGTAGTGTTTTTGTTTTATCCATGTGATATACAGGGTAGGGCAAAAGTAGGTTTACAATTATGAGTACATAAAACAGTTTATTATATTATTTATTAATTATTGTATTATTTTCTATAAGAACAACTGTAAACCTACTTTTGTCCCAACCTGTAATATTCTCTCTCTTCTCTGGAGATAATAGTAATTCTTTCAAAATTTTCTTCTCCTCTCTGCATTGTCTTGATTTTAAGCATATTCTGTTTCTGTTCATTTTAGCCTCTGTCTTTCATATTGGTCTTTCCCTTATGTGTCTGGTGGTGATGTCTTACATTTTTATGTTAGAATGAAGCAATAAAATAATGCTTGGAAGGTCTCCAAGTGGGTGAGACCTGTTCCATGGCAGTCTTTACCGATGACAGGAACCGTTTATTGGGGGATGCCCAAATAGTATTCTCTGTTGGTTTCTTCTCTGAAACTGGTCAGTTTTCCAGAAAGGACATTTCTAATCTGGATGGGAGAGAGTAAAGTTGTGGGTCTTGGAAAGGCTAGAGGAATGGGACTGGCCTAACTGGGCTTAGTGGAAGCACAAAGCCCAGGAAAGGAGCAGGAGCTCTTAGTTCCTGGATATTTATTTAGTCCTCTTTCAGAAAGATGACTCACATTTCACTCCAGCCTTTGTTTGGGTCTGATGCCCCCAATCTCAGGGACTATATATGGGTCAACCTGTTCATCTTTTTTTTAAACCTTTCATCTTTCCTCCTGGTTGTAGCCCATCTAATTCCCACCTTCAGCAATAAGTGCTGCCTCCATTTTGGGGCTTGTCCAGGATGGTGCCACAGTGTCAGTTCATTCCTTCTGGTTTCCTTCCCTACCCCCTCTTCCTCCCTTCTACTGGCTTCATCAGACTCCCTGTTCTGTAAATAAGCTACTGCATGCCTGTTCTTTCCAAATTTCTAGAATACTTCTTTTTCTCCAATGACGTCTTCTCTTCAGTTCTCTTTTTCCTTGAAAAATTTGTGAATCCTTTATCTTTTTTGTGACATTTTGGTATTACGTAGGAGAAAACAGAGATAAAATTGAAATGCAGCTTCTTCCGTGCTGGTATGTAATTAGTAAGAATGCTAAATGGGAGCCTTCTAAATGGAAATACTCATATTTTAAAACAATAAAGTTGAGATAAAATGTATGAGTACTGACTTCTAGGTATCTATCCATCTATCCATATTCTATTTTTATGAGTTCAGTAATTATATTATGGGTTTTTTTTATTATTTTCCCCTTCAATATAATAGAATGTCAATGCTATTGTTAATATTTGTTGGTAAGATACATCGAAATTTGCTCCAACATCTGAGAACAATCACCTTCAGATGTATACATTGCTTATGAAGAAGTTAGTGCTGGAGTGAGCTGCTTAATTATCCAGGTTATACTCATTTAAATATCTTTAAAATGGTTACAGATTGGATCAGAAGTCTGTTTTGACCTGAGAATCTGACTTAGTCAAACATAAATGTGCTAATTTATGTTCACAAATACTGTGTGTTAATTTCACCTTTACATTTAAGGGATTTTTATTTCATCCAAACATTGTTCACACTTCCAAATGTGAATTTCACTTATTTTTCTTCTGATTTTTCCATTGAATGTATTATTTTGATTAGTGTTGTCAGAGAGTACCTACACATTTCCCTCTTTATGGATAGGTAAGATTCTACAACATATTATTTATTAGTCTGCTATTTGTGCAGGGAAGTACAAAAGTATGGGTTCTAGATTTTTCTGTGTGTTTCCTATTCTTTAAATTATGCTTAGCTTCAAATTTTCTCTTCTGCACAGGAAGGGGTAAGACTAAAATCACTGATCTAGTAGGGGATGGATATAGCAAAATCACTGATAAGACAACATGGCCATGTCTGTCAATAGTGATTATTTTTTATTTTTCTTAAATTTATTGGGGTGACATTGGTTAGTCACATAGGTTTCAGGTGTGGATTTCTGTTACAAGATCAGTATATTGCACTGTGTGCCTACCGCCCAAAGTCAAATCATCTTCCACCACTATATATTAAGCCCCCTTCACCCCTACCCTTCCCTCTGGCACCAACACACTGCTGTTTGTGTCCAAGAGTTTCAGTTTTATATCCTACATATAAGTGAAATCATATGGTTCTTAGTGTTTTCTGCCTGACATTTCACTTACCATGAAATTCTCCGTGTTGTCACAAATGGCAGTATTTTGTCTTTCTTATGGCTGAGTAGTATTCCATGTATATGTGTACCACGTCTTCTTTATCCAGTCCTCTGTCACAATATACTTTGGTTGTCCATGTTTTGGGCACTGTTAATAATACTCCAGTGAACATAGTGATGCCTATATCTTTATAAATAGATGTTTTTGAGGGTTTGTTTTGTTGTTGTTATTTTATATATATACTCAGGAGAGGGATTGCTGGATCATATGGTAACTTTATTCTTAATTGTTTTAGGAATTGCCAAACTGCTTTTCCATAGTGACTGTTACAAGGCGATAGTGATTTTGAGCATGAATTCAATAGTCAGCCATACCTGACTTCATATTCCAACTGCTCTACTTACTAGTTTTGTGACATGACATTGTTTAATTTTTCTGAACATAACATATCTCCATCTGTAAAATTGGGATAATAATAAAAATTCTTGCTCATGTGCTTTTATGTGAATTTGTCAAAATTAAATGCAATAAAGTTTGTAAGGCATGTAACTAATGTTTCAAATGCAGTGAGAACCCAGCAAACATTAGCAACAACTATAAAATATAAACATTACTGTTACATCCAAATGGTGCGTAAGACTAAGACTTTGGAGAGAAAACTCATCATTTAATTTATTCATATATTCAACATTGAGCACCTCCTAAGTGCCAGATATTGTGATACGCACTGATATAATTATAAAATGCTTGCAAGCACAGGGTTTACTTACATTTTATTGACAATAAAAATGATATGACAGGATATAATGTAATGTTGACATCATATAATGAGAAAAAGACTAAAAGGGAAATAAAGTAGATAAAGGAATGCAGAATGATTAGGATGTTATATGTTCTTTTCTATAGAGTAGCATGGAAGGAGTAGTAGAGGAGAAAACATTTGAGTGAATACTGGAGTAGACTATCCAGATAACTAAGAGAGGCTTTCTAGACAGTGGGACCAGAATATGCATAGACCTTGTTGTGTCTGAGCAAACTCCCTATGTTCAAAGAGTAGCAAGGAGGCCATGGGACTACAGAGAGACTGGAGAGGTAACTACAGGAGATTAAGATAGAAATATAAACGAGATCAGAAACCTGAGACCCTGAGCCCATGATAGAGACTTTGGATTTTACAGTAAGCATGATTAGAAATCATCGGAGTGTCATGAGTGGGGAAGTAACCTGATTTGACAAGTTTCATGTACAAATGGGTTTCAATCCTCTGTGGGAAAGTTGCTGGCTTGTTTCTTCACATTTTATTGGAAGGGTTATAAGAGACAATGTGCTTGAAAGCAATCCAATGGCACAAAGTACACTCCCAGCATCCTTAAACATTGGAATTTTTTTCTTTTCACCTAAATCTGGGCTGAGAATGGATAAAGGACCAATTTCAACTAATTTTTTCTTTTCTACAACATGGTTAAGCCCAGCTCTTGACATTATCTTCATTTCAGTCATTCCTTTCTTTGAAAACATTTCCCCCCCTGAAAGAGAATCGGACTTTGACAGCACTTAATGCAGTAATTATATTAGTTATACTGTTATACTGGCATTTACTAACAGGGGTTACTAGTTAGTAGTACTAGTTGGTGATACTTTAAGCAAACTGGGAATGAGACGTTCATTATGATTGATGGTGTGGTAAAGGGACCTGTATCTCACTGGGAGGCTGCAGAGAGAGTGCTTGTGGGTCCCTAGAAAACAGTGTGATCTTTGGACTTGTAGTTGGAAAGAGGAAGTTAGATCGCAGCAAACTGAGGAGACCTGCTGAATAAGATGCTGTATTTAGACAGTCCTGGGCTGGAATTTTTTTTCTTTCTCCACACCTGATGAATATATGTCACATGGAACCACACAGAGAGCCACAGTCACACATGCTGGAGTCCAAGATTTCAGAGCCAAGCTCTTTTCGGGTTCAATTTTTGACACCCAAGGCTTCCTGGACTAAGTGTTTCATTTTGGAAAGAGCATTTTCCATTTGATCTTTGCTTCTTATTTGGTCCTTCTTAGTTTCATCTTTTATTATAATATTTGTATTGGGCCATTGCCTTTCAGTGACTCAGTAAGTGGATATACAAGCCTGTGGATTTCTTTTCTATCTAAAGCATCAATTGTGAGAATCTAAGGGTATAATAGAGCCTCCATAAAATATATGCTTCCTTTTCAATGATTCAAAGAATGCCTACCTACCTTCGACATTATTTAACTTGAATATTACACAATGTTTTAAGTGTTGGGAAAATATTTTCTCTAACATAATTATACCTAGAAAACTAGTATAGTCTGTAGAAACTTCTAATTATAAAAATGTTCTTTGGGTCTGCTCCATATGGAAATTCCTCTTACATTTTGCATGACACAATCCAGCACCTTTATAGCAGATGTGGTAACATGCATTGAAGTTTCTGTGTAGACTAAAACTCAACATTGGGTCCCCAGCTGAAAAGAAGGGAAATGAGTCTAGACTTAGGCTTGAATTGTGTCTTTATATAATTGGGGGGGATAGGGATGCTTCCACTCTAGCCTCAGAAGAGATAACTTTCACCTTGTTATCTAAGCTCCAAACATACCTATGGTAATCTGGTAGGTGTGACAACTATTATATAATAAAGTATTGATGTTCTGCACATCACAAATAAGATCGTTAAATGAAAATAAATAAGAGGATACCTGACATTTCCTTTTGAATCATACAAGCTTATTCTCTAAATATTTTCTCTTTGTTATCTACTCATAATAAATTCAATATTACCTAGCTTTTGCTTTAAATTCTTGCAGTTGTTTTAATGAAGTTGTTTGAGATGCAGTTTCTTGTCCTTTTACCAACATTCCAGCTGCTTCTCATTCTTTTGATGTAATATGTGGGAAATACATTACAATTAAATAACATAGTTTCCACCTTCACCTTTCCTGCCTCTTTTTTTTTTTTTTTGCCTCTTAAACTGACTTATATTTCCACTTTTTATTCTGCATTAAAGCTAACCATTCTAACTGTACTTTAGATTCTGTATTTTTTTACCTTCTCCCTGAACTTGTATTCATTACTCACTCTTACTTTAATTTTTCAATCTTCATTAGATCTTCCCACTCTAAACTCCAATTAAAGGTCTTTTATATTAAAAATGTTATTTTATCAATCCATCTTCCTCATAAAATTCACCTTTCTTCTCTTTTTTTCATCACCTTTACACTAGTTGGAGAAGCTACTGGACCATTTATCATTCCTCTGTTCATCTCTCTAACACCTTTCCCCTATACTGCATTACAAACTGATCTTTCAAAATTACCTTCTCATTTCTATGCCCAATGACCTCTCTTTGTTCCTGATTGTGCATTACATCTCTGAGTTTTAAAATATTGGCTACTCACTCTTTTTCAAATGTCACATCAACCTTGGTTCCCTTGCTTCATGCATTTGAAAACTCAAATATGCATCAATGTGTATTTTTGTATCAGGTAATAAATATGCTGAGTCTGGAGTTCAAAAATAACTAAAATAAGTGTTAAACTGATAGTAGTAGGGTAAACAAACCTGTACACAAAGGGAATGCACAAATCTTTCTCATACTGCCTTTTCTGATAATCAGGCAGATGAGGTTTCGGAAAATTTGTTTGGACAAAATCAACTTAAATTGATCCAAAACTATTTTGTGTGAACATCTCTTCAAATGTCTTATTTAATTGGCAGGAACATTTTAAGATCAGAAAAAATATATATAAAAACATGAATCAAGATTAGTAAATGAACTCTGGAATTAATGCTTTTCTTGAGAACTGCCAGATCCTGAATTATAATTGCAGACAGAAACATAATTAGGAGAGAAAAGATGGTACCCAATCAAAATGGATGTCTTCTCAGAGAGCCCTACCTCCTCATCTCACCAGTACAACCCAACCTCCTAATTCACATCAAACTTAAACTTAGGAAAAATAACTTATTTTTCAAGAGAGTAGAATACCTATTTTTCAAGAGAGTAAAATCTGGATAACTCAGATTCAGATAACCCAAGAAAAATGCTTACAATTAAATTGATATGTCAACATGATGTAGTGGGGGAAGGAGATCACACATAAGGAAAAAAATCAGAAATGACTAAAATATCAGCATTGAAAACCAGAAGGCAAATAACTTTAACCTAGAATTAAATATTCAGTTAAACTATTCTTAAAGGTTACAGTAAATATATTTTGAGAATTTTATTCCTCACAAATGTTCCTTCTAAAGACCACTTTAAGAAGAGGGGAAAAAAAATATGCCAACAGAAATGGTGAAGAAAGGAAATGTTAAACATTTGGGTAAATATAAACAAACATTGATTGTATAAAGAAGTAACAACAGCCCTAACCAGTTTGGCTCAGTGAATAGAGCTTTGGCCTGGGGACTCAGAGGTCCCAGATTTAATTCTGGCAAGGGCATGTACCTTGGTTGTGGCATATCCCCAGTGGGCGATGGATGTGTGGGAGGCAGCTGATTGATGTTTCTCTCTCACAGATGTTTCTAACTCTCCCTCTCCCTTCCTCTCTGTAAAAAATCAATAAGATATATATATATATTTTTTTTAAAAAAAGTAATAACTCCTTGATATGGGTAAAAAAAACACAAAAAACAAGATTGAATTGAATAAAAGTAAGTTGACCTTTGAACAATATAGGTTTTAGGTACTCCCTGGACTGCTGAAAATTCAAGCATAACTTTGACTCAACAAAAACTTAACTATTAATAGCCTACTGGTGATCTTACCAATAATATAAACAATCCATTAACATACTTTGTGTATTATGTGTATTATGTACTGTATTTTTATAATGAAGTAATCTAGATAAGAAAAATTGTTATTAAGAAAATCATAAGGAAGAGAAATACACTTACAGTGTTTATAGAAAAAAAAAACTGGCTAAGTGAACCCACAAAATTCAAACTCATGTTGTTAAAGCATCAACTGTACTTACAATAACATGCATATAAATCAGAAGGTAGTAATGGGAGTTTAAGTATCTTAACTTTCTTATTTTTTCATTGGGATGATAAATATTTTTACTAATTTTAGGCATCTGAAGTTTCTAGACTCGAGTAACCTTTAACATAGAATTTGTAATTATATAAAACAATTTTATATCTTTGTTTTTTTTCACGTAAATTATTTGCTCTTGTCCATTTTTGTTTCATCACCAAATTTTTAAAAAGCAATATGTTCATAGTAAAAATGAAAATTATTTTTAATCTTTAAAAAAAAAGAAAAATGGTATTTATAACTAAAAAACAAGTAGAAGAAACTTTCACTCACAATCAAGATGGAATAGCAGCAATCAAATATACCCTCCTACCTGAAACAACAACACACATACCAGGCAAAATATATGAAACTAACGATTCCAAAACACTACAAGCAATGAAATGCAGTAATCTCTGAGAGACAAAAATAAAAAATAAATAAAAATCAGACGAGCCTTGCAAAACCACAGCTTATTGCCATGTGAAAATGTTCAGAATATGGTATGGGGAGGGAGACTCAAGAGGAGTTTAACTGTTTCCCTAAATTAAAGAAATGGAGCTGAGAGTCTGGAAATCCAAGTCAGCCAGAATTCTTTGGACAGGGAAATAGAGAGGGAGAGACCTATCCAGAAATAGAGCTCCAGAAATCTGTAGCAGATTCCCCTTGAAAACTAATCAACACATGATGTGAGAAAACAGGAAAAGAACCACCTGAAAGAAATGGAGGAAATGGTGACTGGCATTTCCATGAGGCTACGAATAGCAGCTGTTTCCCTCCAGCCTTACTGGGGGGAAAAAAATCATATTTCATGGACCTTCATGGCATTCTCATAAGGGTCTTGCCTCAGAAGTGAGGGATACTTTGTCCTTCCTTGACTGAACACTGCTCTGGCCCTGCTCAACATATCTTAAAGCAAGATCCAAAAAGACCAAAATGATTTAAAATAACTTAATTGTATCCCAGAACAAAGCTCAAGAATCTGTGCATATATTTTTAAAAATATGCAGCATCCAGGAAGAAGAATACATTGTGTCCAGGATCTAATAATAAAAAATTAACAGACATGCAAAGAAATAGAAAAATGTGGCCTGTGGTGTTTAAAAAAATCCCCCAATTGAAACCAACACAGAAATAATATACATGTTAAAATTATCAGCCAATGACATTAAAGCATATGTTCAAAAAATTAAGCAGAAGCATGAAAAATATTTTAAGGTCTTTAACTGAACTTTTGGAGAAGAAAACTACAGTGTCTGAAAAAAATGCACAGGATGGAAATAATAGAAGATTATATATTGTAAAAGGAAAGATTAGCAGTCTAAAATTAAACTCAGAAAAAATAACTTACAAATGAAGAATCAGTACATTATGGGACCAGTCAAGCAGCTTAATACATATGTTTTTGGGGTCTCCAAAGAAGAGAAGGGTAGACTGAAAAATAACAAACCCTGAAAACATAATGGTTTTAAAGTGTTTATTTTCATAAAAATTATAAACATGCAGATCTAAATTCAACAAAATCTAACCATAAGAAACAAAATGATTACAGAAAGGCATAGTATCATCAAAATTGTCAACACCAGCAACAAAGACATCAATTTTTCATGATGAAGGGAAAATATAAAAACCTATAGTTAACAGCATATTTACTGGTGAAATGCTTTCTCCCTAACAACATGGCAAGAATGTCTTATCTCGTCGTTTCTGTTCAATATTGCATACTGAATGTATTAGCTAGTGCAGTGGTCGGCTTGCCACTCTGTTGACTAATGAGTTTGCCGACTACTGTGTGAGGCATTACCCTTACCCAGAAGTTTTGACTTCAGGATAAAAACATTAGTACATTATTAAAATGTTTTTAAGTGTTTCTCCCTAGTGAAATAAGGCAAGGAAAAGAAATAAGACATCTAGATTGGAAAAGAAGTTAAGCTGTATTTATTCATAAACAGGAATGATTGTTTATGTAGAAAACTCAATGAAATCAACAGAAACATTACTATAAGTAATATGAGCTTAGCAACTTTGTAAGACAAAAAAAAAAATCAATGAACAAAAATCAATTGCATCTCTATACACTAGAATTGAGCAATTATAAATTGAATTTTTAAAGAGCTTAAATAAATGTCAAAAATAGAATATTTAGTAATGAACCTGACAAAAAATATAAAAAACCTGTTCACTGAAAATTTCAAAATGTTTCTGAGAAAGGTTAAATAATAACTAATTAAGTGACAAGATATACTATCTCAATGCTGTGTCAAGTTTCTCTATACTGATTAACAGATTTAACACAACCCCATTTAATAAAAATCCAGAATTATGGAAATTAATTATTAACACAATCCCATTTAATAAAAATCCAGAATTATGGAAATTAATCAGGTGATTCTAAAATTGTTATGGAAATGCAAAAGACCTAGAATAAATGAAACAAATTTTAAAAATAAACATTATTATCACTACCTGATTGCAAGTTTTAGTTTAAATCTACAATAGCAATACAGTGTGCTATTCAGGACCACATAGACAAGTAGGTTGACAGAATAGAGACCAGAAATAGGCACACAAATATAGAGAAATTGACTTTTGTTGTGATAAGTAACACTAGGCACTGTTGATTTTTGACAAAGGTATAAAGGTAAATCAGTGGAGAAAAGACAGTCATTTCAACAAGTCATGCTGGAATAACTAAATATCTATTTGCAAAAGAAAGAATAAAAAAGAGAAGGTAGGGAAACAGAGAAAAAAAAAACAGAAAGGAAAGAAAAAGGGAAGAGGAAATTATTTCAATTTATTCCTGAAAACATAAACAAAATATAACACAACTTGGATAATAGACTTAAGTGTTAAAGGTAAAACTATAACACTTCCAAGAAAATAGGAGAAAAATCTTTGTAATCTTGGTTAGGCAAAAATTTATAACTATGACTCTAAAAACACAACCTATAGTGGGAAAAATTTATGAATTGGATTTCCTCAAAATAACAATTTCTGCTTTGTAAAAGATGATGTTAAGAGAGTGAAAAGACAAACAAGTTAAGAGAATTGTGATTTTTATTTAATTTTAAAATAATTGCCTTTTAAAGTTATATTTTTATAATTTAATAAATTATCAATGATGAGAGAGAGAGTCATTGATTGGCTGCCTCCTGCACACCCCATGCTGGGCAACCCAGGCATGTGCCCATGACCCGGGAATCCAACCATGACCTCCTAGTCCATAAATCAATGCTCAACCAGTGAGTCACTTCTACCAGACATAAATATATTTGCTTTTTAAACTTTATTCTCTACTGTATCTTACTGCTAAGTAATGTGTCTTTATATTTACAGCAGATCAAACCCATTTTAACTTTACATATGATTTCTAATAGTTTATAGGTTATTTTATAATTTCTAGATACACCATCATTATATGTGTTATATATTAAGAATTTTTATCGTGCAAGCTGTTAAATTTTATCAAATGTGTTTTGTTTTTTTTCCTCTCTTTGGTTATTATTTTGCTTAAAATTGCTGCATCTAAGGAGATGGGTCTCAAAATTTCCTTGTCTAATAATGTTCTATTCAGCTTTGGTATAAAGACTATGCTGATAAAGTGACATCCTCAAGATGGTGAAACAGTCTATTCCTGATTTCAGTCTCTCTCACAAGAAGATGAGCAAGAAATTATCTAGAGTCAAGATACAATTGTGAAAATCCCAGAACACAGGGGGCAAGGCAGAATCACCCTCCTGGGCACAGAGACTGAGAACTGCTTTAGAAGGGTCAGAGGAATGACTGCATCACCCCTCTCCTAGGCCAGCACAGCACTACACCAGAGGGTCTCCCTGGCCTATGGTTTCTCCAGTAGGAAAAAGAGATCAAAGTATGCCAAAACCGGTTTGTCTCAGTGGATAGAGGGTCAGCCTGTGGACTGAAAGGTCCCAGGTTCAATTCTGGTCAAGGGCATGTACCTTGGTTGCGGGCACATCCTCAGTAGGGGGTGGGCGAGAGGCAGCTGATCGATGATTCTCTCTCATTGATTTTTAGTTCTTTGGAAGATTATGTTAAGGTTATTGTTATTTCATAGTTAAAATGTTTGAAAATTTTTACTGGTAACACCATCTCACATGAGATTATGTTTGTATATGTATATGTTTGTGTGTGTATGTGTGTGTCAGAAGGCAACAGAGTAGGAAGACTATAATTATAGATTTTATTTTACAAGTAGAAATAGGATTATTTGCACTTTCTTTTTTTTTTCTTGTTTTAGAATTGAGAAACCTTTCTTGGCAATTTGTTCATTACATCTCTTGGTTCATCTTTCTGGGTCCCCAGGGTTGGGACTATAGGTCTATTAATTTTATCACTTTCAAAGAATCATATTCTGACTTAGTTGATTTTTCTATTTCATTAATTTCTGCTATTATATATTTTTTCTTTTGAGATTAATTTTTTTTCTAATTTCTTAATATAAATCATCAACTTCCAGCCATTCAAATTTTCTAATATATAAATGCAAAATTGCACTTTTATTCTTTTTTTTTTTGCACTTTTATTCTTAACTCCATTTTAGCTATACCTCAAACTCCCAAACATTTTATTTCTTATTTTTATTATCATAAAACAATAATATTTTTATTTTTATTTGCTTTCTTATTTAACCAACAGATTATTTAAGAGTATCTAATTTAATTTACTAGAAGTTGAGTACTTTTTGGTTATCTCTTGTTACTGATTTTAAGCTTAATGGGGGTCTTGAATCCTCAAGATTATAGTTTTGGTCTCTGTTCCTATAAGACTATCAAAATTTCTACTGATGATTCTGCCTCCTACTAGAGGCTTGTAGTCAAGACTTAGGAGCCTAAGTTTTTGCCCTATATCCAGAATCATGTCATAAAATTAAAAGTGGATTCTTTATTCTCTGCATGTTTCCAATCCTCAGAGATTGTTTTCCAAAAGTATTTGCTGCCGCAACGATTCCCCAGTGTTTTTTAACAGACTAGTTCTTAGAAACATTCTCAGCTTTCCTGGTTGTCCTCAGTAAGAACTGAGGTCTGGCTGAAATCATACCCACAGTAAAACCTTCACATTTAATTTTATATTAATAAATTGATTTTCTTAAAGAGCATCACCAAAATTATATGTTTTGCACTCTCAAAGCATATACCTTCCTCAGTTTCACCTACTCCTCGGTTGTTAACAGCGGTCTACTATACTGCTATCCAACTAGAGTGTAAGTTCTTGAAGGCAGGGACCAGTATCTGCTTGCTTTCCTGTAAAAGTTTTAGCTGGTCTATTTAAGGAACAGGTTTTAAGAGGATTAGAAAGGAACACTGGAAGGAAGATAGGATAAAATGAACCCAAATGAAAATAGGAAAACATGGTCTATTTTTCAGAAAAAGACTAAAAAATAATGTTTATTGAGTAAAAATTAAAATCTCATTCTCCAATCCTTAGAGCCCTTCTCAATTTCAGATCATGCCATTGTATGTATCATTGCCTTTTGCTGGATTATTTTAAGAGTTGGACCTTTCCTGATTATTTTTTCTCTGAATTTCATTTATTATCAATACGTCTTTCTTCCATCACTGTGTGTAATAGAAAAATACTGAATTACATTTCTTATCAAAAAGCAGTTTTTACCGGAATATTGCTATTGAGAAGCAGGGATTGATATATTTTTATCAGCACTTTTCTCAACTAGTTACATCATGTTACTTTGTATACTGTTCTCAGTGAGAGTGATGTTATGAAAAGCCATAGTGCATGCTGGGTAATGCAGACTTCAAGCATTCACACTCCATTTAATGAATTCATCACCTAAAAGCTAAGTATTGATTTTTTAATGGTTTTACAAATCTATTTAAGCTTCGGTAATGTGATTAAGAGGATGTGTGTTTACTGTAAATTATCTAACAAGTACAATGGAATTACTCTCAGAAATAGCAAACAATTCAACTTGTGAGAGAAGAGGGTTGGTTAAAATATTTTCCCAAATACTGATTATTTAATAACTATGGTAAGCCACTAAAATTTGGCTTTCTTTAGGGAAAAAAAAGTCGTCATTTCAAACCATGAGTGGGTAACATGCTTCTTTATTTGTGATATGAATGAAATCATACACCAGTGATTTTTTCCCCCCCTAAGCCTGCTACAAATTATACTGGAATAAATATTCTTTAATTGTTAGAGTTGATCAGAAAAATCTTACATTAGTTCTTACTGTGGAATATATCGAATATGTGCAGTTATTTTGCATGTTATCATTTTCATTTCTAGAAATAAAAAGCTATTTAGAAATAATGTTGCATTTACTTGTTTATAGTATTTCCTTTATCTTTTATGATAAAAACCAAATCATACAATTCATTCTTTATTTCTTAATATAAAAATGTATATCCCTAAATCTACTAAAATAAGAAATCATGACATTTATAGCATAAATTGATTTTAATAGCAATATATAAATACAAAATCTATTTTGCAAATCATGGAAATTACATTCAGTAGACATAAGTACATTTAGATACTAGCACTTATATATTATCACTAAGTTAAATGTCCTCTGATAATATTTAACATAAACTGTCATGGAGAGTATGACAGTGACATGTATGCTGTGGCTTATCTTTTTAAAAAATTTACTATAAAGTCTGTAAAGATTCTGGAGATATATTTCCCAAATCCCTATCACTTTTTCCTGCAGTGCAAGGCAATACACTTTGAAAATCAATTCACCTCGAAGCAATTCAAAAAATGTAAATATATGTGTCTGAGGAATGCAGAGAATGTTTCTTTCCGAAATTAAAATGGTGTGCAAGAATTGTGTCTGTGTATGTATGTGTAGAAAAAAATATGGAAATAATTATATGAACGAATTTCAAGTAAAGAGGCTTTTTGCTAACTGTCAAAAAAGAAAAAATATTCTGGTACTCCTTTCCCAGCTAGTCTTGACCTCCCAACTACCATAGAAAAAAAACTGGTCATTAGATAATTATGTGGCTGCTTATCTTCTTCTACTTCATATTCTGGAGGAAAAGGCTGTTATTTTCACTGGGAATGGCTGCTGCTATTACTCATTTTTTAGATGACATCCAACTGGTAATGGGAGATGGGAGGCTATTTGAAGCTACTCGTCATGCAGAGATAAAAGGGCTGCAGAATAATCCTGCTAGGGCTTTTGATAGCATTAATTAGCAGCAGAGTTAAGGTTGGTATATATCTGTGACTTTCTTAAGTCAAAGTTAGTTTTTTTTATCCTCAGTGTCAAATAAAAAGGAAAAAGAACATCAAAATGCTTTATATTTTATGAATAAGGAAAAGGTATTATTTTTGTAATTAAAACTGAATATGTGCATGTGCAGTCAGTTTTGACTTAGGAAAGGGCATGCCCTTTTTCTAGGTTTTGTCCCTTTCTAGCTCTCTCCAAATAATCACCATTTGGCATTTCCTAAAAAAGTGTGTATAATTAGGGTTTTAAAAGGTTTATAGGTTAGAAAGAAATTTTTTCATTTGTGGTTAACTTCAAAAAAGCTTTTGGATCCTCAAAATGAAATTAAACAGTTACTTATTTATATATTTCTCCACACAGCCCATCTTTCCGGCATCTGTGTATTTTACATAAATAAAAACCCACAATTCTATTTAATTGTGCCACCAACAGACTGTCAACAGAGACCTCTACTATTTAAGTTCTCATTTCTGAAAATGTACTCCAAACAGTGTTCATTTCTCAACAGTAAATGGACTTGGGCAACTTTATAGAATATGGTCCCATGCAGAAAATATAGGTCTTGGTCACGAAGTTGATTTGATAGACCTTACTCTACTTTAGAAAATAAATACACACAAACACACGCACAAATCCCCTCGGGATAAATTGATATGTATTCATTCAACAAACATTTCTTGAGCACTTACTAGTATATGTCAAGCACTATTCTAATCATCAGGAACAGAGCAGTAAGTAATTCAGACTTATGCCTTCATAGTATCCAATTTCATGAAGAGATGGAATAATAATTCACAAAAGGGGGAATGGGAAGGATGTCTGGAGAGAGAGGAAGTGAGCAAGAGCAAACTGCCAGAAACCGATCTTTGTCTCACTAATAGAAAGATGTGGAAGGCTTGTCAACCTTGAAGCTCTGAAAGGTCAGGGCTCAACCACTCCCTATCTAATTGAGACAATGGTAACTAAGGCAACTTCCCCATCAAATAATTATGTAAATCCTTACTGATAATCTGTTTATTACCTGCCTAAGGGCTAAGGGTGCATCCCAAACCTGCTCAAGGGTAATGGGTGAATCCCTTAGTCTCCATAAAAGCCATAGCAAGACCAGAGCCTAGCAGCAGTCCTCCCACTAGAGCTGGGCTCCCACCTGACCCCCCATGTTGCCAAATTAAATATTTTTCTAGTCTCTTTTCATTTGTGTGCGGCCCTTCTTCAGAACCCAAACCCTGAACTGGAACCCTGATCCACAAGGGATGTGAAAAGGGTTCCCACACAAAACAATTTACAATAGGGTAGCCAGAGACACCTCATTAAGAGTTGTACTGGGCAGGTGAATGAGCCTTCCTTTACTAAAGATACAGGTTACTTCCTAAAGTAGAGCATTTCCATTATCCATGCAGGCAGCCTTTGGTCTAGTTCTGTTGGAGAGGATCTCGCAAAGAGTCTGTAATCATTCACCCTAAAATCTGAATGATGAAAACTAACATGCACAGCCTGAATTGGTTGTTTATGAATGGTTAGTCCTTCATTAACTGTTCAGCCTTGGGATAGTTATGGAAACTTTGTCAGTTGTCTTATCTTTACAATTGGATTGATAATACTTTTTCAAAATTGGGTATATATATCCAAGAATTTGGTGAGCATTAAATAATATGAGTTGTGATTTGGCTTAGTAATTATTTATAACTAGAGGCCCAGTGCACAAAATTTGTGTCCTTGGGGGTGGGTGTCCCTCAGCTTGGCCTGTGCCCTCTTGCAGTCTGGGAGCCCTCAGGGAATGTCCAACTGACTGCTTAGGCCTGCTTCCCATCTAAGCCGGCAGTCGGACAAGCTTAGTACTGCCACTGAGGCACAGAGGCTCACACCACTGCTGTTGCACTCAGCATCTGTGAGCCCAGGTTCTGGCTGGGTGGTGCTCCCCTTATGGGAGCATGCTGACCACCAGGGGCAGTTCCTGTATTGAGTGTCTGTTCCCTGGTAGCCAATGTGTGTCATAGTGACCAGTTCTTCCACCATTCAGTCAATTTTCATATTAACCTTTTATTATATATGATACCTGAAAGGTAAAATGCTCTAATGAGTATTGTATATTTTTAAGGAGATTAGCATCTGATGGTTAGAAAACTATGACTATAAGCTTGAGGCAAGAAAAGGATTATAATTGAGATACAATCAGTTCTAGTGCTTAAATTCCCCCTATACAAAATAATAATTTTTCAACCTCCCCCTTGAAAGTCAACATTGCCAGTGACCAATCTGTTCAGAAGTATATATACATATCTTGGCATTAAGGAACTAATTAGAAATAGAGACATGGATTAGAAATGGAGTTATTGCTGATGTCAGGCTATGCATGAAATCTTGGAAAGAGCAGTGTAGTCAGATAGAAAGACATTCATGCAAGAAGAAACCCAGGTTCTTTCCACAAGAAGCCTGAAATGTGAAAGATGAGAAAGTGTTCAAATACTAAAAAAAGTGTAATTAGGTGGCTTGTTTTCACAGTTGTTTCTAAACTGTATCCGCTCTGTGGTCCTTTAATCCCCACTTACTGTGATCCTACTCTTCCATTCTCTGTACTATTTTGTGTCCTAGAAGACCAGTCCATACCCAGGTACTCTTCCCATCCGGATACTATTTCAACTGAAAGAACTGATTGGAGGGCAGAGAGAGAGAGAAAGGTGGAGTGTAATAATTTTCACTCTTTCCCCATGTTTTGTTCTGTAGGGCCCCAAGATTGAGGAATTGACCTTCCCCACTGCCTGTTCCAGGATGTGACCTTTACGGTTAAAGATTAGACAGGAATGAGGTCAGTTCTTTATGGTTGAAGATTAGGCAAGAATGAAATCAGTCCCCAGAAACTCCCTACCCTGAGGACTTACCCAGAGGAATGGGAAGGGAGGAGGCAAAGGGGCTTGCAAGATTACCAGATGGGACTGTTGACTAAGCATAGACCCTGTCATAAAACATGTAATTAACGAGCCCAGCTCCCCTTCTTGGAATTTCTTTGTTCCCTTCCTCCCCCTCCATGTGTAACCCCACCTGCGTGTGGTTTTTGCCTTTATAAACTCATGTGCTGCAATTACTCGGCGCTCCAGTCAGCCAGCACTTCCCTCGTGTTGCTGTCTGCCTGAAAGCCCCTGTGCTGCGCTTGTAATAAATCCTCATGCGTTTTGCATCAAGTTTCGGTCTCGGCGTTTGACTTGGGGTCGTCGCCCACTCCGACGGACTCACCGGGGGTCTTGGGACCTTACATAAGAAATCAATAAAATATATATGTAAAATATATTTTATTGATTTTTTTATAGAGAGGAAGAGAGAGGGATAGAGAGTTAGAAACATTGATGAGAGAGAAACATTGGTCAGCTGCCTCCTGAACATCCCTTACTGGGGATGTCCTTGCAACCAAGGTACATGCCCTTGACCAGAATCAAACCTAGGACCTCTCAGTCTGCAAGCCTACCCTCTATCCACTGAACCAAACCAGTTTCAGCTCCATTGTGTTCTTTATTGCAGCTATGTCATTCTTCATTTCCTCTTGATTCTTATATATGTTGATGATATTCTCATCCAGCAGTTTGAGCATCCTTATAACCATTAATCTGAATTCTCTCTCTGACAAATAGATTGCCTCTACTTCATTAATTACCATTTCTGGTGATTCCTCCTTTTCTTTCATATGGTGATAGTTTTTTGTCTCCCCATTTTTGCTATTCCTTTGTGATCATTTCTATGTATTAGATCAAACTGGTATGCCACCCAGATTTTTTAAATTTGTCTTATGTCTCAGATGTTTTGTGGGACCACTGATGTGGTCTTTCAGGACTTCTGGGCTAGGTATTCTAGGGATGCTCCTTACTTGAGATATTTGGGTTCTCTTGATGTAGTTGGGTCTTGAATGTTATTGTTCCATTCATGCATGGAGTCTCCTCTCAGGGTTTCTGGTTATGTGGCTTGCTCTCTACCACATTGTGACAACCTTTGTGGAAGTGCTGACCGAACAGCACAAAATGCAACATGACATAACAGGACACAAAGGAATATAATACAAGTATACACAAGACACTTATAACCCCAATAAAAGTGACCACCAGAGAAAAGAGAATTAGGAGAAAGATAAAAATGATAGCAAGAAAAGAAAAAAACAAAAAGCCCATGAGGAAAAAGCACAGTAAAACAAATAAATCAAAAAGTATAAACAAAAAACACACCGAAAAAGGTGGGGCAGAATCTGTAGAGGCAGAGTTTAAACACAGAAAATAAGGTTAAAAAACTGGATGAATAGGGCAAAGATCCTAGTTTTGTATAGAGGGAATGAGTGGATAAGAAGAAGAAAACTAAAAAAAATTTTTAGAAGTTCAATTATTTATTTATTTATTTGAAAAGGAAGAAAGTGCAGATAGGCCTAAATTTAGGAAGCAAAAGTAATTTAAAAATTAGGAAAAGAAAATAGCAAGAGGGGAGAGGGAAAAATGAAAATAAATAAATAAATTAGTAGCCAAGAAAGAGAAAGGAGAAGGGGAAATGGAATAGGGGCAGGGAAGATGAAATCAGATATATGAATAAGCCAGAAGAGACTATAATAATAATAACACATCAATAAAGCAGATAGAGAAGATTGATTAAAAGGGGGGGATAAATAGAAAAGAGAAAAACTAAAGCAGGGAAAGGAGAAGAAAAATGGGATGAAAAAGGGAGAAGCAAGGAAGAAATGGTGAAACAAAAGACAGTAACAAAATAGAAATAATACTAAAAGCATATTTTAAAAAATAAAAATAAGAAAGTGATGTGTTGTTCATTTTGGTCACATTTTAATTCCTCATGGAGGTTAGTTTGGTGCTGAATACTCTCAGACATGGTCTTTGGCTTTTAGCACAGCGTTGAACTGCGTTGAAGTTCCAAGTGATCCTCTGCTCCTCTGCTTGTGGTGACTCCTCTCCACAGGTCTTAGCTGCAAGAGGCAGGACCAATCAGCCTGCTTTGCCAGTCTGCCAGCTCTCAATCTTAGTCATTCAAGCATCTGTTTCTGACAGGGCTTTAGGTGGGGGTGGTGCTGTTTCCCTTTCTGGGAATCAGATGAATGTTTTTTCCCCGTGACCAGAGCTTCAGCCTTGGTTGGTCTGAGATCCTTGAATGGAGATCAGTGAAGTTGGCTGGCAACCTGGAGATTTTATCAGTCTGCTTTCCAGAATAATGGGTAGACAGGCCCCTCTTCCAATTTAGTCACTGAGGGCTCTTAGGGGTTATTCAGAGCCTTTGTTTCCTTTGTATTGCTCAGAATGCAGGCAGGGTGTGGCAGGGTGTGGCAGGCTGTACTATCTGCCTTGAGGCTACTGGGAGGGGCTAGCTCTTCAGTTGAGAAAAGGCCAGTTAGGTTTGGAGGGTTACTAATGTCCCAATGCCAGAGTCCTGGGCATGTCTCCCCGCCCTGCTTCCCTCCCCAGCCTCTCCTCAGGCTCCACAGTCTGAGCCTCTCCCTGTGCCACAGCCTCCGGTTAGTGTTAGCAATCGAGAAGTCCTATGTTATGGGTTTAGCGAATAAAAGCAAAGACAAAACAAGCAAAACAAACATGAAACTGGGGGGTCTCTCTGCCCCCAGCATGCACTGCTCAGGCTGCTTTTCAGGCTATCTTTTGGGGTGCAGCTTTTCATGGTTGTGGTCTTAGGTTTAGATTCCCCAGCTGTCAGCAGCCCTGTGGCTTTTCCTTTTCACAGTTGGGTGCTACGCCTGTTGCCAAGGGATACCGCTGTGGTACAATGCAGCTTCCTCCTCACCATCTTGGCCTGGTGGCTCAGTGGCCCTCTCCAGCCCAGATCCCAGCTCCTACCATTCTCCAGCCTTCCTCTGCTCCTCCTGTCAGTAAATTGTCTCCTCAGCTGTGTCGAATTTGTTAATTCTGGGTGGATGTTCTCCAATTTAGCTGCTTTTCCAGTCTGGCCCTAAGAGGAGGTGCAGGACACATCTGCCTACTTGGCTGCCATTTTCTACTCTCCTCTCAGAATCTTTAATGTCCATCTGGTGTTATCATTCACTTGAATGAATTATTTTTTTTAAATAAATCTTTTCTTTTCTCCCATC
This sequence comes from Vespertilio murinus, assembly GCA_963924515.1. Taxonomy (NCBI): domain Eukaryota; kingdom Metazoa; phylum Chordata; class Mammalia; order Chiroptera; family Vespertilionidae; genus Vespertilio; species Vespertilio murinus. The sequence goes on from OZ004706.1 coordinate 70,827,423, forward strand.
AGATACATAGGTGAGTACCTGCCTGAGATAGTTAACATACTTTAGCATGGATACTTACATCATGCTGTAAAAGCGTATCTTCAGACGCAAAATTTGATTGTATTTACAATTTTAATTATTTGCTGCATCACTGAGTCAAGATTAGGAGACATATTATTGACTTCCAACTTTCTTTAATTAGTATGTGGATTGTTATCTTTGTGCAACCTCTTTTGTTCATGTGACATGCCTTTTTCCTTGTTGATCAGACAACTGAAACTATGACTAATATGAACCAAATGTTATTTCTAGCATATATTGTGTTTCTTAAAATAAATATTTAAATGAAAATCAAATTGTTTTATCCAACTGCAATATAATAATGTCTGTTAGCACATAGACAGTAGTTAAATCTCTATATTGTATGCCACTTATACAAAATCCAAATGTGTCTGCTTATTAAAAAATACTACCCATCAATCATTGTGCTGTCACTCTGAGATGGTGTCCATGAAGTATGCAGGTTTTATAACTTCTTAGCAATACTGTGACTTGTATGTAGTTTGTACCTTTGAATGAAACTTTTTCACATAGAAAGCATTATTTTATCCCATCCTGGAAATGTTATTTGGAGTATAGAAAAGGTCATTGTACTTTTTAAACGACAAGAAATCTTTGATGAATTTATACCCCTTATTGACAAAGCTTCATAATAAAAAAATACTCTGAGGAGTTGGGGAAAATAGATCGCATCACCAATAAGATCTTATTTTCAAACTAGGGGCCCAGTGCACAAAATTTGTGCACTTGGCGGGGAGACTTTCCCTCAGCCCAGCCTAGCCCCTCTCACAGAGTGGGAGCTTTCAGGAGATGTCTTACTGATGGTTTAGGCCCGCTCCCCATGGGGAGTGGGCCTCAGCCTAAGTCTGGCCTCCCTCTGCAGGAGGTGACCAGGCTGATCAGGGGAAGGCGCCAGCCCCATCACCCCACTGCTGCAGCCACTGCCAGCCACCACAGTCACCAAGGTGTTTTCATTAACATGGACTTCATTCCCTTCACCATGAAAAAATGACAACTTTCTTTAGGCATTTTCAAGATGTGTCTTTCATAGGATATGACATTTCTTTATTTTTTTATCCTCACTTGAGGATATATTTCCATTGATTTTTAGAGAGTGTGGAAGAGAAAGGGAGAGATAGAAATAAACATCAAAGTGAGAGGGACATTTTGATTGGTTGCCTCCTGCATGAGCCCTGACCTAGGCCCTGGCCAGGGAGGAGTCTGTAACCTACATGAACCCAAATCGAACCCAAACCTTGAAGTCAGCAGGCCAAGTCTCTATCCAATGAGCCAAACCAGCTAGGGTAGGATATGATATTTCTTAGCATCTCTAGCAGTGGACTTCTGTTTTTTTTTTTTCCTCCAGGAGTGTGGTAGTAAAAGCCTAGACCACACTCTTGGATTCTTATAACTCAAGTTACCAAGAACACTGCAAGTGGTGGTGTGCAGGGAGCTTAGCCAATGAGTGGTCAAAAAAGTATTTACGCTCAAACTGGTTTGGATAAGTGGATAGAGCACCGGCCTGCAGACTGAAGGGTCCCAGATTTGATTCTGGTCAAGGGCATGTACCTTGGTTGCAGGCACATCCCCAGTGGAGAGTGGGCAGGAGGTGGCTGGTCTATGTTTCTCTCGTATTGATGTTTCCTACTGTCTATCCCTCTTCCCTCTTCTCTGTAAAAAAGTCAATAAAATATATATTTTTAAAAAATAAAGAAAAGGTTTTTCCTGTGCAGCTCATTTGCAGAGGACCCCCTGCATTGTGTCCATTGGGCTAGGAATGTGTTCCTGCCACCTGGCTGGCAGCCAGCCCTGCATTGTGAGTGCCAGGCTTGGGGGCATGTGGAGACCACCAGGTCTCTGCATGACCCCGAGGCCAGCAGCCAGTCCCATTTTGTGGGCACCAGGCTAGGGGGCATGGACATGGGCCGCAGCTTGGTGCCAGTGCATGCATAAGCAGCCACAGGGTGGTCTCATACCTAAGGCTTTCTCTATTCTCTTTATTTCTGCTTACAAAATGCACCCCCCCTTTTTTTTCTTATGACCTTTTCTCCTGTAACATCTTGCCAAATCCATTCAATAATAGCAAATAATCACTAAGAGTTTTACGACTACTTCTAGATGCCTATAAAGAGAAGAGTGCCTGGCTTCAATGAGTTTATAATCTAACTGGAGAAACAGGATATACATAAAAATCTATACTAATAAAACCATAATATGCTAATTATACCAGGTGGTTGAACAGCGGAACGCCGTCCAGGCAACATTCCAGATGAAGCTGAGGCTGTGAAGGCCAAGCCCCTTGCATGAATTTCATGCACCGAGCCTCTAGTTAATTATAATTTAAAATATTAAATTCAATATGTACCAAATGACCAGGGATTTACTCAGAAGCAAAGTTTTGTTTTGGTTCTAGGAAAGTTATGATCACCATCTCAAATCACACGAGAATCATTGCAAATGTTGAGAAAAGGAACAACATAGTCATAAAGAGAAAACTTCTGTGTATCTAAGCCTCTGTATGTAAGATTTAACATGTAATATGGAAAGTTTCTAAATTTATGCTATGCCCCTCCTGGGGCTTTAATGTTGTTTTGGAATTGAGGCTATCAACAATACAGACAGAGATGATCCATGCAATGATCAGATTTCTCATTTAATCTCTCATTAGCTAAGAAATGTCAGATAGTCTGCAGAGAAGAAAAAAAAATGGTATTCCTACTCCCTGTGTGTTTATAAATATCTACTGATACTTTAAGTTGAGCATTGAAAATAATTCACTAAATGATAGCTGTAATGAAGTGTGAAATAACTTATTGTCTCTGTTGTTGATAAAGATTATTGTGCTGGGCAAAAATCACATTTATCATGTAGCCTTTACAGTATGGGGAGCTAAAAAACAAACAAGAAACTAAACATGTCAGATTAATTTGCTGTTTAAATCCACATGGTGGCTATGACTCAGACACCTGACACCAGGGTCAGAGGGTGCTTTTGAGGCCATTCAATTTCCCAGACAGTAGTTGAGGGACTCAGACTAGCAATGCTGACTTTCAGCTGCTTCCTAGGAGCTGAGGAAGAACCTTAAAGTGCAAAGGTTGTTGTTTTTTTGTGTTTTTTTTTTTTAGGAAATATGTCCCAAATGTGACTCCCAGGACATTTTATTTGGCCAGACTCATATCTAGCTCATCAAAAGTGTTTCAGAGTTTAAGATAATAATCAAAACTAAATTATTTTAAGTTTTAAACTAAAAAATTATCGCACTGTCTTGTAGCTATTTCAAATGAGGTGAGTATATCCCCTACCAATACTGCTCACCAAAAACTCATTCTTACTCTAAAGCAGTGTTTCCCAAAGTGTCTCTATTTGTTTTTAATTGATTTAAGGCATACCTTAAATACTCTGAATCTGAGTCCTTTCTCAGTATATGTGCTACAATATAGTCTCTCAACTGATGGCTTGCTTATACATGTGTAATATTTTCAATTTACATATATAAAGATGTTATTTTGTTGAAATACAATTATAGATTTTTTTCTTAGTTGGTTAGTAATATAAAAATCTTTAAGAAGTCTTTGCTCTCCACAATAAGTGAGTTCTATTATATATTCTTCTAGAACAGAGATCAGCAAACTATGACCTAAATCCAACTCATAGACTGTTTGTATATTACCTACCAATGGCTTTTACTTTTTTTAAAAAATATATACTTTATTGATATTTTACAGAGAGGAAGGGAGAGATATTTTAATGACATAAAAGTTATATAAAGTTTAAATTTCAATATTCATAAAGTTTTGTTGAAACATAGTGAGATTTATATATTTACATATTGCCTTTGGCTATTTCAATTCTATAATATCAAGAACTGAGTGATTGTAAAAAAAAAAAATACTTTATGGTCCCCAAAGCCTAAAATATCTGGATCTTTATTTTAAAAGTTTTCCAACCCCTGTCCTAGAAAGTTGATTTCTTTAGTGTTCACATTTAAGTGTAAGAACTTTCTTGAATAAATTTTGTGAGGTAGAGGCCAAGGCTTATTTTTTTATCCATTTGGATATATCTCTCCATTGTCATTAATTGAAACACCTGTTTTTCATCAATGAATTTCATTAGCACCTTCATCATAAATCAAGTTGGCATGCATGTATTCTATAATACATATGTTGACATATACACATATGCTGTCAAGAATATAATACAACCTTGGCATATTTGGATGATGCTCTAATCATCTGAGCTACCCAGCCAGGGCTTCCATGGTTTTCATAATAGGCTTATATTATTTTAAAATATTTCACCATAGGACACTATTAGCAGCTGGACAAAGTGTATGTATGTATTGGGTGTGTAAGGTATAGATATGCATGCACATGTTGGGTCTGCAAGTTTCTGTGTGAGTGTATGTGCGCATTTCCTAAATTGGCCATGTGCTGGTTATATGACCTTGAAAAAAATTAACTTCTCTGTGACTCAATTGTCTTATCTATAAAAATAGGCATAACAATGCTATACGGATTAAAACAATGCTCAAAAATGTAAGCTTTCATTGTTACCATTATTATTGTTATTTTTACATGGTATGTAGTGTTACTGGAATGGGGACCTGACCCTAAGCAGGTCTACAGGATGGCTGGTGGTCTGTGGGTTCTGGAGTTGGTACAGGAAAGATTTCACAATTGGAGTCTAGGTGTCTATGAGTACATTTATTAAAGCTGAGGACAATGAAACAAGGGAGGGTTTAGGATAGAAAAATCAACAGAGTGCCTAGGGAGGGCTGCTTTCTCTCACTGAGAAGTCAGAGAAAAGGGGGCATTGGAGACAGATTCAAGGGGTTAGCGTGGGACTAGCCACTGTCCGTTGCTCCCCTGGTTTTAGTATCATGGAGTCCCTTAGAATTCAGGATGCCCACCTGTGTGGGAAAAAGAGAGAGAAGGGAAATGTGTGGGAGTGCTCCCAGGACAGAGAACATGCCTTGAGACCTTCATTTTGAGGGTTTTAAAAAGACTGAGAGTTTATGGGAGGTCTTAGGGGAGGATCTCCGGGATGTGGTCTCCACTGTTTGGTCAGCATTCATTTCCAGGTCAGGGCTCATCCAGGTTGTGGGCTCGATCCCCAGTAGAGGGCATATAGAAGGCAGCCGATCAATGATTCTCTCTCATCACTGATGTTTCTATCTCTCTCTCTCTCTCTCCCCCTCTTCCTTCTTTTTTGAAATTAATTATATATATATATATATATATATATATATATATATATATATATTAAAAGAATTACTAACAGCAACGGAATTATAGAAAATTATTTTTTGTATAATTCTATTATTTCTACAATAAAATCTATTTTTTCACAATGAGAAAAAAATACATTGTTTCAAAATGTGAGGGCTATTTTTTTCTGTGAGAGGTTCAGTTGTCTTTTCTTTTCTTTGAAGTTAATATAGTATTTTGGTTGCTTAAAAATGGTATGATATATCTAAGAGACACCATTTAAGAGCCGGATGCTAAAGCACAGGGGAAATACCTAGATGGAGATTTTTCTTTGCGTTCTATGGCTGCATTCTTAGGTGATAGATTTACCTTCTAGAATCTAGATGAGCTATTTTAACTTCTTGATTTATTAGGTCTGCAAGAACAACACACTCTTCTTGTGATATTTTCAAAAGAAAAAAGAAGCATGTCTTCACTATAACACATATCATATTGACCATATTCCATTTTGTGTCCAAATCGCAGGGATATTTTAAGTAATCACAGAATATGGAGACTCAGGAAGCTATCACTGGAGTGCTGGTACTGGTTTGACCCTGAAAGAATTACCGTCTGTGGGGTCATATCAGACAGAGCCCGAGAAGGGAGGTGCATGCTGGGTCCATTAAAGAAAGAAGAGTGGATCATAAATGGAGTTCCTCCATCTGTGACCCAGAAGCTGCTGCTTGCACATACAAGGCCTGATGGGAGTTCTACTAAATTACAAGGTAGCCTGTTTGGTCTCTGTCAACACCAAAGAGGCTATGGGGGTATTTAAACACTCAGGAGATCTTGGGAATGTTTCTGCATGCTCCAGATGGACTTGATAAGAATCGGGGGTAACTTGAGCCTTGGGATACTGAGAGAAGCGTGTAGACATGGCATTTACCTCGTTCAGAGAAAAACTCCACAAATCTTAAAATGCACATAATTTTGATGACGTGTGTCAACCAATCTGAGCCTGGTGTGTTTCATAAATAGATTTTTCAGAGAATGACGGGCTCAAGAGAGTATGTAACAATAATAACAATAACAGCAACAGTAGTGATGCCTGGGTGCACTCACTGGGAAGCCTGTAATGCATTCATCTTGAGCTTCCTCCTGAACTGAATTCTACCATCAGCGGTCACAGGGCCCCAAAGAGTAACTTAGTTTAGTAATCATTTGCATAAAAATAGTTCTCTTCCCCCAAAGGATGTTTATCTGTAAATGTACTGAAAATGATGGGCAAATGGCTAAGCATTAACACTGTCCACTGCTTTGAAACAAGATGCATTCAGGCACATTATTGGGAAAGCCCAGCCTACAGCTACCAGAAAGAAAGACTGAAGAGTTTCCTGGAAGACTACTCTATGGGAACAAAAAAATCAACAGCAACAGACAAATATGGTCCAATCAGACAGCCTAATTAGCAGCGGGAGAGCTACTTCCGTGGATATTTGTTACTAAGTTGTTTGTCCCAGCCCAGATTTTACTTAATGGAGTAGCCAGAGCCTCAAGCAATGTTTGAAAGGAAACAGCTAGGATTTTTCCCCCCCTAGAGCTATTTATAAACTTACCATTATGGAAATGTGTAACACTATGCTTTCTAAAAAGATTCTCTGAACAACTCCAAAGAATTCAGCAATGCTTTGGCAATAAGCAGAATGGGTGGATCTTAGAAGCTGAGAGGCTTCTTATAGACCAGGAGAGAAACTGGGCAGAAGAGGGAGAGAATGGAGGGCAGTATTACGCAGGAACTGGTTGGACCTGCTTCATTGCATATCTAAAACATCTCCTGGGTCATATTTTAGAATATTGTAGTTCCTGAAATTGGTGTGTGTGTGTGTGTGTGTGTAGCACAAAATTTTAAACAATTGTGTGCCTAAAAATTAGAGTTCTATTAGGTACCTCACAAAATTTAGCTTGTCAACAGAATTTTCATAGATTGACAACTCCATATTCTTTCTTTTTTAAAATATATTTTATTGATATTTTACAGAGAGGAAGAGAGAGAGAGAGAGAGAGAGAGTTAGAAACGTCGATGAGAGAGAAACATCGACCAGCTGCCTCTTGCACACCCCCTAGTGGGGATGTGCCCGCAACCAATGTACATGCCCTTGACCGGAATCGAACCCAGGACCTTTCAGTCCGCAGACCACTGAGCCAAACAGGTTTCGGCGACAACTCCATATTCTATCTATTGCAGAAAATTCCTTTCTAAACTTTAATTTTATTTGACTTAAAAATGACAGATTATCCCAGTTACTCCATAAATCTTCATTTATGTTGAAAATTATTACAAAATATAATCTGAAACAAATTGCCTCCATGGTATTGTCAACATAAGAATGTCTAAATCTGAAGATAATTTTTATAAAAATTTATTAGAGCCAAAAGGAGATATACCTGCAAGTATAATCTCAACAGAGTGAAATAATTCCTTCTGAGAATAACAGTTTACAGTTTCTTTTAAGGTGGGAATATAAGGAAGACTGCATGAAGGTGGGAGGAAGTAAGGCAGGGCGGGATTGTAGGATAATTAAGATTATGCCCTCTCTTGGGTGTGGTCAGGTGGAGATCAGATTATGGAGTAGTTAAGATTAGAGATTAGCCAAAGAATTTATTTGCATATGTGCATAACTCATGAACACAGACAACAGTGTGACGAAGGCCTTGGGGGGGTGTGCAGGTGGTCGATGGGGAACAAAACAGGACATCTGTAATATTTTCAACAATAAAGATAACTTAAAAAGATTATGTGGTTTTTAAAGGGTTATTTCAATGGTGTCTTAACCTAAGCACAAAAACTATGGACAGGGTTTATTTAAGGCTAAGATAAACCTGTTACTAAAGAAGTTAGTTATATGCCTGAGGCATGATTACCCACATGACCTGCCCAGTTAAAAATTTACTGGTATTATCAGATCACTCTGTGGGGTTACTTTTCATAGAACTCCCTTTTTTTGTCCACAGAACTAAAACCAAGAATTACAATAAATCAACATTTATATCAAGGAAAGCAATGATAAAAGGCCTATGTATTTTCTTTGATATAAAAGTTAAGACAAATAATATTTAAAATAGGCCAAAATTATCCAAACTTTTATTTAATCAAGATGGCAGTCTGACCCATTCATTGTAATTAAGGTACATCTTGAACTTTCTACTCAATTTGGTCAAAGTCATCCAGCTTCCTCAGAAGTTATCATGAAGAGACAGAGACAAAACCAAAAACATTGAATTCAAACAGAGACTTGATGCCTATCTGTCAGAGTCCTGCTGCCTAATTCTCTACAGCTGTTAGGCTCAAGATTATTTTTTCCAGTAACAATTAGATTGCCAGACACATTAACCTACCCCCATCTTGTGATCTTTTTAAAAATATATATATTTCTTTATTGATTTCAGAGAGGAAGGGAGAGGGAGAGAGAGAGAGAGAGAGAGAGAGAGAGAGAGAGAGAGAGAGAGAGAGAGAGAAATATAAATGATGAGAGAATCATCGATTGGCTGCCTCCTACATGCCCCCCACTGGGGATCGAGCCCACAACCCAGGTATGTGCGCCTGGCCAGAATAGAACCTGGGACCCTTTGGTTGGCAGGCTGAAGTTGTATTCACTGAGCCAAACCGGCTAGGGCGAAGTACAGTTCTCATCACCTATAATAGTTCTGTAAAAGCTACTACTCATTTTTAAACTATTCAATCATTTACACTTAAAATTGACCAAAACCCTGACAAGAGGTCCAACATGACACCCTAGGTGATGGTATCTCCAGCTACAATACTTCATGTGAGTGGATGGTTGGCAGTGCATTGGTCTACAGATAGAAAAGTAAGATCAAATATTCTTTTTTCTTCTTCTTCTTGTTAATCGTTATCTGAGGATTTTCCCCCATTGATTTTTAGAGAGAGTGGAAAAGAGGACGAGAGAAAAACATTGATGTGAAAGAGGCATATCGATTGGTTGCCTCCCACACATGCCCCAACCAGGGCTAGGATCGAGTTTGCAACCAAGATACATGTCCTTGACTGGATCCTTCAGTCCGCAGGCCTATGCTCTATGCACTGAGTCAAACATGCTAGGGCAGATCAGGTATTCTTAAGTACCTGTGAACCTTTCAAACTAAACTGCAGTTATATATTCCATTTTGCATAGCACTTTTACAATAGTTTAATAAGTAGATATTATTTTTCTCTATACTGAGATTTTTCTCCACACTGTACTTCTCTGTGTGCTACAAAATTTTATGTTTATTTTCTCCTGTCTTAGCTCATGCAATGTCTCAAATATGGAGTTCATTCTGTATTTTCTGTAGTATGATATATTTTCCAAAAACATAGAGAGGTCATTCAAGATGATGCAAACTTCATCTATGAACACTGCTAGCTCAACACCATTGAAAATACCAACTTTCTAAATTCTTCTGGTTCTTTATTTGAAATGAAATTTCAATTTTTTCAGAAATTCTATCCATCCTTAATTCAATGGCCTGAATTCTAGATTCTGGGCTATATTATTTTTAGAAATCAGAAAATGATATGAATATCTTTTTTTATTTTATTTATCTTCAACAGAAAACACCATGTCAAAGATGCATTTTTTCGGTATTACAGAAGAAAAAAAACATATAATTGATCTTATGAGATGATATTTTGTTGAACTTTATGACCTTGGGAAAGCAGACTAGGCTTCATAAGAAATGTAACAATAATTAAGAAAGGAAACATTTTATTACATTAATTTACTATTACCAGGTTTTTATTCTCATTGGTTTGATTCTGTAAGGTCCCAAGACCCCCGGTGAGTCCGATGGAGTGGGTGACGACCCCAAGTCAAACGCTGAGACCGAAACTTGATGCAAAAAGCATGAGGATTTATTACAAGTGCAGCGCAGGGGCTCAGGCAGACAGCAACCCGAGGGAAGTGCTGGCTGACTGGAGCACCGAGTAACTGCAGAACATGAGTTTATAAAGGCAAAAATCACACATGGGAGGGGTTACACATGGAGGGGGAGGAAGGGAACAAAGAAATTCCAAGAAGGGGAGCTGGGCTCGTTAATTACATGTTTTATGACAGGGTCTATGCTTAGTCAACAGTCCCATCTGGTAATCTTGCAAGCCCCTTTGCCTCTCCCCTTCCCATTCCTCTGGGTAAGTCCTCAGGGTAGGGAGTTTCTGGGGACTGATTTCATTCTTGCCTAATCTTCAACCGTAAAGAACTGACTTCATTCCTGTCTAATCTTTAACCGTAAAGGTCACATCCTGGAACAGGCAGTCGGGGAGGCCAATTCCGCAATCTTGGGGCCCTACAATTCTTCCTTAAATAAGGACAGGAGCTGGAAACATGAATTGCCTCCCAGAAAAAAAAAAAAAGTTATTCTGAGAACAGACATGGCATGGAACCCACTGTCTGTTCTGAGGATGAAAGGGATTTTCTGGGTGTATCCTTATGAGCATAGCTCTGTTTGGGCATTGGGGTTAAGTGAAAGGAAAATGTTGGGACACATTGGGGTGTTCTCCTAGTCTCTGTTGATATCTATATGTCTTTAGAAGATTTGAAATTCATGACATTGAAATAAAATTTAAAAATAAACTATCCCTACATCTGTGAGTTTAGCATTAATAGCAATAAGTTATCTTTCATCCCTCTCAGCTAAGTCACTCTGGAATTCTGATGATGGGAGAGCAGTATTCTTTATTTTAATTTATTTTATTTTTTTAATATATTTTATTGATATTTTACAGAGAGGAAAGGAGAGAGAGATAGAGAGCTAGAAACGTCGATGAGAGAGAAACATCGACCAGCCGCCTCCTGCACACCCCCGACCGGGGATGTGCCTGCAACCAGTGTACATGCCCTTGACCGGAATCGAACCTGGGACCTTTCAGTCCACAGACCGATGCTCTACCACTGAGCCAAACCGGTTTCGGCAGTATTCTTTATTTTAATAATTCCAAACCTCTACTTTCAGAAGTAGGGAGTTTATCAGACATCAACTCCAGGTTTAATCTTGGGTAAAACACTTGAAACTATGCCTCAGTACTTATTTTCCTAGCTTTACCTACAAAATTAACTGGTCTGAACCCAAGTTAATTCCTAAAGCAATATTTATATGTATCCCTTAGAGAAGATCATTGATTTAAAAAGACACAATAAGGATAGATTCCCTATCTATGGAATAATTCATTTTCATTATCAGAAGATAATAATTGAGTCATTCCTGAGTGTAATTTGACATATAAATGCCATATACCAAAATAAAATCCAAAATGTGTTCTACTACTCTAATTCCATTGTATCTTTATATGCATATTTGAACTTTAGTATATAGCTAGCTAACTGTATAGCTGAGTTGTACACGAGAATTTAGAATCTTATTTCTACATGCTTAATTTACTTCTTCAAATTAATGGCATATTGAAATAATGTACTCTAAAGCAACAAACTGCAAAATTTTGCCAGTGTATTTTCAAATATTACTTCTCAGTTTAGTCCTCTGCAGGATAGATTTCCTGTGCCTGCCTAATTTGAACACATTCAGTCATTTGTCATCAAACTGCAAATGTAATTGTGTTAACATATTTTATTTAATTTTCCCCAAAGGAAATATATTGAACTCTACTAAAATAGCAGGGCTTTTTTGGGTAAAGAGATTTCACAATAAATCATACACACAGAGCTAACACTTTAATATCCTGCATATATGTAAGGAAAACAACTGCCAAAGTAGCTTAAAGTGAAATGAAACATAACTTTTCCCCTATGCAAGAGTACTTTTATTTCTGTTTTCTACGTGTATCTGTTTGAAGAAAGGTACAAATATCCCCTTATATTAAAGTATCACTTTTAATATTTATTAAAATGTCATGTAAGTGGGTTTTGGCCTTTCAATTTAGGTTGGGAATAGATGTTTCTTATCTCAAGAAGGTTCACATGTTCAAAGCAAATATTTACCAGGAAAGCAAGAACAGCCTTAAAAAACTCATGATTACATAAGGAGGAAAAGAAAGCAGCGAATACTAGCCCAAAGGGGAAATACAATTCAATATGCTTCTTCAACTGGATAACTGGGGTAATTAAATGACAAAGCTGGGACTAGGTTTTGCAATAGGTGTTTAACAGTCTCTAATGTTTTTATGTAAGAAACTCATTAAGTTCTGAATAGTGAAGCAGCCTGGGTTCAGTCAGGGAAGAACTCACAACAAATAGCCCAGTAATCTGAGCTTTGAAAATAAAAGATGGACTATGTAAATAGAAAATGAGTATTTTAGAACAAGAAAAGGTTTTTTTGCCCCAGAACTAGATTGAGGGGGAAAAGTCTCTAACTCAACCAGTAATTTTGACTCTTGAGTATAGAGCACATGTTTTGTTTGTATGGAAGAAGTTTAGTTCTAAAATGAAATACATTTTATTAAAACATTAGTTCTCATGTGAGTTGACTCATAAAACATTCTTGATATTTTCTTCCTCAATTATTACTACCAACTCTTAGTTACTTTCCCTAAACTTTAGACATCAAATTTTCATAAACACTCAGGCTAAATTGTCAGCTGAGTAAAAAATAGAGATCATTATTAATATTTCAGGTAAGAGGTTGCTATATTTGAATTTTATGATATGACCTCTTTTCCACAATCATGTATTATTTAGATAGTATAATGTCAAGTTTTCATTGTATGTATTTTGACAGATTTTCTTCATTCAGGCAACTTTAATATGGCATCCAATAATCACAGCTATTCACTTCACCAGGCACAACAGAAGATGTAAGATATGGTCCTGTCCTCAAGAAGCTTACATGACAATAGGAAAGCATGCTGTGGGGGAAAAAACAAAACAAACGCATTTCTATGGAAAGTAACTTCAGAGGGTGACCTAGTCATAAATTTGTAACCAGGCAGGTTGCATAGGTAGTCATGTCCCAGGCATATAACTTCTTTAGTAAAAGGTTTATCTTTGCCTTAAGTAAGCCCTATCCACTGTTTCTGTGCTTATAGATTAACATACCTTTGAAATAAACCATCACCACCCCCAAGAGAAGGCATAATTTTAATTATCCTGTAATCTTACACCTGCCTTACTTCCTCCCACCTTCATGTAGTCTTCCTTATATTCCTTCCTTAATCTCAAATGCATAAAAGAGACTATAAACTGTTATTCTCAGAAGGATTTGTCTCAGTCTATTGAGATCTTACTTGCAAGTATATCTCCTTTTGGCCCAAATAAAATTGTTTAAAAATATATTTTATTGATATTTTACAGAGAGGAAGGGAGAGAGAGAGAGAGCTAGGAACATCGATGAGAGAGAAATGTCGACCAGCTGCCTCTTGCACACCCCCTACCGGGGATGTGCCCGCAACCAATGTACATGCCCTTGACCAGAATGGAACCCAGGACCTTTCAGTCCGCAGACCAACGCTCTACCACTGAGCCAAACCAGTTTCGGCCCAAATAAATTTTTATCAAAATGTTTTACAGGCTTGGATGGTCTTATGCCAACAATGCCATAAAATAAATTCACATTAAGCATCAGGAAGCTGCTTTGCATAGAAGATGCACTGCACTGGTTTTGTATTGACTTTAAGGTAAATGACCACAGTTGAATCCTGGATCCAACATTTAATAACTGTATCTTTGGGCATAATGATTGACTTCTCCAGAACTCTACTGTCATCTTCGAAACTGAAATACTAATACCTAAATCATAGAATTATAATTAGGATTGAAGACAATGTATATAATGTGCCTGATACATGGTCATTGTTGGGAGACAATTATCCATGATTATCTCATGCTTCTGCAGGGTTCAAGGCCTCTGAAAAAAGGCATTAACTACCAATGTGTGTATATTGGTAGACATTCCAGGAAAGTAAAGCTACAGATGTCTTCTTATCTGCAGACACCACATGGCCATAAAGGTAAAATCTCCCATCTTTCTCCTCTGTTCCCTATCCCTCTTCTTCCCCTTCCGCGGAAGAGATTTATTTACATTCCAGGGTAATAATCCTAGCGAGCTCTTCCCTAAATCCCCTGGGGACATTTCAGTGTAATGATAAGGACTCTCTCTTCTTCTGGAGGAGAGAATGGGCGTGTCACCCATTATGTGTAGCATCAGAGTTTTCTAATTTTGGAGTTCATTTCCTTTGATGAACAAGTAACATATGGCATTCAGCAGGTTACCCTATGGGACTAAAAGCATTAAGGAATATAGCATGCAAAAGTATTGTTCTTGCCACTGCCCTGTTATGAGTAATAAACTGCCTTTGTCTGTGACCCAGATACCTAGAGTCCATAGAGATGATAAATGATGATGATAGATAGACAGATGATAGATAGATAGATAGATAGATAGATAGATAGATAGATAGATGATCAGATTCTTGTCTTGCCTCCATTCTTCTGCGTCTCTTGTCCCTTCTTATCCCCTTACAGGATACCCCTGGCTCCTGTTGATTGTCCCTCTGGTCGGGATAAGATAGATGATAGATAGATAATAGTTAAGCTGGCATATTAAAATATTAGCTTGCAAATACTTTAGAGATTTAGAGACCACTTATAGTTTTTAACAGTAGTTACTTAAAACTTAATCATTATTTTTGTTAGCACCTTAGTAGTTTAAAAGGCACCATCATTATCAAAGTGTCAAAGATGAGGTAGTATTTGAGTTGAATCATTATGGATGGGTAGAATGAAACAAACATTTTACAGATGGTGTGAAAAAGCTTTTCAAGTATCAGAGGTAATACAGACAAGACTGTGCAGAAGGTGAACCATTGCTGGGCTGATTCTAGAAATAGCAAATTATTAACTTTGATAAAGTTCAGGTTCACAAAGACAGGTAGACAGAAATAGAACTAAAGAAAGAGCTTGATTTGAGAGGGTGCACTGCCTTATCAGGTAAGTAGCTTGAAAAATATCAGCAATGGACACAAAATTGCATTTTAGCAAACAGCAACACATTCAGAGTTATAATTTGAAAAGATAGCTCCATTAGTGATATGTAATAGGGAGAACTGAACAATCATCCAAATAAGAAGTAATGTGGTCTAACACCAGACATTACAAAGGAAACAAGGCTGGGAGAGGCCAGAGTAGAGTAATGCTTGGGGTCTTGGTCTTAGGTCAGTATTTTTCTGGTCTTGGTTTCAGAGTTTGATCTATTCATGATCTTTCAGAATGCATTATTTTAAAAATATTTTAGATAGAAGTGCTCTAGCCATGAGACAGAAAAGACACAATTCAGAGATGGAAGATGCTGACGACACCTCACCATACCAGCAGACAGCAGCTGCGTGTTGCTGAAGGATGCCCAGGACCAAACCAGAGACAGTCGGACCTGCATTACCACCATTTGTCCACCAACCAGATCTGAAATATCATGGCTGACATGTACACATACTTCTATTTGACATTGAAATTGGGACTTAAAAGAACTATTGGCCCAGAAAGGAACTCACTACAGACTGATTCATTTGCCTCTCAGTATAACCATTAAGGCTTGTTGCAGTTTAGGTTCTTACAAGGGTATTTCTTGGATCACATGACCTCACACATCTAGAGAAAATAATGAACAACATAGACTGGTGAAAAAAATAGACCCAGAGAAAGAGAAGCAGCAATTAGACTCTCAAACCTCAGAGGGAAAGTAGGGGAGGGTGGAGGTAAGGGTAAGAGATCAACCAAAGGACTTGTGTGCATGCACATGGGCCTAGCCAGTGGCCATGGACAACAGGGGGGTGGGGGCATATGTAGGGAGGGGTTTGGGATGGGAATGGGGGGATGAGGACAATTATGTGATACCATAATCAATAAAAATAAATTTTAAAAAAGATTTTTTTATTGACTTTAGTGAGGAAGAGAGAGATAGACATATCGATGCTGAGAGAGAATCATTGGTCAGCTGCCTCCTGCAAGCTCCCCACTAAGGATGGAGCCCACAATTCAGGCATGTGCCCTGATTGAGAATTGAACCTGGGACCTCCTGGTTCATAGGTTGATGCTAACCACTAAGGCACTCTGGGCTGGTCCATATATGCCAGAAACTGATCATTGTCTCACTAATTAGAAAGATATGGACAAGGAACCAGGAAGGCTGGTCAACTTCATTGCTCTAATTGGCCAGAGCTAGTTCCTCACTGCTTAGTTGAAACATCGTTAGGTGAAGCAACCTCCACCTCTGTTTGTCTTATGTAAATTTCTGTTATTGGAGATCCCTGCCTAAAGGCTATGGGTGCATCCTGTAGTCTCAATAAAAGGGATAGCAAGGCCAGAGCAATGAGTAGTCCTCCCACTAGAGGTGAGCTCCTGCCTGTCCCCCAATATACCCAAATGAATACTTTTCTAGTCTCTTTTCATTTGTGTGCAGCCTTCACCAGAACCTGAACCCTGAACCGGAACCCTGAACCATGCGGGACGTGAAAGGGGTTCCCACAATATCATTTTCTTATCTTTTCAGACTGAGCTGAGGTCAGATCTCTTAGATTAGCAGAGGTGAACCAAACTTTATAGGAAGTATCTATTAGAAATAAGTTCAGCTACATGTGACCACAATCCTCACAGTATAACAATGTACTTAAACCGTGTCTGCTTCCCACAGTCTCTATAGTATGGAACTCACCTAATCACACAAGATGGCTGTTTGAAGTCCAATCTTCACGTTCTTTGCCAACCAGCAAAATGGAAGAAGGGCTGGAAGAGGCCTACTTTCTGGCATAGTTAATGAAGGAAATCTCTATTTACATCTCCTGAACCAAACACTGTCATGGCTTACACAGGACATCAAGGAAGAAGGGATTGAATCTGTTATTATTATTATTTTTTAGAGAAGTTCTGTTAAATTTTATTTGAGCCAAACAGCATACACCTGGAAGCAAAATCTCAACAGATCGGAAAAAAAATTGCTTCCAGTTCTGTTATTAATTGCAAGGGAAAGAGGAACAAGCTAGTCTACTACACGGAGTAGTATATGGAACTGTACCCAGTTTCCCTGAGATACTTCACATTAAAGCAGGTCCACACTTTATCACTTGCCCCCAATAAAGCTTGGACCTGCTCAGACCAGATTTCTATATCACATGCCCTCTTGATTCAGAATTCACTGTCATGGATTGGCATTGCCTAGAGAGATCTGACCCACCATTTCAGCAAGTGGAGTATTTCACCACCAAATAAAATATAATGAGAAAGCCTCCAGGTTGTTTCTATCTGCATTTAATATTTTAACAAGGTTTGTTTTCCAGAATCTCCTTTGGAGATGAGACACCTCACAAGATAAGGCAGAAGGTGACGAATGTCCTAGAGAGTTATCAAGGATATTCTAAAGACATTAGCAATTAAAAAGGACCTGGGGACGAGGAAGGTGAGTTAGGCCCTGGAGAATGGCAGAATTTGGAATATGTAGAGATGGGAGGTAGACGAAGAATATTTAAGGTGAGAATAAAACCAGAGCAGCTGGAAGCACAGGGCAGGAGTGTAATGAGTAAGTTCTGAAATGTGATATATGAAGGGAAATGGGAAAGGCAGCTTAACTGGTGCAGGACGAGATCACAGAAGTTTTTTGTTTTTTTGGTGTGTTTTTTTAATTCTGAGCTCCAGAGCCTCTGATTTATTCTAAGCACTAGATTATCATTTCCTGACTAAGGTACTTCATCACTCTGTTCAGAGTTGATGTGCATGGAGGTGCTATCTACGTGTGGGCACACGGGGAAGAGGAACAAGGGCAGTTAAGTGTGGAGATGACAGAACAATGTTGCAAAGGGAATATTGTGCTGACATCCTGCCTCAATACCGTTCTCTTGTTGCACACATCACCTCCCAGGAGCAGGCAGACCGTTCTGTCCTGCGGAACCTCAGGTGGAGAGAGGAGAGCCACCCCCAGGCTTTCTCCTCTCGGCCTTCAGCAGACTGTCCTTCCAGTTCCCAAACAACCAATTTCCCATAATTAATATGACCGAAAAAATTTGAAGCTCAACAAGTGTTTTGGCTGTTAAGATAGCTCTATGGCCATGGACATTGTGAAACCCTCCATAAAATGTTTATTGGGCACATAATGAAATCTAATTATGTTTAAAGCAAAACATAACTGTGTACACAAGAGCACCATGAACCCTGCATATAAATTCAGACCTTAGCCAAGCTCTGTAAAATCTATTAACTGTTCTTTGGCAAGCCTAGAGTATGATTAAAGGGGCCATTTTCACAAAAATAACTATAAATACAACTTTGAACATATAAGAACAGAGAAAAGCAGATGGAAATTGAGTCTACCTTGACATAAGACTGCATTTAAAATTCATATAACCGGAATAGAAAACTAAGATGTATTTTAATTCTGGATTGAGCCAAACCACCTCATTGGAAAACTTGATTTTGATTTGATTTTATGTTATTTGCCTTTGCATTCCTGGGAATGAATATCTCAGAGTCCACTATGAAGATAATTTAAAATCATATATGTTGCCATTTTCCTGTTCTACTTTTTCTGTCCCTCTCACAAAGTCTTTTGGTTCCAGCGAAACTTGGAGTCATAAGTAAAATTCCCTCAGCACTTATCCACTCTTGTTCATCTGAAATCCTAAAGTCCTTAGAAGGTATAGAGCCTCTTTATTCTCACACTGGACTCCATGTTCTATCAATGCTATCAATGAATATCAGTAACTTCAGATTTCCTCTCGTTATCTATCCCCACACTCAGTTTAGAAACATCTATTCAAGATATCTCCTTCTTAAGGCCCCTACTCTAAGCCTACATGTATTAAAGTAACATCGTGTTGGAAGTTTCACAGGCCTCAGACTCTAGACCCCAGTTATCATATTCAAACCTTGTTTTGTCTCAAGGGAACTCCCTAATCTCAGTTCTGCCTTCTTCAATTCAAGTTTCCTTTAGTTTTAACTTCTGATTTTTGGTTTTGTTCTCTTATTCTCAGTGGTTCAATCACTCTGGCAGATTAAGATATGTCTCTCCCCCTTCACTCCCCCTCTGACAACTGAGCAGTCATGTCCCCTTACCAAGGAAAACCACTGTGTGTGATGGAAGAGCAGACTCTTTAGTTTTATGCATATTCATATGTAAATATATATATGCAATATGCACAAATGTATGCAAGGTGGAAATAATATATCAAAATAAATATATAAATGTATAAAATATGTACAGACATTTTTATATTTCTCCTTCTTGAACTAGTCTATATAGCCTTCACCTGCAATCTTTCCTTCCTTCCTTCTTCTTAAAAAAATATATATTTTATTGATTTTTTACAGAGAGGAAGAGAGAGGAATAGAGAGTTAGAAACATCAATGAGAGAGAATCATGGATCAGCTGCCTCTTGCATACCCCCTGCTGGGGATGCGCCTACAACCAAGGTACATGCCCTTGACCAGAATCGAACCTGGGACCCTTCAGTCCGCAGGTTGACTCTCTATCCCCTGAGCCAAACTGGTTCTGGCCCTCTCTTCCTTCTTTCCTTCCTTATCCTTTTCTGAATTTTAAAGCCTTTCTTTATTCTCAAAAATAATCATTTGTTATACTAAATATATGATATAAATATTTTCTAGGCTACACATATTCTTTTAACTTCATTTGATTTACCATTTCATTATTTTTTCAACATTTTTCTTCATAGGTTTTGACTTATGTAGCTTGATAAATAATATACCCTAACCAAGATCAAGTTGATAAGCATATTTTTCAATATTTCATTTTATAATTTTTATACTTTCCTTTTATATTTAGAATTTTGTGAATGGCAGTAGGATTTTAACTTTAAAAATAATGGATAGTGAATAATCACAACGTTGAAGACTATTCCAGGTTTTTCTTATTTTAACATTCTAAATTAAAAATTTAACGTGATTCTCCGCTCAACACAATAATATTTCTGACTGTTCTTATGCCAAAAAGACAGAATTCTAATGCTCATTCTTCAATATGTTTTGTTATGCAGAAAAAATGTCTCCTTATTTTCTACCTTTCCATTGCCTTCACCACTGTTCTGTTTCAAAATTGTCTTGGTGGTTCTTGTCCATTTTCTCATCCAAATGAATATTTTATAAATATATAAGGTCACTCAGATAAGTCTTTAAATATGTTAGCTGGAACTGCTTATATTAAAAAGTTAATTTAGCCAAAACTGGTTTGGCTCAGTGGTAGAGCGTCGGTCTGCGGACTGAAGGGTCCCGGGTTCGATTCCGGTCAAGGGCATGTACATTGGTTGCGGGCACATCCCCGGTAGGGGGTGTGCAAGAGGCAGCTGGTCGATGTTTCTCTCTCATCGACGTTTCTAGCTCTCTATCCCTCTCCCTTCCTCTCTGTAAAATATCAATAAAATATATTTTTAAAAAAAGTTAATTTAAGGGAGAATTGGTCTAATATATAATCCAGTTATCCTGATAGACCTATAAGTGTTGTAGACCTAACCTCAATGCAGCTGTATAGCCTCGTCTAGACTCTATAGTATAGGTTTGTGATAACATCTAACCAAAATTGCAAAAAGCACAAATCTCATATTTTTATAGTCTCTTATGGTCTTATTTTGCTACTTGATCAAAGTTCTTTTCATATATTACTTTTCTTGATCTGGCAATAGGAAGAGTATATGATAATTCCATGTGACCAATACTGAAATTTTTGTCAACAAAATTTTATAAAATTACTTAACATAAACCTAAGTTGTATGTTCTCTAGCGATTTTCCACTCCACAGATCTGTTAGAATGCCTCTTAAACCATTAGACTAATTCACTTTCTTTTTATGGAAAGCTGGACCAGTTATTACTGAGAAATAATATGTACAATCCACAAAGTACTATCTATAGAGGGAACATAATATTTTATCTGAAAGGACTTTTAGAAATTATGGAGTAGCTTTTTTTCAAATTATAGATGAAGAAATTTAGTCTAAGAAAGTGAAGTCTTTTTCACCATTTTTAGCAAGTTGGTGATTATGTACTAGTAATATCTGTTTTTAAGCACATATTCTGGCTTTGCTCTGTTGATATCTCTCCCTGGTGGAAGCTACCGTGCTAAAATAAAATAAGACAAAATGAAACAAAACAAAATAAAATAAATCTTCTAATCTCCAAGTTTAGAAACGTTAAGAACCAGAGTAATAGCTTCTCTGAGAGCTGAAAGTACCAAGTAATACCCCTGAACCAGTGTTCCCAAGGTTTGAGAAATTCTTCTGAGATATCCATGAACAGCACATCTCACTCTCTATTGTCACCAGGACTAATAGTATTTTGCTACATCTGTCTGTAATCATTTTAAGTGACTGCTTAGTGCCATTGAGCTTAATTTTAACTTGAAGGGATATAAATCATAGCATGTTTTCTATCTACTAGTAATAAACAAAAACTCAAAACAACAGACATTACTTTTATTCTTTGTGTTTGCTTTGGTAATAAAATGTTTTCTGAGATGAGATGATTAACCACAGATTATCTCAACATCTTTTTTAAAGCTCTTTTTAAAATAAATCTGCGCAAGTATTTATCTGTGCGTTAATGAGGTGGTACCTAACTCATCATACCATCTAATCCTTTCTTACTTTCAAGTGGGTTCATCACTAAAAAGGTCAAATTTTGTCTAGTAACTATCTCTTGAAATACCTAATTTTGTAACTTTTAAAATATTGTTGTGAACTATTCAAATAAAATATAGAGTCTTGAAGTGTTTGAGACATTCATCTTGCACACAATTTTCTTTTAATTTCTAATGGAAGCTGTTTTTACAAGGATAATTAATACCATTCAACTAATGGACACTTATTCCAGTTATTGTTGTATAGGGTTGCTGTTGTTTAGTCTTAAAGATATCATCATTAACTATTAAGATATATTTAACAAAACAGTTCAATATGGTGTTAATACTTAAGTTTTCACAATCCCATGAATTCTCCTGCTCAGTACCTCTGAATCTTCCTCAAATTTATTTCATTCAGATCTACTCAACAACCTTAATCCTGGGTGAATACAATCTGGATGGTTGCAAATAGCTAAAAGTATCAGAAATTTATTCATATTGGTTTACTATAAATTCATGATTTTCAATCCAAGCTGTTCTTAGGTGTCAGGCAATACTTGTGTTTCCATAATCATTTCTCTAACTCTGTTCTTTGTTATTTTAAACTTTAACACTCTCCTTAGACCTCTAACTTTTCTGCCACTCTCTCTCTCTCTCTCTCAGAGTGGGCAATCAATAGCTTGCCAATTTCTTATCTGGAAAATCAAGTGATAACTCCCTTTGCTTACCATCACCAATCCTTTATTCCTTGTCAGATTTTATGGTGGAAGGAGATTTCCTGTCCTCATATAAGACCAAATCCTTTATCTGTGCCCTGGGTCCAATGCACTTGAAATTGGAGTACATGTGTCTATATCTTATTATACCTTTTTCTTTATTTTGTTCCTCATCACTAGCTCCCTGTGGGCAGTGACCTTTTCTATCATGTCCCCATTAGCCAAGAAGAATGACACAAAATAAGCACATAATAATTTTGAAGGTGGGAAACATTCAATAACTTGTTTTTTAAAGTAAGATAACTAAATTCAGGGAGTAGTTACACTATGCAGAGCATCAGTAGACATGGTCAGTATCTTTAAACTTGGATGAATGCTAATACTATCTAGCCCCAATTCATGTAGATTGTTTTGTCTACACCATTGTACCCTTCTTGCTCTTTGACTTTTTATGTTTTTTGGGCCTGATTTCTTGGCTTTGATTTCCCCTGGTATCTTTGCTTCCAGATTCTTGCTTGCTCCACATTTATTATCTACTAAGGACTATGGTACACAGAACTGAAAGTGTTTCATTTTAAAGATATATCTTTATTGTGAAAACAACCCATATAAGGCAAAGTGCACAAAATATAAATGTACAGGTAACCACCACCCTGGTCCAATACTAGAATATTGCTAGCTGCCCCCAAACTCTCTGAATATATCTTTTCAATCCAAACCACCTCCTCCTTCTTAAAGAAAGCCCTAGGGGTGGGAAATGGTGGGGGGGGGGGTGAAAAGGAGTATAATTAACTAGAGACTCAGTGCACAGAATTCGTGCATAGTGGGGGGAGTGTCCGTCAGCCTGGTTTGCAATCTCTCGCAATCCCTTCAAAGGATGTCCAACTACCGGTTTAGGCCCAATACCACAGGGATCCCTGTAGGATCAGGCTTAAACCAGCAGTCAGACATCCCTTTTGCAATCCAGGACCACTCATCTGCCTGCCTGATCTTTCCTAACCACTCTGTCTGCCTGCCTGATTGCCCCTAACTGACTCTGCTTCAGCCCCCACTGCAGTTTCATCCAAAGGGTTGTCTGGAAGGTCATTCAGCTGTCTGGCCTAATTAGCATATTATGCTTTTATTATTCTAGATAGTATTGTGACAAGTTAGCATGGTGACATATGATTACTAGACTCAGCATAGTGATCACAGTGTAAAGTATATATACACATCAAATCACTATATTGTACACTAGAAACTAATATAATATTACATACCAACTATACTTAAATAAAAAATAAATACAACACACAAAATTATAATAAAAATTTTACAGTATTTTATAAAAATAAAACATGAATCCTTAAAAAATAACCTCTACTATATTGACCTCTATACTAATCATTTTATTTCTTTACTACTTAAATATACATCTTTATACAATACAGTAAGGACTTTTTGAAATAAAAATCATACAGCATTTATTCCTTTAAACCTAGTTTCTTTGGCTTAATCTTAAGTTGATAAAAGTCCATTAATACCTTTATTATAACTGCAGTTGAATCATTTTTTTAAATTCATAATTTATCTGTTCTCCTATTGATGATATTGAATTTATTTAAACTTTCTGATTTAAAAAAATAATATTTCTATTAACCTTATTCTTTTTTTTAAATATATTTTATTGATATTTTACAGAGAGGAAGGGAGAGAGACAGAGAGCTAGAAATGTTGATGAGAGAGAAACATCAACCAGCTGCCTCTTGCACACCCCCCACCGGGGAGTGTGCCCGCAACCAATGTACATGCCCTTGACCGGAATCGAACCCGGGACCCCTCAGTCCGCAGACCGACGCTCTACCACCAAGCCAAACCGGTTTCGGCAACCTTATTATTCTTATCCTCTGATACATATATTCATGCATTTCACTAGGACATACACCTAAAATTGGAATTGTTGGATTATATGAATATGACTATATAAAGCTTCATTGGATAATAGAAAACTGTTTTTTCAAAGTGGTTACAACAGTTTAAAATCTCACCAGAAATTTATGACAGTTACTGTAAAAATATTGGCAGGCTTTCTAACAGTAACTATTTTCTTGACTGTGTAGTGGTATTTCATTATGATTCCATCCTGACTTTCTTTGCAGGTTACAGGCCATTTGGATAGCCTATTTTGTGCCATGCACATTTTAAAATGTTTGCTAATTTTTCTATAGATTTACTTACTTTTTCTTATTGATTTGTAACTTAAATGATTTCATCATGATCAGGCACATAATAAGTGGCAGAATATGTCTGAAACTCTGATCAGTCTGAGTTAAAAGTTCTTAGTTGTTACTAGTACTCCTCTCAAATAGCTACAAACTAGCTTATGAAAAAACAAATAATTAAATTTATTTATTTATTTTATTTAATTAAAAAAAGAAATCTTTATTGTTCATATTACAAATGTTCCTCATTTTTTCCCCACCTCCATTGCTCCCCTCCACCAAGTTTCCATCCCACCCTCTGCCCCTCACCCATCCCCCATTGTCCTCATCCATAGCTGCAGTTTATATTCAGTCTCTTCCTGCCCCCTCTCACACCCCATTTCCCTGAGAATCATCAGTCCACTCCCCTTCCATACCTCTTATTCTTTTATATTCACCAATTAATATTGTTCATCATGATTTTTACTTCCCTTGGTTTTTAGATTCACTTGTTGATAGTTACGTATTTGTTGTTCATAATTTTAATCTTTATTTTCTTCCTCTTCCTAAAGAACCCCTTTTAGCAATTCATATAATTCTGGCTTGGTGGTGATGAACAACTTTAGCTTAAATTTATTTGTGAAGCTCTTTATCTGGCCTTCGATTCTGAGTGATAGCTTTGCTGGGTAGAGTATTTTTGGCTGTAGGTTCTTGCTGGTCATCACCTTGAATATTTCTTGCTATTCCCGTCTGGCCTGCATGGTTTCTGTTGAGAAATCAGCTGATAGTCATATGGGTGCTCCTTTATAAGTAACTACCTGCTTTTGTCTTACTGCTTTTAATATTCTTTCTTTGTCTTTTGCTCTTGGAATTTTAATTATGATGTGTCTTGGTGTGGTCCTCTTTGGATTCCTTTTGTTTGGGGTTCTGTGTGCTTCCTGGACTTGTAAGTCTATTTCTTTCCCGAGGTGGGGGAAGTTTTCTGTCACTATTTCTTTCAATATGTTTTCGGTATCTTGCTCTCTGTCATCTTCTGGGACACCCATGATTCTGATGTTGGTTCGCTTGAAGTTGTCCCAGAGGTTTCTTACACTATTTTCAACTTTTTGGATTCTCTTGTCTTCTTGCTTCTGTGGAGGAGTGTCCTCTGGCTCTTTGTGTTCCAAATCTTGGACTTGATTCTTGCAATCTTCCATTCTGTTTTTAGGACTCTGTATAATATTTTTTATTTCAGAGAATGGATTCTTTATTTCTAGTTGATCCTTTATTATTTCTTGTTGATCCTTCATTATTTCTAGTTGATCCCTATTCATATCCTCATAGGTCTCATTTATTTTATCGGCCTTTTCTAGGAGATTCTTGAATAACCTTATAAGTGTGGTTTTGAACTCTATATCCAGTAGCTTTTTGTCCATTTCTTTCGTTTGTGATCTGTTTCCTCATCTCAGCATTTTCGCTGTTTCCCTGAGTTGGTAGGTTGGGAGGATCAGCTGTGTCTATGCCAGGAGACAGCTGTATTCCACTAGACTTGGAAACCTGCAAAAGCCTGTGTTCAGCTTGGATGGGGTGGAGTTTCAGGGTGGAGCCTACAGCCTTGGCTTCCGGTTAGCCCTGCCCTCTTAGGTTCCTGAGTCTCAGTGAACCTCAGTGTCCTTCGGTATTCTCTGAAAGCACCTCTGAGAGAAAGGTGCCCTAGAGTTTCGCCCTCTACCAGACAATCTAGTCTCTCCCCCAATGATCCTGCAACTGGGGTTCAGTGCAGTTGGAAGTGGGGTTAAGAGCAGTCTGGAGCTTATGTCTCCTTCCCGCTAGGGCAATCCCATGGCCCAATGAACCCTCTGTCCTCTGTGCAAAATGTGTGCGACTCTGGGGCTCTGCCTTTCTCCGCTCCCCTGAGCTTCTGCCTTACAGCCCAGATTCCCTTTGTATGAGGCTAGAGCCCGAGGGTCTCGCCCAGAACTGGGTCTCAGCACAGTCTAGAGCTTTTGTCTTCTTCCCTTTAGGGCAATCCATCAGCTCTGTGAACAGACCTTCCTCTACACGCAAATGTGCATGACTCTGGGGCTCTGCCTTTCGCTGCTCCCCTGAGCTTCCACCTTTCAGCCCAGATTCCCTCTGTATGAGCCTGGGACCCCAGGGTCTCGCCCAGAACTGGGGTTCAGTGCAGTCAGAGTTGGGGTTCAGCACAGTCCGGAGCTTTTATCTCCTTCCTGCTAGGGAACGCCAGCCAGGCACTCAACTGCCCCTCCTCTCCCCACACGTGTACCATGTCTCTCCGTACCTTAAGCTTTTACAGCTCCTCTGATTTTCCTTCTGGTTTTCTCTTTCCTTTTAGTTGTAGAATTTCCAGTCAGTCAACTTTCCTGTAGTTCTTGATAATGTCCACTTTTATTTTAGTTGTATTTTTTGAAATTGTTGAGTGAGGCTGCAGTTAGGTGTTTACCTCTGCCACCATCTTGTTGTTTTCCCCCCAATAATTATATTTATTAATGAATATTTTAAATGATTCTCTGTTTTAAAATATTATTAATATTTAAATTTTATAAAACATGTTAGGATATCTACCTATATACTATACCAACAAAACAAATTTTTATTCATGAATTTTTGAAGTAATCTAATTTATTTAAAAAATATAGAACAAATGAGCAATTATTGAATGTCAGTCCACTGCATACTAGGTATGGCTAATTGTATAGTGTGCATGGCAAAGGTAAGTATATAGTCATATATGTATATATTATATATGTCAATGTTATATTTATTTTTAAGGAATGGTAGGTGGAAATATAGTCATATGAACACTTTGTTTTAAAATAGTTTTAGTTAAAGTCAATACATAACATCCATTCATGTTAGTGAATTTTGTATTCAGACAACTATACTATGGACATAATGTTGAGACAGTACTACTGCTTTTTGACAACTGATTAAATGAAAAAGCAGCAATATGTGAGCAGATAAATCTGATAATGTAATATAAAAATAATATTTCATTTAAATGAGCTTAAACATTTCTTCTCTTGTTTCTTCTCTCCTGTCATACTATTCCCTTTTCTCTATTTATATTTCTTCTCCCTATACTCAATCATTTATTCTCTTCTATTTATATTTTACTAGCAGTCCCTCAGCCTGACCTGTGCCCTCTCGCAATCCTAGACCCCTTCGGTGATGTTGGAGAGCCGTTTTGGCCCTCTCCCCGCAGCTCAGTCCAGACAGGAGGAGGAAGCCCGATCCTGTGCATTGAGCTGTCAGTGCGTGTCATAACCAGTCAACCAGTGATTTGGTCATTCAGTCGCTTAGGATTTCATATTTATAGATGGCACTTACAAAAGTGGATCTATTTCAATATGCTAGAGGTAAGGGGATTACAAGAGGGTAGCAAAAAAGGAGACAAGAGGGTAGCAAAAAAGGAGACAAGAATAGAGAAAGAAGATATTTTCTTTGGAGACTGACCTGTAGTTCCATTGCCCTTCCAACTACGCATTCCATGGAATTGGTTCCACCTCTCAGAACACACCCCATGGGCGTGAGGCCCTGTGCTAGTGCTGATAAAGAAGCCAGTGCTGTGGAGCTACAGGTGCAAGCCCTCAATTAGGATGTGTCATTCTTCTCTGTCAATTCTCATGAAATTCAGAAGTCTAAAGTGACACATACTGCAACTGGTTTGGGAATTTAACAGTTAATACCTTCAAGTTTCATTTTCCACTCCTTCTGGTCTCAGCTTCTTCCACTAGGAAGGTGAGCAGAAGGAGCCTCACCCCCATGGCCCAGAGCATATGCATGCCCAGGAATAGAGGCCAAATCCAAGCAGCACTGCAGGATCATTTGAAAATAACTGTAAGGAAAGGGAGGGGTCTGGGGATAATATTCCCTTTTGAACTCTGACAAGACAAATGAAGCTTCAGTCATGCTATTCCAGACCAGAACTGACAATTTTAAAAGTAGAAAGTTTGATTGCAAGTACACCTTGTCCACTGGAATGCACCAAGAATAACAAATGAAGGTTGAGATAGAGAAACAGTCCACTTGGAACATGCTATCAGACAGAGCAAAGACAGCCTCGGGAGCCCAATTTCTGAAAATCATCATAAAGTATCTGCAAGATCTTATATAGTGGTCTGCATATAATTTACAAGTGAAATAAATCATTGCATGGAAATAGCATTTCAAATAAAAAGAAAAGACCTCTTTAGGAATGTAATAGTACAGGGGCTTATTTTTATTTATAAACTAGAAGCCTGGTGCACAAAATTTGTGCACTGGCAGGGGGCATGCCCTTCAGCCCAGCCTGCTTCCTCTTCAATCTGGGATCCCTTGGGAATGTCTGACTGCTGGTTTAGGCCCAGTCCTATAGATTGGGCCTAAACTAGGAGTTGGACATCCCTTTCACAATCCAAGACTGCTGGCTCCCAACCATTTGCCTGCCTGCCTGCCTGCCTGCCTGCCTGCCTGCCTGATTGCCCTTAACCACTTTTGCCTGGCAGTCTGATCACCCCTTAATCACTCCCCTACCAGCCTGATTAATGCCTAACTGCTCTCCTGCTGGCCCAATTGCCCCCACTGCCCTCCCCTGCTGGCATGATCACCCCCACTGTCCCTCCCCTGCCAGTCTGGTCACCCCCCAACTGCTCTTCCCTGCAAGCCTGGTCGCCCCTAATTTCCCTTCCCTGCAAGCCTGATCATCCCCAACTATCCTCGCCTGCTGGCCTGGTCCCCCACCACAGCTGCCCTACCTCTCCTGCAGGCCTGGTCACTGTCAACTGCCCTCCCCTGCCAGCCATCTTGTGGTGGCTAATTTGTGACCACATGGGGGCAGCCATCTGTGTGAGGACATGATGGTCAATTTGCATATTACCTCTTTATTATATAGGATAACAGAGGGGATTTTATTTTATTTTTATTTTTTAAAATATATTTTATTGATATTTCACAGAGAGGAAGGGAGAGAGATAGAGAGCTAGAAATGTCGATGAGAGAGAAACATCGACCAGCTGCCTCCTGCACACCCCCCACCGGGGATGTGCCCGCAACCAATGCACATGCCCCCGACCGGAACCTAACCCGGGACCCCCCAGTCCACAGACCAAAGCTCTGCCACTGAGCCAAACTGGTTTCAGCCAGAGGGGATTTTATTTTATTTATTTTTTCTTTTTTTCTTTTCTTTTCTTTTTTTTATTAATGTATTATATTGTGTACATATCTTACCATTGCCCCCCCCCCCACCTCCCATTCATGCCCTCCCTCCCAGAGTTCTGTGTTCGTTGGTTGTATTCATGCATACCAGTCCTTCTGTTGTTTTCTTATCTCCCCCTAGGTCTCCTTCCCCTCCCTGCTGACATTTGACAATCTGCTTGTTTTATGGTGACTATCTCAGGATCACATGACTAGAATCTGCTCCTTATTTGGCAGTCTGCTTGTTTTATGGTGGCTATCTCAGGACCACATGAATAGAGTCTGCTCCTTCTCTGGTTCTCACCGCCCCTCCCCCTGGGTCCCACTGCTTCCCCTGGGACACAGGGCTCACCCAGGGCACAGGGCCGGCCAGAGGGGATTTTAATTCATTCTTTTTACTTTTAAGATTTGAAATCATACTTTTTCAGCTCCCTGGATATGTATGTTCTCTGAATTAATCTGGACGTTTCCTATAAGTGATGTGAAAATTTGCCATGAATTAGGACCAAAATATTTAAATCTGAAAGCCCATGCCAAACAGATTTCTGTAATATAATTGGAACATTGCTAAGTTGGTTTTTGTTTTTGTGTGTTTTTTTTTGAGATCCATCATGTCTCAAAGGAAATATATAAACTGGACTATTTTAACCATCACAGCCACACTCTTTTCTGAGGTAAGGGCCAGCATACTAGGCATGGCTCTTTCCTTCCCCTACAGGTCTGACTCCATCTTTGCTCTCTGCTCACTGGATTGCGAACTCTGTGCCCTTGTTTTAACCATTCAAATTTAGAATTTGCTTTTATTTTATTTTATTTCTCAATTAGCAGTAGCTCAGGTCAAGTGCAGGCTTGTTGGTACCTTGTTCTTTGAAAGCCGTTTCTGTGGTTTCCTTTAATCATATATGATGTCCTGCCTTTAGCCCTTCTCCGTGTAATTCAACCCATTTATAAATTCATAAACCTCGATACATCCTCACTTCTCTGCACATCATCTAAGATGGGACTTACAAATGTTGTGACGCCATTTCAAAGCAAACACATTTCCCATCCAAATCACAAAATTCAGCTCATTAATAAAAATTCTTGTGGGCTTTTATAGTAAGGGAATATTAAGTGACACATGATTAAAATATTAGTGTTTCTTTTTAGTTTCTACTAGGAAAAAATTCACTTTTACAAGAGGCAGTATAGGTAAAATAACCATGTGATTTATTGTCAAAACCAGGACACTTTGAGAGTGAAAAGGGATAGTATCAATAATTAACTTTTCTGTGACAACAGGCATAAAGCAGGATTGTCCCAGACAAACCAGGGTGTGTGTCTTCCTGAGCTAAGTCAGTTGCCCCACAAAATGGTTCTTGCCAGTAAAAAGATCAGGTAGCTGGCTGGTGGGAAACCCAGTCAGTTTACCTCACTGGTATTTAATTTACTCTTTTGACCTAGCTATTTAAGAGGAGTGGTATTGGTTTACCAATTAGCTAAGAATTAAATGTGACATTTTGGAAAATTTGGAAAAGATGAAAGTGAAAAAATGAGTCTTAGGAGAAGAAATCTACAGAGGAGATGTGAGTAAAAAAGAAGTTATGATCAGCAAAATCAATTAAAATATTCTTATTAATCACCGATTATGGTATAACACTCTCAGGCACAGAAGTCTATAAAAAATACCGAGTATAGCCAAAACCGGTTTGGCTCAGTGGATAGACCGTTGGCCTGTGAACTCAAGGGTCCCGGGTTCGATTCCAGTCAAGGGCATGTGCCCTGTTTGTGGGCACATTCCCAGTGGGGGGTGTGCAAGAGGCAGCTGATCGATGATACTCTCTCATCGATGTTTCTAGCTCTCTATCCCTCTCTCTTTCTCTCTGTAAAAAAATCAATAAAATATATTTTAAAAAATACCGAGTATTTTTTTGTGTGTATATAGTAAGTCCTCATGTGATATCATCTATAGGTTCTGAGATCTTAAGCAAAACAAACAAACAAACAAAACTGCATAACCAAAACAATTTCATCATAAGCTAATTAATATAAATAAAGGCTAATTCTCTATACCATATCATCAATGGTATAACAACTTTGAATGAAATAATGTTATTTGGGGAGATGCTACAGTCTAGTTAGAGAGACAATAAATACATAACAGCATGTATTAGAGATGCTCAGCAAAGGAAGAGGATACTTTGGGCTGAGAGGGTCAGGAAAACTTTTAGGATGGAGGTGAGGGTACAACTGGTTAAGCTGGTTCTTAATTGAAGTATTTTAATCTGCAGAGTGGATCTAGAAGAGGCTCCAGGGAAAGAGGAAGAAAGGACTGAATGGTGATATGTAATTCATGCCCAGTTCATACTTAGTACAACACCCAAGCCAGGGCACAGTACACAAGAGAATGAGGGCATAAATGAGGATGGTCAGTAGAAGGCATTCAATACCAGGATAAGAGTACATATATGATTCTGTAGGAAACCAGTCCAACAAGAGGATTCATGGGGGGAACGACTGAAGTCAAGGATACCAGTTAAGCAGTTACTTCAATACTACATAAATAAGGAGAGACTCAAATTAAAATGATGACAACCACCTTAGCTGATTTTGTTTAGTAGATAGAGCATCAGCCCAAGGATTGAAAGGTTCAAGTTCAATTCTGGTCAAGGGCACGCACCGTGATTGCAGGCTTGACCCTTGGCCCTAGTGCTTTTGGGAGGCAATCAATCTATGTGTCTTTCTCATATCGATGTTTCTCTCTGTGTGTCTCTCTCCCTCCCTTCCACTCTCTTCAAAAATCAATGGAAAAATATACTCAGGTGAAGATTAACAAAAAATAAAATAAAATGGTAGCAATAAAAGTGAAATACATATTTTTTAAATGATCTAGAAGCACATTGAAGAGAAAATCCAGATTATTCTTGGTGCCTAATTAGATTAATCTAAAGAGTGGCAGAATCTGACTGGAGCATAGCTTCTAAAGCTCCTGAATTAGGCATGCTATCATGCTTAACGGGGAAGATGAGGCAATTACTTCCAGATGTGGTAATTTTTAAGTGGCAGGGAAATACTAAGTCAGAAATTATGAAAGTAGATAGGTGTCCTAAAAAGTACATTAAAGTCAGAGTTAAAGTTGGATCATTAGAAGTCATTGCATTGAAAGTCATTATTAAAATTTGAGAAAGTGTTGCCGAAACCGGTTTGGCTCAGTGGTAGAGCGTCGGTCTGCGGACTGAAGGGTCCGGGTTCGATTCCGGTCAAGGGCATGTACCTTGGTTGCGGGCACATCCCTGGCAGGGGGTGTGCAAGAGGCAGCTGGTTGATGTCTCTCTCTCATCAACGTTTCTAGCTCTCTATCTCTCTCCCTTCCTCTCTGTGAAATATCAATAAAAATATATTTTAAAAAAAATTTGAGAAAGTGAATGAGATCCCTGTCACTGAATAAGAATTAAGTAAGAAATAAGAGTCATGAAATCCTTGTTTGGATGGGGAAGTAGGAGGAGATGAGGAAATAAATAGGAAAGAAAATTTTGAAAGAAGCAAAGAAGGAGAGTATGAGTGGGTAAGTGAAGAACTAGGATTTTGTGGTTTTACAAAACCTATATTAAAAGATAATATACAAGAAGGAATGAATTTATATTATTAAAGATGGAAACAAAACAAAGAAAAGACTTGAAAAAGCAACTGGATTTGTTGGGTCAATTGTTGTTGCTTAGCAAGAGTTAAGCTCAGTTGAAGTGGTGGAGAAGTGACCAGATATCAAGGAAATCAAAGCAGCAGGTGTATTAATCTCATTGAAGTTTTGTTTTGTGTGTTTTTGTTTTAGTGTGTGTGTGTGTGTGTGTGTGTGTGTGTGTGTGTGTTGTTTTATAGTTTAAAGAAAGCAAAACATAGTATAGTGGCAGCTTCTGGGTCAGAATGAATCTCAAAACTTTGATTTCTAGAAGACACTGAAAATATTAGGGAAAAATACATTTTTGGAATAATTCATAAACAGAGGGAAGGTAATATGACTGAAAGAGCCAACTAAATTTTCCTAAATGGAGAAAGGATATCATTCCTTCTGCTTCTATAAAAGGGTGGTAGTAGGTACAGATAAGGAGATATTTCAGTGAGAAAGGAAGTATGCTAAATACTTGACATCTCATTGCCCCCTGTATCAAAGTGTGTCTCTGCTTCCCTTTTTTTAAGCCCTCTGTGTATCTTGTATTTGTGTTTCTTTACACCTTTCTTCCATACTTTCCTTCCTGTCATGTTTATTTATTTGCTTTTGATTTGTTGATTTGTTCTCCATATTATGTTGGTGCCCCACTTGATTAGCAACACATAATATTAAAATCTATGGATATAGTTTTAGCCTCCAACATATTTTGTATTTTCTGTTCATGGTTCATAATTTTTCCCCTTACAGTTTTCAATTAAGAATGATTTTTAAAATCATCTCTATTTCTAGCCCATGTAAAAATCAGATAAATCATAAATTTATTTCAATAAAAAGGATTTTAAAATCAAGATCCTTATCTCAATTTTTATTTAAAAAGTAAGTAATGTTTTAAAGTATTCAAAATTCTATATTTTGAATCACAGATATAAATTAACGTAAAGATTGGACTTTAGCCGAAACCGGTTTGGATCAGTGGATTGAGCATTGGTCTTTGGACTGAGGGGTCCCAGGTTTGATTCCTGTCAAGGGCATGTACATTGGTTGCAGGCACATCCCCAGTGGGGGGTGTGCAGGAGGCAGCTGGTCGATGTTTCTCTTTCATTGACGTTTCTAGGTCTCTATCCCTCTCTCTTACTCTCCGTGGAAAATCAATAAAATATATATAAAAAAAGAAGATTGGACTTTAGAACAAGCTCTATTTTATTAACAGTAAAATGAGTTACAATTTAGTTAAATTTACATTGTTTGTAAGGAAAAGTGCATGTGCCAATTATAAGAGGACCTGAGGCTGATTTGTGCACCAAGTACAATTTGAAAATAGTGAAACACTAAATAAATACTTGGATGGATTTTAAACTTTAAATGCCTCATATTTATTTTATATCTTGTAAAATAATCATTAGCTGTGGTCAAAATAGGGCTCATATAACTGCCTGATTGATCTGTAGGCTGTAGGCTGTTGACATAAGTCTAAATGTGTGAATAAAAGCTGAGAAAAATTATCAGTTATAATTATGTAGGTATTCACAAATGTCTGGATGTTTGAAACTATGTAGAAAAAATATTTGTATTTAATTTTTATTCAACTATTTTATTCCAATATTGGGTTCTTGCAGCTCCTGCAATTGTCTTTTAATTTAATGTGCTTCAAAAGTAGTCAATTACCAAGTAATTTTTGTTCTAATTTTTTTTACATAGACACAGAATACAGATGCCCCTACCTTTCACTCCCCACGACCACCAGTCTAACATTTAGCAAAATAATAATGCCAGGAATTGCAAAGATATTTACATCTATTATCACTAGTCCTCACAACCACCCCGCAAAGTAAGATCTGTTATCCTCATACTGCATATGAGGTGAATGAGGCTCAGAAAAGTTTAGTAACGTATTAATGAAGCTCAGAGTCAACATAGCTTTTTCTGATTCAAGACCCACAGTCTTTTCACTGCTACACTGAGCTACCTTCCATCACATCAGGGATGGATCCCTCTTTAACTAGAATTGGATTAATTGAACAGCTCTCTAAATGGATTTCCCCTGCCTTAGGTGCCACCATTAGTCAAACCACCATCATACTCTTAAACATTTGATACATCCCTTATAATAACTTTAAACGAATCCCCAGATACAAGAAACAGAAACCTCACAAGATAGCTTATTCAGTAAAATAAAGTTATTAAAAAAAAAAAAAAGGGACGGGGGTATTGTGCTACTGTGAAGTTTATATTATTTTGAATGATACCTATTCATTGAAAGTTGTAGCAATGTTCTTTGTGATTTGGTATGTGGCCAATATTTGCAAATGTTCCATGTGCAATTCAAAAGAATATAATTTATAGGAGTGGAAGTTGTGAATTTCACGTATCTATTTGATCAAACCTATAAGATCAAGTATTTCAATTCTTTTGTCCCATTCTTTTATGTGCTTATTCTGGTTTCACTTCTGCTGAATTCTTGGTTTTGTTGAAGTTGCTATTGTTTTCTTTTTGTTTTTTTGTTTTTTGTTTTTTAATGATCTGTACCCATTAACCATAGCCAAAGACAGCAGTTTGGCAGTAGTTTATTTTAGCCTTCTATATAAATTCGGGGTAGGAATAAGGTGCTCTTTGAGATCTAGTTAGCCCCTGGCTTCCCTGTGAACTGAACATCTGAGCACTTTCACGAACCCCATGAGCTGAACTTCCAGGGGCCACTGCCCTCTTCTGGACCCAGACTCCCTCAGACTCTTCACTTCAGCTCCTCACACTTTCACAGTTTTATCTCACTTCTGGTCCATGGAGATACTATCCAGTTTTCTGTCTTGACAATACCATTTAATTTCCCCCCTCATATTTTATCAACGCCGGAAGCCCACCTGGAACAAAAGACCTGTGTGAAAATGCATACCATCTTGACCAAAAGTTGGAATATTATACTTACAATATCATTTTCAATATATATTAATTGCTCTATGTATTGTAATGTGTCTGTATGTATGTCAATAATTGGCTGAGCCTCCTTTCCTGGTGAACTGAAGAGGAAGCTGCATCCTTATAGGAGGAGAAAGACATCCACGGCTAAGCCCTGAGTACAGATCTGATTAGAAGATATCCAGGCAGGTTTCCCCTGTCACCTCTCTGTGGCATTCTGGACAGAAAGCCCTTCCTCGGTTGGCCAAAGCTATGTTAGAAAGCATGTTTAAAACAGGCCCTTCTCTTTCCAGAGCAGGATGAGTCTCAGAGATCTTCCAGAATTATACAAACTAAGGCTTCCTCCGGCTTTACAATTTTATGGGCCTGTCATTAAGGAACAAAATACAGGTGGTGAGCATGGCGTCTCCATTTCTTCCAGGACTGGAGTTGATAGCACAGAGAAAAGAATGTGTTCTTGAAGATGTTAAAACTGAAAACACTGTCAGAAATAAGAACAATGTGTTAAGATCACAATCTACTCTGAAATCTAGAACTGCTGCCAAGATAAGGATAAGGGTCAAACTGTGACTCATCTGGTAAAATGAATACTTCAAGTCAACTAATTGAGATATAGATGATTTCTTTACAATTTTTTGTCTGTACTTCAATCCCTCAGTGACATAATGATTTTCAAATTAAACTATTTTTTTTTCAAAAGTGAAGTGAAGGACAATAATATTGGAAATGATAATATCTGTTTTCCAAAAGCATGCCTTCAGTTTAAATGCAAGCACAGTTTGAAAAATAATTATGTAATTAAACAATACATATTTCCAAAATTCAATGAACATATAATAATAAAAGCTTAAACAAGAAAAGTAAAATGTATTCTGTATAATTAACTTTTTAATGCAGATAGAAAAAAAATGGTCTCATAAATGGGATTTTGAAAAGAAACAAAGAGGGAACTTTTCTATAAGGAAAAAAGCCAAAGAAATAAAGTTGTAGTGAAAATTTTATGTATTTAACTTTCTATCTTCTGGCAAAATAAAAATACTGCTAGAAGAAAAACCTCCTCACTCCTAACATGAACATCTTAGGGAAGAACTATATAGCTTTGATCATCTTTGGTAAGCTGTCCACAGAACTTCCAAATTATTTTAAATTAATATATTAACATTATTTTAATGATTAATATTAATTTATATTTGATTCTAGCTAACTTTGTGTGGAGTA
This sequence comes from Vespertilio murinus, assembly GCA_963924515.1. NCBI lineage: Eukaryota > Metazoa > Chordata > Mammalia > Chiroptera > Vespertilionidae > Vespertilio > Vespertilio murinus. Next base: position 70,865,058 of record OZ004706.1, read on the forward strand.
CACTTAGTAGATTTTCATCTTGATGTTCATGTTAAACATTAAATTTCCATTTTACTAGAAGAACCCTCCAACTACTCTTTTCTCTGGAGAGTAATTTTATTTAATTAAAACAATAATAACAGTTATCTGCCTTGTAATAGCTCTTGCATGAAGTTAGTTTTCCTGACGTGGGTATTCCATTCATTTCAGTCTTTTGTGCATTTTATTTTTCTTTTGTTTAAACATTTTCTCCTGGGGGACACATGGCTCATGGCCTGATGGAGCCAACCAACACAACACCCTCTTCTGAAATATGTACAGTATGCATTTGAGTTTGGGCAGATTACAATAAAAAGCACTGACACCTATAGTGAGATGGTAGTATCCCTAATATCAAATAATGCCCAGCTCTGTTTATCTGAACAGAATTGCCATTATTTTTTGATGAAGAGAAAATGAATTATTTTCATGAAGTAAACCAAAATACACCATCTCTGTCATATTGTTCACTTTTTCTTTTAGTATAATCTCTTTAAGCATTCTTTTTGCTTAATTGTGTTAAGTTCTCTATCTAGACAAAATATAGGTTTTGTGATAATACTATAGGTTTCCCTAGACAAGCCTGCAAGATTAGACCTGGAATGTCTCATGTCTAAATGATATTCAATGCAAAATGATCAGGAGTGAATGTTGGCTTGTCGGTGACTTTCTAACCTGCACCCCACCTGTAAATGCACAGGCATTGAGGTTCACTGATGAGGTCAGACCCTCAGAAGCCTGGACAGCTCCGACATGATGATATCTGATGCCTTCCTTCCATAAGGGCATGTGGTGGGCAGAATGATAACCCTCAAAGATGTCCACATTCTAATCTCTGAAACCTGTGAATATATTAGGTCACATGGCAAAAAATAACTAAGGTTGTCCTGAGGAGGTGAAAGCTGCTAATCAGCTCACCTTGAGATGTGGGAATTATCCTGGATCAATCAGGTGGTAACAATGAAATCACTAGCTCCTTAAATATGGACAAGAGAAGCAGAATGTGGAAAGGGACCAGAAGCCAAAGAAAGTGGGCTTCTTCTAGAAGATAGAAGAGGAAGGAAGAGAAGGAGGAGAAGGAGATTTCTTCTTTAGAGCCTCCAGAAAAGCCTACTAATACCTTCATTTTATTACTACTAATACCTTAGCCCATGAAGATCCACTTCAAATTTCTGAACTACAGAACTGTAAGATAATCGATTTATATCATTTTAAGCAACTAAATTTGGGTGATATGTTATAAGCAGCAATAGGTAATTAATCTAGGACATTTCTAAATGTAAACCTGCTGCTCTGTAAATGTTAAACATTGCTTAATAATGTTACTTGGGGTGATGTGTCAATTTTACTTTTCATTAAAATTAATTTTAAAATACTTTCAAAGAAATATTTGTCAGGTAAAAGAACCAGAATGCATCTCAGCTTAAAAGAACCAATGTGGCAAAGACAGTACCTGACATATAATAGTTTCTCAGTCAATAGATGAGTTTTCAATGAAAGAATGAAGGAAGAAAGGAACAGATATGGAGCTCTTGGCTACTTAACTCACTTTTTCTAGAGGATACGATATAATGCATTAATAGGTGCTATTCATTCAACATCAAATATTTAGTGAACAAATACTTAGTGTCAGCCTTTATTCTGATGGCAAACACAATATGCTGACCATCATCTCACTTCTTGATCTTCTGATTCCAACATTATTTGATATCATCAAGATCTTTAATACATTAACCCTACAAGCTCTTTTTGTCTTTTTATTATCTCCAATAGCTTAGCCCAAAACATTGGCATCATCTCTGAACTTTCTCTTTATCTCACACTTTATATACAATTAATTAGAAATTCAACATACTCAGCCTTGGACAGTGTTGTTCAGTGGGTAGATCCCAGAACTAAAGGATTGGGAGTTTGATTCTCAGTCAAGGGCACACACCTGGGTTGCAGGTTTGATCCCCAACCTGGATCCGGACACAGAACAACCATTGATGTGTTTTTCTCACCTCTCGCTCTCTCCTTCCTTCCCTCCTTCCACTTTCTCTAAAAATCAATGGAGTAAATATCCTCAGATGAAGATCAACAACAACAACAACAAAAAAAAAACAAAAAAAGAAAGGAAAAGAAAAGAACAATAACAAAATTATACATACTCAGAATAAAAATAACTGAGAACCCTACTACTTAATAGCTGTATCACTCTCACCTGAGACAGTTTCATTATCAGTTTGTTGTGATAGCTCCCAGCCTATTCTGTGGCTGCCAACAGTCAACACAGCAGCCACAGGGACTACTTCAAAATGTAAATCTGAGCATGTTGCTCAAAATGCTCCAATGGCTTCCTATTTCAGTCTACATATAGCAAAGTGATTGCAATAATCATCAGGATCATATAAGATTTGGTCCCTTGCTTATCTCATAATACTCTTCCCCTTGCTCTATCCATTTTGGTCACACTGCATCCTTGCTGTTTCTAAAATATGACAGGTGTATTCCTGCAGCAAGGCCTTTGCAACTGCTGTTTCCTCTGCCTGGAACATTCTTCTCCCAGAAATTTGCATGATTTAGTCTCTCACTGTTTTTAAAGAGACAGACAGACAGATAGATGATAGATAAGATAGATAGATAGATAGATACTAGATAGTCAAGCAGATATTAAATTCATTTTTTTGTGTATTTGTTTATCCATACTAGGGATGAGCTTATTCCTACAGGTAGGAATAAGGGAAAGAACTTTGCCTTCTTGTTCATTGCTATATTCTCAGAACCTAGAACAGGGTAGGTATTTATTAAGTGTTTATTAAATAAGTGAATGTTTAAAGGGATATGGAATTGAGTTAATTCAATAAAGGGTCATAGAAACCAAGTGTATCAAAATAATGACCAATAGACTGATAATGTTCTAAAAATATAAAAGTCATAATAAAGTTCAGGAAAGAATGAGGTTGCTTGTGGAACCCCTGGTTCATAGCAATTCCTTCCCTTAAAATATTATTCTTGCTGAAACCAGTTTGGCTCAGTGGATAGAGCGTCAGTCTGCGGACTGAAAGGTTCCAGGTTCAATTCCCGTTAAGGGCATGTACCTTAGTTGCAGGCACATCCCCCAGTAGGGGGTGTGCAAGAGGCAGCTGATCCATGTTACTCTCTCATCGATGTTTCTAACTCTCTATCCCTCTCTCTTCCTCTCTGTAAAAAATCAATAAAATATATTTTAAAAATATTCTTCCTATGTCTTGCCATTCCCACTATCTTATATTATCATTCATTCACCATGCTCAGAATATAACAAGATTCTGATTACTTCCAAGGTTATTACCTGGAGTATGATTTGAAAGTCTTTTTTTTTTTTTCTTTCCCCTTTTCTTCTTCTAAATGAAAACAAAGAGTGCTCATAAGATTTCAGGCCCTGCTGCATAGGCACAGCTTTTAGAACCAGTAATATCTAGTAAGTCTAAGTAACGGGAAAATTCCTGCATCTTGTGGTTTTCACTTTGAAGAAGAAGTACGCTACCTAGTTGGCCTCCTAAGATTCTGGAAACATCTCATGTCACAATTGGCAATACTGTTCCCACTCACTGAGAGACATGGAAGGCTGCCAGCTGTGTGTTTCAGAAAGGGTATCTGCGGAAGGACCAGCCTAAATTTTAAGTAGTGCTGCCATGTGGGTCATATATTGGATAGACCATATGTAGTTTAGAGATGTCTGTGATGGGAAACACTATATGAAGTTTATGGACAGTCACAATAGGAGGGCCGCAACATAGAACAGCAGGGGGAGTTACTCCTTGCTACCACTCCCGCCTCTCCCTCCCTCCCCCAACTTGTTTCCCTCTTATAAGTTTCCTAACTAAAAGAAACCAACCAGAAGACTGGAGGTGTTCTTTCCAGGTGGGATGGGATTTTTTTTCACAAAGCAAGTAGATGGAAATAGTGCCCAGTTATTTCTTGAGAACCAAAGCTACCAGAATCCTGGTGGTTCACATTGTCTCTCCTTGAGAATCACCCTCAGAGGGAGTTGCTTCATTCAACTTTACATACCTTTATCCTGTCAGCCCCTGGCCAATGACCGGTTGACACAGCAAACAAGGACAAGGCCTAAAGGGACATGGCAGCTCCAGAGTTTTCTAAAGGATCAGCTGAATGCTCTTTTGTGACTGTATCGCAGTTTAATTCCTCTCTCTGCCCAGTGCTGCTTCCGTCACTCCCCCATAATTGATGTTTTCAAGAAAAGTCCCCTATAAACCTCCTGCATGTCTTGATATCTTGACTTTGTCAATGAACTTGACCTAAGATGTATATCCTAAGATTAGATAGGTAGATGGATACATACATATACATATGTAAAATCATTCAAGATAAGGATTGATGGGGATGAAAGGTAAATAACTTTATTTTATTTTTTTGAAGGGTAGCAGTGTCATTAGGATGATTTATTAGACTATTTTTATCAATTCACACTAACCATAGAAAAAATTAAAATTTACAAATACCAAAGCTATCAACATTTTTTAAAGTTTTTAACAATTTTACATTATGGTATACTTACAGAATTAACTTAGATTCTAAAAAGGATAAAAATGACCTCTGTGTCTACTGAAAACAGAGCATTTTTTCCAACTATCCAGGTCTTTTTTCTCTTAAGATGAGTTATGAAAATTTAGTCCAGGAATATATCAACTGCCTCTATATGATATTTTTAATTCATTGGACTTTTATTAAGGACTCCATCTTTTTTAGAAAGATACTTTTAAAGCACAGTTAAAGTGCAAGACAATCCGTATCTAGACTTTTAACATACCCCCTTCCCCAAATATTATAAATGTCTAAAAAAGGTATAAAATTTGGCTCCAATATAGATTCAATTTTATTTTCAACTCATGGGGCTTTCTACCACAGCAGAGGGTTCAGTTGGGTTTAGGATTCTCAAGTTACTCCTTTTCAGGTCATTGTCCAATACCTCAACCTTTTTATTTAGTGCCAAGTGTTCTCCAATTAATTCTATTGACTTAGATTTAGTGCTTCCTTCAGGGCATTTGTGAGAAGTTCATTCCTTTCTACTAACAGTCTAAAACATTTCAAAACAAAAGTTTTGGTTTTTTTTTCCTTCTTTATTTTTTTGTTGTTTGTTTGTTCATTTTGTTTTGTTTTGTTTTTTAGTATAAGTTTGATAGGTCTAAGTGACCTAACTTTGTAAATCTTAAATTTTATGAAAAATTTTATTCAGGCTAAAAGTAACTTTAATACTCTCTAGCTATGAGGATCCTTTTTAGAAGGGAAAAAAGACAAGGGAATACACTCCTTTAGAAAATTAACAGAAAAATAAGGTTAAAGGGGCCCTTTAAGGTCACCTGTTTTAGAAATTTTCTTCTTTGGTTTCAGAATTGAAACCGAATCAGTAAAACGGGGACTTACTCAATCCATATTGGTATTTCCACTCATCAGAGGATCACTGCTTAATCCATAACAAGATAAAAGAGAACTCTATGCCTTGCTAAACAAACTGATCAAATGTGTGTCCTTATCTGGCCTCTCAGAAAAGTAACACTAGAGTTGGATAGTTATTGTTCCTTAGGCTGAGTCAAAAACGAAAGAGTTCAGTCAAAATGAAAGAGTTCTATGGTCAAAAAGAAAAGAAGTTACATTAAACTTACAGATAGGAAAACTCAAAATTTTTAATTCATAGGAATTAGCCTAGAGTTCAGAAGGTGTAATGATAAAAATTTTGACCAGAAAACCATAAATAAGATGAAGGGGTAAAGTTCTCAGCTTAAAGAATTAAAACTGTGGACTCCTAAAGCAATTGGGTGGACAAAACCTGAGCAAAGACTTACTATTTTAATTATTCAAATCTACACAACCAAGTTATTTGCTGCCAAAAAGATAAAGGTCAAATATTCAATGATGATACAGGTTTAATTCTGTCTCTGATGCAATGATATCATTGAGATGTAATCTTTGAGTTTAGTCTCCTATAGAATAAGTATAAGTATTGGGTTGCCAAAGCTATGTGTTTATAATTCAGTGGGGGCATTTAGACATTTAAAAAATAGATAAATGGGAATGAAAAAATAATTTGAAATGATGTTAAGATAGGTTGCTGAGTTTCCTGAAAGAGCCAGGTGCTATTAAAAAAATAACTCATGCTATCACACAAAACCCACATTGCTTGTAACCAAGCATCATTTATATAATCTAATACATTATTAATGCTACAGAGAATTCTCAGGGTGATGTGGAAGACAGGCTGGTGGCTCGGTAACAATTTTAACATGCAAGAAATAAAAATGCCTTTGTTATTGTTTCAGCATAAACTATTTAAATAATTAATTTTAAAGAAAATTCTTCATCATAAATTCAGTAATATTTTTCTCCAATTGAGCACTGAGAATAATGAATCAATCAACAAAACAGTTTGCTTTTGCTAATCTCTGACAGAATGACATATTGGACTGTATTTAAAGCCCAGCATACCATTTATAAAACAGGATTTATGTGTAATTCGTTATGTTCTGACAAAACAAATGCCAGTAGAATACATAAGAAAATAATTCCTATCATCCTTTGGGATCAGTTATCTCAAGAAAGAAACTGTTCATGTTGGCATGAATGCAGCAGTTTCGCTGTAATTATGTCTTTTAAATGTCACTGAATCAGAGACATGACCAACTGCTTTGACCTACAGTCTAGTTATAGGGTGCCATCATTGCCAAGCCCCTGCTTTAAAATTCCTTCATTTGGCTAGTTTAGTGCATATTTATTCTTTTTCCATTGACTAACAAGTGGTGTTGTCCATTATTGCATGATTTAGAAATATGAAATTACTTAAAAATAAAGCTATCCATCATTTGTTAGGTAGGGGGTATAGGAGGGCAGTCTGATTTCTTGTGGCAACATGGAGAACATAGGAGAAAAAAGGAATAAAGGACTGGCACAAAACCTGACATGTAGCCTGAAATAGCAGGCTGCTAATTTGTCCAAACCAAAGACAAAATGGCAAAGAATAACATTCAAACATTTAACAGACACAGCACAGCAGGCACAACCACCGACCAAGTAGAATGGATACCAATTGTAGTGGGAGCAGTGTCCCCTATGTCTCTTGGAGTGCCAGGGAACCACCTTCAGTGGCTAAATATTTTGTACCTTTGGGAGCCCCGAGAAAGGGGCCTTGATAGTGGAAGAAAGTGGGGAGGGCTTGGAGGTGATGGGGAGATCCTGGCATCAATAGCTCTTTACCAAGCAGTGGGAAGTGTTTCTCTGTTTTAGCAACTGCTATCCTCACACTGGTTCGTATTTTCTGCATGTCAATCCTGATACTAAGTGTGATTTCACTAATAGTCAGACCAGGACTTCCAGAACAGAAAATAGCAGGTTCTAAGGAGATGGAAGATTGTATTGGTAACACATACTACAGAGAAGAGTGTGTATGTAACAAGTCAGTAAGTTCTCATGATTGGGCCTGAACACAGGACAGCGGGGCTGAGACAGGACAGCAATGTGAACAGCAGAGCCTCACTGCAAAGCTGCCGTTGGTTAACCCAGTAGCTGTCCCTGGCAAGGATCTCTAGGGCAGGAGGATCCCTGACACGGAGTCCATCCTGGGGAATGGGGAATGCTGAGATGAAAAACATTCTTGGGTGCCAGGTGGTTTACACTGAGACACCCAAATTCCAGCTCGCAGGACATGCTCCATGTGAAGTCCCATTAGATAACTAGTCTGGAGTGAATTAAGTGTGTCTACTTCAGATGGTTCAGGATCCAAAGTAGGTTAAGGCCTCAGATGGGGCAGGCAGAGTGTCCAGCTATGGCCAGTTGATGAAGCTAGGGGCGGATGTATGGTTGAAAAATTATTATTAGCCTGTCTAAATTACCAGCAAACTTAAACACACACACACACACACACACACACACACACACACACACACACGTCTGCCTCATCACAAAAGACTTACCATATTTATTCCATAAGAGAAATTATCCAAAAGACTAATACAATAGAATATACACTAAAGGATTGTTCTAAGTCTTAATGAAACTATTATAAAATTTCTACCCTGATACATGGCAAATACCTTGTAATTGTTATATAATATGTACTTTGGATGGGGTGTCCCAAAAATTGTATACACTCTTTAACAGCAAATAGCAAATTCTGAAAATGAAATGCATTTTAATATTTAACACTTCCTTTATAATTATTCAAAGTGTGTATATACTTTTTTTGGGGACGCCCTATATACGCAAATAAATATATGTGAGATGTCTAACAAAGTGTATGTGTCTCAGAAAGATCACTTTTATCATAGAGAATTACTGAATGTGTAGTTGATTGAGCTAAATAATAATAATAAATGCCATTGAGAGCAAGAGATGATAACATACTTGATGAAATATGCAATATTGACAATGTAGCAGTCCCTAATTGAGTAATTCTTAGTCTCCATGCCTTTGCATTATACTACCTACATATATTAAACATGGCAAAACTGTCAGCATCACTAATTCTGGAGATAATGTGCGCAGTGTTGCATGTCATTTAACTGACAAACAATTGGCAGGTAGCTTTTACAATAGCAAGATGGATCCTTGCATGGGATGTGTTGATTGCTTATGTCAGTCCCTTTGAAATTTAACAGCAGTTGTAATTAGAGCTGTAAATCTCTTCTAACTATAATTAGATTACTATTTATACCCATTGTCATTTTTTAAAAAAAACAGCCTGAGACACTACTCTGTAGTGAGAAAGGTGGGGGAGGGCAATGTGGTTTCTTTAAAATAATCATTGTTAAGAATTATAAGCATGCAGCTTTGAGTTGAAATAGTGAGTCTGAAGGAAAATATGTCAGAGATATGGCTCCATGTATCTTTAGTCTCTGCCCAAAGAAACAAATCTAGTCTTTTCATGGGCTTCCCTAAGATAGACCATGCAGTCAATAGTTATCCCTATCTATATGCACGAGAACAAAATGAGACTAGGGAGTGTCTGTCATAGAAAACCGAGTTCTGCATTTCACATCTCATTAAATCTCCATTCCCTATGAAAGCATCCCTTTGCTGGCTCTGCAATCCAGTGAGACTAGGGAATAACACTGTAAATGTGCCACTCATTTAGGATGCTGTGATGTTGCTGAAGGCAGAATGGGTTCTCTACTCTTTCCTCTTCTCAATGTTCTTACAAATGCTAAATAAAGCCAGGGGAGATACCAGATTGTTTTCACATTAACAGACATTTTTTAAAAATATATATTTTATTGATATTTTACAGAGAGGAAGGGAGAGAGACAGAGAGCTAGAAACGTCGATGAGAGAGAAACATCGACCAGCTGCCTCCTGCACACCCCCAACCAAGGATGTGCCCACAACCAGTGTACGTGCCCTTGACCGGAATCGAACCTGGGACCTTTCAGTCGGCAGACAGATGCTCTACCACTGAGCCAAACCAGTTTCGGCAACAGACATTTTTTACAACTCACTCATAGATTTCATAATAACCAGTTGAAATACTATGAATCTGAGCAAGAAGGAAAATATGTGCAATCTGAAAAGTGGGATGTACTGAGTTCCCATTTCCCCCAAAGGCATTGAAAATCTGAAGTACTTTTTATCCTCTTAAATTAATCAAAAAGATCAATAAATTTGGCCAACTAGAATCATGTGAGGCCCAGATCAAGATTTGCTCATCAAATGATGGTAAAGCAGAGGGATGGATACAATAAATGAATGATAACCACATGAGCATGAAAGGAGATGTTCCTCTGACACCTGACATTGCAAGGCCTTGAGTAAAACATTTTACTAGTTTGGCATTCTTCACATTTACTTTCATTTTCCCATATAGAAGATGAGGACATTATGATAGACTACAGGCCTGGTGCACAAAATTTGTGCAAGGGGGTGGGGGGGTGGTGATCCTCAGCCCAGACTGCACCCTCTCCAATCTGGGACCCCTCAAGGAATGTACGACTGCCCGTTTAGGCCTGATCCCGGTAGAATCGCGCCTAAACAGGCAATCAGACATTCCTTTCACAACCCAGGACTGTTGGCTCCCAACTGGTCACCTGCCTGCCAGCCTGATCACCCCTTAACCACTCCCCTGCCAGCCTTTTTGCTCCTATCTGCCCTCTCCTGAAGGCCTAGTCATCCCTTATTGCCCTCCCCTATAGGCCTGATCGCCCACAACTACCCTCCCTTGCAGGCCTGGTCCCTCCCAATTGCCCTCCCCTGCTGGCCATTTTGTGGCAGCCATCTTTGACCACGTGGAGGCAGCCATCTTATTTTTGGAGTGATGATCAATTTGCATATTACTTTTTTTATTAGATAGGATAGAAGCCTGGTGCATGGGTGGGGGCCAGCTGGTTTGCCCTGTAGGGTGTACTGGATCAGGGTGGGGGTTCTCTTGGGATTTGGGGCAGCCTGGGTGAGGGGCCTGTGGTGGTTTGCAGGCCAGCCATGCCCTCCAGTGACCCAAATGGAGGTCCTGGTATCTGGGATTTATTTATCTTCTATAATTGAAACTTTATAGCCTTGAGTGGAGGCCTGGGCCTGCCAGGGTGTGCGGAAAGATTGGCTTCTTCCATTGCCGGGGAAAACCAAGCCTCCTGCTTGCTCTGTGGCCGCATCCATCTTGGTTGGGATTAATTTGCATACTCAAATTACTGATTGGCTGGTGGGCATGGCTTGTGGGTATAGCAGAGTGTTTAATTTGCATATTACTCTTTCATTAGATAGGATGATCTTTATGGTATATTCTAGTTCTAAATCCTTATTAGAATCTCTAAAGTCTGTGAATACTTTGTTCCAGACTTAATGTGTGGTAAAAGTCTTTGAGCTGGCTATTTTAAGGAAAGTAGCTAGTGTTGAAAGTGTTTCTCCAAAGCTCCATTAGAGCAGAGATTCAAAATACTGACATTAAAAATCCTATATAATAAGAGCCTAATATGCAAATTGACTGAACGGCAGAATGACTGGTGGAATGACTGGTTGCTATGACATGCACTGATCATCAGGGGGCAGACGCTTAATGCAGGAGCTGCCCCCAGCCTGCAGGCCCCAGGCCAGCCAAGGCAGTTGCCAATAGAGGCCCCAATCACCGGCCAGTCACCCCATATATTAGCCCTGATTGCCTGCCAGGCCTAGGGACCCTATCAGTGTGTGAATTTCATGCACTGGGCCTCTTGTTAAACCATAAAAATACTAGAAGAAATGGTAGTTAGTTCTGAAATTATAACCTTGGAAAATAGAAAGCCTTTCTGAGTATGGCATATAGCCCAAACTACATAAAAGTAAAGCTGCCAAATTTTCCAATAAAAAACTGTATCCCAAGAGTGAACTGTGGAATGTTTGACTTAGAATGTTTGACTTGACTCTGGGTAGAGATGTCACATATGGATCATTAAAATGTTTGGATTTGCTATACTTAGAATCTCAGAAACACTCATCAATACAGCCATTAACTGTGAGATGTGTATAGTGCAATTAATTATTAATAACAAAAAATCAAAGTTTGTGAGTAATATACATGTTTTAATACAAATTAGAACAATAAGAGTATCTATATTTTTAGTGCCATGTACTTGCATTCTTGTATATATGTTTTCTTGAGTAGAAAAAATGTGAGAGAGTTTCAGCTGGGACTTTGGGGTTTCACACCACAATTGTTACTTAAGTAAATTCCATTCAACTGCTGTGTCATGATGGAAAAAAGTAAGTTGAGTGCTACTGCTGTAACATATTATTCTGCATGAATTCACTTAACAAGAATCATGCTGCTCATATAGAAAGATTTTTTTCAGACTTACTCTGTGCTTACTAGGTCTGCTTACTTTGGGTTTATTTAGTGTTCACTCAGTTCAGAAGGTATGTGTACAAGTAAATACTCCATTTTGTGTGGGGCAACATTCCTGGAAATGATATCACTAATGGACCAAGCTCTATGTGGTGTATAATCCCTAAAAGGATGCATTTTTGTCTAGCCAGATATTCTCCCAGCTATAGTTCATATAATGGTAGGTGAATAATTACAGGATTCAGCGATATGAATGAAGTACTGTAATGTCAGAGAACTTCTACCAATCCTTTACTATCTACTGATCTTTTCCTTTGCATACTGTCCAATTTCTTGAAGGTATTTCAAGTTACCAGAAGACTTGCATTTTAATAATTATAATGTTAATCTCTATGTGGTAGGTCAAGAACTATCACTTTTATAAAGCTTTGTGGATCAAAACTATTAGCCAGAACATAAATAAGTGGCAGAAGGAGAGGCCATAATAGAATAAACAAAACTCATTGCAAAATATATTTAACTCAGAAAATCTGAGAAAGAACTGATTGGGTGAGAATATATATTAGTATTCAGGGATTGTTGGTGGGAAGAGAGAGAAGGCAGGGGTGGTCAGAAATTACTATGATGTAATGGCTATATATTGAATTATTTATATACTAGAGGCCTGGTGCACGAAATTCGTGCATTGGGGTGTGGGTGAAGTTTGTGTGTCCCTCAGCCCAGCCTGCTCCCTCTCCAATCTGGGATCTCTTGAAGGATGTCCATTGGGATAAGGTCTAAATGGGCAGTCGAATATACCTCTCACAATCCAGGACTGCTGGCTCCCAACTGCTCATTTGTCTGCCTTTCTAATCGCCCCTAACTGCTTCAGTCTGCCAGCCTGATCACCCCATAACCATTCACCTGCCAGCCTGATTGATTCCTAAATGCTCCCCTGCCAGCCTGATTGCCCTTAACTTCCCTTCCCTGCATGCCTGGTCATCCCCAACCTCCCTTGCTGTCCTGGTAACCTCTAACTGCCCTCCCCTGCCAGCCTGGTCCCTCCTAACTTCCCTCCCCTGCAGGGCTGGTTGCCCCCTACTGCCCTCCCTTGCAGGCCTGGTCCCTCCCAACTGCCCTCCCCTGCCAGCCATCTTGTGATATCCATCTTTGACCATATGGGGCAGCCATCTTGTGTGTTAGAGTGATAGTCAACTTGTATAATACTCTTTTATTAGATGGGATTATATACGTGCTACATATAAAATTCAAGTTTTACATATATACTTTCTTAGAAACAGCCATTTAATTTTTATGTGTATTATTATTTATAGTTATTTATATTTTTATTTTTATTTATAATTATATAATCAAACTACTTTGTATGGGATAGTAATGAAGAGGCATTTACTTATCTTCAGTAATACCCAAAGAGGTTTTTGAGTATAAAAAAAGGATTGAGTATGTTATTTTGGAATAAATTATATGTAAATAGTTGCTTTAAAGATAAAATAATAATACTCTACAAACAATAAACATCAGGTGGATGGTTCCAATTATTTTGTTTGGCTAGGAAAAAATTTAAGTACACATTCTAAAAATGTGTTCAAATATGACTATCCATATCTATTACATTGACTGCTCTGCTATTTATTAAAATAATCTGAAGAGTCCATGAAGAGAATAGAGATAGGTATACTTTTATCTAAGAACCTTTGTAACAGCAATCATATTCATTTTTACACATTATCACTGTCTAAACTTTGAGTAACATTTATACATGGGTCTCTAATGGGTATCTCAGCAGGCCACAGAGCAACTAACCAAAACCAATGACCCCTTTAACCACACCTATTTCTCCCAGTATACTACATCACCATACTCCAGGTTGCTGAAGCCAGGCAAGGGGTCACCTCTGGTTTTGTTGTTTCCCCTCTATGGAATCTGCCTTCAAAATGTCACATAAATCTGTTCATTTTCCTCTAACTGAGCTGCTAGGCCAAATCACCTGGTCTTTTTTCCTGGTCTATTTACTACAGATACTGCCTGACTAGTTTCACTTTTTCTGCTGTTGCCTTCCTGAGATCCATTTTGCATAGAGCAGCCCAGTGATCTATGAAGCATAAATCAAATTAAGTCTGTCCTTTGCCTAAAATCCACAGGTAGTTTTCCATGACAGTTGAAACCAAACAAACTCCTCATCTTGGCCCAAAAGGACCTGTACAAACTAATTCCTGCCTAGCTCTTGGATCTCATGGACCATGTTTGCCTTTACTTTTTTTTTTTGATAACTCTTTCCCTTCACTCCTTCTAAAGTTTGAATTTTGATATCACAAAGTTTTCATATCTTTGGAAAGGGCAAATCCATATGCCTATCTGTAATTTTTCAACCTTATAAAAACCTTAGAAAAGAAATTACCTATGAACTAAAGAACTGCATAAACATATTTGTTCTCTTACTCAAGTATTTTTTATTATACTTTTAAAATATATTATTATTGATTTCAAAGAGGGAGAGAGAGGTAGAAACATCAATGATGAGGGAGAATCACTGATCAGCTGTCTTCTGCATATCCCCTACTGGGGATCAAGCCTGAAACCCAGAAATGTGTCCTTGACCAGAATTGAACCTGGAACCCTTCAGTTCATGAACTGATGCTCTATTCACTGAGCCAAACCAGCTGGGCTGACTCAAGTATTTTTAAAGCTCTTGTTTTTCCCTAACAAATGCTCCTGGACAACACTATGTTTTATGTGTCCTTTGAGTTTTGATCCTTCTACATGGAGCAGTAATAACTATGTTGCTCTATCAAACCTTTTATTTATTTTTATTTTTTTAAATAAATCTTTATTGCTCAGATTATTACAATTGTTTCTCCTTTTTCTCCCCCATAGCTCCCTTCCACCTGATTCCCACCCCACCCTCTGCCCTTATGCCCTCCCCCCACTATTGTCCTCATCCATAGGTTATACAATTTTAATCCAGTCTCTTTCTGCACCCCACACCCCTTTCACCCTGATAATTATCTATCCACTCCCTTTCTTTGCCCCTAATTCTATTATATTCACCAGTTTATTCTATTCCTGAGATTTTTAATTCACTTGACCTTCTTCCTCTTCTTAAGTAATACCTTTCAGCATTTCATATAATACTGGTTTGGTGGTGATGAACTCCTTTAGCTTTTTCTTATCTGTGAAGCTCTTTATCTGCCCTTCAATTCTGAATGATAACTTTGCTGGATACAGTAATCTTGGTTGTAGGTTCTCACTATTCATCACTTTGAATATTTCTTGCCACTCCCTTCTGGCCTGCATGGTTTCTGTTGAGAAATCAGCTGATAGTCGTATGGGTGCTCCCTTATAAGTAACCAACTGCTTTTCTCTTTTTTTTTTTTTTTTTTTAAAATAAATCTTTATTGTTCATATTATTACAAATGTGCCTCATTCCCCCCCTCCATTGCTCCCCTCCACCAAGTTTCCATTCAACTCTCTGCCCTTTCCCCATCCCCCATTGTCCTCATCCATAGGTGCAGTTTATATTCAGTCTCTTCCCGCCCCGCCCCACTCCCCATTTCCCCGAGAATCATCAGTCCACTCCCCTTCCATACCTCTGATTCTATTATATTCACCAGTTAATATTGTTCATCATGATTTTTACTTCCCTTGGTTTTTAGACTCACTTGTTGATAGTTATGTGTTTGTTCATAATTTTTATCTTTATTTTCTTCCTCTTCCTAAAGAACCCCTTTTAGTAATTCATAAAGTTCTGGCTTGGCAGTGATGAACTCCTTTAGCTTAAATTTATTTGTGAAGCTCTTTATCTGGCCTTCGATTCTGAATGATAGCTTTGCTGGGTAGAGTATTTTTGGTTGTAGGTTCTTGTTATTCATCACCTTGAATATTTCTTGCCATTCCCGTCTGGCCTGCATGGTTTCTGTTGAGAAATCAGCTGACAGTCTTATGGGTGCCCCTTTATAGGTAACTACCTGCTTTTGTCTTGCTGCTTTTAATATTCTCTCTTTGTCTTTAGCTCTTGGAATTTTAATTATGATGTGTCTTGGTGTGGTTCTTTTTGGATTCCTTTTGTTTGGGGTTCTGTGTGCTTCCTGGACGTGTAAGTCTATTTCTTTCACCAGGTGGGGGAAGTTTTCTGTCACTATTTCTTTCAATATGTTTTCGGTATCTTGCTCTCTGTCATCTTCTGGGATGCCCATAATTCTGATGTTGGTTCGCTTGAAGTTGTCCCAGAGGTTTCTTACATTATCTTCAACTTTCTGGATTCTCTTGTCTTCTTGCTTCTGTGGAGGAGTGACCTCTGGCTCTTTGTGTTCCAAATCTTGGACTTGATTCTTGCAATCTTCCAATCTGTTTTTAGGACTCTGCATAATATTTTTTATTTCAGAGAATGTATTCTTCATTTCTTGTTGATCCTTTATCATTTCTTGTTGAACCTTTATTATTTCTTGTTGATCCCTTTTCATATCCTCATAGGTCTCATTTATTTTATCGGCTTTTTCTAAGAGATTGTTGAACATTCTTATAAGCGTGGTTTTGAACTCTATATCCAGTCGCTTTTTGTCCTCCATTTCTTTCGTTTGTGATCTGTTTCCTCGTTTCGACATTTTCGCTGCTTCCCTGGGTTGGTAGGTTGGGAGGATCAGCTGTGTCTATGCCAGGAGACAACCTTATTCCACTAGACTCGGAAACCTGCAAAAGCCTCTCTGAGTTCAGCTTGGATGGGGCAGAGTTTCAGGGTGGAGCCTGCAGCCTTGGCTTCCGGTTAGCCCCGCCCTCTGAGGTTCCTGAGTCTCAGTGTTCCTTAGTGTCCTCTGGTACTCGCTGCAAGCACCTCTGAGAGAAAGGCGCCCTAGAGCTTCGCCCGCTACCAGACAGTGTAGTCTCTCCCCCAACAAGCCCACAGCTGGGGTTCAGTGCAGTTGGAAGTGGGGTTAAGAACAGTCCGGAGCTTATGTCTCCTTCCTGCTAGCGCGATCTCGCGGCCCAAACAACAGTCTGTCCTCTGTGCGCGCAATGTGCGCGACTCAGGGGCTCTGCTTTTCGCCGCCCCCCTGAGCTTCTGCCTTACAGCCCAAATTCCCCCTGTAAGAGGCTGGGGCTCGAGGGTCTTGCCCAGGACTGGGGTTCAGTGCAGTCAGAACTGGGGCTCAGCACAGTCCTGAGCTTTTGAGTCCTTCCCGCTGGGGCAATTCAGCAGCTCAGCGAACAGTCCCTCCTCTGCGCGCAATGTGCGCGACTCCGGAGCTCTGCCTTTCGCCGCTGAGCTTCCGCCTTACAGCCCAGATCCCTCTGTATGAGCCTGGACCTCAGGGTCTCGCCCAGAACTGGGGTTCAGTGCAGTCGGAGTTGGGGTTCAGCACAGTCCGGAGCTTTTATCTCCTTCCCGCTAGGGAACACCAGCCAGGCACTCAGCCGCCCCTCCTCTCCGGCTCCGTCCTCTCCCCGCGCGCGAACCGCGCCTCCGTACCTTAGGCTTTTACAGCTCCTCTGGTTTTCCTTCTGGTTTTCTCTTTCCTTCTGGTTGTAGAATTTCCAGTCAGTCAACTTTCCTGTAGTTCTGGATAGTGTCCACTTTATATTTTAGTTGTATTTTTTGAAATTGTTGAGTGCGGCTGCAGCTAGGCATTTACCTCTGCCGCCATCTTGTTGCAATCCCCCAACTGCTTTTCTCTTGCTGCTTGTAAGATCCTCTTTTTGTCTTTTACCCTTGGCATATTGATGATGATGTGTCTCCAAGAATTTTTTTTTGGATTCCTCTTGTTTGGGGTTCTGTAGGCTTCCTGTACTTGTAAGTCTATTTCTTTCACCAGGTGAGGGAAGTTTTCTGATATTATTTCTTCAAATATGTTTTCAGTATTTTGCACTCCCTCTTCTTCTGGCACCCCCATAATTCTGATGTTGGTGCGCTTGCAGTTGTCCCAGAGGCTCCTTACACTATCTTCAACTTTCTGGATCCTCTTTTCTTCTTCCTTCTCCAGCGGAGTGTCTTTTGGCTCTTTGACCTGATTCTTGTGTTCTTCCATTCTGCTGTTGGATCTCTGCATAATATTTTCCAATTTAGTCCGTTTATGTATACTTTTTAGTTGGGTCTCATGAAATTTATTGAGCTTTTCTAGGATATTGTTGCATAACCTTAGAACCGTAGTTCTGAACTCTATATCCTCCATCTCTTTTGTTTGAGATCTATTTCCTTGTCTCGGCATTATCATTATCACTATTTTTCAGAGTTGGTAGGATGGCTTTGTGTGTTTGGTGTCCTATATAGCACAGTGGGTCAGCCTCCTCAGTTACCTGAGGTAGACACTCTTGGTGATCCCCTTTGTGGACTGCGTGCACAGCCTTGTTGTAGCTAAGTCTCTATTGTTGTGAATTGACCTTCAGGCCAATTGGATGTGGGTATCAGCTGTGTCTACTCTGGGATAACTTCTGTATTGGAGACAGTCTTATAGGATCAGACTTGAAAAACTGCAGAAGCCTCTGCTCAGCTTGGATGGGGCGGAGTCTCAGGGCTGAACTGACAGTCTTGGCTTCTGCCCTGCCCTTGTGCGCTCGCCTGAGTTTCCGCCTGACCGGCCCAGGTTCCCCAAGCAAGAGCGTGGGTGCCCCAGGGGCTCGCCAGGACTTGGGCTGGTCTCTGTAGTCTGGAGCTTCTGACTCCTTCCGCTACAGAGAGGCCGCCACCTTGTACAGAGAGGCGGCGGCAGCCTCCGTGGTCAGACCTGGAGCTTCTGACTCCTTCCGCTCAGGAGAGGCGGTGGTCAGACCTCAACGCGTAATTGCTCGTGCTCGCGAGTCTGTAGACCCTGCAGACTGCGGCTCCCGGTCCCCGGTCTCCCAGTCTCTGAGTCTCTGGGTGCTTTTCTCCACCCGTATGAGCCTGGGACCACGGAATTTCAGCCGGGGTTGGGTTCAGTACAGTCCGAAAGGGTTCCGTGCAATCAGGGAATTCTTCCCCTCCCGCCAGGCAGGCATTCGGCAGCCGCACTTCCTCTCCGCGCGTGAGCGTCTCCCTACCTGAGCGCTCTGCGGCTCCCAGTCCGATCCGTGAGCCTCTCTCTTTCTTTCTAGTTGTAGCTATTCCACTCCGCCAGCTTTCCTGAGGTTTTGGTGAAGTCCTTTTTGATTTTAGTTGTTTGTTTAATTAAATTGTTGATGAGGCGGCAGCTTAGGAGACTGCCTAGGCCGCCATCTTGGATGTTCTGTATCAAACCTTTTAAAGACAGCCTATTTCTTGTTTTATTTTTCCTCCAGCTTTATTGAAATATAATTGACATATAACACAGTGTAAATTGAAGGTGTAAAAAATAATGAAAATATATCAAATGAGATGTCAAGATGATTACCACAATATGGTTACTTAACACATCCTCCATCATCTTACAAAGGTACCTTTCAGATCTACTCTCTTAGCAAATCTCAAGTGTACAATACAGTATTATTAAATATGGTCAACATGCTAGCCTATTTCTTTTATATATTTTACTAAATTATTTTTAAAATGTGTTTGTAATAAGCAGTGGAAATTCTACTTCTAAATGGTCAAGCCTCACTATATTCTTTAATCATAGCCACTCAACACATTACATTTTCGTCATTCTGTAGTAACCTAATTGATTTAGCAACACAAGAAAGCTCATTTTTTAGTAGTGAATGATTCTCTTACAATCCCAGTCTTAGGGAAGTATTTTTTTGGTAAGAGATAGAAGGTATCTTCATCAACAAAACAACAAGAGAGCCCACTTCATGGGAGAGCATATTTGCCAATGCTATATCCAAGAAGGGTTTAATCTCCAAAATTTTAGGGAATTCATACCACTCAACAAAAGGAAGACAAACAATCCAATAAAAAAAAATGGGCAAAAGACCTAAATAGACACTTTTTGAAAGTGGACATACAGAAGTCCAAGGGGCATATGAAAAAAGCCACTAATTATCTTAGAGATGCAAATCAAAATGACTATGAGGTACCATCTCACACTGTCAGAATGGCTATCATCAAGAAATCAACAAAGACAAGTGCTGGGAAGGATATAGCAAAAAAGGAACTTTCGTGCAATGCTGGTGGGAATGCAAACTAATGCAACCACTGTGGAAGATAATATGGAGTTTCCTCAAAAAATTAAAAATAGAACTCTCATTTGACCCAGGGATTCCACTTTTAGGAATATATCCCAAGAAACTAGAAACACCAGTCAGAAAGCATATATGCATCTCTATGCTCATAGCAGTACAATTTACAACAGCTAAGATTTGGAAATAGCATAAGAGCCCATTGACAGATGAGTGGATTAAAAAACAATGGTACATCTACACAATGGAATACTATGCTGCTGTAAAAAAGAAAGAACTCCTACCATTTACAACAGCATGGATGGACCAGGAGAGTATTATCCTAAGCAAAATAAGCCAGTTGAAGAAAGATAAATATCATGTGATCTTACTCATTTGAGGAATATAATGAACAACATAAACTGATGAACAAAAATAAATCCAGAGACAGAGAAGCATTGACTAGATCAACAAACCTCAGAAGAAAGGCAGGGGAGGGGAGAGTGGTGCTGGGAGAATAAAAGATCAACCAAAGAATTTACAGAGTGGCCAGATTAATATGATCTCTGAATGCATAATAATCTGGCCACTCAGTGTATTATCCTATATAATAAAAGGCTAATATGCAATTTTTTCCCTCGACAAGAAGTTTGACCAGCAGGCAGTTCAGCCAATCGCCCATGTCCCCTCCCCCTGGACAGACTGGCAGGACCCCACCTATGCACGAATTCATGCACCGGGCCTCAAGTATATGTGTGTGTGTGTGTATAAAATCAATATATATATATATATATATATATATATATATATATATACACACTGAGTGGCCAAATTATTATGCATTCAGCAATCATAACAATCACAATCTGGCCACTCAATGTATATGTATGCATGCTGGGGTTCTTGTCCCAGCTTTACAAAGGGTTCAGCATTTTGGAGAAAGGGGCTGATGAGTAGATTCAAGAAGGAGTCCAAAGATAATTTTGAAAGGCATTGGGGGTAAGAGGAGCTTCATCTAAAGGAACTGAAAGACTCTTCTTTTCTAGGACCCCATGCTATTTATTTAACACAAGTTGTCCTAAGGCAAGATGGAGATATACACTTCAAAGGGTAGGGTATCAAAGGATACACAGAAGCATTGTTGATTTGGGGAATAGCCTATAGCTGTTTAGGTATTTGGCCAACAGGAGGCAATAAAATGCCCTGAGCTGTCTGGAAGCAGTCAATACTATACAGGTTTTGGGGAAGTGCCCTTTAGCCATTTCTAACAGGTAAACGACCTATGTGGCTCACCCTTGTTGAGTTGCCCATGTGGCTCACCCTTGTTGAGTTGCCCACGCTTCACCAACCTTTTGATGAAACTCTTGTAATTATTACATGCTGGAATTGGTTCCCATCACATGCATATAAGCATAACCAATGGACACAGACAGTAGTGGGGTAAGGACCTATTCTGGGGAGTGGGAGTGGGCGGGAGAGGTCAATGGGGTTAAAAGGAGACATATGTAATACTTTAAACAATAAATAATTAATAATAATAATAATATCAAAAGAAAAACAGAATTAGCAGGTATCATCTTGCATTGGATCTACTATATCTTTTAGATTCCCAAGTTTTAGAAAATTAAAAAACAAACAAAACAAACCCAAGGTGTTTTTTGTTGTTGTTGTTGTTGTTTTTGTATTTTTATTTTATTTTTTTTAAATCTAATTCAACTTTTATTCTCAGGAGAGAAAAAAACTTTGGAAAAAATCCTCATAGAATAAGAAGCTGATTGTATACTTCGTGGCTTTTAACAAAAATTATTTTAATGGAGTGTAAATGAATCACAAACACATGGATTAAGTTTCTCTCAAAAATCATATAAATTTAAAATGGAAGGAACAATGTCTTTTGGAAAAATATATTATGGTTTCTACCACAAACCAAACATTTATATAATAGCTTGAGCTGTTTCACAATCTGAAAATACATCTGGATTCATCCAACCCTATGAAGTTGTTTTTTTTTCCCTTTGAATGAGTAAGTTCTTCAGAATCACGTAGAACAGTTCAATATGGAAAATCTCTTATTTTCTCATTAGAAGAAATCCTCAGCTTCTCCGGTATACTAAACACCTTTGATATTTCTAGTATGTAAATTAGTAAGCATTAGTTAACATATATGCATAATAGAAAATGCCTGTTCATCTAAGATGGGCAATATACTGACATCTATGCAAGCACCATACCAGAGACAGAGATCAACATTTAAAGGACATGAGTAGGCATATTCTACTCTAAAACATTTGGCAGTGAAAAACCCATACTGAACAATTGAGGGTAATTTGATAAACTACCAGATTTCAGAGTTTCGACAATCTGGTTTGAATTTGAAATAAGTATAAATGTTGAGCATGTATACCCAGCTAAGTAAAAAGTAAAGTTTTAGTGGGCTTAGATTATTAAATACCAAAGATTTTCAGAAAAAAAAATCTGCTCTAAATAAATTTGTAACTGTTCTTTTGAAAACTAAAGTCCTCCCGTTATCCAATGCTTCAGCTTCCTAGAGTTCCTAGAGAAAGTCTTAGTAACTTTACAAGTGTCTAGTTCATCTCCTATTGAAATTCCCTCTTGGGGTAGACTTGGTAAGCCTTCCACCCTGAGCATTTCAGCTTCCTTTGGGAAGATAATGTCAAGAAGGGAAGATAATATCATCTGTTCTCATTCATTCAAACATTATGGATCCATTTTCATGAAGTATTTGCTTTTGTTTTTCTTCCCTTTTTCAAAAACAGTTTTTGGCCATTTCTCTGTTTATTCCCAGAGATGTTGTATTTTGAAATGGAACAATAGAAGGTGTAATCATTATATAGGCACATAGAACTCCCAATCTACAACAATTCTAAGAAGGCAGGAAACCATTTCTTATTTCATTGCACATCCTATTGTGCCCATGGTAGGAAGGTAATAAAAAGCTTCTGATGTAACTTCAAATCAGCAAGTCATAGTAAATTAAATATTTCATTGTGAATAAAAGTATGCAGGAAAGAAGACACATGCATCACTTTCTCTTTCCCATAGCTGCTTCTTCCTTTCCTTTTCTCCCTTGCCCTTCAACTTCAAAGATAGAAATCGGCTCACCTGTACTGTGCCTTCCTATAAATCTCTAATTTTTTTTTTTGTTGCTTTTAATCCTCACTCGAGGATTTTTTCCCATTGATTTTTAGAGAGAGTAGAAGGGAGCGGGAGAGACAAAGAGGAGAGAAACATCAATGAGAGAGAGAGAGACACATGGACTGATTGCCTCCCACAGGCTCCCCAACCTGGACAGAGATGTGTCTTGACCAGAATCAAACCTAGGACCCTTCAGTCGATGGGCCCAATGCTCTATTCATTGAGCCAAACTGGCTAGGGCTAACCCTCTAAACTTTATAGATAAATCCATTCATGTATCCATGAGAACTTTAGGTTTGCATTTCCCTGTTATATTTTGCCACTCTAATTTTACTCTCAGTGGGTAAGCAAGGAGTTGGAAATACCTATTTTAATTATTTTAATTAATTTCAGTCTTATATCCATGGAGAAACTTGAAGTTAATTCCACTAAACATGCTATTTAGTAGGGTTTTATTCAAAAGATCTACATATTTGTCAAATTAAGTACTACAGTTTAGGTCATTTTTACTACTACTTAGATGTTAACCCACAAACCAGAAGCAAGTCTAATTTCTGTATAGAAAAAAGAAATTTAATTTCATAATGGAAAACCTATTTTCTCAGCAATTCTAACATTGCTAAAGTGTAAACCATAAAAGACATGATGTTTAAAACTAAACTTTGTAATTCTGCCTCAAAAAAAAAAAGAACTAAATTTTAGAAAATGATAAAGTATGGAAAGAAAAAAATCAATAGTTTGTAAAGCTAGGCTATACCCTTGGCAGTTTCATGCTAAAAATTTAGCAATTGCCAGTGGAAATTGATTCCAGTGTGCATAAACCAAAACAAAGCTTCAATACAAATGTTTTTAGTTGACTGTGCACATATTTCTATGTCTGCCTAACTTGGCTAACAGACACCATAAACTTACTCTCCCAGTGCATTTATGTGGAAAAATTGGGTGACAAATAATGGTTGCCATCTTTCAATTTTATTTTAAGACAAAGTAAAAGTTAAACCTTAATCCTAACCAATCTTAGTACTCTAATTATAATAGCATATTTTAGGTGAAAAAATTATGTCAACAGGTTAATTAGTTAGTTAGGGAATTTCCCATGGGAGAACCTTAAGGGGAAAAAAAGGAAAATACTGGTTAAAATTGATCATTTTAAGACCACAATTCTGATAAAATTGTGTGCATCAATTAAACATTCATCTTTTTCCACTTTATTAATTCACTGTTAGAATTCAAACCAGCATGTCAAATAGTTATACCTATATGTATTAGATCAAAGCAAAATATAACATAGGGAAATGCAAAAGAAAATGTACTTCAAAGGAAAAACTAACATAGACATTTGCTCTGTATGATAGATGGCAAAGTAGCTAATGGAGGTGGGTATACCTCATTTTAGTTATTATCAGAAGAATGCATGTCCCCCCCAAAAACAAAAACCCTCTAATTTTATTTTCTTAATCCAGCTTTTATACTCTGGGATTATTTAAAATGATAACTACAAACTGTTTTACCTGAGTACTTTGAGTGTTTTCTTACCAATACTTTGAGAAATTAGCCTTGGTCTTTAAAGAATATAATATAGATATAATTTAAAACATTGTAAACATCTTTCTTCATACTTTTTCTCTCTGTCCCTTTCTTTTCTTCACTTATTTCTGATTCACTTGTTTCTTGGTCTATTTGTCCAACCATTTTGTCCACTACTCTCATCATTCCTCTCATTTTATTTTCTTTATTTTATAAATCAATATCTTCTCAGAAACCTGTATCTAACTAAAATCATACCAGAGATCCCTGGACTTGGGACTTGGGAAATTAAAGCCATAACATTCTGGCAATCAGATCAGAGCCTCATCTAGAGACTGCAAATTAATAAATGCTTAAAACTTGACTTTGAGCCCTGAGACCAGAAATTTTAACTGCCAAATGAAGTGGAAATAGCAGCAAGTAATTGAATCTGAAGACTTCTCTGAAAATTTTAGAGGCAGGATTTGGGCTAATGAATGTGGCAATGATGTTCCCTGTAGAGACAAATAAAACTAGCTCATCATTCAAGTTTACAAAGTTCCTCCTCAATGCTGTTCTTGAAAAGTTTACACACATACATATAATACAAATATAGAAACACACTACAGATTAAAACTACCATTAGAAACTTGGAATTAAATTCTCTCCAGATTTTTATACCAGTGTCTGACTTCTGAATAACCCTCTCCATACAAAGTGTCTTCCCAGGGTTTTCAACCCAGATGTAATCTGCCCTACTGATTTCTTCTGGGACATACTAATTTCATCCAGGCAGCTGAGAGCTAAGCAAAGCCTGTATAAGGCTTTGAAGGACAGCGAATCTCTTCCGTAATACCTATGTCTTTCTTTTTCTAAATATAACAATTTTTGATTATCTAACTCAATAAATTATTTTCCTTTAGTTATACACTTTCAACTAATTTGCAACTTCTTTCAGACATCATTAAACACGGACATTAACTGAGCTTTGTTTTGTGTTAGCAATTTTTTTTAAATCTGAAGTTCTACTGTACTATAGGGACCTATAATTAGAAATGTCACCATATGTTAGCACCCAAGCTACTTATGAACTTATCTGTTCAGTTAAAATGTCAGCTATGAAGTTGCCATGCAAAGAATCACATTTATTTCTATGCTTCTAACACTCATGCAAGTGGGAGAAATTAAATTTTTAAAAGTAAGTCTATTATTCTTTATTACCAATTTATTATGACAATAAAGAACATAAAGAAACTTACTTATTCAATTACTGATGCCTAATTCTGAAGCTGTGCTGCATCTAGGTTCTTTTAATAGTTCTCAAAATAGTATATTTCTTCTTTTTTTTTTTAATTCTCACCTGAGTACGTTTTCTCCTTGTTTTTTAGAGAGTGGAAGGGAGAGGAGAGACAGAAAGAGAGAAACATCAACGTGAGAGAGACACATCTCACATTGATTGGTTGCCTCCTGCATGTGCCCTGACCAGGACAGGGGATCAAGCCTATATCTAAGGTACATGCCTTTGACTAGAATCAAACCTGGGACCCTTCATTCTGTGGGCCAACACTCTATCCACTGAGCCAAACCAGCTAGGGCTGTATTATTTTCTTATAAAAATGTTTGGATCCTGGATTTTAGTTTTTTTATGGCCTCTAGATGATATTAAGATACTTTAAACCAGATGGAATTTAGCAGTCTATCACATCAGACAATCCTTCCTATCAATTCAAACACTGGCTAGATTTAAAGTATCAATCAAAGCTATTGGTTAAAAAGAGAAGTTCTTATTATTGAACAACTTTTTCATTTAAAATATCTGTTTGTCACAGAATGTTTAAGTAGACTATTATTGCTTTCTCCATCCTGATGATGATAAATTAGTTAGATCTCTCATTAAAATGTGGTTACTGAAACTATAAAATTTGACAGTTGTACTAGAGTCTAAATTAGAGACATATAACTCTATTTTACTCTTTAATGAGAGGAATTAAAATTATGCTTTGGTTAGTGGTAATCCAATAAAAATAAGTGATGTTACAGTTGTGTGTGATGCTAGAACCATAAATGAGTCCCTCTGCTATGACAAAAATCAACTAAGAAAAGAGGCACAGCCCTATTAGTGTCCACACAAACTGTTTGCCCTTTCTAAAGGCTCATGAAAGATGTTAAAATATATTAATTATTAATAAATATTCATATTCATAGGTTATTTTGGACTAATCATTGTGTACTTATTATTTTAATTTTCATGTTCAAGTAAATCTTAAGAAATCTTTCTTTGTCTACTTATATGCAAATCATGAATTAGCTAAAGTAATTAATTTTTAACATACAAATGTTATTATATAAAACTCTCTAAAACATTTGTAGATAATGTGCAAATTTGTAACATAATAAGATATAGGATAATCATGTCTGTTGATAAGGCATAATTATATTAACCCAATTCCAATTTTTATATATATAAGGCTAATATGCAAAATGTCCCCTTGGGAG
Organism: Vespertilio murinus; assembly: GCA_963924515.1. Classification (NCBI taxonomy): domain Eukaryota; kingdom Metazoa; phylum Chordata; class Mammalia; order Chiroptera; family Vespertilionidae; genus Vespertilio; species Vespertilio murinus. Next base: position 70,892,062 of record OZ004706.1, read on the forward strand.
TTTGACCAGGAGACTGGGAGTTCAGTTGGTCACTATGACATGTGCCGACCACCAGAGGTTGGTGTGGAACATGGCGGGTGACCAGTGGCAGCGGTGGGGTGCTGAGAGAGTGAGGGAATGAAGAGGATGTGGGGCGGCGGGGAGGCCAGAAACCTGATCAACCCTGATCACTGACCAGGCCTAGGGACTCTACCCATGCACAAATTCCATGCACCAAGCCTCTAGTTTTATAATATTTAATGAACAATATTTATGAGCAAGAAGATAAGTAGTTAAGAGGACTGAGGTATCTTCATAATAAACTATGAGACTCTGAATATCTTGGCTCTCTTACTTTGGAAAAGGCCAGGGTAAATCATTTAGATGCTGTGTTGAACAAGTATAAATTAGAAGAAGAATAGATTTGCCTTCACCCTCAATATCATGAATAATATCCTGCATTTTGACAACAAAATAAGAGGCATAATTAAGTTTGTGGTAAATATTATATCTATATCAGTTCAAAAAACATACATCTCATAAGATTATACTTTTAAAATCAAGAATATTTGAGAGAACTAAGTGACTTTGTACATGTAAAGCACTTAGAAAAAGTCTTGGGTTGGCACATAGTAATATCTCAATAAATGTTAGCTATTTTTATTATAATAAAAGGGCAGAGACTACAAAATCATTTTAGCTATAGCAATTCAGATTTACAATAAAGGCCAAAATGGCACCATGGAACTAAGAATAAGAACCTCAGAAAAATGTCCACAAATATTGTTGGAACATTTTTAATACACATCACTCCCCAAGGAGCCAAACTTAATAAAGAAGGGGACAATAGTATGGCTCTTAACTCTGTCAAAGTCTATTATAAGACATTACTTTCATATCAGACACGACAGTTCACCAGTGTATAAAAGCTTATCCCCAAGGGACAGCAGTCTGATAGTGTAGTGAAAAGGAATGCATGCCCCGTTGACCTTCTGGTATAAAACAATTCAGCAAGGGTCAGAGAGAAGAAATAGAATTTTTATGCAGACTTTATGAAGTGAACTATCTTGAACCAATGGAAATTTCTCAATTTCATTTCAAGAATCACAGCATAATAGCAGTACTTTAAGAATTTTCATTAACACCCATAGCTTGTATCCTCTTTTTAAAGCAGTTATTGGTGTACTATTTATGAGGCTTTGATTGCATCAAATAATGCCCTCCAATAGAGCTGGTTGACCTTGATGTAAAAAGCTAAAACCAAAATGCTAGGGAGAAAGTCCCCAGAGCTCAATTCAGCAATACAATTTCTTTGACTTCAAGTTCAGAGATGGTGGCCAAAGAAAAGACAGTTATGTTAGCACCTTTTAAATAAGGGATCCCTATTTGACTCTGGACCTAAGTTTTTACTCTTGAGATGGTTCAAAAGAACCTTTGCTATCATTTTTAACCTAACAGATTACATTCTAAACCTTAGAACCGAAACAACAATCCAAACATTCTAGTCTTCCTCACTAAGGCAAAAAGAGAGAGAACATGGTGAAATAGAAAAGTGTAGAAAGCTTAATGTAATTTTTTTTTAATACCTACTATCTGCAGAAACCATGACAGGTACATACAAATGTTACTATGTGAAGCTCTCTAGAACAATTTCTTAAAGATGTAATTATGCTTGTCTTAGAAATTAGCAAACTAAGCCTCAAAGTGATTGGGTAATAAGGATAATTTCCCAGAGCAAGTTTGTGGGGTAAGTACTGGGTTAAAAACAAAACAAAACTGTCTACTCCTAGTTGTTCTACAGAGCAGCTATATCATTGAAAACCAAATTATTCCTCTGGGCCGATATCCTCACCTTTAAAATGAGGAGATTTAGCAAACAGACTCTAGGGTGGCCCCATGAGCAAGTCCTTGTGTGATGTGTTCTTTTGGAGCATGGACAAGATCTGATAATGACTTTTAACCAAGAGCATACAGCAAAGGTGATAAGAGATACATGATTACATTTCATGAGAATATAACCCTATCTTAGAGGAGACTTTCTTGATGGTGTAGAGCAAGCATGTCAAACTCAAGGCCTGCTGGCCGCATGCAGCCCACAATGAATATCTTTGCGGCCCAGCCAATATAATGGTATGTAAGAAACATTTTAATAAAAATTCCCTATCCTGTTATTCATAATTATTAACAATGAACTACTACGTTCACTAATGACTGATTATTAGAATCATGTTACATTCATTTCCCTTACTCACCGTATGCAAAAGCACACCATTTCTCTTCACTCATACTAGCAGTGAATATTTTAGCTGCAGATTGCCACATCCTTAGTCTTGGGCTGACTTATTTGGTGTGCACAATAGGAAATATTTCACTTTCAGAGAACAAGAAAAATAGGTTTATTTGCATTACGTTTATTACTTTGTGCAGTTATTCAATGTCTGATAAGTTCAGGTTCAAGAAAAAATATTAATTTTTAATTAAATTGTTCTGTTATTTTATGCTAACAATTACTTATTTCAGCCCTTTGTATTCAGGATGTCTCTGTCAAAATAAACCTTTGTTTCTATGAAAATTTAAGCTTTCGTTTTTGTTTTTGTTTTGCAGCCCACATAAAGTTAAACCTTGTTTCTTTGGCTGGTTTGAGTTTGACATGCTTGGTGTAGAGGGAGCAGGCTGAGATGTGAACTACCACATAGAAAAGACCCTACAAGAAAGAGCCGAGAGCAGCTTCTGGCCAACAGCTGGCCAAAAATGTGAGACCTTGGTAGCCTGCAAGAAACTGAATGCTCCCAAAACCATGAGAGCTTGGATTGGATTTGCCCCAGATGTGAACCCAGTCTTGGCTGCCCCTCAGTGATAGCTTTGCTGAGGACTTCATCAAGTCATGTCCACATGTAGTCTGAAAATCATAATACTGCTGGCTCTAAAAATAAGGACATGTATTATCTCCCAGAACAAAATGTGCAGATACTGGGCAAATTTCAGGGTGGTTGGTTAAGCAGCTCAACAGCAAAGACTGAATCTATCCCAACTCTCTACCCTCAGCTCAACTCCCCTTGTGTGTACAAAAGCTGTAGCAATTCCACCCTTCACATCCAGACATAAGAATACTGAGGAGCAAAGAAAGGACCACCTCTTCCTTACATTTTTTTTTTAAGAGTAAACTTTTCCGGCCCAGCCAGTGTGATGCAGTGGTTGAGCATCAACCTATGAACCAGGAGGTCATGGTTTCATTCCCAGTCAGGACACATACCAGGGGTGCAGTCTCGGTCTCCAGTGTGGGGTGTACAGGAGACAGCCAATTAATGATTCTCTCTCTTCATTGATGTTTCTAACTCTCTCTCCCTCTCCCTTTCCCTCTGAAATCAATAAAAAATTTATATATATATATTTTTTTTAAAAAGGAGTAAACCTTCCCCAAAACTATTCCCAGAAGAAACCCCTCACATCTTTTCAATAAGAACTGGGTTACATGCCCTCCTTCGAACCAATTACTTGCCAAGGGAATTGGGCCAGACAGCATGATTTGTTTATACCAATCAGGGGTTAGTTACCCCTAGTGTTGGGGAGAAAGGCCCATATTTCACTGAGTCATAGTGGAGGCCTAAACACCCCAACATCACTAGGGCTTGCAAGTCAGAAGGAAGAAATAAAAAGTGATTTATGGTGGGCCATAGTAGGGCATGGCACAATAACAAAGTCCCCTTTGGCATTAACATTTTTATGATCCCATGGATAATCCAGGTGGAAAACTATTTGTTCAACTGGTGTTTTTCATACCTGTCTAGTAGACACGATAGTCTGCCCTCAGTATATACACTGTGAATGAGACAAAACAATCACTTTCCTCAGAATAGACAGTTTAGTGGGGAAGTTATGACAGGAAATTTTAGTGCCAGCAGGGGTAAGTACAGACTACTGTGAGAGCACTTACCCCTACGGGACGATTTCCTAAAGGAAGCCCAAGTGACTTTCTTGAGGCTTCTTATTGATGACTTTGGTGGTACTGGGGAGAAGAGTGTGCTATGTATGCTCAGGCCTTTCACATCTTCCAGGAAATGAGATGTAAATATGGGCTACCAAGAATGTCTTCGTCTGACTAACACCCTAGAACTGTTCTGTCCAATACATAAGCCAATAGAATATATGACTATTTAAATTTAACCATAAATTAATTAAAATCAAATAAAAGCCAAATTGTGGTTTTTCAGTTGCACTACCCATATTTCAAGTGCTCAATAGGCATATGTCGCTAGCGGTTACCATATGGCAGTGCGGATATAGAATAGTTCCATCACAATAGGAAATCACAACAAACAATGCTGTGCAAGAGCTTCGAGAAAGCCTCAAAAACTTCAAAACTTACAAGCATAGTATTTCCACTTAGTGTCTCACACGTCAACTCTAGCAGTTACATTATGCTGTAATTACTAATATTTTTCAGTTTCCCCCAATGATTTCTCAAACTCAGTTATAGTTTCCATTATGGATTTTTGTTCTCCTTATATATAAGATCTCTAGTTTCCATTAAGACTCTTCACCCACCTAAAACAAAGCTGGCAGAGTCCAACAGGTTTCCATCAGCATTCAAAGGACAAATGGGAAGAGGTGAGGTGGCAGTGTGACAGAACAGCCCAAGGATGCTAATAGGGAATGGAACAACCCTGAGTTGTTGGGCAGATTTCTCTTATAGATACACTTTTGGCAATGTCACAGGTTAGTCAGACATAAGAGCAGTTGGAGGCTTAATGGTGGCTCTCCTCTAACTAAGACCCTAGTTGGTGAAGGAAGGTCATCTTCAGGCTGCTTTGCTCCCCACTTCAAACATAGAAGACAAAAACCGGACTTACACATATCCTGACAATGTTAACAAAGTCATAGGTCATAGGGAGAGAAAGGATGTAATTGTTGCTTCTTATCTAAATCAGGTCTTAGAACATAGAATAAAAGACAATTAGTTCCCTATCACTTAAGTCCATAGCTTGAAGACTCAAGTGGTAGGGAACTAATGGCTTATTTGATAATATCTCCATTCACTTTAATTAATGTTTTCTAGGAGATACCACGAGTGTGGTTACTTCTTTTAGCATTTGGGACATTGTCAAGAGATAGTATCATGTTCTCTCATCATCCCTTTTTGTGACCCAGAAGAGGGCATATTAGAATTTTAAAATCCTATACATTTGTTTTCAAAGCGCCTAAGCACAAAATGATGCTGCCAGTTCAAATCCAGATGCAAGTGAGGAAGATTAAAAAGGGACAACACTTGCCCTAGCTGGTTTTGCTCAGTGGATAGAGTACTGGCCTGCAAACTGAAAGGTCCCGGTTTTGATTCCAGTCAAGAGCACATGCCTGGGTTGTAGGTTCAATCCCCAATGGGGGTCATGCAGGAGGCAGCCAATCAATGATTCTCTTTAATCATTGATGTTTCTCTCTCTCCTTCTCCTCACCTCTCTAAAATCAATAAAAATATTTATTTAAAAATAAATAAATGGAAATAATAAATAAATTAAAAGTGACAGCACTTTTTGGTCAGAGAAGGCAGCATCTTAACAACCAAAGGCAGATGATAACTGTTAAATGAGTTATAAAAATATATGCAGGAAATGGGCAAAAAGTTAAGGAAGCAATGCTATGGAAAGTGGGATGACAAACACAGTGAACAAGCCTCATGGAAGTTTCCAGCACATCTGCTAGGCTTCCAGCATGGAAGAGTCAAAGAGACAGTGAAAGTCTCTCAAAGAAGTAGAGAGAAAAAGAAAACAATGAATGAGCAGATTATAGAAAGGCAGAGAGAGTAAAAGGACCTATTACCCACTACACTTGCCACAATATCAGGGGTTTACATTAATATCTAATGCAGAGATGTCAAAACAAAAATAGGAATTGTAATAGAAAATGAATCCCTTGCTTCTTTTTATTAATTTTAATAGGGGCCCAGTGCATGAATTCATGCACCTTAAAAGGAACTGTCCGCCATGAGGCTGTAGTAAGCACAAGAATGAGTCTCACTCCATCCTCTGTGCCCCTATGCAGCTCCTCCTGGTGCAGCCCCCAGTCCCCTGTCTGCCAACAGCCCTGCTCTTGCAACTGCTGGATGGTGCCAGCACTGCTTGTATCCACTGATGGCACGAAGCAATTGGGGCTGGTGCCAGCAGCAGATGCAAGCAGGGCCGGTGCTGTCAGTGGGTGTGAGCAGCAGCTGCTGCCCTGATTGTCCCTCAGGATCAGGGGGAGGTGGAGAAGGCCTCAGGAGTGATCAGAGCTAGTATTGCTCGGTCATACCCACTGATGGTGCCAAGTGGTTGGGACCAGCACCAGGCACCAGCAGTGGGTGCTAATGATGTCTCTAGCACTGGCTGTGAGTGTGAGCAGGGCTGGGGCCAGTGTGGCAGCAGGTGCAAACACTGGGCAGGACCGTGGTGTGGAGCAAAGAATTTTTAGTAACCCCCAGAGGGTCACCTCAATGACAGTGACTGGTGCCCCGCCTTGGTCTGGCACCCCTGCTCACCTGCTCCACCATCCTGTCATGGCCAATGCCTGCCATGTTCCACACACATGGGTCCTGGTGGTCAGTGCATGTCATAGCGACTGGTTGGTTGGTTGTTCAGTTGTTCCACCATTTGGTCTATTTGCATATTAGCCTTTTATTATATAGGATTGAACTTGTTGGTGACCAGAATTAAAACCAGGTGGAGAAAATCCCCAATACATTGTGGCTCATGCTGGCATATTTTACACTCAGTGGCTCACGTGGCCCATATAATCTGGAAAACAACTCAGGCTGCAGGATGCTGGAAAGGTGATGTAGCAGGTCATGAATTCCCTTGTTTGTGAAAAGCTCTGCCCCAGGCAGCTTTACACCTCTCTTTGCATTTTCTCCTCTTTCAGTGAACTTGGCTAACCCCTGTCCTATCATGAAAAACATATCTTTACTAGAATTATAAAAAGTTTAGCAATAAATCGAAATAACAACAATGATAGCAATAGATGCTGCCAGGGCACATATTCAAAAACTATAATCATCTGAAGCTAGGAGGAGCCAAAGGGTGTGTTTATTTTGGCTCACGTTCCAGCAGCAGGCTACCTGGAGTCGCCAGCTACATTTCTGTCAACAGAAAGAAACTATTATAATAAAACCCATGTTGATCAGGAAGTGTGACCGCAGTGAGGGATCCTGAGGAAGTGCTGTTTTTATAATGCATTCTGAAAACGTGTCGTGAGCCCATCAGTGACAATAGGAAAATCCCCAGTCCATCTATGCGCTCACCTGCAAACCCCAGAGAGGGCAGAAGTCAGCTAAGTCTGCCTATAGCACTTGTCTTCTTATGCACCCGTTGATATCGTCAAAGCTCTTTCAGTGTTTGAGAATGATCAGCCCTCCTTTCTTGTCACTTTAGTTTTCTTCCTTATGTTTCAAGTCCTTTATTGCTAACTTACATTTTCCCTTTTTAATTCTTACATTTGAACTACATGTGTAATGGCTCCATATACATTTTCTGTATGTTCATATACTAATAAAGCTAATATGCAAATACAACTAAAAGGAGGAGGTTTCCATGAACTCTGCCCACCTTCCTTCTGCTTCTGGGACATTCCCTGACAACAGAGCTTCAGGCCTCCTGCCACCTGCCTCCTTCGCTGCTTCCCACACCACCCTGCTTCGGTGAAGCCCATGGGCAAGACTGAAATCATGGGTTGTCCTTGGTCTCAGGATCACCCTGACATAAAATGTCACATCCATGCAGGGTCAACCTGACATAAGCTGAGCAGAGTCATTTAACAACTTACACCAGCATGTCAAGAGCTTTAAATGTGCTCTCAATTTTCATCCTTCAGCAACTCTATGTTGTCAGCTATTTTCTCTCTTCTACAGATGTGGAGACTGAGGCTCACAGATTCTATGTAACTTGCACAAATTCACACAGCGGATATTTGACACAGGCGAGATCTTGGTCTTTGGAACACATTCTGGCAGGGTGGCACTCGTGTTCTTTAAAGCAGAGCTTCTCATACGTTACTGTGCCTCTGAATCATTGAAGGGCTTTGTTAAAATGCAAGACTCTTTCAGTAAATCTGGGGTGGGGCCCAAGAATTTTCATTTGTTACATTCTCCAGGTGGTGGCTAGGTGGTACTGGCCACACACTTTGAATACCAACGCTTTAAAGAAACTTTCCAATTAGGCCTAAGGCTGTGTAACCTGTGGGTGAGAAATGTCCACGAAATAGTTGGGAAACTTTTGTACAAGGCTATGGATGGAGGGACTACTTTAACCTCCCTGGGAAAGTTCATGTCTCCCAGCAGTCCCATTGCAGGGGGCTGCCAACGGTCGATGCTGTTTTCTAGTCATCTTGGTTATGGGGTAGGATACTTAAAAGCTAGGAAAATTCCTTGGCAAGTGGGATGGGGAAACAGACAGGTAGCTGAATAAACTGGTTGAGCAATTTACACCCAGATACAGTTCATCTCCCTGGAGATAACATCTAGGCTTCAGTTGTATTTAGGCTCCAGGCCCAGAAAAGCAGCAAAACCAGGATCAACTGCAGTAACTAATTGACCCCCTGCCCTGGCACTGACCAATCAGTGGAGACTACAACCTTGAAAGGGAACACCTGGCAAAGCTGGTAACTATTCTAGTGAGATCTCCCCTTGACTTCCAGCCTTTAAAAACCCTCAAAACAAAGGACCCAGCACACTCTCTCCCTCGAGGGAGCGCACCCATATTTTTCCCTTCTCCCTCTTCTGGCCCCACCGGCATGCATCTCCTAAACTCTAAGGGACCCCAACCAGGGGAGCAATAGGCAGCGGCACCTCACCCTGAGCTAACCCCTGAAACTCTCTCCAAGGCCCACTTTTCTCTAACTTCTCGGTGAGCCAAAGCAGCACCACTTAGGCTCACGTCTTCCCTACAACATTTTTAGAGAACCAAAGCAGCTCTGTTGCTTCTTCTATCCTAGGCCCTCCCTTGTTTCACTGTCCCAGCTGTAATAAACACACTCTCCAAATCACCTGGATTCATGTTGTGAAATCTTTCCATGCACGAAGTCAAGAACCCACACACTACCAGCTGGCCCTAGGCAGACCCACACAGAGCCAGGTCCCCTTTCTGGTAACAATATCTAAACTCAGTCCTAAGACAAGGGCTGGGCAGGTCTTTCTTCTGCCATGTCTCTCTAGTACCAGGCTTATCACCCAGAGAAGGATCCAAAATGAAAACTTTTGAATCACTGAAATAACACTGACTGTTGTAATAACAAGGTCAGTAGACAGTTACATACAAGAAGAAACATAACTATTGAACTGGTTTGTTTGCAAAGAACCCACAAGTGAACCATAGCCACATTCACGTCTCTCACAGTAAAATATAGCATTTGAAAGCAAGAGTTCTTAGGTCAGATTCCTCTGAATTGGATTTCATGTTCACCATTAATTAACTGGTCAACTTTGAAGAAATGAATTAATTCCCAATGTTTCAGTTTCCTCATCTATAAATGGGAACAGAAAAGTTATTTGCCTCAAGACTTGTAAGAATAAATGATATGTAAGTTACCTAAGACATGCTAACATTTTAGCTATTTCAACAGATGCCAAGTGTATCAAAACATCAGATGTCCAAATAAAAAAAATAATAATTGCACTTACATTATTGTAACTGGCTATTTTAACATGTTATTGCTATGATGACAAGGTTCATTCTCCTTGCAGTGAATGAATTCCTCACTTTAGTCTAAGAATGTTAAAATCCAAATGGCCAGCTCAGACAAAGAGACTAATTTGATGTCAAATGCTGCTTTCACTACTGCTGAAAAATGCAGGCCAATCCCAGCAAACTAGAATTTCTCTTCCAGTTCAAGCAGTATGGAGACTAAACAGCATTCTTGCTGTATGGATAGGACCAACTTCCTAACTGTATAAAAGCCAGCAGCATCAACAAATCACCAGGACTATGTGTTCAAAAACTTTGCCTAAAATATTTTAGGTAACATAAACAGTTTCATCTTACCTGTCTTTTCCTGTTCTCTCATCATGACCCATCTTCATTTCCCAAATTTAGCATATTGTTAGGTGCTTTTAAAAAGAATACCATGAAGATAGTCATGTGCACGTGGTACCAAGAAAAGCTTTGAAAACGAAAATGTTGATTGTCTTCATTGAAATCTAAAATGCCAAATAGATGCAAAAACATATCCATCTACTGGTGTTTTTTCCCCCCCGAGGCAGGAAATACCAAGAAAAATGTAGGTGGTTACTACAGAAAAATGTTTGCTACAAGAGAAATCACTAAGCTCAAAAAAAGCAAGATAAAAGCAATTTATTGTTATGCTGCCCAACGTTTCTATATGAGATTACTACAGTGATGAAAGATGTTGTCATAATGCATGCAGCCAAGTAGGCTGAGTTCAAGTATTGGAGTTTTTTCATTCTTTCTTCTTAAACACAAACTTGTCAGTCTTGAAGCCTCAAGGGATATACAAAATGTAATTAACAAGGTTTATAATAAGGAATGAGCCAAAGCAACAGACAGAGACAAATTTTAAAAAGCTAGCCAGCCTTCAGAGTCTTTCCCAAAGACATTTCTTTTTCACACATTGCTTAGTTTACAATGAAGCCAATGTTGCCATTTCTATGTCCTAACTGCAGCTGAAATTTTCTATGAGGCTTAAAGTTGGCATGGAAACTAAACTATGACAGGGGAATGACATGTATACCTATCGGTTCTTAAACAGGTGCCTCTGCATGAGTGTCTCTGGATTTATCTAGGGCCTGTCCTGGCCTTTCCCAATCCTGAATTGAGAATGGGACTGGTCCAGAAAGCAAGAGGAGGGACAATGCTTCCTCCATCTCCATTTGATTTATGACCTTATGGCCAAAGCTGCCAACTGGCATGAGTCTAATGGCTGTCAGCAGTGAGTGTGATGTCTGTGTGATGCCAGCTGGAAGTTGGCATAAAGTGCCAGGGTATTTCCTTGCAACTACTAATAGGTCAATGAAGTTTGCTCACAACCAATGTTACTTTAATTTCAATCATTTCATCAGTTAATAAAGCATTCCATTGTATAAAAATTTAATATCTCAAAAGGTTTACATTTATACATTCATAAATTTTCATCTTCTACTTCTGAAGGCAAACAGAAATAGAAAAGTGGAATGATTCCACTGGGGTGAGGCGCAGAAAATATTCTTTCTTTTGCTCGGTGCTCACTAGATTGTCATGGGTTTTCAGTTTCAAGCTCAATTTAACGGAGCCTTTTGGGTTCTGAGTTTCATTTACTCAAGGCCAAATAAAACATCCTCATGGCAAAAAGAAAGTAAGAAATAAAAGAAAAATATCCCAGCATGATGGAAGTCTACTTAAAGATTTCTGAACATTAATAAATCTCTAATAAAACAATGTCTTAATAAATCATTAGGTTGATTAGAATGGAAAATGGGTTTCGAAAGCTTTTTGGCCTAAAAACCTTTTATCAAACCTATAACAGGACCTCCTCCGCATTTCAATTATTAATCCTTCTCCATTCTCATCGTCCTCTAATTCCCTTCATATCACTCATCTCTGAACATCTGCTAGCCCCTAAACAATGCCAGTCTCAGGCACAAGTTATTAATTCCTAATACATTATCTGGGAGCAGGAGCACTTACCAATTTGAACTCTCTCAAAATAAAAATTACTAAGGTACCCCTAGGAAGAGGAATGAATAGAATGAGAACATAATCAACCCATAATGACTCACAAAACTTTGGTTCAGGAGATTAAAATCCAAACTTCAGGTGACTGAAGGCAAAGAAGCAAACACAATGAGCCCAGTTCTTTGCTACCTGTTTACACAAAGCTCTCATTGACGACTGAAGGGTTCAAAAGAGGGCCCGAGGTGTAATGTGTTTGCTGGTATGACTGGTATGCACTCACTGCCCTTTCCTAAGCACATAGTCAAACACATTCAAGTGTTTGTGACATGGTCCTCTCCATGTTGACCCGAAGTTTAGGTGAACAAGGAATCTAAAAGCATTTTGAGAACAAAGAGTAAGCTCTTAATGGTAAGCAACTTATCCTGATTCTGGATAAGCAGCTTGTGATGCCTCTGAAGTCTTCTGTCAACCACCTATGTTCCCTACCATCTATGCCTGCCCCCACCCCTTGCCCCCTCCTTTCAACCAAAACAATGAGACAGCTGGGTAAGAAGCAGAGAATTTTCTTAAGTTCAAATGCACCACGTGTGTGGATCAAAAAGGCCCTAGAGCTTGGGCAACAGTCCATATCTTGCCAGGTTTAATTGGCTAATAGGGACTGATTGTTTCCAGCTTTCAATGCACTACATAAAATACACAATACTCCCTTCAGGTACAAGACTAAAAGTACACAGAGTTAAAAGTAACCTGGAAGCTTAAAATGAGTTTCAATGAAGAGAGAAACCAACTTTACAGTGAAGGACAAAAAAAAAAAGTATGAATAATAAAAACATTTGATGGCGAATCCACATGCAGTTAAATTCAGGAAAGTCAAATGAAGGAAGATAAAAACTGGTAAGGATAAAAGAATAGAAGTGATTTTCTGAAGGCTAATGGAAATTCTAAAAGAAGATTCTGGCTTTTCAGAGTGTTTATATTTATTAATGATTTTATATTTAGTGTTAGAAAGTCTAATTACTAAATCTTACAAGATGTGTTATCTCAACCCTGTGAGGCACAAAGTGTACAGACAATGAAGATTTCTACATTTTTTTTCATTTGTTAACCAACTGCACTTTCATCCTTGACCTATTAAACATAGACATATCCCTTTTCATTTTATTCAGCTCTCAGAATCATTTAATAAGACATTATCTATTTTATGATGTTTTCAGTAGAAAATATTCAGCAAAGCTTAAAAAATTACCAAGTGATTATGCAAATCAAGAAAAGGAATTTATGGGGGAAGAGGCAACAATGATTAAAATTTCAAAACTATACACTTTCCGAATTTATCACTTATTGCCATAGCTATAAAAAAGACTTTGAAACATCTTCAATTTAGGTTGAAAATAATATCAGTGACTAACCTTGAGATTGTAGTTTTTTGCAGAGTTCTCTTACAGTGAGACTTCCAGACAACCTAGTTTCCATTTTAGCCCATTTTTGAAAACTCACAACTTCCTGGGGGCTGAGACCAGCAGGATGACAAATCAGTGATTCTGAGTATGGTCACCTGACCAGCAACATTAGCATCACCTGGGAACTGATTACAAATGTAAATTTTCACACTCATCCTTTTCCTCTCCCCACTGATTCTGGGACTAGCATTTTAGCCCAACCATCTGTGTTTACCACACCTTGTACGTGATTTGATGCACGTTCAAGTTCGAAGGCCATTGTTTTAAATAGGGGATTAGGAAACTCTTCAAGCTAAGGAACATAAACAAAACAAACTTAAAAATAATGTTTTACTTTTCTTATCAAAGCTTTATAGTTGTCTGTGTAACAAATTTTACACATATTCAATGATATTTCTCTCTTCATATTTTTAGTCATATTAATAATGGTGTTATTGTCTTAATTTCAAATTCCAATTATTTGTTGCTAATATATAGAAATGAAATTATATTTGTATGTCAATCTTGTACCTTGCATCCTTGCTACACTCACATATTATTCTTTGAATCCTTATGATTCTCTAAATAAATAATTATGCTAAGATAATGAGAATTTTATTCTTTTCCCCCAATTTGTGTACCTTTTATTTCTTTTTCTTCCTACATCACTACAACATTAAGCAGAAGTAATTGGTGTAAACAATATTGCCCATTGCACTTCTTACAAAAAACATATTCCATCTTTCACCATTAAGTATTATGTCGGCTGTAATGTTCTAGTGGTGGTTTTGTTATGTCAAGGCTATTCTCTTGTATTCCAAGGTTGCTAAGAGGTTTTTATCTTGAAAATCAATTGACTTTCCACAATGTTTTGATTGTTGTGTTTTGTTTTATTCATCTTTTTTGAGATGTTGCATAGTTTTTTAATCTTTGCTCTTAATGTAGTGAATTATATTAATTACATGTTTTGATGTTAAACTAACTTTGCATTATTGGGATAAGCTTCAAGAGGTCTGGTGCACAAAATTAGAGCATGAGGTGGGGGAGGGTCCCCTCAGCCCAACCTGCACCCTCTCCAATCCAGAACCTCTTAGGGGATGTCTGAATGCCGGGTTAGGCCTGATCCCGGGAAGCAGGCCTAAATCAATAGTCAGACATTCCTCTCACAATCCTGGACCACTGGCTTCTAATTGCTCACCCGCCTGCCTGCCTGCCAGGTCACTCCTAATTAACCACCCTCCACTGGCCTGTTCACCTCTTACTGCCCCCTCTTTCCAGCCTGATCACACCCAACTGCATCCATTCCCTGCCAGCCTGGTTGCCTCTTACATCTTCCCTTGCTGTCCTGGTCACTCCCAACTGCCCACCCCCCCAACCCCCGCCTGCCACTGGCCTGGTCGCCCCATGCAGCCTGCTTGTTTAGTCATTTTGTCACCCCTCACTAACACTCCTGCCCACCTGGTTTCCCAATGCAACCTGCTTGTTTAGTTATTTGGTTATCCCTCACTAATCCCCCTGGCAGCCATCTTGTGAGGGCATGATGGCCAATTTGCATATTACCTATTCATTATATAGGCTTTGGTTTTGGTTTCTCATCTAATTCTGTTTTTGGTTTCTCATCTAATTCTGTATGATCAGAAGACATGGTTTGTATTCCTTTACATGTATTGCTAAACTTGATTTGCTATTGTGTTAAGGATTTTATTAGCCATGATCATGAAATAAACTGGTCTGCATCTTTCTTATTATGTATTTGTCAGTATCAGGATAATGCTGGCCTAATAAATAAATTAGGAAGTATTGTGGGGCTCTTTTTCCAGCTTTTTAGAGGAGTTTGTGTAGTAATGATATTATATTTTCTTTAGATTTTTGGTTATATAACCATTAAAGCCAACTGCATCTGGAGTTTCTCTCTGTGAAAAGAATTTTAGTTATAAAATCAATGCTATAAATCTATTCATGTTATCTATTTTTAAAGGTAAATTTTGGGTCTGTTTTCTCTTTCAAGGAATTTGTCTATTTTGTTGCACTTGTTACAATTGACATAGATATGTTTATAACATTTTCTTATATTTTTATCTTTTTAGGATCTGTACTTATATTTTCAGCTTTATTTCTGACATTGGTAATTTGTGGGTTTTTTCCTTCTAGATTAGTCTTTCTACATATTTACTAATTTTATTAATCTCTATAAAGAAACAGATTTTAACTTCTTTAATTTTTGTGTTTGGTCATAGTCTATTTCATTGATTCCTGTACTTGAATTTATTTCTTATTTCTTACTTTGAGCTTAGTTAGATACTTTTTCCCTTAAGGTAGAAGCTTAAATCATTCATTTAGACCATTTTCTTTTTTTATATAACCATTTAATAGTGTAAATAACATCTCAATCACTACTTCATTTCTCAAATTATGACATGTGTTTTTCTTTTCATGAAGTTAAATGATTCTGTGATATTTTTCATTGACCCAGGGTGTATAGAAGAATATTATTAACTTTCAAACTTTAAAGAATTTTTATATATCTTTCTGTTTTTGGTTTCTCATCTAATTCTGTATGATCAGAGGACATGGTTTGTATTCCTTTACTGTTTTTAATATTTTGAATGTTTTAAGTGGTCAGAATATAATGAACGAATGTTGTATGTATACTTTAAAAGTATGTATATTTTACTATTATTCTGTGGAATAATATATAAAATCAATTGGGTCAATCTGGTTAATAATGTTGTTCAGCTATTTTATATTATTTATTTATTTTTCTTTTTAAAAATACATATTTTATTGATTTTTTTACAGAGAGAAAGGGAGAGGGATAGAGAGTCAGAAACATCGATGAGAGAGAGACATAGATCAGCTGCTTCCTGCACACCCCCTATTGGGAATGTGCCCACAACCAAGGTACATGCCCTTGACTGGAATCAAACCTGGGACCTTTCAGTCTGCAGGCCAACGCTCTATCCACTGAGCCAAACCAGTTTCGGCTGTTCAGCTACTTTATATTCTTACTAAATTTTTCTATTGTTTTATCAATTACTAGAAGAAGATTACTGACATTTGCAACTTTAAATTTAAATTTGTTTCTTCTTTTGGTTCTGTCAGCTATTTTTAAATTGTATTTTGAAAATGCATACACATTTAGGGTTCTTATATCTCCTTAGGAAATGACTTTTTATCACTGATAAATTTTCCTGTTCTAAAATCTATTTTGTCTGATATTAACATACTCATTCCAGATTGTTTTTGATTAGTGTTTGGATGATCTTCTTTGCCCATCCTTTTAGTTTCAACCCATCTATATTTGTATTTTAGGTGGGTTTCTAGTAAACTAAATATAGAAGGAATTTGCTTGCATTTTCCTTTTCTAAATGGGACAATCTTTGTCACTTAAATGGCATTTTTAAATTATTCTAAATAATTAAAATTAATATGGTGGAATGTAAATCTACCATATTGCTATTTGCCCCATATATTTGTTGTTTCTTTATTCTGTGTTGTTTTGAATTAATTGAACTTTTTAATTATGTTTCTATTTTACCTCCTCTCTTAACTCATTAAATCTATCCCTTTGTTTAATTTTGAGTGATTGCTTTAAGTATTTAAAATGCCCATCATTACCTTATCATAATCTTTCATGAAATATTATATCACCAGTATACAGTTTAACAGTCTTGTCACAATACACTCTATTCTAGTCCTGCAATTCTTTATGTTATTGATCCCATAACACATATTATCACTTTTGCTTCAGACAATATTTTGTAAGAAAGTTTGCAAATGAGAAAAATATTTTCATACTTACCTACATATGTGTCATAATTGATTTTCTTCATTTATTTGTGAAGATTTTAATTTCTATTTAGTGTCATTTTCCTTCTACATTGAGAACTTCCTTCAACATTTCTAGTAATGCAGGCCTGAGAAAATAATTATTTATACATATTTACACTGGGTATATAGAGAATGCCATAAAAATGTCACTTTATATTTTGGAGAATATTGCAGAGTTTCTGATAGGAGTCTGATGTAATTTTTATATTACTTTCCTCTTTATATGAATAATAAGGTATACTTTTTTACATAAATAATATAGACCATAGTTTTTCCTTTTGGTTTTTAAGTTAATTATGGGCTAGCTTGATCCACTTGTTATATGGATTTAAATTATTTTGGGGCATGCCTGGAGTGGTTTTACCTTTTCTCTAACTTAGCCCCACTTATAAGTTATGCACTTTCTAGGATATCTACTGAATACTCAAGGTTTCTTCACTCTGGCTTGAGTTAGAGGGAACAAAATATTCCCAGACTTATGTGAGCCCTGGGAATTTTTGTCTTATAGCCTCAAGTACTAGTTAACTCCTTGGAAGTTGTACTTTTTTGGCCTTGTGTAGTTTCACCCTATGCACTTGCAAACTATATTCAACTAATCTCAAGGGGACCCTTATAGGGCCCATTTCAGGCACTCTTTCTCTGTTTAACTCTCTCCTCCCAGCACTACGCTTCACAGCTCCTAGACTCCTTGACATTCTGAACTCTACTATCTCAACTCTGCAAGACTGTTTGATTCTGTCTGAGTTTTCCCTTCCTGGGTTGCAGTCCAGAAATTTTCTCAAGACAGAAAGTGCTTACCTCATTTGTATTCAGAAAAATATTGATATATGCTGACAAAGATAAATTATTTATTAATCACAATAAATAATATGCACAGAGTTTAATGGCATCAATGGGATGTTTGGAGGGTTGGGGAAGTGAGGAGACAGGGATTCTTGTGAGAATCATATTGGAAACTTTCAGATGAATGTTTCTTAGTTTTCTGATAAATTAGATTGACAACTAAGCTTTACCCTGCTTCAGTTATCAGACTGAGGAATGAAAATAAAACATTAATAAGGCATTTTTTCCTGAAGTATGTAGAGCACAGCGTATTAACCTTCTTTCACAGAAGGGGAAACTGTGGTACAGAGAGTTTAAAGACTTATCAAAAGTCACACAGCCAATAAATTGTTGGAGTAAAGAACAATCTTAGTTATAAACTTTTAACTAAAGGTTTAAAATGCTATATGTCATCCATATGCATAAAGTTTCTCAGAATGTTATTTTTCAGGAAAGCTTCCTTTTCATTCAAAAACTAATAATTATGATTTTATATGTTCTTGATACCAATGATTTTCTGTCTAAAATTCAGCCTTCAAACTCTACATAAATGTTGTCACTAATATAGCCATTATCTTCATTGTTATTATATATTTTTAAAAAGTTACCCACATGTTCCCAGGTTTTACAAGACTGAGAGAAAATGAAATAGTAACCTGAATTTCCAAATTTCATAGTTTTGCTTCTGAGACCTGAATATTACAGGGTCTCAGATCACCATTGAGGTGCCTCTAAGTATCCTGAGAGTCTTTAGAAGAACCTTATAGGTGAGTTTCACCACCAGGATTGTCTCTCAGTATAGACAAGAAACAGACACTACCACCCTGTTCTCCAGTTTCCTGTCTTTCCTGTATGTAGGGTGAGATAATAACACTTCCCTCTCTCCAAACTTCTTTCCTGCATACACACATGTGTGTACATGTGTGATTACACACACACACACACACACACACACACACACACTTCTCATTGCATATCAACTCATGAAAATTGCCCTCTTGAGAGGGAGAGATTTTGCATTCACTTAAATTGACCACTCTGCCACAAACACTTTAAATCAATGGCTTCAAGCCTATCACTTTCACCTAGCATAATCCATTAGTGACAGAGTTTCACTATGGGATCGATTCTCAAGTCGGCAAGCATATTTTTTTGAAACTCAACACCCAATTGAAACCTCCTTCTCAGAGATTCTGATATACTATTTCTTCTACTTCACATTCCACCCCCAACACTAAGAATTACTGCTCTAAATAAATGTCATGGCTAATGGCTAAACACAAAATACTGTTTACTGCAGGACAAAGCAATTCAAAGTTTCTGCTCATTCACTGGAATCACATATATACTTCTGTTATGAGAAAAATATGAAATATATAATGATTCTAGTACAGTGTCCAACTGAAAAAGTGTTATTTAATTTAACCTTTGGCCTCGGTGTTCTAATAAGGAATAAAACCCATGTCATGACTGACACACAGATGTTTTTTTGGTTTTCATGTGGCTGCAGCTCAGGAGGGACACACATGTGGATATATAGAATAGCCCTTAGGTGGTGGGATTATCCAGCAAAACACACATGAGAGCTAGAACCCAACATAAATTAAGATTCAGGTTTAGTAAAATGTCACTTCCAATTGATCAGACTGTGATGACTCTGGAGAGATTAGTTTGGGTTAATGATTTTTAAAATAATCAAATTGTGAATTATTTTATGATGAGGTAAAATAGCTTATGTGACTTATTAAATGATTAAAAGAAGTTTACTTTGCAAACATAGTATCTTTCTTATGAGTTATGAATTGTGTAGATATATGACTACTTATAATCTATAATAATAAAAGTATAATATGCTAATTAGACTGGATAGCCAAACAATTTTCCAGACATCATTCCAGATGTCCTTCCAGATAAAGCTGCTGTGGTGGGGGCTGAACCAGAGGTGGTTAGGGGCTATCAGGCAGGAAGGAAGAGTGGTTAGAGGTGATCAGACAGGCAGGCAAGTGGTTAGGGCAGTGGTTGGCAAAGTCATTAGTCAACAGAGCCAAATATCAACATTATAACAATAGAAATTTCTTTTGAGAGCCAAAATTTTTAAACTTAAACTTCTTCTAACACCACTTCTTCAAAATATACTCGCCCAAGCCACGGTATTTTATGGAAGAGCCATAGTCAAAAGGGGCCAAAGAGGTGCATGTTGCTCATGAGCCGGAGTTTGCCGACCCCTGGGTCAGGGCAATAAGGCAGGCAGGCAAGCGGTTGGGGCAATCAGGTAGACAGGTGAGTGGTTAGGGGAGATCAGGCAGGTGGGTGAGTGGTTAGGGATGATCAGGCAGGCAGGCAGGCAAGTGGTTAGGAGCTAGTGGTCCTGGATTGCAAGAGGGTGCAGGCCAGGCTGAATTCTATGCACTGAGCCTCTAGTTAATAATAATATTTAAAAATATGTGGTATGTTTTCATCATTATAAGTTTTCTAAATAATCATCTGTGATTATAGGCATTATAAAATGCTCACTATGTTTGAATTTCATACATCACATATTTTTAGGCAGATTCAATCAATGTTTTCAAATGTTGGTGCCTGTAATCACAATAGCACTTGATTATCCTTCAAAAATAAACTATGTATATACTAATCTCTAATTTTCAAATCTGCAAATAGGTACATATGTATTATAAATTAAAGACAGATATATATTCTGTCTTTAACTGCAATATGTATTCATAAAAACATATATTAAAATGTTCTTTTAAAAATGCTCTTTCTATCCAAACCTTTTAGACATAATTTTACTGTAACTACAATAATAGATCGGGTAATATCTAGTGGCACCATTGTAACATTTCACTCTGCCATTTATACTATCTATGTAAATAAAGGCAATGCTTAGCACTCACAATGGCCACCTCCATTCAGTAAACCAGAACTGGGCCTATTTCATGTGAACTTTATTGCTGCAAAAGAACAATGCTACTATATATTATGCATAATAATCTTATTTTATTTAAAAGAAAAAACTACAGAATTGATCACTACTAATTAGGGGAGCTATCTTCTCCTAGGCTTCAGGTCATGGAAAAAAAAATATCCCACAGTTCTTTCACCTACTCAAATCCTAGAATTACTCAGTGTGCCTCTCCGGTGCCCGAAGACTGCTATTCGAAGTTAGATTTTGAAAAGAATGTGCTGCATGTCAAGTGATTCAAATTGTAAACAGACGTAGGAAGGGAAAATACGTAGACTCCAGAGGCAACACGATATACTGTATTTCTCATCAACTTATCTCCCAACCCCTTTCTTTAACCATGCAACGTCCAGAAAAATAAAAGCATCAGAACAAACATGAAATGAAAACCGATCCTCAGTAATTGTGAATTTTCAGCGCCTGGTTGCCCACCCATCCCATGCTATGCTTCAAAGAGCAAAGGGGAGGGGACCCAAGGGAGAAGAGCAAGGAAGAAAGGCAAAGAGAGGATATTTACTGGTCCTTTGAGATCTGGTTACCAGCCTGAAAAACAAGAACAGATGTATTTGCATGATTATAAAATAAAATGCCTTTCAAATAACTTAATCTTCGGGAATATTACAGTGCATACATTTGTTTTTAATTCCCCAGGGACAGGCAACAGACTGTGGGATCCTTTGTTTATCCCTGGGTATAAGGACCCAAGATTCTTAGATACATCCCTGAATTCATGCTAGTGAAAAACACGTGTGGGAACCAAGAGGATTACGGTATTACCCCTGCTATTGTTTTCTGCGCTATATCCACTTCAATCTTCGGGGGGAAAAAAAAATGAAAACAGAAATGGGCCCAGGGGATTATAAACAGGCGGTTGCCATTGGAGTCTGCTCTTCCCGTGTGTGTGTGGATGTGTGCCCAGGACGGAGGTTTGTTTCTCCAGGTTCCGACAGAAACCCTCTCTGAGCGTGAAAGGAATTACTGGAGGTGAAAATCACCCCAAAAGGCAATTACTGTCTTTTCTCCCCCCTGGGAGCACAATTTCAGCCCAGGCAGACACAAACATATGAAGTTCCTGTCGGGGATGAAGAGTTCAAAGCCAGGAGGCCAAGCACACGGGCTTTGGAGATGTCCGTGGTCCGTGGTAGGTAATCAAGGACACAAACGCAGCAGCTCAGACTAAATACACTCTCAGAGAGAGAAACAAGGGGAAGAAGAGCGTGCTGCTCCCCCATGCTGCGCTTCCCTGGGCCGGACACAGACTTCTTCGTTTTCCATTTGGCACAGAAAGAGCTGGACCCGCCCCAGCTGGCTCGTTCGGAGAGCCCTAGAAGTGCGGTGTCCGCAGGGCCCACTTTTGCTCTGAGCCCGGTGACCCTGGGCCAGCTGTCAAAGGGCTGAGCCTCCTCGGGGAGCGCCCCCCGGGCCGCCGGGGTCAGATAGGAAAGAAAGCTGCCCGGCTCCTCGGGTTACCATCGCGTCAGGCGAGGCCGGGCTCACTTTTTCCGTTCCAAGCCGGGGCTGGCTTGTAACGGTGATACGATAATATTAATAACCACGGGGACAACCGACACCTTCTCAGGGAATGGTTTCAAAAACGCTTTCTAAGGAACGGCTGTTTACGAACTCCCCCAAATGACAGATAAGAAAACTCAAGCGGAGGGGGGAGAGGGAACATGATGAGGAGGCTCGGGGCACACATGTGCGCTGGGGCACAGCTGGGGGAAAGCGCTGAGGCCGCCTTCCCAGATCGGGTTCTGGTCCTCGGAGGACCGTTCCCCTCCCCGGGAGCCGCCTTCCCAACACCCTGCCCTGGGCCCAGGCTCTGCCCAGGGAGCCCTCTTCCACCCGGGGCACTGTTTTACAGCCGGCCTGTCCCGCCAACTTCCCTACTGCTTTACACAGGCAAACAGGTTGTCTACTGTTTCTGTTTCTTTTCCCCCCACTCATTAGACATCTGCTGCATATGCAAAGAGAGAGAGAGACAGAGAGAGAGAGAGAGAGAGAGAGAGAGAGAGAGAAGAACCAAAGGAAATGCAGAATTAAACAGACAGGTATGTTTCCTTCTCCTAACAGCGCAAGAAGGCATTTTAATGTATCCACATGGATAAGCTCCTCCCAAAGGTACATCCTCTCCTGCTCCCTTGATTAATTAAAAAAAAAAATAGCTTGTGGTCTAGGTAAAGGAGGATCAAGCTTTCAAACTTTTCAATCAAACTTATCAGATACTGTTCCTCTTCTCTGTTTATGGTCTACAATGATTTGAGAATCACAAAAATAGCTGGGCCTTCTTTTTTAAGCAATCAACGAACATTGACTAAGCACTTACTAATATTATTAAAAAGGCAGTGTAGCCTTGAGATTAGAAGCAAGGTCTTGAGGGCAAAACGCCACTTTTTATGAGCTATGTAACCTTGGCAAGGTCCTTAACGTCTGCACCCAGCTTTCTCATCTGTCAGATGGGAATGAGAAGGATAACCTGTTGAGAGGGTGAGTGAGCCAGCCTTTGTAGGGGGCTTATGGCAGTGCCCAGGGCACAGAAAGCCAGCTGCATGTTTGTTAGTCTACCACAGATCTTTCTCTGTATAGTAGAAAATTTCTATGCAATCATTACTACCTGTGGGAAACAACATCAACATGGATAACACGGGCCTGGGTGGTGGTGTTCAGTGGTTGAGTGTCGACCCATGAACCAGAAGGTCACCCATTTAATTCTTGGTCAGGGCACATGCCCAGGTGGCAGGCTCAATCCTCGGTGGGGGGCATGCAGGAAGCAGCCAAATGATATTGATGTTTCTCTCTCTTTCCTTCTCCCTTCCTCTCTAAAACCAATTTAAAAAAAAATGGATAACTGGGAAACAAAGTTTGCATTTGGCATAGTGTTTGGCTAAATGACAATATATAATGAAGATGTTTAAGCAGCATAGTAATCAAGCAAGACTTCCTGGAGGAAAGTAATGAGTTTTTCATCAAAATGGGGGGAAATTATCCCTTTATTTCCTTTGTCACTCACAGTATCTCTTCCGTTATATGCTCGTTAAGCAGTGTTTCTGTAGGGAAAGGCTGAATTCAGAAATCATTAAACCTGTTCAACAATAGAAAAGACACCACACCGCAATTAAGAGAGACAATTCAAAGGTTGTAAACTGATAGCTCCTGGTATTTTAGGATAAGGATGATGGTAGCTATTAAAGAAATAGAATCTGCTTTCTTATAATTGCACCTTAAAATAGCCTTGGTGTTCTGCCTTATTCACTAAGGCCCTATTCAGCCTATTGAATTCTTATCTAAGGTCTCCTTTTTATTCATCAAGTAGCCTCCTCCCCCCTCCTAAGCACTGTGTAGTGTTCAAATTTGGAAATTAATAAGACACATTCCTTGTCCTCAAAGTGCTCCTAAACCAGTATCTTTTAATTAATATGTTAATTTATCTAATCATAAATTTTTATCTAAGCACTTTTTAAAATTGGAAAACCCAAAAAGTGGGAAGGAGATTAATAAAATGCTCATAAATCCATCACATAGGAATAACCACTCTGGTGTACTTCCTTCTGGACTAGTTCACAGGACAAATAAGTAAGTGCACATGCAAATAATTACGATTAAGCCATATGCGCAGTTTTAAAATTGGCCTTTTTCCATCTATATCATGAAGCATTTTTTCCAAGCCATTAAAATGTTCTTTCAAGGCCTCATTTTTAATGTTGTATAATATTCCGTGAGAGGCGGATGGTCTATGAAATCATCATCATTTCAACATTATCTAAAGATGAAAGTAAATCTCTGGCTAATTGAAGACATTGTAAATAGCTGCTCATTCACAGAGAGGGTGTGCTACATAAAAGGAATCCGTCTTCTGAAAAACAGGCCACCTTTGCAAAGCCAATTGCCATGACCTGCATCGCAAGGGCTGTGCTGAAATGAAGCAGCCCTCAGAGGCTGCCGGGGCCGCTCACACGCCCCATGGCCGCCTTCTGCTATATTCTCACTCTGCAACCCTTTTCCCCAAGGCTGGGGAGTTTTAGTGGTCAGGCAGTTTTCCCATCTTCTAGATTTTTGGCAAGGAGAAGACCAAATACATGTGAGTAGCTGGGGAAAACAATCTAAATTAAGCCTAAAGTTCTTCTAGTAGCCTCACAAGGTTCTTTAATAGGAACGAGTTAAAAGTATGTGACACACAGTGTGTGACTCCCCTGTTTGTACACAACACCCTGACTTATGTAACTCGGGCATTCCCATTTGTTTGCCTTTAGACTCACTTCCTTTGTGGGATGTGAAATAAAGTGGTTACACCAAATCAGCTGTCAAACTTGGCACTAGTCACAGTTCCCTGCCTGAGAAGGCCGGCACATTTTTAACGAGTAGGAATATGAGAAACTTTCTTTACAACTAATAAAACTAACATGAGTTTGTATGCAGTAAAATTTCACACCAGCACAGTTTTTTTGCACACCTCTCATCATAAAGCGAGTGGCCATGCTGTCTTCCTATGGCATTTTCGGCTCTGGATCATAGTCATCTGAATTTCTTCAGAAATGAAGAAAACAAATTTCATTGGGACATACCGACTGCTTATTTTATTGTATCTATAATAATAATAATAATAATAAAAAAACAGGGACATTTATTTTCCCATAAATATCCAGTGTCTTGCTATAGGTAACCACATTTCAGAGAACATAAAGCCTCCTGCAAGATTACTCATAACCAAATATCTATTTTTGCAATTTTCTTATTGGCTTTCGTCGGGAAATCAAGTGTGGATTGCTGAAGAAAATTATGAAGAAATAATAAAGTTACAAATAAGAATTTCCTCATATCAGATTTCTACTGCCACAATAATGCTGCAAAATAAATCACCCCAAAACTCAGTGGTTTAAAACAATAAACATCTGTTTTTCTCATAAGCCTCCAAGTCAGTGACTCTGATGGGCTCAGCTGGGCTTGGCTGCGTAGTTCTGGCCCCGGTTCACCCAGCTGTTGCCCATGAGGATGGCATCAGCCTGGACAACTGGGATGAACTGGCTCTCTTCCACATCTCACCTTCCAGCAGGCTGATCTGGGCATGTTTTCATGGCAATTTCAGAGGAACAAGAGGCAAGCAGGAACACATAGAGACCTTTTCTAGCCCATTCTGCCACCTTTGCCAACTGGCACTTCTTTATCCAGAGCAAGTTGCAAGTCCAGCTCAGATCCAAGGCACCGGGCAATAGGCTCTATCCAATTAATGAGAAAAGCTGTAGAGTCACATGACCAAAGATATAGCAACAGGGAAAGGTTAAGCATTGGAATCATTAACATAACCAATATATCACAAGCATATTTTAAAATAACAAGATAATTCAAATTTTTGACAGGTAATTGGGTTTAAAGTACCACTATATATATATATATATATATATATATATATATATATATATATCCACAAATTAATAGAACAAAATAGATGTTGAAAAAAATCAAGCAACTTTCTTCACAACATCTTATATTTCTTATGGCAAGATGGCATACTCCTTGATTTCTTAGCCCTTTCTTTCTAGTGACTGATGGAAGAAGCTTATATTTAGAAAAGCTTATCTGAATAAAGTAGGAATAAAAGATGAAGAAATAAAACAGAACTAGTGGTTTTAGCTTAATTGTAATTCTTGAAACAAACCATAGAAATAAGTATTTGTATTAGAATAAACATTGTTCCTCCTGCCTAGAATACTTTTGCCTTCCTCATCACCTAATTAACTCTTCCCTTTCTTGAATTTTCTAAGTTCAAGGTTCACTTATTTGGAGAAACCATCTTGATTACCATTTTATATTCTTCTCTTGGAGCCATATATTTCTTCCGATAGTTATCCCAGTTTCATATTTGTTCTTGAAATAGTTGATTGCATACCTCTATCACTAGACTGTCAGATCCATGTGGTGACTTGGCAGCTGGGGTTCTCCCGTGACAGACTGGGAACCAGAGAGGAGGGAGCCTAATTCCTAATTTCGGTGTCACCCGAGAACCACCCTCTTGCAATCCAGGACCCCTCAGGGGATGTTGGAGAGCCAGTTTTGGCCTGATCGTTGCAGGCCAGGCTGAGGGACCCCACCACTACACGAATCCATACATTGTGCCTCTAGTAATTTATATAAAAAGAAATAAGTCAAGATAAACTTTTTTCTTTCATGTGTCCTTGGGATTGATTATCTAATAAACATATAATTATGAAGAAGACACAGAGCTTAATAACTGGTAAATACCAAAGTAATAACTCAACATGATCTTGGAAAATAAATGAAAAAGATGGAGAAAAGTGAAAAGATGGAGAGAAGTAAATAAAAAAAGGAATAGGAAGTGAAGAAAATAAAAATAAAAATTTTTATATGTGATGGTTTCTCAGCAAAAAACCTTACTGGTATTACTTTCTATTGGTACACTCCAATGAAATATGTCCTTTCTCCCAAATATTAAATATTGATATAAATGTTCTATTTTGATAAACTATTTCCACAGCCTTCTCCTACTTTAATTTATTCAACTACTTTAACTAACACAGACCTGTAATTGGTCCTGAAATTAAAAATTGCCAATATTTGGTTTATTGTCTCAAGAAACTGAGGTTAAATAAGATACTTGTGTAAATAAACTATTGCATTAACAATGTAGAACAAATAAGACATTATTTTGACATAAGAGATTATAAAGTCCCTTGGGAAGAAAAATGGGGAGAAAACAGATGTGAATATTTAACGGAAGAGATGATGCTTGATCTAGGTCTTGAAAAATCAATAGAGATACAAAAGACAGATGATAGAGGGAAAGCATTAGGAGAAAGTCTTGGAGGTTGAGGAAGTAAATGGGAAAGCATGACAACCTGAAGTAGCAAGGTGTGCCCAGGGACCTACGATGGAGGTAAAGTTAGAACTTAGAAGAAAATGAAAGATGAGTTGGTGAGGAGACAAAGACCAAATCATAGAGAGACTTGGACAGCACACATGGATGATAATGATTTATTTTGTAGCCAGTGAATTTGAAGCATAGAAGTAAAATAATATGGTTTTAATTTTTTAAAAAATCTAACTACCAACAATTTGAAAGACAGATTTGGAGAAACTACAGGGAGAAAGATCAATGAGGAAATCCTTAAAATAGTGCAGAAGAGAGATGATCAAGACCTGACATAAAGCAGTAGTCTGGGATTGGAGACGGGTTGACAGATTGAGAGATGTTATGTTAGGAGAAACCATAATATCCAGTGACCAGATGGGTATGAGAGATTAGGTATTGGCAGAAAAAGAGACGGTTGTAATTATGTCCAGATTTTTGGTATACACATAAGAGTAAAAGCAAGCCTGGGAGAAAGATAATAATTTTGGTTTTAAATGTGTTGAGTTTTCCTGTGGGATATCTTGTTAATTAATAGCAGGGAGGGATATATATATATATATATATATATATATATATATCCTCTCTCTCTCTCTCTCTCTCTATATATATATATATATATATATATCCCCTCTCTCTCTCTCTCTCTCTCTCTCTCTCTCTCTATATATATATATATATATATATATATACCTATCTATATCTATATCTATATCTATATCTATATCTATATCTATATCTATATCTATATATAGAGAGAGAGAAGGAAAGAAGCCTGAATGGAGATGTTGATTGCAGTCATCAGCATCCAGGTAGCACTGGATGCAGTGAGCATTGAAAAGTTTCCTGGTGTTCGTGGAATTGAAAAGAGAGAGTGAACCAAAGAAACACCAATATTAATTGTAAGAAGAGATTGGGAAGGAATGTGAGAAAGAGCGACTGAAATGCAAAGGGAAATCAGGAGAATTTAGTACAGGAAAGATTTTTATGGAAAAGGGAGTAGTCATTAAGGAAGCCACGGAATTTACATAGTTAGCTTTATCTGGTTCAGACACATTGTTATGTTGCTTGTTTTGAATGATCACTTACAAATTAAATGTGGAAACTGCTTTGAACCAAAATTTTTGTCCATTCTATTAACTATTCCTTTTTGGTTAAATTGAATTAAACACTATGAGGGCCAGAAGAGTTTCTTATTCATGCTTGTATACCTAGCAGCACCTACCACAGATCACATAGAAAATGAAATTTCAATGTGAATATTGCTGAAGAAAGTAAATAATTGATTCTCAGGTTTTAGTGAACTTACATCTTCATTCTGATAATGAATATGTTTTTGTATTATATAAAATCTTAATATGCAAATGATGAGAGAGAAGGAAGAATTTCTAGGTTTGAACATACTAATTCATTCTGTATGAATCATATTCTGTAATATCTAGCAGGAAAAGGTACTTCTGACAGATCTGGGCAAGTTGAATTTGTTTAGCTTCCTTTCTTCTAATAACTTGATATATATTTTTGCTATTTGAAGTCTACCTCTTTTTTCCTTTATTGATTAAGATATTACATATGTATCCTTATCACCCCATTGCTACCCCACCCTCTCCACTCATGACCTTACCCTCCAGTTGTCTGTGTCCATTAGTTAGGCTTATATGCATGCATACAAGTCCTTTGGTTGATCTCTCCCTCTCAATCTCTATTCTTTATCAGTTTTAGTTGCTTTTCCAATCTCCAATAGGCAGCAGAGTGAAAGAGATTCTAAAGTTGGCACTTATGACTTTTTATTCACTCAAAATAATAAAAAATATAATTCCTCTTACAAGTTATGCCATGTGAAAATAAAAAGCAATTACCTTGGTCACCATTCTTGCTAAGTTAGAGAGAGATGTATTTCTGTGTTATTAGATGGATATTTGTTTAAGTCTTTCTCCTTCAACCTGTGGCAAGTTAAGACTTACTGATATTATAAAGGTTTAGGCCAAGTTAATATCATAGAAAAGTTAAACCACGTGGTGGTCAGTTCAAGGCATCTCTACTGCTCTAAGAAGAAACACAATAACCAATTACAAACCACATTATCTGCCTCCTCCCATTCTCAGTAAAGTTCATCATATGCAAAGTTGAAATTCAATCCCTTACCAGAATTACCTTGAGAATGGAGGGAGATAAATTATGTTACCCTGCATATACATTGTAATTTCTCAATAAAATATTCAGAGTTCACTTGCCCAATTCTATCATACCTCCAAATACAGCTCAGTATGGAACAACAGCGTGTTGTTAAGGGAGGACAGGCCCCAGGAGCTAAACCTGCAAATGGATTGATGTAAGCTAAGGGGACAAACAGAGAAGCAGACACTCAGAAGACCAAGGGGGCATGACCATCTGTAGGAGGCAACTTAGACAATCAGGGAGAGTAGTTTCTGACAGCCATGGCCATGGAGACTTACGAACATCCTAGGTCGAGTAAGTTCTTGGTGACCTTTGAAAGTGGTATCTTTAAATCCCTATTAAATATCTGCATAGAGGGTAGAAATAAAGTAATTTTCTACTAACAAAAAAATTTAATCTTCCAAATAAAGAAATAATTACATGCACCTAAGTACAATAACATTTGATTAGGAATTGCCCTAGACTACAATGCTGTTCAATAGACAAATATTTGAAAGATCCATAAAATAGCTTAAAACAAATAATAAACACATCGTAGCAAGTCAAGCATAGTTTGGTTTCAAAATTTCACATGAGACCATATGCCATGTAAAAGGCTCCCTGATAATAATTAACAAAATATCCCACAGAAAAATTCAACACGTTTAATGTCAAAATTACTATTTCAGGGCAGGTAGAATCACCACTTGTGGCTCCTACTGGTGCATTCAAAAATTATTTGGCAAAGGTCTGGACAGATGAAAAGCTTTCAAAAATTTTTATTGGGAGGTTGTGGTCCAATTACATTTCATTTGTTATATAAAATCATGTGACAACTTCAGTTTACTGACATCATATTTCTGATTGATTCAGTGATGCTTAGCTTACATTAGTTATTGCCCCATCCAGTGTCCTAAAAGGCCTGTACTTCAATTCAACCTAGTCATCAAATGGGCAGAGATGAGAAATCAAGATCTCACAGTACCAGGTCCCAGAAATGCACATGAGTGGCCTTGGTGTTGAAGAAAACTGTTACCAGATGTGGCCAGCACACTGTAATTAACTTTCTCCGGTGAGTCATGCCCTTGTATAATTCTCTCCCCCTGAATCCTGGCAGAACCTATGCCTTGGTTCGAACAAGAGAATATGGCAAAAGTGATAAAATATCATTCCCATGACTATGTTACATTATATAAGATTGTCTAAATAGATTGGAGCAGGAGAGTCCCTCTTTGCTGGCTTTGAAGTAAACTGTCATGTTGAGAGAGTGTCTGGGAGGGTCATGTGACAAAGAACTGGCAATGACCTTTAAGAACTGAGAGTAGCTCCCAGCTGAGACAACCAATAAGAAAACTGATCTCAGCCCAACCGATGAATTCTCTCAACAACCTTGGAGAACTGAAAGTAGATATTTTCCAAGTTCAGTTTCTAATGAGAATGCCGGCCTGGACCAGCACTTAGATTGCAACCTGGTAAGACCCTGAAGTAAAAAACACAGCTAAGCTGTGACTTGACTTCTCACCTACCAAAAGTCTGAGATAATAATGCCTGTGTATTGTTCTAAGCTGCTAAGTTTGCAATAATTCATTACACAGCATAAAGAACTAATGCACTAAGAGCAAGATTCATCTACTTCTCAGCACTTTATTCATTAGTAGAAGTGTAGAACATTCCAGAGCAAGGAAGGTTCAAGGTCTAGATGATTGGCACTGAATAACTGGCAGGACACCATAACATTAATTTAGGCAAAGTTGTGTGTGTGTGTGTGTGTGTGTGTGTGTGTGTGTGTGTGTTTGAGAGTGTTTATGCCTGCAAAAGGGATGGAATGGATAGGGGAGGGGATGAGGCAGACATTTGGTGATAACTCAGCACAAGGTAAGAGTTGACAAGCAACCAGAGTGGAGGGCTCAGAGGTTGGGGTTAGCTGGGCTTGTAAATGGGGTGTTTACTTACAGGGGGATTACCACAGCCACCGTTGACAATTGGGCAGGGAGTTTCCATACATGTTTTGAGGTGGAGCAAGGACACTCTCCTGTTCAAAACAACTTTGAGTGGCTGAAATCTACCACCAAATATACATTCCTGTTGTAAAGTGTTGCCTTTTATATTATTAATTATATCAAACTCCATGGAATAAAATAGTTATTGGTTCAAGTTTCTTTTTTAAAAATATATATTTTATTGATATTTTACAGAGAGAAAGGGAGAGAGATAGAGAGCTAGAAAAGTCGATGAGAGAGAAACATTAACCAGCCGCCTCTTGCACACCTCCTACCGGGGATGTGCCCGCAACCAATGTACATGCCCTTGACCGGAATCGAACCTGGGACCTTTCAGTCCGCAGACTGATGCTCTACCACTGAGCCAAACAGGTTTCGGCTGGTTAAAGTTTCTTAATGAGAGCTCTGGTTAGCTGGTGATGAAGGACCTTTTAAGAAAAAAAATAGCGAGCGAGCGAGAGAGAGAGATAACAAACACAAACTTTGACTATCTCATAAATTTAGTAGTGACTTTCTTTTTCCCCAAACAGCATGATTTTTGGACTTAGAATTGGAATAAAACACTGGTTTCTTTAATAATTTTTTTTTTTTTAAATTTAGGCAACCTGCTGAACTTCTCTAAGTTTCAGTCTACTAGTTTGGAAAATAAAGTTAGTAATAACTACTGATTGTCATAGTAACAATGAGGAGACAAAATGCAATAATTGTCTCTGCCATAGTACAGAAGCATAAACTGAAGTCTTATAAAAGTTCAATAGCATAGAGACTTTAAAACTTTGTTTTGGGATCAGCCTGGGAGAAGTTGAATCCTGGCTCAGTGGTTTATTATCTCTGTTACCATTTGGTAGTTTTTTAACCCTTTAAGTATTTCTTCATCTAAAAGGCATGGAACCCAGCCGGTGTAGCTCAGCAGTTGAGTGTTAGCTCAGGAACTAAGAGGTCACCGGTTCGATTCCCAGTCAGGGCATATACCCAGGTTGCGGGCTCAATCCCGCAAGAGGCAGCCAATCAATGATTCTCTCTCATTGTTGATATTTACATCTCCCTCTCCTCCCTTCCTCTCTGAAATCAATAAAAATATATTTTAAAAGGCATGGAAATACTAATTGCTTCACTGTGTTAGGGAAATATTAAGTGAGACAATATGTAAAATGCTTTAAAATTTCCTTTAATAATAGGTTACTGCACTGTCTGATTATAATTGCTCAGCCATGGAGCTAGCTAGTATTTTCTGATCAGGTGTGACAACTTCCCATGTGCCCTTTCATCCTTATTTCATTGCTCCTGATACTTCTAATTGGAACGGTTAAAGATTTATGGAATCCTTATTTATACAACCCTTTTAATACAACTAGAATTTCCAGGCAAAGCTCTTCCATAAGTGTTTGTTGTGTTGAATTGAACCCAAATTTGCAGATTGATGACGAATTTATGGATGCAGACCATGGGTTTCCTCCAAGTAATGCTGCTTGGTCTCAGCGATATCTTCATAGCCAATGTGTATGCAGATATACTCTCAGTGGATGAGACGAGACCTTTTAGGCTAATAACAGAGGTTGATTTAGTGAAGATGCTAGCTTTGGGGTCAGCCTAGCTCAAATGGCACTGAATACAGTGGGCACTATTGCACGCTTGGAATTATGCTGCAACCCTTTCTAGCTCCATTTGCGACCCTCTATACCACTGCATACAAAGCACATCAGGACAAGATATTTATACCCTAAATTGTCTATGTCAAACTATAATTTAGTCATATATGGTAGTTTTGGAAAACTTTTCATGGATCTAAGTGTGAATTTAATAGGCCAAGATTATTGCCTCATAAAATGACACTTAAATTGCATTAGAAGGTCCTGGACAACTTATAGAAAACAAGCTGATATTTGGTCAGCTCAAGTCATAGACACATTGCTCAATGGTTATTTAAAGTGATACTTTTATATCCTGGCCTCTACAGAACAGTGCAACTAAAATATCCCATATATACTGAGTTGTCTATTCTACTTTAATGGGTCTACCTGGAAGAATAGTTTACAATTCCTTTGACAACACTTTCCTGGATCTCATAAAGATTAGTACATTAACATTATCAAGCAGACACTTTTCTATGTGATGCTGTTTTGGAGATTCAGAAATGCCACAGCACTAACAGCCCATGGTCCAATGTAATTGTTAACACTTTGATCATCATTCTCAAAGGCCGAGGTACTAATGTAAGCCTTTGCAAATACTAACTCATTTGATCTCATATAATCATCCTATGAGGTAGCTATTATTGTTGTTGTGGTGGTTGTTATTATCTTCATTTTACACTTGAGGAAACTGGAGCAGAGACATTATATAATTGCACAAGGTCACATAGCTAATTAGCAGCAAAACCAATATCAAACCAGATTTATAATCATAACTATATTCTACCCTCAACACAGAAATATCCCAGACTGGGAGTTAAAGGAACTAAGTTTGAATCTCAACTTCATCACTAATTAGCTATATGAAATATTTATAACTTTATTACTTCCTCGTTGTTCTTAATGAATGTACATTGAACTTCCCATGTTGTGAGGTTGGGAAAATGATATAGATATATGTAAAGTCTTCTTTCACCGTGGCTAACTCATAATAGGTGTTCAGTTAATATTATTTTTAGCTAAATTTGATGCTTTTTGAGTTTTCCTTAGGATTCCTATTAACTTACAAATAAATTATTGGGATCTGTGATGCTTTTAGTAATAATCTCATTAACACCTGAGAGTACTTTAGTTTAACCAAGTAACTCTATTCAAGAACAGGCTGTTGAGATGCATTGAAATAAACACAAGCATATTTTGGGTGGACCTTGTGCACAAAGTCAATTTGAGGGCACTGGGCAGACCTGGGCTGGTGGCTGGGAGCTGTCTGGGCAGCCAGAGGTCCCTGTGAGCTAAAGGGTGGATGACAATAGAGGAGTGCCAAAGAGAGCACACAAAGGCCTGAACCCATTTTACCTACGGCAGGAGCTTCTTTAATGTCTGCAATTTATGTCAGGGCCTGATGCCACATTTGAGTTGGAAGTATTCAGCTACTCTCATGCCAACAGAGGGATTGTCACAAAAGATGTCTCTCGTGTCCTCCCAAAGATGTTAATGATGATACTGCCTTTGAACTATTTGAGTACTGCCTGATTTTCCGTACAGGCATGTAAAGGAAATGTCAGAGCGTGATGCTCAAACACTGGCACTTCCCTCTGGACTCTGTGTGGGCTCAGCAGCTCAGCCTAGGAGCAAGTGCTGCACCACCTCGGTTGGCACTGAGCTTGGGGAACACTACCCTGGACAGAGATAGCATTTTAGGCAGACAGAACACAGGTTCGTTCCACTGTCTTTCATGATGGGTATGCCAGGCATTTCCACACAGTGATGAATAGAGGTATAATCAAGGCACCACAGGTCAAAGGTTTTTCCACTGTAATATCCAATGGCAGGTGACAAACCACAGGGCATGTCCTTAGCCATTATACACTGAGCCTCACAGAGGACCAGTACGTTTACACCAACATTCCACATGTCTAATTCTTTTTTAGACAGTCCTCAGTACTTTCATCCAAGGCCAGAATGGGTCCCATGACCCCGTCTCCACTGCCAGGAAGGCTTGGAGATGGTAGTCATATTTTCTCATAACCAGAGCGGAAATAAATAAGAGAGATGGCATTGGAAATGAACATTGTGCTAGCTCACCCACACCGTCTGCCCAGGTAGGGATGATTGTCCTCCCCATGACATAGCTAAGGAAACTGAGTCCTGGACAAGTTAAACAAGTTGCACAAGAGCTCACAGCTTACAGGTTGTGAGTCAGGATTCGAATAACAGCACTCTGTGTCCAGGGTCTGAGTACTTAGCACTATATTTTGCACCATCTCCAAATTAGCTCGCCTAGTCATTCTCTCTGAGAGCGCCCTCTACCTTCCCCTGATGGCTCTAATCATCATTTGCAATCATGTATTTATATGGAGTAATCGTTTGTTTAATATCTGCCTGCCCAATTAGATAATAATCTCTGTGAGAGCTGAAACATTTTTTTTGTTGTTTACCCCTGCACATGCAGCAATGTGCATGTTTTCTCACAGATAGCTGATCAATTAATCAATGAATGAATTCAAATAACATGCGATTTGATGCTAACCCTACGCTAATCAAGAACTTGAGGAGCTCAGAGCAGAAGAGTACTCATGAACTGACTAGAGGGCAGAGAAGGCTACAAGACAATACGAGGCTGAGTCTGGAGGAATTAATTTGGGTTTGAGCTGCTGGAAGTGAGATGAGGAAGCCCAAGGTAAAAAAGAGGCAAGCATGCCTGTAAAACAGAAAATTGACCGACTTGATAGAATTAGAGATGAATATATTGAACAATTTATGGAGAATCTTGAAAAAGGGCAGAGATTCTAATATTAATTAAGACAGAGAGGTTTTTGTGAATGTGAGCAAAATGGTAACGGTGATTGCTCTGGTAGTTTCATGAATCTGATTGGAGGCCATTAAGAGCAATCTCAGTAGCTTAAGCAAAGGGAACAGTGGAGAAGACCAGACTGGACCACCGCATTGGGATTAAAGAGTGAAGATAGAGAAGCAATCATGCCAGGACAGACACTAGGGGGCCTTGATTCTGTGAGGAATGTGTAGAAAATAGATTTAAACCAACTCCAGGTGTTTGATTTGGTGGGAGTATTTGGGGACAGATTAGAAATGCATGGAAGAAGGGTTATGAAGCCAAGTTCAAGTTTGAAGAAACTGAAAGATATTCAAATTAAAAGGTACAGAGGGAGTTGGAAGTAGATAACTGAACCTTGTTTTTAAAAAAATGATAAAAGACTGGATATATAGACTTGGAAGTGAACATAGAGAATACATTAAGATAGAAACAAACTCAGTCTTGGGTCATGTGATTAATTCGGGTTGAGATGGTAAAAGGACTCAATCATTTCTAATTTCTGTCTTCCCCTTCCTCAGTGACCAGTAATGTCAACCTGAGTCCCTGAATGATCTATGGAATAGAACTCACCCCCTCCTCCAAATTAACCCAAATAAAATTTGTGGTGTAAGCAATAAATAAACCTTGTGTTAAATCACTGGTGGTTCATATTTAATTTTTCATCGTAGTACCCTAGTTATAATAAAAAACCTATAGCCTGAACTAAGGCAATAGATCTCAATAACAGGTAAAATTTGAGATGCAATGCCCATAAAGTAGTACAAAGCAACGTGCAAAGTTTGTGAATGGAAAGGATAAAGCTGCCATTATGGAAAAGTTAGACTAATATTCTCCTATAAACAACAAATGAACAATTAGCTCAAAATCTTGATTCACCTTAGTATTTTTCATCAACATTGATAAAACATGTTTTTTTGGAAGGAATTAGAAGGAAAATTTAATTATTGATTTCTCATGTTAAATGCTTATAAACAAGAATGTGAAATTCTCCACATGAATATAAATTACAAACATTCACAAATAATTTTAATGTTAATTTAATATTGATAAATAAAATGAATATTTTGGTAACTGATGCAATCTTCATAATTTTTGTCTTTATTTTATTTTTATTATTAACTATTAGCATTATGTTTTACCAGTGATTAGTATTTGTTGAATAAATATATGAATAAATGCAAATGTAAAACAATAAATAGAGGATGGAAATGGCTGAAATAATTAAGTAGTTAAAAACCTATGCAAGAATTTATGTATGTATTTCATTTATCCAGGGAGCAACCATTTAGAATATCTGTTTTCTAATTTAAACATATCAAGAACAACATGTAAAAGTCAATATGTAGGATATTAAGGTGATTTTGCAATTTATGCAATTTTCTAGGATCTTAAATGAGTTTTGACCTGTCTATATGTGATAACAAAATAATTTGACTCAATAATACAATAAGGGCAAAGGGTAGATAAATGAAAAGTGGTGAGTCTAGAGATTTTTATATAATTATATTGAATTAATTTTTATATTTAGTATATATTTTTATAAGAGCAACATAAAAATAGTTACAGAACTATGTCATCACAAAAAGTCAGGATAAAGTAGAAGAGATATTATCCACCTATAAATACCAGGAAGAATTTTCTGACAGTGGGAGATAGATTGAGAAAGGGTGTAAACTGCAGAGATATAATATTAGACTGGACAAAGAATTAAAACATTCATCACTGAAAATCATCCTTCATCTTCAGGGATGTAGAATAGCCAACATAATGAATAGCAGTGATATATACTACTTGAGTACTAGGTGAGACCAGCCAAGGCAAGGACAAATACTTCCAATTTATTTCTTATGTGATGTAAGACCCAGAATTGTCACAAACAGAAAATTATCATGAATCTAAAAAACAAAACATATATTCTTGGGTTTGTGTCTAGTCCATGCAACCTAACCACGTTTCTTTTTTTTTTTTTAAATATTTTATTGATATTTTACAGATAGGAAGAGAGAGAGATAGAGAGCTAGAAACGTCGATGAGAGAGAAACATCGACCAGCTGCCTCTTGCACACCCCCTACCGGGGATGTGCCCGCAACCAATGTACATGCCCTTGGCCGGAATCGAACCCGGGACCCTTCAGTCCGCAGACCGACGCTCTACCACTGAGCCAAACCGACCTCGGCCTAACCACGTTTCTTACTGGCATATAAAAATCAGACAAGAAATCAAGGCACTGAATATATGTGTCTATTAGTATGCAATGTGATCTGTGAATTATAGAATGCAATGTGCAATGGGATCCTCTGGTAGTTTTTGTGGGAGATAGATAAGGTTGGCTACCCATTCTGATGAGCTGCCCCTCCCCCTTGTTTACTTATTTCATTAATTCTACAAATATTTATGAAATGCCTACTATAAACTAGGCATTGTACTAGAAACCAGATGGTCTCTGGTTTCTTGGTGCATATAATCTAGTAATTGATGGGATAGGCATAAAATAATCTATTGCTAAATTATAATTTTCTATTAATTGTCCATCTTCCACATTAAGTGAGACATTTTCAGGTGAGAACAATGCCTTATTTATTTTGACACTTTCAGAAACCAGCAGAGTGCATGACACCTAGTGGAAATACAAGCATGTAAAAACTGAGATAACTGAGCGCATGAAAGGAAGAATGAAAGAAGGAAGCTTGGTGGAAAGGAAAGAATATGTATGATAAAGTTAAGTAATTTTGGTTAAAATAATATGTTTTCAAGTCTACAGAATGCCACCATTTCATCAGTTAAAATTAGACTTTAATAGAGAAATCAAAACTTTAGAAAAAGGATCTTTTCCATCAAAAGTTAGCATATACTAACTTTTGGTTTTAGAAAAATGATCTATTTTCAACAAAGACCAAACATATACTTTACTTTAACTTCACGCTGAGTTTCAGGAAACCAATACTTCATTCCAAGCTTCATGCTAAAATTATCTCATATGGAGGAATTAGGTAATATTTGTGTACCTAGTTTTTTCCACTTGTAAACAGTAACAATCTTCCTAGTCATATATATTCAGGATTAATTGAAACATGTAAAGCACTTCAATTGAAAAACACTAATTTTCTACAGGAGCTCAACTGGTATATGCATTTTGCACTGAGGAATATGATGTAGATATAATGTTAGATAGACTCAGGAGAGAGTTACCAGCAGACAAAGTGACTCTTGTAAAGAAATACAATCTAACTTCCTCCCCAACAGCTGGAAATATTGGTCGTATGTGAACCTGTGGCTTCATGACCTAAGAAAGCAGGAGTCCTCAGCCATTTCCCAGACTCCGTCTCCTACCTCAGAAAATGTGGGACCTTGGCCAAGCCACCCTCAGCAGCCACAAAAAGGCCGTTTGTTTCAAGCCCACTGAAAGATAATTATAAACGCACCATAAAATTTCTGCAACTTTGACCTAAAACATTGATTTTGTATTTCTAAAATTACTGTGTGATCTGTATTTACTACATTTCTAATGACATCTTCTTATGTATCGAACATGCAATGCTAATTGGAGAACCACATCCTCATCCTGTACAAGAATCCAAAAGCGACTGTTGCCACAGGGGAACAAACAGCCTTTAGGAAATCAATGAAGGAAGCCATAAAGGGTCATTTGGTCTAGTCCACTGCGTTAAGCAGGTAAATAACTAATCCATCCAAGGCAGAATATGTTCTGGCAGAATCTAATTGATATCAACTGGGTTGATATATTGACAATAATTATAGTAGCCTACATCTATTCGGTGCTTTCTCTGAGCCAGGGCTCAATTACTTTTCACATTATCTCATTTAATCCTCAAAACAATCATATAAGATAGGTATACTTTTTAATCTCCATCTTACTTATAAAGAAAATGCAGTACATATAAATCAGCTGGACTCTGACTAATTTAATCAGGACTTGGAGAAGAATGGAGAAGGGCAGAGCACAGCCCAGAGGTTGCTACAGAAAGGATGTTGGCTTCAACCTCTGAGTGCTCTACCACAGATTCCCAACTCCAACACAGCATCAGAAAAAATCTATATCTGACCCTGCACCTCATGTCCCTTCCTCAAACTTCAGAGCTCTGGGAAGTGACTGGACTCAGGTCAAGTGTTCCTATATTAGTTGGCAGGAGCCAGGAAAAATGTACATCTGTTCAACCCACTTATATCCACTTTGGGCTTTCTTAGTGGGACATATAGTCTTCCTTTTTAAAAAAATATCTTCAGATTCCCCCCAAAATGGGAAACCAATTTAGACAGTGAATGTTACCTACATCACTCTCAATAGAGTATGGGCACTCTGCTCTTTAGTCATTCCTACACACATAAATGTCAACCTACTTATGCTTCAATCCTTCTATTATGATTCTGAGCAAAATGTCACCCAGAAAGACTGGTAGTATGGCTAACAACAGAAATAAAGCTTCAACCACCTGTTTGTAATCTCAATTATCAAATGAAAGAATAAAGATAAATTACTTTTATGTCATTTTTTTTTCTGGATCTTTTCTATTCCTCAGTCAAATGATAATTTATTGAGAATGAATAATAATGTTGCTTCTACCTGGCCATTTCCATATTGGTGAATTACTTTTAAGCTTAATGAATGATCTTATAGCAAATTAATTATTCATTTTTTAAATAATTTATGTTCCTCACTCTATAGATTTATTATTAACTGTTGGGACTTATAAATGTTAACATAGGAAGATGCCATCATCCAGCTTCATCAATAATGGATTGTTTTATTTTTTTAATGATTTTTTGTACTATTGATTGTAAATGGGTTTGACCTGAAGGGTCTTAAATTTTTCCATTAAAAATGAAAGTAAGAAAAAACTTAATGTGGAATAAAAAAGATCCATGCTTGACTGTACCCTGAGGATCTTTATGAAATGAGCTTGATGTTACCAGCCTTATCTGCAGTACCAAGCCCTACAATCATCTTTATCACAAACTCACTGTCTTACTCTGATAAAATGAACCCATATTATAAGGGAAGTCTAAAAAAGGAAATAGTATCAGATAGTAAGAAAAAGACCAGAAAACCTCCTAGTAAGTCATTATGTGTTAAGTGCTTTGAGATAAAAAGCATCATAAAAGT
Source organism: Vespertilio murinus (assembly GCA_963924515.1). Lineage (NCBI taxonomy): Eukaryota > Metazoa > Chordata > Mammalia > Chiroptera > Vespertilionidae > Vespertilio > Vespertilio murinus. Next base: position 70,933,337 of record OZ004706.1, read on the forward strand.
AAAGCTAGTTGACCAGTAGAAAGAATAAAATACTTGGTAGCTATGAATAGAAAAGGCAGTCCCATTTATGATTATATACTTCACTGTGATAAAAGGTTGATTTCAATCAGCCATAAAAGCTACTCATTCACTTACAGTATAGGTCTTTGCTTCATTTTTCCTTTATTACCATATACCTTCTTTTAAAAAGAAAAATAGCAGGTAATAAGTTTAAATTTAGCAGATAGAACTTCCTTTCATTTATTCATTAAGGCATAAAACATTTATGGAGAAAACATTTACAAGAAAGCACTGAGGTAAACCATGATGGAGGTGTCAATATGGTAATCTCTGCTTTCAGAAATCTTATAGTCTATTAGTAGAACTATAATATGTAATTAACTGTATAAATATTAAAGATATAACAGCATTATTAAAGACACAGGTAAGAGCTAAGGAATTTAGAGAGGAACATATTTTAATTCCGAGCAGGGTTTTAATCTTGATTTTTTAAATTAAAATCAAACTCTATATTGTATTGTGAATCAATATTTCTTCTCCTATGGAAACTATTTGGATCTGGGTTATGCATTAACTTATACTACAAAACATTAGAAATGATCAATGTGGATAGATGGGAAATAACATAAATTCTAAAGGTCTTAAAAACAATTCTCAAAGGTGAAATCTTGTCCTACAGTCCCTATATGATGACTTCACATCACCACGTTATGGCATGTAAATCTTAGGAATTATAAGAGAAGGTTATAAATTGCTTGAAGTATTAAGATAGCCAGGTGTCCTTAGGTAGAACTTTCTAAGTCTCAGTTTCTCAACTGTAACATTGGGGATTCAACTCAGGATCTCTACGATCCTTTTAGAATCTCACATGCTGAGATTGTAAGCCTTTTCACATGGACATTTTTCATATGACCAATTTTCATTCCTTATATTAATGTTGTTAGATTACCAATTCTCCAAAAAGAGACCTTATAGAAGTAATTGGATCCCCATGGAAAAGCAATGCTTTCTATATATGTCCAATGCCTCATAAAGAGTCTGCTATGAATATTTGTGGATCCTATACAAAGTAATGAATGACTTGAAATCTTCTTATTTGCCTCAAACACTTTTATTTCTTATTAGAGATATACAGATTATACTCATGTGCAGGCAGTTGACACAGAATAGAGAACCTTAAAACACACTACTTCTTTTAAAAAATAAATTTTATTGATTTCAGAGAGGAAAGGAGAGTGAGAGAGATAGAAAGATCAATGTTATGGGAGATTCATTGATTAGCTGCCTCCTGCAAATCCCACCGGGGACTGAGCCCACAGCCCAGGCATGGTCCTGACCAGGAATTGAACCATTTCTTCCTGGTTTATAGATCTGATGCTCAACCACTGAACCATGTTGTCTGGGCCAACACACCACTTCTTGATGAAAATTGTATTTATATATAGAGCTAGATGAATATCAAAATAGCTGAAGGGGCAAGTACATTTTAGTAAAAGGAATTTTAATACAAAATGCAAAGTTCTATTTAATTATGTGACATATTCTATTCTCTCCACCAAATCCTCAAACTATCTGCAAAATCTTTGTAAGTACTTTTTGTTTTCATTGTATATCTGATGTGGAAAAGAGGGCTAAACCTCTTATTGAGTTGATGATGTGGAACAAAACAGCACAACAGTACCGTATTTGCCGGTGTATAAGACGACCCTTTGGCCCTGAAAAATATGCCTCCAAGTGGGGGGTAGTCTTATACGGAGAGTATATAACAAACTGTATTTTTAGTGGAAATGTTAGGGGGTCGTCTTATACGCCCAGTCGTCTTATACGCCGGCAAATACGTATTTTTCAGGGCCAAAAAATCATCTTATACGCCGGCAAATACGGTACATAGAGTAGTCAGGTGTTTGCAAGAAGTCTTTCTTTCCTTCTTTCTCTCTCTCTCCCTCCCTCCCTCCCTCCCTCCCTCCCTCCCTCCCTCCCTCCCTCCCTCCCTCCCTCCTTTCTTTCTTTCTTTCTTTCTTTCTTTCTTTCTTTCTTTCTTTCTTTCTTTCTCTTCCTCCTTTACAACTCATATGCCTTTTATTACTTCTTCTTTGATTCCTGTGGCTAGAACTTCCAGGACTATGTTAAATAAGAGTGGTGAAAGAAGACATCCCAGTCTTGGTCCTGTTCTTAGGGGAAATGGTTTTAGGTTTTTTTTCTCTCCATTCAATAAGATGTTGACTTTAGGTTTATCAGATATACCCTTTATTATGTTCAAGTATGATTCCTCTATTCCCATTTTGCTGAGAGGTGTTGTTTTTTTTTTTATATCAAATATGGGTATTGGATTTTATCAAATACTTTTTCTGTATCTACTGATGTGACCATGTGATTTTTTTATTTCAGTTTATGTGATGTATGACATTTACTGATTTGTGAATATTATACTAGTCTTGCATCCCCAGAATAAATCCTGATTCCAATTTGCTAACTTTTTGTTGGGGATTTTAGCATCTATATTCATCAGGGATATTGGCCTGTAATTCTCTTTCTTTGTAGTATCTTTATCTGGTTTTAGAATTAGGATAATACTGAACTCCTAAAATGATCTTGGTAGTGTTCATTCCTATTTAATTTTTTGAACAATTTGAGGAGGACAGGTGTTAGTTCTTCTTTGAATGTTTGGTAAAACTCCCATGTGAAGCCATCCAGAGCAGGGTTTTTATTTGCTGGGAGTTTTTTGTTTACTGCTTCTATTTCAACTGCTGTTATTAGCCTATTCAGGTTTTCTGATTCTTTCTGATTCAGTTTTTGAAGATTATATTTGAATCTGTCCATTTCATCCACATTGACCAGCTTATTGTCATGTAGTTGTTCATAGTATTTTCTTACGATCATTTATATTTCTGTAGTGTCCTTTCTTCTCTTTTTGTTTCTTAATGAGTCTGACTAACTATTCATCAATCTCATTTATATTTCAAAGAAACAGCTCTAAGTTTCACTGATTTTATATATATATATATATATATATATATATATATATATATATTGTCTCTATGTTATCTATTTCTGTACTGACCTTCACTATTTCCTTCCTCCTACTTACTTTGGGATTTTCTTGTTGTTCTCTAATTCTTTAAGTTGTAAGGTTACATAGTTTATTAGTAATTTTTCTTATTTTGTGAGGTAGGCTTGTAGTGCTATAAACTTCCCTCTTAAGATTGCTTTTGCTGTATCACAGAGATTTGGGGGTTTTGTGTGTTCATTTTCTTTCTTTTTTTCAGGAAGTTTTTGATTTCTTTCTTGATATCATTGGTAACCCATTCGTTATTTAACAACATGCTATTTAACCTCCACATGTTTGAATTTTTTCATGTGTTTTTACTGTAGCTGATTTCTAATTTCATTCAACTGTGATCTGAGTATATTCTTGATATGATTTCAATCTTCCTGAACTTGCAGAGACTTATTTTGTGTTCTAATATTTGGTCTATCTTAGAGAAGGACTCATGTATACTTGAGAAGAATGTATATTTAGGAAGTCTTTCAATAGCACTCACTATGTACTTTCTATTTTTTTTTTAATGTACAGTCTTTGTTCTCTTACATTTAAACTACTAAAGGGAGGAACTTATGCCTGATTTATCTTATATCTTAATGTTGTCTGCATCACTGATACTAATAAGATAGTAGGTACCCCCAAAATAGACATAGATATATCTAAGCAAAGAGAAGCAATTAATTCCTGTTAACAACCCAATCTAAATGTGTAATTCTCATGAAATTGACTCTAGAGCTCTCAATCCTTTTGATTGTCTTTGAAATTTGTTTTCTGTGTATGTTTTAGTGTATGTTTATCAAACTTGTCTATCAGACACTGATGCCTTAAGGCTTGAGTCTTCTATTTGACTCAAAATTGAAGATTGACACTAAATGGAAGGAATTTGGCTGCTGATGCAATACTGACGATCTTCATACTAATAATACCATTTGTCTGAATGAGTAATACAATTAATGGCATGTTTATTGTTTATTTCTTACCTAGCTCCTCTCTCCTTCTGATGATATGGAAAACATTATTTTTGCTTGAAGGAAACAGGTTTGCCTTTAATAAACTTTGAAATAAATTGACCTTTAATTTTGTAGGTTATATAGGTTAAAGACATTTTTAAAAGCTATATTAGTAATAAGGCAAAAACATACTGATGATTTAACATGTTGACAGAAATTGTGATTCAAATTTGGAACTTTTCTGTGCTCCAGGTTGATGATAATTTATGAAGATACTTAACTGCACATGTTTCTCTCAATCTGGGTTATCTACAAAAAAGAATATTTCTGTAAATTTCATTATCATTTCTCAGGAGACAGAAAAGAAGTATCATGTATTAACTCTCTGATTCCTCTAGATCAAGGTGAAGTTGTCCTCATTTCACCAAATTAGTCTGTTTATCCACTATCCCCGGGACAACCAATAGTTTCATGTAGAAGTACCACTTTTTATTTCTCAGTTCTTGAGATGATCAGATCACTGGTCAAGAAAAATATTATTGACAGTGAAGTTAGAGTATGTCAGGCTTCATAATCAATTGATCAATATATTTTACTTGTTCTAGCTATGTGATGAGGAAAGAAAAGAGAGAGAAATACCACTGGGATTTTTTCTGAATATTAAGGTCATAAACTTCTGTATTTTTCAAAGGTTGAGACAACAGACTAATGTGGGAGATGAATATATGTCTAAGAATTTAATTTGGAGAATGTTACACAGAGTCATGATTTTAAAACTCCTCACAATTTCATTTTGGTTAAGGGTAGAAATATAGGTTGATACATGGCTTTTTTCTTTAAGAAAACATATTAAGCATGATATTTCCATAATATAGAAGAAAAAAGAAAAGGGGTTAAATTTATTACAAAATAAAATATCTTTTAATTTTAAGATGGGAATTTATTAACATTTATACTTCCTTCCCTCCCACTTTTTATTATTTAACATTAAGACCTTGAAGGTTAATGTACATAACAAAGGACTCTGATGGGGTAAAAATAATACAAAGAGAAGGTGCCCAGGGCTGTAATCCCCAAAACAGTGTGTAAGACACAGGTTTCCTCAGGTAGATGACATGCTATGCAGGATCAAAACAAAATTCTCTTACTCAGAGCAAAAGACTAAGATAAAAAGGTTAGCTACAGAAGCAATTCAAAACCCATTTGATTCCTCCACTCTAGCCCAGTCCAGCTAATCTGTCCTACCTAACGCAGGGAGGTGAGAGGGTGTAACTGAAAAGTTCAAGTGAAGTTCATAGTCCGGAGTTATAAGCTTACTAAAAGATTAAAATCATAGGAGGATAAATGTTTTCTCTCCCCACCTCCCCCCATATCTCAACACCAAATTGTTGAACACCTCCTTACAGCAGTTTCTTTTACCAAAAATATAGGACTTATTATAGCCCAGATTCCCTCTGTATGAGCCTGGGACCCCAGGGTGTCGCCCAGAACTGGGGTTCAGTGCAATCAGAGTTGGGGTTCAGCACAGTCCGGAGCTTTTATCTCCTTCCCGCTAGGGAACACCAGCCAGGCACTCAGCCACCCCTCCTCTCCGGCTCCGTCCTCTCCCCACATGTGCACCGTGTCTCCATACCTTAGGCTTTTACAGTTCCTCTGATTGTCCTTCTGGTTTTCTCTTTCCTTCTAGTTGTAGAATTTCCAGTCAGTCAACTTTCCTGTAGTTCTGGATAATGTCCACTTTATATTTTAGTTGTATTTTTCGAAATTGTTGAGTGGGGCTGCAGTTAGGCATTTACCTATGCCGCCATCTTGGTTTTTCCCAGGACTTATTATAAAAAAAATTATCAGACATACTAAATAGCGAAACCACAGGTAGAAGAGACAGGGAAAGCATCAGAACCAGACTCAGAAATGGCAGAGATATTAAAATGATCATATCAATAATTTATTATTAATATGCTAAGGACTCTAATGGATAAAGCAGATAGCATGAAGAAATGGTGGGCAATATAAGTAGAGAGATAGAAATGCTAAGAAAGAACCAAAAGAAAATGCAAGATATCCAAAACACTGTATCAGAAATAAAGAATACTTTTTTTGGCTTATTAGTAGATTATACATGGAATCTCTGAGTTTCAGGATTTCAATAGAAAACTCTGAAACTGAAAGACCAATAAAACAAAGACTGAAAAGCAAAAGATTAGCATATTCAAAAACTGTAGGACAACTAAAAATGGTATAACTTATGTAAGATGAGAATATCAGGAAGAGAAGAAAGAAAGAAACCGAATAAATATTTAAAATAATAAGGACTGAGAATTTCCCCCAATTAATGTCAGACACCAAAACACAGAGCCAGAAAACTGAGAAAATGCCAAACAGGATAAATGGGAGGAAAATATAATTTTCAAACTACAGAAAATGAAAAAAAAAAAACACAAAAAATCTACATATTAAGAATCAAGAACAAATATCAAGAATTATTTCTGACTTCTCCTCTGAATCCAGGTAAACAAATTGAAAATGGGGTGAGTGAAATATTTAAAAGTTAAGGAGAAAAAAGCAACAACAACCTACAATTCTGTACCCTGAGAAATTATCCTTCAAAAAATGAAAGAAAAATAAAAACTTTCTCAGACAAATAAAAATTGAGGAATTTATTGTAGACCTGCCTTAAAAGGCATTTTAAAAGGTCTTTGAAAAGGAGAAAAATGTGCCAGAAACTCAGATCTACATAAAGATGAAAAAGTATCAGAGAAGGACTCTATATTTATAAAATGCTTAAGCGACCATTACAACTGGTCAACCAAACAATTGGTTGACTAGTTGCTATGACATGCACTGACCACTAGGGGGCAGACACTAATTGCAGGAGCTGCCCCCTGGTGGTCAGTGCTCTCCCACAGCCAACCTCCTGTGGCTGGGCAACCCCCCTCGAGCCTTCCCCCTGGCCAGTTGTTCCCAATCCGCCCAATCAGGACTGGGCGAGATGGCTCCCATCAAGCCCAATCGCCAGCCAGGCCAAGGGACCCCATCTGTGCATGAATTCATGCACTGGGCCTCTAGTAAATAAATAATAAACCATTGTTTCTAGAGACGATGAGTAATAAAGAATTCTGCATATCTAGACCCCCACATAACTATTCAAAGGCTAAGAAGGCATCCTAGTGACAATCATTGTTATTTAAAAATACTGTGTTTAAATGTTGATCAGTAAAACTTGGAAAGCATGTAGAGGTATATATATATATATATATATATATATATATATATATATATAGTGACCATTTTTCCCCAGTCAGGCTCATTTTAGCTATTAAATGTTGTATGTTGTATACTAAAAAAGATTAGATAATAATCAAAGATAACAAGTATAGCATATACATATTTAAGTCTGTTCAAAAAGCAAGAAAGGCCTGACTAAGAAAAACAAATGTCAAAAAAAGCTCTTAAAACAAGTTTCTACAGAAGAGAATAAAATTTCAGATCTAAGACATTTCCAAGAATTCAAATGAAATTAAAGCAAATACCAGGTCTATAAAATAAGAGATTACCTTAGAGATATAATGATTGAAGAAAGCAATGAGGAAACATTAGATTAGGCAATGAAAATAATTTGGCAGAACTTAAGAGAGAGAATGCAAATAATAAAACTGTCACAAAATGAAACCCACATTGGAAGCAGCAAAACAGAGTAAGAGGGACATAGAAGAAAATCTTAACAGAAGTGAAAAAAACAATCAAAGAATTTTTTACAAAAAATGGAATGAATCTAGTACAGATTCAACCTAGGAATACTTGGTATCTCAAAAAGGTGAGAACAAAAATAAAATAGATTTTTAATCTATTTTTAATTTAAAAAATCTTCGGAAACTAAAGATTGAATCTGCAATTTAAACCCAGCTGGCTTAACTCAGTGGTTGAGCACGGACCTATGAACCAGGAGGTTAGGGTTCAATACTCGGTCAGGGCACATGCTTGGGTTGAGGGCTCAGTGCTCAGTACAGGGCTTGCAGGAGACAGAGATCAATGGTTCTGCTCATCATTGATATTTCTATCTCTCTCTCCTTCCTTCCTCTCTAAAATAAATATATGTATATATTTGTTTTTAAATTAATCTGCAATTTAAGAAGCACTTGGTATTTCAGGAAAATAAATTTTGCTATATAATTAACAAACAGACTTAATAATAAAACTATTATATTTAGCATATAAAGAAACAGACTTGAAAATCAAAGCAAGGAAATCAAGACACTTTAATAGGGAAAATAATCAGACAGTTCTCAGTATGGCTTATAGCAGTTAAGCTATAGACATAAAGTCCAAGGAAAGAAGTAGTGGTCCTTACTTAATATACCTCACCAAAATACTATTCAAGTATAAAATAAACATTTTTAGCTTACTTGAATTTAGAGTCATAGTTTGCATAAGTCTTTCTTGAGAAACAACTGGATTTCTTTGATTAATGAAATGGTGAATTAACAGAATTTGGTAGCTGCTCTTACCACAGGTGCAACCCTGCAGATGCCACGAAAGTGAAAAGGAGACTGATGGGAGTGAGAAAATATCCTAGAAGACTTAATAATTTTCTGGGGGAAATAGGAGGAGCCTGAGTTCTGGCACACATGCCAAAGAGCAGGAATGGAAATCCAGAGTGAGAAGGCTACAAGCCACATTTGGGAATAGACAGCAATAAGAGTCATTCTTTGTTATTTCCCTTTACATCACTTTAGCATATTATTGAGCACTCCTTAGCTCGAGTGTGATATTTCAAAAAAAAAAAAGTAATGTAAAATAAGATCCACAGTCATATGAGCCTAGCAGCAGCCTGGAATGACAGGGTAACTTGAGAGCAGTGTTCTGGCCCAGGTAAGGAATAGATAAGAGCAAGTGCATGCAGCCTTACTGTAGACTCTGAGCATTCCCTCTCCTTGGAAAATATCTTGAGGACTAGATGATTTCAACTCACAGAGCCGGCATTTGGGAAAGTACAGTGACTGAGGTGAAGGTATAAGGTGATTTCCCAGGGCACAGAGATATTGCAGCGGAGGGAAATGAGAGCGGTCCACCTTGAAGGACTACAACACCAATGAAACTTCTCCCTTATGAACTATCTCAGGAGAGATACGATCCAGTATTTTGCCAGCTCCCATCCACCCCCCCCCAAAAAAAAAACCCAACAACACAAAAACATTACTATATCCCAGGAAAATGATCTATGAGGAAATATAATATTTAAACTATTATTTTAAAAATTCAATACATTTTAAAATTTAAACAGACAAAGAAGAATTAATATATCAGAGAGAAGAGAAGAATAAAAATACATGTAGTGTCTTCAAAGAGATAAGGGAAGATATTGGATATAAGATACAGAAATGGGTCATCAATTGGGGAAACCAAATAGAGATACTGAATATGAAAAATACAATGATTCAAATAAAGAACTCAGTAAGTAGTTTCAATAATAGAATGAACATTGGCAAAGAAAAATGTCAGAAAGCTGAGAGGACAGGCAGTGTAACTCTTCAAAAAGGTACCAGGAAGGCTGGCCAGTGTTGGTCAGTGGTTCAGTGTGGACCCATACCCTAAGAGAAAGCTAGTTCAATTCCAGGTCAGTGCCCATGCCTGGTTTGCAAGATCAATCCCCAGTAGTGGGAGTGCAGGAGGCAGATGATCAATGTTGCTCTTTCAGAGCTGTTTCTATCTCTCCCTATCCCCGACTCTCTGAAATATGCAGAGAGTTTTAAGAAAATGTAGTACTGTAAATTTAAAAATTCTAAAACCTTCTACAGATGAAATCAGATCACCTACAAAGACAAAATTAGGGTGAAAATCAGGCTTTAAAAGTAACCCAAGTCATAAGGAGACATTGAATTATTATATTCAAAGTGATGAGGGATAAAAATTCAAGTTCAGAATTGTATAAACAGTTAAAATATCACTTAAATAATAGAGTAAAACAAGTAGAGAAGGCCTCAAAGGATTCAGCATATTTCTGAAAACAAACAGAACACTATGACTCATATGAAAAATAAGGTTAAGTAAATAACTTAGTGGAGTTGTCAAAATAAGCAAGGAAAAGCAATATCAAAGTATATCATTAACACTCCAGGTATAAATCCTAGAAATATGAATATGGTGAGCATTGGGAAAAAGCAGAATGAGGTGGATTACGTTAAAGGATATGTTTTACTTAGGAAAAGATATATAGTTTACTAAATTTAAGAAACTGAGAATGGGTTTAATAAGTTATGTATAAGTCCTACAAGACTAAGAGTAGAATATATAATTTCCAAACCAATAAAAGAATATTAATGTATTCAATGAAATGAAGGAAATGAGGTCAAAATGAAATAAAGAAGCAAGCTCAATAAAAAATACCAAATTAGATGGGAGAAATAAAACATAATGAGTAGCTTAGTAAATAACAACTTGTTATATCCTCACAAAACAAAGACTTACAGATCTAATTAAAAACAAGACAATAAAAAACAAACAAACAAACAAAAATCAATGGAAGCAAAAGCCAGCATACACACACACACACACACACACACACACACATGCCCCAGAGGTTTTTTTTTTTTAACTTATTAACCTTATTAATTTCAATGCAAACAAATACAATGTATAATGAAAGGGGAAGTATTTACAAACAAGATTTTTTAAATGTATTTTTATTAATTTCAGAGAGAAAGTAAGAGAGAGATAGAAACATCAATGATGAAAGTGAAGCATTGATTGGCTGCCTTCTGTATGCCCCCTACTGGGGATCAAGCCTGCCCTTGATTAGAATACAACCTGGGACACTTCAGTCTTTAGGCTGACGCTCTTTCCACTGAGCAAAACCAGCCAGGGCAATAAACAAGATTTTAAATACTATTAATACTATAGGAAACTACAAATTTACATAAATTTGAATATTTAATCCAAATATTGAACTAAAAATAAAATTTTAAAGACAGTAAGACCAATAATAACTAAACAAATACTATTATTCATAAAAAAATTTCTACCAAATTTAGATATGCATAAACTATACCTAAAAGAGTGCATAAGAAACAGAAAAAAAAGTGGTACTATCTGGGAAGAGGGGCTGATGATTGAGGAGCAGACTTTGAAGAGATATACTCTTATTTTCCCTTTTGTACATTTCAGAATTTTGTCCCATGTACATGTATGAGATATATGCACTCCCATGTTTATCACAGTATCATACACAATAGCTAAGATATGGAAATAATCCAAATGGCCATCAATGAATGAACAGATAAAGAAGATCTGGTACCTATACATATATAATATTACTAAGCAATGATAAAGGAAGATATCATGCCATTTGTGATAATGTGGATGTACCTTGAGCATATTATGCTAAATGGAATAAGTCAGACAGAGAAAGACAAGTATTATATCTCACTTATATGTGAAATCTAAAAAAGGCAAACCTGTTAAAAAAACAAACAAACACACAAACAAAAAAACAGAGTAAATGGTAACTACCAGAGGATAGAGGGTGAGGTGCAGTAAGATTGATGGTGTTTAAGGGTAAAAACTTATAACAAGTAGTACTTAAGCCCTAGAAATCTAAAGCACAGTAAAATGAATATAGGTAATCATATAGTACTATCCTAATATATAAAAACTCTGGGTATATCACACCCACAATGACCAGGAGGCTTGACCAACTGGAAGTCAGTCCTTCAGTCATTGCTGGGTTGTTGTGGTGACCCAGCATTGACTGCTATGGCTGCAGGCACGGTGACCCAGGACTGACTGCTTAGGGGGCTGTGAATCAGGCACAGAGAAAAGCCTGACAAGAGAAGCAGGGTCTGATCTGTAGCCTCTGTGGCAGCTGTTGATCAGCACTTGCCTCTCTCTTTCTTTCCAGGCTTGGTCAGCAGCCTCGACTCCATTTCTCTCCAGGCCTCCACTGGGCTGCTGATAAGCCCCACCTTTCTGGTCAGGCCCCATTGATAGGCCCAGAAACATTGACTGGCACAGAACTGACCAATCAGAACCAAATCTGGGTCAACTGTGAGGAGCCAATGGCTACTTAGGAGGAGGAGCTTTTGACACTGACTGGCATAGAAACTAACCAATCAGAATCAAATTGGCCAGCAGGGTAAGGCAATCGGGGTTGAGATCAGGGCATTGGGAGAGCAGTTAGATGTTAATCAGGCCACAGGGGAGCTGTTAGGGGGTGATCAGGCTGGCAGGCAGAAGCGGTTAGAGGCAATTAGGCAGGTAGGAAGGCGGGTGGTTAGGAGCCAGCAGTCCCAGATTATGAGAGAGATATCCAACATCCTCCAAGGGATCCCAGATTGGAGAGAATGCAGGCTGGGCTGAGGGACAAAGATTCATGCAAGAATAGGCTTTCCTTACCTGGCTTCACTCCTGGCTCGCCCAGGAGCTGGCAAGTCCTCACTGGCCAGAGCACCACTCCTGTAGCTCCCTCCAACCCATCTCCCCCTCATAGCAGGTGTCCTGCTCTGCCTGACCATTCTGAGCCCGCATATTCAAATTAACCCACCATCTATGTTGGGTTAGTTTTCATACTGACTCCTGATTGGCTATGGGTGTAGTGGAGATATGGTCAATTTTCATGTTTGTCTATTATTATGTAAGATGATAAATATCAATACAAGGGCAATCATACCACAATATATGGGTATCAATATAGCCTGTACACCTTAAACTTTTACAATGTTTCATATAAAATTTATTCAGTTATAAAAAAAGAAAAAAATACACTGTTCTCAAAAGGAGACAAAAGAAAAAGGTTAACTACCAATATTATTTTATTCATTAAATATATATTTTATTGATATTTTACAGAGAGGAAGTGAGGGGGATAGAGAATTAGAAACAACGATGAGAGAGAAACACTGATCAGCTGCCTCTTGCACACTCCCTACTGAGTATGTGCCCAAAACCAAGGTATATGCCCTTGTTAGGAATCGAACCTGGGATCCTTCAGTTTGCAGGCCAACACTCTATACACTGAGCCAAACTGGTTAGGGCTTACCAATATAATTTTTTTTTTTTTATTAAGGTATTATCTGTATACATAGCTTATCATTGCCCCCCCCCCCCATAGATGCCCTCCCTCCCCAGAGTTTTGTGTCCATTGGCTATTCTTATATGCAAGCATACCAGTCCTTTGGTTGATCTCTTATCTCCCCCAGATCTCCCTACCCCCCCCCCCCCGCTGTCATTTGACAGACTGCCTGTTGTTTTACTGTCACTATATCAATCTTTCTGTTCATTCGTTTATAGTGATCTTTAATATCCATAAATGAGTGAGGTCATGTAGTGTTTCTCTTTCATTGACTGGCTTATTTCACTCAGCATGATGCTCTCCAATTCCATCCAAGTTACTGCAAATGATGAGAATTCCTTCCTTTTTATGGCAGCATAGTATTCCATGGTGTAGATGTACCATAGTTTTCTGATCCATTCATCTGCTGACGGGCACCTAGACTGTTTCCAAGTCCTAGCTATTGTAAATTGTGCTGCTATGAACATAGGGGTGCATATCTCCTTTCTGATTGGTCTTTCTAGTTTCTTGGGGTATATTCCTAGTAGTGGGATTACTGGGTCAAATGGGAGTTCCATTTTCAGTTTTTTGAGGAAGCTCCATACTGTTTTCCACAGTGGTTGCACCAACCTACAATCCCACCAGCAGTGCACGAGGGTTCCTTTTTCTCCACAACCTCGCCAACATTTGTTGTTTGTTGTTTTGTTGATGTTGGCCATTCTGACAGGTGTGAGATGGTACCGCGTTGTTGTTTTGATTTGCATCTCTCGGATAATTAGTGACTTGGAGCATGTTTTCATGTGCCTCTTGGCCTTCCTTCTGTCTTCTTTTGAGAGGATTCTATTTAGGTCCATTGCCCATTTTTTAATTGGCTCATTCATTTTCCTTTTATTGAGTTGTATAAGCTGTCTGTAGATGTTGGAGATTAAACCTTTATCAGTGATATCGTTTGCAAATATGTTCTCCCATACAGTGGGTTTTCTTGTTGTTTTGTTGATGGTTTCTTTTGACGTAAAAAAGCTTTTTATTTTGATGTAGTCCCATTTGTTTATTTTCTCCTTAGCTTCCATTGCCCTAGGGTTAGTATCAGTGAAGAAGTTCTTTAGGCATATGTCTGAGATTTTGCTGCCTGTGGATGCCTCTAGTATTTTTATGGTTTCCCGTCTTATGTTTAAGTCCTGTATCCATTTTGAGTTTATTTTTGTGTATGGTGTAAGTTGGTGATCTAGTTTCATTCTTTTGCATGTATCTGTCCAATTTTCCCAACACCATTTATTAAAAAGACTGTCTTGACTCCATTGTATGTTCGTGCCTCCTTTGTCAAATATTAATTGAGCATATTGATTTGGGTTGATGTCTGGATTCTCTAATCTATTCCATTGATCAATATGTCTGTTCTTGTGCCAGTACCAGGCTGTTTTGAGAACAGTTGCTTTGTAATACAGCTTGAAATCTGGTATTGAGATTCCTCCTACTTTACTCTTATTTCTTAAGATTGCTGAGGCTATTCGGGGTCTTTTATTGTTCCAAATGAATTTTTGGAGAGTTCTTTCTAGGTCTGTGAAGTATGTCCATGGTATTTTCATGGGGAGTGCATTGAACTTATATATTGCTTTGGGAAGTATGGACATTTTGATGATGTTGATTCTACCAATCCATGAACATGGTATGTTCTTCCATCTGTTTACATCTTTCTCTATTTCTTTTTTCAGTGTCCTGTAGTTTTCTGCATATAGGTCTTTTACCTCCTTGGTTAAGTTTATTCCTAGGTATCTTAATTTTTTTGGTGCGATGGTAAACGGGATTGCTTTTTTAGACTCTGTTTCTGTAAGTTCACTATTGGTGTAGAGAAATGCCATTGATTTCTTGGCATTTATTTTGTATCCTGCTACATTGCCAAATTCGTTTATTAAGTCTATTAGCTTTTTGATGGAGTCTCTTGGGTTTTTTATGTACAATATCATGTCATCTGCAAATAGTGACAGCTTTACTTCTTCTTTTCCGATTTTGATGCCTTTTATTTCCTCTTCTTGTCTAATTGCGATGGCGAGTACTTCCAGTACTATGTCAAAGAGGAGTGGTGAGAGTGGGCATCCCTGTCTTGTTCCTGTTCTTAGAGGGAATGGTTTTAGTTTTTGCCCATTGAGCATGATGTTGGCTGTGGGTTTATCATATATAGCTTTTATTATGTTGAGGTATGATCCTTGTACTCCCACCTTGTTGAGAGTTTTTATCAGGAAAGGGTGTTGGATTTTATCAAATGCCTTTTCTGCATCGATAGATATGACCATATGATTTTTATCTCTCAATTTGTTTATGTGATGTATCACGTTTATTGATTTGCGAATATTGTACCATCCTTGCATTCCTGGTATAAAACCTACTTGGTCATGGTGTATGATCTTCCTGATGTACTGCTGGAGCCGATTTGCTAGAATTTTGTTGAGGATTTTGGCATCTATGTTCATGAGGGATATTGGCCTGTAATTCTCTTTCATTGAGTTGTCTTTATCTGGTTTTGGTATTAGGGTGATGCTGGCTTCATAAAAGGAGTTTGGCAGTGTTCCTTCCTCTTGAATTTTTTGGAAAAGTCTGAGGAGGATAGGTTTTAGTTCTTCCTTGAATGTTTGGTAAAACTCTCCTGTGAAGCCATCTGGCCCTGGGCTTTTGTTTGCTGGAAGCTTTTTGATGACTGCTTCAATTTCTTCCCAAGTTACTGGTCTATTGAGATTTTTAGATTCTTCCTGATTGAGTTTTGGAAGGTTGTATTTTTCTAGGAATATGTCCATTTCCTCCAGGTTGTCCAGTTTGTTGGAATAGAGTTGTTCATAGTATTTTGTAACAATCCTTTGTATTTCGGCGGGGTCTGTTGTTATTTCACCTCTTTCATTTCTAATTTTGTTTATTTGGGTCCTCTCTCTTTGTTTCTTGGTTAGCCTGGCTAGAGGCTCATCAATCTTGTTAATCCTTTCAAAGAACCAGCTCTTGGTTTTGTTGATCTTATGTATTGTGTCTTTGGTCTCTATGTCGTTAATCTCCGCTCTGATTTTTATTATTTCCTTCCTTCTGCTTACAGTGGGCCTTTCTTGCTGTTCTTTTTCTAACTGTTTGAGTTGTAGGGTAAGATAATTTGTTACCATTCTTTCTTGTTTTTTGCAATAGGCTTGTAGGGATATGAACTTCCCTCTCAAAACAGCTTTTACTGTGTCCCATAGATTTTGGATTGTTGTGTTTTCATTGTCATTAGTTGCCATGATGTTTTTGATTTCTTCCTTGATTTCTCTGGTAACCCAGTCTTTGTTCAATAGCATGCTATTTAGTCTCCATGTGTTTAATTTCTTTGGCTTATTATTATTGTAGTTGATTTCCAATTTTATGGCACTGTGATCTGAGAAAATGCTTGATAAGATTTCTATCTTCTTGAATTTGAAGAGACTTTGCCTATGTCCCAATATGTGGTCTATCTTTGAGAATGACCCGTGTGCACTTGAGAAGAATGTATATTCTGTGGCTTTGGGATGAAATGTTCTGAAGATGTCAATTAATTCCATCTGGTCTAATACGTCATTTAGAATTGACGTTTCTTTACTGATTTTTTGTTTAGATGATTTGTCCAGAGGTGACAATGGAGTATTAAAATCTCCTACTATGATTGCATTGCTATTAATGTGTCCCTTAATGTCCTCCAGCAGTTTCTTTATGTATTTGGGTGCTCCCAAATTGGGTGCATATATGTTTACCAGGGTTATTTCTTCTTGTTGGATTACACCCTTTAGTATTATGAAGTGGCCTTCCTTATCTCTTGTTATGTCCTTCACTTTGAGATCTAGTTTGTCAGATATAAGTATTGCTACCCCAGCTTTTTTATCGTTTCCGTTTGCCTGGAAAATCTTTTTCCATCCTTTCACCTTCAGTCTGTGGGCGTCTGTTTTTCTGAGGTGGGTTTCTTGCAGACAGCAGATGAATGGGTTTTGCTTTCTTATCCATTCTGTTACCCTATGTCTTTTAATTGGAGCATTTAAACCATTTACATTTAAAGTAATTATTGAAAGGTAGGTATTTGATGCCATTTTTATTCTATCCCCCTGTGTTCCTTCTTCACTTCCTATTTCTTTATTATTACAGTAGACCCTTTAGCATTTCTTGCATTGCTGGTTTATTGGAGATAAATTCCTTTAGTCTGTTTTTGTCGGTGAAGCTCCTGATTACACCTTCAATTTTGATTGACAGCCTTGCGGGGTACAGTATTCTTGGGTTCAGACCCTTCCTTTGCATGACTTTATATATGTCATCCCATTCCCTTCTGGCCTGATGAGTTTCTGTTGAGAAATCAGTTGCTAGTCTGATGGGGTTTCCTTTATATGTAACTTTCTGTCTCTCTCTGGCTGCTTTTAAGATTCTGGTTTTGTCGATGTTTTTTGCCAGTTTAATTATAATGTGTCTGGGTGTTGATCTTTGGGGGTTCATTTTGTTGGGGACCCTTCGAGCATCTTGGATTTGTGTTGGTTTTTTCTTCTCTATCTCAGGAAAGTTTTCTGTCATTATTTCTTGAAATACTTTTTCCATATCTTGCTCAGTTTCCTTTCCTTCTGGAACCCCTATTATTCTAATATTGTTTTGTTTTGTATTGTCCCAAAGCTCCCTTAGGCTCTCCTCCTGTTTTTTAATTTTTTTTTCTAGCAACTGCTGTAATTGGGTATTTTTTTCCATTTTGTCTTCTAGCTCACTGATGCGGTCTTCTGCTTCATCTAGTCTACTCTTGATGCTTTCTATTGAGTTCTTCATAGTAGCGATGTCATTTTTCATTTCTTCTTGGGTCACCTTCATTTCCTCTTGGGTCTTCTTCATTTCCTCTTGGGTCTTATTCATATTGTCAAATTTGTCTTCCATTCTTTTTAGCCAACTTATGATCATTACTCTGAATTCTTGCTCTGGTAGGTTGCTTGCCTCTAACTCGTTTACTTCATTTTCTGGTGATGGTTGATTTTCTTTCACAGGCGGGTTGTTTCTTAGTCTCCCCATGCTCTCTGTTTATAGGGTGCCTGGTAACGTAGTTCTCTCCCTCCTGCTTTGATTTAAAGGCACAAAATACAACACAACCAGGTACAACACACAAGGCACTGGACAGAAATGTGTTTGCAATATTAATATCCTCCAATAAAGGTGTCTAGAACCCAGATAACAAGAACATACAATCCAATAAAAAGAATAAGCAAACCAATCTTACACACACACAAAAAAGCATAAACCTTTGCTATAGTTAGCATTCAACATACAACAACAAAGGGGTAGAGAGAAGGCTTTTTTTTTTTTTTTTGGTGGGGGGGCAGTGACAAGGTAGGTGTGAATGGGATTGGAGCAGGGGGTTGGGAATTATATATACACCGGACAGGTGAAAATTTTGGAGAGGGTAAACAGAAAGAGTAAGGAAAATCTATAGCAGTAAAGGGTTAAGATAAGCAGGACACCAAAGGTAAACGGTTAGGAATAGAGAGATGTCATAAAGGTAGGTTTGAGATAGAATAGAGCGTTGGAGAAGGCAAGGTATGAATAGTTTTTAGAATAGTAATCCCGAAGGAGGAAATAGAGAAAAAAAGAAATAGAGGAAAAAGGAAAAAAAAAAAAAAGAAAGCAAAAAAAAGGATTATAATATGACACTTAAAAAGTAGTAATAAAAATAAACAAAAGAAAATAAGATGAAAAAGATAAAAATGGTAAAATAGTAGTAGTAATAATGTTGATTACCTATAAAAATGAATTAATTAAAAAGGTAAAATCTAGTGATGGCAGATGAAAAAAATTTCTTGAGTAAACTTTGCAATTAAAGTAGGTAAAAAACAAAAATTCAACAGTTAAAAAAATAAAAATTGAAAATTAAAAATTAAACAAAATTTGCAGTAATGAAGGTCATTCACTTTCTGTGTTGCTATGTCTCGCATGCCTGTTCCCAGTCTGGGCGGTAGTGGCAGTTCACTGTGTTTCACCGTTCCTCCGTGTTGATTACAAGACCTGATTTTTAAGCCAATCTAGAGACCCTATGTGCTTTAGCCTCTGGGTGGCAGTGTTTCTGGATGACTTCCAGGACTCTAAAGCCTTTCTATCTTTTTCCCCTTCTCTGTGTCTTTGATGGCTGGGGGTGGGGCGGTCCGGAGCTGGCTGCACTCCCCTGTAATTCTGCGGCTACTTCTTGGACTCAGATCCAGCTGTGCTGCTCCTTAGATATCCCTAGTCTTAGGAGCCCTGTCCACAGACAGGCGCGCCTCCAGCTGAGAAGTAAATCCAAGACCAGTCCCTCAGCCTCTGTGCGCCGCGCGCGCTGGTGCGCAGGGGGGGGGGGTGTTGCTGCGCCGAGTGGAACTCGGTCAGAACTACCGGTCCGAGTCCCTCAGCCTCTGTGCGCCGCGCGCGCTGGTGCGCAGGGGGGGGGGGTGTTGCTGCGCCGAGTGGAACTCAGTCAGAACTACCGGTCCGAGGGGAACTCACCCACCGGATCGCTGCGAAATCTGAGCTCCTCTGAGATCAAGGGTTCGCGCAGACTATGTTCATTTGGTGTTCCTTGGGGCTGGGGATAATCAGGCCTCCGACTCGAACCTCCTCCCTTCCAAGATGGCGAGATTTCCTGTCCGCGCCGGCAAGTATCTCCGGTAAGGGACCCAGCTGTGGGTGGTCAGCTGTTGGGGGCTCCCTGATCAGCAGACCCCAAATTTCCTCTGGTGTTTGCTAGTCTCCTGGCTTGTTGACGAGCACTCCTAGTGCGATCCTCAGCTGCTTTCTCTCTCTTCCTCGGGACAAGACTCAGAAACCGCCCATCTGCTCTTCCGCCATTTTCTCCTCCCTATCCTACCAATATAATTTTTAAACATATTTTTATTGATTTTTAGAGAGAGGAGAGAAAAGGGAAAGAGAGAAACATTGATGTGAGAGTAAAACATTGATTGGTTGCCTCCTGCATGCCCCCTACTGGGGATCTAACCCACAGTTCAAACATGTGCCCTGATGAGAAATTGAAACAGCAGCCCTTCAGTGCACGGGATGATACTCAACCAACTGAACCATATCAGTGAAGGCACTACCAATATAATTTTTACTTCAACAATGTTCTTAGAAAGTAACCATAGGGGAAAAAATGTTAACCCAGACACTAAATAAGAGGATTTAAGACAGATTCTCAACTGAATGAAGCAATAAATATTTTTTAAAACTCTAGGGAAGTACAATAATTCCATGGTTAAATAGTAAATAATTTATAATCATTTAGATCAGAGATTAGTAAACTGTAGACCATAGGTCAAATATGACTTTCAACTTGTGTTTGTTGATACACTTATAAGAACACAGCAACAAATATTTATTCACATACTGTCTATGGCTGCTACAATGGCAGAGTGAAGTAGAGGTGAGAAGAGACCCTATGGCTTGAAAGCCCAAAATATTTACTATCTGGACCTTTACAGAGAAGGTAGTGCTCACTTTGTAAAAAAATTCTTGTTATAATATTATGTGAAAAATCGGATATTTATTGAATATCTTATTAAATTAATAGGAGAAAAGATTGGCAGGAAATATAACAATATACATACATGTATATCCTCTATATTTATGTGTAGCATATGTATTATATATGTTATGTGATATATATTAATATATATATGTTATATATATTATATATATGTTTTATGTATATAGATATATAGCAGTTGTATTTGGAAGGTAATAATATGGCTGCTCTCTCTGTCTCTCCTATAGTTTTTAACTTGGGGTTGGAATGTGGTTGTAGCATGTTACTATTACTTGAATTTTTATCTTTAATTTTTGGGACTGTAAGAATAAGGCAACCAAAAAATCATGAAAAGGCACTAAGAAAACTTCAAAAATGTGAATTAAAATTCAATTTCGAAATATGGAAGAATCTAAAGCATGAGTCTAGCTTGCCTGCGTAAGACTGGTAATTTAAATTCCACACAAAGAATGGAATATCACAAAAAGAATGGAAAATTACCAGCATCTGTGACGGACTGTTGTTGGTTACTAACCAACAGAACAGTAATGCTACCTTACATTTGCGTAAAATGTTCTAACTTACGCACGTTATCACATTCAATCCTAGATAAACGTCCACGCCCTTCTCCCATATGGGGGAAGGAAGCTGAGAAATGAAACCTCTTTGCCAGGGTCAGAGAGAGTTCAGGTGTGCAAAGTAGGAACAGAAAGCAGAATTTTCATTAATATCTTCATTGTGTCTGCCTTTGGAAATAAACAAAGGCTTTGGGGCTTCTTTTATGATGATTAGAACTTTCCACACTTCATTTTTTAAAATTACAAAATGTTTTTCCTTACTTGCTTGTTGAAATGATACTGAGTAAAATGATTTTATGTTCTCTTTCATGTCCCCACTATTTTTAATTAAGCTAAGTAATTATGAACTCAATTTAATGTCACATTTGTTACTGGAGTCCTTTGAAGTAACCATTTTTAAATAGAAAAATTATCAATCACTCCCTAAAATCATTAAAGTAGCTGTGGACCATGAATAAGAGGATCTCCAGTGAAAATAATCATGGTTGTTCCACATCTCTCCTGGGTTCATGCCACATGTTTTATTTAACTATTGCCATTTTATAATAGAGCTGAAATATGATATAAACTGTCATTTTTCTGCATAACAAAACTGCCCTAATCTTAGACATTAACTCCTCATGCTGATTGGAAGACCTGTAATGGGACATATGCTGCCTTCACGACTGTCTTGATTTTCTAGTTCATAAAATACCATGAAATCACTGAATTGCTTCATGTCAGAGTCCTTTCATTCTACTAAGCTTGTTACTAATAATAGAGTAATATGCAAATTAACCATCACTCTGCTACACAAACCACCCCCACCAGCCAATCAGGGTGATTATTCAAATTAACTCAACCAAGATAGCAGTTAGTTTGCATATCAAGGCAGCCTAGAATGAAGGGAGTGAAGCTGAGGAGAAGCAAGCAGGGTGTGGAGAAGGGAGGAAAGCAGGCAGGGCAGCAACCACAGCAGGAAGCCCCTACTAGTATTATAATGGATGAGTCTTTTAATACCAACAACAAAGTTAAATTATTTGCTGGAAATATTTCTTATTTTTATAAGAAACAGTTGATCCGAAACCGGTTTGGCTCAGTGGTAGAGCATCGGTCTGCGGACTGAAGGGTCCCGGGTTCGATTCCGGTCAAGGGCATGTACATTGGTTGCAGGCACATCCCCGGTAGAGGGTGTGCAGGAGGCAGCTGGTCGATGTTTCTCTCTCATTGACGTTTCTAGCTCTCTATCTCTCTCCCTTCCTCTCTGTAAAATATCAATAAAATATATTTAAAAACAAAACAAAAAAACAACAAAAAAAGAAACAGTTGAATGATAGCTTTATCTATATTTTTTTCATTGTAAATGATAGCTTTATTCATATTTTTTTCCCACTATTTGTATTTGAAAGCCAGTGATGCATTATAGCCCAGGAAACTCTCATAAGTCTTTGTGCTAAAGAGTCCCTAACTAAGGAGAGGCCAGGCAAACCACTGGCCACGTAACTGTCAACTTCACCTTCATTAGAATAATGTCTTTGAAATCTCATGTTTAATCTCTAAAATTCAGGGTAAGTTTTTTTTTCTAGTTCTTACTATATATATTTGTATCAAAAAATAGGAATTTCAAATTACTTAGCTAAGGTGAATTTAATTTCTGTTCAAAGAAGATGATGCTTTGCTATCTAGTAGCCTCAAATATCCAATGATGGGGCCACATTTAAACCCAAGGTTAGATTAGCTCTTTGTAGGAAAGCAAGGGCAACATGATTGAATATCAGAAATGCTATTAATATTCATGGTCTGACTTCTGTGGCCTGCTCTGTCTCACCTTCCCCAGTGGTAACACACTACAAGGCCCCAAATGCTTCCAGTGTCTCACATACAATAGGTTCTCCCATTCTCCAAGCTTTCATCCTTATGGTGCCTCAGCCTGAAACACTCTCCCCACCCAGTTCATAAGGTTAAATTCCAGTGTCTCCACTGAATTTCCTAGAAGTCTTAGTTATCTTCTCTATAAAATATGTCCTTATCATCCCGGCTGACTCCAGTATTCTATTTTTCACTCTAGTACTCCATCATAGCAATTATACTGAATTGCAATCATGTGCTTGTTTTTCCCTGTATGACCTTGAAAGTAGTCCAATTCACATTTTTTAAAATCCCCTAACCTACGTGCTGGTAAAAAGTAGGATCTTAAAATGTATAGGGGATGAATGAATGGACTATACAAGATAATTTGTGTTGCTTCTTCTAAAACTTATGTAACTTAGGTCAACCAGTGAAAAGTTCTTTATGTCTGAAATTCATTAGCCACACCATCAAGAATTCAAGCTAAGAATATGAGCATAAACACACTGTTGGCAGATGTTAATTTTTTTAGCCTTCCCTGGGATAGGAACTATTAATCTATTCAACTAGAACTGGGTGAATAAAAAAGATAAGAGTGTATATAATACTTTACTTGTCTTTCATTTTGAATTAAGTCACCCTCCAAGCACAACTGACAAGCAGCTGGCCTGATCTAGCCCCCAACTTCTCTCCCCTGCAGAGGGGCCACTGGTGTGATCTGGCAACCTGCGGTATTAAATAATGTCTAGACTCCATGAGATTTTCTACCCAATGTATCCTGATTCTACACATAAAAAGGGAGCTGAATAAATCCTCAGTATGATCACACTCTATCTTTCTCAAGAAATTTGACCCCAAAATAAAAATGATGTCATTGCTACCTTGCCAACAATTTTGCTAGGAGTTAATATTATGCAAATTAGCTTTTCCATAATACAGCTATAGTATTATAACAACAAAATTCAGTTGGCCTTTTTTTGGTGAATCAGATCTCGTTCTTTGACAGTTATAATGCAATTCTGGAGATACTTATTTCTAGTTTAGGTATTCTTGGTATTTATTTGTTTTGATACAGATTAACTGAATATACTATGGAAAGTCTGAAATTTTTTTGGCTAATCCTCATCTGAAGATATCCATCCATTGATTTTTACAGAAAGTAGTAAGGAAGGAGAAGGGAGGGAGAGAGAGAGAAACATCAATGTGAGAGAGACACATCAATCTGGTGCCTCCTGCACATGCCCTCACCTGGGCAAGAATTGGGCCTGCATGCCTTTGACTGGGAATCGAACTGGAACCTTTGGTTCTTGGGCCAATGTTCTAACCATTGAACAAATTGGCCAGGGTGAAAGATTGAATTTTAGATTTAACAGATAACATGCCAATTCTTCATTTTATGGATGAGAAAATTGAGAGCCAGTGCAGGTCGCTCAGCCATTTATTTATAATCAATACCAAGTTGGATTTGTGTGGCTGACTTAGGAAGCTTTGGCACAATCTATTGGGGTTTTTTGCCTGGTCATTTAGTAATTTCCCTAAGTTTAATACCATTTCTAAAAAATAAAGAATAGGAATAATATATGCTTGGAAAACTAAATGTCCCATATATTGAAATTAAGTAAAAACAAACAGCCACACATCCCCAAGAGATCAACATTGATCTGTGAGACTTGGAAGCTGGGATGACTTGATCAGGTAGAAAGCAAAAATCTTTTCTGGATTTCATATGCTTTGTCCACAGGCTTCCTTAAGGGCTCTTTCCTTAAAACTTATTATCATATCCTATACACTACCTTTCCCATTTTTATTACTAACTCAAAAGCTCTGTGGAAAAACTTGTATTCATATAAAAGCTGTGAATCCATTAAAATGAATTTTAATTCTAAGAAATGTCAAGTGTGAATATCAGTAATATTCTAGAGATTGGGATTTTTGGTATATTTGCTCCTCTCTGAAATAAAATTTTATTTTCCTATCAGTAGGTAATAATTAAGTGAAAAGGAAGTGCCTATATATATATATATATATATATATATATAATTTATATTTTACAGAGAGGAAGGGAGAGGGATAGAAAGCTAGAAACGTCGATGAGAGAGAAACATCGACCAGTTGCCTCTTGCACACCCCCTACCAGGGATGTGCCCGCAACCAATGTACATGCCCTTGACCGGAATCGAACCTGGGACCTTTCAGTCCGCAGACTGACGCTCTACCACTGAGCCAAACCGGTTTTGGCAGGAAGTGCCTTTGAAAAAGTTCTGGGCACTGTGATATTTATCTTTCTCCGACTGGCTTATTTCGCTTAGCACAGTGGTCGGCAAACCTCAGCTCAGAGCCACAAGCAGCCCCTCGAGTATGGCTGGCTTTAGAACCACTTCTTCAAAATAGACTCGCCCAGGCCAAAAAATGACTTCTGCGCATGGGCCACGAAGTTTCAATTGCACTGTACGTGTGCACCCGCACGTGGTATTTTGTGGAAGAGTCACACTCAAGGGGCCGAAGAGCTGCACGTGGCTTGCGGTTTGTGGACCATTCGCTTATCATAATGCTCTCCAATTCTGTTCATGCTGTTTGTTGCAAACAGTAAAAGTTCCTTCTTTTTTATAGCTGCGTAGCATTCCATTGTGTAGATGTTCCATAGTTTTCTATATCATGATCTCATTCATATGTGGGATATAATGATCAACATAATTTGATAAACAAGAGTAGATCCAGAGACAAATGGTAGGGAAGGGGGGCGTCAGAGAGCAACCAAAGGACTTGTATGCATGCATATTAGCATAACCAGTGGACACTGACACTGGGCCAGTGGGGACTTGCCCAGGGTGGGAATGGCTCATGGTGGTGGGGTCAATTGGGGAAAAATGAGACATATGTAAAATTTTAGACAATAAAAATAAATAAATAAGTAAATAAATAGTTCTGGCCACTAAGGTAACAGCAATGCTGTGAGTGTCCATAAATGTGCAAAATTTTTACTGACCTAATGTAAAATGTGCTTAGAGTATAAAGTTTCCATAAATCCATTAGATTCTCCATTTCTAATGTTCTTTCATCTTCTGTGGCTCTGTTTCCTGTTTTCATTTTTCTTTTTTTAAAATAATTTTTATTGATTTCAGAGAGGAAGGGAGAAGGAGAGAAAGAAAGATACATCAATGATGAGAGGGAATCATCAATCGTCTGGCTCTTACACGCCTCCGCCCCAGCAGGGATCGAGCCCACAACCTGGGCATGTGCCTTGACCAGGAATTGAACTGTGACCTCCTGGTTCATGGGTTGATGTTCAACCACTGAGCCGAGCTGCTTCATGTTTTGAAAATATACATGCTTGTCACTTTTTAAAAATAAACTATTCATTAGGACAGTTTTTGGTTCATAGAAAAATTGATTGTAAGTTATATTTCTCATATACTCCCTGCCCCTCTACATACACAGACTCCCCTACTATCGATATCCTGCAGCAGAGGGGTACATTTGTTGCAATTGTTAAACTCACACATTATTATCACCCAAAGTCCATAGACTACATCAAAGTTCACTCTTGGTGTTTGTTTGTTTAATTCTTTATTGTTTGAACTTTAAAGTATTACATAAGTCTCCTTTTTCCCCCATTGGCCTCTCCCCAGCCATCCCCACTCTTCAGCACATGCCCTCCTTGCCCTTCCCCCCTTCGTGTCCGTTGGTTATGCTCATATGCTTATACAAATCCTTTGGTTGATCTCTTACACTTTCCACCGCCCCCTTCTCTCACAGGTTGGACAGTTTGTTCGATGCTTCTATGACTCAGGTTTTATCCTTGTTCACCAGTTTATGTTGTCATATGGTCTATGGGTTTTGACAAATATATAATGACACATATCCACAATTATAGCATCATACAGAATAGTCAGAATAGTTCTAAAATATTTTATACTTGTCCTTAAAAATTATATATATAATTGACTTCAGAGAGGAATGGAGAGGGAGAGAGAGATAGAAACATCAATGACAGAGAGCCATTGATTGGCTGCTTCCTGCACACCCCACACTGGGGATCAAGGCTGCAATGGGCATGTGCTGTGACCAGGAAGTGAATCTTGAGTTCCTGGTTCATGACTCTGTGGTCAAACACTAAGCCATGCTGGTTGGGCTATACTTGTCCCTTTTGATGCTGAATTTAGATTCAAAACATATCTGTTGCTATTAAATAAAGATATAAGGCAGTCATTTTAGTGACATATGTTAATCCAATGTAGGCTTCAGGACCCTGTTAAATGATGTATTATTTGGTTCTGTTTATCAAATGTTATTATACACATGTTAATAGACTCCTCAATCAAGTGGCCTTTAAATTCAAATCATATATTGAGATAGCAAACCCATAGGGATATAAGCACTATTTGTAAGTTTAATAGTTATTGCCAAGAAATAGTTCCCCATTTGGGGATAATAGTGTCACCTGATATTGCATGATGGTTGCCAAAAATAAAGCCCTTTTCATTATTTCCACTCTAGCAATACAGGTCCAGATGTCATAAACTCTTTCTTAGAGTGCTTCCCAGGACTCAAGTTCCATGGTATGTACCCTCTGAATAGAAATTGGTGGTGAAATACATCTGAGAAAGGGTGCATGTCTTATTTTGTGTGTGTGTGTGTGTGTGTGTGTGTGTGTGTGTGTGTGTTATTTTGTTTTGAAATATTTAGTGAAGTCCTACATCACATGAATTGTTTAGTTTCACGTAACATTTTCCAAACTAATTTAATCATGGAACATTTTTTTCTAGGGATTTTATAAAGGTATAACATAGTCTGGGTGCATCAAAATTCCTGGGGAGTGTTTTTGGAAATGCAGGTTCTAATAAAACAAAATGGAATAATAAGATAATTGATATTACCAATATTATTTTTAAAATATAATGCATGTATAATTTATTGTCTTATTGTTTTCTTTCCTCTGCATCACATTTCCATTTCCATTTGCTGTTTCAAAATAGTGAGTCATATTCAATGCTTAATAGAGTTGTTCAGACATCTCATCAATTAACAGCAGCAATAAATTTGCAGTCTACACATTCCAAAATTATGAGCAAAGAACTCCAAAGCAATAACCTCAAATTCTACTTCACTAAAATATATTTACACATATACAGAGTTTATGATCACCTAAAATGCATATCTGAAAGAAGAATCTATTGAACCAGATAAGTATATGAAACAATCCTAAGACTTAAAAGATGACAGAGTCCAATTATATATTTTTTAAAATGAAGATGATGGCCCTGTCCAAGTTGGTTGGAGTGTGTCCTGTACACTAAATGGCTGCAGGTTCAATTCCCATTCAGGACACATACCTAGTATACAGGTTCAGTCCCCAATCAAGGCCCATATAGAAGGCAACTGATCAATGTTTCTCACATCGATGATCCTCTCACTTTCTCTCTCTCTATTCCCCTCTCTCTAAAATCAATAAACATATTCTCTGTGAGGATAAAAACAACACACAAGTAGATAAAGATTATAAAACAAGATACTTCATTTATAAGTAAACTACTTATTTTTATCATCACTGTGATGGGAATGATACCTTGAATGGTTGATAAGAGAATTCTTATATGGTGTGTAAATCACCTGGTGCTATACCTAGCATTTAATAGTATATCAAAAATAATAATTTTTGCAAAAATTTCCTATTAAAATTGTTACAAAATTTGATTTTATGTATATGTTGTATATATATATATATATATATATATATATATATATATATATGCAGTGACCCTAATGACCGAAGGCTCAACCAAACACCAGAAGTCAGTCCTGCAGTCAGTGCTGGGTTGCCGTGGTGACCAGCTACTGACTGCTGCCACTGCTGGTGCGACAACCCAGCACTGACTGCTGAGGGGGCTGTAGATCAGAAACCTGGAGAGAAAAGCAGGGTCTGATCCATAGCCTCTGTGGCAGCTGTTAATCAGCCTTTGCCTCTCTCTTTCTCTCAAGGCCTGGCCAGCAGCATGCTTCTCTTTCTCTCCAGGCCTCCACAGGGGCTACTGATCAGCCCCACCTCTCTAATCAGGCCTGGAGATAGGCCTGGAGATGCTGAGTGGCATAGAAACTGACCAATCAGAACCACATCCAGGTAAACTGGGAAGAGCCAATGGCTTCCTAGAAGGCGGAGCTTTTGACTAACTGGCATAGAAACTGACCAATCAGAACTAAATCTGAGTGAACTGTGAAGGTAGAACTTAAGGTGGGGGTTGAGGAAGGGTTTTTAGGCAACTGGGGATGAGATCAGGCTAACAAGGGAGGGCCTTTGGAGTCAACCAGGCTGGCAGGGGAGGGCAGTTGGGGGTGAGATCAGACCATCAGGGGAGGGCAGTTAGGCGCAATCAGGCAGGCAGGCAGGCAGAGTGGTTAGGAGTGATCAGGGAGAGAGGCAGGTGAGCAGTTAGGAACCAGCGGTCCCAAATTGCAAGAGGGATGTCCAACTGCTGGTAGTCAGACATCTCCCAAGATGTCCCTGATTGGACAGGGTGCAGGCTGGGCTGAGGGAACCCCCCCCCCCACCCCAATGCACAAATTTCATGCATGTATTTATATAAATATATTTAAATATATAAATATATTTAATCTAAGGAACAGAAAATGCTCACAGTAAAATGAGAATGATCAATATATTCCCAACTTTTAAATAATACCTTCTATTTCAAAATGTAACTATTCACATAAAGGCTTTGATCATAACTTTTAACCCACAAAAGAAATATTCTGTGGTTCTCATAATAAGTGTCTGTATCCTAGGTGATTTTAAAGAGCAAACATTTAACCTAACTGAAGAACTGCATTTAACATAATTATGCTGCAAACAACTCCTGTTTTTCCTGTGTTTCTCTCAGGTCAGTGTTCAGAATCCCAAAGACAGAGAAGGTGATGGTCCAATTTGACAATAACCCACTAAATTAATCATGGCTGTAGAGGAGGCTCATGAATCAGACATAGTTGCAGAGTAGGGTGACCCGTTGTCCTGGTTGCCTGGGACTGCAGAATTTCCTGGAACATGAGACTTTGAGTGATAAAACTGGGACAGTCCCCACTAAACCAAAGCAGTTGATCCCCCTTCCAGGGAGACACACATGCAGACAGGGAAAGGAGGAATTCCAGGGAGTGGAATTGGGTAGTTGAAGGACTCAATAGTACTTCATTACATTCTGCGGTCTTCATATTCATAGAACCAATACTCATAAAATTTGAAGTATCTTGTGACTGATTTGGGGGGAGGTAGGGATAGGAGGAATGTGGATGTGGTGATTTATCTGTGGTACTTCATAAAGTAAAAGTTTAGTACAGTCTCACCATATTTACTGCTGTATATTTCAAAGAAGAAGTAATTGAGGTAATTTTGGTGGTTTAGCTTATAGAAATTTTTATGAATTTAGTTTGCCCAGCAGCGAAATTCTTAAATATATATAGTAAAATAAATTTTACTTTTATAAATCCTTAACTAATGCTCCAAAATACTTTAAGTCAACTTCTTAACCAGAACTAAAAGTGACAAAATTAGAAATGCAAAATGTGTTAAAAATGTTATCTCTGAAAGCCAAATGTCATCTTTTTTCACATTTTAAAATAATAATACTACACAAAAAAGGATATTTTAGCTTAAAAATGGCATGTTATTTTCAATGATTCTGCTCTTTACTAGTCAGATTGGGTGAATGCTTTGTTTAAAAAATTGTTTGTTTTTAATTCAGTAGGCCAATGGACTGCTTTTGGTTATAAGGCAATGATAAGAGAAGAGGTACTCACAGAGGAAATTTTTCTTACTACAATGACATATATGCCAAGAAAAAAATCTCAACAACCTCTTAAATTATAAACTGTGATGAGCATTAGTCATTATTCAATACCATGAGCATTCTGGAGATCTACTGCACAACTTCTAGAAGTAAAATCTAGAGGTCCTTAGGACTCCCAAACCAAAATAATAATGCCAATACTATAAGTCATTTGGGAATACAAAATGAAATTTGTTATACACAAGAATGCTGGATAAGTTGAAAATTCCCTTCAGCCCTACAAAGGAGAGGCTTATAATAGATTTAACACTGAAAGTTTAACACTGCCTCAAGATAGATTCTGTAAAGGAGTATGGAAGGCACAACTAATCAATATAAAACTTAACCAAGCTAACAATGAATGCTATCCCACTGTCAGGAATCACAGCTACAAAGTCCCAGTTGAAATATGTGCAAGTTACTGCCTGTGATATAACTTTGGAGAAATACATTCTGAGGAATAATCTTGCCATGTGAATCTGAAAGCAGACAGGTCTCATGATTTTGGTGCTCCAAAAGAGATTATAATCTTGTGGAAAATAAATCTTAGACAATGACTAACTACAAATAAAGAAACACACACACAAAAAGAAAAAGGTCACCATTCCTTCCAAGGAGATGAGTGGCTTTTCTGTATTATGATTTTCTGGTTTGCCTACTTTATAAATCTGTAATTCCTTAACTGGACCATGGGAAGTGGTTTCTATTCTTCAAAATAGTCAAATGATCAATTATTATAGGGAGAGAGAGAGAGAGAGAGAGAGAGAGAGACCATGATAAAAAGGATTGTTGCTCTCTACATTAAAACTAAAACTAATTTGATTAATACTGAAAAAAGGGGAAAAAATAATTCAGATGAAGTGTAAATTTTACTGACCTAAAAATAATCTGCCTATTTGTATTTTCCCTAATATGTAATGTTAATTTCTTTAGCATTTACACTAAGTGTGTTTTCTTCTCAACAGCATAAGCTCCTGTTAAAATAGCCTTCTCACAAAAACCTGGGATCCAAGTTATTAGGGAAATTATGAGGTACTCTCCACCTATTTCTTTGTCTCAATTTGCCTGAGAGTTTTTATTTTTGAGGACTTGGGTGGTTCTGAATCCTTGCAATGTTTTCCTACCATTTTCCTCATTTCTCTGGAAATGAGGCTTCTTGTCTAAGTGTAGCGGTAGGTAGGTAGATAGGCCAGGTGCAGAGGGTCGCCAAGGCAGAGAGTCCCGGGTGCCTAGCAATGAGTGAAACTACCTTTGCATGGACATTCCCTTAAGCATTAAATCTTAGAGATGGCATCTAAGCCTCAGTTGTATTTCAGCTCCAGGGCTGGAGAAGCAGGAAAATCAGATGGGGCAACACCATGGTCATTATTACCAATGACCTCCTGCCCAGACGCCAACCAATCAGTGGAGAACACCACCCTGAGGGAGCACACCTGATAAGGTGATGAATATTCTATTGAAATCCTCCCTTGATACCTCCAGATAGAAGCCCTTAAGACAGGGACCTTTTGACACCCCCGTCCTCCCGCTCTGGAACATGCCCACATTCTTCCTCCTTCTTTCACCTCTCAAGGTATGCATCTCTCTTTTTCTCTCTTTCCCCTTCCTAAGCTCCAAGGGCCCTCTTTTTTGAATCTGTAACTCATTTTCTGAGACCATTTCTTCTATGGCTCACTTCTAACTCTGTGATTTTCTAAATAAACTTTCTCTGATCGTTTGAGTTTGGGCTTTGAATTCTTTCTTAGCCAGAACTCAAGTTCTGTGGTTGCTGAAGCGAGGTCTAACACCTGGCGCCGTTTTGCCGCCAACAAAAGCAGTTGTTTAAATTCTTGTGCTGGGAGTTCCTTTCCCTTCTCCTCACTTTCCTTTATTTCCTAACCATATACTAAGTTTGATTCCTAGAAAAGCTTACTGCACAACATCTGTGTTGACCCACACTGAAAACAACCTCAGCTGAGTGACACTCAGGTTTCCTCAGTGAAACATCTGTTCTCTGAGTAGCACATGTGTTTGACCACCTGAGGCCCATCTCAAATGAGAGGAAGGATCCAATGTTCTTAACAGAGATTTTACAGAGACCATGTCACTGATTGCAAGTTTTGTTTTCCTGGTTATTTTGCATTGGGGCACACAATGACAAGTAATAGTTGCCAGGGTGACCACATCAGCAAGCTGAGTCCCTCCAGGCCTCTGTCTTAAGTGACTCAGACATGCCTTCCCCTGAGGTTATAAGCCCATCATCACATATATAGACTCTCAGCCTGTTGATCTACAGGTAAAAGTTATATAATTGAGAAAACAAACAAAATTGCTTTTTCTCTTTCACATTCATCATTGGGTCAAAAAAAAAAAAAAAGGAATTATTTGTAATCTCAGCACTCTTGCTCAGAAAAGCCCCTTAACCAACTAACTTGTGTGGACAGCCTAAAGGTGTGACACTCCTGCATTATATAATCCCAATCCAAGCCCCCAGGGGCTAAAATCTGAAAACTCTGGTAAGGAAGAAAATGACATAGTCACATGACCTCATTCTTTTTATTTATAAACTTGATTGCCTTCTGCCTTTTCCAACTGATCAGTATTTTGCAAATGGGCAACATATACACAATTCCACTGTGCTTCTCTAAATCCCCAAAGTAAATTGTGGAATTATAGGCTCTACGGGAGCCCCAAGGTGTTCCTCTGAGCTTGCACTTGGATAAGCTGTCTGTGCAGTTCCTCCAGGGACAAGGGCGGGATTGGCCTCTGCATTAAATGATCCTGCTGACAAGACTGTGTATTGAGGCAGGACTACTGACTTCTGGCTGATCTCAGCAGGACCTCAATCAAAGACTCCAATCCAAGGTTCTTAAGGTAAAACCCGTAAAGCTCAGAAATGCACGCACCAACAAAACCATAAGACATCCAGAAAGAAAAGATAAGCAGCTTTGAAAAATGAAAGAAACAGAAAAGCTACCTGAGGCTATGAACTTGCTGTCATTCACCGGCAACAAATTAGAGGTAAATAGTAGAGTCCGGGAAAGAGAAGACACAGTTTGATCACAGACACTGTCTTTAGAAGAACAGAAATTAGCCAAGTTAAATTAAAAACTCTACTCACGTCCCAGAGAAAGGAAATCAAAGTTGAATAATTAAATCAGTGTTGTCATCAAGACACATCACACTTACTTTAATTGACTGCACCTTCATGGTTAATGTAAATATCTAGGACTTCTATAAACCCACAGCCTTGCAGTGTGATAATAAAACAGCATTTTCATAAGGCTATATGAAATATCATATTTAGGGACATCTTGCTGACAAATAATCAAACCACCCAAAGTACCTGAAAACATTTTCAAAGAATGCCATGCACTCCCTCGAACAGATGGATAAAGCCTCTAAAAGCAACCCCAACAAGGGTTTCAAAAGTGGTTGTTTGCAGAAAAATGAAAAAATGAACTGGGCCAAATTAGAGAAGAAAAAATATATATACCAGAAAAAATATTAGAAGGGAAATAATTATTTTTAAAAAGCCCAATGTCTGTATCTAAGTTTCATAGGTCAGCCTGACCTGGAGTGAGTCTATTCCTGTGACCTTGCCCTTTTTCCCAGCGTGTGGGGAACAGACCTTTAGGTCAGACAGGACCTCTGGAGCTAGGCCACTGAATGGCCAAGCAGTGACTCAGGAAGCGTAGGAAGGGTTTAGTTGCCATGGCTCTCTGACCTAAGCAAGATGATTCTTCAAGGAACTGAGCAGGTGGACTAATCCCATCTGTCCTCTCCTTACTTCCTAGGAATTAGCTGTCTTTGGGTATCCAAGGGGAAAACACAAACCCCAAACCAATGGAGTTACTTATCCTCACTTTTCATAAGCAATACTGGATGAGGCCCACTAAATATTAATAGACTTTACAGTCTTTATGGTGAAGTTCAAAATAACTAAATCAGGGTAACTTTTGGTAAAGCTCTCCAATATATTCCCTCTTGGGTGATGATATACTTACAACCCCCTTCCCCCCCACACACACAGTTTCTTATAGGAGAGAAATGGCCTTAGGCATCAGTCTGGCATCCAACTCCAATTGTCTAGTAGACAACTTAAAAAAAAAATCAGTGTTGGGCATGGATCTAAGACCCAGGAGTTCACAATCTGATCCCTGGTCAGGGCACATACCCAGGTTGCAGGCTTGATCCCCAGTAGCTGGCCTGTAAGAGTCAGCCGATCAATGAATCTCTCCCATTAATATTTTTTCTCTCTCTTCCTATCTGAAGTCAATAAAAATACTGGTATATCTTTTTGAAACCCAATTTATTAAATAATTTAAATAGGATTAAATCCACCCCAAACATTGATATTTCTGTCTGTACTTTGTGTAGTAATACCAGTTGCTGTAAATTAGATTCAAAGCTCTTTCTTCCCATTCTCAACCTGAAAAATACAATCATTTCTTATTGCCCTCAAAGTTGTGTTCATTTTTGTTTTGTTTGTTTTTCACAGAAGCTCTTACTCCATACATTTAATTATCAATGCCAGGAGATGCCAATGTCATCTGGAATAAAAGGCACTCTGGGTTTCAGAATCCTTTCAGAATGACAGATCCCACCAGTCTGTAACACCACTGGCGTATCACTGATGAAAATTCACCTGCTTCAGCAGACCAAAGCTGTGATTTCCTGTTCAAAACATATCGAAATAGAGCCCTCTGTCATCACCTGCTGTCCCTGGGACTGATTCTCAGCCTGTGTACCTCCATGGGAATTCTCATTGTGCTGACCTCTCTGAGAAAATTCAAAAAATTCACCACCTCATTTTCAAGGTGTGAATACATCCTATCATTATCCATTATCCATTGAGCACTAGCAGTGCACCTGGCACCTATTATGACAGGAAGCATTGTTATAACAATTCTGAACATAACTAAAGTCACCACTGTCCCTCCTCTCAAGGGAAAGAAAAAGACTGCAGGCATCAATGTGTTGAAAAGTTATTTGAATGCTGCCTTCAACCCATCACTTACCTAGTTAGAAAACCGCCTCTCTAGTGCTACAAATAAGCTTTGTAGAAAATAATTTTCACTTTTATACACAAAAAATGTCCAAGTTTAAGTATCTTCTTTCTCTAAATTTGTATTCCCCACAAGGTTAACTGACCAAACCTGTTAGAATGAAATAAGTAAAATCAATTTATATTACCTAACATACGTAAGACACTTAATATTACATTATTTCTCCTACTTTTCAGATCAGCCAACAAAATAATGATTAATAATTAAATTTCAGATTCAAGGTAGCCGGAGAGGGTGGTGATGTTAGTGAGGACAAGTAGCCATTCTGACACTAACGTGAACTGAACATAAGGTATTTTTCTTATCTCATCCTGCTATCATTCCTGATCTCAGCACTTACTAGATGCTTAGGAAAATTTTAAAATCTCACCCTTTGGAAAACATTTAATTCTATTAAATTTATGGAAAGATATTTAGACTGGTATATATTCAAAACATAATCAACATTGGTACATCAGTGTCAAAATATAAAATTACATAGTAATCATCATATACTATTAGTAAAATAGAATCTCATTCATTTACTTATATTTCTATATAAATAAGTATTATATAAATGCATTACAACACTACAAATCTCATGTGTCAAGGACACTACAAGATTAATTGGAACACAAAATGGTAGATTCATATATATTCATATGTGGTTGGTATATACTTTCCCCATCTTCTGCAGGGGTGATGTTGTTTTCTCATTTTAAAAATATTTTCAGTAAATTACTTGCTATCATTTTCTCTATGGCTCACTTATGAATTAATTGGAGAGAAAACAGTCAGATATCAAAATAACATATAAAATGAAAGAGGAGAATATCCATAAATACAGATGAAATTCAAAGAAGCATATAAACTATTTTTCTGAATCTTACAAAAGAAAAAAATGTTGAAACATAAAAATTTCCAAAATGTAAAATTTATTCCGGAAGCGGTACAATAGCCAAACAGTTTAAATACAAATAAGATAAATAGAATAATTGTTCAGTGGTCTGATCTTCCCCTTGACAAAAAGCACCAGGTTCACATGGTTTCCTGGGGGAATTTTATAAGCTTTTAAAAGCAGTTGATTTTAATGCTACTTAGTCTGTTTCACAGCACAGAAAATGAAGGAAGAAATGTAGAACATGGGTATTTAAACCCAATAAAGATTATACAATAAGTGAATTTTCAGACCAGTCTTACTTGTGAATATAAATCCTGAGTGAGTGAGGGTAGTTGTTTGAGAAGGCAAGGCAGATTTTAGAGGAATTTGATCTGGTTGGAGAGAAAGTCCCCCGAAATAATGCCCAGAAGTTAAAACAAATATGTACAACCCCTGGCCCCTCCAGATCACAGTACTTTGGGTCCTTTGAATCTTCTGAGCAGGAACACAGCAGCAGGAATTTCAAAAACTGTTTTTACCAAAATTCAGACAGCTGATACCTGCACAGCAACAGCCAAAGTGCAGGTTTCTAGGGCAGGAACAGAACCGGACCCTAGACTTTCTAAATGAGAATTACTTAGTGTTCAAACTCAGGAATCTGACTTTAAACAACTTTTCCACTGATTCTTCTGACCACTAGAATTTAACCACCACAGTGCCCACGTAGTGGCTTGATTCATGATTCTTACCATGTAGAATAACATCATTATTTGCAATATTGACTTCACCAGGTGAGACATTGGTATTAGCAATTAACCAAGAAACATTATTTTTATTTGGCCTGAATTTGTCGGTCTATTTATCATTACGTTACTTTGTAATGATTTTTTTTAGCAAAGATTTTAAGTACAAACTGAAAATTATTATTTTAATATGCATAATTATTTTTGTTTGTTTTCGAAATCCTCACCTAAGAGTATTTTTCCATTGATTTTTAGAGAAAGTGGAAGGGAGGAGAGCCAGGAAGAGAAAAACATCAATGTGAGAGAGACACATTGGTTGGTTGCCTCCTGCACACACCCAGACCAGTTCTGGGATCAAGTCTGCAACAGAGGTACTTGCCCTTGACCAGAATCAAACTCGGGACCCTTCAGTCAGTGGGCCAATGCTCTATCCACTGAGATGAACTGGCTAGGGCTGCTAACTTCTTTTAGAAACCACCTCTTGTAGCCTTTTTGCTATTGACTCACCTCCATTATTACATAATACAAACTGACCATTCATTCAATAACAAGTATTTATATAATGTTTATTATCTAATTTACATTATACTAGGAACTGTTGAAAATAATGCATTTTCTTTATCTACCATATTATTTTTCATGTTTATATAATTGCAAGAATTTTAATAATAGTCATACTCTCAGATTTTAACAAAATAATTTTTAGTCACTTTTAATATATATTTAAAATCAGTTATAGCTAGACACACTATACCTAATTGTTGGTAAGAATCTCCACATTGTTCTGCTTACATTAAGATTTTCTGAATTTATTTTCAGGTAGATTATACTTAATCTTCTTGTAAGAGTATCAAAACAGCTTTTTACTGAGTAGTTTTTACAGGCAAAAATTCACATTTGCTGTGGAAATAATTTCTTATTTTATCTTACAACATTTAATTCTGTTCCCATTTTTTATTAAGGGAGTACATTTTCCTTAATGTGGAGACTAATTCATTCAATCTTTAGCATTCCTATATGCTAATTACTGTTGAGCAGTTAGGAGAGAGAAGAGAACAAAATAAAGTTTCTCTCTCATGTAATTCACATTCATTTGCATTGCTTATTAGTATATTAGTAATTTGGTTACTGATACTATGAGTATTATTAGTAAATGCATTAATGTTGTTTAGAATATAATGTTTACTGCCAAAGTAGTTGGTAATAACTATCTAATTTTATTTATCATGATCACAGTAAATTGAAAGCAATAGGAGAAAGCTTTGTTTCCTTCCTTTCACTTTGGATAAGAAATAGAAAATCTGGAGTTTATCACACCGTGCATTATGGATGTTCTTTAGAGGGTGTCTTTCATTATTCCTTCACTCACCAACTTCTGAAATCTCCACCCTACAATTCCATTTAGGGCCCATATTTCACAGCTGTCACTGAATCCATCTGCTGGCTTATTTAGAACACTATTCAGATTTTAATGACATCTTTGAGAGCATTTTAAAAACCAATGCCTGGTCCCAATTTTCCCATATCTCTTGAATGCATTAGCATTTTTTAATTCAAAGCTTTGTGCAGTAAAACCTAATAAAATTATCA
Organism: Vespertilio murinus; assembly: GCA_963924515.1. Taxonomy (NCBI): domain Eukaryota; kingdom Metazoa; phylum Chordata; class Mammalia; order Chiroptera; family Vespertilionidae; genus Vespertilio; species Vespertilio murinus. The sequence goes on from OZ004706.1 coordinate 70,972,330, forward strand.
TATTTATTAAAGGTAGAAAGAAACACAGATACAGACTAGATTGTCTTCTAATTATATTATGCTCTTTCTTATCATGGAGTTATTGATTAGGACCTTGTGGATCTTAAATCCACCCATCTTCAAGCTCGCAACTATCACATGAAGGCTCCTCCACTAACTCCAGTAAATATCCCATACACACTTTTACCCGTTGACTCTGTTTAGCACTTCATTTAAGTAATGTTTTATGTTAAACATAAATTTTATTGTTTGCTAGTGTTAAGAATTATCAAAAGCAGACTGTGGAATCTCAGAGGAAAGGAGGGCTGGGTGGGTGGGAAGAGATAAGCCAATTAATTCATATACATATATGCATGGACACAGATAATAGTGTGGTGAAGGCCTGAGGTGGGGGGAAGGGGTAAGCTAGAAGGGGGAAAAGATAACACCTGTAATGTTTCCAACAATCAAGATAAAAATTTTAAAAAGAATCATCTAATGCATATTACCAAAAGCAATATATTTTGTATCATATAGAAATTATTATAAAATATTACATATTATGTATTATATAAGTATGTATGCATTTACATGTATAATCCTTCCCTATAGATAAGAAAATTAATAATTAGAATGGTAGCCATCTGAACTGTGTGATTCTAGTTTTCTGTATTTCCAATGTTCTATAATAATTGCTCTTTTAAAAATTAAAACAAGTATTCTTATTAAAGATCAAATAATATGACTACAAAAATAATGTTATATTGTACTTGAGGATAGGGTGCATATTTTATAGTCCTGTAGATCTGCAATTTGCATTGATAGAAACACAGAGGATATAAATACTCAAGAACTTTGAATTATATGGACTGGAATGGAACAGAAACAAATCATTTTATCCATATATACATCAATACAGGCCAAAAAGTAACCCGATCACCACCTCACTAGGAAATCTACCACCAGAAAACATTAGGTATATTGTCTCTATCTGGGAAAAGTACTGTCCGCTCTAGTAGGGAGTTTTAAAATCATGTTTTTATTGTCCAATAATGGGGATAAAGCACAAATGGCTTTTAGTGCATGCCGCCCACGGACGCCAAATATCCTACAACTCTTAGAATGTATCCACCCAATTTTGAACTGTCTCGCTCAAAATGCCAGTAGTTCACTGTTTAAAAGGTGGGTCGGATTAACCATTTATTTCTTTTTTTACTCTTAGAAAAAAATAAGCAAATAAAAAATCAAGGTCTACTACTCACATGCCCCAAAGGGATATGGCAGATAAAAGATGGCTTCACTCCTTTGAACTCTTCCCATTGAGAGGAATGTTCCCTCTGACAGCTTTGGCCAAGGATGGAACAAGTGATGTTCCGCCAGTGCCTGGGCCTTTAAGAGAATGGATTCTTCTATCCTGGCTCTTAGACTCCAGCCACCAGGTGAAAAGTAAGACGCCCTGAAATGTGCTTGCAGAAGCATCATGGGAGTGAACCTCCAACCCCCGATGATCCCACACGGATTAGTGGGTCGTTCTTAAATCCCTGACTTACACACAACTGTGAGCAAATTAAATGGTTGTTTTCAGTCATAAAAATGTCTCCTTTTACTTGAATCCATAACCTTTACTTCATAGAAATTAAAAATGGAGGCTGTGTTGGATTTTATTGTATTTGTAGAGAACATGTGAAACATTTTCTTTGAAATAAAAAAATAGACCTTACATCTCTCAGAAGAATGCTGGCAATAATTTCAGGCCTTTTCTCTTTTTTTAGGGATCCCATTTTTGATGCGGTAAGCAGCTATATTATCTACCCAAATCTAGCTAACGAAAAGAGACATAAAGCAGCCACTGTGCTGATTATAACTCAGTTATGACATTAATTAACTTAATTTAATTCCTTGACCTGAAGTTTCTCCATGACAGGATTGGAAATTAATTCAGGGCAGAAACAATGCCTGCTGCATTTTTTGTGTTCCATCACAATGCATACTGGGATGAGTCCAACATACACTTGTGGACACATAATACACTTTATCACCAGAAACCAATTATTTGATTAAATTCAGCATCACCTGCTCTAGTCTTCTATTTGAATGCACTAATGCTCTGGACATAATTTCTGATTAGCCATAGAATCCTTGCCCTTGAAAGATTTATAATATGTAACCTCATCTAACGTCATTCTTGTACAGGTGAGGAAATAAACCAAAAGTTTAAAATTCATGCAGTTATTTAGTACAAAATAAAGTCATTAGAAGCTTATAATGATTTACTTTAACAGATTGCTGGCGGGTGGACTGGGACAGCTGGGGGATGTCGGTGCTCTTGAGAAGTGGAAGGCCTAAAGTGTAGAAAGCCGGCAAAAAAGGTAGTTGTTGAGATTTAAGAGATTACAATTACATCTTAATCCATCTGGAGCATGAGCCAATGTGGGCCAATATCACTCACAAAATTTGAAGGAAAAATGCTAAAAGACATCATTGTGAAGGGGCTAGATGGATATGAGAGGCAATAAAGATTTCTTTTTTAATTAGTTGCATAGAGTAAATCATAAAACCAGATATCTCTGCTTTGAGATGATTCTTCATTAACAGCTGTTTATTGTATTGTGAATCATTGCAAGATAACGTATGCAAGATGTTAGCTTGATATTTGTACTTCCACTTCTCAAATGAACTCAACTGCCAAAAATGGGGAGCAAATGGGACGGGAAAGGCTATCAGCAGATGAAGGCGAGCAAACTCTCCATCGTACATTTCCATTCTCTGTTTGTTATTAAACACATATTAGGATGGTTTAAGAAACTAACTAGTAAAAGTCAATGGCAGTTAGCTTGTGTGCTTCCTTTAAAATTACAAGAAAATGAAAACTAGGTTTTATCTCTATGACATAATAGCTCCAGGATAAGAGCATACTTGAAACCTATTTCCATGCAGAACCCAAAATGGACTTGAAGGCTGTCTATAAAGAAAATGAATGACAGAGCTTAAGCAAAACAAAAGATAGTGTCATTTTATTCATTTTCACCAACACACTAATAAAAAAATATATATATGTACACTAAGTGGCCAGATTATTATGATCTCTGAATGCATAATAATCTGGCCACTCAGTGCATATCCTATATAATAAAAGGCTAATATGCAAATTGTCCCCTCAACCAGGAGTTTGACCAGAAGGCAGGCCAGCCAACCATCCATGTCCCCTCCCGCTGGCCAGGCTGGCCAGACCCCACCCATGCATGAATTCATGCACAGGGCCTCTAATATGTATATTCATGCATCGGGCTACTTTATATATATACTGAGTAGCCATATTATTATGCGTTCAGAGATCATAAAAATCTGGCCACTCAGTGTATATCAAAAAGAAACCATGTGAATTTATACTGAGGCTTGAGTCAGGAAAACTCCATGTCCTTAATACCAGGATGGAGAGTAAATCCCAATGAGCCTGCTCAAATCCTGGTAAGAATCATCATTTATTGGGATTTAGCATGTGTAAGCCAATGCAGAACATACACATTCTCTTTAATCTTCACCAAAATCCCCAGGGCAGGTACTATAACCAGACAACCAAGGGGTCCAGGCTCCCTGTCACCACTTGAGTCAATTAAACAGAGACAGAGATGAATCATATATGAGCATTTATTCCAATAATGCCAGCAGTATGGGAGAGCAGTCAGTCACCCACAAAAAGTCTGCTCTGACCCCCTTGCCAGTTGGCTGGTTATATATACACAAGGGAAAAGATAGTAACATACAGCTGTGAGCTACAAGTGTAATATGGAAAGGGCAGGGTAGAGTCTGCTGTCTGACCATCAGGAGCACAAAGTCTGTTAACAAGGTGGCTAATCTTCTATGATGTTACAATACCTCAGCCCGTTTCTGGGGCAAAAGAATGGTCAGTGTTCCTGAGAAAAACTGGAGTAGGTCAGAGTCCAGGCACAGCAACCAAATCAAAGCATGTCCTGTCCTTGTTCTGTTCTCCAAAAATATTTCTTTTCTGAGCATGGACCCATTGAGGCATCTTATCTCTTTACAGTCTTGTTTCATTCTCCAGTTCCCCAGGGTCTGTAAGAAAACTTATCTATAGTTACTAAGGTGAATAATTATTAGACAACTGTGGCTCTATTCTCACTACATGTCCTTCCCCACTCTCAGTACTACTTCTACTTTTAAACATAGTAAACAAACAAACAACAACAACAAGCTCTCATGCTTACAAAGGTCAAACATCCCTCTCAAAGTCATGTAGCTTATTATTGGTGAAAACAAAATTCAATGAGTTTTACTATGAATCAAGCACATGCCAACATATCCTCCCACCAGTTCGATAAAGCAGAGATTATTATCTTTATTTTAATTAATGAGATAACCAAGACTTAGAAATCAAATAAGTAGAGGCATATTGAGAATCTTATCCAGGACTATCTGACTTTAACATACTTAGTTTTTCCACTGTGGCCTCTTGTCTTCAAAATACACTGAGTGGCCAGATTATTATGATCTTTGATCGCATAATAATCTGGCCACTCAGTATATATATATATATATATATATATATATATATATATATATATATACATATATATATCCAGTGCATGAATTTGTGCATGGGTAGTAATAATCTGGCCACTCAGTGTATATCTTATTCTCACTATTTTGCCCTTTGATTGAATGTAACTTGCACATTAATAATAATTTAGGAGTCCACCATCCAAAATATCTGGGATCCTCAGCTCAAGATTATTGTTTACAGCTCAGGTGATCCCCAGAGATGAAACAGAAGCTCACAGGGGAATAGACAGTCATTGGTACTGCACCTTTTCAGTATCAACTAAACGAGGCTGGCTGGGTTTATACTGTGTAAACAATAGCCCCTCCTTCTTAGTAGTTAAACAGAATAGATGCAAAGTCTGACAGTGGGTTTGGGCCATTCTCCTTGGCAGTTGTGCTCCACAGTGACACAAGGACCTAGGTGGCTTTGAACTTGAGGCTATTCTATTGTAATGTGAGGCATCTGCATTCACCACAGCAGGGGAGGAAAGTGACCAAAAAATTCTGGGGATATTCATATATATTCATAGCCTCAGCCAGGGACTGACGCATGTTTTTTCCTTCCAAACTTTTTAGCTCAAGTTCATCATCTGCCAGCACGTAACTCAGAAGGACTGGGGCCTGTGACTTGCATTGGACCCAAGGAAGAGGAAATCAAATGAAATTTGGTGAACACATACCACTCTCTCTGCCACATTGTCTCTAAGAAATAGATCCCCCTTCCTCCGCCTTCCCTCTAAGGTTCCGCACTCTTGGGATGGGTGGATAGGTGGGAGATAATCAACCAAGGACCTTGTATGCATATATGCATGGCCCATGGGCACAGTCATTGGGTTGGTGAGGGTAGCGGGGAGGGAGGAGCGAGGCTAGAGGGGGTCAGTGTGGGGAAAAAGGGGACATACATAATACTTTCAACAATGAATAATTATTAAACAACAAAAGACATAGATCCAGAATATATGAGACAATAAATAGCAAATGCTTAGGAATTAGCAAGCGAGGCCATAGATTTAGATTTAGAAGAAATTTTTCTGGATGAAGAGATATAAAGCCTCACTATAAACTTACTGATTCAGCTAAGAGGAGAAGAAACAGTTAGAAACTACAGATGCCAGAAAAAAATTTAATTTGTTAATTAAGTAAAATAAAACTACACATACACATGCAAAGCGACCTTAAGTATTTTATGTAAATGTCAAAACTAAAGAAAAATGTAGCACTCTCTTGCTCTAGGGCAAGAGTTCATGCATCATTTGAGTCATTCAGTCTACAGTGCAATTTCTCAAAGTCTCTTTAGGACCTCCTTTCTGCATAGTACTGGACAAGGTTCTCTGGCAAGGCTGAAAAAATCCAGAGACAGTCCCAGCCCTCTAAAAAATGATTCTCTTATAGATGAGAAAAACAGACATGCCTAGAATGAAAAAGGACAAGGTACCTTTGATGAAATCTTAAAGTAAACCATGAAAACACCAGGCCTAGAGAGAATACCGGAGTCTCCCCAGGGGAACACACTGCTCCCCTATGCTTTGTGCAGTGTCCTGCACATGATACCTTTCTCCTTCCCGGCTGCTCCTTTTCATTTCTGCATGGTGGTGTGGTGGTTCAGCCTTTCTTTGAAGAATGCATGAAATACTCCAGGATGATAATAATCTAGAATGAAGAAAGCCCCATTCCTTCTGTATGTCAGCTGCAGTGGCAGACAGAACCTTTGGTGCACTGCTGTCACCCACCTTGCAGGAAAGTAGCACCTGCCAACACCCCCAGCACTTCCTGCCCGGGAAACCATCTCTTCCTCGCTTGGATATAACAAACATCCTTAGATGTGAAACACAAAAATGGTTTAAGACAAAATGTGCTGATTAATTTCAAGACACCTTTGAGAAGTCTCAGTCCATGCTGAACACAGCGATTTTTCAGCTCACTTTATTTTATTAGTGAGGACTCTGGGGAAATTTGGGCGGGTACATCCTCTTCTACATTACCATGGAAAGGAAATAGTTGTCATCCATAAAGTACCCCAATCATATTCTCCTCCCCCACCCCAACTCCTCCAGACCCTAAATCCAGGCCTGAGAGAAAATTCTACTTGAAGGTATCTTAATAATGCCAGAGTTTTGATTGTTTCACAAACAATTTCGTGGTTCATTTATTTCTTCCAGTTTCTGCCAAAATGTAAAAAGAGGGGGGAAATAAAGAAATAAAAGAGAAGAAAAATCTACTTTCCCCCCAAATCAACATTTTCAAGGTAAAATAAATGAATGTTATTCTGTTATAATTAATTATGAATCACATCAATTTTCAAAGAAAGGGGGTTCTTGCTTACTAAAAGCCCTAAATCATTTTGATGTGGAAATTTTAGAAAACCTTTTTATCCCTTAAAAAAAAAAAAAAAAAGCTGGGATGAATAAAATGTAGCGGGAAAGGAAATAAAATAGGCATTCTTCAAAAATCCAAATGTAGTGTTGTTGTTGTTTTTTAGTAATAATAACCCAAACTCTTCTAACTTTCCATCCTTCATATTTAAATAAAGTTTGTAACTAGAAAGTCTGATTACAGTGTCCTCAGGTACTTACTAAATCCAAAGACACAACTTTCTCCAAAGTCTATAATGTTCCCTCTGTTATCTCTCCCCCTTCATTATTTCACAATCATCAATGTGTTAGAGAGATTTTTAGCAATGCCTAATTATATGATAGATGCATTGGACACCATAATAATTACATCCCAATAACAATTTAGTATTTATTATATGTATTTTCTCTTGATGTCATTGCCACCAAGCCCTTTTTTTAGATGTTCTAAATTAATATAATGATACTATTATTCTTTTTACTTTTTCCTATTTGTAATTCTCTGCCTACCTAGACTTCAGAAAGAACAGAAATTAAATTGCTTGGCTTTGTTGTTATGTGATTGTTTTATTTTAATAATGACATGCATGTAGAGAGTGTTACAATAATTGCTTACAATGATCATTCTGAACTTTTCTTAAGTGTTAAAAGAAATATGTCAAAGTTCTTCTTCCAGTTTTCTCTGGACTTGTTAAAGCATCTCTACTATGACTCTGAGACAAAATTTATATTTCAATGCTGATGCAATGGCCAGCCCCAGTCAGGCTTAATCTTTTCTTATCTAGGTAACTTGCAAGTGCAATTACTTTGCTGTCTACATCATGCAAACCCAGAATCAGGGACCTTTCTACACAAAAGACAATGCCTTGGGGCTTCAAAGTGCTTCCTTCTCTTCACCTTCTTCCTAGTCCTTTCTCTTTGGGACCCTGTGCCTTCCCACACACATGATTCTTGATGGAGATCAATTTTAGTCTATTCCCTCTGGATCCAGATGAATAAAAGGCCTAGGCGAAGCCTTCTTCTGCATGGTTGCAGAAAGGGTTTTGAGGTCCCTCAGTTACACTGAGGGGTCATGTTTAGTTCACCTGGATGATCACTTCCCGCCTGCCAAGTTCCAAGTGCCAAACTAAGATATACGAAACCACGGACAAATACAACAGTCTTGCCGTTGAGCTGTATATAATCTAGTGTGGACAAAATGCACCTAGCAAGTAGTCTCAGCTGATGAAGTGTTGTGAAAGAGTGGGTATCTGGTGCCATAGAACAAACACCTAATGAATGGGGAGACTCCTGGGGGGCCTTCCTGCAGAGCACAGCAGAGTCATCTGGAAGGATGAGTGGGGTTATCACACACCAACCCAGTGGGAAAGGTGCTCCAGGCAGGTAACAGCCCTCTCTGAATAGACATGAAGTATGGGAGATGTTGCTGAATTTACAATAGGCAAAGTCAAAATGGAAAAAGTTTTGCATGGTCTGCTAAATATTTGACATTTATTTTCTATTCAATGAAAAGCCTTTGGAAAAAAATTGATAGAGGAATGAAATAACCAAAAGAATCAGCTGATCTTATTGATTGCTAGATTAACTCAACAACCAATTTTTAAAATTCTCATGTGTTGGGCACTCCGCATAGAGTTAGGAATATAAATATAAACTAGATCTGTTCATACTTTTACATTGTTTCCAATTCGGGAGCTGGATGGCAAAGAAATAAGAGGATAAAGGAAAGAGGAAGTTGAAAATGAACACAAGGTTCCTGACTCCGGGCATCTGGGCGAGCAATGGCGCTATTTACAGAAGTAAGGCACAGAGGGACGAAGGTAATAATGAGTTCAGTTTGGAACATCTTTTCTTTAAAATGCCTGCCAAGTAGCTAAGAGGAAATGTACAGCAGATAGCTGGAGCTCATACTGGAGATAAAAATTTAGGAGTCATCAGTATCCAAGTATTTGTTTAACCAGGAGTTGGCAAACTACAGTCAAGGGACCAAATCCAGCCAAAACCTGTTCCGTGCCCTCCGGCACTACTCCCCTGTGCTAACATTGTGAGTAGCAGCGGCTAAGCCAGGCTGTCCCCTCAACCCCAGTTCCCTCTTCTGCTTATAAGTGTCAGCCCTCTGGCTGGTGGCCACCATCCTTCCCCATCCTTACTCCCTGCCACGCACACATCTGCCAACTACAAAATGTCTTCAAATGAGAATAGCTGTGTGCAAAGTGTGCCCACCATGTGGGAGGGGCCAAACTAGACCAAACAGGACTGCAGAGGCAAAAGAGTTTTCTCCTCTGTCATAAAATTTCCTATATAATATCTTCAATTTTTCTCTTGGCCCATGAAACCTAAGTTATTTATTATCTGGCTCTAAAAAAAAAATTTAAAAAAAAATGAAAAGGTTGTCTACCCCAGGTTTAAACTAAATCCAATAATAAAATAACAAAACCCAGTTTTTATATATTATGCCACTGGAATTCAATTCAAATTAACAAACATATTCTTTACTTATCAGATGTTGTAGGCTAGAAATGCTAAAAACATGCATTGCCTTCCACAGAAGTCCTTCTTTTCTCTCCCTTTTAATCTGGAAAAACAAAAACAGAAGCTGATTCATCAGGATAATCAAATCCCATCTTAAAGATACCTTAAGATAATTTGTTCTGGATTTTTCATACTTTGGGGTGCATTTTCTCTCAGAGACTCATCGGTGTGTATTGTTGTCTATTCAGGTGAGCTTTTAAATCCCATAGGTGTATTAATTCATTTATAAAAGAAAGAAATTGAGGCACTGTGGTTATAGCAATGAAACAACTTTAAAAGTTAAAAACCAACTGATTATGGTCTGTCTGGCTCTTTGGTTTCTACATTTCTAGGCACCCTGTGTAGTCACTCTGGACCCCTAAGAAGACCGATGGCCGCGGACTGATAGGAGGAGCAAAGTTAGTGGCAGCAGTTCTACCAGCTCACACACTTGATTTTTTAAAAAAGCATTTTCAGATATCATAATAGCTACATTGTGAGGACTGAGAAGTGAAAGAGTCTGAGAAGCATGTGGGAGGTAATTAAGTGCTATTAGAAGCAAACGGAACCTAATTTGACCAAATAGCCAAGTGCGGTGTGGTCTTTTGAAAACATTTCCAAAGACAGGAACCAAATTTGATCCTTTAAGTCCTCCTTCTCTTTAGGATACATGTTTATTCAAAGAACAGATGGGGAGGAAAATCAGAAAAAGACTTTGGTCGACCCACATAAAACAGCATATTTGAGTGTGGGCATGAAGGGAGATGAGTTTTGGAAGGATTTCCATTTGTTTGATGTGTGGAGATAGTCTTGGGAAGTGGGAAAGCACTGGCTTTGTTTCATCTCTCCTAAAGAGGAGCTTCGGAAGGCTCTTAAAAAAAGGAAGGCTCCCTTAGTAAGCACATACTTCCATGCTCTCACCTCTTTGGTATTTTCTAGTATAATAAAATGAGGAGCTGGGGGTGGGATTCCCAGAACTAAAGTTATTGGGTACGATAAATAGGAAGAAAGTTTGGGCATGGATATAAACTGTCATCCACAAATGGAGCTTTTTTAGGGTTCAAATATTTTCAATACATTTTCCATAGATGAGATGAAGTCATGTTCATGTGTGTCTTATATACTCTTAGCTGGTAAAATCCACAGTAGACATCAGCAGAACACAATGCTGGTGGCGTGTATGATCTACCTATCTAATTCCACATGTCTCCCAGTCTCTCTCTCTCTCTCTCTCTTTCTCATTCTCTCTCTCTCTCTCTCTCTCTCTCTCTCTCTCTCTCTCTCTCACACACACACACACACACACACACACACACTTGTTTTAAATGCATTCCTCTTGAGATGTTCAAGTTGTCATTGCATATCCGAAAACTTGGGTGTAAACAGATACCGTATTTGCCGGCGTATAAGACGATTTTTTGGCCCTGAAAAATATGCCTCCAAGTGGGGGGTAGTCTTATACGGCAAGTATATAACAAACTCTGTATTTTGAGTGGAAATGTTAGGGGGTCGTCTTATACGCCCAGTCGTCTTATACGCCGGCAAATACGTATTTTTCATGGCCAAAAAATCGTCTTATACGCCGGCAAATATGTATTTTTCAGGGCCAAAAAATCGTCTTATACGCCGGCAAATACAGTACTTAAATCTAACTGTAATCTTCAATGGCTACTTTAAGCAAATTGAGCTTTTGAACCTGATGAGGTGCTCTTTTAGAATAGTAGCATCAATCTGGAGCCCAACACAAATAAGAAGCCACAGAGGGGAAGATTCTGGATGAGAAATCATAATGGAAAGGAATTACCCTGCTGGTTGGTAACATTTCCATATGGACACAAGCAGCAAAACAACAAAAGATCAAAAAGCGACCCCCAAAAAGAAGGGAGTGTTCAGTCTCATAATTGTGCATGTGTGTGAACACAGAACCTTCTGTAAGGATAATAGCAGAAACATGTTTTTTGCAAGGGAAGGTCCAATGTATGCCAGCTAATGGGGCTGCATGGCTGAACCTCAATATGCAACAATCCACTCTTCATTTGTAAAAGATGCTACTGATTAATGGTATCTCAAATTTGTAATAATAGTTAACAGATGCACAAGAGGAAAATGTCCTCAAAGAATAGAAATCCTGTGTGCTTCCAAACCCCATTGTAATTACTCCATTTGTGGTCTAGTCCTATCAACCCGTTTTGTGGCCAAAGCCCAAAGGAAAAGAACTTTGTTCACCTTTACTTTGAGTCCGAGGCTGAGGTGGGAATAAATGACTCATGATCCCAACCTTTAAGTGTCAGTGCTAAATATGAAATTTTTTAATGAGTGTCTGTCACAAGGCACAATTGCATTGCTAATTCATGAAATCACTTATTTTCCTGTTTAAAGAGCTTAGTGAGCCCCCTTTCAAAACCATATCCTCATTCTACATTTACTACACTCTGCCCAAATTGCAAAGTTTTAAAAGAAATTTAATATTGGGTAATAATGATGCACTGTTAATTACTATTAATGTAAGAAAAGGTAACAATGAATTGAAGAAAAATATGAGAAAATGCAGAAAAGCATGGTACCTTTCAAAATATAGCACCGTTCAAGAGAGCACTAGTCCAAATCACCATTTTTTTCAGGTCATTCAATAACTTCTTTGGGAAAATAAATAGAACAAGCTTAGGAGGAGTCCTTCCTTGCTTGCATTCAGAAAACACGATGACCAAGACACAACCTTCAACATCTAATTATGCTATTAGATTTAATGTTTGCAATTACCTAGAGTTTTATATTCTCAAAGAGCTTTGTAACCTTTAATTAGTCCATCTTCCCAAGTCCAGCTCAAGTTTCAGATGAAAAGACTGAGGCCCATAGGTTGTGATTTTCCCTCCCAGGGCCAAGTAAATTAGTTTAGTTCAGAAAACCCAAATTAAGTCTGCAAGCAGAACTAATGTATGAGTCCGGGGCTTAGGATTGGCCTTCCATCCTGCAGCTGGATTTCTTTATTTAATGTGAAAGTGTGTGACATTTTATCACCAGATGTAGGGTTTTTTTTATTTCTGCTAAGTCACTTTTTATTATATTTTCTCTGCTGCTATAACTGCTAGGCAAATATAAGTAGATAACTTTTCCTCTTGCTATGTTCTTTACCTCCAAGTTCTCCTGCCCACTTACCCTCATTTGGAGGCACAGCATTCCCTATTAGAATAATCTTCTCTTAGTGTTATAGAAATAATTTATTTAAGAGTGTGTGATTGTGGTGTGTGTGTGTGTGTGTGTGTGTGTGTGTGTGTGTGTGTGTATGTATGGGCAATTGTGGTTAAGAATAGTATCAAATCCAAGAACACAAGTTTAAGCAAATTTTTAAAACTTAAAAATATGTCATTTAAAGCCCCAATTTAATAGGAAATTTTAAGGAAGAGAGAGAGAGATAGGATAAGGGAGAGGGAGAGGGAGAGGAAGATGGAGAGGGAGAGGGAGAGGGAGAGGGAGATGGAGAGGAAGAGTGAGAAGAAGAGGGAGAGGGAGAGAGAAATTGTGGGCTTTTCTAAGTGCCTGTTTCTGGCTCGCCTTCCAGCTGTCACGCAGGGCATCAAGGTGGGTGAGCAGCTTATCCACGCCCTAGGGCTCTGTAGCCCAGCTGCCAATATTCTCTTAGGGTCAGTGAGCAGACAGATAGCTCATTCCATGTGTAACCATGAGAAATGGAGTTCCCTGGGGAAAATACGCACTCTCCATATGTTCACCCCAGTGCAATAGTCTGGGTGAATCACAGTCTGAGAGACAGAGGGAAAAGAATGTGTCCTGACACTTGATTTCCTCAGAGATATCAGACTGTAATTTCCAGGGATAGTACCATGTTTTAAAGGGACCACTACTCTGATCCAGCCAGGGTGAAGGTAGGCTTTTAGGAGCTTTCCTTTAAGTATATCTGAATTCTATTCTAAGGCTTCCACAAAACTACCAAAATGAGACTCTTTGATGTCTATGCCCTCCAAGCAAGTGCTGTACACAATTCAGAGTCTCCTCATCCAGCCCCTGCCCTCCTGCTCTCCTCCTAGTTCCGTCCCACTCCTCCCACCACCACGCAGCTTGGCCATGCTATATGCCTTCCTGCTCATATGAACCGCAGTTGCTGAAAAAGTGAAGCCAAAAGCAACAGCCAATAAAAACAGAAACAGCTGTAACAATTTTGCACAGCATGGTCTTGATTTCCTTGAGTTTTGTATTTTTGCCTCTCTCTCTCTCTCTCTCTCTCTCTCTCTCTCTCTCTCTCTCCTCTCTCCCTCCTCTCTCTCTCTCTCTCTCTCTCTCTCTCTCTCTCTCTCTCTCTCTCTCTCTCTCTCTCTCCTCATCTCCCTCACTCTCTCTGTGTGTGTGTCTCTGTGTGTGTGTGTGTGTGTGTGTGTCTCTCTATCTCTCTCACCAGCTTCTTTTTCCATATGCAACGACTTTAGTATTGAGGCCTTGAATGGAGCAATAAATACTTTTTCCTCCTTGAAAAATAAGGTTAGAGTCCATTTCAAATCATTAGCTCCAAAATAAGCAGATCCAAGGGCAGACTGAAACATGGGGAATGAGTTAAGAATCTTGCCACCAAAGACAGGTGCAAAGATTTTTGTTTTTTTTTACAACAATAACCCCAGCTCTCAAATTTGCTCTTTCTCAGGCTGCTATCTGTTGCCAGCGGGTGAGCCTGTTGTCAGTGGAGCCCACAGAAGCCATACTATGTATTTCAGCTCTGCGTTTGCATTTGCCTCTCCAAATGGGACCTGTCTTGAAGACTTTACTGGGCTGTTATTTACAGCAACCTCACTCTATGTCCATCTGCTCAAAACGCAGCCACGTAAAGGTAGCTTGTAAATACAAAAAGCTACTGTAGGAATGACATTTAGTGGCTTCAGAAAAGAAAAAAGAACAATTAAAGCACTATGTAAATATAAAAGGCAAGACCAACAGCAGATTGTGATCAGTGATTTCTTTCCTGCCTGTGCAGGCTCAGGAACCCTGGGAATGTTTACCATCTTCAGAATGCAGGAAGGATCAGAGCTGTGCCCCTTTCCGGCCTGTGTTCAGCAGGTGCTGGGCCCCAAACCCGTGTTCTAGCGAAACTGCTTGCAGCCATGGCACTGATATCTAATGGTTATAAAAGTCTCCTTTTTGCTATTTTTTTCTTTCTTTCTTTTCATGTTTTTGGTGGTATATGTTGTTTTGTTTCCCTGCAGCTGCTTCCTGTCTTTACCCATGTTTTGGGACCAGCCCCAGTGTGAAGCTGAGCTGGATCTGGGCTGAGCATAATGGAGAACTGGTTGAAATAAAAGTTCTTTCATGGTGGCACAGCCCTGTTTTTCAGATGGTGTGAAGCAGATCTGTAGTTTATTATTAATAATAGCACATGCGTGACACCACATCTTCAAAGGGCTGCGCAAACATTAATTCTTTTGTGATGTGAAAGAAAAGACAGCGGCGGCGGCAGCAGCATCTTTTTAAAGTGAACCTCCCAGTCTTCTGGAGAGGGAGAAAAGCATAGCTCCAGCTAGAGATGAATGATTCAAACCCTGGAGGTCTGGGATCTGGGTCCAATTGAGGAGTACTTTGAAAAAAAAAAATCAGGAGTTTTATCTGAACTATAGCATGTTCCAAATTCGACACTCTTTTAAACTCACATGGAAGTCTTTCGAAGACAAGCTGTGGTATCTTTGTTCCAGGAATAAAACAAACAGAATAAAAGAGGGGAAAGGAATGCAGAATTAATGTGCTTTTCCTTCGTTGTTGAAATTTGATCTGCAGTCTTCAAAAGAAAGATAGAATGACTCTCACTAGTTTGCCAAAGCTTGCCCTTCTACTTGTTGTAATAAGTGATTGATTTGTCAAAATCACAGTTGTCTATGAAAAAAACGTGTCAATTAATATCCCATTTTGCCGAAACTCAAAAAGAGAAGCCAGATGCCCCATTTTCATTGGATTTTCAAAATTAGCTCTTTAATTTTTTCTTATATTTGAAGGTCTTTTTCCAAATATTTAGATAGATGATAGCTAGCTAGAGAGATAGCTTTTGATGCTCACAAAATAATATATGTAATCTATACATAGATTATAAAGCTCAATTATAAAGTGAAAGCTAATAAAACTGCTACCTCACTTAATGATCAGAACATTACCAATAACCTGGCATCTACCTCTATGTGCCTTCTTTTCCCCACCCTCTGCCTTCCTGACCGAGGTCATCATTATCCTGAATCTCAGATAAGTTTCCTATGGAAGATTGATTGCACTAATAGCCCAGATTAATGTCCTCCCATGACCTTTGTTTTACAAAATTAATGTCTCTTCCCATTCTGATCTCAGTCTCGGACACGTGACTTGCTTTTGCTAATAAGATGCAAGCAACTGAGGCACAAGTAGAGCTTTGGAGAACACATGCATAGTTCTGCCTGCCCCTCAGCAAGATGGCACTTGTTTATTGTGCATCTTCATGAGAACACAGCCAGGCTGGCTCACTGGATGGTGACAGGCATGTGAATCGGAGCTGTTTACACTAGATCATGGGACCCTATATTTACCAATAGCCAAGCTGAGAACATTACCAGAACCACTTCAGCAACCTATAGCTCCCCTGGAAGCATAAGCAAGCCCAGCCGAGATCAGCCAAGATCAGCCAAGCACTGGTGAACATTACAGACTTGTGAGCAAGATAAATAGTATATGTTTCTTTCTTTAAGCCATTAAATTTCAGTTTTTTTGTTATTTTTCAGTATTGTTCTGACAATCAACTACTTTTATAATTCCTTTTCTCTTGTTAGATAAGATCATAATGTACATAGCACTAAAATATTTCTTGGTTCTGTCTCTTCATCTTTCTCTCTTAAATTTTAATAATTTTATCACAAGATATGTTTTTCTTTGTGACATTTTTATCTACTGTGTTTTTTATTTTCATTTATGTAATTTCATGAAGTTAGAGTGATTAATTTTTGCTGTTATTTAATGTTTTTTGTGTGTAAGCATTAATTGTTTTTTTCCGTTAATGGACATTTGGCTTCTATGTGGACATATACATTGTTTTCAGTTTGAGGTTATTTTAAACAGTAAGCCCACCTACATATGTCTCCTGATGCACATTTGCAAGTTTCTGAGAGTAAATATACCAAGGAGTACAATAATAGGACAATGGTGAGAGTGTTCAAATTTTGAGGCTAATGCATGCCAAATTATTTTCCAAGTTGTCAGTAATAATTTGTACATATGTGTATATATATATATATATATATATATATATATATATATATATATACTGTAAGACTCCACACCTGTCTGCATTAAGCAGGCAGTAGCAGAAGCAAAAGGAGCACGCAGCAACCCTCGTGGGAGGTGTTCATGGTTAAGGCCTGGAAGTGGCACACATCATTTCTGGTCACATGTCATTGGCTCCAACTTCTTGCCGCAAGGGTCCCTGTAAAATGTAGTCCAAGAAGAAGAAATGGACACATAGCCAGTCTCTAACAGAGCTTCTAATGCTTCTAATACTAAAACATGACTTTCTGTTAGATAAACACTCTTTCCAACTCTCTAGGGAAATTAGATCAATTATCATTATCCTCATTTTATAAGTGAGGGAACTAGGGCTCCAAGTGGTTAAGTGACTTGCCCAAGGTCACAAAGTTAGTAATTTGCTAGAACCAGAGAATAATCTCAACTCTTTTCCCTAAAGTGTTGTCCTATTTCTAGTATAATTAATCTTTCTTTTCCCAAGTACTCATTCACTCAACAACTGAAATTGATGCTTGTGTAACTGCTACATGACTATTGCAATATGCTTCCTTCTAAAAACACAAGAAATGAGCATCATAAAGTCCTGCCATTAGAATCTCACAATTTTGAGTTTTCTGTTATATCCTGCTGTCTCCCTGCTATCTCCATTTCTTCACTATTGCTCACAGCTCAATATACTCATGCTGGGCTCACCAGTAATTTCCAGTTCAATACAGTGAGTGTAGTTCATTACCTTATTTGAATACTGTACAATCATTCCAGATAGTGACCCTTTTCTCTTTGTAATGCCACCTTCCTTTGATTCCTATAATCCAATACTCCTGATTTTCCTTCTACCTCTCTGGTTAATTTTATTTAGTAATTTCAATTATTGCTGTTTTATCCTCCTCTTTGAAAATACCTTCTCCCTGCCTGCCAAAACCGGGTCTTTCTTCCGAGTTCCAAATGCAATTTCATCTCCTTAGTGACACTACCTAAATTTCCAGACAAATGGAAATGTCACCTCTGCTCTTTAAAACTTTGTTCTTATCTCTTTCACAAGACTGACCACATTCCACCTTATGATACTTGTCTAGCTATCACAAGTCTCACTGATGTAACTACATTCCTTTAAGGCTGAATCCTGGCATGTCACCATGGCTCATTCTATCTGCACAGTTTTGGCCAAAGCCCTTTATAAATGCTATTTCCTCTATGTGGATCTCTCTCTCTCTCTCTCTCTCTCTCTCTCTCTCTCTCTCTCTCTCTCTCCTGCTCTATTTTATCTGATTAATTCCTAGTCATCTTTCAGAATTCAGTAACATTCACTTCTTCAAAGAAGAGTATCCTGACACAAGCTCAGGTCCCCTTGTGATGTGTACACCTGCATCCTGTACTTTTCCCTCTTGACATTTGTCATAACTGTAGGGCAACAAATAACTGTGAAATTTATTTCATTTCTGTTTATTCTATTAAAGTGTTAAGTCCTGAGATTACAGTGTCTGTGTATACTCTTGCTGTTATAGTCTTTGCATACATCAGGCATTCATCAATATTTGTTGAGTGAAATAATTTTATTTGTGTAGAGCAAAATTTCAATGAATATTTAGATGCCACCTCACATACAAACTTACAGTTGACTAATATCATTGAGTTTTTTTTTTCCCCACCCAAACTCTTGTGTGTTATTATTTGGACCTTATTATTAAACTAAGTGCATTTGTCTTTAAACATCATCTTATTAGACTTAACCTACTGGATTTGCATTCTGTTATTCCACATATACTATCCCTCCTACTTTCATGTCATCTGATAATTTGGTAATCAAATAATTGACCAAAGTGTTAAATACGACAAACCTTAAGATAGGGCTCTGAAACTTGCCACTTGAAACTACCTCTTACTGTAGGATTATGATATTTTACAATAGAAGTTCAACTTCTTAGCTTATACAGATCATGGCAGATAATTTATGGAGTCTACAAATTAAAAGTTCTTATGCTGCATATGAAAACCTAATCTCTCTTTTCTTTTTCTTTCTTTCTTTTTTAAAATCTTTTTTTGTTGTTGAAAGTATTATATATGTCCCCTTTCTTCCTCATTGACCTCTTCTAGACCACCCCTTTCTTCCCCCACCCCCCACCCCAGGCCTTCACCACCATATTGTCTGAATCTATGGGTTATACATATACATATATAAATTAGTTCTTTGGCTTATCTATTCCCACCCACCCATCCTCCCCCACCTTGCCTCTGAGATTTGACTATCTGTTCCATGCCTCTGTGTCTCTGGATTCGTTTTGTTCATCAGTTTATTTTGTTCATTATATTGCACATATGAGTGAGATCATGTGATGTTGTCTTTCTCTGACTGGCTTATTTCACTTAGCATAATACTCTTCAGGTCTCCATGCTGTCTCAAAGGGTACGAGATCTTTCTTTTTTACTGCTACATAGTATTCCATGGTGTAAAGTGTCACCTCCTTAATTAATTTCTATTTAATTTATCTAAACGAAAGTACTATCTTCCTCCTCAATGTTTCCTAATTGTTTCCTTACCATTTTAATCTCGGTGACCACATTCTGGCTTTATATTATAGTTAATGGATATAGCATGCACAGTCATGACTTGGACAATGCCAATCCTCACTATTTAAGCTCAGTTCCTTCCAGGCAACAAGGGCTTCACTTGCTTTAAACTTACTATTTATTTTCTCTAACAAGCCAGACACTAGTATTTTATATACATTTTATTTCTTATTGAGGTGAATATTGTACTTATAAACACTTAAGAAATGAGGAAACTGAGTCTCAGAGAAGACTCAGAGATAGCATGACTGTACATGCTATCTCCATAAGTGTCACAGTTTCTTAAGCCTTTCAATCTTCAGTTTCTCCATCTTTAAAATGGGAGAAATAATAGCTACTTTGCATTGCTGTGATTGGGATTAAATGGGATACACATGAATTGTGTTTATAACATGGGGGTGATGAGTAATTCCTTGCAGTTTGCTATTGCTGCTCTTAGGTTTTAGCTGGAAGTTCCTAAAGGTTTTCTGAGTCGTCATCCTCAATGGATGCTGCTATTAGACTATATCTTTCCTAGAACATTTGAAAACAATCAATTGAGAATATACTGAAAAAACATTTTTGGTAAATTATCTTCACATAAGTAGGATGAAAGAAAAGACAGGAGATGTTTAGGATAATGGAAAACATTCTATATGTTGACTCCACCCAAAATATTCTGTTTTTATGGTTTCCTTTATTCTAATAGTTCAGTAGGCTAGGTCCAACTTGCCTGTAACAATAACATTGAGATGATGCTTAGGGATCTTCATTCCTGTATTAAGGTTATCCAGAGAAACAGAACCAATAGATGTCTATGTCTATATACCTGTCTTTACCTACATCTATGTATATAGGTTGTCCCTCTATTGAGAGAGGGGGGTTGATTTTAAGTTATTGGCTCACATGGTTGTGGAAACCGGCAAGCCCAAAATCTGTAGACTAAGTCAACAATTTAACAATTCAGGTAAGAGCCGATGTTGCAGTCTGGAGGCTATTTTGCTTTTATTTCGGGAAACCTCAGTCTTTGCTCTTAAGGGCATCAACTGATTAAATAAAGCCTCCCCATATTATAGAGAGTAATATACTTTACCCCAAATCTACTAACTTAAATGTTAATTATATGTCCTTAAAAAATGCCTTCATCTAGACTGGAACGGGCAACTAGGTACCCTATCCAAGCCAAGTTGACACATAACTTAATCCTCACAACCTTTAACTTAGTGAGTTGCTTCCTTAAGTGCAAGCAGGCAAAGTACAGTGAGTGAGTAGGTACTTGTTAGAGCATACCAGAGA
Organism: Vespertilio murinus; assembly: GCA_963924515.1. Classification (NCBI taxonomy): domain Eukaryota; kingdom Metazoa; phylum Chordata; class Mammalia; order Chiroptera; family Vespertilionidae; genus Vespertilio; species Vespertilio murinus. The sequence goes on from OZ004706.1 coordinate 70,992,828, forward strand.
ATTAAAAGAGGAATTTCACACCTATATGACATATATCACCTTCCTTCAGGCTGCTATAACAAAGTATCCTAGGTCAGGTAGCTTATAAACAACAAAAATCCATTTCTCACAGTTCTGGAGGGTGGGAGTCCAGGACCAGGGTACCAGCATGGTTGAGCGAGGGCCTTCTTCTGGGTTAGACTTCCGGTTGTACCCTCAAAAGCCCTCTGGGGCCTTTTTATAAGGGCACTAATTCCATTCACAAGGGCTCTGATCTCATGACCTCGTTACCTCTCAAATTTTTCACTTCCTAATACTATCACTTTGGGCATTGGGTTTCTAGCGTATACATATTTGGGGGGAGACACAAACATTCAGACCATAGTACCCAATGAGGAGACTGAATTGTTTGTGGTATACCAATTCCTTATTCATACTGAGTCCCTTATGATGCTGATTGGAAGTCAGGGAACTCTAAAACATCTACATGCAAATGAACAGTTATTGGAAAACTCCCTTATGGACTCCACAACAAGGTATGAGAATCTCTAGGTTATTTCTTGGTGATCAGTCAAGTTAAGAAATTCTCTTCCAGGAATTGCTTTATGACTCAACCATTGCACTTCTGGGAATATATCCTAAAAATCCCCAAACACCAATTCAAAAGAATATATACACCCTTATGTTCATTGCAGCATTATTTACAATAGCCAAGATTTGGAAACCACTCAAGTGCCCATTAGTAGTTGAGTTAATTAAAAAAAAAAAAACTGCTGTACATTTAGATCATGAAATACTACATGGACATTAAAAAGGGAAATTTACCCTTATGACAGCATGGAGGTGCCTAGAGAACATTATACTTTGTGAAATCAGCCAGTCAGAGAAAGACAAATACTATATGATTTCACTCATAATGTGGAATCTAATGAGCAAAATGAACTAACAAGCAAAATAGAGACAGACGCGTGGATAGAGAGCAGGTTGACAGGTGTCAGAGGGGGCTGGATGGCGGGGATTTGAAGAGATTGAGCAAAAAAAGGAAAAATAAAAAAGGAAGCGCTCATGAATACAGACAACAATGTGGGGATTACCAGGGAGAGGTGGGAGGGGAAAAGAGGAAGACGGGATAGAGGAGAGAAATGGTAATTGACAGAGATTTGACTTTGGGTGGTGAACACACAATACAGTGTACAGATGATGTGTTGTAGAAATGTGCGCCTGAAATCTGTATAATTTTGTTAACCAGTGTCACCCCAATAAATTCAATAAAAAGAAAAAAAATTCTCCTTCTCATGTGTCCCTATTTAGAAAATAAGAGTTAATTATTGAGTTCCTAGACAAATTATTACAAAATCCAAATTGACCAGCATGAAAACTTCAAGCCTTATGGATACACAGAAACAGGCTTTTTGCAGGTACGAAGTTTAGAGAAAAGAGTTCACAAGGCCACATCTACCTCTGACAGAATTTGCAAGTTCCAGAGTCCCCAAGATAACTCTTGGGTTTGATAATTAGCTAGAAGGATTCACAGAACTCACTGAAAACTGTTACACTCACAATAATGGTTTATCACAGAGAGACAGATTAAAGTCAGCCAAAGCAGAAAGCACACAGAGCAAGGTCAAGGAAAATATGAAACACAGAGCTTCTAGTTGTTCTCCCCCCATAAATTAATGAGCAGCTTTACTATCCCAGCACTGATGGGTGACAATATGCACAGAGAGCCCACCAAAACCCCAGTGTCCAGAGGTTTTATTGGGGCTCCATCACTTAGGCATGATTGACTGCCCACGCAGCTGGTCTCAGTATCCAGCTCCTGCAGAGGTCAAGCTGATACCGCAAGATCCAGGCCCCTACTCGAAATCTCATCCTTGATGAGACCCAAGTCTCTCACGCTAAATAGCATTGATGGTATTTGGTTGCCCCAAGGCCTCTGCTGAAACAAAAACACCTTTCTCAATGTAAATTTTTGACAACTTTCCTCAGAAAAAAAAACACCCCCAAAACAAAAACACTTTCCATGGGTTTAGAGACTACCTCCTGAGAGACAAGGGCAAAGGCTAGATTTTTCTTTGGATAACGTTGAATTGTTTACTGCACAGCAAAAATATTAAGTTTTGCCTGTGGACGCAGTCCCATTGTAACTGCATAATAAGAAAGTTTATAAGCTCATTAGATGTAAAACAAACCTTTGTTAGGCATGTATTTTAATCTGGACCTTCTCTGAAATGGCTTTTCAGCGTTGTCTCCATTAACCTTCATCGCAGTCCTCTGAAGTGGGCACTATTTCTCATGGTATTCTAGAGATGAGTAAACGGAGACTTGCCTAAAATTATAGAGCAAGTGAAAGGTAGAAATGGACTAGGAAAAAAGGGCTGCTTGGGTTCAGAGTTTATATTTATAGCCACTATGTGGCAAGCATACTGCCTCTACCATTTGAAGTAGGTTTTCACAGGCAAGTGCATAACAAGCAAAGAAGGCAAGGTTATTTTTTTAATATAAAAACTGCCCAGTTCTGCCATTCTGTTCCATAATATATATGGATTTAGAATGTCACAACATGCAACCCTTCTCACTATACATCTAACAGAAATAAATACTATAAGGCAGAAAGACATAAAGATTTACCATGAATGAGCTCATGGTGCCTTGATCAAAGAAGGCTTAGTCAACAACAGTATTTTAAATGGTCCTTTTGTCTGGCACTCCAGAGGTCTGCACACCCTGGGGCACCGCACAATAACAAGGTTCCAGATGAGTAAAAGGCATGCCTTTTTTTATAACACAGGATAAGGGAGATTCTAAGAGGGAAGTGAGAAAGAAGACCTGCATTTGAAACTCCAAATACAAATGCTTTCTCAGAGAGGAAACTATAGAAAAGAGAGCAAAGATGTTGAGAGCCTGAAAATTGCTTCCCTTAAATTCAATGTGAGTATATCCCTTGGGAATCTTCACGTACCCCAGGATAACTTGGTTCGGTACCAGCTAGGATGAATAATTCAATTACTTTAATTAAATTTTAAATTTTGGGTAAAGCTTCCATTCGTGTGCCATGTGACAAATGGTGCCATAATAGTTAATAAGCAAATTGGAATATGAGTTTTGAAAATGGAATGGAAGGTATGAGGCATGTCAACATAAGAAATGTTCAAACTTGTAGACAATTTTTATTAAAATTTATTTGAGCCCAAAAGAGAATATACCTGGAAGCAAGATCTCAACAGACTGAGATAAATGCTTTGGGAGAATAAAGTTTGCAGTTGTTTTATGCATTTGGGATTAAGGAGAAAAGGTAAGAGATGTTTCAGGAAGGGGGGTGGGTGGGTTACAAGTTCCCAAAGATTACATACTCTCTGGGGGGGAGGGTAGTCATGTGGAGATCAGATTTCAGCGTAGTTAAGATTATGTGCTCTGTTGAGGGTGGTTGCAGTTTATTTCAAAGGAGTGTTAACTAACAAAGATGCACAGAAACAATGGAAAGCGCTTGATCAAGGCAAAGATAAACCTTTTATTAAAAAGTTATATGTCTGGGGCATGACTACCCACCATGACCTGCCCAGTTAGGAATTTATGATCAGATCGCCCTGTGAGGTTACTCTCTATAGAAACTCCTTTTCCCCTCACCACAGGAATTTAATCTGAAGTCCAACTGAAAGGAGTCTGACATAACGAAGGAGAATAAAGTCTTAATTTGCCTTAAAGAATGAAATACAGATGTTTTTCCATTTTACTGCCTTTAAATTCTATAAATAGGTAATTGTGAAACTTAATATGTAACACTTCCTTACTCAAAAAAATATTTTACCATGGTTAGAAAATAAATGATCGTTAGAGAAATTTGGCCAAAACTCTTTTCATTGTACTATACTCTACAACCTTATAGGATATATATATGATTTTTTACAGAGAGGAAGGGAGAGGGATAGAGAGTTAGAAACATCCATGAGAGAGAAACATTGATCAGCTGCCTCTTGCACACCCTCTACTGGGGATGTGCCCGAAACCAAGGTACATGCCCTTGACCAGAATCGAACTTGGGACCCTTCAGTCCACAGGCCAATGCTCTATCTACTGAGCCAAACCAGTCAGGACTACAACCTCATAGTTTGAATAGAACCAGAAAGGCATCAAATTCACATCAATATATTGAGTTAAAAAATGAAAACCTCAGCTAGTTAACCAATTGCACCATTACTAGAAAAATAAACAAAAATATTCTGGGTTTTGGGGGCATTTGTTTTAGTTTGCTGCTGGTTTATCCCTTGACTATTTGGTTCTGTATCTCTGTTGTCTTGGTTACTTAACATATCAAAGTCCATCAGATTTTGGCCCAGAATAATCATATACAATCTCCCCTGACACTGCCGTGTGAGCTAACTTTTCAAATTTTTAGTTCACAGGAGCTAGTGCACTCCCTATTTGTAGAATGGGAAGCTTCCACGTTACAGGGAAAACCAGCACCAGCAGGTCCAGCTCAGATAAGATGGAAAACAAAACCAGAAGAGGGTTGGCTCTCAGCAGTTGCCTCAAATGAAGGGTGTACATTCAGCTTCCTCCTTATTGGCACTTGCAATTAATACTTGACCAAAGCTTGTTTGTAGTAATACTTGGAGGGGCACAGTAGAGCAGAGGAGAAGAATTGGCCTTGAAGTCATGGATCAAGGCACTGGGAAAGGGAGAGTGGGAGTGTTTCAGCTTTTAGTTGAAAGAATTTGCCTTTGTTTCCAGTTCCATGGTTTCCTTTAGCTACGACATAGCATAAATAGAAGATTGAACTTTAAAAAAAATAAATTAATTAAAGAAGGCAGGATGGTTTTGTTTCTACAAATGCCTTGAACAAAGCATGTGTTTCTGTTTAATACTGGATAAGCTCCAATTGATGTCTAGATCCTTGTCAAAATGTTTACTTTTCTGTGGATTTTTTTTTCCAGAGGGGCATTATGAAGCCATGGCCACAGCTCTGGACTTCAAAGCTGCTGCCAGCCTCCCTTGAAAACTCATTGTTCCACCTCGTCCGCCATCTACATGCAAATAAAATGTTAGCTTTTTACAAATCATGTGTGCCTGAAAAGGACCAATGTTGGTACCAAAACTATAGAAACTTGATGAAGAGTTGAAGGAGATTCACCAAAGCAACTAGTAAGACAACAAATATGGGGGGAAAATGGATGTTTGTATTCATTGGGATACTTTGCACAATATTTTGGTGTTATATAAAACAACAACAAGAATAATGTTTTATTTTTTAAGCAATTGTGAGTGTATAGAACCACGGCAGAGGGAAGTTTTAACATGAACAATGTTACTTTATACTATCTTGGTTATTTTACTCAGCTCCATTGGCCTGTATAGAACTAAGACTTTATAAAAAAATAAAAATAAAAATAAAAAGCCAAAATAACTGGTCAATTTAACAAAGTTGATTTTTATAAGACTTTTGGATATTTCATCTACTTAACACTAAAATACTTTGAATCTTTGCTGATTAATTAGACTTTTATTTTATTTTTATAGGATGATGAAGCTACCCATTTTTTTGTTTGTTTTTGTGTTTTTTTTGTTTTTTTTTGTTTTTTTTTAAATAAATCTTTATTGTTCATATTATTACAAATGTTCCTCATTCCCCCCCCCAATTGCTCCCCTACACCAAGTTTCCATTCAATTCTCTGCCCTTTCCCCATCCCCCATTGTCCTCATCCATAGGTGCAGTTTATGTTCAGTCTCTTCCCGCCCTGCTCCACTCCCCATTTCCCCGAGAATCATCAGTCTACTCCCCTTCCATACCTCTGATTCTATTATATTCACCAGTTAATATTGTTCATCATGATTTTTACTTCCCTTGGTTTTTAGACTCACTTGTTGATAGTTACGTGTTTGTTCATAATTTTTATCTTTATTTTCTTCCTCTTCCTAAAGAACCCCTTTTAGCAATTCATATAATTCTGGCTTGGCAGTGATAAATTCCTTTAGCTTAAATTTATTTGTGAAGCTCTTTATCTGGCCTTCGATTCTGAGTGATAGCTTTGCTGGGTAGAGTATTTTTGGCTGTAGGTTCTTGTTATTCATCATCTTGAATATTTCTTGTCATTCCCGTCTGGCCTGCATGGTTTCTGTTGAGAAATCAGCTGACAGTCGTATAGGTGCCCCTTTATAGGTAACTACCTGCTTTTGTCTTGCTGCTTTTAATATTCTCTCTTTGTCTTTAGCTCTTGGAATTTTAATTATGATGTGTCTTGGTGTGGTCCTCTTTGGATTCCTTCTGTTTAGGGTTCTGTGTGCTTCCTGTACATGTAAGTCTATTTCTTTCCCCAGGTGGGGGAAGTTTTCTGTCACTATTTCTTTCAATATGTTTTCGGTATCTTGCTCTCTGTCATCCTCTGGGACGCCCATAATTCTGATGTTGGTTCGCTTGAAGTTGTCCCAGAGGTTTCTCACACTATCTTCAACTTTCTAGATTCTCTTGTCTTCTTGCTTCTGCGGAGGAGTGTCCTCTGGCTCTTTGTGTTCCAAATCTTGGACTTGATCCTTGCAATCTTCCAATCTGTTTTTAGGACTCTGTATAATATTTTTTATTTCAGAGAATGTATTCTTTATTTCTAGTTGATCCCTTTTCATATCCTCATAGGTCTCATTTATTTTATCAGCCTTTTCTAAGAGATTGTTGAACAACCTTATAAGCATGGCTTTGAACTCTATATCCAGTTGCTTTTTGTCCTCCATTTCTTTCGTTTGTGATCTGTTTCCTCGTTTCGGCATTTTCGCTGCTTCCCTGAGTTGGTAGGTTGGGAGGATCAGCTGTGTCTATGCCAGGAGACAACCTTATTCCACTAGACTTGGAAACCTGCAAAAGCCTCTCTGAGTTCAGCTTGGATGGGGCAGAGTTTCAGGGTGGAGCCTACAGCCTTGGCTTCAGGTTAGCCCCGCCCTCTGAGGTTCCTGAGTCTCAGTGTACCTCAGTGTCCTTTGGTACTCACTGCAAGCACCTCTGAGAGAAAGGCACCCTAGAGCTTTGCCCGCTACCAGATAGTGTAGTCTCTCTCCCAACAAGCCCTCAACTGGGGTTCAGAGCAGTTGGAAGTGGGGTTAAGAACAGTCCGGAGCTTATGTCTCCTTCCTGCTAGGGCAATATCGTGGCCCAAACAACAGTCTGTCCTCTGTGCACACAATGTGCGCGACTCAGGCCTCTGCTTTTCACCGCTCCCCTGAGCTTCTGTCTTACAGCCCAGATTCCCCCTGTATGAGGCTGGAGCCCGAGGGTCTTGCCCAGGACTAGGGTTCAGTGCAGTCAGAACTGGGGCTCAGTACATTTCTGAGCTTTTGAGTCCTTCCCGCTGGAGCAATTCAGCAGCTCAGCGAACAGTCCCTCCTCTGTGCACAATGTGCGCGACTCCGGGGCTCTGCCTTACAGCCCAGTTTCCCTCTGTGTGAGCCTGGACCCCAGGGTCTCACCCAGAACTGGGGTTCAGTGCAGTTGGAGTTGGGGTTCAGCACGGTCTGGAGCTTTTATCTCCTTCCCGCTAGGGAAGGCCAGCCAGGCACTCCGCCGCCCCTCCTTTCTGGCTCCGTCCTCTCCCCGCGCAAGCACAGTGCCTCCATACCTTAGGCTTTTACAGCTCCTCTGGTTTTCCTTCTGGTTTTCTCTTTCCTTCTAGTTGTAGAATTCCCAGTCAGTCAACTTTCCTGTAGTTCTGGATAGTGTCCACTCTATATTTTAGTTGTATTTTTTGAAATTGTTGAGTGCAGCTGCAGTTAGGCTTTTACCTCTGCCGCCATCTTGTTGTGTCGAAGCTACCCATTTTTAATAGCCTTGATTACATTACAATATGCTTGAGAGAAAAATGTTGGTTTTATTGAGAATAGTGACCTTTTTATGCCACACCAAATGTATCTCTTCTACATTAAATTGCTTCTAGCAAAATAAATAAGTTATAAGCGACATAAGAAGCTAGAAATAACAATCATTTCGAATTAAAGTTGCCATAGGTACATTGTTGCTTTTCTTTTTCCTTTTCATGTCCTCCTCCTCCTTCTCATTCTCCTCCTTCTTCTTTCTTCTTCTTCTATGACTACTTCTATCTTCAAGGCATGTGAAATGAGAGCCTTTGGGCACATTATAGAAGTAGTATTCCATTATAATAGTCACTTGGATTAATGAGAAGAAGCCTGATAAAGCAATGTTGGTTAGTCCTACATAGAGTTTAGAACTCCTTATCATGTTCATAAATTGTTTGCAAAGTTCAAGAGAGCAATAAGGGCTTAGTATGGTTTTAATATTTTAGTTTATTTTTAAAACGTTTACTTGTCAATATATTATAAATTTTTATTTTATCTATTTTATTCACCTTAATATATTTTTATTGATTTGAGAGACAAAGGGAGAGGAATAGAGAGATAGAAACATCAATGATGAGAGAGAATCATTGATCGGCTGCCTCCTGCACATCCCTACTGGGGATCAAGCCCACAACCTGGGAATGTACCCTTGACCAGAATCAAACCTGGGACCCTTTAGTCCAAAGGCCTACATTCTATCCACTGAGCCAAACCAGCTAGGGAAGCATACCACAAATTTTTAATTCCTTCATGTTTAATGACCCCAGGAAGTAGAGGCTTTATAGAGAAAAGTGTATCCTAGTTTTTGATATTCCTTCCATCTGCAAAATGTATTAGAGCTTTATTAGTACTTATGTGGTAACTGTTCATAAAGGAGAGTAACAGGAGCAGTTATCATTTTACAACACAGTATCCAATGTGTACAACATTTTTAATCTTTTTTTGTTCACCTTTCTTTTTTTCCTCTAGTTTCTGCTTTACTCACTTCTCTTTATCATATTTTTCTCCCATTTCATTTCTCCATGGTGTCAGCAACCATAGGATTTCTTAACAAACATGGTAGATTTATTGTCAATTTGAATTATGTTCTATGATAAAGAATGCTTTGAAGAATAAACCTGAATTGCTAAAACAAACAAACAAAAACACATACAGAAACACACACAAAAAAAACACACAATGCAATTTGTTTCAAAAAATCCAAAGGAAAATTCTTGGACCGTGATCATCCTAAGGCTATATAGTTCTTTAACTAAAACTTTCCACCTTGATGAGAGTTTTAGTTGAATACTCCTAGGCATCACTTGTGAGTATGGAATTTAATATTTAGGGAATATGAGCACTTCGATGTTACATAGATAGACTAGACTGTGTATATGAGTTATAATAAAGGCTAACCACAACACAATTAAAAGCTTAATTAGGGCCCAATGTAGCCCTAACCAGTTTGGCTCAGTGGATAGAGCATCAGCCTACAGACTGAAAGGTTCCAAGTTCAATTCCGTCAAGGACATATACCTTGGTTATGGGCATATCCCCAGTGGGAAGTGTGAAGGAGGCAGCTGATCGATGTTGTAAAAATCAATAAAAATGTATTTAAAAAATATAAAAGGCCCAATATAATCATAATTCTTAAATTTGTTGATATGAACAGCATCCAAGAGGCTATTCTTATTTCTTTTGAATTAGCACAAAATTAGAAACTCTAGCAAAACTTAAATGTGTAAGAAAAAATAATTTTAGTTACATCTAACCTAACTTTTGGCTTAAGTATAGTTCATGGCATTCTAATTCTTTAAAATTAAGTAACGCTCTAATCAATAATTTATCCACCACTATGTCATAAACTAAATAGTATAATTCTTCTGGTTTGACTTTCTGATCCTACACAGTAAAATTAGATAACACCAATTATATAGTCAAAGAAACAGCCAATATACATGTATATAGTATATTTTATTGATTTTTTACAGAGAGGAAGGGAGAAGGATAGAGAGCTAGAAACATCGATGAGAGAGAAACATCGATCAGCTGCCTCCTGCACACCTCCTACTGGGGATATGCCTGCAACCAAGGTACATGCCCTTGACCGGAATCAAACCTAGGACCCTTCAGTCCACAGGCCGATGCTCTATCCACTGAGCCAAAGAATCTAAGCTAATTACAGACTACTCCTAATCCAGATGTTCAGTTTCATCTTCCATGCCCAGCCACCTCCAAGCAATTCTACATTTACCACAAGGAACATGGTCTCTATCCTCAGACCTATCCTATGTCCAGGTCCTCTGCCCTGGACATAGCTGGAGAAGGCCATGCTCTAGCCTTCTTCCCTAGGGAACATTCCTCCTCAGGGCCTATGCCTTACCCTTCAGATCTAGAAACCTGAAACCCTAGGACCCTAAAATCCCCTGCCTCAATGACTTTGAGTCTGTTTCCAAGGCCAGTGTGGGGAGGAATTTCCCTACGGCAGATGGGCAGTGACGTTGTGCCCCCCTAGGCTCAGGTATGTGCACGCCTGACCAGAAGGCCAAGCATAGTAGAGAAGAGGTGTGGGCCACAGGCCAGACCTGAATTGTTGCTTTTTACTGGCCCCAACAAAGGCTGAACCTACAGAATTTATCACCGTCACCCAAACCCACAATGCTCTTTTGGGTTTAATGCCTGCGTATATGTTTTTTCTAAACCTGAGTTCCTTCCCCCTCCACTCCTTATGATCTAATTTCAACTCCTTTTTGAAAAGTCTCATGACTTTTCTAGGCACAATAGCTGAATCCTCCTTTGGGTTACTATAGTATGTCTTACTAACATTTACTATTGAAATTAACCCATCTAACTATAATTATTTATTCACATGTTTATCTCCTCATGAAAAATTTGAGGCTAGCAAGAATAAATTCAAATAGTGACCCATTATAAATATTTAATGAATGTGTGTTGAATTAAATTCACCAAATACATCATTTATTTATAAGTCAGTTATCAAGCTCATTTCTCATGCTAACACTCTTCGGGCTATGTCTTAAAATAATATTACATTTTTTATTAAGGTAAAGGAATAAAATAGTAAACTCAAAATTAGTAAAAAATATTTTCCAAATATAGATACTCCTAAGAATTCTAGCTCTAAGAACAAATTTTTGACAGGTAATATAGTCCTTGATTAAAATTGAAAGTTATAGTTAGCATGGTTTTGAATGGAGAGAAATGTTCACAACCAAAAATGTGACATATTCATATTCAAGAAAATATGTCCTATTCATATGTTAAATGTGTCAATTAAATCAACTTTTACTAAATGCATTAGGATCAAAACAGAAGGAGCCCTTTTGGAGAAATTCAAATTGATGTATTTATTGTAACCTGTTTCTGTACAGTGCAGAGAAATAGAAAATATTATTAGAGGTATCTCATAGTCACTATTCAAAGCACTTAAGTATATACCTAAATTATTTGGCACATAGTGCAAAGAAACGAAAGCCTTTCTTTATCACTAAAAAGAGCAGCAAATGCATAGTACTTTACATTTGTACACCCTCGCTATATGCCAGGCACTCTTCCAGGCAGTTCCTAAGTAGTGAATTATTTAATCCCCAGAAGAGCATTGTGAGGGTTGTAGTAGTTAGGAAACTTCCCAAGGTCACTAGGGGAATGGAAGTATGACAACCTTTCTGGTAAGAAGGTCAGATTTGGGGAGTCACTGAAATATACACATGGTAACTAGAGTTGTGGGGGAAATGATGGGTAGGGAGCAGCTGGTCACTTATAAGAGCAGAATGGATCCCCAGGGAGATCAACATTGAAGGGCTGGACAAACAGAGGAGTTCATGCTGGAGACAGAGAAGGTGGCATCAGAAAAGTTGCAGAAGAAACAAAAGGGAAGTGATACTGCAGAAAGGAAAGGAGAGAATAATTACATGAGGGTAGCTCAAGTTTACCAGACCTTATACACACATCATTCAGTTGACTGCACAGAGGTTCCTATTTGCATTTAGAAAGTCTTTGCCAGACTTAGACCCAGATTTGCCAGACTTAGACCTTGATTAAAGCCAGATCTGGTGAGCTGGTGAATGGATGGAAGTTGATGATGTAAAAGCAAAGAAAGATGCGTCTCTCAGAGGGTGTTGAAAGGAAAGGCAGACACAAGGCAGAAGTTTGGGAGATAAGGAAAGTCCAAAGTTGTTTTTCCATTTTCAAAGTAGAAAATATTCAAATAAAACAAATTTAAATAACATGGCATTTTATTTGTTCAAGCCACTGGCTTTCTAAATTTATACAGCAGAATCTGGGGAGCTATAGATGCTGGGGTATTTAAAGTTTGATCCCAGCATTAACATTTTCTGAGAATTGTTTGAAGTTTCTGACCCAACCTCAGAATTTGTATTTTAACAAAAATTTACAGTAACTCAGATGCATTTTTAAGTTTGAAACTTATGAATCTATATTTTACTCTAAATAACCCAGGGAAAGATATTATTTATTAAAATGTATTTTTAAGTTGTTTTAGTTTACTTTGTATTCACACCAGACTCACATCTAATTTATTTGTAAATGTCATCATTGCTCTGTTTCGAACCCAATAATTAACTAGTTTCAAGTTATAAAATAAAATTATACTTACATTAAAACATATAATAATTTCTGCTTAAATTTTCCCAAATTTATAATATTTTCTATAAAGCAAGTAAAACATGTTCATCTTCTGAGTTGTTCTTAATTTGTAAAGCACAGTTTCATTGTATCAAATAAAGATATTAATTTGTTCTTAGAGATTATCAAATTACAATGTGATACCTAATTCCTAAAAAGGTAGAAATTCTTTTAACCTTAGCATATATTTATGGTTAAAATAATGCTATGAACAAAACTGTTCCTTAACCATTGATTGCTTTCCATGCAAAATTCTTGTTTATTTTGCAGTTTCTCTACTATTAAGACACGATCTTTGGCAGTTTCCTAATGGCTTCTCCTTCCATAACCTAGTTACTATTAGAAAGCCTTGCATCTAGCTAGGCCGTATACCTGGTTCTCAGCAATTGATTATGACAGAAAGTTGACTTTATCCTTTCATGTCAAGATTGTTAAGAAGCCAGTGTAGCTTCTCTACTCTTTCCTCTCCCGGCAGCTGGAAGCAGGACTCCAAGGCTGTGGAGCAAGGCAGTCACAAGATGAACAAGTTGGACCTTTTCCACACAAAGAAGGTTTCCTGTCAACTGGGAACACCAATATTAGAGCATGAGGGAACAAGAAATATCCATTTAGCTCGAAATGTAGGGGTTTGTGTGCTACTAGATCTAGTGGTTCCTTTGTAAAATTATTATTTGCTAGGTATTATATGACACAATTCTTAATCCAGTGCCATATAATACAACTTTCTGTAATGATAGACATGTTTCTGCACTGTTCATTACAGCAAACACAAAGGGCATATAGCTATTGAAGGGATGAAATCTTTATTGATTTAACTTTAATTAATTTAAATCTAAGTTTCAATGATCGTGTGTGGCTAGCGATGATCAAAATGGGAAGATGAGCTCTCATCTTTAGAAATAACACTACAATTTTCTTTTAAAAAATATATTTTATTGATATTTTAGAGAGATAGAGAGCTATTGGCCTCCACACTACAGAGTTGTGGGTAAGTAAGAGTCCCCATCAAGGGCACGTATCTTGTGTATCTGGGTTGCAAGTTCTATCCCTGCCCAGATGGGGTATCAGGAAGCAAATAATGGATGTATCTCAATTCTCTCTCTCCCTTTCCTCCCTCCTCCACCTCTCCCTTCTCACCTCCCTCCCTATCTCCTACTCTCTCTAAAAATCAATGGGAAAAAATATCCTCAGATGAGGATTAACAACAATAACAAATTTGTTTTCAGCATAACTTTCTACCTACTGATAGCCAGTAGACTTTTGAAAAATTTGACAAAAGTAAGTATAAATTTGATTTAATTAAATTTGATTTTCTGGGAGAAAAAAGGAGGATATAGTTAACAAGTACATCTTTTATTTCTAAAACACATTTTATTTTTTCCTTCAGAAGCACATTTTAAGATAACTTTCACTGATGATTACGATAAGGGCAGAGGGCAGGGAGTTTATCAGTCAAATCCAGAAAATCGAATTTTTCTGCTACTCAGGGTCCACTGCCGCCCATTGGATAAATACTAAAACCTATACTCTCTTCCTTTTCCCTCAGCTCCTCAGTAAAATTTCTCAAGCCATCAAGTTATCCAGAGCTACCTGAGCATAGATTTTTATGTCAATTAACATAGGTGAAATATGAGTATGAGGGGCCATAAAAGTACATTTGTCTTCCTCCACTTTTTTAAATATATATTTTATTGATATTTTAGAGAGAGGAAGGAAGAGAGATAGAGAGCTAGAAACGTCGATGAGAGAGAAACATCGACCAGCTGCCTCTTGCACACCCCCTACCGGGGATGTGCCCGCAACCAATGTACATGCCCTTGACCAGAATCGAACCTGGGACCTTTCAGTCAGCAGACCAATGCTAAACCACTGAGCCAAACCAGTCGCGGCATCCTCCACTTTTTTTTAATCGTATTTCCACACTTAGAGTATCTGTACAATCTTGAGGTATAAACTTGGGGTATCTCCAGTTCCTACAAACCTCCCTCAGTGAGGCAATGCTTCATGTAATTCACTCTTGATTCTCCCTCACTGTTGGCTTGACCACAATTTTGCCTCACTCCCAGCCATGGTCCATGGTCCAGTGAGATAGTGAGCATCAACTGCACCTGGCTGAATAATAGGACATGAAACAGCTTTCATATTCTGGCAAAGACTATCACTATAGAGATAAAACTAGAGTAGAGCAAATAAACTTTCTCTAGAGACAGTATAAACTATCCGTTTTTAAATTATAAGAGCAATGCAATCAGTAACTTCTATTTATTTTAATGTTTGCAATTATTTACTATTTTTTCCTTGGCAACTATAATAGATGTGAAAAAATTACTCTAAGAACAGTTTTTATCACTATTTATAAAACTACAGAACAGAATACCTAATCAAGATACTATACAAAAAGGAAAAAGCACACAGATGAGACCCTTGTCAATTTTTAATTGGCAAAGCAAAGAGCATCACACTAATAAAACTTAATTAAATCATTAAATATTTAAAGTGAATTTCTAACTCTAGCTTATTGAATGAATTCCCTTTTATGTATATGAAACCCTATTATGAAGTCTATATATAAAGCAAAATCAAATGTAAAACCAAACAATTTAATGTATTCATCTCAGAAATTCCATTTCATTTCTCCTTGCAAAATCTAAATCACTTCAGAACACTACATCACAATTTATATTTCCCTCACATCAGGAAACACATAATAAAATACTATTACAAATACATTGCCCATAAAGTGGTCATACCTTATAAAATATAACTCATTCATTTTACATGTTTCATTTCATTTCAATAATAATGCATAATAACATTGTCCAATTTACAATGAATGTCAAATTTCTGGTAGAATATATAATGGATATTTACTAACTTTATTTTTTCTATCACTCACAACTGACTATACATACATATCTGTGTCTTCAACAGCCTTCAGAAAAATATTTCTTAGTGAGAAGTAGGCATTTACCTGGTAAGAAAGACAGAGTTAGATACATGATTGCTTGCTTTGTTAAAATCGCAATGTATCAGCTTATTATCACATGGATTTGAATATACATATTGTGTAATGACATTTCTTATTTAGACATACCTTGTGTTTTTGTGCTTTGCTTTAATGCACTTCACAAATATTGCATTTTTTTTAGAGACTGTAGGTAAGACCCTCCATCAACAAAAAGATTATGATTCTCTGAAGTCTCAAGTAATGGTGTTTTTAATAATAAAGTATGTTTTAATTAAGGTGTGTACATTTTTTTTCAGACATTGTATTGCACACTCAGCAGACTACAGTATATATTCTAATAATAGACAAACATGTAAATTGAGCATACCTCCACTACGCCCACAGCCAGTCAGAGTAAGTATGCAAATTAGAAGGCCAAAGAGAGCAGCCGCCCAACTGCTCCAGGTGTGGAGTGCCCAGAAGAGACAGGACGCCTGTCATGAGAGGGAGGACAGGGAGCAAAAGGATCTACAGGAGCAGAGTACATCAGCAAAGGCAAGATTGCAGACTCCAGAGTCTACAGCAAAGATGAAGATGGCAGATTACAGACTCTAGCCAGAGCCTGCAGCAAAGCAGCAAAGACGAAGAAGGCAGACTCTGGCCAAAGCGAAGGCCTGGGTCCCAGGTGCTGGAGGAGAACTGGTGCTGGAAGCCAAGGGAAGGAAGGCTTATTGTACAAATCTTTTCTAATTATATATATACTAGATACATATATCTTACCTAATAATAGAGAAACATGTAAATTGACCATACCTCCACTGTACCCACAGCCAATCAGAGTGAATATGCAAATTAATCCAACAAAGATGGTGGTTAATTTGCATACACACCTGGGTCCTGGGAACCTCCTCAGCATTCAGGTCACTCCCAGCCAGCCATTGGGTGGAGGCTTTAGGCTTGGGAAGGGGCCAAGCCTGAGATCAGAGGGGCAGGGGTGGTTCCCTTCCCAAGCCTAAAGCCTGGGGCAGAGGCTTTAGGCTTGGGCAAGGGCTGAGCCTGTGATCAGAGAGAAGGGGGAAAAAAAATCAATGGAAACATATCCTCAGGTGAGGAAAAAAAGAAAAATAAAGAAAGAAATGTCATATCCTATGAAAGACATATCTTAAAAATGCCTAAAGAAAGTTGACATTTCTTTCATGGTTAAGGGACTGGAGTCCCTATTGATAAAAATACCTTGGCGGCTGCTGTGACTGGCAGTGGCTGCAGCAGTGGGGTGATGGGGCTGATGCCTTCCCCTGATCACCCCAGTTGCCTCCCGCAGAGGGAGGCCACACTGCGGCTTAGGCCTGCTCCCAACGGGAGCCATCCATAGGACATCCCCTGAGGGCTCCCAGTATGCGAGAGGGGGCAGGCTGAGCTAAGGGACCCCTCCCCAGTTTCTTGTTTCTGCTCCAGTATGTGAACTGTGGTCTGTTTCAGAATGGGTTCCATTGGGGCTTTGGCATTTCTGTGCTTTCTATGTGTCTGGCTGTGTGGGATGGCCAAGCTGGCACTCCAATGGCTGCCGGTTTCCTGAGCCTGAGAAGACTGTGCAGTAAAATAGGGAGAAAAGATCATGTCTTAAGCAAGTTCAGGCTGCCCCATTTCAAACTTAAGGCATCAACAGCACCCACTCATATATGTGGAGCCCTTTCAACGGAAACACAGAGAGCACTGCCCTGAGCATGCACAGTGCCGGCTCACTGGGGCCAAAAGACCAGCAGTGGTGACCACTTGTGGGTGATGTTGTGAAGTCATGATGCTGAGGTGATGGCCAGGGTGAGTCAGGCTGCCAAGGCCACGTTCTGGACCACATCTGAGCCTGCGCCCCACAGTGAAGCCTGCCATCAGGCACCTACAGAACTGATATAGTCATGTCAGTACCGCCAGTTTCTCCATGCACATTTAAACCACCCGTGTTCTTCTGTAAAGAAGGGCTTTTCCCCCCACTCTGGATGGCCACATTCCCCCGGTGGCACTCAAGGACCTAGGGCAGGGGTGGGCAAACTTTTTGACTTGAGGGCCACAATGGGTTCTTAAACTGGACCGGAGAGCCGGAACAAAAGCAACCTGACCATGCTGGCACTCTCATCTTGGGCTGCTAGTGAAGGAGCGGAGGGGAGAGCAAGAGAACCCTCTGCTTTTTCGGCTCCACGGGCTGGATAGAGCAGCTGAACGGGCCGGATTCGGCCCGCAGGCCGTAGTTTGCCCACGGCTGACCTAAGGTCTACCTAGCACCCCAGCATTGCTGACCTCATGGGCCACTGCCATAACAGCTTCAGACCTGCAGTCTTTCATGCAGCCTGCCAGTGCCATGCAGCATGATCTGTCCAACTGAATGGCCCCCAAAGTTGCCCAGCCACACATGCTCAGGTGCTCCCGCCAGGACTCCGCTTTCCCACACCTGGTCGTGACAGCCCTGGTCTATTATTAGTGTGTGTGTGTGTGTATGTGTGTGTGTGTGTGTGTGTGTGTGTGTGTGTGTGTGTGTGTGTGTGTATTTTTAAAATATGTTTATTGATTTTTTTACAGAGAAGTGAGAGGAATAGAGAATAAGAAATATTGATGAGAAATAAACATTGATCAGCTGCCTCCTGCACACCCCCTATTGGGTATGTGCCCGCAACCAAGGTACATGCCCTTGACCAGAATCGAGTCTGGGACCCTTGAATCCACAGGCCGATACTCTATCCACTGAACCAAACTGGTTAGAACCTTTCTTTTTTCTTTTTTCTTTTTTTTTTTGAGAAGAAAGGAGAAAGAGAGAGAGAGATAGAAACATAAATGATGAGAGAGAAACACTGATCAGCTGCCTCTTACATGCCCCCTCTACTGGGGATTGAGCCCACAACCCAGGCATGTAGCCTTGACCAGAGTAAAAGCTAGGACCCTTTAGTCTGCAGGCCAACACTCTATCCACTGAGTGAAACCATCCAGGGCCACATATACTTTGAGGCACTGGGAAAACAAAAACTTCTTGTGACTCACTTTATTGTGCTGTTTCTCTGATTGGAGAGGTCTGAAAGCAAACCTTCAGTATCTCCAGGATATACCTGTAAAATGGTGCATATATTAAAAGCTTAACATGATGATGTTAGGCTACCAAAGCAATAAATACCAATAAATATCCAAATACATTACAAAAAACACAAGTAGGCTCCCTGGGTTGTTGTACTCCAGCCAAGTAAGGGTGGCAGTGAGCGTTCACTCGTTTGTTTACGGCTACACTAAAACCCAGGATGGGGAGCATTCACAGGAAGCAGGAGCTACAACCCTGGCTGGACCCATAGTTTGATAAGCGTGGAGACCTTTTATCCCTTTGAAACTTTCAGACTCCCTTCCAATGGCAAACGTGCTTTAACTTCTTAGTCTGATAACAGAAATGTAATACTCGCTTGCTTTGATCAGGCTAGTGTTCTCTTACCATCCAGTTTGTTGCCCAAATAAAAAAACTAGAATAATTTTTTTCTCTTTCTCCCTTTCAGTCATCCACATTTTCAAATTCTACCAAAACATCTTTCAACCCCTCCACGTCGCCTGCTTCTGGAGGCTTCCGTAGTCCAGCCTCCATGACTCCCCCACACCCCCCCCATGCTTGCACTGTAAGCAGCCTCCTGCTCTCCCTGGGTTTGCTTTTTTCCAGGATGCATTACATGTATGTGTGTGTGTGTGTGTGTGTGTGTGTGTGTGTGTGTTTTCAATTACAGTTTGCATTCAATATTATTTTGTATTAGTTTCAGGTGTTCTGCATAGTGGGTAGACAATCATATATGTACTTTACAAAGTGGTCTCCCTCTATTTCAAGTACCCACCTGGCAACATACATAGTTTTATTTTATTTTATTTTATTTTATTTTATTTTATTTTATTTTATTTTATTTTATTGTTGACAGTATTACAGATGTCTCTGATTTCACCCTTTTTGCCTTCCTCCACCCAACGACTTACCTAAGGCCCACTTAACATACATAGTTATCACAATATTATTGGCTATATTGGCTACGCTGTACTTCACAGCTTTGCAACTATTTTGTGATTGCCAACTTGTACCTCTTAATCCCTTCACCTTTTTCACCCCGTGTTGCAGCCCTCCATCCCTTTGACAGTCTGATCTTCATCTATGAGTCTGTCTCCATTTTGCTTGTTAGCTCATTTTCTTTATAAGATTGCGCATAGAAGTGAAGTCATATGGCATTTGTCTTCCTCTGATAGGCTTATTTCATTTAGCTAATACTCTCCAGGCCCATCCATGCTGTCCAAAGGATACGATTTCCTTCGTTTATAGGGCTGAGCAGTATTCCATTGTGTAAATGTACTACAACTTTTTTAATCCACTCATTTACTGATGGCCACTTGGGCTGCTTTCAAATCTTAGCAATGGCAAATAATACTACAACGAACATAGGAGTTCATATACTTTTTCGAATTAGTATTTGGGTTTCTTCAGATTAAACACCCAGAAGTGGAATCACTGGATCATAAGGCTGTCCCATGTTTTATTTATTTGTTTGATCGTTTTAGAAACTGCTACACTGTTTTCCGTAGTGGCTGTGCCAGTCTGCATTTACATCAACAATGCACTAGGACTCCTACTCCTTCTCCACATCCTTGCCAACACTTGTTGACTTATTGATGGCAGTTTGCATTGTTTTAAACGTACTAAAGACCTGGTTTTAAACCTGCCTTTCTGAATCTTCCCAGTACTCTCTTGGATTCTCAGACAGTAAAGAAATGGACATCTTTGTAAGGAGGAAGATTGTCTAAGGATATAGAAATATGCTTCAGTGTAATAACCCTACATATGTACCACTTAAAGTAGCTGCTTCACCTTTAAAATGAACAATTAAAATACCCCCCGCAAAACACCAGCTTTTTTCTTCTTTCTTTATGCACAGCTTTCTCTTCTTTTTTTATTCTTAGCGGGCCCTGTACTTCCGCCTAAGCAATGGTAGTTTAGATGTCTGATTTACAACTGAAAAAAAAACCCCTCATAGTCTGTAGTTAATACGTTGGGTTGTATTTGCCTGTCAGATATTTTAGGGAGAAAACCTTTTGCTTTTTATATTCTCCTTAAAAACATCTCTGACTTCACACTTCCTTCCAAGTTCACCCATTCTTTAAAGACACAATCCAAATGAATCAACATGTCACATAATCTGACCCTAAGTTATTTTACACACCCCAACCACCTGCCCAAGCTCCAGGCAGGGTGGGCGATGAGGAACATGCAATGTTCAGCGGCTCTATGGGCATGTTTGCCCACTCAGCTATGCTCCTGACATGCCATTCATACTAATTCTAAAACTGCCCAGCTATTGAGGCATTTCTCAGATTTCACTGTCAGGAAATAAGGAGATATGCTTGAGGCCCTGAAGTTATATTTCAAAATCACGCTGTTCTGTAAAACAAAGAAGCATTGTCAGGTAAACAGAAAAAAAGGCCAAAAAAGGAAAGTTATGAAATAATGAAAGTTCCAAGGGTTAAAAACATTAAGGGTACTTTGTATTCTCCAATTTTATAAAATGAAAACATTGATTTTAAAGGTACATTATTATGTTTGCCTTTCAAGCATCTAGATTGAAATAATGACCTTATTAGTTAGTATCTACTACTGTAAATAATGGCTTACGTGTTTTGTTTTTCTTAAATCTTTTTTTTCTATATCTAATGAGGAATTTCTGCCATGGCAAGAAGAAAACTTGATTTGTGACATTGTATAAGTTTATTGCCTAAAAATAACCATTTCAAGAAATAACCATTATAAGTTTATTATCTACAAATACTATTTTAATAAAATACATTATCTAACTGTATATAGGTAGCTTTCTTTTCTCTGGTCTTTTAACAGTAAATTGGCACAAACTATTAATTTTTTTTACAGAAATATGTGTGTGTGTGTGTTTTTTAACAAAAACCCACTTGTTCTACTCCTTTATAACATGAAAGATGAGGCTTGACCCTGACTAACCAGTTATCTCTCTAAGGGAAAAAAATCATCTCAGTATGAGACTGAATAGGGAGTTTAGCTTGGCTGGCTTACTGAAGAATAATGCTCTAAAAAAAAAGTACTGAAAAAAGGGTACATACCATTTCTTATTGCTATTTCATATTTCAGAAAACAAAATTGGGGACCTGAATCACTGACAAAATTATTTTTATAATTCATTTCAGAGTTAAAAATAAACAATATTTAGCTAAAAACTATGGAATCTACTTTCTATTTGTCAGACTTTGTGGGCATATTTTATACTATACTACTAGGAATATCAGATGTAGGTTTGATGTATTAGGAACCTAGTCCATGCTACACTGTCCAACTTTGGGTGTGGTATTTAAAACTCTCTACCTCAGTGTCTTCACATGTAAAGTTAATATTTTTGTATGTATCTTACCATACTTATATCAATGTCAATGTGTTATAATTAATAATGTATATTTTTTTTCCACATTTAATAGTAAACTCTCAGAGAGTTAAGGTTATGTCTGATTCATCTTTTCCTTCCCCGAGGGCATAGCTTTAACACTGATATTTTACAAATAATATAGATTATAAAGAACTGAACATTATACTTCAGAATTATAAATCAGAAAAGAGTTGCGAATCCAAAAATATTGTGAAACACTGAGTAAAACTAACTTGCGGAGTTTTCTGAAGAAGTTATCAGAACATTAACTGTGTGTACATTTTTACTATCCTAGAGGACTAGAGTCGGTGGTAGAATCCCTCTTAAACAAAGTGATCAGGACTAGTAGTTTCTTGGTTAATTGGAAAAGTCCTTCAAACACAATCATCCTAACCACAAATAATAAATAAAAGCTTCTCTTCATATGTGGCCATAAACTCTACTTTGTCCGGTGAGTGAAGTTTCTAATACACTACCCTTTAAACAAAATGTGCTTTCCCTGATGGTGTAGTTCTGTTGTTGAGCATCAACCTGTGAACCAGAGGTCAAGGTTTGACTCCCAGTCAGGGCATATACCCCTGTTGTGAGCTCAATCCCCAATACGAGGCGTGCAGGAAGCACCTGATTAATGGTTCTCTCTCATCATGGATGTTTCTCTCTCTTCCTCCTTCCCTCTCCCTTGCCTCTCTGAAAAAATATTTTTAAAAACTTGTGCTTTTTACCCAATAATTGTTGTCAATAACTTTAGTTTCTTAAAAGTAAAATAATATAATGAAACTGGAAAATAAATCTGAGTATAGACTCCTAAATTTTCATTTTTTTAATTGTTTACATTTGGTAGATCCTTTCTTTCTTCCTTTCTTTTAGGAATGTATTTATTTATTTATTTATTTATTTATTTATTTATTTATTTATATTGTTTGAAGTATTACAAACAATGGTACATATGTTTTCTTTTTTCCCCCCATTGACCTCCCCTCAGCCTCCCCTACCCCCCAGTACATGCCCTCACCTGCTCCCCACCCCCCAGTAGATAATTTCTAATTCAAAAGTGATGTTTTTAGACTCAGGGTCTTATGAAAGTATTTAACTGTCATTTTGAAAAAGCTCTCTTATCACCTTCATATGTCATTGATTTATAAAATATTTCATTGCATTGTATAATTATAGTAGTTAGCACTGTGGGCATTAGCCAGTATGAGCACAAGCACTACTGTCTCTCAGTGAGCGTTAATTCAACTGCAGGGAACTGAGATGGGCTAGCTGCAGAGCCCAGCACCCTCTGAGGTGGCTATTCAATGATCTGGGGACAATAGGTGTGTTTTAGAGTAGAGTAGATGGCATCCTGCAGCTGGAGAATTAATTAAATGAGGGGGTCACTTGTGTAAATGTTTACCAGTGTCACTGTTCCATAAAAGACATTGCAGACAACCTTGATCTGAGAGGTCATAAAGTCACTTTCAAATCTAACATCAATTGTGATCAGTTTACTGGAAAGGGGATCTGGCCCTGAATGGGTTTGCCTGAGGCTAGCTGGTAGTGAGTGGGTTTTTGACTTCTTGCAGGAAACATTTTACAACACCAGTCCACTGGATTTAAAAATATATATATTTTATTGATTTTCCACAGAGAAGAAGGGAGAAAGAGAGCTAGAAACGTCAATGAGAGAGAAACATCGATCAACTGCCTCCTGCACACCCGCTACTGGGGATGTGGCCACAATCCATGTACATGCCCTTGACTGGAATCGAACCTGGGACCTTTTAGTCCGCAGACTGATGCTCTATCCACTGAGCCAAACCGGTTTCGGCTCCACTGGATTTTGAGAGTGTGTTTATTAAAGCTGGGGAAAGTCAAACAAGGGTGGGTCTAGGTTAGAAGAAGCAACAGAAGAGAGCCTCGGTGGGGCTGCCTTGGCCTACTGAGAAGTCATAGAAAAAGGGCCCTTGGGGACAGGTTCAGAGATCCAGGACAAGCTGCTGCTGCCCATTGCTCTCCTGGTGCAAGTCTTGTGGGGTCCCTTAGAGGTTAGGAGATGCACCCCTGTGATGGAAGAAGGGAGGAAAGGGCAAGGCACCAATTTTATGCATCAGGCCTCTAGTTAAGATGTAAAAGAATTCTGGGAGAAAGTGTAAGTCACTGTCCCATTTAAAATGGCATGTAAGCTGACCATTACAATTTGGCAATAGCATTGCTTGTGATTTCATAAAGGGCCCCTCTGACCTGTCACCCTATAGCATTGGGGCAAGAATGAATAACATATTGAGATGCAAATCAAAACAACAATGCGATACCATCTCACACCTGTCAGAATGGCCAACATTAACAAATCAACAAATGACAAGTGTTGGCGAGGTTGTGGAGAAAAAGGAACCCTCGTGCACTGCTGGTGGGAATGCAGACTGGTACAACCACTGTGGAGAACAGTATGGAGTTTCCTCAAAAAACTGAAAATGGAACTCCCATTTGACCCAGTAATCCCACTTCTAGGAATATATCCCAAGAAAATAGGAGCGCCAATCAGAAAGGATATATGCACCCCTATGTTCATAGCAGCACAATTTACAATAGCTAGGATTTGGAAACAGCCTAGGTGTCCATCAGCAGATGAATGGATCAAAAAACTATGGTACATCTACACAATGGAATACTATGCTGCCATAAAAAAGAAGGAATTCTCATCATTTACAGCAACCTGGATGGAACTGGAGAATATCATGCTGAGTGAAATAAGCCAGTCAATGAAAGAGAAACACCACATTACTTCACTCATTTATGAATAATAAAGAACATTATAAACTGATGAACCATAAGTTAAATATAGCGACAGTAAAGCAACAAGCAGACTGTCTAATTACAGCGGGGAGGGGAGGGAAATATGAGGGAAATAAGAGATCAACCGAAGGACTTGTACACATGCATATAAGTATAACCAATGGACACAAAACTCTGGGGAGGGAGGGAATTTTTTTTTGGGGGGGGCAATGGTAATATATGTACACAGATAATAATTTAATAAAAAAAACTTTAAAAAAAGAATGAATAACATATTGATAAAGCATCTATCTTGGATTCAAAATAAATTTGTAACCCATGCAGCATTTACAAAACTATGGCAGAAAGCATGCTATCTAATTAGAATCTGGTAATATTTAGTTGAAATATTACTACATTTGTGATTTTTCTTGACACTCCAGCCCAAGAACCAGCTTCTTTGTTTACAATGGTGGGGGTAAGCAATACGGAGTTGTCCTGGACGGAGTAGCACCCACATTTTTAATTTAGAACAGCGGGAGAGTAAATTGAGAGGAGTTGTCCATTGCAGCTCTCATAAAAGAAGAGAAATGTATAACTTCATTGCTCCCATTATCCTTTTCTCCATCACCTCACACCCCTATCGTGCCTCTACCACTTCATTGTTAAGTTTCCACAAGTGGCAGACCTGGTTCAACCACAAAGTTCTCTACTGCTGGTAGGAACGTATCTATTTATTGCTGTGAGTGAAAGCATTTTCAAATGAGCAAATTAATAATGTTAAGAATCTCCATGCTGTAGATACACAATGGAAGGTTTATTCCAGACAATTAGGATTCACAACTTAGAATTTTCATTTTGCTTCACTAAAAAGTAGTTTCAGTTTTTGATAACTGACGTGAAATACACAAGAGTCTCCCAAAAAGAGCAGTGCAGGCAACATTTCATTTATTTGAAAACAAAGAGTAACTTTTTTGTTGTGAATCCTTACCAGAGAATATTTTTCCATTGCTTTTTCAGAGAGTGAAAAGGAAGGAGGGAGGGGGAGAGAAAGAAACATCAATGTGAGAGAGACACATTGATGGATTGCCTCTTGCACTCACCCCCAATAGAGCAAGGATAGAACCTGCAACCCAAGTCCATGCCCTTGACCAGGAATCAAACCTGTGCCCAGGGTGATGCTCTAACTGCTGAGCGACACCAGCTAGGGCACAGTGACTCTTGAGGACATAATGGAGATGTCACTCCCAGAGTTTTTATTCTCTAATGAGTATTCCTTGTAGTTCTAAAATCGCAAAAGACCCAAATTAGTAAAAGAAACCAATGGTACAAAGTTATTTTTGCCTGAAAGAATCTCAAAAGTATCTGGGAAGTCCAATATTTCATTGGTAATTTTCAAAACCAGTACATCTTTCAAGTTAACTACAACAGAAAATTGTCTTCCACATTCATGAGTCATTTGAAACATGGCTGTATTTCCTAAAGGTTTCGTTCTGCAGTCATTGCCTAAGAAACTTTTCATGGAGAAATTGGAAGCAGCTCCAGGCTCATGCATGTTTACAAATTAAACTCAACCATAACTGGTCAGTTTTATAAACAAACAAAGAGGAGTGGCATGGGTGAGCTGAATACTTTTAACTCTGGAAGTTAAATAAACAAACAAGCCTTCAAATATTGTCACTTACTGTTACACAATAGATACCGAAAATGCTATATCACAGCTGTCTAACTTAGTTTGGAAACCATAGGAATGTCCACGGAGTATTACAAAATGGATACAGGTAACGGGACCAATAAAAATAAATTCCATTAATAGTCCAATTATATTAGAAAGCAAAGGTCTCCACAGCTTCTGTTTTTTAAACTTTCGCCAGGTGTGTTGGGTTCCAGAAAGCCTCTGTCTCAAAACTCCCCTCCAGGGTTGAACTGGCACCAGTTAGAAGCAGGGTGGCACATACCAACTATCAATTACTTCTCCAAACTTAAAACAAACTTACATGCTTACTCTCCCACCGCTAGCTAGCCATAAATGCTTATTTATATGTTTTTAGTTACTCTCATCTCACTAGAAATGCCTGGAGAACTAAGGTTTTATAAAGAGGGATAAAGGTTGGTTCTACATCCCTCATTATATTGGGTTTGAGAAAATCTATAATCTTTGTAAATTGCTAACAACTAAAGAGGTGTTTCTAAATATCAGTGGAAATAAGCTAAACAAAGCCAGGGCCAACATTTGCACATCTCTTCCTCACCGCTGTTTAGACTGGGAATTAATAAACTTCACAGATTCACTAACTATGTACGGACCAACGTAAACCAGATTTACTTTCCACATGCCAACCACTTGCCAACAAATTAATTTCTCCTCTTTTCTTTATTGATATGAACAAACATTATAGGGCAGTGGCTTACCTTTCTGTTCTTAGTACTGCAAATACAAAAGTAAACATTCAAGTAATAGTGTGATTTAAAAGCAATCTTTTAGCCGAAACCGGTTTGGCTCAGTGGATAGAGCATCAGCCTGCAGACTGAAAGGTCTCAGCTTTGATTCCGGTCAAGGGCATGTACCCTGGTTGCGGGCACATCTCCAGTGAGGGGTGTGCAAGAGGCAGCTGGTCAATGAATCTCTCTCATCTATGTTTCTAATTCTCTGTTCTTCTCTCTTCCTCTCTGTAAAATATCAATAAAAAATATATATAAAAAAGTAAAAGCAATCTTTTAGGGAAAACTTTACTTAAGAAAGATTAGGAAATGAGAAAATTACTTTAAATCTTAACATGAAATTCAAGATAAAAATTAGCGGTAGTTTATGATGATTTTCACAGGAGGGTCATAGATTATATAACTTTTCTAGAACATGCAAATATATCACTAAGCCAGTGGTCGGCAAACTCATTAGTCAACGGAGCCAAATATCAACAGTACAACGATTGAAATTTCTTTTGAGAGCAGAAAATCGACTTCTGCGCATGGGCCACGAAGTTTCAATCACACTGTACATGTGTGCCCGCACGTGGTATTTTGTGGAAGAGCCACACTCAAGGGGCCAAAGAGCCACATGTGGCTCGCGAGCCGCTCTTGGCCGACCACTGTACTAAGCAATTAGAGTTTTCAAAACACTATTTTTAAATATGTTCTATTATCGTGAAGAACTGCGAACTTTTTAATGTTTAATACTAACTTCAAAATAGTATTGCTAAGAAAGAAAATAGGAAAACAATATAAATGAACCTCCTGGGCCACACAGGCCCTTCCACGGGGCAGCAATGAAATGGAGGGAAAGCTGCGCTCCGTCCTCAGACACACACGGGCCTGTTCCAGGTGCAGGCAGGTGACTTAAGCTCTCGGGTTTTCTGTTTTCTTTAAAACTTTTATGCATTTGACAACTGTTTATTGAAAGCTTACTCTGAGCCAGATTCTGCATTACAAGATGAAAATACAAGACAGGTAAGGTTATTGATTTCACGAAGATTATCTTCTAGAGGAAAAGACAGATGTTTGAACAAGTAATTGCAATCCTAAAGAGCATTTGGAAAGGAGAAGGATGGGCGCTGTGGGAGCATCTGACAAGGACACTTAGGCTAAAGGTTAAGAGTCACTGCCTGAGGCACTGACATGTAAACTAAAACATTGAAGGGATCTGTGGGAGAAAGCTGAAGAGCTTATAAGAAAACGCATTCTAGGCGAAGGCAAATAAGAGAGGGCAAGACACTGGAGGGTCGTGGTGTGCTCGAGGAACTGGTAAAGGCCAGTGTGGCTGGACTGGAGAGAGGCAGGGCAGGGCAAGAGTGAGGCTGTCTCCTAGGGCAAAGGCCACGGACCACGTTACAGGAACATGGACTTCAATCTAAGGACAAGGGAAAGCCATCCAAGGGTTTAAGGAGTGGAGACACAATTTGACTTGTAATTTTAAGGCTAAATCCAGCTGCAAAACATGTAGTAGAGGAAGCAAATGTGGATACAGGGATACTACTTAGGGAACTGAATCCCCAGGCGAGGGACGGGTCAGCTTATCATGGAAGATCAGGAAAAAAGTGGATGAATCCCTGAGAGATTTAGGCAAAAGCAGTTATAATGCAGAACAAATTACCATATATGGAAGATATAAGGAAAGCAAGACAGAAAGAGATTCTCCAGATGAAAAATAATATAAATTTCTACCATGTATTGTCATGTGAATAAAACTGTAAATGTGACAATGTATAAAAATAACCCCCATGGTGCCTAGGCAATAATAGGAACTCAAAAAAAGAAACGGGGAAAAAGAGGAAAGAAAATGGCTATTTTGAGGGTGAAATCAAATTTTATCTTTCTCACAAGTGATGCAAGTTGATTTTTTCTGGGTCAAATCCCAGATCTTTGAATACTTCCATTGTGTGCAGAGACTGCAGCTTCCCAAAGCGGTTGGAAACCAATGTGGCAGGAGTTACAGTGTTCTGCCACTATGCAGAAATAGCCTATAGTAAGCCCTGGGGTTACGAATGGTCTGCCTTTACATGATGGCAGGTATTCCTTGGACAGCCAATAAAAACTGTTATATGAGAGTATACCTCAATCAGTTTTCGAAGATTTCCAATTTATGTTTTTGAAGACATGAAGGTCATATTAGTGTTCTTTACCGGGGAGTCTGTTTCTACTGCAATGGATTAAGCCTCTCATGATGGAACCCCTTGAGGCTGAGTAAAATCTTCAGGCACTGCCCATTTTGCATCCCAAAGGAGGAGTTCTGGGGATCTGTAGAACTGAGATTCGGGCCATGCTCAAGATACAGACTGAGTAGGCAGTTCTGCCATTGGCCATATGGTGACCTCCCTGGAGGGAAGGGTATGGGAGGAATAATCCCCAGACAGGCGGCAATGGGAGGAAAATTTCATAGAGAAAAAGTTATTCTTGAACAGTCTTTAAACCACCCAGCAGAACAGTATACATGGTTCTGTATACATATCTGACCATCCTGCGATAAGCCTCACGTGGTCAGCTCTTCTTGAGCATTGAAACAAAGTGATGTTTCTTTAGTTGAGAAATCATATGGAACACCATGCCTGCATTTGGTAGCGATTTTGTAAAAGTATACTTTTGTCTGTTTCCTGCTTTTCCCCCCAAAGTGTACCTAGTGGTGTAAGTAAAGCCATATGAAAGAAAATTACCTTTTTATCTATTTTCAAAATTGACACTCAGATAAAGTCCCACTCTAATTGTTGAAAAAAACTTTTGAGAATAATTTCCACAAGAATATTATCTAATTTAACTAGTCCTTTTTTTCATGCCATTAAAATAAATAAAAAAGCATTGGCCAAATTATTTGCATTGCCAACGTACTGAAATGTTAAATGTGCATAAAAGTTTAAGATTTCCCTCCTCTTTTCTCACTCACATATGTACATTAATCCCAATTGATCTCATTCTACTTCTAGCTCTAGATTTCATTCTAGTTCATTCATCCATTCTCATTTAATGTTAGCACTAGAAGACTAGTTCAAGATCATCTGCCAGGCCAAGCACTTCGTATTTATCCCTCCAGATCCACTCTCCACCCTTCTCCACCCTGCTCTCTACCTCAATGGGATGAGCTCTATGGATCACCTCCACAGGCTCCCTTCCCTTCAGTCTTCCTGTTGGGAAGCCCTGGCAGGAGAAGAATGGAAGGAAGGACAATAAGGCCAGTACACTTCTTCCCTTGGCTCCCTCTGTTAAGTTCTCCCCAAATACAAGTCAGTTCTTCTTCGAGGTGTTCCCTAAGGCTCTCTCTATTCAGGAGTTATATATGCCCCATCCTCTCATCTCTTTGGACCTTAGGTGGTGCCAGCTTAGCAAATACTAACCAGTCCCTATACCTTTATAAACAATCACTTAAAGTATTCTAGTGTCAAATGTGGCATTTTCTTTCTGTTTGAAGTCTTCAGGATACAATTTAATTTCACAGATGAAGAAACTCAATCTGAGAAAAGTTAAATGGCAAGCCCAAGGTTGAACGACTACTTAGCCAGTCAATGAATGTTGGAGTGGGAGTAAACCAGAACACTCAGTTGCCTGTAACAGAAACTTCTCTGAAATGAATAAAATAAAAAGGAGGAGATGTTCGTTAGATCATGTAGCTGGGAAGGTCAGTGAAAGTGACTTTGAACATAGAGAGATGCAGGAGCTTCACCTTTGTCATCAGTAATGCTTCTCTTTTCTCCATCTTGACTTTGTTCTTAGGGAGAATGTTCCCAATGATAGAAAACACCACTATTGGAAGATGCGAGACTACTCCCCCAAGAAGTTCTAGCAAAAGCCCCATAAATCATATATATAGGTAAGCTGACATTATTCACATAACCTCCCATGCAGTGATCACAGTGAATTCTGATTGGTCAGATTAAGACACATAGCCATCTTTGGAGTCCAATAGTAGACTAAATCCCACCCAAAAAGCATGGACTCGAGTGCAGAATAGATGATTCATGAACAACAAAAAGAGGAACCTTTTCCAGAAGTAGGATCAAGAATGCTGCACAGGCAAAACCAACAGATATCTCGTGTGTACAGAAACAAGAATTAAATAAATTACTCTGAACCCCATTCAAATTATGTTTCACTATGATACACATTTAAATCAAAGAACACTGACCTAATCTGAACCTTATTTCACAGAAACAAAAGAAATTTAGTGAACTACAAATACCAATGACTGACATTAGTATAGCTGTTAGAATGTACAGACCATTTTTACATAAATAATCTCATTTTATTCAGTTCTTCTAGATTAAGAATTCCAAATTCATTGCCTACAATGCTTTTCAAGGTCAGACAAATGTTTGTGAATTTTGAGACTCCAAAGATTATTTATAAATGACTCAATTGTAATCATATGTTGTTAAGAAACTACAGTGTAAACATTTGAGAAAAAATAGTTGTCAATTTTATTGTGCTAAGAATCACTATGGAAATTCGGCCAGAGACCCATCAAGATATATTTCTGGGCCAAAGGCCAAAGTTCCTGGGTTGGTCATGTCAACTTTTCTGCAATCTGCATTTTCCCAAGGACCCAAGGGTCACTCTAATACTAAAAATACAGTTTCTCCACTCCCTTTGAAAACAACTTGACCAAGACTTTTACCATAATATTGCAGAAAAACAGGAATATGTGTGCTCATTTACCCAGAAATATGTGGTTAGTATGAAAATCTCAAACAAATGATCAAGAGGTCAAGGCTGGCAAACTCTTGTGATGGTTTTTAAGCAAACTGTGGGTTTTCTCTGCTGAAACTTTGTGGTCAGAAAATACAAGAAGAAGACCCTATAATAAAGTGTTTAATAAGACACGGAACGGTAACAAACATCACTAAATTTAGAGTAAAAATTAGAACTTGATCCATAGATTGGGAGGAAAGACCAAACAAACTAAGCAAATTCATTTTGTCCTTTCTTGTTGAAATTAAAAGTACTTAACAAAAATAAAACATTGCAAAGATTACTGGACATTATAAATACTTATTTTTTTTATCAAGAAAGGGCAAAAAAGTCTTACTTTTCTTCAGAGATTTTCTTAATAAGTACAAGAGAAGAATTATGAGGGGTTACCAAACTCAGCAATGGAGAGTGACATCAAGTGATGCTTTAAAACAGGCCATTCTGGGGAAAAATAAATTACAACCATTGATCAGACCCAATCGGCAGTCATAAGGTCAGCAATCCCCAGGAGAGAGTTTATTTGATACTGCAAGTTAGAAAAATTGAATTGATATGTCTGTCAAATCTCAAAAACATTTTCATAGTCCTTGACATGAGAATCAAATAAAAATACCTGTTCACTGGAGGAAATGTCTGAGAGAACTGGGGACAAATAAATGTGATGATAAAAAGGAAGTGGACTCCTGAGCTTCTACCTGTGTCTTTACTCAACAATGCTTAATTTAAAGTCCACTTTTCTTTTCTTCCAATTGCATAATGGTAGGAAAGAAAGAAACATACGCCTGTCTGCTTTTTTCAACCAATTATTGAGCAGCACGATTAGGAACATTTTAAGGGATGCAATTACATTCTGCAGAGTTGGGAGGCACATCTTAATCTATGTAAGGTGCATCTGAGGGAATTATCTAAAAGCCTATTCAAAGGAAACTGATCCAAATATGTGATGAAATTTCAGAGTTGAAGAGAAATGCAGTTCTGGTAACCAAGGTTCAGTCACAAATGAGTCAGGTTCAGAATCAGTTGAGACAAATATTTGAGTGTATCGTTTCTAGTCATCTGTAGTTTTCCCAGTCTCTAAATAAATGACCATGTGGTATCATTTAAAACCCACAATTCAAGTAGTTTTCATCTCAGTCATGTAAACTTTGACATGTTCACACTGTGTTGGAATAAAGATTACAAACAAGTAGATTTATCAGAGATCGAGCAGCAAAATAAGAGCTATTGTTATGGAAGGAATATTATGGCCTTGTCTTACTTCTGACATGACATCCAATAGGTTCAGGCAAAGTAAAGAAACATCATATCCTAAGGTTGAATCCCAGGACCTCTCCCTTTGAGCATTACATCCTGAACAAAGACTTCCTTCACCTTATAGTTCACTATTACCATTTAAGGAAAGACAAAGAGAAAAATGAAGAGTTGGCAAGAAAGTTTATTTTACATGCTCCTTCTATTTAATATGGTGAATATTTAGTTTTTAGCGAATCAGCTACTATACATATGATATAGGTACTAAGTATTGATATAATACACTCACTAGTGTACATGCATAAATGTACATGTAAGACTATATGTTCTAATGCAATCATGAAGCATATTCAGCATGTAAAAAGATATGATTCCCCAAAGTTTGTATAATATAAAATATAAAGATAATTATATAATTAGGGACCTAATTATACTGTATCCCTGGGAGTGGCAGACAGCCATACAAAGGGTCCTCAACAAATATTGCAATCCAATCAATACAAACCAATTTTCAGTGAATCAAACAATCTAAAGAGTTGCTCCACACTATCTCTGTTTTTCTCATTTTTTATTCTTCCCTGAAATGCTACTCCTCCAATAAAGTGGAAATAATTTGCATTCCAAAATTGTGGGACGGGAAAAAGTTTGCCACTCTTGTAACCTAAGTGTACAAGATTATCACAGGTGCAGGCAATTAATAAGCAGATTGCCCTACACCCAGAGTCCTTGGGGACCAGTGGAAAAGCAGTACAGAGACATTTGAGATCTCAGCTCAGTTACAAATAGAATTAAGCAGAGAAAACGTATGCACCCTGTTCTCATTTTCTCCCTTTTCTTTTGAAATTGAGAACACACAGAGGAGTCACTTTGAAGTTAGGGCTGCCTGAATATGATATTATTGATTTCCATAACATGTTTTTGCTCTGCAATGCGGATGTGCATTTTTCAAACATATTAAGCAAGGCTTTGATCTGATTTGTTCCACCAGAACACTGTATAGAGGCTGAAACCCATGTCTATATAAGGGTTTGAGTGCTGAGGGGAAGATTGCTCTAGCTTGAAAGAGGTTGGAAATATCCCATCTGAAAGCTCTTTTCAGTCCCCCTCAGCCTAAACATTTTACTGAGAGGGGTCAAGGGTCACCAACTGTCAAAACAAAACCAAAATTATACAGTGCTCTTGCAAGGAAGCTAAGCAGAGTGGAAATTCAGAGTTCACCAATGGGACTTCTTCATGTAGCATGTAACAAACAGTAAAAATGCCCTTAAAAAGTAACAGTAGGGTTCTTTTAAATCCTACTGATTTTTACAAGTTGTCGGATAAGTTTAAAACATCACCTTTTAGGTATTAATGTAGAAACTGAATTGAACTATTCTATAAAGGGAGGGGAGTGTGAGGCGGGGGTGAGGGGTGAGTCCAAACTTTGAACTGTCAAAGCCACCGGCCTGCACACTCCAAAGCACCAGATGGTTTCATAAACCTGAAGGTTCATAAATCTTCCTTTAAAAGTTTCCAATTTCAAAAAGAGGTGGTTTTCTTTGTGGGATTGTGGAGTAGGGAAAATTTTTTGCCATTGGGTATCTGACCCACAAAACTCTAATAGCCTTTTAAGTTTCCTTGCTCTTCAGCTGGAGACAACCAGGGCAGAGACAAAGAGAACAAGCCAGCGCAGGCCCCTGCCGCCAGCCAGCCCGCTGCCGAGGGGAGCCCTGAGCTCCGACTTCTCACCCCGCCTGTCACCTCACAGCTCAAGAAAGTCCTGAGTTTAAACATTCAGAGACCGAGTTATCTTCTCATCCTTCAGCCAGGAGCTTCACAAATGATTTTGACTTTTAAAATGCAGCACACAGTTTCCAGAGTTTTATTTTATTTTTTTTGCAATTTTTTTAGTTTTCAATTATAGTTGACATTCAATATTATATTAGTTTCAGGTGTACAACATGGTGACTAGACATTTATATAACTTACAAAGTGATCTCTTTGATAAGCCTAGTATCTGTCTGACACCCTACACAGTTATGACCATATTACTGACTGTTCCCTGTGCGGTATTTTACATCCCTGTGACTTCTTATAACTGGCAATTTGTACTTTTTAATCCCCTCTCCTTTTTCATCCGTCCTTCCACCCCCTTCCCATCTAGCAACCGTCCAAATGTTCTCCGTATTTATGACTTTGTTTCTGTTTTGGGTGTTCATTTATTTTGTTTTTTATATCATACATATATGTGAAAGCATATGGTTTTGGTTTTTTTCTCTGACTTATTTCACTTAGCATAATACCTTCTATTCTACCCTTGTAGCAGATGGCAAGATTTAATTTTTTTTATGACTGAGTCATATTCCATTGTATATATGTATCATCTCTTCTTCATCCATTCATCTATCAATGAACACTTAGGTTACTTCCATATCTTGACCATTGTAAATAATGCAGCAATAAACATAGGAATGCATATGTCTTTTTGAATGAGTGTTTTGGATTCCTTTTTTGTTCTTCTCATAATAAAACCTCATTTCTTCATTTATTTTTGTTCCTATTTTTTATTGAATTTATTGGGGTGACACCAGTTAACAAAATGACACAGTTTCAGGTACACAATTTTATAACACATCACCTGTGTACTGTATCGTGTGTTCATCCCCCAAGTCAAGTCTCTGTCCATCATCATTTATACATTATGATGGACAGAGACCTATATCCTTCTCTACCTCCCCCACTAACACTCCCCTGACAATCACTACACTGTTGTCCATGTCATGAGTTTTTCCTTTTTTGCTCAATCCCTCCACCAGTCCCCCACCCAGGCCCCCTACATACCCCTTACAGCTACCAGCCTGCTCTTTATCTATGTGTCTCTCTCTGTTTTGCTTAGTATTTCATTTTGCTCATTAGATTCCCCATATGAGTGAAATCATATGGTGCTGTCTTTCTCTTAGTGATTTATTTCACTTAGTATAATGCTCTCCAGGTCCCCCCATGTTGTCACAAGGGATAAGATGTCCTTCTTTTATATGGCTGAGTAGTATTCCATTGTGTAAATGTGACAAAGCCTTTTTATCCACTCACTTCCTGGTGGACACGGGCTGCTTCCAAATCTTGGCTACTGTAAATAATGCTGCAATGAACAATAGGAGTGCATATATCCTTTCAAATTAGTGTTTTGAGTTTCTTCAGAGAAATTCCCAGAAGTAAAATCACTGGGTCACAAGGCAGTTTCATTTTTAATTTTTTGAGGTACCTCCATATTGCTTTCCACAGTGGCTGCACCAGTCTGCATTCCCACTAACAGCACACCAGAGTTCCCTTTTCTTCATATTTTCCCCAACACTTACTACTTGTTGATTTAGTGTTGAGTGGTGACATCTCACTATGGTTTAATTTGCATTTCTCTGATGATTAGTGAGGTTGAGAATATTTTCATATGTCTATTGACCATCTTTGTGTCCTCTTTGCAGAAGTGTCTATTCAAGTCCTTTGCCTGTTTCTTAACTGAATTGTTTGTTATTTTTTGTTTTGAGTTTTTTAAGTTCTTTATTCATTTTGGATATTAACCTTTTATCAGATGTATTATTGGCAAATATGTTCTCCCATTCAGTGAACTCTCTTTTCATTTTGTTGATTGTTTCCTTTGCTGGCAAAAACATTTTAGTTTGATATGCCTTATCTGTTCATATTTTCTTGTTTCACTTGCCCAAGGAGATATATATCAGAAAAAAATATTGCTATGAGAAGTGACCAATATTTTACTGAGTATGCTTTCTTAAGGTTTCAAGTCTCACATTTAAGTGTTTAGTCCATTTTGAGTTTGTTCTTGTGTATGATGTAAGAAGATGATATAGTTTCTTTTTTTTGCACTGTCCAATTTTCCTAACACCATTTATTGAATAGGCTATTTTTACTCCATTGAATATTTTTGCCTCTTTCGTCGAATATTAATTGACTATAAAGGTATGGGTTTATTTCTGGGCTCTCTATTCTGTTCCACTGCTCTATATCTCTATTTTTATCTCAGTGCCATGCTGTTTTTGGATTACTATGGCCTTATAGTTTAGTTTAATATCAACTATCAAGATTCCTCCAACCTTATATTCTTCTTTCTCAGGATTTCTGTGGCTATCCAGTGTCTTTTGTAATTCCATATAAATTTTTGGAATATTTGTTCTTGTTCTATGAAATACACTATTGGTGTCTTGATAAGAATTGCATTTAATCCATAGATTGCTTTGGGTAGTATAGCATTATCATGATGTTAATGTTGTCTTCTTCAATTTCTTTCCTCGACATCTTATAATTTTTTAGTACATCCTTGATTAAATTTATTACTAAGTATTTTTTAAAACAATTATGAATGGGATTATTTTCTTAGTTTCCTTTTTCTCATAGCTCATTATTGGTCTATAAAAATGTAATTGATTTCTGAATATTTATCTTGTATCCTACTATTTTTCTGTCTTCATCTGTTCTAGCAGTTATTTGGTGGAATTTTAAGGGTTCTCTATATACAGTTTCATGTCATCTGCAAATAATGACAGTTTTACTTCTTCCTTTCCAATTTGAATGCCTTTTATTTCTTCTTCTTGTCTGATTGCCGTGGCTAGGACTTATAATACTATGTTGAATAAGAGTGGTAAAAGCAGATATTTTTGTCTTGTTCCTGATCTTAAGGGAAACACCTTTAGTTGTTGCCTATTGAATATGATGTTGACAGTGGGTTTGTCACATATAGCTTTTATACATTGAGGTATGTTCCCTCTATTCCCAATATGCTAAGAGTTTTTTATCATAAATGGGTGCTGGATTTTATCAAATGATTATATGGTTTTTATTCTTCATTTTGTATATGTGGTGTAATACATTTGTTTACTTGCAGGTATTATAACACACTTCCATCCCTGGAATAAATTCTACTAGATCATGGTGTATGATTTTTTTTTAAATACTCACTAAAGGATATTTTTTCTATTGATTTAGAGCAAGGAAGGAAGGGAGAGAAACAGTGATATATTGTCTTCAGTTCATACCCTGACCAGGGATCAAACCCATAACTTAGGTATGAGCCCTGACCGGAAATTGAACTTGTAACCATTTGTTGTATGGGATGGGATGATGCACCAACCAACCAAGCCATGCAGTCAGGGCTATGATTTTTTTAAATGTATTGCTAGATCTGGTTTGATAATATTTTATTGAGGATTTTAGCATTTGTGTTTATCAGACATATTGGCCTATAATTTTTTCCTTCATTGTGTCTTTATCTGATTTGGAATTAGGATACTGTTGGCCTCATAAAATAAGGTTGGGAGGCTTTCTTCCTTGTGAATTTTTTGGAGTTATTTGAGAAGGGTAGGAATTAATTCTTTGTGTGTTTGGTAAAATTAACCTGTGGAGCCATCCAGTCCAAGACTTTTTGTTGTTGTTGGGAACTTTTTAATTACTTCTTCAATTCCACTCATTGTAATCTATCTACTCAGATTTTCTAATTATTCTTGATTAAATTTTGGAAGAAAGTATGTTCCTAGGAATTTATCCATTTGATCCAGATTGTCAGATTGGTTGATATATGGTTGTTCTTGATAGTTCTTTATAAATTTTGGATATTAACCCCTTATCAGATATATCATTGCCAAATATGTCCTCCCATTCAGTTTGTTGCCTTTTATTTATTTATTTTTATTTATTTCTTTATTTTTGAAATTATCACATATGTCCTCCTTTTCCCCTGTCATCTTCTCCCATCCTGCCCCCACCCTTAGCCCCATCCTTCACCACCTCCTATTGTCTGTGTCCATTGGTTATGCTTATATGCATACAAGTTCTTTGGTTAATCTCTTCCCTCCCCAACTCCCCCACTCACCTACCCTCCCACCTTCTCCCACCTTTCCTCTGAGATTTAACAGTCTGTTTGATGCTTCTGTGTCTCTGGATCTATTTTTGTTCATCAGTTTATGTTGTACATTACATTCCACAAATGAGTGAGATCATATGATACTTATCTTTCTCCACCTGGCTTATTTTGCTTAGGATAATGCTCTACTGGTCTATCCATGCTGTTGTAAATGATAAGAGTACTTTCTTTTTATAGGAGCATAGTATTTTCTTGTGTAGATGTACTACAGTTTTTAAATTTACTCATTTATTGATGGTACTTAGGCTATTTCCAGATCTTAGCTATTATAAATTGTGCTGCTATGAACATAGGGGTGCACATGTTCTTTCTGATTTCTTGGAATATATTCCTAGGAGTGGGGTTACTGGGTCAAATGGGAATTCCAAGTAGGTTCCCTTTTCATTTTGTTGTTTCTTTTGCTGGTCAAAAGCTTTTTATTTTGTTTATTTTTTTTCTTTGTTTCCCTTGTTCCAGGAGACATATTGGTAAAAAATATTGCTACAAAAGATGTCTGAAATTTTATGGTCTATGTTTTCTTCTAAGATTTTATGGTTTATGACTTATATTAAGTCCTTTATCCATTTTGAATTTACTAGGTGTACCGGTAAATGATGCGGATTTTTTTCAATAGATGGAGTTACACATATGTTGATATATATGCTATTTAATATGTATGCTGTTTTCTTATATTGACAGCAAGCTTCAAAACTTAATGTGTCAAATTTTACACTTAAAAATTTCGTGCCAAAAAAAGCATTTTGGGAAGTTTTAATTCATTACATTCTTTTAAAGAAAAGTGATACCAAATGCTTCAGGAAGCTTATGGTGAACATGCTTCATCTCAAGAAACTTGTGAACGACGGTTTAAATGCTTTAAAAGGGATGATTTTGATGTGAAAGACAAAGAACATTGAGGTCAACCAAAAAAGTTTGAAGACCAATTACAAGCATGAAGGTACGTGTGAAACTCAAAAACAACTTGCAGAAAGATTAAACGTTTCACAGCAAACAATTTCTGATCATTTACAAGCAGTGAGAAAGATTTTAAAGGAAGGAAAATGGGTGCCACATCAACTGGACGAAAGACAAATGGAAAAAAAAATTCATCAGTAAAATGTTGCTTCAACTGCATGAAAGAAATGCTTTTTTGCATCGAATTGTAACTGGTCAAGAAAAGTGGATTTATTTTGAGAATCCCAAATGCAAAAAATCAGGATCCAGGTCAACCATCAATATCGACTGTAAGGCCCAATCTCTTTGGAAAGAAGACAATGCTCTGTGTTTGGTAGGATCAGGAAGGTGTGGTGATTTATGAGCTTCTAAAACCAGGTGAAACCATTAATACTAATCACTACTGACAACAAATAATCAATTTGAACCACATTTTGATCATGAAACATTCAGAATGTGCCAGAAGACATGGCAAAGTAATTTTGCTTCATGATGACACACCATCACACACTTCAAAACCAGTTAAAGACACGTTAAAAGATCTTGCCTGGGAAGTATTAACCCACCCGCTGTATTCACCAGATCTTGCTCCTTCAGATTACCACTTGTGTTGATCGATGGCACATGAAATTTCCTAGCAGCACTTGAAAACATATGAAGAAGTCAAA
This sequence comes from Vespertilio murinus, assembly GCA_963924515.1. Classification (NCBI taxonomy): domain Eukaryota; kingdom Metazoa; phylum Chordata; class Mammalia; order Chiroptera; family Vespertilionidae; genus Vespertilio; species Vespertilio murinus. The sequence continues at coordinate 71,033,367 of OZ004706.1, forward strand.
AATTGGGTCTCTAAATGGTTTGCCTCAAAACAAGGAAAGTTCTATTGGGAAGGTATCCACAAATTACCTGAAACATGGGAAAAATGTGTAACAAGCTATTGACATTACTTTGAATAAAGCACTTTTGATGTTTCTCTTGAAATTATCATGTTTTCTTTTATTACAAATTCTGAATTATTAATCAATACACCTAGTATTATTATTATCCTGTTTCCCTGAAAATAAGACAGTGTCTTATATTAATTTTTGCTCCCAAAGATGAGCTAGGTTTTATTTTCAGGGAATGTCTTATTTTTCCATGAAGAAGAATACGGTACACATTTATTGTTAAATGAAAATAAAGGAAATTTATTACCTGTATATGGTACGGTAGTACGGTAGTTGTCAACACAAACCAGACAAACTGTGAATCCTGGGGGCCTTATTTTCAGGGGGATGCCTTATATTTCACTCAAAAGGAAACCTGTAAGTAGGTCTTATTTTCGGGGAAACACAGTATGTATGGTGTAAATTGGTGATCTAGTTTTATTTTTTTGCATTTCCTTTCCAATTTTAACACCATTTATTGAACAGACTATGTTTACTTCATTGTATGCTCTTGCCTTCTTTCTCAAATATTAATTGACTATAAAGGTGTGGGTTTATTTCTGGGCTCTCTGTTCTGTTCCATTGGTCCAGCCTGTTCTTATGCCAGTACCAGGCTGTTTTGATGACAATGATCTTACACTACAGTTTGATATTTGGTATTGTGATACTTCCAACTTTGTTACTCTTTCTTAAGATTGCTGTGACTATTTGGGGTATTTTGGGGGTCTCATATAAACTTTTGAAATATTTGTTCTATTTCTGTGAAATATGCCATTTTAATATTTCAATAAGAATTTCATTGACTGCCGAAACTGGTTTGGCTCAGTGGTAGAGCGTCAGCCTGTAGACTGAAAGGTCCCGGGTTCGATTCCGGTCAGGGGCATGTACCTTAGTTGCGGGCACATCTCCAGTAGGGGGTGTGCAAGAGGCAGCTGATCGATGATTCTCTCTCATCGATGTTTCTAACTCTCTATCCCTCTCTCTTCCTCTCTTTAAAAAATCAATAAAAATATATTTAAAAAAAAAGAATTGCATTGACTTTAGAGATTGTCTTGGATAGTATATATATTTTAATGATGCTAACTTTTCCCATCCAAGAACATGGCATATGCTTCCACTTATTTGTATCTTCCTCAATTTCTTTTTAAAAAAATATATATGTTATTGATTTTTACAGAGAGGAAGGGAAAGGGATAGAAAGCTAGAAACATCAATGAGAGAGAAACATCGATCAGCTGCCTCCTGTGCACCCCCAACTGGGGATGTTCCCCGCAAACAAGGTACATGCCCTTGACAGGAATCGAACCTGGGACCTTCCAGTCCTCAGGCTGATGCTCTATCCACTGAGCCAAACCAGTTTCAGCATTCCTCCATTTCTTTCTTCAGTATTCTATAATTTTTCCAAGTATAGATCCTTTTCCTTCTTTGCTATATTTATTCCTATATACCTTTTTTATGTTGTTCCAATAGTAAATGGGGTCATTTCTCAATTTCTCTTTCTGATAGTTCATTATTAGCATGTAAAAATGCTACAGATTCCTGAATATTAATTTTGTACCCTACTACATTGCTCAATTTGTTTATTTGATTTAGCAGTTTTTTGGTGGAGTCTTTAGGGTTTTCTAATTACAATATTAAGTCATCTGTGAATAATGACAGTTTTACTTCCTCCTTTCCAATTTGTAACCCATTTATTTATTTATTGTCTGATTGCTATGGCTAAAACTTCCAGTATTATTCTATATAATAAAGAGGGAATATGCAAATTGACCATCATACTGTAACAAAATGACTGTGCCCACAGAGGAGGCTGAGTTTCAAGCCTTAAGGAACAACACCTCGAAGCCTCAGGCCCCTGCTGATTGTTCCTTAAGGCTTGAAACTCAGCCTCCTCTGTTTGTTTTGTTTTTGTTGGGAAGCTCATTATTTCATCTTCAATTTTAAATGATAGCCTAGATGGATGAAGTAGTGTTGTTTACAGATCCTTGCTTTTCATCAATTTGAATATTTTATGCCAATCCCTTTGACCTAAAGTGTTTCTTTGAGAAATCAGCTGACAACCTTATTGGAGTGCCTTTGTAGATAACTAACTGCTTCTCTCTTGATGCTTTAAGGTGAATGTTAGTACTCTTGAAGTTGTCTCAGAGGTCCCTAAAAATTTCCTCAAAAAATTTTTTTTTGATTCTCTTTCCTTTTTGTTGGTCTGTTTTATGTTTTTTGTTACTTGTCTTCCAAATTGCTGATTCAGTTCTCTGCTTCATCTAATTTAGTATTAATTTCCTCTAACATATTTCTCATTTCAGTTACTGTATTCTGCATTTCTATTTATTTTTTATGTTTTCTATCCCCTTTTTTTTAAATGTTTACTATCTCTTTTTAAAAGTTCTCACTCACTTTATTGAGCATCCTTATGAGTGTTTTCAACTCTTCATGTGTTAGATAACTTGTTTTCATTTGTTTAGTCCCCCACTCCTAGAATTTTGTCTTTTTCTTTTATTAAGGGCATGTTTCTTTGTCTCCTCATTTTGACTAACACTCTGTGTTTGTTTCTATATATTAGGTAGAGCTGCTAAGTCTTCTAGTCTTTGTAGAGTGGACTTATGTAATCAGTGTCCTGTGGAGAACAGTAGCACAGTCTTCCTTGTCATCTGAGCCAAGTGCTCATGAATGTCCCCTGTGTGGATTGAGTCTGCCCTCCTGTGGATTGTGCTGCTGGCACATCAATGGTAAGGATGGACCTTCACGCTCACTGTCTATGAAAATTGTCTGTGACTATAGCAAAGGATCTATTGTGCAAGGGCTGAGCCCAAGAATCAGGATTTGTTTTAGTGCAGCTCTGGTGCCTGCTGAGTCGGCACTTGGGTCTGTTGTTTGTGGAACAGGTTAAATGGTACTCTCATGTGGTCTGAAGCTGGCCACTGGGTATGTTGGATCTGGGACCTTTGAGGAGAAACTCTGATGCAGGACCGGTTCAGTCACTGCCTTTGTTCTGCCCCGGGCCACCTGGTATGAGCTGCAAAGTGATATATAGTGGTTGCCACTTATTCTGGGCTTGGTGGTACCTGGGAGAAGTTAAGCTGTGAACTAACGCTGGCTGCTCCTAATGCCAGGCTTGAGGCCACTTAACAAGAAGTATGAGGCACACTGAGTCCACCTTTTTTTGGTTTGTGAACCTTAGAGTTATTTAAGGAAAGTCTGCAGCATAATCCAGGACAAGTCATTTGTATAGGAAAAATCACTGGACATGGCTTGGGTGGGCCCACAAGTTGAGTGGTGCGGAGTCTCAGAAAATCGCCAAGGCGGAGCTAACAGTGTTAACCCGGTTGATGGAAACTCAGATATGGCATCTGCCTGCGCATGCAGTGGGAGGGCTCAACAAAGAAATAAAAGTTTCTGCCAGCACTTCCATCTCAGAGAAAGCTGCCCTCCAGTCCTCATGGAGAAGCCAGACAATTCAGCTCTTCCCCAAATGTCCCTCACATATTTCAAGCTGCTGTTCCAGCACTGGTGGTCAGAGCGAGTGAATCTGTCAGCAAGTAAGTCCATGTGTGGCTCTTTGAGAAGAATACCTGGATCTCTAGAAGCTCTATGTTTCAGCTGCAATTCCTGCTGATTTTTATAGTCAGAAGTTATGGGGACTTCTCTTTCTAGCACTGGAACTCTGAGCTGGGAAGCCCAGTATGGAGCTGGGATCCTTCATTCCTCAGAGGTGATCTCTGCAGCTAAAGTTATCCTTCTTCATTTTAAGCCCCTCACCTGGGGCTTAAATAGACCAGCATCTCCTTCCTTCATCCCACATCTCCTTCCCTCATCCCATATCTCCTTCCCTCTTACCTATTTCCATGAGGATTCTTCTTTATATCATTGGTTGTAAGACTTCTGTTCAGCTAGACTTCAGCTCATTTTTAATGATGGTTGTCCTATAGTTTAGTTGTAATTTTGATGTGGTCATGGGAAAAGGCAAGCACAGCATTTACCTTTCCTGCATTTTGACAGGAAAACTCCTTCAGCAGTGCTCGGTGGAGATATAAAATGGGGAAATGTTTTCTCTGAGATCTACCTGAGTATAAGTAATTTCTACTTTATCCCTAAGCTCTTAATATGGATATGTGTTTCATCTCTCTCCACTGCTTACCCAGTGGGAGATGGAGCAATCAGCAGGAAGAACACAGGATATTGGAGGCAAAGAGGGTAAGACCTAAGAATGATTGATACCCACTATGTGAACACAGGCTTGTTTTCACTCATAAAAGTCTGTGTGCACCCCCAGTGCTTGGTCACTGTGTGATTTGGTAACCATCTGACTAGGCAAGAGTCATAAACAATTAAGGGGTTTTGATTTTGATATAAAAAATAGCAAATCAGAAAAGGGAAACTGTTCTGGGCAGATACGTCTGCTATATTGCTTGGAAACTGAAATATATATTGCATTCTTTTATGCCCTCATATTCATCTCTTATTCTGTCAGACCCTTCAGTTTACATAACTTCATCCTCCTCCCAAATTCCTTCCTTCTTGATCTAAATGTATGAAGATCTCATCTTCCTGTTTGTCACAACATTCTTGGAAGGACCAAATAAAAGTGCTTTGTAAATTATGGAGATTTATAATTTCAATTATCATTATTAATTCATATCCTGAAATATACCAAAGATAGAATATAAAGTAAAATACATAAGAAATGCTAAATACTTAAGATAGCTTACATTAAAAAATTAGGTCTAATATCATTTAATAACTATGTGAAATATATTAGTGATTACTAGACTAAGAAGGTTTTTAAATGCTGAGAAAAAAGAGGGGAAAAACTTTTTGGAGTGATTTCAAACTTCAAGGTATGTTTCATCAGAAATTCCAACAGTTTGGGTTCAGTCTTGGGATGGATGAATCATTACAAAGAGTCTGTGGTCTGACTTCCCAGGGATTGTGTAAGTTGCAGAATGGTCACCGTCTGAAGTATTTCACACTTTGTAAGTAAGAAAAAAAAAAGAGAGAGAGATTAGGTCAGCTCAAAAATGGTCAAAGTATTTTTCCAACTCAAAAATGGTCAAAGTATTTTTTTCTTTTACTTTCTTTCTTTCTTTCTTTCTTTCTTTCTTTCTTTCTTTCTTTCTTCCTTTCTTTCTTTCTTCTTTCTTTCTTTCTTTTTTTGAAATAAGCTCTTTTTAATTTAAGATAAATACAAAACTACAGAAGTGATATGAAAGTTTATTTTCCTTGTGGTGTTGCAGATGATATTCTTTCTCCTTCCTACATATTACCCTTTTTCCCCCTTTATTGTTGAAAATATTACACATGTCCCTTTTGTTTGTTTGTTTGTTTGTTTGTTTGTTTGTTTTTACACTGACACCCTTCACCTCACACCCACCCTTCGCAGCCCTTCACCACTTGAATGTCGGAGTCCATGTATGTATATACGGTTCCCAGCCAATCACTCCCTATCCTCCCACTCACCCCTACATTCCCTTTGATTTCTTGGGTAGTGTGGACATTTTAATGATGTTGGTTCTACTAATCAATTAACATGGTATGTTCTTCCACTTATTCATATCTTCTCTATCTTTTTTTTTTTCTTTTTCTTTTTAACATACTGTAGTTTGCTGAATACGAGTATTTTACCTCCTTGGTTAAGTTTATTCCTAAGTAGCTTATTTTGTTGTTGTTGTTACAATGGTAAATAGGATTGTTTTCTTTGTTTCTCTTTCTGAGTGTTCATTATTGGTATATAATAATGCCATCAACTTCTGGATATTAATTTTGTTTCCTTCTATGTTGCCAAATTCTTTTTATTAAATCTAGTAGTTTTTTGGTGGAGTCTTTAGGGTTTTCTATGTACAATATCATGTCATCTGTGAATAATGAGAGTCTTAACATCCTCCAATCCAACTTGTATGCCTTTTATTTTTTCTTCTTATGTGATCGCTATAGCTAGTACTATGTTGAATAAGAGTGATGAAATTAGTCATCCCTGTCCTGCTCTTTTTCTTAGGGGAAACTGTTTTATTTTTTTGTCCATCGAGTATGATATTGGCTGTAGATTTGTCATATATGGCCTTTATTAAATGGAGGTATGATCCCCTTATTCTCACTTTGCTGAGAGTTTTTATCAGAAAAGAATGTTGGATTTTGTGGAATGCTTTTTCTGCATCTATTGATATGACCATGTGATTTTTGTCTTCCAATCTATATATGTGATGTATCACATATATTGATTTTTTTAATATTATACCATCCTTGCATTCCTGGAATAAATCCCACTTGATCATGGTGTATGTTCGTTTTAATGTATTGCTGGATCTGATTTGCTAAGAAAGAAAAAAAGTATGAGAAGAAAATAAAAGAAAGAAAAAAACAAAAAAAGAAACAGAAAAAGGTGGGGGAAATACATAGATGCAGAGCTGAAATAAAGAAAGTAAGAATAAGGAATAAAGAAAACAGGGGCAGGAAAACTATTTAAAACAAAGGAGGATGAAAAGAAAAGAAAGAAAAGGAAAATAAAATAAAAAAATTGATTTTATCTTCCCAGGCTGTGGCTGCAAGCAGGAGGGCCAATCTGCTCTCTAAAGTTTGTTAGCAGCATGATGCCCAGGGCTGGGTGAGCAAGCTTCCCCTGGTTCCCTAGTCTCAGTCTTCCTGCATTTGCCAGCTAGTCAGCTGTCAATCTTACTCAAAAGACTGTTTCTGAGTTTGTTTGTTTGTTTGTTTGTTTGTTTTTTTTGGGGGGGTTGCTGTTTAGCTTTCAGGGTATGTGGAGGATGTGTTTCCCTATCTAAAAAGTACCCCTCTGTGAGTGACCAAAATATTGCTCTGCCCTCGGCTGGACAGAGATCCTTGTATAGAGTTCAGTGGGGTCAGCTGGAAACTTGGAATTTTTATCAGTTCTCCTGTGTGGGGAAAGCACCAGTCTGGTTCGTAGGACAGTGTGGCAGATAGCCCCTCCCCTAATCCAGTCACTTGATGCTCCTGAGATTGTGCAAACCCTTAGGCTTGGCCTCTGCTTTCTGTTCCCTCTGAAAAGGTCAAAATGCAGGGTATGGCATGCAGGGTTCCTGAGGTGGCACAGTCTGTATCACCCACCTAGGCCAAGATTTTTTTTCTTTTCCTGCCCTGTGGCTACTGGGAGCAGCTAGCTCCTCAGGAAAAAAATGTCCACTTTGGTTTGCGGGTTCTGTGACCTAATACTCCTGGCTGGTGGTTTTCCACATCTCCCTGCCATGCTTCCCTCTCCTTAGGCACCTAAAGTCCTTGTCTCCCTCCCTGCATCAAATGCTCCGGTGAGTAGCAGCAAATGAACTTCTGTGCTTTGGATTTAAACACACACACACAAACAAAAAACAAAATGAACAAATAAACAACAACAACAACAACAACAATAACAACAACAAAAATGTAACTGTGCCTTTCTCTCCAACCGTCTCCAACTGGCTCTGGTCTATCAGCTCCAACCTCTACCCTGGCTGGATGTTACGTGGGCCACTGGTCTTGGCTCTGGTGCATGGGAGGCTGTGGAGCCCAGCCTGGGCTCCAGGCCTCTGTCTTCTCAGGGAAATACCCTGCCTTAGCCTCTCTCAACCTGCGGTCCTGTAGCCCCTGACAGGTGGGTCAGCTCCACTCATGACCTTGCCCTTCCTCCTAGTTTCCAAGTGTTTCTGTTCTTCCTTGATATGTCTCCATCTCGGCTGGACCTCAGTTGGTAATTCCAGGTGAATTTTTTGTTTTATTTTTTTTTTCCAGTCTGGCCCTAGGATGAGGTGCATGACAGGTCTGCCTATTAGGCCACTATTTTCTCCCCTGGCCAAATTATTATTATTATTAAAGAAAAATTATGCAAAGTCTCTATGACTTTAATATGAACAGTAAAAAATAAAATCTACTAAGTGGGAAATCAGTTTAAATTCCATTTATACTGCTGATAATACAAATATTTTTAAAATAAAATATGTACTCTATAAGAGATGGAAACTTTAACAGCAGCCATTTCAGATGAGTCTTCTGATCAAGGGATTCAAAGAGGTGGTAATGACAAAATGAGAGCATGTTTCCTTGTTTGTATTTGTATCTTCACCTTTAGAGCCTGAGGTGTCCAGGAAAACAATAATACTCTCAAGTCAAAAACTTTCATTCTTCAATGACTGGTCATCATGAAAACTCTCATAGCCCTTCCAGACAAAAGCTAATGTGCTGTACTTGATATAAAGGGATAAGTATATTTTATGTATTTCTTTAGCTAATCTAATAAAAGGGTAATGTGCAAATTAACCTTACTTCATCATAAAGCTTCATCATCCCATACTTACTTTAATTCTAATTCTAATGCCATTTTTCACAGTAATAGAAATTTTTTTCTATAAAAAATCCTAATTTTTTTATAGAACCACAAAAGATACCAAATAGCCAAAGGAATCTTGAAAAAGAAAAGCAAACCTGGAGACATCATTCTTCTTGATTTCAAACTGTATTATAAAGCTATAGTAATCAAAACAGTATGTTTTTTAGCATAAACACAGACACATCAATCAAAAGAACAGAATAGAGAGACCAGAAATAAATGCATGTGTATTTAATCAACTAGTTTACAACAGAGAAGCCAAGACTATTCAGTGGAGAAAGGACAGATATTCATTAAATGGTATTGAGGAAACTGGACGGTGATATGCAAAAGACTGAAACTGGACCCCCATCTTAAACACTACACAAAAAAACTCAAAGAATGATTAAAAACTTAAAGATAAGATCTAACACCATTAAATGCCTGAAATAAAATAGGGAATAATCTACTTAAGAGTGATCTTTGCAGAATTTTTGGATTTGACACCAAACACAAAGGCAACAAGAGCAAAATAAACAAGTGGGACTACATCAAATTAAAAATAACAGAAATCCAATCCATCAGCAAAACCTATGGAATAGGAGAAAATATTTGCAAACTACGTATCTGATAAGGAGTTAATATCCAAAATATACAAGAAACACATACAAGTAAATAGCAAACACAAAACAGCAACAACAAAAACAAGAAAAAATCACATACAACAAAAACAAGAAAACAACAATCCACAAATAACTCAATTTTTATAATAGGGAAAGGAAGAGAAGAGATATAATAAATCTGAAGATTAGATTCTAGATCAGCCATGGGCAAACTACAGCCTGCGGGCCAGATACAGCTTGTTCAGCTGTTCTATCCAGCCTGTGGAGCCGAAAGAGCAGAGGGTTCTCTTGCTCTCCCCTCCGCTCCTTCACCAGCAGCCCAAGATGAGAATGCCAGCATGGTCCGGTTGCTTTTGTTCCAGCCCTCCAGTCCAGTTTAAGAATCCATTGTGGCCCTCGAGTCAAAAAGTTTTCCCACCCCTGCTCTAGATGATAGTCACAACAACAAAGGCCTTCCAGAGCAACAAAGGCCTTCCCTATCTCCCTGGCATCATTACTTTTATCTCCACCTATTTGTTTGGTTATTCTCAGTCCATGGTGTATATCCTTCACTCAGGAAATTATCCCACATGAGCTATAACATAGGCCCCAGAATAGCCCCAATAACCAAAATCTAACATTCACATTCATATTAATGAAGCATATGAAAAGCAAGGTAAGTGCTACTGTTTGATGACCCATTATTCTTTAAATTCAATTTCAAAAATGAACCATATTGAAAAGCAAGGTAAGTGCTACTGTTTGATGACCCATTATTCTTTAAATTCCATTTCTAAAATGAACCACATAACCTGAAAAATGAGCTAGGGGATCTCAATAATATGGAATACAAAATCATTTTTAAAAATGTAGCATTAATGGATTTGGGGAAATTTTATTATTAACTAGAGGCCTGGTGCATGAAATCATGCATGGGTGCAGTCCCTAGGCCTAGCTGCCAATTAGGGCTGATCAGGTTCTCCACCTCTCTGCCTCCCCACTTCCCCGTCCCTCTTTCCCTTACTGTGTGTGCTGCCACGACACGGTTCCCCACTTCCCTGCCTCCCCACACCCCCTTCCCTCATTGCTCATATCTGCCGCCATCCACCTCCAGTTCCCCATCCCAGCCTGGGCCCAGCCCCAATCAGGTAATCAGGGGAGGGGCCAACTGCCACTGTGGTGGGTGGGTGGCAGGCTGATTGGGGCCTGCACATTGTGGGGAGTCACAGAGGGGAGGGACCTGGGAGGTTGGCTGCTGGCCCTGAGGAGGGAGCTGAGCCTCAGCCCCCCCCCCCCCTGGAAAAGGGGCCACAACCACCTCCACCCACCCTCAGTTCCCTATCCCAGCCTGGGGACTGGGCCCCAATCAGGCATCAGGGCCTGCCACCAAGGGAGAGTCTGGGAAGTTGGCCTGCAGGTCCCATCAGCAATCAGGGCCTGCAGGCTGGGTCTGGGGAGCAGCTCCTGTGTTAAGCATCTGTCCCATGATGGTCAGTGTGCATAGCAATTGGTCATTCTTGTTGTTCCAGTCATTACATTGTAAAGGTAGCTTAGGCTTTTATATATAATTTTTTTTTATTGATTTAAGAGAGGAAAGAAAAGGGAGAGAGAGATAGAAGCATACTAATAAATAAAAACCCTGGGTCCATCACATCCACAATGACTGGAGGCTTGACCAACCAGAAGTCAATCTTGCAGTCAGTACTGGGTTGCTATGGTGACCAGCACTGACTGCTATGGCTGCAGGTGCAGTGACTCAGCATTGACTGCTGATGGGGCTATGAATAAGGCCTGGAGAGAGGCCTGAAGAAAGAAGCTGGGTCTGATCCATAGCCTCTGTGACAGTTGCTGATCAGCACTTGCTTCTCTCTTTCTTTCTAGGCCTGGCCAGCAGCCACACCTCCATTTCTCTCCAGGCCTCCAGGGCTGCTTAATCAACCCCACCTTCCTAATCAGGCCCCATTGATAGGCCCAGAGATGCTGACTGGCTTAGAAACTGACCAATCAGAACCAAATTAGCCAGAAGAGGAAGGCAGTTGTGGAGAAGATCAGGCCTTCCGGGGAGGGAAATTGAGAGTGAGATCAGGCCAGCAGGGGAGGGCTGTTGGGGGCAATTGGGTTGGCAGGCGGAAGTGGTTAGGGGCAATTAGGTATTTATCAGGCCAGCAGGGGACCAGATAGGAGGTGATTAGGCTGGCAGGCAGAAGTAGTTAGGGGTAATCAGTCAGGTAGGCAAGGATAGTGGTTAGAAGCCAGCAGTCCCAGATTGTGAGAGGGATGTCCGACTGCCGGTTTAGGCCCAATCCCCTAAATGAGCAGTCAGATATTCCTCAAGGGGTCCCAGATTGGATAGGGTACAGGTTGGGCTGAGGGACACCCCCACACACACACGGTGCATGAATTTTGTGCACTGGGCCTCTAGTCAATGATAAGAGAGAATCATTGATCAGCTGCCTCCAGCATGCCCCCTATTGGATCCTAGTATGCATCCTAGGCATGTGCCCTGACCACGAATCTAACAGTGCCTTGACTAGAATCCAACCATGACCTTGTGGTTCATAGGTTGATGCTCAACCATACCACAGCAGCCAGGCATAAAGTAATAGTTGGATGAACAAAATTATATACATGCTTATCTTCAAATGAATGATTACATTAGGGTTTAGGGTATTTTGCTGTATTTATTGAAACATATAAAACATAATTTAGATAAGGTCACAAATACTATGTAGGGATTATATATGTTGCTGGGAGATATGACATTTTTTAAAAAAAGTCATTCCTCCCTTTTGAGAACCATTTATTTCATTTTCATCACCAAAACATAAATAACAATATTTTTTTAGATACCATGCCCAGCTCCAATTGACTAAGAAAGCAGGAAACTTAGTAAGTGCCCATAACTCTCTAATTTAATTACAACTCTTTTGATAAAGTGGAAAAACAATCATGTTCAGATCTCATTTAGGATGATAAAATCTCTCATTTAACAGTTTTTGCCTAGGCTAAATTCTTGTTCACTTTAAGTCTTGAATTCTGCTCTTTTTCAAAGGTCACTAGTTATATTATATTTCTACTGTAAAATAAGGTTCTTAATATTTTCTTTCTCAGTTTCATGGGCCAAAAGTTTATCAAAGTTAATTAAAATTCGATGACAGCATGAAAATTAGAGCAGCTTGAGTACTGCAGGTTTTTCAGACATATTTTTTTTAATATTCTCTTCTCAAAATTATTCTTATAATTAAATATTAAAAATTTGAATATTTAAAAATAATAATATATGTATATTTTAGATAAAAAGGACATTTGCTTGTCCTCTGATATCTTTTTCATGAAAATAAAACCGAGTAAATATTTTTTAAATACTATTGGAAATTATTTTTATCTAATGAGAATAACATTACATTATATAAAATAGATTATGGTAATCCTATAACCATGGGAATGTTTATATTTTTTAGTGTCCAATAGCAAAAGACTTATGTTTTGTTGGATTTTAAAGGTGGATTTATCATTCTCAAATGTACTTGTATTTGAATCCCCTTCTATGCCTATCCTGCTGCTGACAACTATGAATTCTAGGGTAAAAGAAAGAAAGAAAAAAGAGAGGAAGCAAAAAAATAGAGATATGGACAGGAGAAAGAAAGCGAGAGACAGAAAGGAAAGAAAAAATTAAGGAGGGAAGGAAGGAAGGAAGGAAGAAGGAAGGCAGGCAAACAGGAAAGAAAAGAAAAAAATACTTGAACATATTGGAGAGTAACACCAAATGTAGGGAACTTGTAGAGGACAGTCAATGTTCAGAAGAAAGGAATAACAAGGATGATTTTGCAGTACCTCATGGCTTGGGGCATGCAGGAAAAGTGCAATAATGCTCATTTGAGTGGCTAAAACTTTTAAAGAAACCCCACTCTTATTCTGGGCCATTGTGGCCACTGGAAAGTAAGGGGAGAATTTCAAAAAGGAAGGCCCAAGAAAAAGAAGCCCCAAATTCTGTGTATATTTCTGTTTGATCTATGTTCATGTGTGTGGCTGGCTCCAAGCGACACAGCTAAGGATGAAAGAACTGAACTAAGGTTTGAATTGCCACCCAAGAGATGGAGTTTGAAATGTGAGTATTGTTAAGTTAATTGCTAGCTAAAACAAACAAAAAGCAATAAACTAGAACACAATCCAAACACAAGGTATCATTAAAATGACAAGAGTGCAATACACAATTACTTGACATTTGAAAAAAACAGGAAACTGTCACTCATTATAAAAAAAAAAGACAACTAGCAGAGTTTAAATTGGAGATGACTGAGGTATTTAAGTAAAATAAGATTAAAACAATAATTATAACAATGATCAATGATTTAAAGATAAATATGCTCATAATGAATGAAAGTTAGGAATCTCAGTAGAGAAATTAAATGAAAAAGAACCGAATAAAAATTCCAGAGAAGTACAATATCTATTTTTTTTATTATTAAAGAGTGGAAATGATGAAGAGTCAATAAACTTAAGGGCAGAACAATAGAAATTATCTAGTCTGAAATACAAAGTAAACAATTAAGAAAAAATGAACAGAGCCTCAGGGACCTATATTACCTAATAAAAGAGTAATATGCAAATTGACCATACTTCTGCTACATCCACAAGCCATGCCCACCAGGCAATCAGAAGCAAGTATGCAAATTAACCCAACCAAGATAGCTGTGGCCACAGAGAGAGCAGAAGGCTTGTGTTTCTCTGGCAATGGAGGAAGCCAAGCTTTCCATCTTTCCTTGCTGGCCCAGGCCTCCACTCAAGACTACAAAGTTTCAATTATAGAAGATAAATAAATCCCAACAAAAATTGTGGGAGCCATGGAGCTGGAGAGAGCAGGAGGCTTGAGTTGCCCCCTGCGAAGGAGGAATCCAAGCTTCCAACAGCCCTGGCCTGCCTTGGCCTCCACTCAAGAATACAAAGTTTCAATTATAAAAGTTAAATAAATCCCAACAAAAATGGCTGTAGCCATGGAGTGAGCAGGAGGTTTAGTTCTGCTTAAGACTACAAAGTTTCAATTACAGAAGATAAATAAATCCTAGATGCCAGGGCCTCCACTTGGGTCACCAGGGGAGTGAGGCCAGCCTGCAAACCACCATAGGCCCCTTACCCAGGCCACCCCATACCCCAGGGGAACTCCCATCCTGATCCAGGACACTTTTCAGGACAAACCAGCCAGCCCCCACCCATGCACCAGGTCTCTATACTATCTAATCCTACCTAATAAAAAAAAATAATATGCAAATTGATCATCACTCCAATATACAAGATGGCTGCCCCCATGTGGTCAAAGATGACTGCTATCATGTGGACACAAGATGGCTACCACAAGATGACCAGCAGGAGAGGTCAGTTAGGAGGGACCAGGCCTGCAAGGGAGGGCAGTTGGGAGCGATCAAGCCTGCAGGGGAGGGCAGTTAGGGGTGACCAGGCCAGCAGAGGAGGGAAGTTGGGCTCGACTGGGCCTGCATGGAAGGGCAGTTGGAGGGAGGCCAGGCCTGCAGGGGAGCATAATTAGGGGCAAACAGGCTGAGAGGGGAGCAGTTAGGTATTAATCAGGCTGGCAAGGGGGTGGTTAAGGGGTGATCAGGCTGGCAGGCAGAAGTGATTAGGGGCAATCAGGAAGGCAGGCAGGCGAACAGTTGTAATATGCAACTATTACTGGGATCAGGCCTAAACAGGCAGTCAGAGATCCCTCCAGGGGTTCCAGATTGGAGAAGGTTCAGGCTGGGCTGAGGTACACACACCCCCATGCACGAATTTCATGCACCAAGCCCCTAGTAGGACAATAAAAAGGTACAATTTACAGTTACCGTATTTGCCAGCATATAAGACGATTTTTTGGCCCTGAAAAATATGCCTCCAAGTGGGGGGTAGTCTTATATGGCGAGTGTATAACAAACTGTATTTTTAGTGGAAATGTTAGGGGGTCGTCTTATACGCCCAGTCTCTTATACGCCGGCAAATACGTATTTTTCAGGGCCAAAAAATCGTCTTATACGCCGGCAAATACGGTAATTGGTATATCAGAAGGAAAGGAGAATTTGGGTCAAAATATAAGAATTAATAATAGCCAATATGTTTTATCAAATTGGTGAAAATTAAAAAAAAAACACACACAAAAGAAATAAGAATTTCAATGTCACCCTAGTATTACAAACTCAAAGAATATCATGCTTAAGAACATTATAGTCAAATTATTTGAAATTAAAAAGTAGGAAGAGCTCTGAAAGCAACAAGAAGGAAATAACACATTAAATACAGAGGAGAAATAAAATTTACTGACTTCTCATCTAAAACTATGGACTCTGGAAGACATTGGAATTACATATTCAAAGTACTAAAGAGAAAAAAAATATGAACTAAGAATTTTATATTGAGCAAAGTTATCCCTCAAAAGTAAAAGCAAAAGAGGAGACATTTTAGATTTTTTAAATGAGAGAATTCTCATAAAGCAAACCAGTAATATGGGAAATACTAAAGGAAAATTTTCAGTATAATGGGAAACAATTTCTGAGATAAACTTGAACCTCTGGGGAGCAATAGAGAACATTAGAAATTGTAAATTTATATATAGGTAAATATGTAATACTATATTATCTCTTAACTAGAGTTCCAGTGCACAAAATTCATGCATGGGTAGGGTCCCTTGGCCTGGCCAGAAATCAGGGCCAATCTGTAGTGTTACCAGTGGGGCAATTGGGGGGCCCCTATTGGTACCCGCCTTGGCTGGCCTAGAGTCACCAATTCACCAGCCTTGACCCCACCTCCCTGTCACCTCTCTCTGCAAGGGGCCCCTGCTGGCACCTGCCTTGGCTGCCCGGGGGGCCTTCAGGTGGGGGAAGCTCCTGTGTTGAGCGTATGCCCCCTTGTGGTCAGTGCACATCATACCCACCAGTTGTTCCACTAGTCATTCTGCAGTTCTGTCGATTTGCAAATTAGGCTTTTATTATATAGATTCTTTATTGCATATATAACTATCTAAAGCAAAAACTATAACATTATTTTGAGTTGTATAGTGTGAGTATATATACCATATATAATACCTATAGCATAAAGGATGAAGAGGATAATCAATGGACTTTTCAAGGTTCTACTGCTTATGTACAAAAGAGCATTACATTATTAACGCTAACCAGCCTATGAAAAGTTATGACTGTATATTATCATCTGTAGAGCAACTACTAAAATATTTTTAAAAACTGAAATGTCATAAAAACTCATTGTCAAGACAGTGACTGTCACCTCAATCAAATCTAAGGAAGTGAGTAAATTTAGTTCCAATAGAATAATCATTGGAATTATACTCTTAGTGAAACTCTTTTTGCATTGTGTCTTTTTAATATTTAGTGTGTTATACTTGTACAAAGTTATAACCCTTCAAAGGGACCTATACAGCATTGGTTTAGTGACAATAGTAACTAGGTTACTAATTTTAACTCAATTGTTAAGAGAATTTTCATTGCTATTTCTCATAAAGCCAGGTACACAAATATTGATCACAGTATTATTCATAGTGGGAGGAGAATTAGATGTCATTTGGAGAAGTGGAGGAGTAAAAAGCAGATGCTTTCAATGACATACTTAAAGAGTTATAAACAACAGACTAGATGTACACATAGGAATATAAATGCATTTTTTAAGTATAAATGACTGAAGAAAAACCAAAACAAAGTTCAGATCAAAATCTCTAAGACCATATCTTTGTGGTAAATTAAAAATGCATGCTTGTACAATATGCATCTTATAGGAGCACATACAAAGTAATTCATATAAATATGTTAGAATAGTTGTTTGTGGGGAAAGAAAGGTAAAGAGAGTGCAGAAGAGAATGAGAAGAGATTAGATGAAGGTAGATAGATAGATAGATAGATAGATAGATAAGAAATAATGAGAATATATGCATTAAAAATAATGATAATGTACCATGAAATGAAGAGACTTAATAACACTTCCTCTGTACCTAAGGGTTATCTTAAAAAGTAAAGAAAAATGAAAAGGAATTGGATTTTTTGAACATTGTTTTTTCCCTTTATTTTTTCCTCTGGATATCTAGGACTTACGTCCACACTAGTTTTATAACTTAAAATAATTGGTAGGTTTTACGAAAGATTCACCAAACCAGGCTGCAGTAATGGTCAGCAATTAAAATTGAAATCCTTAAGCAAAATATGTTCAGTGATCAGTACAGACAGAGTCAGATTTGTGTTACCTCTACACCCATACAACCAAATGAAAAGTGACTCGTGGGCTTGAAAATGTTGGTTTGTACTGCTGTCTCATGATCTAGGCCAGAGGTTGACAAACTGTAGCTTACAAGCCAACTCCTACTGAACACACTGTATTTGTATAGCTCATGAGCTAAGATTATTATTTACATTTTAAAATAGTTTTATAAATATCTACATAAATATCCTTTATTTGACCTTTTTACTAGCAAAGCCTAAAATATTTACTATCTGGATATTCAAGAAAAAGTTCACTGACCACTGTAAACAAATGTTATTTCTGATATTCTTTCCCTTAAATGACTTTCTGCCCAGGTTTCAAAACAAAGTTTTAGATATAGGATTTTAGGGGGCCAAAAGAGGACTCTGATGCTGTCTGACAACTCCTAAAGAGAATGGGCAAATGGGCTTCTGGTTAAGTAAAAATTTAAAAAATAATAATTATTATATTGTAGATATCAAGGTCATTTGCAAGATAATTTAAAGAATAAACACTATCAGCACTATAGTATAATTGTTATTGCAAATTGTATTTTCCAAGATGGACACTACTGAATTTTACATTCCATACACTCTTTTTTTTTTTTTTTTTTTTTTACAATGGCATACACTTCCCATTGATAGATGGGTCTATCTATCTTCAGGAATTTTGGGCATGCTGGTGACCATGTAAAAAGTGTTGCTATGTAACTTATAAGGTTTGTGCTGGTCCTCTTGGAGCTCATGTGTTCTGAGCTTCCATAATGTGAGGAAGCTCAGAACACATGAAGAGTACATGAGTAGGTGTTCAGCTGGATTAGATCAGTGGAGATCCCAGATGACAGTCAACATCACCTCCCAGACATCTGAGTGAAGAACTTTCAAGATGCCTATAGTGCTAGCCACCACCCAACTGCATGAAAGACCCCAAGCAGGAACCATAAGAGATAACAGTAAATTTATTGTTGTTTTTCTAAGCAACTAAATTTTGGAACAAACAGATCAGAACATCTGTTTATAGTCTCTTTTATGAAAGACTCAAAGAATATTCTTTTTAAAGATTATATATAATCTTTAAATTCATATACATATGAATTTATTTCACAGAGGAAGGAAGGAGAAGTAGAAACATCCACAATGAGAGAGAATCATGGATTGGTTGCCTCCTGCAAGTCCTCTACTGGGGATCGAGCCCACAACCTGGGCATGTGCCCCCGACTGAAATCAAACCCAGGATCCCTCAGTTCGCAGGCCGATGCTCTATCCACTGAGCAAAACTGGCCTGGGCTCAAATAATATTCTTAACATTATTCAATATATCATCAAGTCAGTCCTGTTCACTTATTTGGCCTATCTGATTTCATGATACCTTGGCAGGATTAGACATAACTGGAAGTTTCTAGCTGTTACTAGTTTATAAGGCTTCATAAGCAGAAGGAAACATGCAGGAATCAGAAACTTACATGAACCATGACAAATCATATTCACCAAACATGGAAATAAATTGACTATTTCATCACATTCATGTAGGGATAGCCTCAGTAAATCAAAAGTTACATCAACAGTATAATTCAAAGCTCCCTTTTCTTATTTAATTGTTTATGAATAAATATATATAATTCCTTAACAAACAGTGGTATACACTTTTTTGCAAGGAAAAAGCATATTTTTTTTCATTCTAAATTTTGGGGTTTACTCTCACATAACCCTTTTTAAAATGATAAGGCTTAAGATATAAACCTACTTGTTAGTTTATTTTGTTTTTAGATTATACATATAGGGAAAACCATGGTATTTTTCCTTTTCTGTCTGACTTATTTCACTTAGTAATAAAACCCTTTCGGTCAATACATCTTGTCACATATGGTAAGATTTCATTATTTTTCATGGCCAAGGAATATTAAATTGCATATATCTACCCACTCTTCTTTATTCATCCATCAATGGACACTTTGATTGCTCTCATAATCTTGGCTATTGCAAATAATGCCACAATGAACATAGAGGTTCATACGTGTATCTTTTCAAATATGTTTTGGATTTCTTTGGATAAATACACAGAGATGGAATTGCTAGGTCATCTGGTAGTTTTATTGTGTGTTTCTTTAAATCCTCACCCCAGGATATTTTCCCACTGATTTTCAGAGATTGGATGAGAGAGGGAAAGACTGAAGAAATATCAATGTAAGATAAACACATCAGTCAGTTGCCGCCTGCACAAGCTCCTGCCTGGACCTGGGCTGGGGAGGAGCCTGCAGCTGAGGTGCTTGCCCTTGACTGGAATCAAACCCTTCGGTTCCTTCATAGGCTCACACTCTATCCACTGAGCAAAACTGGCTAGGGCTAGTAGTTCTATTTTTTTTAATTACATTTTTATTGATTTTAGAGAGAGAGGGAGAGGGAGAGAAATGTTGATGTGCTGCCTCCTGCATGTCCCCTATTGGGGATGGAGCAGGCCACCCAGGCATGTGCCCTGACCAGGAATCCAACTGCCTATCTTTTTTTTTTTTTTTTTTTTTTTTTTTTTTTTTTAGTTCAAGAGTTGCTGTGTTCCTTTTTATTTTTTTAATTTATTGATTTTTTTTTACAGAGAGGAAGAGAGAGGGATAGAGAGTTAGAAACATTAATGAGAGAGAATCATCAATCAGCTGCCTCCTGCACCACCCCTACTGGGGATGTGCCCGCAACCAAGGTACATACCCTTGACTGGAATCGAACCCGGGACCCTTCAGTCCGCAGGCCGACGCTCCATCCACTGAGCCAAACCGGTCTCGGCACAACTGCCTATCTTTTGATGCATAGGATGACACTCAGCCAACTGAGTCACAGCAGCCAGGGCTGTAGTAGTTCTATTTTTAATTTTTTGAGGACCCTCTGTAATGTTTTCCATAGTTTGCATCAATTTGAAATCTGAAATAGTACACAAGGGTTATCTTTTCTCCACATTTTTGCCAACCCTTTTTGTTTGTTGATTTTTTTTTTTTGTGATAGCCATTCTGATAGGTGTGAGGTGATATTTCATTGTAGCTTTAATTTGCATTTATCTGATGATTGGTGATGTCGGGCATTTTTTTTCATGTATCTATGTCATCTCTTGGGCAATGCCTAGTCAGGCCCTCTGTCCAGTTTTAAATAGGATTGCTTTTTTAAAATTTATTTATTTATTTATTTATTTATTTATTTATTTATTTATTTTGCTGTTAAGTTGTATGAGTTTCTTATACATTTTGGATATCAACCCCGTACTGAATGCATCATTGGTAAATATCTTCTCCTATTCAGTAGGTTGTCTTTTTGATTGGTGGATGATTTTCTTTGCTGTGGAAAAACTTTTTAGCTTTATGCAGTGCCATTTTGTTTATTTTTCCTCCTTTGTTTCCCTTGCCTGAGGAGACCTATTAAAAATATATATTACTAAGAGCCATGTAACAGAGTTTACTGCCCATGTTTTCTTCAATGAATTTTGTAGTTTGGGGTTTTACATTTAAATCTTTAATCCATTTTGAAGTTATTCTTGTGCATGGTGAAATAAAATGGTTTAGTTTTATAAACAAACAAATCAGAAAGAACTCATAGATACAGAAAATAAACCTATGGTTGCCAGAGGGGAGGAGTGCAATTTGGCAGTTACAAAATGGTCACGGGGATGTAAAATGCAGCAGAGAGAATATAGTCAATGATATTGTATTAACGGTACTAACTGTATGGTATTGGGGGGCATTAGATTTATCAGAGGAATCACTTCATAAGTTACATAAATGTCTAATCACTATGCTGTACACCTGAAGCTAATATAATATTAAATATTAACTGTAAATTTTAAAAAATAAAAATACATATATAAACTTTCACTTTGGGGTTGTAATAAAAGTAAAACAGTTTTAATGTCATTTTTTATGAGCTGTGCTAAAATGTGTCAGTTGAAAGGAAAAAAAATATTTTTTACCATAATATTATAAAATAATATTTTGGGTTTTATGTTTAAGATATAAAATTTTATTTACTCAAAATGACATTGAAGTAAACTATAAGGAAAGACTTCCGATGTTTTTTTTTTTTTTTTTTTTTTTTGACAAGGACAAACTCTTGACATTTTCACAAAGCCTTTGGTCTTCACCTTGGAAATCTGGCTGTTCAGGATAAAGGCAGAGAAAGTGAGCAGGAAAGCTCTAAAGGTGGGCTGCTAGTATTAGATGCAAATATATTCATTAAAATTGGCCAAACAGGAAGGTATATTGCACTTTTAATGACTTTTTTTAAAACACACAAATATTCTACAGATGTGCGTTTATAATTTAATTAACCTTTGAAGGAAGCAATGGTTGTCAGTGGAAATGGGCCTGGCTGATAAGATGCTATCTAGACTTAAGTTTTTCACCATTAATTTTATATACATGTTATATAAAAAATGTAAAATCATCAAAAGCTGCCTTATTTCTACTTTCATATCCTTGACTTTCCTGCAGAACCACTGAGAACTCCCATGGCATCATTTTTAGGGGATTATTATTTTTGCATTGTATTGTAAGAAATACCTGAAATAATGGAAATGCTACATGTAATTTTTTTAAAAAAGATACATTATCTAAAAACTTTAAAATCCTGATGTGGAATTCAAATAAATTTTGCATATAGTATGCTTTCATGATATACAATGAGACTGTAACATTTATTAGTATAATTCAGAACAGACACACATACACATTAACTGCTCCTCAGACACAGTGAATCAAAGTGAATTACAGATTGATAAAGTTAGAATATTCAAGTAATATTGTACTCATCAGTGGGCATGTTATATGATATTCTGATTAGAGTACTAAAAGAATGTTTCACTATATTAATCATCTTTTTTTTGGTCATTAAGGTATTTGAAAAGTAAAAATTATTAATGATTTCACTAACAGCTACTTAGAGTCTACAATGCCTAGCAAACTATTTGAGAGACTGTTCTTAATTACTGAATTTTTTCACATATAAACAAAAATGTAAAAGGTTCTGGACAAAAGTAAGATACAGGTTTATATAAGCAAATGCAATGAATACATGTTGAAGTCACTTGAAAAAATAACAGGTGAAAATCTTCTGTCTTGACATTTGAGATTCAAATTCTCTTTAGATTGAATTATGTGAATAGTACTTTACTTTTAAACTTAATTTAGGTAGACAACAGTTTAGAAGATATAGTTATTTTACATACTTTTCTTCCAAAAATGTGTTTAAGTCATAAATGTGTTCCTATATACTTGATGTGGCTTTAATGAGAAAGCTTTCTATAAACCGAACATGAAAATATCTCATAATTTTTTAGCTATTTCCTATATGTGTTCATAATTTTAATTTATCCAAATTGTCTCTATTCTCATATACGACTCAAAGTAAAGTCTTTCTCTTATTCAAGTTATTAACAGAAACTTATAGCCTATATTTATTCTCTTACTTTCTCTATAAAATTAATGCCCTTTCTGGAAGAAATACCTGATTCCTCACCTATTAAGTTAATCTTATAAAGTATGAGTACAAAATGACCTGTAGAAGAAAGAACATTCAAATGCCACATTGCCTATAAAGATAATAATATTGCTTCTATCAAGTGGTTGACAGATAACCTTTTATTTCATATAATCTACACGAATTCTCTGACTTTCATGCTACTAATGATGTAGAAGTGTCAAGTGAAATGAAGAGTGTATGACATATGCAAGAGTCATCTTACTAAAATAATTCTTAGAAACCAAAATGGCAGATAAACCAAAGATGGATTTGAAAAAATAAAAGTAATAGTTTTTCATTCCTTTCCTATATAACTCATTTAGAAATATTCTAACAAATGCATTGCCTTTATATCATAATTTAAAATTACATTCTTTGAAAGTGGCAATGATTCCTTTAAGTCTCCTAAGTTTTTAAAACATTCTGTTTTTCTGTCTTTTTTCTTTGGAAACCCAATTACTTTGGCATTTTGTCCTGAAGTAACAAAATTTTCAATATGTCTTCAAAGTCACATCTGTATCTTTTCATCAAGACTTAGCCATGAGCAGAATAAGAAACTCAGTGGGCATAAAAATAATAAAGAAGGCATGAAGAAAAAGTACCTTTTTGGTAGGCAAAAGATCTGGAGTTCCAGTGCCAGTCAATAATTAAATATATTTACTTCATTGTCTTCACATGTAAAATGAAATAATTTGTTATATTTACTCAGTGGTTCCTATGATCTTAAATACAATGACTTAAACAAATTAGAGATTGTTCAGAAATTGCCATTCCTGATGATTAATCTCCAACCTAGATGAATAAAAAGGTTAAAATTGAAATGGACATAGGTAGGAGAAAATGAAAGAGAAGTGATTATAAATATTCAAATCAAAATGACTCGAACACAGGAAGAAAGAAAAGTTTATGGAGATTAAAGAGGCCAGATAATTGCAACATACCAACTGGTTGAGTGTAAATTAAGGGAGACAAAAGAAAATACAAAAACACACAACTCAGAGTTAAGTGTGGGCAACTGAGAAGATAGATTTTAAGAAAAGCTGAATGTCAGGACTTCCTTTAACAACTTGGCATATTCTGATCAAAGACATATAGGTTGAAATATATAGCAGGTATAGCCAGTAGATGGCAGTTTAGAAGTTAAAAAAAGAAAAATAGAGTTGGGATCATCCTCATGGAAAGGACAGGTAAAGTCATGACAGAGAAGATGACAGCCAATTAGAAGAATACAGGGTAGAATGTCCAAAAAATGTTGAGATAGCTAAGGGCTCAAGGAACTATTTAGATTTGGCAATCAAATAATTATTGATGACTATTAAGAGACAATAAAATAAACTGAAATACATATGTGTTCTTATTGTTATGTGTTCTAATTTTTACAAAATGGTTACATTTTCATTATGGCCAAGTATAATGCCATTTATTATAGGTGTTTCAGAGTTGTTTGAAATACATACATGCCTAACTTGCATGTTGGTTATTCACCTCACATTATCTATATTAATGAAAGAGAAAGTTGCAAATAGACCATACCTTTGTGACGCCCACCAGCCAATCAGGAGTGAGTATGCAAATCAACCCAACAAAGATGGCAGACTAATTTCCATGCACAGGCGCCCAGCAGCCAGGGGCAGAAAGCTTGCATCGTCACCATTGCAACAATGCAGGGGTTTCACACTGCCCCAGCTGCTCTGGGCCTCTGGGCAGTGTGGGAAGGCAGGGTGACTCCAGGTCAGAACAAAGGCTGTGCTCATTTTATTAGGATTAAGGAGAACCAAAATCTGCAATCTCTTTGTTTTAGTAATCGTCATCATCATCATCCTGTACCTTTGTTTTCCCCCATAGTTTATAATATATACTTTTATCTACCTAAATACATATCTAGATCTTTATATAGTTTTTTAAAATATATTTTATTGATTTTTCAGAGAGGAAGAGAGAGGGATAGAGAGTTAGAAACATCGATGAGAGATATCTCTCATCGATCAGCTGCCTCTTGCACACCCCCTACTGGGGATGTGCCCGCAACCAAGGTACATGCCCTTGACCTGAATCGAACCTGGACCCTTCAGTCCGCAGACTGATGCTCTATCCACTGAGCCAAATCTGTCCCGGCGTAGATCTTTATATAGTTTTGATAAATAGAGCATTCCATCAAGGAATTAATTCTCATTTATATTGCAGCCCCAAATGGTAAAGAGCATTTTTAAACAATTGTCAATTTAGTCAATCCCTAAATATCAAAATATATGTTACACTAGTAAGTAAAGTTGCATTTAATGAATGATAAAAAAAAAAAGATGATGAGCATGTCACAACTAAGATATTTTTTAAAATTCTAATAGAAAAGTGGATTGAAGGGTGATGGTTGTATAGACTGGACTGGCAGATATTATTTCCTGTGAAAAACTTGCTTCTCAATCTGAATTCTTTCAATGTTTGAAAATGATTAACAGTGGAAGAAAGTCAATACATGTATGGCCTTATGAGTTGTTAGCATATTAAAATAATTCTCTTCAGATTCATACAGATTTGCTGCTCTGGCATCCCAGATTCTTCCTGACTTCATAGCCCCCCAACTGGGATCCCCAGAGTCTCACCACCATTGAATAATTAAAGAGTGAATGCAGTTCGTTCAGGGAACCTTAGGGACGCTGGTCTATTTCTATTGATTTCTGTTCTGTTTGTTGGTACTTGTGCTAATTATAAGATTAAAATTGTCCCTGGAAATTGGTAGTTGGTATGACTCAGAGTACACTTCCTATTTGATAATGACTCTCTAGATCAGGAGTGGGCAAACTTTTTGACTCAGGGCCACAATGGGTTCTTAAACTGGACTGGAGGGCCATAACAAAAGCAATCTGACCATGCTGGCACTCTCATCTTGGGCTGCTGGTGAAGGAATGGAGGGGAGAGCAAGAGAACCCTCCGCTCTTTGGGCTCCACAGACCAGATAGAACACCTGAACGGGCCGGATCTGGCCTGCGGGCCGTAGTTTTCCCAGGCCTGCTCTAGATAGATGATAGATAGATAGATAGATAGATAGATAGATAGATAGATAGATAGAAGTGATAATAGATGATAGATAGATGATAGATAGATAGATGATAGATAGATAGATAGATAGATGATAGATAGATATAGATGATAGATAGATGATAGATAGATAGATAGATAGATAGATGATAGATAGATAGATAGATAGATAGATAGATAGATAGATTCCTGGAAGTGAACATGTTTCAGATCCATTTCCCATTAGGCAAGGAACACACACACACACACACACACACACACACACACACACACATACACACACACACACACAATCTTTATGTCTGAGGTATCTTTCACACAAAAAAACTTATTATCTGCACCACTTAGCATTAGCATACAGCAAAATATTTGATATGGTTACTTGAAAAAAAAAGTAATATCAAAGAGTGAATCTGTGAAGTCTCTACCAGGGCTGGGCAAACTACGGCTCGCAGGCTAGATCCGGTGAATAAAACTATTGAATTAAACAAAACAAAAAGACCATACCCTTTTATGTAATGATGATTACTTTGAATTTATATTAGTTCACACAAACACTCTATCCATGCTTTTGTTCCAGCCCTCCGGTCCAGTTTAAGAACCCATTGTGGCCCTCGAGTCAAAAAGTTTGCCCACCCCTGCTAGACACATGATTCTTAGATTTGGTATTGTCTTAAAGTAGGCATTAAAGAGACAGATGGTTTAGAACAAGCATATGACAAGAAAGTCATAGGATAAGTCAGTACAGAGAACTCATAAAACTAGGTTAGAGAATATGAATATCATAATAGTGAAAACAAGAAATAAAGAGAAAAAAGAAATCCCAGGGGAAATTTCCAGATGCTTCCACTGTGTCTTTTTCACTTGAGGAGCAAATGCTCTCAATCACTGCCAACAGATTAAGAACTTGGGTTCTGGAGTTCCTTAGGAAAACTGATGATGTGCAAAGCCCCAGTAAAAGATAAGTGTTGAACACAGGCACTTAAGGGGGAAAATGTATGCTTAAATATGCATGAAGTTAATGTAAATAATAGGAAGCAATTAAATTATTACTTTGCTTATCCTGACAACAGTGCAATTCAAGAAATCATCACTGGGATTGATCATTTCTTCAATGTTACTTTTACATTTTCTGATATCTTATAGGGAAAACAACATATATCCTATTTTTTAGTCCAAGTTTTAGATGATGGCTCTTTGAAATTTTAAAATTAATAAACAATGCACATTTAATCATTTGCAAATTTCATAATAATAAAATTCATTATTAATATAGATTGAAACATTCTTGTGACAGAGTCTGATGATTTTTAAACCTCTTAATAATTTTTGCTCTTTAACATACCCTTCTATATCTTACAGTAGACACCTTTCAAGTTATGTAAAGCATTTTAAATATTTTTGCATCATCAATGACAGAAGAAAAAAAGACAATATCATTCCAAATCTAAAAATAGTTAAGAAAAAGAAAATAAAAAGTAAGTACAAGTTCCATCCCTAATTCATAATAAAAAACCAAGCTGATGTTCCTTAATGTTAAAAATTAGAGTCACTTAGAAAAGGTGGGAAAATTGTTTATTAGCTTCAGGTGCTAAAACATCCATGGCTCTTTAACATCATTTGAGCTATTTATTCAGCTACTTGACAGCAATTAATCACCAGTTCTAAGTTTAATCCTAAACCTTTAGGCCAAAAATGGCAAACAAATGAACTTTTGTAAATAGAAACAGACAAGTCCAATCTTGGTAAACTTCTCGATTGTTCTAAATTAAGGTCAGGGTTTGAGAAATGTAAGATTTGCAGTAGAATATATTCAAAATTAAGGTGAAAAGTGGATGACATAGTTAGCCAAAAAACTAGGACAACTATGACTTCTTGAATACAATATGCCTTTTACATTATTTAGATATTGCAATATCCTGTTGATGGGAATGTGGGGCTGTGAAGCAACAAGGAAGCAGACAAGAAATTTCACAGAGAAAACATATCTCTGTGGAGCTAAATACAGTAAATAAATTGGCCTCAACTGAATAAACAGAACTCAGGTTTCCTTAGATTACTCTTTTCCTAGCTATCTACAAAAGTAGCAAAACTTTCACCTTTTCAGATTAAGTTGTCAGTTCTTATGACAGATTTCTGTACTCTTAAGTTTGTAGGAGAGGGAGTGGAGAGATGTAGGGCAGCATTAATTTCTCTACCAGAGGGTGTTGCTCTCTTAATAATTGAGACTTCCATTGTCCGGGGGGAAAAGTGGTACCTAGCCTAAGTGTATGAAATCCTGACCCAGTTCAGATTGTTAGAAACTAAATCATCACACCTGATACGTATGATTCAAAATCTGATGTTGCTTAAGGCAATTAGGAAGATAGGTTTTTTCTTTATTGATTAAGGTATTACATACATGTCCTTATCCCCCCATTGGCTCTCATGCCCTCACTCCCTTGGTGTCTGTGTCCATTGGTTATGCTTATATGCATGCATACAAATTCTTTGGTGATCTCTCCCTCTTACCCCACTCTCCCTTGCCTTCCCTCTGAGGTTTGACAGTCTGATCAATGCTTCTCTGTCTTGTTCATTAGTTTATGTTGTTTATTATATTCCACAAATATGTGAGATCATGTGAGATTTATCTTTCTCCAACTGGCTTATAATGTTCTTCAGGTCTATCCAAATGGTTAAGAGTTCCTTCCTTTTTACAGCAGCATAGTATTCCATTATGTAGCTGTACCACTGTTTTTTAATCTGTTCATCTGCTGATGGGCACTTAGGATATTTCCAAATTTTAGCTATTGTAAATTGTGCTGCTATGAACATAGGGGTTCATATATCCTTTCTGATTGTTGTTTCTAGTTTCTTGGGATATATTCCTAGAAGTTGAATCACTGTGTCAAATGGGAGTTCCAGTTTTAGTTTTTTAAGGAAACTCTATACTGTTC
Organism: Vespertilio murinus; assembly: GCA_963924515.1. Lineage (NCBI taxonomy): Eukaryota > Metazoa > Chordata > Mammalia > Chiroptera > Vespertilionidae > Vespertilio > Vespertilio murinus. The sequence goes on from OZ004706.1 coordinate 71,062,060, forward strand.
TCCACAGTGGCTGCACCAGTCTGCATTCCCACCAGCAGTGCAAAAGGGTTCCTTTTTCTCCACATCCTCCTCAGCACTTGTTGTTTGTTGATGACAGGCATTCTGACAGGTGTGAGATAGTACCACATTGTCATTTTGATTTGCATCTCTTGGATGATTAGTGACTTTGAGCATGTTTCATATGTCGCTTGGCCATCTATCTGTATGTCCTCTTTCCAAAAGTATCTATTTAGATCCATTGGCCACTTTTTGGTTGGGTTGCTTATATTCCTTTTGTTAAGTTGTATGAGTCCCCTGTAAATGTTGGAGAGTAAACTCTTATCAGAGATAACATTGGCAAATATGTTTTCTCATGCAATGGACTTTCTTAATTTGTTGATGTTTCTTTAGCTGTGCAGAAGCTCTTTATTTTTGATGTAGTCCATTCTGTTTATTTCCTCTTTAGTTTCTTGTGGCCTAGGAGTTGTGTTGCTAAAGATATTGCTTGGATATATGTCTGAGATTTTGCTGCCTGTGGATTGCCCTAAAATTTTTATGGTTTTCCATCTTAAATTTAAGTCCTTTATCCATTTTGAGTTTATTTTTGTGTATGGTGTAAGTTGGTGGTATAGTTTCATTTTTTGCATATATCTGTCCAATTTTCCCGATCCAGAACATACCATGTTCATGGATTGGTAGAATCAACATCATTAAAATGTCTACACTGCCCAAAGCATTCTACAGATTCAATGCACTCCCCATTAAAATACTCCCCATTAAAATGGCATATTTCACAGACCTAGATCGAACTCTCCAAAAATTTATCTAGAATAAGAAAATACCCCAAATAGCTATAGCAATCCTGAGAAAGAAGAACAAAGTAGTAGGGATCTCAATACCAGATATCAAATTGTATTACAAAGCCACTGTTTTCAAAACTGCCTGGTACTGGCACAAGAACAGACATATAGACCAATGGAATATAATAGAGAACTCAGAAGTCGACCCAAACCACTATGCTTAATTAATAAAGAAGATAGTTTTTAAGTGATGTTAGTCTTGATTAAGATTTCTAAGCCCCCATAAGAGCACTTAGTCTGACAATTGCTAAAGTACAAATAAGGCAGTAGCAACTATAGTAAAAGTAAATGTTATAGGGATAATTTTTTTAAATTACCTCATCTGTCAATTTACCATAAGAGACATATGGTAAAATTGAAACTAAAGGTCACAGGCTGTTTTAGATGCATGGACTTAATTTAGAGAAAGTCGTCAACAACTTAGTTTATATTCATTATAATCATTTCATTTAGGAAATCTCTAAAAGGCAAATGGAACTTTTGAGCCCATGAAAGATTAATTTTTGTCACTTTAGCCCTAGAGTGGCTCAAGGTCAGAGAAATAAAATGATCATATGTTAATAGAAGTTTATCAACCTCTGTCCTTGAGGAATATGGCGAGGATTGCTTAGAATTTTGTTTTACTACGTCAGATATAGGATGTGTGTATGTGAGTGTGTGCTTGTGTTTGACCTCTATGTCACCTTCCCAAAATAAATTTCCCAAGGCCAGGAATGATTTCCTGATCATCTTTAATATGGGTACACTGCAATGTTTGTTAAATGATTCATTTTCCAGCCTTCTTACAACCCTCCTGATTCTCCTTGTAGTAATAATCCTTTTAACACCTACCTTGACTAATTACTTCTTTTTAATTTTTGACATTTAATCTTTCCAAACTTCAGTTTTCTAATATGTAAACTGGAGATAATAATATAAGTTTATATATTTTGGTAAAATCGAAAGAGATAAGCAAATAAAATGCACATTTTAAAAAAAGTGCCAGACAAAGAACAAAATAATGTGTAAAAACAAGAAAAAAGTAAGAGTTTAAGGAGACTATAACAAGGAACTGAAAATTTGAGTTTCTCAATCTTTATTTTCTGGTATTTAGTGTGTCAGTTTTGAAATCTTGGCCACCTAGCAAATTTGAATGACAAAAAGAATACCCTTTGGTAAAACGTGAAACACCTAAGTGAAATATAATGCTGCATTCAAGAAACCGCAGAGAAATAAAGGTAATATTCAAAGTAAATGATTTCTAGAGTTGTAAAGGTCCTCTAACCCAAACTAGTTTCCAAACCTCACCTTCATTATTTTTCTCATTTCCTTTTGGTCTAATTAATCAAAATCCCTTTCGAAATTTCTGACCAATATGTTTTCCTACATATGAATAAGAAATAAAATACCATTTGATGTTTGAAATTATGGGGGTAATCTCATTGACGAAAATAGATGACTGGTAAAAGGGAAGGAAATACTTATTAAAAACATTCATAAAGATGTCAAAGGTTTATAAAGCCAATATCTGGGAAAGAGAAAGCTGTGGGACTATCAGGTCTTCTTTGGTAGTTCTTGGACTACTAGATCTTCTAAGGGTGTTTCCCGAAGTTATGACCACCATGGACAACAAAGGTATGTACAGCAACTCACTGAATTGTTAGCTTTATGAACACTTCTTTGAGGGTATGAATCTGAAATTTTAGCTAATATTCTCTTAGCAATATGTTTCAGGTTTACAGAGTTTAGAAAAGTAATCTAATTACTGCTCTATAAAGCAATTGTATAAAGACACAATAGAATAGAACAGCGGTTCTCAAATGGATGATCCTCCTTCTAGAGACACATCTTAATGTCTGCATATGTCTTTTGGTTGTCTTAATTGGCAGGTGGAGTGTTACTGTTACCTAGTGGGTAGTGGTCAGAGATGCTGTTAAACAAACTACAGTGCACAGGAGAGCCTCTAGAACCTATAGACTGGGCCACTTCTAAACAACAGAAACTTAGTTTTCGTAGTTCCAGAGGTTGGAACACAAGGAATTATCCCATTCAAGATGTCAATAGTGTCAAGGTTGAGAAATCCAGGACTAGAACAAAACCAAAGTATCTTTAAGTCTAATTTATCACAAACCCAGAAGGCAGAGATTAACGTTTTCTGGTTCCCAGGCCTCTTACATGATTTTGTCAAGATGAGTCAACCTGTTGAAATTTGAACTCTGAAGCCATAATGTAGATAATAGATGTAGATAAAATATCCAGTTACATTTCATGACTACAATGTACAGAAAATGAACTTTTTAGAAACATGCCTTTTTAAAAAAAATAAAAGTCTGTTATATTAATCATTTTTCATTGTACAACTAAAAGTTATTTAGTTTACATATTTTTAGATATTTTTAAGTATTTTGGTTTAAATATTTTTCCATATGAAATCTTTAGCACTTTCCTAGTTTTATCTAGTACATATCCACCTACATTTATTGAAGATTTCTTAACATTTTAATTTTCTGATCAACATATTTTAATACCAGATATTCTTTTAGAGTCTTTGCTATTAAAAAGAGATTTAAATATATTGTTTCCTACCTCTTGAAAGTGTAAATTATTGGTATTTTATAGGTCCACATCAATCCATCTACTGAGAGGACAAATTGAAAACTAAATCATCTCAGATAATTGTCAAATATTTTAAAGTAGGTGTTTTATAAATGGAGCAGGAAAAACATGGGTAAAACAAACTTTCTAGGTCCACTGTTATCATGCAACCAAAGGTCAAGCATTGTTCTTTACATGTAATGGCAATGGTCTCTGTAAGCACTACTGAACGTGTGTGATGGGTGGAACATGAGGAAGTGACAAGATGACAGTATGGGCATCCTCCACCTGCTCATAATGGGACTTAGATAGAATCCCTTAAACTCTCACTAAGCCTTTGGTTTCATCAGTATAACTGGATGATAATAATGAAGGCTGAGGCTATCTCACTGGGCTATTGTGGAAAAAAATTTTTTTAATATTAAAATTTTTGGCAAAGTGGCAAGCCAAATACATGGGGTTTTTAAAGTGAGTTAGCAGATCTAGGCTACAGCATCATTTGTGATGTTAGAATTCTCTTCATATTCAACATTAGCAATCAGTCAGGCATGTGCTTATTATCAGTCAAGAAGGTGAAATAAACAGATCAATGGCTATTTCGGTGTCTAAAATGCAAATATTAGTCAATACAGTGTTAAAAAATGTACAGGCGCCACTTTCCTCCTCCCCACTTGGGAGTCTGTATTTGTTCCTCAATAAATCTCCACCTTTGCTATACCAAAATAAAATAAAATAATTACAAACTCCAAGAGAGCCAGGCTGCTGAAAATCTGCAGAAACTCCCTTTAGGCATTAAACTCTCTTACGAGAATGACCTAAACACTCTGGCTCAGAATTAATTTAAGCTCCAAATGCTTACAAGTTTTGGAGGCACTTCTGGGAGCAGTGCAAACACGCCGGGAATAACCTACTTTTCTGACTATATATCTGTGCAAATATAATTATATATCTGCATTTACACAGTGGAAAGTGTTGATTCTTCCCCACCCCAGCTATTAAAGTACCAAATCATGCTGGGGGCAATGTGGAGCGATAAGGCTGTCCTCCACAAGATGACTTCTGATAACCTCAGCTGAACAGATCATCTGAGAACGGTTCCTGTTTCTGTTTAAGGAGGGCCGTTCCTGCTGGTCCTGGTGCTGGTGTCAAGCCTGCTCCTGTGCAACAATGTGGCCTCCATGCCCACCTGTTCCAGCGGGCATTTCACCTGCAGAGTGCCTCTCGGAGAACTGTTTGACCGTGCAGTCATCCTATCTGACTACATCCATAACCTCTCCGCCGAAATGTTCAATGAGTTTGTAAGTATCGCGCTTCTTGGTTCTTCCCAGAAAGAACCTTCCTGTGAATGACTGAGCTATATCACAATTTAAACAAGAAAGCCACACTAGCCAAGTTTCAAATAATGCACCTTATGGGTCAAAGAAGGCATCTTAAATGAAATGTGGAATAAGAAGAAAGGGACAGTTTCAGGAAATTCCAAAGACTTTTGAAGAGTATATTTTTTTAAAAAATTCCTTTAATTCATTTTGTTTTTAAGAATTTCCAAAAATTGTTAAGCATCCATACTAGTCATCTGGGGATGCCATACAAAATACATACAGCTAAAATAATGGAAATGTGTTTTCTCATATTTGTGGAGGCTGTGACATTAAGGTTCCTGAATGGTCAAGCTGAGGAGAAGAAAGCATGTTGATTTCTTGTCCTTGCATGTAGGGCATGTTTCTCTCATGGCATTCTGCATTGCAGATATATAATAAATGAGAATTGCACTGCAATGAAGTGGGTGTGTTGGGAAAAGTTAAACTAAACTGAATACAGGCTAGGAAAATAAACACGTAATAATAGCTAGCTTTTCTAAAACTCAAAAATGCTATGAATTATTGTTCTAAGATTTCCAGGTTTAGAAATACAATAGGAGGATTAGTTTAGAACTGAAAACAATTATTTTCTTTCTGATTAAGGTACTTTGGAAGTCATATGTTAACTCTTTTATGTCAATCAAAGATCAGGCAATGGACTAGAACTTCAATAGATCAAAGAATCTCCATGAAGAAAGTGGTTTATGTTTAATAAATTTAATGTTTATAATAAATATGTATTTATATAGTTATTTTTCACACTAATTGTTCTTTTATACATTTTTTTGACTGGCCATCTTTTGTATTCCAAATATTTCTAGTAATCTCTAAATTTCCACTATGTTTGCTAATGATTGGTTTTTCTCTGTCAATGTGTTAGCATAGATTTTTCTGTTCTTATTCTCAGCCCATTGCTTAATATTTTCTGATTTATCACTTCATCATGATCAACAAATTGTATTTTGCATCTACGATGAAGATGGTATATAGTTGTACAGATTTAGTGATTAGTCAAATAAAAGTTTCAATTCTATAGTATCCATTTGGCCCTACATAATCAAGAAATTAAAATGGCTAAATATAAGCTCATATGCACTATCACATTTGATTCAAGTATTAAAGAAAGAAGATACTTAATAAACATTTAATATTTCATATTCTTTATATTTTTAGTTTTTGCTTTCCATATAGTAATGTATAGAAAGAATAAAATTAAGGAAATAGCAAAAAAAGGAAGGATTTGGTATTTAGAAAAGTTAGATGAAAAAGAACTGTTTATAGAGATAATGGAAAGGATAGAAAAAAGGGCAACTTTCTTATTTCTTTAGTTTTAATTTTTATGTGGCTACAATGTTTTAAAAATTATACAACTATCAAAGGTGTCAACATTTTGGAATTGGGTTTGTTGATTTAATACCCAAACAACCCTCACTGAATTTGCTTTATCACTTTCAGGATAGACGGTATACCCATGGCAGGGGGTTCATTACCAAGGCCATCAATGGCTGCCACACTTCTTTACTCCCTACCCCCGAAGACAAGGAGCAAGCCCAAAATACCAACGTAAGTCTTTTATCCAGGATTCTCACAAAAAACAATGGAGGCAGTACACTGATACTTCCATGCTATAGATTATTAGAGGCATTAGAATAAGCAATGGTAACTGCACTTGCCAGGCAAGGAGGAGGAAGAGTAAGAAATCAAAGAAAAATGACATTAGGTAGGTGGTAAATTGTCAGTAAAATCAAATGCTGACAAAATATTGTAGCAGCAAAATAAATAACAGCCCAGCCGGTGTGCCTACATGGTTGAATGTCGACGCATGCACCAAGAGATGGCCAGTTCAATTTCTGATCAGGGCACATTTCTGATCAGGGTCTGGGTTGTGGGCATATAGAAGGCAGCCAATTGATGTTCTGTCTCAGCAATTTTTCTGTCTGTTTCTCTCTCTCTCTTTACCTCCCTCTCTTTCTAAAAGAACAACAAAAATACATTTAAAAATAAATAAATAAAAACAGATCTATAAATTGGCTATGCAGACATGATGGTAACCAATGCTTAGACCCAGGACTGCATATATTATACTATGTGAAAGCATTAGCAGGATTGGACTTCTATGTGTAAAATGTAAGGTTTGAAAAAAACCATACATGGATATGTAAGAAACACAAATCAGTTTTATTTATGAGAGGGGCTCCTACAAAGACAGCATTTCACATTTCTGACCACTGCACCATCTGAGTCATCTCTTCTGGACTTTCAAGGCTCTCCTTCTGATCCTTCTACTTCTCTAACACCTTCTTTCTTCCTTTCTTCATTCTTCACTCACTCCTCTTTCAACTCTTACTTCTTAATAATAAGTCTCACCTGAAAGCAGATCTTGTAAAATATTGTTTTGCCTCTCATGACTATGGCCTCTGTTCTGATGACAGAAATGTCTTCATATCAAGCCCCAGTCATTTATCCCAGTTCAAATTTATTATTATAATCATCTCCCTTCTGATTTCCTGCCATAACCACAGTTAACATGATTTAAAAGAAACATCTTCACATGTATAGCCCCGTAAATTCAATGTGTTCTTTCCTTACAACTTTGTTATTGGTACCAGCATTCTTTCTGTCTGCTAAGCCTATTAATAAGTAATTATAATGATGATAATGATAATAATAATAAAATAAAGGAAGAAAGTGAAAATGGGGAGAAGGAAGAAGAGGAGTTAAATTTATTGATAGCTACTACATCAGCAGACACCTTACAAAGCACTTTATGTGCATTACTATATTTACTCCTCCTATAAAATCCTCTTGCCCAAGGTGCTATTATTACACATACTGACATAAGGAAACCATGACTTGGAGAGCTGATGGAATTTACACCAGTTACATGGGTAGTAAACAGTGAATCTGGGCTTCATCCAATTCAAAGCTCTTTTTATTGTTATGCTATAATACATCCACTGTGGATTCCTTTAATGCTGTTATTAATGATAGATAGCATTGTGCCATTTTATTCACCAGAATATGTCACTAAATACAGTGCTCTGAGAGCAGCATGGGGGCAGGAGTTGGTATGGACTAAGGAGCGCATGTTTCTGTATACTGTATCTTCTTCAAAAAGAGTGCATAAAATAAAACTACAAGTCACAAAACAATGTATTAATAAACAATTTGATTCATTGATAAGAATGAATCTTTAAATGAAATTATTTGAGTTCTTTATCATTTGACACTGGTGGACTCTATGTTTCCTGAGTCAGGAAAGCCGCTTTCAGAGTTCCAACAAAATTGTTTTTTCTCCATGAAAAAGCAAAGCAGTCAAATAGGAGAGAATTCTCTGTGTGGGCAAATGGTAGAATTTCAGAAGAAAAACAAAAGTCTTCATGTCATGAATTAGAACTATCATTAAACAAAGAAGTTACTTAAGCCAGATTTTTAAAATTTTATCAAAGTATAAACCAATAGCTTAAATTTTTATATTTTTACAACTTGTACCTTCCTACAAACTACATACATGTAGGAATACCAAAGGTATATTTAAGTCAGCCTCTCTGAGCAAAAATCACATGTAACCCATTGTATTGTGCTTATTTTAATGCAATTATTTTAATGATTGCTTAGTACGAAGACCTTCTGAACCTGGTCCTTACGGTGCTGCGCTCCTGGAATGAGCCTTTGTATCATCTAGTCACGGAAGTGCGTGGTTTGCAAGAAACCCCTGGTACCCAAGAATCTCTTGGTATGCATGAAACCCTTGGTACGCAACAAGCCCCGGATGCCATCCTATCCAAAGCCATAGAGATCGAGGAACGTAACAAACAACTTGCAGAGGGCATGGAGAAGATAATCGAACAGGTGAGTAGCCTCCTGACACTTCTTCGTTTTTCTCATCAAAGAAAGAAGTGAACCCTGTGAAGAGAAATACATTTTGAAATACCTCACTTTGTAAGAACACAGTTTAGGCATTTTATATTCTACACTGCTATTAAATAAAGCAATAGTAATTCATAGTGATTGGATCTACTATAAGTGAATTTTAGCATTCCACTGTCATATTTGACAGGTGCAGACTTCCCTATACTGCACACAAATCCATCCAAGCCCTGGCCCTTCACAGGGACAAGCAGTTAAATAATTTCAATGGAAAGAAACTTGAAAATATAGTTTGTAAGAGAAATGTTTTCTTCAAAGTATTCTAGGACACCTATTATTATCATTCTGCTCATAGTCTTCCTCTTTTCTCCCCACACCAAAACATGAGAGAGAGAATGGAGAAAAGAGAAAATAAAAAACTTTGGTAGACATTCTTGTTTGGGAAGCAAACAAGAGATAGGAAAGATGAGACGATGGCATCGATGCTGCTCAACAACCACCATAATTTCAGTGGGTTACAAAAGAAAGGGGTATATATTTTCTCAAATGTTATTTATTTTCTAATTTATAGAGTTGCATCACTCTAAATCTTATTTGAGGAGCTTCAAAAATGAAATTGACACATTGCACTTGATCTCCCCAAATAATTTGTCATAGTTGGATTGAGGTAATATTTGCAATATAAATCTCCATTTAGATGGGATCATCTCAATATGAGTGAGGTAATATCTAAAGAGCCTTCTGAAGTTCTCAGAAATAATTTATCATCATCTAAAGAAAAATATGTGATCATAGAAATAACAGGAGCAATTTTATATTTTTCTTATTGTATACAAAGTACTTGTTAACATGTCATTGGTCATTTTCATAGGAGAAGAATATATCAAAAACAAAGTACATTTTACCCTTGGGTCATAAGTAGTAAACACATAGATTTTTCAAATGATTTTTTCATTACTGTGGGCCTACTTTCTGAGGTCACTAATTTGTCCCATAATACTTCGATTTTAGTTCTTTTTTTTAAATACACATATTTATTTATTCTTATTCATATCATTGTCCCTGGCATAGTATATTTTGTCATGGGGGTCAAACACCAAAACAAAATAAAACAAAACAAAACAAAACAGCAAGCCAACCTATACCCACTCATGCGCACAACTGCACACACACACGTGCTTGGGATTCCAGTAGGTTTAAAATATTCTGGCTGTACAGAGAAAGTTAGTTTAGCAATCAGAATCTACAGTCACCCCACATTTGTATCTCCTAACTCTCCAAACTAGCTCACAGCCTAGTTAACAAGCAGATCCTAGGTCTCTCAAGTCACCGGGGACTCCCAGCACTCAGTGGCTGAAGAGCGCTGAGTGGCCTGTGCTCCTCCTTCACGTTGTTGAGTGGCCTTTTGTTACCACAGTTGTGCTCCCACCCACCACCCAACCTCACTACTGATGAGTTGCTGCCAACATCTCCTTTCTCACAGTCATGTTTCCCAAGATCTTCCACTCAATAGACCTAAAAAAAAAGCAGCCATTCTTTTTAAAAAGTTAGGGGTTATCTGTCCTAGCAGATTGCAAAAGTCTCTCTGACTCCTTCAGCAACTCATCTTAGTCTTAGCCTTAAAACATCAAGTACAGTCCTCATCACATCCCTCTCTGGTATGTATACTATATGGAGAATATAATCTGTCCAAAGCAGGAAAAAAGATCGATGTGACCCGTGAGAAGGAATAAAGTCTACAGTGCACATCAGAGGCGAAGTCATAAAATGAAGAAGTCCCTCAAGTGAGAGAACAGAGGCCAGCTCCTCGTTGTCCCTTTGTCACATTCATGTCTACATTCAGATAGTAACTTTCTGGTTCTCCATCTATCACAGGCATACTTCATCTACAATCACATACAAATGAGAAGACTTACACTTAAGTTCTGCTTCTAGTTTTTACCCTATAAATAGATTTCTGGTGCACTGGCTCAATAATCCATGCCTCTGTCTGGAGAGTTTTACATTCATATCTCTTCCACAAATCCTAACTCAACAATTAGAAAGAGCAAAGATAAGCAAATAATACTAATAATGTTACTATCTTTTTTTTTTTATTAGGTTCAAACTGGAGTCAGAAGAAATGAGCCCTACCCTACCTGGTTGGGATTTCCGTCTCTGCAGGTGGCCGATGAAGACACTCGCCTTTCTGCTTTTTATAACCTGCTCCACTGCCTACGCAGGGATTCTCATAAGATTGACAACTATCTCAAGCTCCTGAAGTGCCAAATCATCTATGATAACAACTGCTAAGCTCGCATCCATCCCATCTATTTCTGGAATGGTTCTTAATGATCCACCCCATAGCAAGCTTCTTTTAGTTTTATAGCTTTTTAATGCATGCTTGGTATAATGGGTCTTATCTTTAAAAATAAAAACCGACTTCTTAGAGATGTCAAAATCTGCAAGAGCAATTTGTCAAAGTTTCTTATCTTCACTTAATAGAAAATCAAAAGAAAATTAATCACTATCATTGAGAAGTTCCTATTAAAATTTGTCACAAATAGCAGAAACTAGTAATACAAATAAGATAATTAACAGCTTACTTTAAAATCACAGTAAATCATTGCGAGTCAAGTTATTAGAATCAAAGACATTGATAATTATTAATCATGCTGGTCATGCTAACAAGAAGATTGAATTCTCAGGATTCCTTCTAAAAGGCAGCCATATCCTATCAGCTAACTTCCACAGTATTATGACAGACAATTTAAATACTATGAAATTGTAATGCCCCCAAGTATCATGAGGTTTACTAAACAGTCTCAAATTATCAGGATGCTGTCTTAGTCTGTTCAGGCTAACACCACAGACTGGGTCACTCATAAACGACAGAAATTTAGCTCTCACAGTTCTGGAGGTTGGAGTACAAGGTCGGTGTGCTACCATGATGGGGTGAGGACCCTCATCTGGGTCCCAGACTTCTCATTGTATCCTCATATGGCATAAAATGCTAGCGAGCTTTGTGGCTTTTTTATATACGAACACTAATTCCATTCACAGGGGCTAAACCTGATAACTAAAATCCCAAAGGCCCCACTCACTAGTACCATCACTCTTGGGGATTTGGGCAACAACTTATGAATTGTAGGGTAACATAAACATTCAGACCATGGCAGATACAAAGGTGAAATGACCTTATTCTTCACCGGTGGCTATCTTCAACCATGCTCTACTGAGTTCCCATCTGCTTAGTATAAACTTGTGCACATTCCTTATGTGTTAATAACTCTGAGTCTAACAAGTCCCATCCAGACACACTTCAACTCCATCCCATATGTAACCTCTTTTTACATCGATAAGTTGCCTCCTGCACAGCTCCCACTGGGAATGTGCCTGCAACCAACGTACTTGCCCTTGACTGGAATCAAACCTGGGACCTGTCAGTCCACAAGCCAATGCTAAATCCACTGGGCCAAACCGGCTAGGGCTATATGTAATCTCTTTAATGTTTTTCTCTCCCCTCTTATGGCTCAGGAACCTAACGGGAAAAGTAGATGTGGTCTATTTCTGTAAGCTTTCTTCTTACTTCCCTCTTCTGGATCTCCTTTCCTCTGGCTATGCTGGATGGGATGGAGGATGAGGAAAGATGTAAAGGTTTTGACATCATGATCTTATGTGGTGCTTTTGTGGCCTTCTCATTACTGACAGGGACTAACCTTAAATTCTCTCTGAGAAGCAAGTATCTCTCTTATGACTTTCCAGGACCTTTACAAATGGGGACACCCTACTCTAGACTCTATCAGGGTAAATGCTCTGGCTCAATTCTTCTCTCCACCCCACAGCTCTGCCATTTGCAGTATTCTCCAGAGCTTCTTCTGTTGTTCCTTGGTCCCACAAGCACCCCACTGTAGAAAACTGGCTCAAGTCACCTATCTACCAACCCTTTCACAGGAAGCTCGGGCCTCATAATCACTCTAAACAACTGAGTACCGATGATATTGGATTGTTTCTGACCCCTTCCTTCCCCGGGGTCTCTTCACAATTCTCTTCTCTACCTCTTAGACACAGAATGGGTCAGAAAACTGGATTTGTAAGCAGATACTAACCTGTGGATTAAATGCCATTTTCTCTTTCTTTGAGACCCAATGAGTAATTATCTCTGTTAATAGTATCTTAGAGAGTTGGCCTTACAAATATTCCCTACTCAGACACTGAATTACAGCATCTTTCTAATACACTTGATCTTCTATTGATGAGACTCAAGAGGGGTGACTAGATTAGGGCAGCTCAGCTTGTTCAATGGCCTTTAGACAACCCAGGATGATGGCCCATTTCTTGCTCGCTTTCCTTAGAAAGCAATAGCATTGCCAGGCTGCTTTGCAGTCGCTTTTTAGGATTTTAGCAGGATTTCCTAGACAATAGACAATAAGAAATATTGCACCCAACATCCTGATAGAGATGAGATAAAAAGGTAAATAGAAAGGGGAATAAAGTGGGAAAAAAGAAGAAGAACATAGTAAAGGAAAAGCATGAAGAGAAAAAGTGAGTAGAAGACATACTAGTTTGTGAAGGATGAGCTGCTATTAGAATGCTCTATTTGGTGAAGATGTAAATTTTTATAACCTAAGAGCAAATATCTCATATTTTCCTTTTACCTCCCTTTCCTCTTCTTTTGTCTTTTTCCAAAATGTCTGTGTATTAGGGAGTATTCGTTGCCCTTAATAATTGATTTGCGGCCAAAACCAGTTTGGCTCAGTGGATAGAGCATCGGTCTGCAGACTGAAAGGTTCCAGGTTCAATTCTGGTCAAGGGCATGTACATTGGTTGCGGGCACATCCCTGATGTGGGATGTGCAAGAGGCAGCTGGTGGATGTCTCTCTCTCATCGATGTTTCTATCTCTCTATCTCTCTCATCTCCCTTCCTCTCTGTAAAAAATCAATAAAATATATTTTAAAAATAATAATAATTGATTTGCAGCCCTGACAGGTTTGGCTCAGATAGAGCATCAGCCTGTAGACTTAAGGGTCCCAGGTTTGATTCTGGTCAAGGGCATGTACCTTGGTTACGGGCACATCCCCAGTAGGAGATGTGCAATAGGCAGCTGATCAATCTTTTTAACTCTCCCTTCTTCTCCATAAAAACCAATGAAATATATATAAATAATTGATTTGCAATAGCTTTAGAGATGAGCAGAAGGTGGCACCTCCTCAGATCAGAATCCAAGGCATTTTTCTTCTGCCATGCAAAGAACCCTTCCTCCCATAAACAGAAACATTGTCTACAAAACCTAATCTCTTCCCTCATAGCCAGGGCTATTTTTTGTCTGAGTCTTCCTGCCTCTAGCTGAGATGACCCAAACCTTTCAGACTACAACAGAAATACTGTGTCCCACATCAATCTAGCAATCTCCCTTTGATCCTGCATGCATGCAAAATGCCAACTTTCTCATATTTCAGCTCTTTTCTTCTAAAAGGCATGAGAGTAAGGAAAAACCTTTATGCATTTTTGAAGTCATTTATTGCTGAAAACATCTAACTCTATTGTATCACTCACCTTACTTCCTTTTCTTCAATATATAGGTATTTTCAACAGAGAGGATAACATTTACAGGGTTAAAATTTGTCAATAAGAGGACAATGCAATTGTATAACACATAACTTCACCACTGGCCCAGTTGCATCTTCAATGTATTTTTCTCTTAAAAGTTTATTCCAAGAAAGGTTTAAGCCTTCAGATAAAACACTAAGTGGTGGTATTAAAAGACCTCTCCCTGCTTGACCATGACATGTGAACTCTAGCTTTCAGACCAGATTGAACAGAACCATGGGTATTCTGTACAGTCAGCAAGGGGTAGTTAGAAAGAGGATATTTGGGGAAAATGTAACAATCACTCCCCGGTCAACCAGAGTAAGTCTCTCTCCTACCCTCTCTTTTTACAGATTTCTACGTAAAATTACATTTGAAAAATGGGATTGCTCTAGCAAGAATAACAGCAGTGGTTACAAAAAAAAAAAAGCAAGCATATGAAAAACCCTTGAAATTAACTGATCGCATAGATCACTAAGTCAGGTGTCATGGGTACTACAAAAACTGAGAGGCAAGAAAATTATCTTACTGAGTTTTGTTCTCAAGTTGTAGAGAAAAAGAGTGTTACATAGACATGCAAATTACTATAACAAGGTAGAGAAAAGATAGTATAAAGGGCAATGCTAAACAGTGCTAGATTATATTAAAGAACAGTTAGGAGACATCTGGACATAAGAATAAGGAAGTTTTTTGGAGTGACACAATTGTGATGGCTTTCTGATGGAGTTTTAAAGGGTTCTGGTCTGCAGAGGCAAGATTTTTTAAAGGAAAGAAATGGGGGGAAATAGATACAGAGGTAAAGAAGCATTGAACAGACTGTCAAACTACAATGGGAAGGCAGGGGAGGCTGTGTGTTGGGGGATGCTGTAAGAGATCAACCGAAGGACTTGTACGCATGCATATAAGCATAACCAATGGATATAATACACTGGAGTGGGGTGGGGGACAGGTGAGAGCATGTACTGGGGGGTGAGGGAGGCTGGGGAGAGGTCAATGGGGGGGAAGGAGACATATATACTACTATTTGTACTTCAAACAAAAAAATAAATAATAAAAAATATAAAGGGTTGATGGGATATTGATTGGCAAAAATAGGTAAACAGCATATCTGTCAATTCACTTTGAACCATTTTATGAAATAAGTATCTCCTACATCCTGAACAAAAGGAACTGAGATATATTATTATAAGGTACCAGTAGCTCTGTGCATGAATCTGTGTGCCAGTAGCTCACCAGTAGCTCACTGCCACCCCTGTAGTAGCTCTCTGCCTACTGCTCCACCCTCCTGTAGCTCCCGCTAGCCTCCTCCACTCCGCCCCCTCTCATGGCTTGCTGCCCTGCCCCCTCCTGTAGCTCTCCACCCCCTGCTTGAAGCTCGCTGCCCCACTCTCCTGCTGATATGTGATCCGGTTGTTATGCAGTTGGTCATTACGCTTCACAGTGTGATGACCATTTTCATATTACATCTTTATTATATAGGATTTTTAAACAATCAACTTTAACCAAAACTCAAGATATGTTCATTGTTTTAACATGTAATCTCTCTCATGTTTATGCTCCCATAATATGCTATACACATAACTTTAGGGTAATCTGGGGAAACCCCTTTTAAGAAGTGTTAATGGATTGTGGAGAATCATTTATGACAATTTGAAGTTTATACTTATTCTAGAAGGCAAGAGGAAACCAATCAATTTTAGGGAAAGAGCTAAATATGTCCAGAATTAGAAAACAGAACATGAATCTGGTTTGGAGGGTTGTGGAAGTGTGGGATTAGTAGAGAAAAAAAGAACTAGTCAAGAAAGAAATAAGTTGGAATATTTCTATTGAAAGGGCAGGGCAGGGCAGAGCTAACTCCTGACTCAATTTTGTACTGTGGGGCAGGGCGGAGCTATCCTCTATTTTGAGTAACTGGACCCTAGCCCTCACCCAACCAATCAGGGTCAGCCAATGCAGTGGCATCACCCCCCTATAAAACCCCTTGATCTGTTGAAGCTCGTGCTCTTCCACCACGCCGATGTCGGTGTAGGTAGGACAGAGCCCGTGATAGCATGGAACAGGCTTTCTGCTATTGCATTGGACTCTGCTCCCTGGTTGTCCTTGGGGATCACGAAATCTGGGTGTAACATTTGGGGGGCTCGTCTGGGATCCCCAAGGCCCTGAGGGACCCGGATCCAGAGAGCCTGACTGGCCACGGTAAGTGTATGTGTGTCTATGTGCTTGTATGAGCACTCTGGAGGGACGTGGAAACCCCTCATGTCGGTAGTGCCCGAAGAGGTCTAGGTAGACGCACTGCTGGAAGACTACAGGCCAGAGGATTTAGAAGACGTTCCGACCTTCCAAAGGGCCCCTCATAGGCAGGAGAGATCTGGAATCCTCTCCTAAGGGCCCCTCACAGGCAGGAGAGACGTGGAAACCTCTTCTAGAATGAGGCAGTCTCTTCCGCTGATTGGCATGAGGCTGACGGCTAGTTTACAGGCAGGAGAGATGTGGAATCCTCTCCCAGGTCTGGTTTTAAGTTGAAATGTTGATGTTGGGCGCCCTCTTCTTGGTTGTTGTTATTTTCTGTGTTGTGGAGGTCCAGAAGGGGCGATGGCAGACTAGATGTTCTAGTGAGTGGCCAGCTTTCAATGTTGGATGGCCACCAGAGGGCCACCAGTCAGCGTGAGGCCATTGTTTGGTTTTGCTTCCACAGAGTTGGAAGACTGTTCTTAGGGGCCCTCTGTCTGTTTCTGGGTCCCCTGTTTGTATGTTTGTATAAGTAAGGGTTTCAGTTTGCTCTTGTTTGTAAATTTGCTGACTCTTTTCCCCCCAGAGCAGGCAGAAGCTGGGGGAGGGAGAAGAGGCCTCATACTCACCATCTTTTAGGCATCAGGGATTTCTGTACCCATGTAAGGCGAAAGACCAGTTCAAAACGAGTGTGCATAGTTTTGAGCAGGGCTTAAATCTTTTCTGTGTATAGAATAAACCCTAAATTGTTTTTTTAGCTTTAAGGATGGTGGAGATGAACTGGGAGATAAATTTAAGCTAGTTTCCCAAAACAAAAGTTCTTTTGAAATTTCCTGCCCTGAGGCAAGTAACCAGTAGGAAGTAGATAACAAGTTTACATATGAAAGGCTGGGAGTTTGCCTCTTGATTCCTCCTAGCTTCGGATAGGCAAGTTCCCACCTTCCATTATCTTTAAGGAATGTGTTCATTTGCATTTGAATGGCTATACCTTTGCTAGCCAAGGGACAAGTTTACATGTGAATAGCTCCAAGTTTGCTTCCCAGTTTCTCTGGGGCAGAAATAACATGGCTTAAAGTTAATTGTTGGATTTTGGAATTTGTTCTTGAAAATATAAAAGTTTATTAATGGGGAGCTGCTAAATATTTGCCTTGCAAGCTCTGAAGGTTTGGGGATTAGGATTGAATTGGGAGAAGTTATATAATTGTGGTAACTAAATGCCTAGAGTAAATAATTAATAATTCAAGATATATTACTTGTTTGGTATGATTTAAAAAAGAAAGAAAGATGTTTATTAATTTGAAGGTATGAACTTGTAACAATTGTGGTTCAAAAGGTTAAAAGCAGGGACCAAATTATAAAGTTAACTACTGTTTGTCTCAATTGGCCATTTAAGTTTGATGTGATTAATGATTTAAGTACATTGTAAAATCTTTAGAAGAAAAGGAAAATATTTTGAGTGCCACCAATAAGCAGCTCAGCCGGGATGCACTCCATGAGACACCAGAGTAAGCAGGAGCTGGGCCACGCCCTGCAAGTGGCCAAGGTCTCCACCACTTCCGTGGAGCACTTTCAGGAGTGCCTGCCCAAGGTGAAGCCCCATCCCTCTCCCTCCCTCCCCCTCCTCCCCCCCGCCCCGGGCCTACAGCAAGAAAAGGACTTTTCAGCCTATTTTCAGGGACTTTGCAGCAGATGGAAACACCCTCAAGTAGAGGGGCTTTTCAGAAAGGTCAGGGAGTCTGATTGCAATGTAGGGGTCACCAGTTCCCCTACTAGCAGGAGGCAAGCACCTTTCCCAGTGGGAACAGAGAGTGGACTCTCAGTGGGAAAATGCCTTGGTGGGAGCACCCGGTGTCTATCCTCTCCAGGGGTTGTTTTGAGTACTCCCTGAACCCCAATGAGACTCAAGAACCCTTGGCGACTGCTTGGACACTTTTCACCGAGTTCTGTTAGGGGGCTTAGAGACACAGTGAGAAATTCCCCCATTCCCCCTTTTCAGGCTTAATAGAATCTAAGATCTGTATCTGTGGGGAAAATGTGACATTTTAAATTTCAAGCAGCTGAAGGCCTGGGAACAGGGTACTGGACCTGCTCCCTCCTCCCTTTTCCTTTTCTATAAGATTTCAGGCATGGTTATGTATTTTTGAAGGATGTAGAAAGAAGATTTGAAAGTTAATTTGATAACGGTTTTTGTAAAGGTTGTACATGTGATGAGAAAGGAGAACAGAGAAGAGAGAATGTCCTGGCAAGTTAGCTGGAGAAAAGGACTGACAGGACTGGGACTCCTTTCCATTAAGCCCCTATGGTAACTTTACAAGTGAGAGGCAAACCTGTTAGTTTCCTGGTGGACACTGGGACAGCCTATTTAGTCTTGACAGAGCCGATGGGATTTGCACATCAGTCCAGGACAAACTATCTGTTTTCCTTGGACATCAGGAAGGAGTGTTGACCTCAGAAGGAAGATGTACTGAGGGAACACAGCTGCTGAACTGGACCAAAGTGGAACAATGGGCCTTTAAGGAGCTAAAAAAGGCTCTCATCTCAGCACCTGCCTTGTCTTGCCAGATGTCGCGAAGCCCTTCCACCTCTACGTGAGTGAGGTAAGGGGCATTGCCAAAGGGATTCTCAATCAGACTCTAGGTTCCTGAAAGAGACCTGTTAAGAGACTGGACTCTGTGGCAGCAGGGTGGCCAGCGTGCCTCCAGGCAGTGGCCACCACAGCATTGCTGGTGATGGAGGCAAATAAGCAGACTCTGAGCTGGGAGCTAGCCCTGGCAATGGCCCAGACACTGGCTGTCAGCCCTGCTGGCCTGCTTCTGTATGATGGTTCAGAGGAGCCCATTCGTGGCTACATGGAGGTGATGCAGTGCTGCCATCATCACCAGATGGGAGCAGTTATGTTCAGGGTGGGATCTGGCAGAGGCAGCGGTAGTCACCCTGGACTACACCATTTGGGCATAATTCCTAAAGTTTTGGCCTTAATCCAGGCCCTTTGATGGGGACACTGTGCCATCCATAGCGAAAGAGGGTTACCAACTGCAGCCAGAAAGGAGGAATTGGCTGAACAGAAGCAAGCCATCAAAGGACCAGATGGTTTGTGGACCCTCTAGATGACAGACTGTTGGTCTCAGAGGCTCTAGGTCAGACGTTAGTTGCCCAGTGACACCAGGTTACCCACTTAGGTGTCACCAAGACTTCTGAGCTTCTGTGAGGCAGATACTACCAAGCTTAGATAAGGTAAATGAAAGCCTAGTTGCTAGAAGTACTGTCTGTGCACAGGTAAATGCTAAGCAAGGTAAGGGGGTCCCCCTGGGAATTTGAGTCCCAGGAAACTTCCCCAGGGGAGCATTGGTAGGTGGATTTCAGAGATTAAACCACTGGCATTAAGGTCTAGTATTTGTAGACACTTCAGATTAGGTTGAAGTATACTCCACTAGGACAGCAACTGCCTCTATAGTAGTCAAGAGATTACTCCAGGAGATTATACCTAGATTCGGGCTGACAGTAGTCATAGGATCAGATAACAGCCCCACCTTTGTAGCCAAGGCATCTCAAAGTATAGCTCAAGCCTTAGGAGAGGCATGATCAGGACTCTGAAAAAGAGTTTAACTAAATGTGTCCTAGAACCCGTTAAAATTGGACCAACCCCCTGCCCTTTGCCCTCTTATGGGCCAGGTGTACCCTCTACTGGGATGGGTTCCCCCCTTTTTGGGAATTCATAACCATTCCCTTGCTCAAGTCCTTGTAGGATCTGCAGTTTGCTTGTTCCAGATGCACTGCCAGTGCCCACTGCAGACCTTGTAAAACCCTTCTAGCCCAGGAACTCAGTATGGGTAAAGAAGTTCACTGCCCAAGGACTCAAAGGGACACTAGACTGTTATTCTGAGCACACCCATGGCTGTTGAAGTAGACAGCACTCAGACCTGACTACACAACTCCCAGATCCTGCATGGCCTGGATCCTGGCAACTAGTGGCCTCACGCAGGCCAGGAGTAAATTTGATGCCTGCAGGAGGGGAACTGGACTTCAGAGAGAACAGTACTGATGGGAACTGTGGTATTAAGGGCCTTGGTAACTGTAAGAACATTTTTACTAGCCAATGAGAAAGTCCAGGGCTAAGTAAGGATAGATAACAGAATAGCCAATGCCCTTAAAGGAAGTGGGCTGAGTCAATGATTTGACTCATGCACATAAGACAAGGGGGGATTGAGAGGACAGGGCAGGGCGGGGCTAACTCTTGACTCCATTTTGTACTGTGGGGCAATGCGGAGCTATCCTCCATTTTGTGTAACTGGATCCTAGCCCTCACCCAACCAATCAGGGTCAGCCAAAGCAATGACATCACCACCCCTATAAAACCCCTTGATCTGTTGAAGCTCGTGCTCTTCCTCCACGCCACTGTTGGTATAAGTGGGATAGAGCCCGTGCTAGCATGTAATACAGGCTTTCTGCTATTGCATCGGACTCTGCTCCCTGGTGGTCCTTGGGGATCACGAAATCTGGGCATAATACTATGACACTCTAAAAGAAATTAAAAAAGTGTTCTGCCTGGAGGAAAGAAGAAAAAAGTAAAAGATGTGAGAGATCTAGGAATAGCAATAGAATTCTAATATAGAGAGGCAATGATGCAAATATGAGTAAAAAATTCACCCAAGAACATGAGGCTAGTGATGTAAAAAATGTATCCAAGAACATGAGTAAATAAGTGATGGTAAAGTCAAAGAGAGAGAGAGAGAGAGAGAGAGAGAGAGAGAGAGAAGGAGGTGGGGGCAGGGGAGGGAGAGAGAAAGATAAATTAAGGTTTTGTCCAAATGCATTTGGACTTTATTTTATTGTATTTCATTTTTTAAAAAATGTAACTTTAGCAAGTCACAGAGATGAGTCCATTTGTGCACTTTCTCTAAGAGTTTCCCATTCCTTTTTCTTAAATCCCCCCATTTACTATTCCTTCGTTGTTGTCTTCTTATTCTCAGCAGATGGCCAGTTAATCACTAATCCAATAAAGAATTAAAACTGTTGTCTCCTATGATAATATTCATATCAAAGGACTCTTGAAAGAAAAGCTTTCTAATCTCCTAAAAATAAAATTCTAATAGTGGAGTGACTGTTCCTCAGAAGCATTTTTCCCAAATGCCCAGTCAGCAATCATATAGGACTCTGCTACTTAGAAATCTGTGGCAACAATTACAATCTATTTGGATGGTAAATATAGAAAAGACAAATGAAACAACAAAAGACACTTAAAAAGCAATGCATGCCCAAGTGGAAAAGATAACATGTTTTAAAGCAAGCCCATGCTTGCATGTCATACCAGTATGATAGGAGCTTTGTGAGCCTAACCGGGGGTGTCTTCTCCAGTGAAGGCTCTGTGGGATTGGCCCTGAGAAATCTTATTCAACTAAAATCTTTAAGCAGGATTCTTTGACTCTAAAACTCAGAACTCACTTTAATTGCACAAAGTAAAAAAAAAAAAAAAAAGAATATACATATTGCATATTTGAAAGATGCTAAGAGAATAGATCTTAAAAGTTCTCATTAAAGAAAAAATTGTAGCTATGTATGGTGACCAATGTTAACTAGACATATTGTGGTGATTATTTTGCAATATATACAATCATAAAATCATTAAGCTGTACACCTGAAACTAATATGTATATGTCAATTAAATGTCAATAAAACATATAATAAAAATTGAAAAATAAATTTTAAACATTTTTAAGGAATATACTTATTGGATAAAGGAAGCAAATCAACTAATGCTTTTTGGTGTGTTTTTTTTTAAGGTACATTCTTGCTAGCATATTTGGTCTAAAATCTCCCCAACTGCAGTTTATGTTTATATTGAGAAAGAGAACAGAAGAGTGACCTAACCTTGTAACATTAACTACAGAGAACTTCAGCTACAATAGCCAATTAAAAAAAGTCCTAACACTTGTAGGCTTACCCAGTACTCTGTTATTGTTTATTAAACAAATATTTAGTTAAGTTGCTCGTCATCCAGGCATCATGGCCCGGTTGTGGTGCCTGAGTCATATCAATGAGCAAAGCAGGCCAACTCTTTCCCTCATGAAACTTCCATTCTGTACCTGGGGGAAGACAGACAACCCACAATAAACATGAGTACAAGTACATTGCATACACGTTTCCCTGCCGCCTGAAAGTATAGTGTTTCTGTGATATCTGACATAAACCAAGACATGATTACTGCTACTTTATATGGAAATGTTTTCAGCATTCCCGGCCCAAAATATAACACCCATGCACAATGTCTTTATTTCATCCACCATTATCAAAACACTTAATTATGTCTAGTTTTATGCTGAGTGTAACACCCTTAAGAGCTTTCTTAGGCTTTTCTGGTACCTTGGAAAACATCTTGCTAACCAATGCACAGAACAAATCGAGATAAAGCACAGATGCTCAGAGACACGGGTCAAAGCTGTGAGAGGCTGAGGGTAGATCCTGAGGAAGGCACTCGGCAGGGCCGATGCTCGGGGTGTGAATGCCGCCTCTGTAACTGCTGGTGCAAAGCAAACATCAAATCTTAGTTTTTCTGTTTACCTTTTTTTCCCCTAAAAGCAAAAATTCTCTTTGGATTTCCTTTTTAACAAAAACAGGTGCTAATGTAGGATTTCCTAAAAGCCACGTGACTATTGACTCAAATTTTTGGAAAGCAGGGATACCTATAGTATGTAGGTGACCTATGCTATGAAAAAGGGCAATAGTGAAGCAGAATAAGGAGCTTTAGGTAAAAGGTGGCAAAATGGGAGGGATTTTTAAAGCAGGTTAGAACCCACTGAGAGCAAAAACCCCTGACCTCCTCTGGTAAGTCATACAAACATGTGCGCCTTGCACTCCAGGTTCAAATGTTGTCTTGTCCAGCCAAATTTCTTTCTCTTGTGCACAACTTCAAAAAGGTTTCTTTCTCTGAGGCTCTAAGACAGTTGTATGTTCTTCAAACTCATGCAAACTTAAGTCTTCTGAACATTCTGCAACTCTTCAGTTATAGTGGATTGTAAGTTATTTCGGGTTAAACTCCCCATCTTAAGTAACTTTTTATGCAGCAAATTGTGACAATCTTCTCTTTCCTGATTGCTAATCTCCAAACTATTTTGACTTTATAGCAGCCTATCAGTGCCTCAAATTACATAATTTTAAAATGTTATACATTTATTACTACTTTAATATAGTGTCATTAAAAATATAAATTCAAGGACAATTATATAAAAATAAATAGAAATGCTGACATTTTCTTTCCAAAGGGATGAGGGAACTCATATTTAAGGCCAATGGTCTAATGGGTTCTGTACCCACACACATAATTATTCCACAGTTGTTTCTATCATAAAATAATTTATTTTACATATAATTTAAATCAAAGCTGTTAGAATGCCACAAGGGGGCAGGGAAATAAAATTATATGTGAATAGCTCTCTTTATATTCATACATAAAATTTTGTAATCTCAATTAAATAATCACCATTAGCCATTTTATACCATCAATTTATCTACTTCTAAATACTAATCAAAATTTTACAATAGATTTCATTTCTTCTAGGGTTTAAATCTCAAGGCATGCCAGAAGCAGAGTAATGGCCTACAAGATAAATAAAATGTAGATGGTTAAGATTATATATATGTATACTATACGCATACTGTATATATCCATTTATATAAAGAATTAATAAAGAAATACAAAAGACTTAAAATTGGATGAAAACTAAAATGTACTCACTTGGAGATAGATGTGCTTATTGTATAGCATACTTCAGTCTTCACTGTCATAGATAGGTTCTTAGAACTATGGCAAAATGATATATCATGAAACCAATTATACCAAAGGCTACTTGCTATAAATAAGAGGTATGTCCTTCATTAATGTTATAAATAAAAGGCAGTAAAGGTGCATATAAGCATAACCCACAGACACAGACAGTAGGAGGATGAGAGCATGTGCTGGGGCGGCTGGGGGGGGGGGGACGACAACCAGGGAGAGTATGGGGGAGGGGCAGATACATATGTAATACTTTAAAGAATAAAAAAATTTTTTAAAAAGGTAATGAAGGAAATGTTATGCAAGGGCCTCCTGTACTTCCTCTGCCTCCCATGGCTTCCAAAGAAAGAGGGCTCCACAACTCCTTTCTCCTTCTGCCTGGTATGGAGTCTTTCCTTCACAACCCCCTTCTTTAGCAAGAGAAGACTCCCTATCCATAAAACAGATCTGAACTTCAGGTCCAGACAAGATGGTAGAGATCGGTTTATGCCCTCTCCTCATCCTGGAAATAGCAAGAGGCCTCTAAAGGAGACTTCTGATGCTTGATAAAAAGAAGATAAACTGCTTTGGGACCTGAAGACTGGCAAAGAAATAGCAGTACCCAGGAAGGTGACCCAGGCCCAGCATTCACTTCTCTCCAACCTCTCATCAGAAGGCAGCCTGGGTAGCACCATTCCTTCCTGGAAGGAATCTGAGTGAACACCAGGTGAGCTGAACTGAGTGCATAAGAAGGCTGAATGAGGAGAAACTCAAAGCCAGTCACATAGCATGTACAAGAGACACCGCACAAACAGCCTGGTTCTGGAAAACAATTTGTCCCACGTGACCCCCGGTAAGAAACTCCTACCATAACAATCATCTCAGCCAGCAAACACTCTCTGCTTCCCTCCCGCCACCTTCCCACAGGGGATTGAAGATCCCATAAGAACAAGTGTCTGGCCAAGGAAGCCTCCCCAAGCCTGAAATTCCCTTCCACACTGGAGACATGAGAGTGGTTGGGTAAAAACAGCAGAAGAGACTGAACCACACAGGCATCAGGGCATGGAATGTCTCTTTGTTATCAAGAACCTAAAACTGTCCTCCTCTTCCAGGAACTGGGGCTGCTGGGGACATTGGTAGGGGATCATGCCACATATTCTGTTTCATAATGCATATTTTTTCCTAAACGCCTGGGCTGCCCTCTACACCAGAGGTTTAGCTTGAGGAAACCCCTTTTGCTTCCCCAGGTGGCACCATCAGAAAAGAGTTGGAACCCAGCAACATTAGATAAGTCATACATACTTATCTGTTTGAACACTAAACTGTAGACTGAACCAAAACCCACAAACTAAATCAGGACCTGCATGCAAATCTGAACAGTGTGACTTTCTGCTAAAACAAGATTTACATAAGATCCCAGAGTCTTTGAACATAAGACAAAATGTTCAAGCAACAGCTGAAAATGATTGTTATACCAAGAACCAAGAAAATTAAAAATGGAATGAGAAAAGACAACCAAACCAATGAATCAGATATAGTTATCTGACAAGGATTTTTAAGCAGCCACCATAAAAACACTTAAAAATACATTACAAAGTCTATGTAATTTACCTGTGTAAATTGAACAACACATTTCTAAATGATCCATAGGTCAAAAAGAAAATTTCAATGTAATTTTTAAAAAAGTACATAGAACCCTAATCGGTTAGACTCAGTGGATAGAGCATTGGTCTGCGGACTCAAAAGTCCCAGGTTCGATTCCTGTCAAGGACATGTACCATGGTTTTGGTCACATACCCCGTGGGGAGTGTGCAGGAGGCAGCTGATCGATGTTTCTCTCTCATTGATGTTTCTAATTCTCTATCCCACTCCCTTCCTCTCTGTAAAAAGTCAATAAAAATATATTTTAAAAAATACATAGAAATCAGTTTAAAAAATGAAAGCACTACATATTGAAATATGAAAGATGTAGCTAAAGCAGTACTGAGAGGGAAGTTGATAGTACTAAAGGGTTAATTAGAAATAATAAAAGATCTGAAGTAAATTTTAAAATTTCATACTTTAAAAACTATAAAATGACAGGTAAAGTAAACCCAACACAAGCAGAAGGAAGGTAATAATATAAGTAATGGTAGAAATCAATGAAACTGATAATAAGGACACAAAATTATTATTGAGATAAAAATCTATGGTTCTTTGGGAAAAATAAATAAAATTGATAAATTCCTAGCAAGACTAACAAAATATAATGAAAGAAGACACAAATTACCTATATTAAGAATAATATAGGGATATCATAGATCATATAGTTATTTTTAAAAGTTAAGAGAATACTACAAATAATTTGAAACGTATGAAGCTGACATTTAGAAGAAATGACCAGTTCCTCAAAATTTACGAATTACCACAACTCAACCAAGAATTAAATCATCTTACTAGACTTATAACCTTTAATGGTATTTAAATTATAATATAAAAGTTGTTGAAAAAATAAACCTTCAGTTCCAGATGGTTACACTAGATAATTCTAACAAAAAATTAAAGAAAAATTAACAATTTTACACATCTCTGAGAAAATAGAAGAGAAGGAAACACTTTCCAATTAATTTGATGAGATTGCCCTATTCCAAAAACAGACAAAGGTAATACCAAAAAGACCTCCAAAGCTACAGAATACTATCTTTCTATCTATTTTTTGTATAATACCATATCTCACAAATTTAGATTTAAAAGGCCTCACTCTCATAAGTACAAATCAGTAAACTAAATCCAACAATGTATAAGAACAGACCTTGAAATGTTTCTGGTCCCCTCCTAATTCTTGTTGTACTACCTATCTCTCTAAAGTATTTAAATAAGTCAGTAATACCACCATTTGGGGCCCTAGTTAAAAAAATATTATTACAACAATATGGTCAAAGATAGTCAAGTCTAGGTCAAATCAGAAATTGACTTTTCCAATTAAAGTTAATCATGCCAATAGTCATTCTAAATGTTTATTGGTAATACATACAGTTACTTTTTTTATAAAATGAAGAAGATATTTCTATAGCATAAAATAGGTATATACACAATCTTCTCTTGATCTTTTTCAAAAACTTATGGGCCTTTGAAGGCTGACCTGACGAGACTGCATTCCTCTGTCTTCTACTCAGGTTTCACCCGTGGTAGACGCTAGCAAGAGATTGGAGAGCCAGAGGAGAAAGAGATTGGTGTCCAGGTTTTCCCAACTGAATTCCAGAGCTCTGGTCAGACGTGCTCTCTTACAATTAAAACTACCTACAAATCTCTACAGATTCCAGTGTCCACTCATTCCCTTTATTCCTGCAGGCTTAAGTTGTTGGTGTCTTCCTACGCTGGCCTGTCCTCAAAATTTTTGCCTTGCCTTTTAGGTTCCTCTTAACTCTACTATAATTTCTAAGTATCCCCTCAAGCTCATTAAACACTCCTGATTTTTTGTCATTTGAGTATACCATCTTGCCTTCTGCCAATGACATGGGTAGATACAGAGTTGCTACATGAAAATGATCCCTTTGGGACCAGTCACTAGTTCCCCATAGAAGATGGGTACCATCTTTATTCCTGAATCCAAAATCATAAATATAGAAATAGCTGCAGGCGCCACAACATCAGGTAAAAATAATTGTAAGAAATCAGTTATTCAGATATTTTCTCTTAACTTTTTATATAATTTTGTAGATATTTCAGTCAATACTCTTGACATAAAAAGGGGTTTTCTTATCTAGATAATTATCCAGTGGGATACTAGAAGAGAAAGGAAATTTGGATTCAACTAGATAACCATCCCATTTTTGAGATCTATAAGTTAATCCAAGAATAAGTCACTTATCTAAACTCATAAAACTAGATGGAAAAAATAGGAACAGAAACTACGTTTCCTAATTTCATTCCGATGCGCTTATAATAAAAAGTGCCATCTCTTCAAAACTCTCCTTTTGAAGCATATACAGGTTTGAGCATGCACTGCTAAAAATCTTTCTCACATAAATCTGTGTGTCTTATAACTTTAAATATCCTATAAATATATGTGACATGTGCTTTAGAGTTAAAATGGCAATGAACAGATGAATGCCATACCCTAAGTAACCTGAGAACAAGAATTCAATTCCAAGTATTGACCAAGGTCACATTTTGCTATAGTGACCAGAGCCCCAGAAAACAACATATTTTGAAGATTATAAAAACAAAAATAGTTTAGCTACTAACTACTTTTATATATATATATATATATATATATATATATATATATATATATATAATTTTTTTTTTCTTTATTGATTTCAGAGAGCAAGGGAGGAGAGAGATAGAAACATCAATGATGAGAGAGAATCATTGATGAGAGAGAATTATTGATCGGCTGCCTCCTGCATGCCCCCTACTGGGGATTGAGCCTGCAACTCGGGCATGTATCCTTGGCTGGAATAAAACCTGGAACCCTTTAGTCTGCAGGCTGATGCTTTATCCACTGAGCCAAGTCAGCTAGGGTGCTACTAACTTCTAAATTCTTCTTAATTTTATTTATATTTGGTATTAGTTACATACCTGTGATTTCATCAGCAAGTAAATTCTTCTACATGACCATTATATTCTCATAGATCCCTGAATGTCTGTGTTTCTGACAATCAGTCTCTTCATAGGTTATACAATTACTGCACCAGCAAAGCTCCTTCAGACAGGCTCATATGTCATCTATGAACTCAGCCAAATATCACATACCATATGTCAATATTTCTGTTCATAGTCCTAAATATATTACCAAACAATTTTTATTTGGAAGCTAAAGTGACTATCAGACAACATTTTGAAAATATCTTTTTTCTCTAGGCTTTATGCCTATGTTTATAGATGTCCCTCCATAATTGAACATAGAGGGGAAAATGTACTTTTTATGGCAGTCATTTTTTTTCTCTTTCCCCCCATTTATTCAGCTGGAAAGAGGAAATGAAAAAATATGAGCAATGGAGTTGAACATACTATAAAGTACCTTTATTTTTGGCAAGCAGCAGACCTATGGACTGTCTTTGCAGTGATGTGGGGCAAACTTAACTGCTTCCGTTTGTTTTTGCTTAGGCTAGGATTTCACATAGTATATTTCTCTAAAGTAACAGCAAAGTACACAAAGACAATTTAGAGAATAAAGAAGATGCTAAAAGCAGGGTGAACCCAAACTAACTGGATAACATTGCTATAATTTTTCAGCCTTTGTTTACAAGACTAAGCTTGCCTTGAGTGAAATCTCATAGCTTTTCAAATCCCACCATCTCAAATATGCAATCTCCAAGTGAGAAACAAGAATAATTCATGAACATTTAAGGCCAGTCAGCAATAGCTCTGACTGAGCAAAGGGTGTAAAGGGAGGCGATACAGAGAAAATATTTTTTTTTGGATGCTAAAAACAGATAATTGAACAAAAGTTCAAAGAAATCATTCCTATAGTATGGAATGCCTGCTTGGAATTATTATCCTGAAAATAAAATATGTGTATCGTATATTCAATGATCAACTTTGGTATTTTTCCCATAAGACAGAATATAGGATAAAGGACACATTGTTTTTATTGTGGGAAAAACAAACAAACAAACAAACAAACAAACAGAGAAAATAAACTCCTGGTGGGCTAAAAAGAGGAAGGAGCTGTGCAGAGGCAGGGGTGCAGAAAGGAAGGCAGGAGGTTGCAAAAGGAAAATCTCATCAGCTTTGAAGGATGAACTTGGCCCAATTCTGAGCTCAGAGAAGGAGAATAATGCTTGTCCCCTATTTACTCCTTCCAAATCAAATTAGGTCAGAATTCAGGGGAATGCCATGAATACAACATTTCAGATTTAAAATTAGGGGAATAAATTGCCATGAACCAAGATTTAAACCTAACCAGCAGACTAAGCACTGCTACTATGGCAAATGAGTTCAAAATGGTTTACAAATGAACTTTTGAAGCAAAACTGTTCCTAGGTCAGAGATTTCCTGTAAAGAGGTCAAACACAAAAAAGATTATACCACCAACCAATTTTCATATATTTTAAAAACCAATAATGTAGAAAGAGACAAGTAAATATTTAAAACTAGAGGCCCAGTGCATGAAATCCATGCATGGGAGGAGGTGTTCCTGAGTCTGGCCTGAACCCTCTCCAATCTGGGATCCCTCTCAAAATTCAGAACCACTGCTTCCTAAGTGCTCATCTGACTGCCTGCCTGGTTCCTCTAACTGCTCTCCTGCCTGCCTGATGCCCCTAACCACTCTCCTGCTGGCCTGATCCCCCTAACTGCCTAACTGCTCTCTCCTGCCAGCCTGATCCCCCTAACTGGTCTCCCCTCCTTGTCTGATCCCCCTAACTCCCTATTTGCACTCCTCTCCTGGCCTAACCCCCCTAACTGCCCATCTGTTGTTCTCCCTTCCTCTCTGTGCCTTAAGACACCTGGTGCAAAAGTGCTGAGAACTCTCTGCTGAGCCTCCCCCCCCCTGTCTTGATGCCCCCTCCAGGCCCAGTGGTGCAGTGGGCCTGCACATGCCTCCACCAGGGGGGTCCGCTGTGGCCCAGTCTGACACCCCCCTCCAGGCTGGGCAGTGTGGTGGGCCTGTGCATGCCTCGTTCAGGAGCAGCCTCCATCTCCGAGGCAGCATGATATTAGCATTGGGCAGGCCTGCACATGCCTCTGCTGGGGGCGGAAGTCCCTGCCCCTGTCCCTACCCACCAGCTCCAGTGTGCATGCAATCTGTTGACCAATCATGACTGGGACACCATTAGGAACAATTTGCATATTACCTTTATTATATACACTAGAGACCTGGTGGATGAAAATCCATGCATTGGAGGGAGGGTCCCTCAGCCTGGCCTGCCCCCTCTTGGAGTCCGGGAGCCCTCAGGGGCAGGAGGCAACCTGGTGATCAGGGGAAGGCAAGGCCCCATCAGACCTTTGCTGCAGTCACTGCCGGCAGCACAAGCCTCAGCCAGCAGCCCGGCCCTGAGGCTCAGAGTGGCTGGAGGGCTAAGATAACTGGGAAACTCCAGAGGAAGATGCCTGGGGACAGGCCTGGCCTTGCTGTGCGCCTGCTGCCCTGGTGGAGCTGAGGGGACTGGGTGCTGCCATCTTGTGGCTGTGGGAGCCAACATCTTTGAGGGAGAGGCAGTTAGCATATTCCCTCCTTATTGACTGTGGGTGCCACCATCTTTGTGACAGCATGAGGTTCAATTAGCATTTCCCCTCTTTATTCAATAGGATTGCTCTTAACCACCAATAATACATATTTTGGGTAAAATAATTTTAGACTTATATAATAAGTTTAACCAAATCTTTATGCCATGTATTAATCACTACTCTTCAATAATATCATGTGCATAATTGCATTTGAATTTGTTACTCAATCATTTGTTTATGGTAGGTAATGAGTTTAGGGAACTGAGGCTTGAAAGATAAATTATTTAAATGAGTTAATTATTTAAAGTGTGATTGGCTTTTCCAGTTTTACTGATAACATCCTTATCTATCATAATGACAATCATCTCACTGATTGCCTAATTATCCAATTTTAAAATATTTGGGGGTTGAGTGAAATTACCTTTTTTAGTTATTTATTCCTTTAATTATGTGTTTATATTCTGCTTACCCTGACTAGAATATAAATTCCATGAGGGCAGGAACTTCATATTGTTTATCCCTGTATCTCTAGTAGCTAGGATACTTGTAGAGCACAGAGGAGTTGTTAGAGAAATGAATGAATGAATGATATAACAAACTATAAAATAAAATTAAATTCATATATCCATCTTGTTTAAAAATGTAAATGCTAAAGCTACTAATGGGATATTTGAATCTGTGGTTGAGCTTAGTTAAAATAGGATAATCTTACATTCTAATTACCTCCACATATCTTTTAGTTAACAGTAAATAAATCATTAGCTTATAAATCCACTACCAATATGTTAACCATCTTAGTCTCTACAAAAAATTTCAGGTTCAATAGTGCTGTTCTAAATATAACCCTACAAGGCAAATGCTGAGGAAAATAATTCTAAGCCACTAAAGGCCAACACCATCTAATAGTAGAAATCTCTTGGCTTGAGAGTCAAGAGACCAGATCAAACATTTACTCACTGGTTGTGGGAACTTGTGTAGGCCATTTGACCTCTCTGAGCTAAACCCTCATCTGTAAAATGTCAGGATTGAATATAATTTCCAAGACCTATTTTAGCTTTAAAATTCTATCAAGGCAATACATTGTTAGCTGGGGGGAAACTGCACCATGCAAATATACATAACAATAGCAGATAGCACATGTAATTTATGCTAACTGCAGACATTCTTATAAGTATATAATACTGATTACTATGCAACGTCTTCACAAACAAGACTACTAGATAGCTTTCATCTTCTGCATTTTAAGGGAGGAAAACTGAGGCCAATACATATTAAGCGGCTTTCTCAAAGTCCCAACAGATAGACACGCACAACTAAAGACCCAAGTGGTCTGCCCTCTGCCTGCCCCTATCATCCGGGCTTACCTCTTTTGACATCTTTGCACTCAAACCATGCTGGGCTTTTCTTGGATCCTGAGCACACAGACTTAATCCCATCAGAGATCCTTTGCCACTAGTTCTTTGCTTAGAGAATTCTTTACCAAGATTCTTGCATGACTAGTTCCCTCTCTTGGCTTTGTGTCTCATATCAAAGATGATTGGCCTAATTTCTCTAACCAAAGTCATCACTACACATAGCTACTTCTTTTGCTTCTGAGCATCCACAGCCATCTGAAATTATCTCTCTTAGTTGTTTGTCAATTCATACATGTGTTTATTATCTGCCTTCCCTACTAGGATATAAGTTCCATTAGGATGGGAATGTTAACTTTTCATCACTGTACCTTCAGTATGTAAAGTCGTGTATGGACAGAGTAGTTAATGACTGCAGGATGAGTGAATGAATGATAACCTAACAAAATGATTTTCCTTTATTCACCTTAATTTTTCAAAAGTGTAAATGCTAAAGCCATTCACAGAATGTATTAAATCTCTGCTCTGCCATTTTAGTAAGGAGTATTTTCAGACAAAGAAGAAATGAATTTACTGACAATATTTAGTACCAGCACATCTCAGAATTTTTGCTTTACTGTTACCTCCTCTCAAAATAATTACATAAACATTTCATTTTTTAATTAAAGAAGTGTTTTTAATTCAGAGAAGAATTCAGATATTTTACTAAATCACCCAAGAAACTGAGTGACAATATGAGTCATCAAAAACATTAAGCTCACAGAATCTAATACTTCCCAGAAGCTTTAATTTTTATACTAAAATTCATATGCTTAAAGAGCATAGCACAAGTGATGTGCAGACACAGAAGCTACAGCCACCTTATTTCATGTCTTCCCTGGGAAAGTGGTAAAATTTTATCAGCCGAGAAAAGCCTGTAGCGGGAACAGCGGGCAAATCTTGAGTGTGATGTGATTGCATATGGAAGCATCTTAAAGAAATCAGGTCGGATTTCTTTCAAAACCTTCACTGTTCTGAAAACTCTCGTGCTTGCTTCCATAATTTATTTGAAGGTAACTTTCAAAATCCATACTCAAAGTGATACAATTAAAAACTAAAAGGACAAAAAGGGAAAATTACAATAGAACAAATTAGTTAAAGCCAGGACTCAAGTGAACACACAGGATGCCTGCGGATCCAGACCCTTGTAAAAGAAGGTCAAATATTGATCCTACATTTTCTGGCCTTCTGTGCAAGAAGGGCCTTGGGGGACAGAGCCAGGAAGAACAGGATTCTAATGTGACCCAATTGGGCACATTATTCATAGCATGGATAAACGGGGAAGTGTGGCCCAGAACAGACATTAATGCTTCTGAAATCTAAGAAAATCTTCCTCCATGGCTCCTCAAAAGAATGAGGCTGGTGGTGGTAAAAAAACCAATAGCATTCTCAGACTAAATGCATCAACATGTTTCGTGAGACTGTTTCTCATAAAATTACTCAATGTGGGCTGGGCCATTGCACTATAAAGGCAATTCAATAAAAGCAATTATATGAGGGGCCAACAGCAATAAGCAGTCAATTAATGCAGTTCTCATCCAGACTGCAATCCTTCCAGTGGTGTTGGGGGCGGGGGGGGGGGGAGGAGAAGAGAGGAGAGAGAGAGAGAGAGAGAGAGAGAGAGAATAAACATGCTTTTATTTAAGTGAGATTTTCACAGAATCGGGGCAGCAGGACCTTAAGGTAGTATTTCTTAACAGTTACATGGAGTGCAGCTGTCTTGTGTTCTGCCTTAGTTTGAAGCTTTGTGCCTGCATTTGGATGGACTAACTCCCACTTAGGAAAATTGAGGTGCCTCCCCAACAGGACATACGGTCAATACAAAGCCTCTCAGTCCCTGAAGGGGAGGCAAGAAGTTCCTCTGGTTATAAGTTTGGATATACACTGAGTGGCCAGATTATTATGATCTCTGAATGCATAATAATCTGGCCACTCAGTGTATAGCCTATATAATAAAAGACTAATATACAAATTGTCCCCTTGACCAGGAGTTCGACCAGCAGGCAGGCCAGCCAACCGCCTATGTCCCCTTCTCCTGGCCAGGCTGGGCAGACCCCAACCATGCACAAATTCATGCACCAGGCCTCCTATCTAATAAAGAGGGAATCTGCTAAACCAGTGGTTCTCAACATTTCTAATGCTGTGACCCTTAATACAGTTCCTCATGTGTGGTGACCCCCAACCATAAAATTATTTCTGTTGCTACTTCATAACTGTAATTTTGCTACTGTCATGAATCATAATGTAAATATCTGTGCTTTCCAATGGTCTTAGGCGACCCTGCTAGCAATTCTCAAACTGTTCTTTAAGACTCTCAGAGAAAAAAATAACTTTTATAAAATTTGGATCTTTTGTGAAAATATTTATTCTTAATATCTTAATTTTTTATTCCTTTTGTCATGTAAAAAATATTTTCTTCAACTACAATATCCCAAAACGCCCCTCAGTAGATTTATCATAATATTACTATGTCTTTTTTTGCAGCCACTAGAACACAGCAGAATAACTTTAACTATAAAATGTATATGGTACTATTTTAATAAGACTTATAATGTTTGATAATTCACAGTGCTTCCATTTGCTCAGAGTTTGAACAGGTATAGGAATAGTTTAAACAGGAATATTTAAATAAGCTTAATAAAAATAATTTAAATAAAATTGTTTAAATAATTTTCTTAAATTTCCATCCTCAAATTCCCAATGTGGCAATATTTATTTTATTAATTTTTACAGAGAAGAAGGGAGAGGGATAAAGAGTTAGAAACATTGATAAGAGAGAAACATCGATCAGCTGCCTCCTGCACACTCCCTACTGGGGATGTGCTCAAAACCAAGATACAAGCCCTTGACTAGAATCACACCTGGGACCTTTCAGTCTGTAGGCCAATGCTATGTCCACTTAGCCAAACCAGTTAGGGCTGTGGCAATATATTTTAAGTGCTTATATAGTAACATCAATTTTCTATTTCAACATATTTTTATACCAAATATGTGAAAACATGAGACGGTTTTGCTTCCACTAAATATTATTTGGTATAACATTGTCCTTACTTTCAAGTACAGTTTCTCTATATCTAGGAAGTGCTTTGTGTGGAACTGCCCATTAACTTAAAACACACACACACACACACACACACACACACACACACACACACAAGTACGCACACGCACACGCGCACACACACAGAAATAAGGAGCCAAAGGCACACCAGGTAAAGAGATAGAGCAGCAGAGGGCACCTTAGGAATTAGCAGTTTCATTGAACTCAGTGTTTAAGTGTATTGAATTATCCAAGTTATGGACCTATGGTGAAACAATAATTATCCAAAAATCTTGGAAAAGACAGAAAGTGTCAGAGAAAAAAAGGGAACAAAATGAAATCAGGGAGAAAATTAACCTGTTCAGCAAATATGTTTAATTCCTAAGAAACAGCTGCGGACCTTTGTAGTGATGCCTTTTAAAGGCTCAGCAGCAGCACAGAAACCTTTCCTTCAAGTTTTAGGCAGCAAACTAACAAACACATCCTTTGTTTTTTTTATGATGATAAGACTAGTTAGGGTATGATTTTAAGATAATATGAATGATTCTACAATCCTATTAATAAAAACCTATGTGGTTGTCATGCCCTCATGCCATGACACCCTCATGCTGCAATGAGTGATCAGCAGGAGGCTGCGTGCACAGCCGGTGTGTGCGGATGGGCAGGGGCTTGACTCTGCACCGAGGCAGGATGTGTGACTCTGGCCTACCTCTTTGGAGCAATCAATCCAGGAGCCCCAGATGTGTGGGCAGGGCCTACCTCTTTGGGACAATCAATTGCAGGGCTTCCACACTATGAGAGGGCACACAAGCTAGGCTGGGGGGGGGGTGTGGAGACCCCATTCCCCTGAGTGCGAGTGCACAAAATTCATGCACTGGGCCTTTAGTTACATATAAAAATCAATCTCATTGCTTCATAGTCACCTTGCAATCAAACACAAAAATACAATTTGTGCCCTAATTTAGGTCTTTCACAGAGAAGTTTTCTTTGTTTTTACTTTATTTCTCTTAAGTCCTATTCTTATACAAGAACATGGTTTTAAAAAAATCAAGACTTCATTAGGTAATCCCTATAATAATTTCAACATGTAGTAATTTTGGTCTTTGTGACCCCAGTAATAAAAAAAAAATGAACCTTATGCAAATACAGTAATCAGATCTCAGAATATGAAGTTATGAACTGACATACAAAGGAAAGAACACCATGAGTGTCATGTCAGATCCAGGCATTCTGCATATATAGCTTAAAAGCATTGTATAAGTGAAAAATATTGCTATATTTTATTGAAATCACTGATAGCAAAATCAACAAGTGATGTTCAATACAATGAACTTGCCCTAGTGCCATGAATATAACTTTGGATATAAATAGTAATTGAATTTTCTTATCACTAGAAAAACTGTGTATCTTTGCTTAGTTCTTGAACTACTTACTTGAAAAAAACTTAGATATAGTTTTTTGACCTTCAGCAAAAATCTATGCGACAACTCAAGAACTTTTTCTAAAATTAAACACAGGATGAAAGGTAAACATGTATATGAAAAAGAAAATGAATCTTCTTTGTCTTTTATTTTTAAACTGATATTGAATTTATTGGGGTGACAATGGTTAATAAAATTATATAGGTTTGTAATGCATCATCTGTATTTTTGATATTGTGCATTTACCACACCAGGTAAAGTCTCCTTCTGTCACCATTTATGTCCCCTTTATCCTCTTCTACCTCCACCCACCTTCCTTTCTCTCTGGTAATTACTATGCTCTTGTCTGTGTCTATGAGGTTTTGGGTTGTTTTACTTTTTATGTTTTTTTTTTTTTTTAAATCCTTCACCTTTTTCACCCAGCCTCTGTAACCACATTCCCCTTGGACAGCTGTTAGTCTGTTCTCTGTACCTATGAGTCAGTTTCTATTTTTTAGTTCATTTTTATTAGATTCCACATATAAGTGAAGTCATATGGTATTTGTCATCCTCTGGCTGGTTTATTTCACTTAGCATAATACTATCCAGGTTCATCCATGTTGTTGCAAAAGGTAATATTTCCTTCTTGTTTACTATCGCATAGTAAGCCATTGTGTAAATGTATCACAGCTTTTTTATTCACAGATCTATGATGGGCACTTGGGCTGCTTACAGATCTTGCCTATTATAAATGAACATGGAGTGCATAAATTCTTTCAAATTAGTGTTTTAGGTTTCTTCAGACGTAAGAAGTGGAATCACTGTTTCATAAGGCAGTTCTATTTTTAATTTTTTTAGGAAACACCATACTATTTTCCACAGTGGCTTCTCCAATCTGCATTCCCATCAATAGTGTATGAGGGTGCCCTTTTCTCCACTAGAATCTGCTTTCAAATGAGAACAAAATGGACAATCAAATAAACTTGTGTGTGTGTTTTTTCACTAACATAATTTCATAATTCCAATTATTTCCATAATTCCAACTGTCTAATTAATTTTATAATCTCAGAAACATTTTTTAAATTTTGCTAGTTTTTTCTCATTTTCTGTGACTCTAGGAGATTCAAGAAGAGTCTAGAGATAGAAAAATGTTAGTTGCAATAATGTTGTCCACAGAGAGATGGTATTTGAGATCTAGATACTCCCCAAGGAAGGAGGAAAAGAGCAGATATTCTGGAAATGGGCACTAAAGACCATTCACATTTAGAAAAGTGGGAAACAATGGTAGTGAGATAAGGAGCAGTCCAGACAATAGAAAGACAACCAGAATCAATGACACAAAACCCTAGTGTTTCAAAATGCAGGGTAAGATAAAAAATTTACAGAGATGTTAAGCAGGATGAATAACACTGAGCAAAGGCCATCAAATATAGTTTTAAAAAATGCTCTAATAACTTTCTGGAACACAGCCTCCATGAAGACATGAAGAGAAAATTCATATCATAGGATAAAAAGTAAACATATACACATGAAATATTGACCATTCTCAAATTGTGACAGTAAAAGAAACCAAAATTTTAGAGCAAAGCTATGCTCAGATGAAAACATATAATTATGTGATATTATTCACCCCCCACCTCAGTTTTGGTTACTCTTTGCTGTATATTTATTGGCTACTTATTTTGATTGACTTTTTCAATGGACTATTCTAAGTATAATATTTTGTGTTACTTAAAATTATACAAAGAGATTAATTTGTCTAGATATAGCATAAAATCCAAAAATAGTGGGACATTTTTATTTAAAAAAAGCACTTGACCTACTTTCATTTAAAGCCAATTAAACCACTATCATTATTACATAGTAAAAGCTTACCAAAGGTACATGCTATTTAAATATTCTTCACAATTAATCATATGATGCTTTATAGAATAGTATGCTTTGCATTCTATTTTTTAGATTTAACACCAGTTACATATAATACTATTGAATTATCATAATAAATTAAAAATGCAATTTTACAAATAAAATCTAAACACTATTAAAATTGTACTTAGAAAGCATTGTGCAGCATAGTACATAACATCTATACTACACTTAGAAATAGGGTAATAAG
The DNA here is from genome assembly GCA_963924515.1 of Vespertilio murinus. Lineage (NCBI taxonomy): Eukaryota > Metazoa > Chordata > Mammalia > Chiroptera > Vespertilionidae > Vespertilio > Vespertilio murinus. The sequence continues at coordinate 71,101,351 of OZ004706.1, forward strand.
AGATAGTCCTAAAATGTCTCTAAGGGCCCCTCCAATATGCTTATTATATAACTCCATGTTTTCTAATGTTATAGAAGCTTTAATTTTAAAAGAATCTAAAATTTGGGTGAGTGGCAATTTAATAACTTCTAAAAATTAATAGACACATTATTGCTATAAGTATATCCTATATAATAAAAGGCTAATATGCAATCTGAGGGAACAGCGGAATGACCAGTTGCTATGATGCGCACTGACCATCAGGGGTCAGACACTCAATGCAGGAGCTGCCTCCTGGTGGTCAGTGCATTCCCACAGGGGATCACAGCTCAGGCAGAAACCCCGGTCATGGCTGGAGAGTACAGCAGGAGCCTCTCCCACCTCTGCGGCAGTCTGACATCCCCCAAGGGCTCATGGACCACAAGAAGGCACAGGCCAGGCTGAGGGACCCCTCCCCCATAAGTGCACAAACCAGTAATGGTATAACACACTGTAAGACAAATACATTTTATTCTATATTTGATTATTGTGGAGGGGTAGGGAGAACAATATGACCAGTAGATAGAAATCATTGGGGAAAAAAGGTAAACTATCAGTTATTACAAAGAAAGGTAAATTATAGTTGCCCATGACATTTGTAGGTAATTACAACAATCATCTTCCTAGACAAGAGGATGATAATGATAATCAACAGCAAGTATTCACAATTTCCTCCCAGAGCTCCACAGCCCCATCTATTCAGCTTCTGTGTCCTTTCCAAGCAGGAATTAGATGGTTCTTTCTTGAATTAGTTCTAAATCATTCTGTAACCCTTTTTCTTTTTATTCCTTACATGAGGATATTTTTTCCCATTGCTTTTTAGAGAGAGTAGAAGGGAGGGAGACGGAAGAATAGGGAGAGGGAGGGAGGAGGGAGGAAGGGAGGGAGAAAGGGAAAAAGGGAGGGGGGGAGGGGGAAATGGGGAAGAGAAGAGGGAAAGAGAGAGAGAGAGAGAGAGAGAGAGAGAGAGAGAGAGAGATCAATTGATTGCCTCCTGCATGTGCCCTGGCCTGGGGCCAGGATTGAATCTGCAACCCAGGTACAGGTACATGTCCTTGACTTGGACACAAACCTGAGTGAGACCCTATGATGTGTGGGCCAATGCTCTAACCACTGAGAATACCAGTAGGGCTCTTTAGCTCTTTTTCTAGCCCATTTTCAAAATTCTGTTTGTCTTGGGATTGAACAATCTGTTTTTAAAAAGAGAAAACAATGAAAGAAGAAAAGGGATCTATTCAAACTATAAACATACACATGAAGAATAAGAGAGTACACATGTCATAAAATAATACTTTTGCCGCATAAATAAATAATATAGGATATTAGCATAGTTATTATTTTGCTTATGCTGTGTTGAATAATCCTTAAAGTTTATTACACAAGAGAATTGCTAAACTTAGTCTTAAAACTAAAATATGTCTAGGGCTACCAATTTCAATGTTAACTTTTAAATAAAATAAAATTAAAAACCTGGAAACAAAATTATTGAAGAATGCACAAATCATACTCTAACATTGTCCTCCATTTCCCTGTATGGTTTTCATGTACTTTTTTATGTACATGAAATAGGTACTCAAAATATATACTCAATTTTCTTGTACTTAGTAATAGTGAAAGCAATTATTTAAGCATATAAGTAAATAAAAATTAATCAGATATTTGTATAAAGTTTTAAATATCATCCTATCTAATAAAAAAAATGGTAATATGCAAATTAACCATCACTCTGCTACATCCGCAAGCCATGCCCACCAGCCAATCAGGAGTGAATATGCAAATTGACCCAACCAAGATGGCTACTGCCACAGAGAGCAGGAGGAAGGCTTGAGTTTCCCTGGCAATGGAGGAAGCCAAGCTTTCCACGTGCCCTTGCTGGCCTAGGACTCTACTCAAGATACAAAGTTTCAATGACAGAAGATACATAAATTCAAACAGAAATGGCAGCAGCCACAGAGCTGGAGAAAGCAGAAGGGAGGTTTGGGTTGCCCTCAGCAATGGAGGAAGCCAAGCTTTCCCCACATACTGGCTGGCCCAAGCCTCCACTTAAGGCTGTAAAGTTTCAATTACGGAAGATACATAAATCCCAATAGAAATGGCTGCCACCACGGAGCAAGCAGAAGGCTTGGCTCTGCTCCAGGCTATAAAGTTTCAATTGTAGAAGATAAACAAACCCAGATACCAGGGCCTCCACTTGAATTACCAGGGGGCATGGACAGCCTGCAAACCACCACCGGCCCCTTGCCCAGGCCCATTTCCCAGCCTGCAAACCACAACCAGCCCCTTGCCCATGTTCCAAGGGAACCCCCACCCTGATCCAGGACATAATTTGCCTTCAGGGCAAACCAGCTGGCCCCCACCCATGCACCAGGCCTCTATCCTATCTAATAAAAAAATAATACACAGATTGACCATCATTCCAACACACAAGATGGCTGCTCCCATATGGTCAAAGATCCTGCCCCTATGTGGACACAAGATGGCCACCACAAGATGGCCAGCAGGGGAGTGCAGTTAGGAGGGACCAGGCCTGAAAGGGAGGGCAGTTGGGGGCGATCAAGCCTACAGGAGAGGGCAGTTTTTGGTGACCAAGCTGGTAGAGAAGGAAAGTGGGGGGTGAACAGGCCTGCAGGGAAAGGCAGTTGGGAGGGACCCAGGCCTGCAGGGGAGAGCAGTTGGGGGTGGGGGATGGACAGGCCTACAAGGAGGGCAGTTAGGGATGACCACGCCTGCAGGGGAGGGCAGTTAGGTGCAAACAGGCTGGCAGGGGAGTGGTTAGGGTATGATCAGGATGGCAGGCAGAAGCGGTTAGGCGCAATAAGGAAGGCAGGCAGGCGAGCTGTTGGGAGACAGCAGACCTGGATTTTGAGATGGATGTATGACTGCCTGGGATTGGGCCTAAATGGACAGTTGGACATCCCTTGAGGGGTCCCAGATTAGAGAGGTCCCAGGCTGGGCTGAAGGACACTCCCTCCTGTGCTTGAATTTTGTGCACCAGGCCTCTAGTAGTGTATAATACTATAAATTTATAAACTAGGGAAAAAGCTTTAACTACTGCTAAAACAGTTTTCACAAACATTGACCACACACAAAAAAATATGGAAAATGCTGACCAGAAGTTCTCAATGTACAGTAAGGAAAGTTTGAGTTGAAGTAAGTTTAAATTGCAGTAGGTACAATTAAGAAAAGCTACGAAGAAGAAATCTTAATAGCCAGAAAAATCTACACCAGGAGTTAATGGATTTAGTTTGTTCTGTAGAAATAAAAGAAACAGTCAGTAGTCAATTCAGCCATCACTTTCACTGTTATCAGTATTTTCAAAATCCCTGCAAAGTCGGATTGAAAAACAATATCATATTATGGGCAATTCATTCAGTGGGGCATGTTCAGGAAAAGGATGCTTAGAAGTAGGAGCAGATTCAGGTTGTGTGGAAATCAAATCTTATGCATTTCAGGAAGGGGCCAACTTTATGAAAAATAAATACAAATTTGTGGATACAAAATTAAGTATAACTAAACATTTATTTGGAATGAAAAAATAAACGGCAACAGATTTTAAAATGTAAGAGCTGAAAAAGACCACAAACTATAAACATAAGGAAAATAGACATCTTTATTAATAACCTTACAGACTCAGCTCTACAATAAGGTTTGCCTATTTTTTTATTTTTTACTTCAACCTCTTTGTCTCTTTTGTAAAGATACTGGATAGCTAATTTAGTCTCTCACTCATGGCTAATCAAAATTTATTTTCTTTTTAATCCTCATAATTTAAAAATTATTCTTTTAACTTCTTGATGCATTATTAGGAATTTAAGTAAAAGTTTTGTTGATTACTTGAGAAAATCTCTAGCAAGTCTTTGTACATGTGATTATAGAATTTAGAGCAATTTTCTACAGACAAGGTCCTGGATCTCTCTCTCTCTCTCTCTCTCTCTCTCTCTCTCTCTCTCTCTCCTTCACCCCATATATACCCATATATATGGTTAAAACAACGTGTTAATGACCTTAATTTATTTATTTATTTATATTTATTATTATTTACTTTTTCTCCATTAGCCATATAGGTCATGCTCAGTACCATAGGACATGTTCATATGATCCAATCCTTCCTATCAAGAGTCTGGTGAGAGCAGTAGGCAGTAGAAATATTCTCAGAAGCCCTTCTTAAACCAGGATTTCACCATACATGAGAGTGTCTGTGGATCCCATAAACTGATTCCAGTGCACCCAAACCATATCTGTAGCTCAACTTCTCTATACTTGGTATGTGATCCCTAAAGTACCATTTGTCACAAAGAAATGTTTATGGGTAATAAATATATTGACTATCTTGATATATATTATGGGTGCATACATATGTACAAGACATACTTAATTGTGTGCTTTAAATATGTGCAGTTTATTATATAAAGATTACAAAGGTAGTTTCATAAATAATGTGTCAGTCAGAATCTAATCAGGGTACTGATGACACATACACTGAGAGGGTTAGATATGCAAATAATTAAGATTCTAAGCTCTTCTCTCTGAAGCCCTGATGAGTCACTGTGCTCTATATGAACGCACACCATGATACAACTAATTAGGAGTCTTTTGTAAAAAAAAGTTTGCATTCACTATAAAAATAATTAATTGTAATGCAGGGTATGATAGAAATGTAAAGAAACCCCCACCAAAAAAAAAAAAAAAAAGTAAGTTTGAGGTTGAGCTCTCACAGAGAAACAAAACTGAAAGACTGAATTAAGAAATACTGGGGGGAGCCGAAACCGGTTTGGCTCATTGGATAGAGCGTCTGCCTGCGGACTGGAGGGTCCCGGGTTTGATTTCGGTCAAGGGCATGTACCTTGGATGCGGGCACATCCCCAGTGGGGAGTGTGCAGGAGGCGGCTGGTCGATATTTCTCTCTCATCGACGTTTCTAACTATCTATCCCTCTCAATTGTAAATTCCTCTTTGTGTAAAATTAATAAACTATATATTAAAAAAGAAAGAAATACTGGGGGGAGGGAAAAAGAAGAAATAAAAAAGACATACTGGAGAAGTTGGCCTTCTAGTGCACCACAAGGCAGAGAGGTTTGCTGGATTGCCTAAGCTGCAGCTGGTCCACAGGTGTTGGACAAGCAGGGAAAAGTAAATAAATAAATTCAAAACCTCTCCTGGCTGCAAGTGAAACAACGCTGGTGGATGAAAGCACAAAAGGAGGCGAGGTGTCTGGAGCACACTCACTGGCAGGGTAGTGTGCAGCCAGGGGTGTGCAGTGTCAGCGTCAGGGGATTGTGGGAAAGCACCCTGTGGGTACAAAGGGGTCAAGGCTGGTGAGCTACAGTGCAGAGGAGGGGAGCCTGTTCACCAACAGGGCAGAGCACCCCTGGAGCGTGTGGCGTCCATGCCAGCGTGGCCACAGTGAGCACAGGGACCAGGGCTGTGAGCTCACTGAGGCACTGAGGGCTCTGGATGTGTTGTTGGGGAGTGCACTGCTGACAGCCATGCAGCCGGGCAGAGTGGCAAAAATGCAGCAAACTGGAGCTAGATTAAATCTGTGGGCATTCTAAAATGTTACCAGATCTATGCACTAACAAGCTAGCCTGTTAGAGTCACACTAAGCATATGGTATATGTGTGTGCATGTAAAATCTCTTTTTCAAGGAACAGACCTTTTATATACAGTGCAGCTTGTGTCACCCGGTGAGTGTGGCTCAGTGGCTGAAAGTCAGCTTGTGAACTAGGAGGTCACAGTTGGATTCCCTTTCCAGACACACGCTTGGTTGCAGGCTTGATCCCCAGAAGGGGGTGTGCAGGAGGCAGCCGATCAACGATCAGTGATTCTTTCTCATCATTGATGTTTGTATCTCTCTCCCTCTCCTGTCTTCTCTGAAATTAATCATATACAGATATGTAAAGGCAGCTTGTGTCCACGCCTCATGACTTACTTCTAACCAAGGAGTACGCAGTGGAGCATCTCTTTCCACACCACATCACGATTTTGATGTGCAAATCATTCCAAAAGAAACGCTCTGTGATGTGGTGGAGCACATGTATCCTGTGCATAAAAATGAGCTTTATGCCACAGAAAAAGGAACTCCAAAATTATGAAACTTGAGGTTTCTATAGGGCTGCTGGCACCCCTGCCATCCTCCCCTTGAGAGAGACCTTTGCCCCAGAATATAAACAAATCATCTCTGGGGATGTTCTCCACTCCGCTCTATATCACCACTCTGGGACATAAGCAAATATAAACAAACGGTTCAGTGAGATAAAGCTGCATGTCTCTCCAGATGTCTCTATCTTTACGGTTCTATTCAATCATTCTTTAACCCAGGAGCCCTTGCTCTTTGCTCAAAATCCTGACTGCAAAAAAATGTGAAAATATACATAGAGCACTGACTCCCAATAGGAACAAAAAAGAAAAGTCCCACCTGCATAGGATCATCCGGGGCCTCCTATTGACAAAGCTTATTATTCATGCTCGTGGCAAAGGACAAATGTTTGAAGTTCCATTACCACAGCAGATAAAGAAGAGTGGGTTTTGAGAGACAATAAACTGATAATTAAAATAGTTAGTAAAGGAAGATTATAAACTTCATGCTTATAAATCTGATAACTAGATGAAAGGGACAAATTCCTTAGAAGACACAAACTATTAAAGTTCACTCGAGAGGAAATATATCATCTGTATAGCACCAGAACTATTAAGAAATTGAATTTCTAATTTAAAATCTTCCCATAAAGAAAACTCCATGACTAGATGGCACTATTAAACATTGAAGGAAGAAATAAAACAAATTATACATAAATTCTTCTAGAAATTTTAAGAGAAGGTGGTACTCACCAACCCATTCCAAGGTAATAACATTACTTTGAATTTCATATTATAAGAAAAGTAATTGAACACAGATGCATTTTTTTTAAACTTTTAGCAAATCAAATCCAACAAAATATATTTTTAAAAAATAATGAATCATAACCAAGTGGGATTTATCCTGGGGATATTGGTCTTCTTTTAACACTAAAAATCAATGTTTTACCATATTAGCTGACTAACACACACACACACACACACACACACACACACACACGATACAGAAAAACATTTGGCAAAATCCAAATTCATTCTTGATTTAAAAAAAAAAAAACTATCAGGAGAGAGCACTAGAAGGAAACTTCTTCAATATGATAATGGACAACTACAAAAAAATGTACAGATAACACCATACTTAATGGTGAACTGCTGAGTGCATTTCCTCTAAAATTTGGAACAAGGAAATAGTTTATGCTTTCACCTCATCTATCATCTTTTTCAGAGTTTTAAGCCAGTCTAATAAGACAATAAAAAAAAGAGGTAATAGTTATTCATATTGGAAAGGAAGGAGTTAGTTAAATTAGCATCATTCACAAAACACGTGATTGTCTTATGTAGGAAATTCTATGACATCTATCTACCCACAAAATCTACTAGAATTAAAAATTGATCTTAACAAGGTTATAAGATCTAAGACAATACTAAAAGATTAATTGTATTTAAAAGATTACTAATGAATATTCAAAACTAGAATTGAGAAAAAAATCAACACCATTTACAATTATCAAAAATATAAAATATTTAATATAAATATGACAAAAGATATGCAAGACCTATACACTAAAAATACAGAACTTCACAGAGAGAAATTAAAGAAGACCTAAATAAATGGAGAACTATACCGTATTCATGAATCAGAAAACGCAATACCATTGAGATATGACTTCTTCCTAAATTGATTTAGAGATTCAATGCAGTCTCCAAAAATATCTCAGGAGGCTTTCTCATAGAAAATAAAAATCTTATGTGGAGCCAAAAGCGGTTTGGCTCAGTGGATAGAGTGTTGGCCTGCAGACTGAAAGGTCCCAGGTTTGATTCCGCCAAGGGCATGTAACTTGTTTGTGGGCACATCCCCAGCAGGGGGTGTGCAAGAGGCAACTGATCGATGTTTCTCTCTCATTGATGTTTCTAACTCTCTATCCTTCTCCATTCCGTTCTGTAAAAAATCAATAAATATATATTTAAAAAAATAACCTTATGTGGAGCATTAATACAATCTAACTCCAATTCTATCTAATAAAAGAGTTATATGCAATTTGATCATCACTCCAAGACATAAGATGGCCATCCCCATATGGTTGAAAATGGCTGCCCCTATGTGGACACAAGATGGGTGCCACAAGATGGCCTGCAGGGGAGGACAGTTGTGGACAGTTAGGGGTGATCAGGCCAGCAGAGGAGGGCAGTTGGGAGAGACCAGGCCAGCAGGGGAGAACAGTTGGGGGGGACAGGACCTGCAGAAGAGGGTAGTTAGGGGGGGACCAGGCCTGCAGGGGAGAGCAGTTGGGGGAGGGGGCAGGCTTGCAGAGGAGAACAGTTGGGGGGGGACAAAGCCTGCACAGGAGGGTAGTTGGGGGGCACTAGGTCTGCAGGGGAGGGTAATTGGGGGGGACAAAGCCTGCAGGAGAGGGCAGTTGGAGGCAATCAGGCCTGCAGGGAAGGACAGTTAAGGGCAACCAGACTGGCAGAGAGGGAAGTTAGGGGCACCCAGACTGGCAGGGGAGGGCAGTTAGAGGTGACCAGGCCAGCAGGGGAGGGTAGTTGGGAGGGACCACACTTGCAGGGGAGGGAAGTTGGAGGTAATCAGGCCTGCAGGGGAGGACAGTTGGAGGCAATCAGGCCTGCAGCAGAGGACAGTTAGGGGCAACCAGACTGGTAGGGGAGGTCAGTTAGGTGCAATCTGGCCAGCCAGGGAGCAGTTAGGTATTGATCAGGCTGGCAGGGTAGTGGTTAGGGGATGATCTGGCTGGCATGCAGAAGAAGTTATGAGCAATCAGGCAGAGGCAGATGAGCAGTTGGGAGCCAGCAGTCCTGGATTGTGAGAGGGATGACCAACTTCCCATTTAAGCCCATTCCTGGTGGGATCAGGCTTAACCAGGCGGTCAGACATCCCTCAAGAGGTCCCAGATTGGGGTGAGTGCAGGCTGGGCTGAGAGATATCCCCCTACTCTGTGCATGAATTTCATGCACGGGCCTCTAGTACTTATGATAAAATGACATCAATCAAGACAATATGCCAGTGGCACACAGAGAGATAAATACATCAGGGGAACAATAGTTATTAAAAAAAATAATCCCATGCATATGTGGACAATTAACTTTTAATAAAGTTGCAAGGGGGAGAAAGGATTGGAATTTACAGTGGCTGGAATAATGGGCTATCCAGTCTTCCTCCCCCCAAAAAGAACTTTGATTTATACTTTGACCATGAGTTTGCAAGGGGCTTACAAAGGGAAACTATAAAACTTTGGGTGATGATGTTATGGATGTTAATTTGGTTCTGGGGATGGTTAATGTATATTCAAATATCAAAAGTTAGTAAATTGTACACTTAAAATATGCACAGTTTCATATCAATATAGTTGAATAAAGATGTTTTAAAATCTAATACATTTATCTATTCTTATCAATACTTAATATTTTTATTTTTTATTTTATTTTTTGTGTTTTTTTATTGATTATGGTATCACATAATTGTCTTTATCCCCACATTCCCATCCCAAATCCCTCCCTACATATATCCCCACCCCGCTGTTATCCATGGCCACTGGCTAGGCCCATGTGCATGCACACAAGTCTTTGATTGATCTCTTCCCCTTACCCTCACCCTCCCCTACTTTCCCTCTGAGGTTTGAGTGTCTGATCACTGCTTCTCTTTCTCTGGGTCTGTTTTTGTTCATCAGTTTATGGTGTTAGTTATTTCCTCTAGATGTGTGAGGTCATGTGATCCAATAAATACCCTTGTAAGAACCTAATCTGTGACAAGCCATAATGGTTATGCTGAGAGGCAAATGAATCAGTCTGTAGTATATGAATAGAACTGTAGTTTCTGGGCCAACAGTTCTTTTGAGTCCCAATTTCAATGTCAAATAGAAGTATGTGTACATGTCATCCATGATATTTCAGATCTGGTTGGTGGACAAATGGTGGTAATGCAGGTCCGACCATCTCTGGTTTGGTCTGGGCAATACTTAAGATTTTTAAATACCTACCCTCATATACAAGTGCATGTTATATATATTTGACAGATACTTCTGTTCATACTATTATCACCATTTGCTAGTTCTCATATAAATTTACATTGTTACTTTGCAAAAGATGAAACATATCTTTTTTTAAAAAAAATCTTTATTGTTGAAAGTATTATAATATGTCTCCTTTTTTTCCCCCATTGACCCCTTCAAGCCTGCCCTCAACCACCACCCCAAGCCTTCACCACTATATTGTCTATTTCCATGAGATGAAATATTTCACATCTATAATAATAAAAGGGTAATATGCTAATTAGATTGGATGTCTTCTGGACATCTTCCGAATGACCTTCCTGACTAAGCTGGGACCAGAGGGAAGTCAGCCAGATCTGGGTGCCTGTGGGTGGTCCGGGGGAAGCCAGCCAGGGTCCTGGGTGTTTTCAGGCAGCCGGAAGAGGAAGGAAGCCCTGGTCCTGGGTGCCAGAGGGAAGCTGGTGCCAGCAGCTGAGGGAAATGAGGCCTACTGTTGCACAAACTTTCATACATCAGGCCTCTAGTGTGGAAATAATGTCCCAAGTCAAAAGACACTGTTTGGTGGAAATCTAAAAAGGTTTTGTGTTCTTGGGCCTACTTTCTTTACTGCTTGGCTTCATTTAGCTGGAGAGAATAACAGAGCTGACTGAGCACCAAGAATGCCTATCATCACTACAGATGCCCAAACAGTTGTTCTTGTTGAGGATCAGCCAGGACCTTGACCCAAGTTTCAGAAATGTAAGCTCCCATAATTTGATCTGTTCTATGAGAACATGAAACAGTAGAATACTAGTAAATCAAACTTTCAACTATAAGGGATTTTAGATAGCATCTAATCAAACTGTTTCTATTCTAAGGGAAGAAACCACTGGCAAGAGAGATTAAATGACTTACTCAAGTCCAGTAAGGGCAGAGTGCAACCTAGAATCCTGGGTTACTTGTGACCAAATCTTGTGCCTGTTTTGTACTGTCCCAGCTCCATCCTTTGAGTATTTTTCTCCCCAAATACCCACAAATCATATATCTATATAAAAATATCTTCTTTCATTCTGCTTTATTTAAGTACACTTTTTTGTTGAATTATAATGAAAACTATCTCTGCAATCTTTTCTTTTGTCTAACCCATCTTCAGACTCCCCATTTGACCTTTTGGAAAATTAGCTATTTAATTTATACACACTCAGGACAATATCCCTGATTTTGTTCCTTTCTCCTTGTAGCTCATTTTTCATTATCCATAGTGAACACAATAGTCTCTGTCCATCTGGAATAATTGTTTTGAAATTCTCTTTAAAACAGAAGTAGCATGTTAAGAGTAGTTTCTGTAACAATAGACTCTTTAAATACAAGAAAACATGCAAAATCCCATGGACCTCTTAATCATATTACTGCAATCCAGATAGAATTGATTTAATTTTATATTTATTTTTTTCTTTCTGCTTTCAAAGCATTTAATGTTCACTAAAGGAATTAGAAAACAGAGAAACCTTTTTTTTAAAAAAAAGGATAAATCATCCATAAAGTCATAACCAGGTATATACATTATTAATATTTGGCATCTTTAAATTTTATAAGTGGATAAAAGCACATATAACTAAATATATTCAATTAATTAAGGAACTATATACAAAGTATAAAGATAGGATCATATCAGACATACATTTTTTATCTTCTTTCAATTAACATGTAATAATCCTTTTTACATCACAAAAATTATTTTTTTTTAATATTTTATTGATTTTTTACAGAGAGGAAGGGAGAGAGATAGAGAGCTGGAAACGTCGATGAGAGAGAAACATCGACCAGCTGCCTCCTGCACACCCCCTACCTGGGGATGCGCCCGCAACCAATGTACATGCCCTTGACCGGAATCGAACCTGGGACCTTTCAGTCCGCAGACCGACGCTCTACCACTGAGCCAAACCGGCCTCGGCACAAAAATTATTTTTGATACCATTCTTAAGAAATGCACATTATTCAGTCATATTGCTATACCATTATTTAATCTTTCCTCCGTTGCTGGACATATATGTAGTTTTTAAAGCTTTCTATTATAAACAATGTAAGGCCAATTATATTTGTGTCAATCTTTGTAATATTTCTGATTTTTTCATAGGATATAGTCCTTAAGAGGTAACATTAAGTTTAAAAGTTTAAAATTTAACAATAATAGATGATCGTATAAGTTCTTTTAAAAACTTGTGTGCCAACTGCACTTGGAAAGCAAGAATGGAATGCATATAAAATAGCTTTTTTTAAATGTATAAGCAGCTAGCCAGAATAGCAGCTAATTTTAAAGATTTTGCTTTATTTCCTTTTATAGTAATAGTGGGGTAATATTTGCACACAAATTCCCAGTATCTGGACATTATGGTGGATTTGCAACTGAAAAACTGTCATTGCCTAAAAGACTAGTTCCTAGAAGAACTATTTAAGATAAATTTTTAATAAAGGCATAAGTACGTGGTGTCACCATGGTGATAAAAGGAAGCTGGGAATACTGACTGATGGAATATAGGCTGAATGAAAAAAAATCAGTTAGTAATGGAGTAGAAGAGGTTCCGCAAGAGGAAAGCAGAAGCAAAAGCAGAGTTTCTCTAATGAAGGATGAATTAAAAATCACAGGTGTATTAATTTCCGATTAAATCATGGAGATGGCACATTTAGTATTCCTTCCAGTGTGTGTCCACTCATCAAACCCTTGGGCTAACTAATCAGTCCATAGTGCATATTCCTAGCAATCAGTGGGCAAATCTCAAATACAAGAGAGACAAAACCATCCTTTCTAAGAATGCTTCTTACAATGCTTCTTACCACGTGGCTTTGTTACTGCTGAGGCTAATTCTGTGGGGGCAAAAGGATGGAAATGGGTGAGCCTGATTCTTCACCTCAAGCTGTTGGCTACACTCAGGCATTCTCAAGGTATAATGAGACCCCTGCCTAAGAAGACAGAACAAAAGAGAGCTTTAAAGAAAAGCAATGCTTCTCCCCCACCCCTCATTCCTGGGGCTGGGAATCTGTGTGAGCATTGTTTAGATATAATTAGCTCAGAGAAAACGTTCATTATTGTTTCTTCTCTCTTTAGAAGGAAAGGCAGAACAGTAGAATGGAAAGTATGGGCTGGAGCACTGAGTTTCTCACTCTTTTAGAAATGTGTGATCAGAACCAAGGTACGTAATGTTTTCCTGTCTTAGCTTCATCTTTTCTCAAGTGAAGTCAATACAATTTTGTGGGGATTAAAGTACCTAATAGGGCACTTAGTGCAGAATAAACACCTGATAACTTATTTATTATTACTTGGACTACTTAGGAAGAAACAATTATATTTCTAAAGTATCATTAATTTATTTATATTCATATGGTACAAAGTGAGCCAAAATTTAAAATGTTATGATTATTGCTAGGAAAAAGATTTTTAAATGAGTCAATGCTTTTTATTTTTCTTAAATATTTCCATTAACCTTGTTTAACTACATTGGCCAGTATATACATGAAATTGCAGACTGAAAATTCTGCAATGATTGCATTTCAAACATTGAAATTGTGCAATGTTAGCCAGATCTCCGTTCAAGATGATAGACTAAACCAGCACTTCCCACACATTACTTTTCATATAAAGTCATTGGGGATCCTTTTAAAAACCACTCAGCGGGTCTTGAGATTCTGCATTTCTAACAGGCTTACAGGTGATGCTAATGTGCTGGCCTACACCACACTTTGAGGCAAGGTACTAAACCAGAAGTCCTCAAGTAGGGAAAACTTTTCACCTCAGGAGACATTTGTCAATGTCTGGAGGCATTTTTTATTATCGCAACTGTTGGGTAGAGGTCAGGGATGCTGATAAATATCCTGCAGCATACACAACAGCCACCCCCACAAAGAATTACTGGGCCCAAAATACCAATCATGCTCAAAATATCTATAATGTGCCGATGTTGAAAAACCCTGGACTAAAGAAGTCTAAGAATATTTTCCACTAAATGTAAACACGTTGTGCCCTAGCAGGTTGCTCAATGGTTAGAGCATCGGCCTGTGGAATGATGGGTCACAGGTTTGATTTATGGTCAAGGGCATGCCCCTACCAGCCCTGGTAGGAGCATGTGTGGAAGACAACCAATTGATGTGTCTCTCTCACGTCGATGTTTGTCTCTACCACCACCACTCCCCCCATCCCTTATACTCTCTCTAGAAATCAATGGGAAAAAATATCCTCAGGTGAGGATTAAAAAACAAAACAAAGCAAAACAAAAAAATAAAAAACACGAAGTAATGAGAAATAAAATAAGGTATTTTATTCATACTTAAATTCAGGAGTCAAAAAAAAATAGGATGAGCTCTGCTGGCATGGCTCAGTGGTGGTACATTGACCAATGAACCAAGTTATGATTCCATTCCCAGTCAGGGCACATACCCTGGTTTCAGGCCCAATCCCCAGTTGGGGGTCTGCAGGAGGCAGTTGATCAATGATTCTCTCTTACCATTGATGTTTCTCTCTCTCTCCTTCTTCCGTCCTCTCTGAAATAAAATATTTCTTTAAAAATGGGAGAAACAGAAATGTTGAAAATCTATGTTCATACCTAATAATGAATCTCAATGGAAGCCAGAGAGCCCACAATGAGTCACTCCAACATGGTATACTTGTCAGGGCTGGGTTGTCCTTCTGCTCCGGCATGTGGATTGATGGTGTTGAGTCCACAGACTCTGTGCATAATGGAGGAGGGGTGTGAGGTCCAAAGAGCTGCCTGTCCTGAGTGCACACAGATTGCCAACTGGAATAACAGAAACAGGGTCCCTTCTGTTTGTAGGTGTGGGGCCTGTGTTCCACTACCTGACGAGACAAAGGCTAAACTCAACCCAATCCCATAATCTAGGCACAAGTACATGGTTTTAAATTGCCTTTTTCCTAAACTGGCATTCTCCTCTACTAACATTTGAGGAATTATTATCTGGCAAACAAAGGCTTGATTTAATAGGATGAAATCTATCAACAAGATTATCAATAGATACTTCTTTCTGAATTTTCTTCTATGTTCATCAAGAACTTATTTTTTAAATTATGTTAAAGATTCCACAAAGATATTTTCATAAGCAAAATCATTATCAACACCAGCTGTATTCAGAATTAAATCGACAATCATTCATAACAAAATAATTTATCTTAGCACAAAAGAAAGGTAAAAGGCAGAGGCTGGAGTTTAAATAGGAGGCATCAAAATTACAGAGGTTTATTATTTCCAAACCTTAAGGTTTCTTAGAAAGAAAAACTAGCTGGTCTATTAAATTCAAAGATAATATCAGTGGAAACCTGAATGTCACTTTACAATGGGATGATTTATCTGATATCATGGGAAAATCAGGGCATCCAAATATGGCAGCTTAAAAACTGGTTACAATCTCCCTGTCTCAGTTTCCCCATCAGAAATACAATGTGCATTCCTTATGTTTGATGTTTAGTGGGATTAGAGCAGGGGGGAGGGAGAGGGAATGAACTAATTTACATACATGCCAATAGATAGTAGACACTATCAACTTTTTGGAGGGAGCCATATTTTTTTAATTTTTTACTTAAGATAAAAATATTTTTTAAAATAGCCTCAAACAAAAAGAAAGAACAGCCCTAACTGGTTTGGCTCAGTCCACAGGGCATAGGCCTGCAGACTGAAGGGCCTCAGGTTGATTCCAGTCAGGGGTATGTACCTTAGTTGGGGGAATATCCCCAGTATGGGGTATGCAAAAGGCAGCTGGTCGATGTTTCTCTCTCATCGATGTTTCTGGCTCTCTGTCCCTCTCCCTTCCTCTCTGTAAAAAATCAATAAAATATATTAAAAAAAAACACAAAGAGAAAGAACATCAATGAAATTCAGAAATAAGGAGACTAATGTTGTGTATGTGTGTGTGTGTGTGTGTGTGTGTGTGTGTGTGTGTGTATTTGATCCAGAATTGGAAGATTCTATCTCTACATAGATTAACTTCAATAAGATCCAGAAAATATTAAAATGTTATCTCCTCATATGCCCTGACCTTTCTCCAATTTCCAAGCCAGTTAATCAGTATTATTAAGCACATATTATATTGCATAATAGCACCAGGTCCATAACCACATGTTATGATGAGAAAAGACCTGAATTCCTTTCAAATGACACAGAATGCAGGTCCTGGGAGTGAATCATCTGTGATGATTTTTTTTTAATTTGCTGAGAAAAGGCAGTGAAAAGACCTCAGGGAAGCTGTGTCACTTCACATTGCCTAGTGTTTTGTAATAGGAATATAGAGATAGCTTTATTTTTAAATGTTTTACGAACCTACCCCCATTGGTTAATAATTGTGAGCAGTCTCTGAAATTTAGCCAAACCTCACAACAGAGGAAATGAAAAGTAAAAGTCTCTACACTATTAAAAGTAAATGTGCCTCTCTTGTCACACATAACACTGTTTTATCTTCAAAGAATTGCTCAACTTCAGATCCAAACACAGAGTTTTTGGACTGTTAGAAACCTCCCAATAGAGGTAGAAACACTTCTTTAAAGAGAGAGACTCTCTCAAGTCCCTGTTAAATCTGCCTTTATATCTATCCATCCATACCTAGCTCTCCTATAATGAAACCAAGAGACTTCAGAATTAGGCTAAGGCCTTCTACAAATTCTAAATGGATTCCTTAAGTGGTCTTTGTTGGAGAATGTGGGCCTTTTAAAAGGAAGAATTATAGTGAGGTGGCCTCATCATATTTACAAGCTGGGAGCAAAAGCAGGGTTACAGCTGTGTGTCAACACCAAACATTGTTCCTATTAGGGTACGATTTTCATGATATTTTCCAAGGATGAAAAATAAGGTTAGTTGGAACATGCATTCTAATCCCTTTCAGTGCTTATCACTCTCCAAACATTCAATAGCCACCCTTAAGACCATTACCTCTGGGACAACATTTGAGCAGGCCCCTGCAATCTAACAAGAGAATGGAGAGAAAAGACTGTGGTTTAAAAGCCTGGTTAAAGATTAACACAAACAGTAATAAGAAGGTTCTTAGGGAAGAATCAGGACAGCTGCAGCTGCATCCCAGCTACCTGCTGAGGGTTGCTAAGCAACTTGGGCTTCTACTGCCCCAAGGGTGTTTTACTTTACAATTAGGATTTTTGAAGGGGAAAAGGGGGGTGAGGGGGGTTGATTCCCAGTGAAACTGATGGAGAGCCATATATGTAGTTACATGTTGTGTTATTTTTTTCTTTTTAAATAGGGAAATTGTGTCAGTCCTTTCGAAGGTAGAATGCTCACTACAAAGCAGATTTCTTTTGTATGTAACTGACAAAAAACTAGCAATAACACAGAGTTTTTAAAGTGACATTTTGACTCTAAGGGAGGAATTATTTGCAATTTGTTTTGAACAGAAGCTTAGTTCATGTCAGATGTGAACCTCCAGACAATCATTAGTTTAAACTGCCTGCTATGTGTTTAAAAATTTCAGTCAATTTGGAGCTGATCTGAATTGCAAATGTGATGGTAATAAGCCATTAGGGAACTGCATATCTTTTTTTTTGCACTTACAACCCTCTGCTTTAAGGAGCTCCAACTACATTGAAATATGAAAATATCATTTTAATCATGTGCATTGTCGACAAACACAGAAATGCTGGAGACTCAGAAGTAGAAAAGTGGCTTTCAGAGGCTAAGAACTAGAAGCTGTGACAAGAATGAAGAAACACATGTAACCTTTACTTTAAATTATATACAGTAGTAAGATTTTCCAAAAACAAATATCCCGTTTTGTTTGTAATGCAACATGAATTGCCAAGCCCAACATCTGGATAAAATTTATTTTCTTTGGATTTCAGAATTAGAGAAAGTTAGCCCAAACCCTTTTATAAGGTCACTTGGGAAATCAAGAGTATTGCTTTTATGGTCAGATTTCAGCTTGCAGTACAAATAACAAGTTCTGAAGGGTGCTTATCAATAAAAAGTCTTCTTTAAACAGCCTAGTTCAGTCTTCAAAAATATGATGTGTTTCAGTAATCTCTAAACCACCAATGCCCAAAGGTGTTTTATCCTCTCAAAGGTGCTTCAGTTCAGAAGCTTAAACATCAGCACACAAATTAGATGATGCAAAATTTCAGTCAATCCTTAGATTTATCCAGTGGCAGCTAAAAGATTAATAAAACAGAGAATGGAATTAGAAAAAAAAAGAATTGAGCTCCTCAAAATTTCAGTGGATAAGATACATTTTCTTGATTTCTAGATGTTTATCTCTTACACCATTTGATTTAAAAGCTAAGCACATCTTTGCAAAAGAAGGGCGGGTGACTGATCAACTGACCATGTGAAATCATGTAGCATATTTCTGTTAGCCTCTGTACAACACCCATTTTCTTCCACTTTTAAATTCACTGAAGTTTAACATTTGGTTTTATTTCAGTTATCTTAAAGGGACCCCAGAAGTTCCATCTCAGCCCCTTGCCAGAATCTTTGGGAAATATGGAAACTTATGAGTAATGCATTCATTACATGTTTTCTCTCAACAAATTAAATATTTGCTAAGAGAAAGATAAAGTGTAACATCATTGGTAAATATAGCACAAAATGATATAATTTGAGTCCCAGGAGGAAAATCTTAGTTAGAATTTAACTCCAGGGGGCCTTAGTCACCCACAAGGTCAGGGCTTTGGCCAAAACCAATGTTTGTTTATATCCTTGAGAATGAAAGATAAGAACATAAACTCTGTGATATCAGTTACGTGAGAGAAAAGGGAACCTTCCAAGTGTCAGCTTTTAGACCATATCTATACTAAACAAAATAAAATAATAAAATAAATTTTAAAAAGAAAAAAAATGTCTGAAAAATAGCAGCCCTTCGTTTTCACACTACACTGCTTCACATGATTTTAAATGATGCCTCTTGAAGCCATAATTATAATAGGAAGAGGCTCCAGCTATGTCTAAGCCAGAAATGTGTAAAAGAAATGGAGCCAATCATGCATATGAATAAGGAAGGTGAACCCAAGTAAGATAAAGGGTTTCCCTTGTGCCTCAGACTTCTATCCTTTCTTTATTCAGCCATTCACTGGCTCAACATATATTCACTGAGCCTCTGTGTGCAGGAATACAAGAATGAATTAGGGGATAGATCCTGAACCCTGGAAATTACTAAGAGAAGCAAAGCTTTATATGAATAAATACAATAAAATATGGAGGTGAAAAGTGTCAAAAGGAGCATAGATAATGTGTGAGGTAGGCCAATTTATTGGCAGTGTTAAGACTGTGGCTGTGGAATCAGAAAGTTTCAAACCCCAATTATTCTCTAGGTTTGAGAGGTATTGAGCAACTTGTATAACCTCTCTATGTCTTAGTTTCCCCAAATAAAAAATAAGAATTGCTCAACAAACTTTGTTTCCCTAGTCAGCTTTCTGTCTTCTCCACAAAGCTGTTGTAAATCTTCTCAATTCTCTTGAAACCTCTAACTTAATACTCTTCCCTTCCCTCCCTGTAGATGACCTCAATTCCCATCCTGCAGAAATGATGAAATACATCAGCTGGGAACCCACTCAACTTCCTGCCACCAGCCTACACACCTAACAGTATCCAAAACCATCACCTCCCTCTTTTCTTTCAATACAATTAGGGTCTCATATATTCTGAAAGACCAGCGCATCTGTCTCTGTTTTAAATCCCATCAACTTATTGCCTCTCTCTCAGAGACTTTACTGAGGAATTTCCTGCTTCTTTCCTGCAATTTCAAATGCTCCTCTTTGTTGCCTAATGTTCATCAGGATTTAAAATTATACAAGGCTCCAGCTCTTTCTTGGGGACAGAAGTGCAATCAGACACCATTTTTCCTTTGCTGAGGTCTCCCTCCACCAACCCAGCAGGTGCAGGTGGGCACCAAATCTGAGCTATTCATATGGTGAGAACAATGTTCACGCAGAACTGCTGATTCTCTGAGAATCAACCAAGTCAAGCTCCTGGCCATAACTTCTTCCAGTGACTTTTCAACACAAATGGCATGTCTCAGCTCATGCTTTGGCCTTTCCTAAAATCTCTCAAAGGTTCAAAAACCCAAAACAAGCAGTGGCTGTTCTTGGCATACCCCATACCTCTTGCTAAGCAGCCTCAAGCCTGGAACCAGTGACAGCCAGCCTCAGTTCATAGCTTAGATTTTCCCAGGAGCTTCCAGACCCATCACAGGTCTGGATCACTTTTTAGCTTTTACCAGGTTGCCCAATTGGGCACAGGCAGTGGCTGACCTTGGCCTATCCCAAAGCCCCTCCTAAGAGGCCCCAGATCCAATAAACCCAGTGGCCTACTTCAGACTATACCAGAGCACAACCTAACATGCTCAACAAACCACACACCCAAAAGGCAGACTTGGCAAGCTCCAGAGCCCCACGAAAGTGAATCGCACTCTTTGGAGTCAGCCCCCATACAATAACTCATCTGCCATAATCATGGCCATTCTCATAGCCAGTCAGTCTGAAGAGTCAATCCCACACACTGATGTCCCAACAGCAATCAAGCTTAACTGCAACATAAGGGTACATAGAACACACAAGGGACACCTCTGGAGCATAAAGATCTGCAAACCTGGAAGATTGCACTGCTGGGCACCTCAAGACACCTACCACATAAAGCCACTCTGCAATGACCAGGAGATGTATCAGTGCTACTTAATACATAGAAACAAACACTAGAAGTCAGTCAGAATGAGGAGACAAAGAAACATGCCCCAAATGAAAGAACAGAACGAGGACCCTATCTCTCCCACCCATAACTAAACAAAATGGAGACAAGCAATCTACCAGATATAGAGTTCAAAACACTTGTTATAAAGATGATCAGTGTAAAAAAAGATTTGAAACATAAAAATGATTTGAAACATAAAAATGGAGATAGATAATATAAAATAAAACCATTCAGAAATTTTAAAATGCAGTAACTAAACTAACAAATATATTAGAAGGAATCAGCAGGTTAGGTGAAATAGAGGATCAGATTAACTATCTGGAAGACAAAGAAGCAGAAAATACCCACTCATAGCAGAAAAAAAAAGTTTAATGAAGAATATTTAAGGAAAGAGGGAATCTTGAAAATAACAAGAGAAAAGCAGTTAGTTATATATAAGGAAACTTCCATAAGACTGTCATCTGATTTCTGAATAAAAACTTTTCATTCTAGAAGAGATAGGCACAAAATATTCAAAGTAATGAAAAGCAAGGGCCTACAAACAAGATTGCTCTACCTGTAAAGATTAATATTTAGAATTGAGGAAATAAAGAGATTTCTAGACAAGAAATAAAACTAAAAGGAGTTTATTACCATCAAAACATTATTGCAAGAAATGTTAAAGGAACTGTTTTAAGAAGAAAAGATTAAAAAAAATATGTATAAGAAAGAAATAATTCTAACTGACAAAGCAAACATATAATAAAATCAGTGGATCAACCAAATATAATGTTAGTGTAAAGTTTAAAGGGCAAAAGTAAGAAGATGATGTGTATTAAAACAATAAATTACAAAGTACATGGAAAAGAAGTAACAAATAATAACATAAATATGAAAGAAGTAAATACAAATAGTAGAGATTTTGGAATGCTTTTAAATTTAAACAACTATCAACTTAAAATAGACTGCTACAAATATAGCTTGGTATATAGGAAACACATTGGTGACCAAAGACTGAAAATCAACAAGATAAACAAAAATAAAGAGAAAGGAACCCAAACACAACACTTTAGAAAATTATTAATATACTAGTGGCCCAGTGCACGAAAATTCATGCACTTGGGGGAATTTCTCAATCCAGCCTGTATTCTCTCATAATCTGGGACCCCTCTGGTAGAGTCCAGTCCCATCTCTGCATGGCTCTGGTTCCCTGGAGCCTGCAGGCGGGGGGAAAGACCAAGATGGAAGTTCGATGGCAGCATGGCTCTGTTTTCACAGCTCCCTCCATCTGCCATTCCATGGCAAGCCAGGACCCAGAACTGACTCCTGCTGTGGGCCGCTGAAACCCAGGACTGACTCCCACTGCAGGTGGTTGGGACTCAGGACTGTCTCCCACCACGAGTGGCTGGGACCCAGGACTAACTCCTGTGATGAGCTGCTGGGACCCAGGAATGATTCCTGCCACACCACCAGGACCCAGGACTGACTTCTGCTGTGCTGGCCGGGACTCTAGCCTAGCGTTCAGTCATTGGTCTGGACATTTAGGTCACGATGGATTATAGCACTTTATATATTAGGATAAGAGAATAAAAAGGAACCGAAAAGAGGTACAAAACAATAAGAAAACAATAAAATTGTAATAATGACATACCTATCAATAATTACTTTAAATGTAAGGGAACTAAATGCTCCAATAGAAAAAAATAAAAATAAATAAAAACAAAGGATAGCTGGAAGAGATTAAAAAACAAAACCCAAACATATGCCGCCTACAAGAGACACTCTTCACGTCAAAAGATATAGTACACAGATTGAAAGTAAAGGAAAAAGAGATATCATGCAAATATAAACCAAAAATAAAGTGGGGTTAATAACACTTGCATCAGACAAAAAAAAAAAAAAGGCTTTAAAACAAGCCCTATAGCAAGAGATAAAAAAGGACATTTTATAATGATAAAGGGATTATTTCAACAAGAGGATATAATACTTATAAACATCCACACACCCAATGTAGGAGCAACTGAATGTATAGAGCAAATACTGATGGACATAGAGGAAGAGATTGACAGTAATACAGTCATAATAGAGGTCTCTAGCACTTTACTGATATTAGTGGATAGATCATCCAGACAGAAAATCAATAAGGAAACAATGGCCTTAAGTGACACCTTAGGCCAGATAAATTTAATTGATATTTTTCAGGCATTTCACCCCAAGAGCAGCACAATATACATTATTCTCAAGTACACATGAAACATTTTCCAGGATAGATCACATGTTAGGACCCAAAACAAGTCTCAATAAATTCATGAGGGTTGAAATCATATTAAGCATCTTTTCCAATTACAATGGTATGAAACTAGAAATCAACTACAGGAAAGGACTGAAGAGCGTAAAAATATGTGGAGGCTAAATTGCATGCCACTACACAATGAATGGGTTAGGAAGGAGATAAATGAAAACATCAAAAGATACTTTGAGACAAATCAAAATGAAAACATCTAAAAATTAAAGACCTAACAATCTATGGGAGACACAGCCAAAGCAGTTGTAAAAGGAAAATTTATAGCAAGACAGTCCTACCTCAAGAAACAAGAAAAATTCCAAATAAATAACCTCACACCTAAGGGAACTATGTAAAAAAGAACAAGCAGAGCTCAAAGTGAGTAGGGAGAAAGGACATAATAAAGGTGATTATGGAAATAAATGAAAGAAGAGATCAATGAAACCAAGAGCTTGTACTTTGAAAAGATAAACAAAATTGATAAATAAATACTCATCAAAAGAGAGAGAAAGAGTTCGGGAAAAGGGGTGGTGGGCAAATGTGCAAATGCATAAAAACAGAAACAAGAGCCTGGAGAGGAGAAAATGGCGGAAGAATAGGTAGGCTAGTTCTGACCCGGATCCCGAAGAGGAAGGAGAGAGCACCCGAGGGACTCACTGGGAGTGCCTGTCGACAAGCCAAGAGAGAGGCGAGCACCTGGAGAAACTGGGGGGCGCCCGATTGGGGAGTCCCTGACAATTGAACACCCGCGGCCCGATCCTCTCTCGGAGCGAGCTAGGGGAGAAGACGGGGAAATTGCGCCATCTTGACGGGAGGAGATTTGGATTAAAGGACAGAATAGCCAGGCTGTAAAGACCACCGAGTGGCTGTTCGCCCCTGGATGCCGACCACAGTCAGCGCGAATGCTTGGATTGGAGGGAGTGCTCTAACCCAGGGGGAAGAATCGGTGAGTCTCTGCTGCGGCTCGCATATCACCAGCGGCGCGCGCATTTCCCCCAAGCCGCAGCTCGGCTCGCGCTGGCAGCTTCGGCTCGCGCCGGCAGCTTCAGCTCGCGCCGGCAGCTTCGGCTCGCGCCGGCAGCTGCTGGAAGCTCGCGCGCGCTCGCAGAGGGGTCTGTGTTTGTAGGAAACCCAGAACTGGGTTGGAGCCACCCCGGACTGCGGTGGGGGCCCCTAAGGAGCAGTACGTCTGAATCGGTCTCAGAGGGAGTTGCAGGCGAACGTGGTCGCCTCCTCTTGCCCAACCCCCACCCCTCCATAGATCCCGGACACAGGGGGAAAGAAAAAAACAAACAAACAAACAAAAACAGGAGGGGACCAGGAGGCCTGGCTCTCTGCCACCAGTAGGCACCGCCACCTAGAGGCTGCAGTGCATATGGACTCTAGAACTGCTTCAAAAAACAAGACCACATTACAACACGGAAGAAACACTGGGAATTGTTATTAAAGCCCAGACTGGGAACTGGTGAGCTAGACGGAGCAACAGAGGAAGTGAATGACCTTCATTACTGCAAACTTTATTTAATTTTTGATTTTGATTTTCTAATTGTTTAATTTTTTTCTGTTTTTTTTTTAAGCTACATTAGTTGCAAAGTTTACTTAAGAAGATATTTTTGTTTTTCATCTTTCCTCACTTGATTTTACCTTTTTAATTAACTCACTTTTATATGTAATCAATATTATTACTACTAGTAGTTTGCCCGTTTTATCTTTTTTATCTTTTTTTCTTTTGTTTATTTTTATCATTAGCTTTTAAGTGCCATATTATATACTTTTCAAAAAAAAAATTTTTTTTTCTTTTCTTTTCTCTTTTTTTCCCCTTTGGGATTACTTTCCAACAGACTATTTATACCTTTCCTTCTCCAACGCTCTATTCTAACTCATCCCTACCTTTAGGCCATCACTCTTTTCCTAACCCTTTCCCTTCGATGTCCTGCTTATCTTAACTCTTTATTGCTCTAGATTTTCCCTATTTTTTTCTATTTGCCCTCTCCTAAAACTTCAACCTTCCTGTGTATATCTGGCTCCCAACCCCCTACTCCAAGCCAACTCACACCTACCTTGTCGCTATCCTAAAAAAAAAAAAAAAAACCCACAACAACAAAAAATCCTTCTCTCCATCCCTTTGTAATTGTATGTTAAATGCTAACTATATCAAAGTTGTATGCTTTTTTGTAAGATTGGTTCGCTTATTCTTTGTATTTGATTGTATGATTTTGTTAGCTGGGTTCTAGTCATCTTTATTGAAGGATATTAATATTGCAAACGCTTTTCTGTTCAGTGCCATATGTGTTGTACCTGGATGTGTTGTATTTTGTACCTTTAAATCTAAGCAGGAGAGAGAGAACTACATATACAGGCATCTTAAAACAGAAAGATCATGGGGAGGCTAAGAAACACCCCACCTATGAAAGAAAATCAGACATCACCAGAACAGGAAGTAAATGATTTAGAGGCAAGCAACCTACCAGAACAAGAATTCAGAGTAATGATCATGGGATGGCTAAAAAGAATGGAAGACAAATTTGACAATATGAATAAGACCCAAGAGGAAATGAAGAAAAACCAAGAGGATCTGAAGAAGAACCAAGAGGATCTGAAGAAGAACCAAGAGGATCTGAAGAAGAACCAAGAGGAAATGAAGGCGACCCAAGAAGAAATGAAAAATGACATCACTTCTATGAAGAACTCAATAGAAAGCATCAAGAGTAGACTAGAAGAAGCAGAGGACCGCATCAGTGAGCTAGAAGACAAGATGGAAAAAAATACCCAATTAGAGAAGCTGCTAGAAAAAAAAATAAAAAAACAGGAAGAGAGCCTATGGGAGCTTTGGGACAATACAAAACAAAACAATATTAGAATAATAGGGGTCCCAGAAGGAAAGGAAACTGAGCAAGATATGGAAAAAGTATTTCAAGAAATAATGACAGAAAACTTTCCTGAGATAGAGAAGAAAAAACCGACACAAATCCAAGATGCTCGAAGAGTCCCCAACAAAATGAACCCCCAAAGATCAACACCCAGACACATTATAATTAAGCTGGCAAAAAACATTGACAAAACCAGAATCCTAAAAGCAGCCAGAGAGAGACAAAAAGTTACATATAAAGGAACCCCCATCAGATTAGCAACTGATTTCTCAACAGAAACTCATCAGGCCAGAAGGGAATGGGATGACATATACAAAGTCATGCAAAGGAAGGGTATGAACCCAAGAATACTGTACCCTGCAAGGCTGTCAATCAAAATTGAAGGTGTAATCAGGAGCTTCACTGACAAAAACAGACTAAAGGAATTTATCTCCAACAAACCAGCAATGCAAGATATGCTAAAGGGTCTACTGTAAAAATAAAGAAATAGGAAGCGAAGAAGGAACACAGGGGGATAGAACAAAAATGGCATCAAATACCTACCTATCAATAATTACTTTAAATGTAAATGGTTTAAATGCTCCAATCAAAAGACATAGGGTAACAGATTGGATAAGAAAGCAAAACTCATAC
This sequence comes from Vespertilio murinus, assembly GCA_963924515.1. Taxonomy (NCBI): domain Eukaryota; kingdom Metazoa; phylum Chordata; class Mammalia; order Chiroptera; family Vespertilionidae; genus Vespertilio; species Vespertilio murinus. The sequence continues at coordinate 71,127,880 of OZ004706.1, forward strand.
ATCTGCTGTCTACAAGAAACACATTTCAGAAAAAAAGATGCACACAGGCTGAGGGTGAAGGGATGGAAAAAGATTTTCCAGGCGAACGGAAATGAAAAAAAGGCTGGGGTAGCAATACTTATATCAGACAAATTAGATTTCAAAGTGAAGGACATAAAAAGAGATAATGAAGGCCACTTCATTATACTAAAGGGAGCAATCCAACAAGAAGAAATAACCCTGGTAAACATATATGCACCCAATGTGGGAGCACCCAAATACATAAAAAAACTGCTGGAAGACATGAAGGGAGAGATTGATTGTAATACAATCATAGTAGGAGATTTTAATACCCCACTGTCACATTTGGACAAATCACCCAAACAAAAAATCAGCAAAGAAATATCAATCCTAAATGACTCACTAGACCAGATGGAATTAATTGACATCTTCAGAACATTCCACCCCAAAGCCACAGAATACACATTCTTCTCAAGTGCACATGGGACATTTTCAAAGATAGACCACATGTTGGGACATAGGCAAAGTCTCTTCAAATTCAGGAAGATAGAAATCATATCAAGCATCTTTTCAGATCATAGTGGCATAAAACTGGAAATTAACTACAATAAAAATAATCCAAAGAAATCAAACACATGGAGACTAAACAGCATGCTATTAAACGAGGACTGGATTACTAAAGAAATCAAGGAAGAAATTAAAAACATCCTGGCAACTAATGACAATGAAGACACAACAATCCAAAATCTATGGGACACAGCAAAAGCAGTCTTGAGAGGGAAGTTCATATCTCTACAAGCCTATTGCAAAAAACTAGGAAAAAAGGTAACAGATTATCTAACTCTAAAACTCAAAGAGTTAGAAAAAGAGCAACAAGAAAAGCCCACTGTAAGCAGAAGGAAAGAAATAATAAAAATCAGAGCAGAGATAAACGACATAGAGACCAAAGAAACAATACACAAGATCAACAAAACCAAGAGCTGGTTCTTTGAACGGATAAACAAGATTGATAAACCTCTAGCCAGGCTAACCAAGAAACAAAGAGAGAGGACCCAAATAAACAAAATCAGAAATGAAAGAGGTGAAATAACAACAGACCCCACCGAAATACAAAGGATTGTTACAAAATACTATGAGCAACTCTATTCCAACAAATTGCACAACCTGGAAGAAATGGACATATTCCTAGAAAAATACAACCTTCCAAAACTTAATCAGGAAGAATCTAAAAATCTCAACAGACCAGTTACTTGGGAAGAAATTGAAACAGTCATCAAAAAGCTGCCAGCAAACAAAAGCCCAGGGCCAGATGGCTTCACAGGAGAGTTTTACCAAACATTCAAGGAAGAACTAAAACCTATCCTCCTCAGACTATTCCAAAAAATTCAAGAGGAAGGAACACTTCCAAACTCCTTTTATGAAGCCAGCATCACCCTAATACCAAAACCTGATAAAGACAACTCAATGAAAGAGAATTACAGGCCAATATCCCTCATGAACATAGATGCCAAAATACTCAACAAAATCCTAGCAAATCGGCTCCAGCAATACATCAGGAAGATCATACACCATGACCAAGTAGGTTTTATTCCAGGAATGCAAGGATGGTACAATATCCGCAAATCAATAAACGTGATACATCACATAAACAAATTGAAAGATAAAAATCATATGGTCATATCAATTGATGCAGAAAAAGCATTTGATAAAATCCAACACCCTTTCCTGATAAAAACTCTCAACAAGGTGGGAATACAAGGATCATACCTCAACATAATAAAAGCTATATATGATAAACCCACAGCCAACATCATACTCAATGGGCAAAAACTAAAGCCATTCCCTCTTAGAACAGGAACAAGACAGGGATGCCCACTCTCACCACTCCTGTTTGACATTGTACTGGAAGTACTTGCCGTTGCAATTAGACAAGAAGAGGAAATAAAAGGCATCCAAATCGGAAAAGAAGAAGTAAAGTTATCCTTATTTGCAGATGACATGATATTGTACATAAAAAACCCAAAAGACTCCATCAAAAAACTAATAGACTTAATAAATGAATTTGGCAATGTAGCTGGATACAAAATTAACGCCAGGAAATCGATGGCATTCCTGTACACCAACAATGAATTTACAGAAACAGAGACCAAAAAAGCAATCCCATTTACCATTGCACCAAGAAAATTAAGATACCTGGGAATAAATTTAACTAAGGAGGTAAAAGACCTATATACGGAAAACTACACAACACTGAAAAAAGAAATAGAGGAAGATGTAAACAGATGGAAGAACATACCATGCTCATGGATTGGTAGAATCAACATCATCAAAATGTCCATACTTCCCAAAGCAATCTATAGGTTCAATGCACTCCCCATCAAAATACCAACGGCATATTTCACTGACCTAGAAAGAACTCTCCAAAAATTCATTTGGAACAATAAAAGACCTCGAATAGCATCAGCAATCCTGAGAAAGAAGAGTAAAGTAGGAGGGATCTCCATACCAGATTTCAAACTGTACTACAAAGCCACTGTCCTCAAAACAGCCTGGTACTGGCACAAGAACAGACATATAGATCAATGGAATAGAATAGAGAATCCAGATATCAACCCAAATCAATATGCTCAATTAATATTTGACAAAGGAGGCATGAGCATACAATGGAGTCAAGACAGTCTCTTCAGTAAATGGTGTTGGGAAAATTGGACAGATACTTGCAAAAGAATGAAACTAGAGCACCAACTTACTCCATACACAAAAATAAATTCGAAATGGTTACAGGACTTAAACATAAGACGGGAAACCATAAAAATACTAGAGGCATCCACAGGCAGCAAAATCTCAGATATATGCCAAAAGAACTTCTTCACTGAGACTGCCCCTTGGGCAATGGAAGCTAAAGAGAAAATAAACAAATGGGACTATATCAAAATAAAAAGTTTTTTCACAGCAAAAGAAACCATCAACAAAACAACAAGAAAGCCCACTGCATGGGAGAACATATTTGCAAACGATATTACTGATAAAGGTTTAATCTCCAATATCTACAAACAGTTTATTCAACTCAGTAAAAGGAAAATAAATGAGCCAATTAAAAAATGGGCAATGGAACTAAATAGAATCTTCTCAAAAGAAGACAGAAGGAAAGCCAAGAGGCACATGAAAAACTGTTCAAAGTCACTACTTATCCGAGAGATGCAAATCAAAACAACAATGCGATATCATCTCACACCTGTCAGAATGGCCAACATTAACAAATCAACAAACGACAAGTGTTGGCGAGGTTGTGGAGAAAAAGGAACCCTCGTGCACTGCTGGTGGGAATGCAGACTGGTACAACCACTGTGGAGAACAGTATGGAGTGTCCTCAAAAAACTGAAAATGGAACTCCCATTTGACCCAGTAATCCCACTACTAGGAATATATCCCAAGAAAATAGGAGCACCAATCAGAAAGGATATATGCACCCCTTTATTCATAGCAGCACAATTTACAATAGCTAGGATTTGGAAACAGCCTAGGTGCCCGTCAGCAGATGATTGGATCAGAAAACTATGGTACATCTACACAATGGAATACTATGCTGCCATAAAAAAGAAGGAATTCTCATCATTTGCAGCAACCTGGATGGAACTGGAGAATATCATGCTGAGTGAAATAAGCCAGTCAATGAAAGAGAAACACCATATGACTTCACTCATTTATGAATAATAAAGAACATTATAAACTGATGAACCATAAGTTAAATATAGCGACAGTAAAGCAACAAGCAGACTGTCTAATTACAACGGGGGGGGGGAGGGAAATATGCGGGAAATAAGAGATCAACCGAAGGACTTGTACACATGCGTATAAGTATAACCAATGGACACAAAACTCCGGGGAGGGAGGGAATGTTTTGTTTTTTTGTTTTGTTTTGTTTTGTTTTGTTTTGTTTTTGGGGGGGGGGCAATGGTAATATATGTACACAGATAATAATTTAATAAAAAAAAAAAAAAAAAACAGAAACAAGAGAGAAGTGACAACTGATAACACAGAAATATAATGGATTAAGTAAATACTACAAATAATTATATACCAACAAATTGGACAGAAATGAATAAATATCTAGAAATATACAATTTCCATTACTGAAACCAGAAGAAACAGAAAATCCAAACAGAGTAATAACTACTAAAAACATCAAATCAGTAATAAAAAATCTCGTAACAACAACAAAAATCCTGGACCAGATGGCTTCTCAGGTAAATTTTACCAAGCATTCATAGAATTAATACCTATCATTCTCAAACTATTTCAAAATATTGAAGAGGAGAGAAGGCTCCCAAACTTATTTACAAGGCTAGCATTTCCTTTATACCAAAACCAGACAAAGACACTACAAAGAAAGAATATTATAGGCTAATCTCCCTGATAAACACAGATACAAAAATCATCAACAAAATCTTAGCAAACTGAATTCAACAATACATTAAAAATATCACACACATGATCAATTGGGATTTGTTTCTGGGATGCAAGTTTGATACAGTATTCACAAATCAACTAATGTGATACACCATGTAAATAAAACAAAAGATAAAAATCATATAATCATGTTAATAGATGCAAAAAAATTGACAAAATCCAACATTCATTTATGATAAAAACTCAGTAAAGTGCAGTTAAAGGGACATATCCAGCCTGTATCCAGCCTGAACATAATAAGGCTATATATAACAAACCCACAGCTAACATCATACCCAATGGTATGATCACTTTTTTTAAGGTCAGGAGCAAGACAGGGACATCCACTTTCACCTCTTCTATCAATATGGTATTGGAGGACGTAGCCACAGCAATTATACTAAAAAGGAGAAGGGAAGGGGAAGGGGATGAGGAAGGGGAAGGGGAAGAAGAAGGGGATGGGGAAGAGGAAGGGGAAAGAGAAGGAGTAGTAGGAGGAAGAAGAGGAGGAGGAAGAAGAGGAGGAGGAGGAAGAAGAGGAGGAAGAACAAGAGGAGGAGGGGGAGGAAGAGGAGAAGGAAGAAGGGAGGAAAGGAGGGAGGGAGGGAGGGAGGGGGGGAGGAAGGAAGGGAGGGAGGAAGGGAGGGAAGGAAGGAGAAAGAAAAGAGTAGGCATTTAAGTTGGAAAGGAAGAAGTGTAACTGTCATTTGCAGGTGACATTATTCTATACAGAGAACCCTAAAAAATCCACCAGAAAACTATTAGAATTAATAAATGAATTAAATAAAGTTAAAGTATACAAATTAATATTCAGAAATCAGTTGCATTATTATATACCATAACAAACTATTGGGAAGAGAAATTAAGAAAACAATCTCATTTACAATCGCATCAAAAAGAGTAAAATACCTAGGAATAAATTTAACCAAGTAGGAAAAAGACCTGTACTCAGAAAACTGTAAGACATTGTAGAAAGAAATTTTAAAAGACACACAAAAAAGTGAGGATACACAGTGCTCATGGATAGGAAGAACTAACATTGTTAAGATGTCTATATGATCCAAAGCAATATAAAAATCTAATACAATGCCTATCAAAATATCAATGTCATTTTTCACAGAGGTAGAACAAATAATCCAATATTTATATGGAACCACAAAAGACCCTGAATGGCCACAACAAACTTGAGGAAGAAGAACAAAGGAGGAAGTACCATGCCACCTGATATCAACTATATATAATACAATAATCAAAACAGCGTAGTCTGGCATAAAACAGACAGATACATAAACAGAAAAAAAAAAACAGGAAATCCATGTCTAAACAGTTAATTAATCCCTAATAAAGGAGGCAGTAATATACAGTGGGATAAAGACGATCTCTTCAATAAATGGTGTTGGGGAAAATAAATACACACATGCAAAAGAATGAACGATGATAGTTTCTTATACCACATAAAAGAATAAACTCAAAATAAATTAAAGACTTAAATATAAGACCCCAAACCATAAAACTCCTAGAAGAAAACATAGGCGGTAAACTCTTTGACATCACTTTCAGTAATATTTTTTGAATATGTCCCTCAGGTAAGGGAAATAAAAGAAAAAGTAAACAAATGGGAGTACATAAAACTAGATATACAGATAGATGGAGTCAGAGAAAGTTCTAAGTGCATGCTTGGCATGAGCTAAGCAATTTTTATGAGTTGCTTCACATAGTCCTCACAACAATCTTTAGAGATACCACTATAATCACCATTTACAGATGTAAAATCTGGATCTTTGAGTGATTAAATAATTTATTCAAGATTACACAAATAAGAAACAGAAGCTTTCAAATTTGCTAAGACTGGACTATTACTCTGCCTGACATTCAAAGAGCATAGTTTTTGTGGATCATGATGTTTCAGATCCACAATATGTTTTTTGGTTCTGAGTAGTTACAATTATCATTTACTGAGAATATGCCATCTTTTAGATGTCTTTTTGTGTTTTGCATGCTTCATACAATATTTACAACATTCCTATATGGTAATAATGTTATTTTCATTTATAAGATAAAGGTGTTCAGGTTTTGTAAAGTTAAGTAACTGAGTCACATAACTAGTGAAAGGGAGAGTTGAATCTCAATTTGTTGAAATCCAAAATATTTTTTCAGAAAGTCATTTTCTCAATTGCCCAACATTTAACGGACACATAAGCAACTTAGTTTTCTACTATTCTTAAATTTGGCCTGGGCTACAAGTATCCTTTCCTATATTAACAAGTCTTGTTCTTTTACATGAAATATGTATGTTTTAAAAAAATCACATTTCTGAGAAAATATTTTTATCAGCCATCTTATCGGTATAATAATGAACTCTCAGTTATGACACGTTTTAAACCTATAATTTTATTATACAACTTCATTAAGATGAGAAGGCTCATCAGAAAGACAGTAATAAATTGAGCATAATTCAGAGAGGCAATAAGTTTCCTTATAACTTAAATGTCTAACTACAGCCTAAAACGTCTTGCCTTAGAAGTTCAGCCTTTTAAAAATTACTTTTCACATAACATACTCATGACAGCATTTATTATTAATGATTATCTATGAGTTATGAAGGATAAACTCATGTGAGTGGAATTTAAACGTCAAACAACAGTCTCTCAGAAGCAACTGAACCTCATCCAACTGTAGCATAACTTTGGGAATGAGCTAAGGAGTAATGCTGAAGAAAATGCTTTGGTTGAGCTAGTGATTTAACCTCTAAGAAGTGCCACCAGAAATGTAAATGAAGAAAAAACGGTCACAGTGCTGAGAAGCCTCCATGGTCAATCTCACAATAGGTCAACTGTATGTGTAACCCTGAACTCTAACTAAGATGAATTCTGGAGGCTTGGAAGCAGAGAAATTTCCTCATCTAACATTTCCTGGCTCCTTGGTTTTGGCAAACTAAGTTAGGTTGTGAGAGGTCAAATGTGTTGAGCTCCTGTCGAATTTTCCAGGGTGGGTAAAAGTCAGTGATTTTAATCTTAATCCTGAGGCCACAGTGTGTTCAAGTTGGAAATCTCCTCCATATGTTCATGGTATTATTTCACAGAAGTCTTTAAAAGGTTTCTTTCTGAGAACTCTGAAGTTTCCAAATCTCTTTGGCATCTTAGGTTTGGTTGTTTTAACCATGAAAATTATAAGCAATGTCAGTAGTAATTTAAAAACAGAGCAGCGACTCTGAGGATGTAGTACATGTAGGTACTTCTGCATGCATCATGCCATTTAAATCCTCACAATCAGCAGCCAATTGATGACACTGCCCCAGTTTCCAAATACCGAAGCACAGATGAATGCATGGCTTGCTCCAATGTATCCAGCTGGAATAGGAACTCAGGTATAGCTGACTCCAAAATGCAAATCCTTTTATGATAACACTTAACTTCTAAACCGGTTTCTTTTTAGATCAACAAAATGATATGACAGGTATTCTATTCAAAGCGTGGCCCTGTTTAGAAAGAAATGAAGCCCATGTCCATGTTTTCTGCATCCTAGCTGCCTCCCAGCAGACCCTGCCAGCCACAGTAATGTCATAACGGTGTTATCCTCCACAAAATGTGCTTTTTACATGGGTCCTTTAAAACTGCAAGCTAGTCATTCTGAGAAAACGCAAGCAGCTTGAATCCATGCCCACAAGGGTTAGCCCTTTTTTTATGCCCATTACTTATGCCCCTTCCTCTTTAAACTGAACCTGTCAAACTATTTGAAAATATTCAGAACGTTGCAATCCGATTAGTTCTTTCTAGGATATAAATTCTGAGCTGTTTTCTATGGAACTCGAAAATGCTTATCTTGACAACATTTGAAAATTTTAAAATTAAAATGGAAGGTGATCCTAAATTATCAAAAAGGCCAAAGAAAATCAGCAGTTAAAACGATGACTTATCCCAACCCACCAGCTTCAGTTATATTCTCACTCAAGGTTTATTTTTTGTTATCTTAAGAAAATGTACATTTGGCTCACTGCGAGAAGACACTAACAAAGTCAGTTTTAAACCTCTGTATAATAAAATGCAATTCAACCAATGAATTTTAAAGTAGAAGTATTAAGAATAAGAAAATAAAGACACCAAAAGAAGCAAAACATTACATTGCTACTTTTTTTCTACTAAATATCCTGCCAGGTGTTTTCATATAGCATCTCTTTCTCAATATAAGTTAACGAAGGGAATTTTATTCTTATTTTATAAATGCAGCATCTGAGGCCATAACAAGGTCAAATGTTATTGCCCAAGGTCACAAAAGAAATGAATGGAAAACCTACAATTAGAATTAAGCTCTAACTCCAAAACCTATTCCTATTAAACTGCCACCTCTAATTTTAAAATACATGTGGAAGTAGTTACTTAACTATATTTCCATCTCCTAATAGCCATTGTGGGGAATACTTATAGACTAATTCATACAGCAGGAGAGCTTGCCAAGTAAACACATTTTTAATGACCATGACCAAAGCATACTCATGCAGTCATTTAAACAGGTGAGGTGATCATTATATTTCTTTGCTATTTAAACAAGGTTTCATTTATTTAAGAAATATAATGTGGCAGGTTGCATGTTAGGAAGAGATAAGACATGTCTCTGAGCCCACATTTGAGGGGGTGAAGGCACAGGCCCATGATGTGAGGGGAAAGACAGTGATGCAAATGTATTTTATCTCAAAGAAGCATATGCCTTGAGGTCCTTTCATTGGAAGCATTAAACTTCAAAAAATAAACTACAGAGTCCCCTTGCTTTGCTCATCAACATGAAATAATTTGTCTCACTGGCTTTATACCCTAAATAGAAACTATTAATGAAATAATTGGATAAATATTTATTCCAAATAAGTTACTAAAATATTATCTATTTAATTGCCATGATGCCATTAATATTGAAATGAATAACATCACAGATCACTCAAATCACTTAGGATTTAAGTAAATACCCAAACTTTTTTTCCTGATTTTGCATGTTTCCTTCTGTAAGAAAGAAGCATTAAAAAAAACTGACCACAGTAAGGAAGTAGGAGGCTCCTGAGTCTTTGTGAAACTCTTAGGCTCACACTCCTGCCTATGTGGGAGCTCCAGCTCCACCATTCTGTGGCTGTTTCTTTTCCCCAAAGACATCACTGGTCTGGATTGATGCAGAAACCCATCATAAAGCCATCGTCACTGGGAATTGGCACATGGAGAAAAGGCCCTGGGGCCTCTTGATGCTCACTTTCCCTTAGAATGGGCTGTTTCCAGGAAGCTTTCAGGTTCTCCGTGTAAGCAATCTCTTAACCAGAACTCCCATCCTTACCTCATTCCAGGTTTGCCAAACCTCCCCACAATTGAAAGTAGGTGAGCTCAAGCTGACCTCCCCTCAGTACAAATCCAAGGCTCTTTTTTAGTGGGTCAACCCTTTTCTTCTTATCTACCCTTTACATAGGAAGATTTTGTTGTTATTTCTCACCCAAAAATATTTTTCCATTGATTTTTAGAAAGAGCGAAAGGGAGAGGGAGAGGAAGAGAAAGAGAGAAACATTGATGTGAGAGAGACACATCAATTGGTAGCCTCCTGCATGCACCCCAACCAGGGGTTGGGAACCTGCAATCAAGGTATATGCCCTTGACCAGAATTGAACACAGGACCCTTCAGTCTGCAGGTTGATGCTCTATCCACTGAAGCAAAGCAGCTAGGGCAGATTTATTTTATTCCTCTTACTCAAAGCTCACTCTTCTCCCACCAGAGTGTTGGCTGCCTCTAAGATAGCTCTCCTGTCCAACTGGAATTTTGTCACTCAACTCACCATGATGTACAGCAGATGGCTTGGGCTGTCCTGGCTTCTCCCAGCAGAGTTGTGTTACCAGAAGCATTACTTTAAAACCTGTCAGTGAGCAATATTTCAGACTATCATAAGGAAACTCCAATCATTTGATTTAATGAGGATGTTTTCTAAATGGCACTGCTGTAACTGCCTGGAAAACTCAGGACTAATGCCTGTGGCATGTCATAGTCTAGGACTTACACAGCCATATTCCTCTTGACTTGACTTTGTCCTTGCATTGGAGTTTCAATTTCTATCCACTGACATCCACAGAACATGCTAAATTCCTTTAAGTGGATTTAATTTAGAAAATTCCTTCATATAAATTTAATTTGAAACAATGCCTAATCATATTTGTTTTTCTAAATATGCTTTTAATATCATGTGTCAACCTAGAACATGGCAAATCTACCGCATAGTTGATGATTGAAAAACAAATGTTGAAAAACTTTGTATCATCTAACAATTTCTAGTGTTTCTCAGCATTGGATATGTATCAGAACCCTCTATAGAGCTTTTTAAAATTGTAGGTGCCTTTGTCCCTTGTTAAAATTGTAGGTTCCCATGCCCCCTCCTAGATAGATCAGGCTGCTATTCAAGATTCTCTCCCTACCACCATGGTTCTGATGTAACAATATTGGGAGGCTAATTTTGAGGTTCTTGTAGGAATATAGAAAATTTAAAAATAAGATTGATCATATTTATTGATCTAATAAGGAAAAAATATATAATATATACAATATATATATATATATAATATATATATATACACACACACACACATATATATATAATTTTAAAGTAGCTATGAAATACATCCTTATTTCAACCAGTATGTTCTTCCTACTAATGGCCACTGTGAGAATTCCTGATGGTAAATAGGTAAATTAGATAAATATCCAAGTAAATATTAAGAAGATTTCTAGTAGGATCTGCCCTTATCCTATATCTTTTTGTGACAATCTGATCGAATTATTTACCTTTTTGAAAAGTGTTGTAACCCTATAGGTTATTGCCTGGATGATGCTGGACTTTTTCAAATCCAAGACCTAGAGCTACGCCTATACTATCTCAAATGATGGATATATATTATAAGGCCACATGGAAAGGGAAAGAAACTCCAAAAACTATCTATACAATGCACACCAAAGGCTGAAAGCAAAATGCTATTCATAATTTTTTAAAGGATAGAATTGATGGTGCAATGACAATTCTAGAATTCATCTCCTTAGGCAAAGATAGAATCATAGTCCAGTCATAATTGCAGAAATGACTCTATGTATTTCAAGTAAATGGAATTTAGCAGATGAATCAATGTCACAAATGATGAAAGAGGCGAAAAGCCCAATAAGGGATGATGGAACCCTTTAAAAACAGCAATAACCTGCCATTACTCTGATTGCTGGCGAGACAAAGAGAGGTGTTACCAGAATCCACAAAGTATGGTCATGTGGAGAAAAATGGAACCATGTGGGCCTGCCTGGTAGGAACTGGGACTATTGAAGGACGTACTTTCAGGCAGAGCTGAAATCATGAAGATAATATAACCTCTGCCCGAGACACCAAAGCAGGAAAAATAGAGAAAATACCCTGTTTCTTTCTTGCTTGCTGCAGTCAAATCAAATCTCTTCCTGGTGTCTTCCATTGGCTTAGCATAACCGGAAGTTAGTTATACAGATCGAGGCAGGGGAAGTATAGGAAGGCAAAGAGGCAAGTTTTAGCACAGAAGGCATTTATGGCTCCCAGCTTGATCACTCCTGTGAGTCAGTATCTTTGTCTCTGCCTTACCTTCTTTTCTTTTATTCTGTCTCTTTGTATGTAATAATTTCAGACCCACCAAAAGACAAGGTACTGGGTGTTGATTTTTCCTGCTCAATTGAAAGCAATGCTGTCAGGCAAGATCTAACAGCAGGCCTGCTTCTTCACCATTCCTTTTGATTCAGGCCCCGTTCATTAGCTGTGGATTTATTGGTAAAATTACTTTGTAAAAAGCAAGATAACTACTACAAAAGGAAACATCTGCAGCTCATTTTCTCAGGAGAGGGACATATTGCATCTAGAAAGCACCTTGAATTTTTTTCAGAATGGTTTGGTGCTTGGGCTGAATTGTTTCCCTTAAAATTCTTATGCTGAATTTCTAACCCCCTTTACCTCTGAATGTGACTGTATTTAGAGATAGTCTTTAAGAAGTAATTAACTTAACATGAGATCATTAATGTGGGCCCCAATCTAATATGCCTGGTGTCCTTATAAGAAGAGGAAAATTAGACATAGATATATGCAGAGGGAAGACCATGAACACACACAGGGAGGAGATGGGCATCTGCAAGCCAAGGAGAGGGGCCTCAGAAGAAACTAATCCTGCTGACACCTTGATCTTTAACTTCTAGTCTCAATAATTATATGTTAATAAATTCCTGTGTGTGTGTGTTTTTTTAAGCCAACCAATCTGTGGGGAACTTCGTTATGACAGCCCTAGAAAATTAATATAGTTAGCATATTGGGTTGAAATATATGTAGGATCAGTTATATTCTGATGTTCAATTGTGCGTTCAATATACTCAATGATAATTGTTTCCGTCACTAGTTCTGTTTAACGTTGCTCTTTGTGATAGTTAGCTAAGGCTACCATTACAAATACCGCATACTGTGTGGTATAAACAACAGAAATTTATTTTTTCCCTCACAGTTCTGGAGACTAGAATTTCAAGATCAAGGTGTCAGCAGGACTGAGGCCTCTGTCTTTGGCTTGTACAATGCTGCATTCTTGCTGAGTCCTCACATGGTCTTTCCTCTGTGTGTGCATACCTGCTGTCTCTTCCTCTTCTTATGAGGATGCCAGTCATAGTAGATCAAAGTCCACTTTTATTATTTCAGTTAATCTTAATTACCCCTTTAAAAGCCCTATTGACAAATATCTCACTGAGGGTTAGGACTACACACATAAATTTTGCAGGGGCACAATTCTGTCCACAATACTCTTCAAACTTATTTAACCTTTTTAACTTATAGTTGTAGTAACTGAGAACATTTTCGTTTTTGCAGTAAAGATCTGGTCTGGAGACTTAGCTGGGACTCCTCTGCTGACTGCCATTAAATTGGTCAAAAACACTCAGATTATTAGTCTTTGATTCTCTAAAACCCAAATCTTTATCTCAGGTAATTATGGAAATTTAATTAGACTGTTGGTACATGCATACAATAAATGACAGAGTGTTATTATCAACATCCTCACTATTATCAGTGGACCTCCCAATTCTTACCTGTGTCAGAACCACATCTATCTGAAAAGTCATCTTTCAGACTAGCACCAAGTCCTGCCTATTCATTCCCTATTCATGGACGCATTATCTGGATTACATTTTCCATGGCACTTGGGTTTTGCTGGCCCTCACTTTCTACATTATTGTTACATTATGGTCATTCATAGATTCCTCATCTGTAAAATGGGGATAATAATATTATGTACCTCACAGGGGTATGTGAAGATTAAATGAGTCAAGAGCTGTGAAACACTCAAAACTGTGTCTGACACACTAGTATATTAAGCACTCTATAACTGTTTGCTATTATTAACATCGTTATCATTATTATTAGAATTACAGGTAATTATTTTTTTTTTGTATGTGAGATGCACCCAATGCCCAGCTGCTGCAGTTGTTGGTTGCCAAAGTTTCATACCTGCAATCTTCTCCAGAAGATTGCCTTTAGCTGATGGGAACTGACTCCACTGAAAATGTCAAAGGTGTTATGCCATGTTTCCTTGGAGGCCACCCACAGCCAATGACTAACTAGTATAAAGGGTCAAATAGCCCTTCTCTGTGTAGGCTGAACTTTGTTCATGGTTTACTCACCAGGGTTCCGCAATGAGAACAATAAGAAGCTACATGTTTTATGTTCTTCTCTGCCCTATCCCAGTTGCCTCCCTCGTAGGCTTATCCTGAGAACATTCCCTCAATCACTCACTTGCACAAGAAGATCAAATCTAGGAAACCAATCTAAGAAACTCACCTAAGTGGTTTTTAGACTTTGTTTATGCCTTATGTATTTTTTCTCTGCTATAATATCCGACTTAATCCCTGTCTCATGTTTAAACAATTGTCTTCCCATTAATTGGCTGAAATGTCTACAATCAAAATATCTATAGGAGTAAATATTACTAATTTCAGTTTTAAACAACTAAAAGCTAATAATGTAGATGCAAAATACATAAACAATGAAAAAATTCTGTTCATCTTTCCTAACAGTTATAATATTTATCACTATTCTCAACTAACTGTGATTAAATAAATCACAGTTAGTTGAGAATAGTGATTGGTATTGAATGTGAGCACTGCCAAATGATACAATCAAGTGTGTCATCTGGAAACTACATGGGCTCCCAGAGAGAATGTGAGAAGTACGTCACTGAATACTGTCATATGCTTTGTAGATGAATAGTGTCATCCCAGTGACAGCACATCCTGCAGAAACGGCCTCTGAGGACGTCAGAGGACAGGTCTTTATCTCTTCAGTCCTCGCGAGATTTCAGAGGCAAGTTTCAATTAAAGCCAATAAAAGAATGAGAGCATCTTGCACTACTGTGAACAATTAAAAGTTTATACTTTATTTCACATTATGATATTTCATATCATAATAAAAGAAAAACTAAATAGGATCCAAAGATCTAGAGAGCCATATGCTTTTACAATAGAATGAGCCTTACCCTTCCTCTCACAACTTTATTATTATGATCATATGAAGTAACATATGAAAGTACTTTATAAGCAGCAATGAACTAAACGATCATGTGCTCCTAAATGATTATTACTGGTAAGTTAATAAAAACACATTTCTCTTAGGTACACTTAGGTCTTTAAGGTATATTGGTCAGGATTCATTCAGTGCCACCGAGTGGTAGAATTCTAACTTAAATTACTTTGGCAGAAAGGGACTCAATCAGTAGGTAGGTAGAGTCCAGAAGGCTCCTGGCCCAAGATGGAGGTCCATGGTTAAATTCACAATAATGGTGAATTGGGATGGTATCCCACTAGAAGGGAATTACAAGCAGATAAGATGTATCAGATGTTTGAGAAGTACTGAGACTTTGTAACTAAAAGGACAATGTTATGCAATGGCTACTACTAAGTGATATGGATATTCTAAGACTGTAGTTCTCAACTTTTACCATGAATCAAAATGACCAGGAGGGTGTGCTAAACACAGATTTCTGGGTCCAACTCCATTTTTTGATTAAGGAGATCTGAACTGGGCTTTTATATTTTTATAAACACATTCCAAGGTGTTGTGGATGCTGCTGATCCTGGGACCTCCTTTGAAAACAACTCTACTAGAAAAATATATATATATATAGAAAAGATGCAGGTGATTAGCAGACAATGAAAACCAAGTGTGAAAGCCAGAGGGCCTCTGTGGTCCTTCATAAAGAGTCTCCATTTCCTACAACTGGAGAAATTAAAGACTAGACTAGGTTTGGTTTAATAGAAAGAATAAACTGGAGAAAAGAAACATACTCAACCAGGACAGAAGCTGATTGAGACAATGGGACCTTTTCATGTGGGATGGGATCATCTGGATGGGATCATCTGGATCACCCTCAAAATTTTGAGCCCCAAAGTGCTGTGCAACTTTGGAGGCTGAAGAAGTGGCCCACACATTCCTATTAAGGGATTGCATCCCTCCCTTCATTGAAGACATTGCAGAGACATCTCCTCTGCAAGATAGTATATGCTCTTCCCAACTACAATCCATGGACATTGATTGCTATAACTATACAGTATGCTAAACCTCCTCTCAATGTCTCCTTCTGAAGAACCCACTGATAATGGTGGGCCTCTGGCTGACAATAACTAGAACTGGAAGTTCCAAAGAATAAAAAATTGTCCTTTCCAAAATTTCTATTTCTATATGCCTATCAGCTTAATTTTCTCCCACTGAAGAACGACTTTTTCAACACTGTATGAATAGCAGAGCCACAGACACATCAGACTCATATGATAGCAATTTTGTGGCCCAAGAGTCTAAGAGGCATTTCTTCTAGTTCAATAGTTTAAAATTCAGGGAAAGGCCTTCATTTGTGTGCCGTGGGTTGTATGCTCACTCCTTGGACTAATCACTGTGCTCAGAGCCATAAAGAACACCATTGTAGCATCCTGGGTCAAGTCCTTATTCCTGGATTCTGGGAGCCAAGGACAATTACTGAAAAAAAAGAGAGAAAGGGAACCGAATGGATAAGAATGAAAGTAAGCCATTTTTTAATGAAATGGATATTAATTCCTTCCAGAATCCTTCCATATGTTCTCAATTATTATTAAAAGCCTAAAAAGGCATAGGGATAAAGAAAAAATGGCTACCTAGTCCACCCCAAATTTTTATATGTGACTAGGCATGAAATTAAAAGTCAGTAATTATCTTGGTTGCAACAAACTCAAACTAACTTAAGCAAAAACTGAAATTTATTAGAAGGTTTATTAACTGCAGGAAGTAGAGTGATTTTGCTGAACATAGTCCCAGACACTATCAAGGACATCTGTCTCATCTCTTGCCTTGGCTTCTCATTGTGTCACATTATGCTCTTAGACCAACTTTCTCCAGGCAGCAGAGAACAATAGAATGTGAAGCCACCTGCTTCCTCTTTCCCAACGTCATCACAAGTGAGGAAATGCCTCACCCCCACCCTTATCTCCAATTTTAACAAATATAGAAAAAAAATGTGATTCACTTTGGTCACATGCCTGACTCTGGGAATAATCATTCATGATCAGAAGAGACGTCTCTTAGGGTCAGAGCAACTTGATTTCATAATCATGATGAAAGAGGAGAGGAAATATTTAAGAACATGGAAGAATCAAAAGAAGTACATGGGTGGGGAAGGGGCTGGAGCATTTAACAAAAGAAGGGATGCATATCATAATAAAACCAGAAGGTTACTGGAAAGGAGAAAGAAAAAAAAAACAAGACTCCAGAAAACATGAAAGTGGGTTTGCTTTCTACCACAAGTAGGTGAAGTCACATGCACAAGCATGAAGGGTTTAAAAATAACATAAAAAAGGAAAGCATAAGTTTCCATTCAATCCCACCCATCTTTATAAAGATAGAAAGAATCTTAGAGGAACAAATTTATAATTTCCCCTCATTTTTTAGAGTTTTAACCCAATGAAAGGAGCATATCCGTGTCAAACTATTTTCCACACATTTTCTGAGTTAATGCTGCATGCTTTAGTTTCTTCTTTCCTTTCAGTATTATAAGAATCTTAAAGTAAATGTTTGCAGTCTTTCTTTGGATATTTACACTTTTAAATAGTACATTTTAAGTAGTAGTGTGGGGCAAGGCTTGCAAATGTTTTGTCTAAATGTTCCATTGTCACCTTGTGTGCATTTATCATTCTTCTAAATCTAACTTTGCACAAATAACCCATGTAAGAACTGTAGATTTTTCAAATCTTATAAATAAAAATAACCTTAAGATATAATTTTTAAACAGATAAAGAGGAAAACAGGTCAAAGGATGTGAGTATATAAAAGGGCCATTAGAAACTAATAAGTTCAACCTGATTGCTTATTTTTTTTTTACAAGGAAGCTAAAGCCAGAGATAAATGATTTATTCACAGCCACTACTTGGTGGCAGGTACCAAGATTTCTAATTTAGTGTTCTTCTCACTGTGTTTCAAGAGCCCAATCCAAACTGGGTTAGTACAAATACCTTCAAATTTCTGGACCATTATTGACCATATATCTTGATTTTTCAGGGCTGTTATAGTTGTAAATGATTCTTCTCTGCTCACAAAATTTTTCAATGGGAAGTCAATAAATACAGTTGAAAATATTTCTGAGCAATAGCCAACACAAATTTTTCAGGAGTTCAAGTTTTAAGCTTAATGTACTTATACCTGACCCAAATTACTCCAACTACGGACCCAATTACTTTACACTCTTTGTCTGCATTCCCTTAGAGCTGTGGGAAAATTTTGGCTAAAAAATAAATAAATAATAAGGACCATATCTCTGTTTGGACAGAAAGATGAAAAGATATTTAGCATATAAAGTGCCATCAGACAAAGTTAACTTGATCCTAGTCTCCGATGCAAGAAATGAAACAAGTTCACCTAAATTCAATCGTAAGACTTTTGGAATTAATTATGAGTACACTCTGTCTCTCTTCTCTCTCAGATTATTCAAATGCCTTAAAAACTCCAGTAACTTTACCAACATAATTTAAGGACTCACTTTATAGCTTGTATGGCAAAAGTTGTTTTGCCACACTTTAATTTATAGAATGAGAAGCAAAGTAAAATCCAATAGCACTTTGTGTTCTTTACATTGATTTTTTTCAGAATAGTGACTCTACTCTAGAATTTGAATATCAAGTCTGGGCTAGAGACATATTTGGGAGTAGTCAGTAAATATATTATTTAAAGACTAGGGACTCAGGACAGATAAAATAAGATAAAAGACATAAATACTAAGCCCCATATCATGCCCGTTTGCCACAGGACACAGAAGGTGAGAAGCAGGGGAAACTGTGAAGGAAAAAAACAGTGAGGTAGAAGGAACCAAAAAAAAAAAAAAAAGAGAGAGCTATCTTGCAATCCAAGTGAAGAAAGTATTTTAATGTGGATGAAGCAATGTTACATGAAATAATGAAGGTGACAATGAGAATTATTTTCTGGAGTTGGTAATATAGAAGTTGAAAACCTTGATAAGAACTAATTCATTGGAGTGACATTTATATATCTTTAACTGGAGGGAACTCAGGAGGAACTGGGAGGGGGAGATGTATGGACAACCCATTATGTGAGTTGAGCTGTAAAGGGGAGCAGAGAAATGGTGAGATTCTATCTTCTTTCTTAGGAGCTAGCAGAGCATGTTTTTACTGATGGGATGACTTCTTAGAAAGGGAGTATTTATAATGCAGGGGGAAAAAGAGAGATAATTGCAGCATGAATAACCTTGAGTAGGTATAGAGGACAGGATCCAGGGCACAAATAATGATGTTGTCCTGAGATAGGAGCAAGGACAGTTCATCCGAAGAGGCAGCAGGGCGATAGCAGAATAGATGGATAAAGAAGCAAGCAGGTTGGTAGATTTGGTAGTAAAAATGGTTGGAAGTGCTTTTCAGATTGTTCATATTTTCTCAATGAAATAAGAAGCAAAGTCATCAGCTAAGTATGAAAAGAAGGAAAATTTGGTGGGATATTAGAGAGAAAGAGAAGATATAAAAGGCTTATCTAAGATAGTGTGGGAGTAAAGGAACTTGGAAAATATAATACAAATAATTAGATAATTAGAATCCAGTCAGGATTTCATGTTTCTCTCCAATTATAACCACACAATTATTCACACAAATTGAGCAGGTTTCAAGAAAGTCACATTTACAGTAGGTTGGATTTCTGCTAAGAAGGGAGAGAGGGCAAAGTAGTTAAGGGTATGTACACAGTAATGGCTATACTAAGGGAGAAAATGAGTGGATTGAGAAACAGCAAAAACTAGGGACTTGAGGAATGATTGAAGTTGGGATACCAGCTGAAGTAAGCTTGAAATACAGGCGTTAGTATTTGGAAATTAGGATACTTAAGATTTAGTTTATGGAAAGGGTACACTTATTGGTATCAAGCAAGATAAAATTTAAGGAAATGAATGGCTGAGGTAAAATGAAAGTCAAGATTATTAGAAGAAAAGAGGTCAAGGTATTGAAAGTATCAACTACATGTTCAGTAGAGTAATGTTGTACTGCAGTAATAACCCCCAAAATAACTCCCACATCTCTTGTACATGCAAAGTTGTATCTTAGGTACCCTCTAAAATGTTCTTTCTGTGGAGTGACTTAGAAAGTCAAACATGGTTCCATTTTGGGCTCTGAATCTCCACATGTGACAGCTGTAGTCACTGAAAGGTCTTTTTTCTTCTCTGCCAAAAGAGAAGGAAGAAAATAGATGTGGTGCATTGGCTCTTAAATGCCTCAGTTCAGAAATGATACTCATCATTTCCACTCACCATTTCATCAGCTAGAACTGATCATACAGCCCCACTACCTGCACCAAGCATAAGGAAACACATAGAATATTAAGTCAGCTCTTCTGGTTGCCACAATATGGATATTTCACTAGTAAGAATTATCAATTATCACTAGTAAGAATTATAATATCCACAATATGGATATTTCACTAGTAAGAATTATCAAGAATTATTTCACTAGTAAGAATTATTAGTAAGAAACATTTGAGGGAGATGTGGTGAACCATGTGCTAAATTCTTTAAATAATGAGAGGAATTGACCTAGAAAGCTGTAGATGTCAATGACTGAAGCAAAAGAATCAGCATGTGCTAGAGACCGTTGGCATGAATGGCCAAGGAGCTGAGGTGCTCATGTTGCTCAAAATTACTGTCCTGCTATACTAAACTCTCTGAAATCTGCGTACGTGATCTCTAGCATTTAGATATGCAATAAAATATTTGACCATCTGGGTCTCTCCCAAGGCAGTAAATTTTAAGAAATATAGGAATGGACTGTTGATGAATCTGATTAATATAAGTTTAACTATATTTCCTATGTGGATTATCAGGTCTTAAAAAATGAAAATATGGGAACAATAAAATTTTACTGAACATAATTTATTCTTTCCTTGATGATTTAGAAGGCACCTTTCATTCCTGTAGTGACTTAGGGACATGCCAAGGAACATCAATTATAATTGAACTGTAGATGCACAAGGCTATAACTCACGTGGGCTCTCTGCACATTGGGAGCATACGCAGGGCAGCAGGAAGAGTAATGACAGCAAGGAATGGAAGGATCTCAAGCTGGGGAAACTAACCTGGGGGTGTGACTTGCCCCTAAGGGTAAAACCAGCAGTTGAAATAATAAAATTCAAGGAGGTGAGGGACCTTGGGTTTCAATCAGAGTTGATACATCCAGGAGGTACTGTCCAGGTGCTAGGAACATAAGACCACAAATCTCAGTCCTAACCACGCAGGCAGATCATATGTCTTCAATCTAGTAGGCTAATTGGTTAGAAGCAGATGTAGATTATCCAACTATTGGGATTTCCAAGACATGGCTCATCAACTTGGGACTGAGATTTCAAAGACAAGCTGCTAATTATTGAAATGTCAAGGACAGGGCTCTGATTCCCAGAAGCAATTGAAAAGCAAACCAGGAAACTAGCAAGTTAAGCACAGGCTGGCAGTGGGGGAAGGGCTTCAACTTAATGAGCATTCCAGATACCAGGCTCAAGTGAGTGGGTTTATTTCAGAACAGCAACTTGGAGGAGAAGAGGATCCTACCATACTTTTTTTTTAAATAAAAGCCAGCAAAAGACATGGAAGAAACGTAAACACATATTACTAAGAAGCCAATCTGAAAAGACTGCATACTATATGGTTTCAACTATATGACATTTTAGAAAAGGCAAAACTATGGAGTCACTAAAAATATCAATGGTTACCAAGTGTTGCAGGAGGGAGGGATGAATAGGCAAAATAGAGAAGATATTTAGAGCAATGAAACTATCCTATATGATACTATAGTGATGGATATATGTCATTTATACATTTGTTCAGACACATAGAATGTACATTAAGAGTGAACCATAATGTAAACCATTGCCTTGGGGCGATAATGGTATGTCAAAGTAGGTTTACCAATTTTAACAAATGTACAACTCTGGAGGGCAATGTAAATAAAGGGGGAGGCTGTGTATGTGTGGAGGTCGACAAAGGGTATATGAGAGACCTCTGTACGTTTTTCTCAAATTTTCTGTGAGCCTAAAACTGCAGTAAAAATAGTCTTTAAAACAGGCTTAGTCAAGACATCATCTTCTTGAGAAGGAGAAACAAAAACCAGAGACTCCAGACATTGACTTGCAGAAATAAATGGTAAGGGAGAATTTTTATTTATTCTATTAGAATGCCAAATAGGAGTGCTCTATCTAGGGGCTGCAGGGTTATACACCATCCTATGTATTTCCCAACGTCTGTACTTACTCTGCCTTATTTGGAACCTAGGTCAATATCAAGGCAGGAAGGGGATTATTTTTGTTATGCAATTCAATTCATTGAAATGCTTAAAGAGCCCAGCTGGCATGGCTCAGTGGCTGAGCATTGAACTATGAACCAGGAGGTTGATGTTCAATTCCTGGTCAGGGCACATGCCTGAGTTGCAGGCTGGATCCTCAGTGCAGGAGGCAGCCAATCAATGATTCTCATCATTGATGTTTCTATGTCTCTCTCCCTCTCCCTTCCTCTTTGAAATCTATAAAATTCTGTATAAAAACAAAATTTAAAAAAAGAGTCAAAGAACAATTTTTTTGTTCAATAAAGGATTTACTTAAATTCTTATTGTCTTATAGATGTTTTGCCTTTCTTAAACATATTCTCTACCCCCATGTGTATAAATCTCCTACTCTCTCCACAATGCAAAACCAGATGAAAGTGAACCTGGACTGAAGGACGGAGGACAAAAGAAAGTAGATCCCAGCATGGGATGTGGTGGGGAAAAGGAGGAAAGGTAAAGAGGTTAAAAGACAAAGGGGTCTTTGGGGTCTGTGAGGAGAAGGAGAAAGAGAGCGGGAGAGAGAGAAGAAGAGGAAAATTAAATGATGATGATGATAGATAGATAGATAGATAGATAGATAGATAGATAATCATCTGGGGAAGACTTCCTGACAGACCAATATGGGGTTACTCTGTAAAAAGACTCAGGCATTAACTACTAGTACAAAGCCCCACTCAAAAGGAACTGGGTGCCCTGAGCAATGTAGATAGTCCCAGATGTCTACTGAAGGCAGAACAGCAATCAAAAGAGAAGCCCTAGCCGCAGCCGGTTTGGCTCAGTGGTAGAGCGTCGGTCTGCGGACTGAAGGGTCCCGGGTTCGATTCCGGCCAAGGGCATGTGCATTGGTTGTGGGCACATCCCAGGTGGGGGGTGTGCAGGAGGCAGCTGGTTGATGTTTCTTTCTCATCGACATTTCTGGCTCTCTATCTCTCTCCCTTCCTCTCTGCAAAATATCAATAAAATATATTTAAAAAAAACAAAACAGAGAAGCCCTGGAATGCAGCAGAAATTAAGGATTTTTAAAGACATCTACCAGAGTCGAGTGAATCGTGTCAGTGTGTAAAGGTGTAAGTTTTATTTAAGGGTCCCTTTTTTCATTAAACATTACTATTTAGAGTTATATGCAGTTTAAATTTATTTTTGTTTACTACAGTAAAATATGAAACATACTTTGCTTTAAATTCAACTTGCAAATCTCATCTACTTATAAATGTAATAAATGTTATATAAAATATAGTAACTTTTGGAGGGAATTTTGATTAGTGTGTGATAGGTGCAAATTATACATACTAAATTTCCCTGAAAACAATCAGTCAAATTTAAAACCTTATTTAATTAAGTTCCCTTTAAAAAATTTAAACTTATAAATTAGAATAGCCCCCTTCATATGCCTGCTTGGGTAAATTTATAATTTTAACAAGAAAATTTGTCCATATTCTGAACAAATCTTTAAAGTTTAAATAAGTTAAACTTACAAATATAGCAAATTTCAATTTCTACTAAGCATTCCAATACTGGTTGCAAATGTACTGTTATGCATTTCAACAGGAAAAAAAATTACAAGAACCAGTTGCATGTTTAAAATTGAAACCAAAAGTCTAAATACTTAGATCTCATTAGAATTCTTATTCAAGGAGTAGCCAGAGGAACAGAATTGTGTACTACCAGTAGTCCATTTGAAATGCAGAATGTCTGGCCCTATCTAAGATGACTAAATTGGATACCTGGCTGACGTGAGCAAGGCTACCTTACACTGAGCCTAGCTAAGCCACCATGTGGTGGTCACATGGAAAGAGGACCAAAATCAGATAGTTGAAAAACTCTCTTAAAAGGGGCCTTGCCTTGTAGACTTCTGACACAACAGTGAGATTGGAAAGCAAAGCCCTTGTCCCTACTCCTCCATCAGTAATAGAAACATGCAACCATGTTTGTCTCCACACTTACAGTATGCGGGAGAGACAAACCTTATGCTATGGCGTGAGAAGGAAGAGAAAGGTGACAGAATCAGACAGACCTTCTTCGATGCATTACAATATCTGGGGAAGTAAAGAATTTGGGCAGATGGGGTCTGACTAAGCAGAGCAATATTCCCTGGGGCCAATACAAGACTGCTTCCGCAGTGGCATTCTTATTCTCAGCATGGGTTCAAGGTGAGAGCAGCTATACCAGGGGTGGGCAAACTTTTTGACTCGAGGGCCACAATGGGTTCTTAAACTGGACCAGAGAGCCCGAACAAAAGCATGCATGGAGTATTTGTGTGAACTAATATAAATTCAAAGTAGACATTGTTACATAAAAGGGTACGGTCTTTTTTTTTTAATTTCAATAGTTTAGAACAGCCATCTGGCCTGCGGGCCGTAGTTTGCCCACGCCCGAGCTATACAGTACAGGAAGCTGCTACTGTGAAGCAGGGATGCTATGCCTGGACACTGGACAGCCTGAAGCTTTTGGGGAGTGGGACTAATCCAATAGAGGGGAGGGACTATGCTCTTCCAGAAGGAAGATGTCCAAGAACTTTGAGGTAAAACCAAATGCTTAGTCTACTTTTTGCAACAGCTAGTGCCCTTTAGGACAAGGGATACAAATGCACAGACATAATTCATGTTTAGTCCTACTGGGCAAAGTCCAAGAAACTAATTTCTGTCAAACCAAACCAAAATTCTGTTCCTTCTCTGTTCTGCTCAAATTGTGCTGCTGAAATGCATGCCACACCCAGCCATTTTAGGTTTGGGCCCAGAGATAATTGTTTGCAAACAAAACCTGCATTTCCTCAGCTCTCTTCAACTCCTAGAGGCAGCCCTTCACCAGAGCCTCATTTACTAGTAAGCTCCTCTACAATTCCCAGAAGTCTAGTGGCTCAATGTTCCCAAGAATGTTTTTTATTTACTTGGTTAGATTAAAATGATTTTGTGCAGAAATTAGTTCAAAAGGATCATTTTTTCATCCCAGGTCCAGAGTCATATTATAGAGTAGGTATTTCCTGCAATGTCCACTAGCCAAGCCATATTCTTCCTCCTGTCTGTTTCTCCCTTATACTGGACTGAACAGATTTATTTGAATGTGTTGGAAGCCAAGGTTATGTCTATAGTAAACAAAGTTGTTTTAATCTGAGCAATCACTATGCTTTTAAACATCACTGCGATTACAAACTAATAATTTTGAGGATAAAGAAATGAACTATTTTTAATCTGAAAGATCATTGGAATAATGGTGAAAATTTAGTGCAGTTAAGTAATCATTTTCTACATGATGCTATATGAAAATAGTTTAAAGAAAACATACGGGTTGACTTTAAAAGTAAGGTGTTTTTTTTTAGCTTATTTAACTGCTGGGAAATGTTTCCTCTATATATTTTCTGGCTACTAATTTAAAAAATAATTTATCATTAAGACTACATTGCAATGGGCTATGGCATATTTAAAAGATCTTTTATGACAAAAATTTTCAACCAGCAAAAGATTGTTTTATTCTAAGGCCACTCCTGTGCTGAGCCAGTGGGACTTAAGCTGTTGCATTACTCAGAGAAGAAAGATTGCTCGCTCCCTTTTAATTTATGGTTTAGCTAATGTTGTAGAGATCAAGCTGAAAAATTAATTTCACATTGGTCCCAGAGGGATTGCTTTGGATGGTTCTGTTAATTCACTTTGGGAGGAACCTATTAAAGTTGATGAACATGGCAAAGACCCACTAGCCCATTTCTAATCTAGATTTTGTTTGAAACAGACCTCATCCATCTAATTAGAGTTGTTAGAGCCCACTTTGATTTTATTAATAATAATTAACATTTATGGTACTTCAGTTTACAAAGTACTTCTTCATTATTGATTTTAAATCATTATAATAATCTAATGAAGTAGTTCATTAGGTTCTTATCGCTACTACAACAAATTTATTGGCTTAAAATAACACAAATTTGTTATATTACATTTTTGGAGGTCTCATTAGGCTAAATTCAAGTTATTGACAGGCCTCACTCCTTCTGAAGAGTCTATTTTCTTGACTTTTCTAGCTTCTAGAGGCTGCCTGTGTTCCTTGGCTCGTGGACCCTTCCATCTTCACACTCAGCAAGCAACGTGCAGGCCAAGTCCTTCTCATGCTGCATCACTGTTTCTTTTACTATTTTGGCTCCTGCCTCCCTCTTTCACTCATGTGAATTCTTATAATTACATGGCCTGTACCCCCAGCTAATTCAGGATAATGTCTCTCACTTAAAATTCTAATTTTGATCACGTGGCACTTTTATTAACCTTGGAATGACATGTTCATGAAATTTTTTAGACTATTTTCCAAAATTTTAACGCAAGGTTCATTGCCAATAACATCCACCATACTTTCAGGTTAACCATTTAACTAATAGTAAGGGGACACATTCTAATGGTGACAGCTTTGATAGTGTATACATCTACAGATTCTCTTAAAAATGAAAAAAAATAGCTTTGAGTGTCCATAGTACAATAGGTACTGCTTAAGTTTTAGTGTTTTCACAAAATCTGACATAACCATATATATCAACAAGGGGGCAAATAAAATCATCCATACGTTACACCTAAAGCATACCAAAGTATCAGAGAATCACCTCTGTGGGACTTGGAGAACAAAGAGAAACATCAGTAAAATGGTGAAACACTATAATTACTATAACTATTGCAAGAATAATAAAGTCCTATGTTTCTGACTCAGGTGATTCATATCTCTGTCAATATCCACAAAACTGGCAGGCTATCTTTCAAGCTTATAAAGAGGGCATAGTCTCAGATATTTCACTGTGTCTGGCAGTTCTAACAGCAAAATTCTCAATAAATCTAAATAAACATCAAATATAAATAATGATATTAATAATAAGGACTAATTTATAAGAGGTACAAGCATATCTCATCTTATTGTACTTCGCTTTATTGTGTTTGACAGATGCTGCATTTTTTTTATAAACTTAAGACAAGACCTTTCACCATCAAGCAAAAAGATTTTGACTCACTTTGTAAAACTTTATTTCAGTGGTCTGAAACCCAAACCACAATATCTCTGAGTTGTGGCTATATTTAAAAACCAGGTAATATGTTAATTACCAAACAAGATGGGGTAATTTGGAGTTAAAGTACAATAAGATGCTTATATAGATAAAAATTTATTCTAAAGTTATTCTTTGTTAGGCATGTGTATTAAGGACTTAAGAAACCCACTAGGATAAATGAAATAGAATGAATAACATCTAAGTCAGTAGATGTAAAAATAGAAAACAAAACATCAATTTTCCAAAGACAGGCAGAAATTGATGCTAGAGGAAAAAAGAAGCAAAACAAAAAGCAAGAGGTAAATAGAAAACAAAACTAAGATGACAGAAGAAAGATCAAATGATCAAATGTAACAGTAATCACAATAAATATGAAGAATAAAACTCAATTATTTAAAAACAGGGACTTTCACACTAGACTTAAAGACCCCACTTTATGCCAAAACCGGTTTGGCTCAGTGGTAGAGCGTTGGTCTGCGGACTGAAAGGTCCCAGGTTCGATGCAGGTCAAGGGCATGTACATTGGTTGCGGGCATATCCCTGGCGTTTCTAGCTCTCTATCGACGTATCTAGCTCTCTATCTCTCTCCCTTCCTCTCTGTAAAATATCAATAAAATATATTTTTTTAAAAAGACCCCACTTTATTCTGTTTCAAAAGTTACACAATGATACACACATATACCCACCCAAATTCCCAATAGAAGAATGGAAGAAAGTTCTAATAAAATAAAGCTTACGTGGTAATTCAATATGAAACCAGACATTTAACATTTAATAAGTATATAAACAAATATTCAGCTTTCAATTAAAATAATGTTTCCCTGACTTAAGGTGGCACAATACAATGCATTGTTTTAAGATTGTTAAGTGTGTCAAATTGTTAATGCAGCTAATGTGGTATTGACCTTACCCTAAGCCCTTTTAGTGTAGCAATATGTTAACATCTCTTTCCTGTTTATTATAAAATGCTCTAAAATACTTCCTTCAGTCAGAAAATAATAGACATTTTTCAAAATCTGAGTTTCTCTGTTGGGAAGATTCAGAATAAACCTGTGCCCAAGTGGCACTGCCTCGTACATCTTATAAAAGACAAATGCTAACTGATAGGTAGATTATAGATAGATGGTGATAGGTAATAGATGCTAGATGATAGATAGGTAGATAGATAGATGATAGATAGATAGATAGATAGATAGATAGATAGATAGATAGATAGATGATAGATAAGACGTGGGTAGAAATTTTAAAATACATTATCAAAAGGCTAAAGAACAACTCATTCACATAACTAGTTCCCTGCCGTACCTTATTCTTCATATGCCAAATTGAATAATCTCCAACCCCAGTACCACCCTCACACCAGTGAATTAACTGTTTCTGGAATTTATTTCACTTGTTTTGCACTGGCTCAGTGTTCTAGCTCCGAAGGGCAACTCTCCCCACACATTTAATCAGTAAGCTATGAATCACATTGTCAAATTATGGAGAGGATGCTCAATTCCTCAACCAGACAGATTCATTTAAAAGGTCCTCTTCACCCGTGGTTCCTCATGTGGAGTCCCCTGACTAGGAGCATCAGCATCAGCTGGGAATTTGTTAGAAATGCAAATTCTTGAACTCCACTCCAGATATTCTGAATTAGAAACTCTGGGAGTGAGGCACAGCAAGCTGTGTTTTAACAAGGCTTCCAGGTAAGTTTGTTACTTAAGGGCTCTTAGATTCACTGAACAAGTTCAAAATTGGCTTCCAAATACAACAACATAATACACAAATAAGTAAGATTAAATGACAGACAGTAGTAGTAGTGGATTCTATGAGCTTTATTTTTCTTATTGAAATGCCTGCAAGACTGAGATAAATGTTGAACTAGAATCAAAGTCCTAGGAAATGCAGAGGATAACTTCCATTCTTCTCACATGATTAGCCAATTTACAACATGATATCTTTTATCAGTACAGTCGTGTTATAATGTCCTGACCTACTTGTTACATAGAACAAGACAAATCAATAAGCTTTTTAATGTGCAAATTCTCTGACTTACATGATCACTAGTAGAGATCTAACAAATGGTGAGAGAAAAATTTAACATTCATTTTCAAGTTTGGGGTGTTAAATAAAAATGTCTTCTAATAGTCTCATGAGTAAAAGGACAAATAAGCTGACATTTTAAGGTACAATTGAAGCTAATATATTTGTTGTGTGTGTGTTATTTAAAGGAAATGACAAGAAGTGGTTTGTTTAATGTTCACATCAGCTTTGGGATTTGACAAATACCAGTGTTAAACATAAACATGCAGGTATTTGTCTTGAGCCATGAAGCTAAACCTAAACAATTAATGTCCTACATGAGCACATAAATTTACCAAAGCAACCCAAAGGAAACCATCATTTACTTTTAATCCTTTTTCTAATCTCTGAGATGGCAGAGGATACTTGCAGCCAGGATTCCATAAAAAAACATTAGTGATGAACACTGATTCCTCAGTAAAAACAGCAGAAGATAGCCATTTGTTAATCAAAAAAATTCAGGCCAGAAGTAAAGGCAAGAGGCAGATTTTATTTTTCTTTTTTTGAATGTTTTATTTATTTTTAGAGTGAGAAAGGGAGCAGGATAGAGAGATAGAAACATCAGTAAGAGAGAGGGAGATCATCAATTGGCTGCCTCTTGCACACCCCTACTAGGGATCAAGTCTGCAGTGCCCTGACTAAGAATCTATCTGTGACCTGTTGGTTCATGGGTCAATGCTCCATCAGCGAGGCACGCCAGCTGGAGCTAGATTCTTTTTCTGAAACATCAAGTATTCTTTTACGTTCTGAGATATTTCAGTTGAACAGAAAGCATCATTGCTTGCAAATTCAGCACAAATGTTCAAATATGTTATATTGTCAACAATTCTCATTCCATACTTAAGAGTTTGACAGTCCAAGAGTAAGTTAACCAAGGTGGCAAAAATATATAACCTCTATAATATAAACAATTTCTGAATATAAGAGATAAAGTTAATCCCATGCTCTCATTCATATGTGGAATCTAATTAACAAAATAAACTGATGAATAGGGTGGATCCAGAGACATGGAAGCATGGAACAGAGTGCAGAATCTCGGAGGGAAGATGGAGGAGGGTGGTGGGAATGAGGTAATCAACCAAAGACCTTGTATGCATATATGCATAACCTATGGAGACAGTCACTAGGGTGATAAGGCCTGGAGTGGGGGGCAGGGGTCAGCTGGAAGGGAGTCAAAGGGGGAACAGGGGAACATATATAATACTTTTAATAATAAATATTAAAAAAGATAATATTAAAAAAGATAAAATTTAAATGTTTATACTACCTGACAGAAGATTATTTTCTATATACTTAGGTATGTAAGATGAATGTAGGACCAATTGGAACATGTATTAGGGAAACTGATTAAAGACCCATTAAAATTGTTTACTAGTAATCTGAGCTAGCCTAAATTAGATAAACTACTTGAGGAAGTGTTATTTTCCCATAATGTTAGAACAGAGGATCAATGGTATTCCCAGAATTTCTACATTACATGAAAAAGAAAAATGGAGAATAAAATACATTACAATGAGTAAGAACAGGAATCTTGACCTTGGGCATATTGTTTAACTATTTTGTTCTTTAATATTCTCATTTATAAGTTGGAAGAGAAATAGTTACATCTTGGGGATCTTGCTAGTTTTAAATAGATAAGGTCAGGAAAAGACCACTATTGCTGACACACAGTAATTGCTTAATAAATACTGAATGTATATGTAACTAATACCAGAGTAATAAGAAATCTAATAATGACTATCATAATAACTCAAATGTTATACAAAAAGTAAGCTTTCAGACACACATATTTTAACAAGGAACTCTAATTTTCTCTTTGTCTGTTAGCCAGAAAATATTATATGCATATGGGCCTCTCAGTGCATTATTAGTAAGTCATTCTACCAAATTGATCAATCTTCTTAGACACAATGGGCATTGGTATTTTTGGTATATTATTGTCATTGATTATTTGCTCATCTCTTTGTTATAAAAGTATAATGCATTCCCATCCATTGCCATCTAACTTGCAGTGACATTTAAGTGGACTGCACTTCTCCATACGATTGCAAGCCTTGGCTATGTGACCTGCTTTGGCAAAAGGCATAGAAAATAATATAATGTGAACCATATGCAAGCGGAATCTTGGAGACACATTGGTTGTTTCTGGAAGGCCTGTTGTCTTTTCCATGTACTAGAATAAATGTATAAAGAAAGAGCATATATCATGGAGCTAAAAATGCAGAGAGAAAATTTATTATGTTGCATCTCAGACTGTGAAGACATGTGAGGCTAGCTGCCAAATGTAATGAGAGCAAGAAACAAATGTTTGTTATTGCAAATTAATGGGATTTTATGATTGTTGCTACTGAAGCAAATCTGAAAAACAGAAATATGAACCAGGATAAAGGCATTGGCATCAGAAGTAGGATGATGACTTACAATACATAAAATATGAGGCTCTGTCCTTAGAGAAAAGCGATGCGTGGTGAAGAAAATGTTATTTGAGGCTGAGAAAATTGATGACCTATGTCCCCAGTGGTGTGATATGGTTTTAAAATGTTCTCTGAGTAAAAAAAAAATAAAATCCTATATAATAAAACCCTGGTGGTCAGTGCACTCCCCTGTCAGAAGCCTGGCTCATGGCTGGCAAGCACAGTGGTGGTGGTGGGAGCCTCTCCAGCCTCCAAAATAGCACTAAGGATCCCTCAGGAGATGTCTACCTCCAGGGGAGCATGCCTAAGAAGACAGGCGGACATCCCCCGAGGGGTCCTGGACTGTGAAAGGGTGCAGGCCGAGCTGAGGGACCAGCCCCCATCCTCAGTTCAGGAATGTCGTGCACCGAGCCTCCAGTAAAATAATAAAAATTAAATGTCCTGTGATAGCATGGAAGTCAAATAATGTACATATAAACTTGTGACTTTCGGCAAATAGATTGCAAAGCAAGGTTTTTGCTATGGTGCCTGGATTGCTATTGTTAGCTGTCTTTGACAAGGTGTTATAAGAGGAAAATAAGTTCAGTGGAATTGGGATGAACATATATAGAGAGAATTCACAGATGATGGTATACAGATAAAATTCAGAAACTCCAGTTCTAGCAGAGTTGAAGGCAATGCAATTATTTTTTTCATGTACAACCAGTAAAATAAATTATTGAAAAATATTTGAGCAACAAAACTGAGACTTGACCTCAAGGTAAAGACTGAATCTTGAATATGATCATCACCTCCTTACTTAGACATTGTAAATGTTTTAAGATTGTCAAGAAAAAATCTTTTAGTTAGGGAAAAATGCTCAGAATACAGAGAATATGTGTTGGATTCACTCAAAAACCAGTAACTCAAAATAAATTTACAGAAAGTGGTGTCTCAAATAAAACTGTGGGTATAACATGCAATTGTTTGGATGCCAATAAAAGTTAGATAGATTGTATTGGCAAAGGTGGCACAAATCAGGATTAAGAAAGACTATGACATCTCAAAAAATATTCCCACTGTGGTACTTGATTATATATTTGAAAACCTAGAATCAGAGCCAAAATCAACTTTGAAGATTTACAGAAAGAAAACTTAAATATTTCAGAAGAGCATATAGCTTATTCCAATCCTTTTATTTTAATGATAAAAATAAGGAAATTATTCTAATACCTTAAATAGTTCATGATCACAATGTTGACCCTGATCTAGAACCCAATCTTCCAATTCTTTTTGTTTGTTGGGTTGGTTGATTTTCTTTTTTAAATTCATCTTTATTGTTGAAAGTATTACAGATGTCCCTGTTTTTTCCCATTGACCACCCTCCTCCCCTATTCCCAGGCCTTCACCAACTCTATTGTCTGTGTCCATGGGTTCAGCATATATGCATATAAATTATTTGATTGATGTCTCCAGATTCACCCACCCACCTCTGTCTTCCCTCTGAGTTTCATCAGTCTGTTCCATTCTTCTATGTCTTTGGATCTATTTTGTTCATCAGTTTATTTTGTTCACTAAGATTACAAAGACTATGGCAACTCAAAATTTTAAACAATCTTTGTGGCCCCAAATTTTTACTATTAGAATTTTTGCTGATAAATCTGCTCAGTACCCAAGTGGGATATATTCTACATTGTCCTCTTCAGAAATAGCCCATTATTGTGGAAGAAAAGGAAGGTCATTCCAGAAGATGAAGTCAAGAGGTGTAGAAAACCATGAACTGAAATCTATCAAGGAATTTCTTTAGTATTTCATTATGTTGTGTCTAGGGTTACGGTAATTTACTTCTATATTTTTCTATATTGATTTTATAAACTTTTTTGATTTTGTGGGTTGATGCATTTTATTCATTTTGTCTAATTCTCAAATGCCTCTTGTAATTTTTTTATAATTTTCTTTCTCCTCCCTTAAGATTTTTACTACATGTTTGTTGTTACAGTTTTCCATTTTATCTCTTGTTTTGCATACTTGTATCCCATTTTACTCTTCAGGTCTCAGTATTAATATTTTTTTCAGACTTACTTTCAGGGGAAAAGAATAGAAATAGTCCCGTAATTTCAATCATCTCTTAAACTGTGTCTAATCTGTTGTTAAACCCACATCTTAATTTGTTATTTTTTTTTAAATTTATACTCTCCTACACTTTAGCACATAATTTCTTGAATATTTTACTCAGAGTTATTTTAAGTTAATATCTAAAAACAAATCTTTACATGATGCATGGGCTTATTGTTTTATTATCTTTTAATTTTTGTTTTATTTATTTAGTCTTCTGGCATGTCTAGTTATTTTTCATTATGTGCCAGGTACTGTATTAAAAAAAAGTGGAGAGATAATATGAGCCTGTAGATGATATTTTTCTAAGTTTGGTTTTAATTTGGCTTCTGGCCATAAATTTAGAAACAGACCACTTTTCATTTTATCAGGTATTTTGCTCATTTGAATCTGAGTTTAAGTTATCTTCTATTTTCTAAGTTAAGACTGATTTTCTATTTTCTTTTCATGCTCTTCCTAGCATGCCATTTTTATGAGATACTAACCAAAAACCTGGAGTCTTTCCTAGGGCCTTCTGTACTTGGGGGACTCTGAGCTTCAATTTTAGTGACCTCAGCTTTGTAAGCCAGCTAGCATTCTGCATAGCTTGTCAAAGCCTCAGCTATAACTTATAAACTAGGGAAAACATCAGCAATTGTGGGGTTTTTCTCTTTATAGTCCCCTAAATTATAGGAGCTTGAGCTAATGCTGGCCCTCAAAAAATGAAAAAGATCTCAGATTGAGGAACCAGAATGTAAAAGGATTATTTTAATACATGGTACTAGAGGTGTGAAATGCATCATTTGGGACAGAAGGGGAAATAGGGTATGTTATTGATGGATTCCCAAAAGGTAGAGCATAAATTTTAACTAGGAAAACAATAATTCATTCTATTTACCTAAGATAATTAGAATTTATGCCTGTGGTTCTAGAATAATAATTAACAATTTCCTATTTTTACTCTAAAAAATGTCCCAGTTTAAGATTTATTTATTAAAATATAAACTATATAAGCACACATTGACCATAGTATTATTTAAGCAATAAAGAAAAATGGGTGAAGGCATTTAGGAATGAAGATATTCCAGGAAGCAAAATTCCTGTTAAAGACACAGAGGAATGAAGCAGCACACTGTGATCAGGCACCACAACTTGAACAGCAATACCGAAGATCACTATAAGAGCAATGAGTAGAAATGGGTCTGAAGACATAGCTAGCAATGGAGCATGAGAGACACTACAAGTAGATGATATTTCTGTTGGCAATTGAAAGCCATGGATAGGCAAAGACATAGCCAATGGAGATTTTGGAGGAAATTATAACTCATATGAATGATGATGTTGAAATGAATAAAGGCACAGAGAATAAGAAAGGAGAGAAAACAGATTCCAGAAACATGTAGGAAGTAAAATCAAATCACATTTAGTGCTTGAATATGTAAAAGTACAGGGACAAGAATGAATCCTATTTATACTCAGTATGGCTAGAGAGAACAAGTATCTCTAAGAAATTTTACTAAAAAATGTATTAAATGTATGCTATCTGCTGTGCAATCTATCCTACTATTGTTAGGATAAAAAAAACAAACAAGGGAGGGTGGAGGAAAGGGAGTCACAAAAGAAAAACAATGTTTTCCTGTAACAATAGCAAAATGGTTTGAATATTTCAGGACGCCTGTTATTATGGATAAATTAACACCCTCAACATATGGGCATATTTTCTTTTCTGGAAGGAGATTATATTATCAGCTCAGGCTACCATAACAAAATACTAGTGGTATTTGCATGATTTAAAAAATGAAAATTTATTTCTCCTTGTTCTGGGAGCTGGAAAACCCAAAATCAAGGTGCCAGCTGATTTGATTCCTAGCAAGACCCCCTTTCCTAGCTCCTTCTCACATTCCTTCTCACTGTGTCCTCTACTATGTGGAGTGGAGGGATTGACACGGATTTTCTCTTTTTCTCCTTATAAGGTCACAGTACTATTAGATTAGGGTCTCACTTTAGGAACTCATTTAACCTTACCTCTTTAAGACCCTAGCTTTAAATACATATAACTTTTGGGAAGACAGAACTCAGTCCATAGCAGACACATTAAAGTACTTCTATGATCCTTCCAAGGTTGTTTCAGTTGTGTGCTTGGTTCAGGCAGCTAGTGCTGTTGGTAATCTAAAGGACCCAGAAGATATGAACAACCAAATCCTCAGTATCACATATAATAAAGAGGCAATATGCAAATTCACTATCACTCTGCCACAAAGATGGCAGCACCTACAGTGGAGGCAGAGGTTTCAGTAACACAAGATGGCTGCACCCACAGCAGAGGCCAAGTTCCCGTAACAAGACTTAAGGAGAAATCAGCAGGGACCTGAGGTTGTATCACCACCCCCCACCCCCCACTGCCCTTGTGGTGGTTGGCAGGTGACCTCAGGCCATGCTCCCCATATGGCAGGGCTTAACAAGGATGGTCCAGGTCTGGATTTAGCCCAATGGGGGGTGGAATGACTGGGTCTGGGACTCACATGATTTTGAGGCACACATGGGTGGGTGGGTGGGAATTTGACTCTGGGTCCCATGGTGCGCCCCAGACTCTGACAGGAGGAAGATTTTCATGTACATTTTACTAATTTTTTTTCATCTCTGACACTTCCATTATGGAGAAAGGGCAGATAGAAATATTAAAATATTTTCTAATTAATCCCATTTTAATGTGCATGAATTTTGTGCACTGGGCCACTAGTTAACTGCCTTATTAAAAAACTGAAAAATACAGATGTTCATGCTTTATTAGCAAGGTGAAAAAAAATTAAAAACCTAAATCAATATAATCATACTAACAGCAGGGAATGGCAGCATCTCTGGAGCTTGTTGGTTCTTTATGAACATTTGCCTGTCAGGGGTGATGACTGAGCGACTGTCTTGAGTGTTGTCTTAAAATGTGGACATCAGATATGGCCCTGGCCACACACCTGCCTCACTATGGATCCACTGTGCAGAGAGGACCCAGCAACCACAATGCTTTTTTCATTCATATCATTCTATTCATTTTTTTCCCAGTTTTATTAAGGTATATTTTAAATCTAAAATAATTCACTCATTTTAAGTATATAATTAAATGATTTTTAGTATATTTACAGAACTGTACAACCCTCCCCAGTCTAATTTTAGAGCATTTTAATCACCCTAACAAGAAATACTATGCCATTTATAGTCATTCCCCACTCCCTCTCCCAACCCTAGTTAACCATTTAACCTACTTTGTCTCTATAGCTATTCATTTTTTAGATGACATTGAAAGTATATAGCTTTCTTCCATTTAAGTTATTTCTTTATATATTTAGCCTTATACCACCCAAGGAAATAAATGGCTGATTTGAATTCAGCACTATGGCCTTAAATATTGGTGTCTCTTTTTACCAGTATGAATCTCTCCTGTGGATGGTGACAGAGGAAGAAATCAATGGAGTAAGTCATTGTTCAGGGTTTAATTCTGCTGAGACTCAAACATAGTGCCGAGGGGATGGGTGCTCCACACAAGGCCTGATTGCAAAGCCAATCCAATAATCCGATAAATACAAAGAGGGGGTTTGCTAGCCCTCTGATCCTGTTTGCCAAAATAAAAATTAGTGTACAGGAAGGAAGTTCAGGCAGGATGTCTGAGAGCTCTGCCCGTATGGCATGCACAACTTTCTTTGCTCTTTCCTCTGGGGGTGCAAAATACAGTCTCGTTTTTTAGTCTCATGACCATAAACCCATGTGTGTCTGTAAGCACATTCTTGACAGTTCAACTTACTTGGTTGACCATAGTTTAGTGCCTGGTTAACTATGTAATTCTCCTATGTGGTGAATTTTTTAAAACCTTATCCAGTTTTTTCTATTATTATGCAAAGTAATAATTATTGAACACTAACAATACATTAGATATTGGGGGGGGGGAGTGGTAGGCACAGCCTCCATCATCCAAGGTCAAAGATAAGATATTTAAATTAATGAACATCAGCAAGGAGAGCTTGGGAAAATGTGGAGTGGAAAAAGAATATTAAGAAAACCATGCATATTCTAAATGAGAATCCTATATAATAAAAGGCTAATGTGCAAATAGACCGAACTGTGGAACAACCAAACAACCTATGATATGTGCTGATTACCAGGGGACACTCGCAGAACATGGTGGCACTGGCAGCAGAGGAATGGTGGAGCAGGAGAGAGATCATAGGTGGGGCATTGGTCACTGTCATCAGGGTGAGCCTCTGGTAGCTACTGAAAATCCTTTGCTCCCATGGGATGCAGTCTCACATGGTGTTCGCACCTGCTGCAGGTGCCAGCCCTGCTCACACCCACTGCCAGCACTAGAGCCACCGCTGGCACCCACTGCCAGCACCTGGCACCAGCCTAATCGCTCAGTGCTGTCAGTAGGTGTGAGCAGTGGCTGCTGGCCCCAATCACCCCTCAGGGCTTCTACACCTCCCCTTGCTCCTGAGGGGTGATCAGGGCAGCAGTCACTGCTCACACCTTCTGCTGGCATCAGCCCCACTCACTTTGTGCCTTCAGCAGATGTGAATGGGGCCAGCACCATCAGCACATGGGAGGGGCAGCAGAGGTGGGAGTGGGCAATAGGCAGACAGGGGACTGGGTGCTGCAGCAGTAGGGGCTGGGTGGGGGCGCAGAGGATCGGCCAAAACCTGCCCCTGTGCCCACCACAGCCTTGGTGGCCTACAGTCCCTTTCAAGGTGCTCAAATTTGTGCAATGGACCCCTAATTCTCATATAATTTCCATGATATGTTTTAAATCACACTATTTAGTACATATTGAAATTTCAAGAAACATTTAAGAAAAGGGTTAGATCTTTATATCCATCAAACACAGACACAAGTTGAAAAATTTATCACTCGAATAAAGGGCAGCATAAAATTCATGCTGTAATAGAGATGCAAGCAGTAACCATGAAAGCCCAGAGGAGAAATAATTTCCGGATACCTCAGAATGACTTCATGGAGGAGATGGTAGCTGAGTTGGGCAAATGAAGCTTGTGTTTTGTTGGATGGACAACCACACAGCACACATTGGTAAACCCAAGGTCTGGATACAGAGCCTTCATCTCAAATCAGACCATTCACACAGGCAAAGCTGCTTAACCCAAAAGGCAGGGGGATGAAACTGAGGTCTTAGGCATAGTTCATAGCAACTCTATGAAACAGCAATAACAATGAGCACTGATCAATGCTTAGTGGTTTTGCCGAAAGGAAACACAATGGGGAAGAGCAAAGGAGAAAGAAGAAGGATGTAAGAATAACACCAAGGCTTCTAGACTCCATGAGCAAGAGAAGCGGTGCATTGGCAAAAATAAGGGCAGAGGCTAAAAAGCTGGTTTGGAAGATAATGTGACTGAAAGCCCAAGGGCTGACATTGATTGCAGAACAAGAGTTAGGTCACAGCACACTGCAAACCATGGGATCCTTGGTTCTTTCTGCAGGAGGGCAAAGTGTGTCAGTGCCGATGCTGTCACAGGCCATTCCTCCCCACGCCACACACTTTGGGGTAAGTCACATCCCCTCACGGAGCCCAGGCAGTCAGGCTGCTGGGCTCCATCCCAGCCTCCGTCCCCTGAGCCAGAACAGGAGCTGCTGACATGAAAGACAGTTGAAATTGTTTTAGATTAACCCACCACAAAACCCATTTTCAATGGCCTATGTCTCCTCTATTATATATCCTTGTCATACAGTGAGAATTAAGAGAAAAACTAGCCGGCTCATAAAAGGAGCACAGGTTTAGTTTTAGGCACAAAAGGGCTGGAAAACCAGTTCCACTGTTGACCAGCTTGTCCATATTTCTCACCTGGAAATGGAACTAATAAAAGCTTGAATTAGATGTTTTTAAATGTATATTTTTATTGATTTTAGAGAGGGAGGGAGAGAGAGATAAAAACATCAATGATGGGAGAGAATCATTGATGGGCTGCTTCCTGCATGTCCCCGACAGAGAATCAAGCCCACAACCTGGGCATGTGCCCTAACTGGGAATCAAATTGTGACCTTCTGATTCATAGGTAGACATTCAACCACCAAGCCATGCCAATTGGGCAAAGATTAGACTTTTTAGAAGTATATTTAAAATATCCAGCTTAGTTCTTAGAGCATAGTGTTTATTTCCTTCAACTCAGAGCATGATTCTGAAAGTTGCAACCAACAAATTAATATTGGGTGAAGAAACTAAGGTTGGCTAAAGCCATTAAGGTGAATGTAGAAGCCTGGAATAGACAGTTCTTAAATGTTAATGGTACCAACTGTACTTATTACTAATTTGGGCACTTAGTAGTATGCTATTTGTTATTCATGTGCATGTTTTGTCATATTCTACAGAATAAGTAAGTCTTTAAGGACAGATACTGCAAATCAATTGGGTTCTTTGGCTCTCAAACAAGGCACATGTAAAATCATAGTGCTGAAAGGTATTGCAATAGTTTGCTAGAGCTGTTATAAAAAATATCAGAGCCCTGGCCAGTATGGATCAGTTTATTAGAGCATGGTCCCATACACTAAAAGTGGTGGGTTCAATTCGTGGTCAGGGCATATAACCACCTTGCTTGTTCAATCCTGGTCAGGCCTTGTGTGGGAGGTGACTGATTGGTGTTTCTATCTTTTCTCTCCCTTATTTTCTCTAAATCACAGTGTGGCTTAAACAATAGAAATGTATTTCCTCACAATTCTGGCAGCTATAAGATCAAGGTGTCAGCAGGGTTGGTTTCCTCTGAGGCCCTCTCTTTGACTTGAGGATAGCTGCCTTCTCTTTTTCTCTCTCTTCACATGATCTTACCCCTATGTATATCTATGTCCAAATGTCCTATCTTATAATGATTCCAGTTGTAATGGATTAATTAGGGCCCAACCTCATGCCAACATTTTAATTTAATTATCTCTTTAAAGGTACAAATTTCCAATTATAAAATAAGTCATGGGGATATAAGGTACAGCATGGTGACTATAGGCAATACCCCATTGCATACTTTGAAGTTGCTAAGAAAGTAGATCTTAACTGTTTTCACCACACAAGAAGATTTTTATGACTATGCATGGTATTATGTTCATTAACATTCTGTGATGATCATTTCACAATATGTACAAATATGGAATCATTATATGACATAGCTGAAACTATATTACATTTCAATCATATCTCAAATTTTCTTTTAAAAAAATCATCCTATCTCTTAAACAGTCACATTCTGAAGTAATGTGGGAAATAACATATGAATTTTAAGGGAATACAATTCAGTTCATAGCAGGAATCTTCCCATAGAATAGCTTTTTTACTGGTTTACAAGAAACTAGTACATGCACCATCTCATTTGCCAATCAGTCCAGAATGGCAGATGGGATAGTCATCATATCTCCATTTAACAGGTTCATAGAATAGTCAAGCCAGGACTCAGACCCAGGACTTTTGAATCTAAATATAGTGATCTTTTCATCCTGTCACACTGCCTCTCTGCAATGAACAGCTGGCAGTGATCAGAAAATTAATAGAAGTCACTAGTGACCTGTTAACTGTGTGTTGGGCAGGAAACCAACCGCTCTAAGTTTCTTTTCATCTCTGAGCTTCAATGGCTCTAATTTCGCCTTTACACCACTTGGGCACGCAGCACAGTGCCAGACACACAGTAGCTGTTCAGTATGTTTTGGATTTAATTGAAGCTAATTAAGCTGCAGCACTCAGACTATACACACTATTGAGTGCCCCTTAAAATATTATCA
Source organism: Vespertilio murinus (assembly GCA_963924515.1). NCBI lineage: Eukaryota > Metazoa > Chordata > Mammalia > Chiroptera > Vespertilionidae > Vespertilio > Vespertilio murinus. The sequence continues at coordinate 71,169,520 of OZ004706.1, forward strand.
AAACTACCTGTCTCCAGCCTCTTAACTCTAGAGGCCTCACTGTGCTTTGCTTGCAAACCTTTAAAATAGGAATGTGAAGTAGGAAGATGAAATGTAATATACTGTCCTTTTAATGGGTACTCATTACCAAATAATGACATTCCCTCTCTCCCTCTCTTTCCTTCTCTCTCTGTCAAAACCTTAAATATCAAGAGCAATTCAGTTTTATGGAGAGAGGTCAAGTGTTCTCATTCTCCCCATCCCTACCTTTTAATGCCATTATTTATAGTGCCTAAGTAATTTCTACTAAACCAACTTGTGAAAATAAAAAGTGTGAGTAATACTAATACAAATTCTTTGGGGCCAGAGATTCTGTGTGGATTTTCTTTACAAGTGAGTACTTTATAATATATACCTAAAATAGGGGGGAAATATGCAGCTTTTACTGTGTAGTTTTATGTCAGGAATATAAACCGAGTCAAACAATTCAGACTGGCTGAGATAAAAAAATGTGTGCATGGTCAGCTCTGAGAAAAATGCTAAATAAGAAATGTTTGTTTGCCAAAGAGTTTTCCATTTAATCTCTTAACTTTCCCCTATGTTGGGATTCTAGGAATCCTAAGATATCCTCCAGGAGTCTGAATTCCCTGTGTTCAAGGTTCAGATCTGTCCTTTATCTTTTCTTACAACCCGGATTTGTCCAATGTGGTGTGTATTTGATTCAAAGTAAAACTGGAATATAATTCTTGAAAATCAATCTACTTCTTTATATTTTAAATGAATAATAATGAAGGCAATTATTAAATACAGAATTTCAGACCTAATTAGTGACAGTCAAAACTTGAACATGAGACTTCTAATTGCTAGTCAATACACATTACTGTCATTCCATGAGTCCTGGCGATCAGTTGGTAATAAAGTGATACAATAAGTCCACTTAATTGCAATTCATTCTGGACTTTAAAAATGAGTTGGTGCTATCACCAAAGAAATGAGTCTAAGTTTTGGACAAATATTGCAATAGGCCAGAAAGACAGCCAAGAGGAAGACCTCTCCAAACACGATGTTGGCTCATGAGTCTACATAGGGACTCCTCTTCTGATATTTGGAAAGCCAGAAGGGTTGGCAGTAATGAACAAGGTCATGTTTTAATCGCCTGTATTGCCACCAGTATAATATGATCCATACTTTTATTTATGGCGGATAGTATAATATTTGGAAATATTAGCTTGTTCTCCTGGATACTTGCCTTATTTACCTAGTTTTAGCATTTTTTAATATGCTCCTTTAAAGAGGGCATCACTCAGCAGAAGGCTAAAAGAAAAAGAAAAAAAAGATAAAGGGAGTCAACCCTTTATGGTACATACCTAAAATAGGAAAAAACAGCCTAGACATCAGGAAGAAGTGGAACAATCTCCAATAATACTCAGTAGTCTTGATTATACACTCAACATGGAAATACAGGACATCTGACCCTCAATCCAAAGTTTCCACACAGGGTAGGCAAGGAGGGGAGATTGGAGTAGAGGCAAGAGTATTGAAATTTTGTGAACTTCTGAGAAATACATTGTTAGATTTAAGTGTTTGGGATATCTAAGAGGACTTATGTCCTTTAAATCATGGGAAGGTGGCAAGATAGCAGGAAAGAAATGTCTGTGACCTGTGTGTGGGAAAATAGGGTCTGGAAGAGCCTCCACAGTATCCCCTAGATAAGAATGATAAAGAAGAAATAGAAGATCTTCCATGTGATTAAAAGAGGCCTGAAGATACTGAAGAAAGAGTCAGAACTAAAATACTATTGTAGAAAATAATGAGTGATCACATGCAAATGAAGACATCTTAGTCTATACCACCGTGGATAAAAGCCAGCATGGAAAAAGACCAGCATGGCTGCTTGGTGTCACCAAAGAGTAAGCTTCCTCCTAAACCTTCCTCCTTGATACCTTAGCTCTGTCATCCCTAAAACTTATGTGCACCCCATGGGAAAAGTAAAACACCCCTGAATTGAATTAAATGGTGATTCAGGTATCAGAGGTTTAAAAGCAAAAACATAAGTTACGTTTCTTGCACACCTGAGTTGGTGTACAAAGATTTATAATTATTAGACAACTAGAGGTTCGGTGCATGAATTCATGTACCACTGGGGTCCCTCAGCCTGGCCTGCAGGATTGGGCCAAAACTGACTCTCTGACATCTTCCAAGGGGTCCCAGATTATGAGAGGGTGCAGGCCAGACCGAGAGATCCCACTAGTGTGCGATCTGGGTGGGGAGTGACACGGGATGTTGGCCAGCCAGGGAGGAACTGTGGAAGGGCTCCAGGGCATGTTCAGCCCATCTCACTCAATCCCAATAGTCCAGACTCCAGCATAAAGCTAACCTACCAGTAGTAGCATCTGCCCCCTGGTAGTCAGTGCACATCATAGCAACTGGTCAACCAGTCAACTGTCTACCCCCTTATGGTCAGTGAACGTCATATCGAGTCTTTGAGTGGCCTTAGCATATTATTAGCATATTACAGTTTGATTGGTTGAATGAACAACTGGACCACCGTACATTTAGCATATTAGGCTTTTATTATATAGGATTCTCACTATTTTGTTTTAATTTACTTTCAGTTTTCAAATTTGCCTTGGTTATAACTGTTATATACAGTATATACTATTGTACTCGAAGTTAAACTCTCAGGTGATATAATTAAAAAATAAAGTTAATAAATATTAAATGGAGACAAGTAAAACCAATTTATACTTTTTCCCCACTAAGAAGCCTTAGTCTTGAAATAACATGAGTAAAGTTTGGTTGTTTTGTTTTGTTTTGTTTGTTTTGTTTTTAATGGGCTGCTTTTCACATTCACAGCATTCCTTTAGTACAAATATATGTGAGGTCTCATTTTTCTCTTGGTCTATTGAGATCATTCCTTGTCTTTCTTTATTAAATCACAGTTTGTCATGGCATGCTTTTTTTCTTGTTAAAATATTTATTTTTGTTCTCAGGTTACTGAAGATAGTTGAATATTTATGCCTCAAAATAATAGGATATACTTGAAGTGATGTAAAATGCCTAGAGATGAGCTCTAAGTTTTCAATAATTAAATATTTTTACCATTATTATGCAAAAATGAGCAACACATAGGTTTACCATTAATCAACTTGACATGACAACAGGAATGTTTTAATCATTAGTATATATCGCCCTCCACAAAAGGCTGGCAATTAAGATAATGTAAATAGAAATGGTAGCCCTCCAGACCCGCACAAACACAACAGGTACAGAATTTGAACTGTGGTCCCCTGTGAAGGTGCTTGAGGGTTACACAACTAGAAAACACCACTGTCCTTTCGCCAGTCACATGATTAGACGTTCAACAAGGTCCTAAAGATATAAATGATTCAGTAACTATTGCAACAAGTGACGGAGACCATCAATAAACAAGTCATGAAAAACAAAGGACTGCCTGACTAGCTTGAGAAACTAGAACCAATATCAATGAAAGAGAGAGGAAGGAATAAGAGAAAGCTGGCTCTATTTAATAGCTTTTACCTCTATTTTTATAATTTCTTTGCTTGAAGCTTTTGAAACACATGGCTTGAGACTTCTAACTCCAAAAATATAGGCATTGCCAAAACAGCCGTTAAAGGAGGTGAATGCTGACCAGGAGTCATTTTTCTCATTTTAAAAGTTTTGGGTGATTGAATCACACAGAGGTCTCCTATTAATTATTCCATTCTGTGATTATTATATCCCTTTCGTACCATTTCATCCTACTCCTCTCTTCCATCAACCCTCCAGAGTAAAGAGAAGCTCCTGACCCCCACACAGATAGTATTTGCTTTGGGAGAAAATTCACTTCCAACCTGAGAAGAGGGGTAGATGCTCTCATACACATAAGGCATAAAATAGAGACTCTTTTCAACTACAGGCCTCATGGGTAATTTTGAATTCAGCTCTTTTAGTTGGGAAAAATGACTTTGGAGACTGGTAACTTTGGGCGGGATTTTAACTGTGTGAGGAGGCATGAGTTCAGCTGAAGAGAGAAGGGAATCCCAGGCCATTAAACTGTGCACTTCAGTGACATTAGGAACAGAGCCAGAGTCATCAGTGAATGAACAGTGGCATTCAAAAGGGAGCCTCGAGGATCATCTAGTCTTGACCAGTATTATAAAGATGAAAAACAAAAATCCAAGAAGTTTGTTGCTGAGACTAAAGCACACACTCCCTGGAGCAGGGTTCAGCAAACTTTTTCTGTCAAGGAGCAGATAGTAAATATTTGCCGTGACTCAGCCTTGTGGCCCAAAAGCAGCTATAGACAATATGTAAATGATGACTATGGTTGCTGTCCTATAAAACTTGCAAAAACAGGCTGCAGACCAAATTGAGCCTCCTGGCTACATTAGAGCAGCCCTGTACTGCAGGACATGACCCAACATCTCAGCTCAGTGTTCCACTTATCACAAACTATGGAAAGCTAAAATAATTCTTACAGTACACACAAATGAGCCTGTAATGTTTCTCTAGAATGGCTTGAGATGACCCTTCAAAAAGGGAGATATTCATTTGCAGGCCAGTCATCTTTGTCACTGTATACAAAGAGGCTGCCTGGGAATAAAGACAACATAGGTGAAATTTTCTCTGAATTTTCCTACGTCTGGGCCATGAACCATATTATGGATTCTCAGGTATGTGTGTCACTCACTTTAGTTGGGTTTCTGTCCCTTGCAACCAGAAATCCTAAACCACCAACTAAATGAATTTGCACTTATCTGGGATTTAGTACCACTTAGCGCACCATAATTTCTACATTTTGATTTGACTATCTGACTATTTTTATCCTTCACAAATGTATTATATACTTCTCTGTGGCTTAAGCAGAGATTATTTCACAAATTTAAATATTATTTAAAGAACAGTCAGCATTTAAGAATGATGCCTTATATCTGTGTAGAACTTCAAAGAAGAAAATACATTTTTATCATATAATTGTTCCTATTACAATTGTGTGAGGGCATCTGTGTTATTATTGTCTCTATTTTATAGATAGAGATAATCTAATTGTGGAACTCCCTCAAGGTTAATGGGTAACACTAGAACCTAGAACTTAAGAATCTTTGTGTAGTGCTCTCTTAACTATACTTCCTTCTTCTGTACTGTGGAATAAAGGAACTCCTACCATTTGCCACAGCATGGATGGACCTGGAGAGCATTATGCTAAGCTAAATAAGTAAGCCAGAGAAAGATAAATATCACATGATCTCACTCATTTGTGGAATATAATGAACAACATAAACTGATGAACAAAAACAAATCCAGAGACAGAGGAGCATTGATCTGGCCGTCAAACCTCAAAGGGAAGGTAAGAGAGCGTGGGAGTAAGGGGGAGAGATCAACCAAAGGATTTGTACGTATGTATATAAGCATAACCAATGTACACAGACACCAGGGGGGTGAAGGCATGAGCGGGTGAGGGGGTTAGGGGAAGACAAGAACACATATGCAATACCTTAATCAATAAAGAAAAAATAATAAAATAAAATAAAGTTAACCTCTGTCAGCATTTTCACTGTTTGTTTTCTTTCTATCTAGTGAGTTGCCTGCTTTGACTTTCTCTCTGCTTCTCTCATCTCTTTCCATATAACTAACTTTTTCATCATTGAAGTCATAGCAATAATTCATTGTTTCTTATATGAGGGGTCAAGCATGTTGAGGTTATTAAAAGGGTTAAATCCACATTCAGAGACAACTCGAGACAATGTGGGATTGTTTTAGGACAATGACTTTTTTGGCCATATAGAAACATTCTTTTTTTAAATCTTTATTTTTGAAAGTTTTATATATGTCTCCGTTTTCTTCCATTGACCTCCCCACCTGCTCCTGCTCCTCAGAACATGCCTCCAACCCCTATTGTGTGTGTCCATTAGTCATGCTTATATGCTTTGGTTGATCTCTTACCCGACACATACATCCTCCCCTGCCTTCTCTCTGAGGTTTGATGGTATGTTCCATGTAGGAAATATTAAAAAATATGTAAATAACAGCATTACTTCTATTATATTCTAAAATATAATATAATATTTTTCCTCTGGCTTTATTTTTGTTCATCAGCTTATGTTGTTCATTATAATCCACAAATGAGTGAGATCATGTGATACTTATTCTTCTCCAACTGGCTTATTTCACTTAGCATAATGCTCTCCAAGTCCATCCATGCTGTTGCAAATGGTAAGAGTTCTTTCTTTCTTAAAGCAGCATAGTATTCTATTGTGTAGATGTACCAAATTTTATTAATCCACTCATCTGCTGATGGGTACTTAGCTATTGTAAATATGAACATGGGGGTGCATATATTCTTTCTGATTGGTGTTTCTGGTTTCTTGGGATATATTCTTAGAAGTGGGATTACTAGGTCAAATGGAAGTCCTATTTTTAATTTTTTGAGGAAATGCCATACTGTTTATCACAGTTGTACCAGTCTGTATTCCCACCAGCAGTGCAAGAGGGTTCCTTTTTCTCCACATCCTTGCGAACACTTGTCCTTTGTTGATTTGTTGATGATAGCCTTTCTGACAGGTGTGAGATGGTAACTCATTGTCATCTTAATTGGATCTCTCAGATGATTAGTGACTTTGAGCATGTTTTCATATGTCTCTTGGCCTTCTGTATGTCCACTTTGGAGAAGTGTCTATTCAGGGCCTTTGCCCATTTTTAAATTTGATTTTTTAATCTTCCTTTTGTTAAATTGTATGAGTTTCCTGTAAATTTTGAAGATTAAACTCTTATTGGATGTAATGTTGGCAAATATTTTCTCCCATGTAGAGGGCTCTCTTGTGGTTTTTGTTGTTGTTGTTGTTGTTGATGATGGTTTATTTTGCTGTGCAAACACTTTTTATTTTGATGTGGTCCCAGTTGTTTGTTTTCTCCTTAGTTTCCATTGTTCTAGGAGATGTATCAGTAAAGATATTGCTACAATATATGTCTTATATTTTGCTGACTATGGATTATTCTAGGATGTTTATGTTTTCCTGCCTTACATTTAAGTTCTTTTTTTTTCCATTTTGAGTTTATTCTTGTGTATGGTGTAAGTTGGTGATCTATGGTAGTTTCATTTTTTGTATGTATCTGTCCAATTTCCCCAGCACCACTTATTGGAGAGACTGTCTTTACTCCATTGTATGTTCTTGGCTCCTTTGTCAAATATTAATTGAGAATAATGGCTTGGGTCAATTTCTGGGTTATCTGTGCAGGTTCATTGATTGGTATGTCTGTTCTTATGCCAGTAACAGGCAGTTTTGAGAACATTGGCTTTGTAATATAGTTTCATATTTGGTATTGCAATCCCTCCAACTTCTTCCCCCCCTGAGGATTGTTGTGGCTATTTGGGGCCTTTTTAACTCTATATAAATTTTTGGAATGCCATTGTTATTTTAATGGGGATTGCATTGAATCTATAAACTGCTTTGGATAGTATAAACATTATAATGATGTTGATTCTACCAATCCATGAATACAGTATATTCTTCCATTTGTTTTTGTCTTCCTCTATTTTTTTACATATAGTTTTCTGCATACAGATATTATACCTCCTTAATTAAGTTTATTCCTAGGTATCTTAATTTTTTTTGTTACAATGGCAAATGGGATTTGTGTGTGTGTGTGTGTGTGTGTGTGTGTGTGTGTGTGTTTTCCCTCTTTCTGTGAGTTTATTATGGTGTATGAAAGTGCCATAGACTTCTGGGTGTTGATTTTGTATCCTGCTACATTGCCAAATTCATTTATTAAATCTAGTAGTTTTTATGGAGTCTTTAGGGTTTTCTATATATAATATGTCATCTGTAAATAATGACAGTTTTACTTCTTCTCTTCCAATTTGGATGCCTATTAATTATTCTTGTCTGATTGCTATGACTAGCACTTCCTATACTATGACAAACAGGAGTGGTAAAAGTGGGCATCCTTGTCTTGTTCCTGTTCTTAGAGGAAATGGTTTTAGTATTTGTCCATTGAGTATGATGTTGGATATAGGTTTGTCATATAAAGCTTTTATTATGTTAAGGTATAATCTCTTTGTTCCCACTTGGCTGAGAGTTTTTATCAAAAAAGGGTATTGGATTTTGTCAAATGCTTTGATATGATCATGTGGTTTTTGTCTTTCAATTTGTTTATGTGAAATATCACATTTATTGATTTGCTGATATTGTATCAACCTTCATCCCTGGAATAAATCCCACTTGGTCATCATGTATGATCTTTTTAATGTATTGCTGGATGTGATGTGCTAATATTTTGTTGAGGATTTTAGCATCTATGATCATCAGGAATATTGGCCTGTAATTTTCTCTGTAGTGTCTTTATCTGGTTTTGGGATTAGGTTAATGCTGACTTCATAGAAATAGTTTAGAAGTGTTCCTTCCTCTTAAATTTTTTGGAATAATCTGAAGAAGATCAGTGTTAACTCTTCTTTGAATGTTTGGTAAAACTCCCCTGTGAAGCAGTCCAGACCACGGCTTTTGTTTGCTGGAAGTTTTTTGATTACTGCTTCAATTTCATCAGTAGTTACCAGCCTATTCTGGTTTTCTGATTCTTCCAGATTGAGTTTTTGAAGATTGAATTTTTCTAGGAATATGTCAATTTCATCTAGGTTGTCCAGTTTGTTGGAATAGAGTTGTTCATAGTAATTTTTAAACAATACTTTGTAATTTTGTGGGATCGATTGTTACTTCATCTCTTTCATTTCTGATTTTGTTTATTTGGGTCCTCTCTCTTTGCTTCTTGGTTAGCCTGGCTAGAGGCTCATCAATCTTTTTATCCTTTCAACAAAGCAGCTCTTAGTTCTATTGATATTTTGTATTTTCTCTTTGTCTCTATGTCATTTATTTTCACTCTGATCTTTATTATTTTCTTCCTTCTACTTATTCTGGGCTTTCCTTATTGCTCTTTCTACTTCTTTAAGTTGTTGGGTTAAATAACTTATTTAAGTTGTTGTCTTAAACAGCAGTTTTTCTTGTGTGTTTGTTGTTTTGTTTTGTTTTTTTAAGGTAGGCCTGTAGTGCTATGAGCTTTCTTCCCTCTCAGGACTGCTTTCATCATGTCATATAGATTTTGGATTGTTGTTGGAAACATTTTTTATACATACTTCTTGATTAAAGTTGTATTAGGTAGAATGGAGTTCCTAAAACAACAGCCTATGGTTATCAGAGGCCATTAGAATACTATTGGAACACAATTGAAGATAGCCATACCATATGAATTTCCCTGAATGTAAGTGATGGCATGCTTTCAGCTCTACACTGTTGGAAAACATGAGTAAATATCTACATAAAAGTACTAATTCAACACTGGGATTTATTTTTTCCTTGAAAAAGGTATGGAGAATCAGTTACTCACAAAAAGATCTTGGCACACTTAACGTTATCTCTTCAAATTCTGTAGTTCAATGAGTTGCTTCCAACTCTCCAATGTTGGGACAATTCAAGTTCCCTTTCTCATATCCCTTCCTCTTCTCTGAGTAATGTAAGAAGACTGAATTTTTTTTCAGTTTCATGAAAACAATTTAATTTTACTATCCCGGAGTCCCAAGTATTGCATTACTTGGCAAAGTGCTTTTTATTTCACTGTTGGCTAAAAATAATGTAATTTAAATTTACCTCTCAATTTAACTTGATTAGACCTGAGGGAAACAATTTTTTTTGCACATGAATACAGAACATTCTTGTTCCAGAATTCCAGGTTATTGAGTAGATAGATGCCATATATTTTTTCATGTGGTCCTTTAGTCATTATTTACTTCATCCTTATCATCATCATCATCATCATAATCATCATCATCACAGATAAAATTAATGAATGCTTACTCTGCTCCAGGGATTTCCTAAGTAAATCATATGTTGTTGAGGTGTTACTACCATCTAATTTTCTGACCTTATTCAAGTTGCACCCATTGTCAAAATAATGCATCTAATTCAGAGTCACACATTGCAATGACTTGTCTTTCTAGATGGCTTCAGTCTGGAACAGTTATTCCATCTTTACTTGACTTTCATACCTTAGATATATGTTAATATGTTTTGAAAACAATCTTGAGTCATGAGTCACTGATGATGTTCACTTTGAACATTTGGCTAAGGTGGTGTTTGCCAGGTTTTTCCACTCAAAGTTACTCATTTCCTTTTTGTCATTAGTAAGTATATTTTTGTGGGGATATATTTGAAAGTATCTAAATATTCCATTCATCAAATTTTCAATTTACAAGCATACCTCATTTTATTGCACTTTGCTTCACTGAACTTCACAGATGTACTTTTTACAAAGTGAAGCCAAGGCCCTCCACTAGCAAGAAGTTTTGACTCACTTTATTGCAATACTCATTTCATTTTGGTGGTCTGGAACTGAACCCACTATATCTCTAAGGTATGCCTGTACTCAGTTATTTACTGCGATCACTATGGACTTATTTTGTATTTAATAGGTTGTAATACATTACAATCTTTATTTGAATGCTAACATTGTTCCCAATTTGACCTATGGGAGCCTTCTGTGTCCTTGTGACATGTTCTCATCATTCTCTGAGCACTTTCATATTTTCTGACACAAGGTGCTCAAGGCTCATATTTTACTTTCTCTATCCATACTCTGAAATTAGCTATTTTTTCCAAATGAAAACTGATCCTTAGTAGGTGAGATATGCATGATATATGTGCTTGTTGCTATTGCACTGTCCTATTCTCAGGCCCTTTTAGTGGACAGAGCTAGGGAATACGCACATACACACAAAGGACACACATTTACATATCCATTTACTACTTACTATACCTATAGATGTTTATTTATATTTTTTTCAATTACAGTTGACATTCAATATTATTTTATCTTAGTTTTAGGTATATAGTATACTGATTAGAAATTTGTATAATTTACATAGTTACACCCTCAATAAGTCTAGTACCCACCTAGCACTATAGACATTATTACAATATTATCAACTATATTCCCTATGCTCTACATACATGCTTGTGACTATTTTATAACTACAAATTATGCTTCTTAATCCATTCACCTTTTTCATTCATTTCTTCCTCTTCCTCCCATCTGGCAATCATTAGTTTGTACTCTGTATCTAGGAGTTTGTATTTGTTTTGTTTTTAGACTTCACATATAAGTGAAATTACATGGTACTGGTCTTTCTCTGTTTGACTTATTTTGCTTGGCCTGTCTGTGCAAATGGTAATATTTCATTTTTTTTATTTTCAAATAATATACCATTGCATATATGTACCATCTCTTCTTTATCCAGTCATCTACTGATAGACTTTAGGATGCTTCCATATCTTGACTATTTTATTTTTTTATTTTTTTAAAATATATTTTATTGATTTTTTACAGAGAGGAAGAGAGAGGGATAGAGAGTGAGAAACATCGATGAGAGAGAATCATCCACCAGCTGCCTCTTGCACACCCCCCCACTGGGGAGGTGCCTGCAACCAACGTACATGCCCTTGACTGGAATCGAACCTGGGAACTTTCAGTCCGCAGACCGACGCTCTATCCATGAGCCAAACTGGTCTTGGCGATATCTTGACTATTTTAAATAATGCTGCATTGAACATAGGGATGCACTTAGCCTCTAGAAATAGTGTTTTGAACTTCTTTAAATTAATATCTAGTAGTGGAATTTCTGTTTTTATGTAGTTCTGAAAACAGATATACATAAAGTCCTGCTGGTTTGTCTCAGTGGTTGAGCATCAGACCTATGAATCAGGAGGTCACAGTTTGATTCCCAATCAGGGAACATTTCCCAGTAAACATAGCCAATCAATTATTCTCTCTCACCATTGATGCTTCTATCTCTCTCATCCTTCCTTTCTGAAATCAATAAAAATATATTTTATATATTTTAAATAAGACAGATCTACATAAGGTAGTTCTATTTTTAATTTTTTGAGGAAATTTCATACTTTTCCCCATACAACTGTATTAATTTGCAATCTCACCAACAATTCACAAGGGTGCCCTTTTCTTCACATCCTTGCCAACACTTTTTTGTTGATTTGTTGATATTAGCCATTCTGAAAGGCATGAGGTGATATCTCATTGTGGTTTTAATTTGTGTTTCTCTGGAGATTAGTTACATTGAGTGATTTTTCCTATATCTATTGGTCATCTATATGTGGCCATCCTTTGGAGAGGACCTATTTAGGCCTTCTGCCTGTTTTTTTAATTGCATTGTTTGGGATTTTGGTGTTAAGTTGTAAAGTTTTACGAATTTTGAATATTAATCCTTTCTTTGATGTATCATTGGCAAATATGTTCTCCCATTCAGTGGTTGTCTTTTCGTTTTGCTGATGGTTGTCTTTGCTATGCAGAAAATTTTTAGTTGCATATGGTACCCTTTGGTTATTTTTTCTTTTGTTTCTCTTGCCTGAGGAAACTTAACCTATATATCTATATCTATATCTATATCTATATCTATATCTATATCTATATCTATATCTATGCAATTTAGGTGTTACTGCCTGTGTTTTCTCCTAGGAATTTTATGGTTTCAGATATTACATTTAAGTCTTTAATTCATTTTTGTTTTATTCTTGTATAGTGTAAGAAGGTGGTCTAGTTTCATTTTTTAATGTACTGTCCAGGCCATTTATCTATATTTAATAAACAATCATAGTTCACACTAATACCTTCAATCCCAATATTTTCTCTTTTTTCATATTTTCAATTTCTACAAAAACACACAGCATGGCTTCCATTACCCTCAATATATTTGCCCACTCATCTATTCATCATAAATAACCAATCTATCATGCCCCTTCTCTACCCTCCCCCATGCTCTCCTATGCTTTACAGGTTTTGATAACTCACATAGACACCCTCCACAGGACATCCTTCTCTCTCCTCTTGCACTATGACTTCACAAGATGAACCTCTCCATGACATGTTGTAGTGGGTTGAATAGTGGTCCACCAAGAGGTATGTTCAACCCAAACCTCAGGATATGACCTTATTTGGAATAAGTGTTAGAGCTTTGCAGATGTAACTAAAGTCAGGATCTCAAGATGAGGTCATACTGGATTAAGGAGGGCCTTAAGTCCAAGGAGAAGTATTCTTATAAAAGAAAAGAAGAGACAGAGAGACATAGGGGAGAGAGTTACATGTAGACAAGAGACAGAGCCTGGAGTGAGTACTAGTATCTACAAGCCAAGGAATGCTAAGGAATGTCAACAGCCACCAAAGGTTAAGAGAGCTTTGGTACCACAAGTTAGAGCTTGGACATTTACGGTATATCTGGGAACTACATTTTAACCTTTAAACCTGTGGATAACCTGTTCACCTTGGTAGGGCTCCAAAACCTCACATCAGACTGTCCTACACATGGCCATTCTCCTCACCCTAGTGAGGCTCTAACACCCTTGACCGGCTGCCCTCTATCAACGTCTATTCACCTTCCTGGGCCTGACACTGCTCTGTGCCACCAGGACTCGCCTCTCTCCCCTGCTGCCCATTCCTACCTTGCTCTCCCCCTTGTTGTAGCTTTAGGACTGGATTTAGAAAGAAGAATTTTGTTAACATCCCACTGCAATGTAAATTAATTTGGGTGGTGAATAATTAGTATTGCTTACCTTTTTACTTCTTATAAGAAAAGCAGCCCACACTCTTTCTAAAATAAAATGAAAGGTATTAAAATTATTCCCATTTCCTAGTGTAAGGAAAATACCATATTTGCTGGTGTATAAGATGATTTTTTGGCCCTGAAAAATACGTATTTGCCGGCGTATAAGACAACTGGGCATATAAGACGACCCCCTAACATTTCTACTAAAAATACAGAGTTTGTTATATACTCGCCGTATAAGACTACCCCCCACTTGGAGGCATATTTTTCAGGGCCAAAAAGTCGTCTTATACGCCGGCAAATACGGTACATATAATGTCTTGGCAGAAATAGAAATTTAAAAAAACACACAAAACAACACACAGTTATGCCTTATTTTTGATATAATCACTCTTCATTTGATCTAAGAAAACGTGACATTTTAAAACAATACATGTACTCATAAGTTCCATGTACTGAATTGAGTATAGTTTTCAGAGATAAATCACTTCATCAAGAAAAACAAAAAGCCAATGTGTCTGAAGATATTGCCCCTCCTTCTCTAAGCTCCTGGGATTTTTTTGAAAGCTTCAAAAGAAACTTCAATATACAATGGTGATATGCCAACAGGATAAAACATAAGGTTGTTTTAAAACCATAAATAAAGCTTAATTGTAATGAGAGAGCTTGGGTTTATGTTATGCTATAACAATGAAGTCCTTAATTAAAACACCCTACAAGTTCAGGGTTATTAAGAGGCCATTCTGAAAGCCCCAAAACAAGGAAGAAAATGAAAAACAGAGCTGGCTCCATTCTCGTTGGTTTCAACAGAACATTTGAGGAACACTGAATTTTAGCTAAACAAAGAGGGAAACAAAAGATTTTAAAGCTATTTCTTGAAGTGTATATTTTAAAGGTTCTACCTGTCTTTCTTTATGTATGCTGTGATTGGCATCCCTGTGGATAAGTCAGCATCCAACTCAAGGGTAGAGCAAAGGTTATTGGTCCTTCCTGCTATGTAGCACTGAACTACATAGGAAATTTTATTGCACATTTGCTGCCTTCAATATCCCCAGGTTGTTTAACAATTCTGTGCTTCAGTGACATTAAGGACAGGTCGGGAACCTGAGGCCACTCTTTTCAGCTCCAGATCGAACTTGACATTATGCACTGACAGCGTTTGGCAATTTGGCTTGTTCATTGAATGCTCTCAGACTGTGCAGCGACCAGGATGCACACTCAAAAAAAAAGTCTTTGTGATGCAAAATTTGTAAAAGTGTAATTCCCATTATTCACTGGGAAGTTTTAATTACAATTAGTAATGAATAACATTAATGAAAGCTGTTTATAAGAGGATGTAAGAGGGACACAATTCGTTGGGGAATAACTCAATAAATACCACACACTTTGCTCTATTACGTTGCACACAAAGTATCTGTGATGTGAAATCATGCTTCACTGGTCTATTTGGACCTACAGGCTTGACACTTGCCAGTTTTGCAGTGCTAAAGAAAATTTAAAACTATAATAGGCAATACAATCATTTCTCAAGTGGATCTATTCATCTCTCATCAAAAGGAAAAGACAAAATGAAAGGAGCATTTTCAGTGTTAGAATTACATTTAATACCATGGCAGATATAATGATACTGGAGCCTTAAAATCTATAATGTTGCCTGCAGTGTTTGACAATACTAACTTTAGCCTGTAGAACAAATTATAGTAAAAGCCTGTGTGCATTTGGTAGTCCATCAACCAGAAGTTCATCTTTACTAGCAATTTCAAGCTTTGCCAATATGGTAAAAATTTATATTCATGATAATGGCTGGCTGAAAGATTCTACTGCATTCTCAAACAAAGGTTACATTTTGTCAGGCACTTTTATTGTGTAGTTTTTATGCTCTAGAGCTTTGAAAACTGTATATGGTATATGTATTACAAACATAAGCCATCATATCATAGTATACACTATTTTAAATTCTGTTTAATTTATTAAATAATATGCATCATAGAGTTGTAAAATGTATTATACAGTAAATCAAATTTATAACATTTTTGCAATACAATATATATGGATTACTGAATCATACATTTTAGTTTATACACTTAATATATTATTCCTTATTCTTTCAGCTTTTCTATTGCTTCTTTCTTTGCTTTTGATGATAAATAAATCTCTAATTCTAGCCTCTTAGCTTTATTGTGTTTCAATATTTTCAACAGTCTGATGAGTGCCTCTTCTTAGATGTCCCAATATTTCTTCAGGTAAAATTGTAGTATATTTTTCATATATATATATATATATATATATATATATATATATATATATATAACATATATTTATATATAATATAATATTTTCATGCCTAGGGCCTGGTGCATGAAAACTCAGGCACTGGAGGGGGGGTCCCAAAGCCCAGCCTTCCCCCTCTCACAGTCTGGGAGCCCTCAGGGGTGGGAGGTGACCCGGCAATCAGGGGAAGGTGACACACCCATCACACCTCTGCTGCTGCCACTGCAAGCAGCGCAAGCCTCAGCCAGCTGTGGTTACCTGAGCCTCGGGCCAGCCCTTGGTGGCTAGGCAGTTGCCATCTGAGGCTTGCCTGTACCTCAGGCGTCAGCTGGGCAGCCACCATCTGAGGCTTGCCTATGCTTCTGGCTGGCTCTGGGTGGCTGGGGTGCTGAGGGCAAGTCCAGCCACACCGTGCACCTGCCGTGCCCCCCAGATGGGCTGAAAGAACTGGGAGACCAGCATGGCTGAAGGGACTGGGCGCCGCCATCTTTGAGATAGTGTGATGGTCAATTTGCATATTCCCTCTTTATTAGATAGGATATATATATGAATGTACACATAATATATAAACATAGCATCTATTTATATAGCAACTAATTATATCCCAAGTGTAACTATAGAGTCTAGTGTCATATATGCATATTGCCTTATGTAATTATAACATTTAATGTACACTTCAAAATACATTATATTAAAGTGAAGCATAAGGCTTTGTGACTTGCCAAAGGTCACACAGTTAAGGGATTGATCCAAGCCTGAAAGTGGGTCCCACCAGTATCTCAAATGCTATGCTTCCCATTACACTACATATCTCATCATACCCACCCATCTTCCAATTCTAGATCAGAAACTTTCAGAGTAATAATCAACTTTATCTTCCTCATTCTTACATTGAATCTGTAATCAGTCCATCACACTTTTTAAATTTAATTTCTACCCCTATTCCTTACCCCCATGCTCGTCTTCATCACTTTGGGGGTAGACTGTCATAAGAACCTTCTAATCTTGCTAGTCGTTTTTGCTTCTTAACCCCATTCTGCATGTCAATACTGCATACATCTTAAAACACTACTCACCAGGTTATTTCTTGGTACTCTGATTATCTAGGGTACTATATACTTTCTCAAAATTTATTTCTCA
This sequence comes from Vespertilio murinus, assembly GCA_963924515.1. Classification (NCBI taxonomy): domain Eukaryota; kingdom Metazoa; phylum Chordata; class Mammalia; order Chiroptera; family Vespertilionidae; genus Vespertilio; species Vespertilio murinus. The sequence goes on from OZ004706.1 coordinate 71,186,513, forward strand.
AAAAAAAACAAAACTCCACACTTTCTTTTTCTTGGAAAAACATTTCACATCAGGGCTTAATAAACATATTTGTGTGCCTCTACATATACTATCGATCCTCATTATTCACAGGTGTCACATTTGCAAATTCATGTACTTGCTAAAGTTGACTTCTAACCCTGAAATCAATACTCACAGCACTTTTGTAGTCATTCTCAGACATACAGGGTGATGAAAACTTTTAGTCTCCTGATGCATATCTTCCAGCTGAGGTCGAGCAAGACAATGCTCTGCCTTCTTGTCTCAGCTCTCGTTCTGTGACAACTAGTCTTTTCATGGTTCATTTATTGCCACATTTTCTGCATTTTTATGTGTGTTTTTTGTTGGTGATATTGCTGTTTAAAATGGCCCTCAAGCATAGTGTTGAAGTGCCAACTATTCTTTCTAAGGCTGTGTTGTGTCTAATGAAGAAAATACATGTGCTATATAATCTTTGTTCAGGTATGGCTTAGATGCTATTGGCCATGAATTTCATGTTAATAAATCAATAATTTGTATTAAAGAAGGTACCTTTAAACATAAACACATAAACAAGGTCATGCATTGACCAGTTGGTGAAAATCTTATATCCAGAGGGTCATAGGAACCTAACTCTGTTTTTTCCTTAGGAACAATAATTCTGTATTTTCTAATTTGTTGCTTATACCAATTGTATGCTATGTCACTACCACAAGTAATAAGAACTGACTGTATATAAATAAAACAAATACTTCCCAAAGACCTTTATTAACAGTAAGACACTTTGATATTTTCCATTATACTCTATTTTGTCCATTTTATTAAAACAAATGTGCTGCTTTTTGTATTACATACAGAATTTATGGTTGTTTTCTGGCTGTAGTGTCAGTCAATAGGACTCTTCTTAGTCATTACATAAAACATAGTTGCCTTTCTTTGATGCTTGTTTTCATTTTCAAGAGGTTGTGGCTCAGAGAGTTAATATTATTTAGTTGGTGAATGTTCCTTTCTTTTCATAAGCAAATAAGAAGTTCCTTTACTGTTTTCAAAGAGTATTTAGGCCTTTTTTGTTATTTTCATAATTGTTTATAAACAAAATGCTTTCCTAGAATTGAAGGTTCTAGATAAGTCTTGTTCATTTAATTCTGTGATTTAAGAAACATGTTATCTTTTAGGAAACTAAAAGATATTGTGCTTGAGTAATGTGATTACTCAAAGGCAAAAAAAAGCTTGATGCATGGTCAGGGTACATACCCAGTGTATGGGCTCGATACTCACTAAGGAGTATAGAAGAGGCAGTACACAGATGTTACCCTCTCATGTAGATGTTCCTCTCTCTCTTGTTCTCCCTTTCTCTTTCTCTAAAAATCAATGATAAAATATATAAGGCCTCCACACCCAACTGTGTGATGTTCACTCCTCTCCAGGATTTTAGAGAGACCTATTGTTTTCATGCGCCCCGGCACACTTACTGACAGTTATTTGGAGACATATAGAGTCATCTAAATAATGAAAGTGTAATATGCTAATTATACCAGACGTCCTTTGGGATAACCTTCTGGATGAAGCTGAGGCTGTGAGGGAAGCCTGGGTCCTGGGTGCCAGAAGCAAGCTGGTGCCAGCAGCCCCAGGGAAGGAAGGCCTACTCTTACACAGTTTTCGTGCATCGGGCCTCTAGTTCTATATAATAAAAGTCTAATATGCTAAGTGTCTGGTCTTCCATTCAACCAATCAAAGAGTAATATGCTAATGATATACTAAGGCTGCTCAAACACTCACCATGATGTATACTTGCCACCACGGGCAGATGCTCTGATCAGTAGGTTAGCTCAGTGCTGGGGTCCAGCTGATGAGGACTGATCAAGACAGGCCAGACATGTCCTGGAGCCTTCCTGCAGTCCCTCCCCAGCTGGCCAACCTCCTGCATCTCTCCATGGCCATGATCAAGCACCAGGCGGTCCCTCAGCCTGGCCTATGACCTCTCACAATCTGGGCTGAGGATACCCTCTTCACACACCTCCACCTCCACCTCCACCCGAGTGCAAATTTCATGCACTGGGCCTCTAGTTCTCCATATAAAAGGCAAGATATAGCATAAGTGAGCACTGCCTAAAAGAAATATGAAGAAAGACACATATAAGTTTTAAATTTTCTAGAAACCACATTTAAAATAGTAAAAGAGGAAATTAATTTTAATAACATATTTTTATGCAATATATCCAAAATATAATCATTAAACATATATTCAACACTGTAATTGATGAAACATATATTGTGTATTCCTCTTATTGTACTAAATTTTTTAAATCTAGTATGTGTTTTGTCCTTATGTAACTTCTTAATTCATATTGGCCACATTTCAAGTACTCAGTAGATATACAGCATTAGTGGCTACCATATTGGATAATACACTTATCCAATATTTTTTATATGCTTTTGCTATATAGTAATATTTTGTTTTTGTCTGATGTTTCCCAGTTGTAAACACAGGCTAAGATAACCATATCTACAATTACATTCTAGAGATTAAAAATTAATAAAGCTGGAAAAATTTTCTTTCATGTGACCAGGGCAATGGCACCCTATGATCCAGCTAAAACTGTGTCACATCTTTACTTAGAAACATACTTCGTTTAATTAATGACAGAGTCTATATACATGATTGACTAAAATAATATTCTGGTCACAGTTCCAAAAATATAAGATCACTTTTAAGGGGGCACTAACACACTGTTAGAGAAAGAGATCTAGAGAAACCCTCAAACAAGTATCTAAATTACATACTTTCACTGTACCAAGCTGTTCCACAGAGAGAGATGAGTGATGCAAGGAAACTCATCCAGCCACCTATAGCAGATCCAAGTTGGGAATCCCCATTTCTAATTTTGTAATGTTTTGTTACAATATGTTGAATGTCACCACATTCAAGCCTACTGTGTATGTGTGTTTACTTCACAGTATCACATCAGTATCTCCCCATAGATATTCTGAGTTCTTTTTTATTATTATTATTTCTTATTACTCTTACTCTATACAAAAGTTATAGAAAATCTGCAAATAACATGATTATTCCTATTATATTCTAAGATATATTTTTCCTCTGGCTCTATCTTTCTCTGATGGGCTTATTTCACTTAGCATAATGTTCTCTGGGTTCATCCCTGCTGTCTCAAATGTTAAGAGTTCCTTCTCTTTTAGAGCAGCATAGTATTCCATTGTGCAGATGAACCACCATTTTTTTAATCCTCTCATCTGCTGATGGGCACTTAGGCTGTTTCCAAATCTTAGATATTGTAAATTGTGCTGCTATGAACACAGGGATGCATATATCCTTTCTGATTGGTGTTTCTTATTTATTGGGATATATTCTTAGAAGTGGAACTATTGGGTCAAATGGAAGTTCCATTTTTAACTTTTTGAGGAAACTCCATACTATTTTTCCACAGTGGCTGCACCAGTCTGCATTCCCACCATCAGTGCACTAGGATTCCTTTTCTCCATATCCTTACCAGCACTTGTCATTTGTTGATTTGTTGATGATAGCCATTCTGACAGGTATGAGATGGTACCTCATTGTCATTTTGATTTGCATCTCTTGGATGATTAGTGACTTTGAGCATGTTTTCATATATCTCTTGGCCTTCTGTTTGTCCTCTTTTGAAAAGTGTCTCTTTAGTTCCTTTGCCCATTTTTTGATTAGGTTGTTTATCTTCCATTTGTTAATATTTATGTGTTCCCTGTAAATTTTGGAGATTAAACCCTTATTGGAGATAGCATTGGCAAATATTTTTCTCCCATGCAGTGGGCTTTCTTGTGATTTAAGATACCAATGGCATATTTCACAGACCTACAACACTCTCCAAAAATTCATATGTAATTAATTCTGAGAAAGAGGAACAAAGCTGGAGGGATCACAATACCAGATATTAAGCTCTATCACAAAGCCACTGTTCTCAAAATTGTTTGGTACTGGCATAAGAATAGACATACATACAAATGGAACCAAACTGAGAACCCAGAAATTGACCCACGCCAGTATGTTCAATTAATGTTTGACAAGGAGTCAAGAGCATACAATGGAGTCAAGACAGTCTCTTCAATAAATGCTGTTGGGGAAATTGGACAGATACATCTACAAAAATGAAACTAGATCACCAACTTATACCATACAAAAAAATAAACTCAAAATGGATAAAGGTCTTAAACATAAGACAGAAAAACATAAAAAATATTAGAAGAATTAATATAGCAGACATATGTCATAGCAATATCTTTATTGATACAGCTCCTAGGACAATGGAAACTAAGGAAAAAATAAACAAATGTGACTTCATCAAAATACAAAACTTTTGCACAGAAAAAAAAAAACCTGTCTTCTTATAATACAAAACTTAGACATGAACAAACAAAATTACTTCTAAAATGTAGGAACTGCAGACGAGCTCTGAACTAGAGGAACGAGGCTAAAATACAGCAGGTTTTCAGATTATATACAACTTTGGAATCAAGGGAGGAAAATGAGCTATGGTAAAAACTAGCTGCGTGACCTTGAGTAAATCTCTCAACCTCTCCATGACCCAAAGTCCTTATCCGCAAAATGACTGGCAGTGGGAGGATTAGATGATTTCTGAGGTCTCTTGCAGTTCTAAGACATTTATTCTAATTCATGCTAGACAGGTGATTTTATAATAATAGCCTTTCTAAGTTAGTCTTCTGCTTAGAAGAAAAAAGAATGCTGCCACCTGTTCTCTTTCTTTATGGGCACTACTAAGGATTTATCAAATAATACTAAATATTTTATGAAGAAAAAATTAAATTTCAACAATAACTACCACAAAAGTTTATCTCTAAGAACAAACCTCCTATAACAGTAAGTATCAGACAAACAATAGCATGGTAAAAATTACACTTTTCTTAAAATATGTTACGTAAAAGGGGAAAATGGATCTCTTATAACAAGGTCATAGGGATAGAATTATTTTTTTTAACATTTTGAACTGAAAGCTAATTGTTTTGGTTTAAAAGATGTTAAAATAGTTTACACTACTTTCAATTCATTCAATAGATACATATATAACATCTTCTTGGAGCCAGCCAATGGTGAGCTAAATTGATATACTACCTGTCCCCATGGATTTCATACTTCAATGTATAGATCTAAAGGAAATTAATTGAATGTTCCTTTAAGGACAGACTATGGATAATACAGTCACATTAACCTTCTATATTAACCATTGGTTTTGGGAAAAAAACACATCTCTCTAAAGATATAGACCTTAATCCATGTTTACCTTTCCACGTGTACATATGATGAAGAAAGCAGAAGTGAGCACATTGGTTCGAAAGAGACACCTGGAAATACAGACTCTGGGAAATACGGAGTATCATGCAGACTAAAGTAACTCCCCAAAACCCAGAAGGTTTCTGAGTCACAAAGACTGTAAGTATATATTTCTATTACATACAACACATGCTCTCAGAATGGAGCCAAGCCCCTCCTCCTGACTCCCAGCAATTAGCAATGAGGAGAATTGGTGGGAAGAAGGATGCAATTGTTCAAACTCCATTTTCTGGTTCCCAATTGAATAGACTCTAAGCAACTAATATGTATGTGTTTTGACTGAAAAAAAGAACAACAGCCTTGGGGCTCCCTTTCTTGTTTAATTAAGAGTTCTCAAATTCTAGTAGAGATTAATGGTTGCCAAATATCACTCCTGCTACTGTTTTCTGTTAAAACGATGTGAAATGCAAAATCTTATAGAATATTTTCCCAATAAGAAAATGTAAAGAGCTTTTTTTAAATAAAATTGTGAAGCTTATGCAAAATATTGCAAATTCTGTTATGCCTTTTTTTTCTGAAAATACAATAAATTAAATGTACCACTGATCATTCTTGGAAACCGCTATTGGCATTTCTCACTCGTATGATTATAAACTCAAGCTCAAGTTCATTTGTGGTATGAACTTGGATTACTATGGTTCTGGAAAAAAAGATGAAATAAGAGCATCCCTGTAACTGAACAAGGAAGACATATAGTACATGCAACATCATTTGCCCCATATCTATTGAGTGTCTCTTGTAAAAATTGATGTCTACCTCTGATAACAAGAGAGGTGGGAAGAATTTAATGTGGGTGTATCACGTTTTAAAAGAAAACACGGGGGAAAGATCACTTCTATAAGGCACTAGACAAATGCCAATTTTTATGTACTGGTTTCTTTCAAAATATTCAATCACACCTAATAATTGGCAGGAAACACAAAAAGGCTTTCACTTCCATGCTGTGCACTCACTCCCCTGGGGTACATGGCCATTTGTGGCCGCTAGCAGCGGCAGGGAGCAATCCCAGGGAAACCAGATTCATTCAATTATGTCTCTGCCACCCAACCCACCTCTACACCTCTGTTGTTAATATACTGCAGCATTGTAGGTTACAAAGGGTCCTTAAAATCATAGAAGTAACATGTTTCTGGGTGGATAGAGAACTAAAGGATTTTTTTTAGTAAAGAAAAATATAAAGACAAGGCATATTAAATTCAGTTGATGTTTCCTGGACACTTTTGATTTAATAAGCTTCTTAATGGTGTGTGAGAACTAAGAACATGTCTCACTCCTGGAATAAGATACACGCTTTATGAAAGTGCCACAAAAGAATGATCATTCCTTTGTATAAAATGCTTGCTTTGTAACAATTCCTACTATTGCCACTTAAGTCTATGGTTTCTCATCTTCACTAAGCCTAAGAAAAAAATGTATAATTAGTTGGTTCTGATCTCCAAAGAAGGTATAATAACGTATGAATTTTCTCACTGACAAATTCCATAGCAATATGTATGGCATCCTTCAATTTTAGGTGATATTCTATGCTTACTAAAATAGATTAACTCATGAATTTCACCATTAATGTGTACTTACAACTACCAGTACAGCAGAATTCCAAGTGACTTATTTAATATGAATTATTGGAATATACAGAATGAATAAGCCTCTGACAATCACTTGTTTCCCAAATATTTTTTGAGCACATAGCATGCTCCCATTTACTCTATTAGTTGCTGAGAATATCATGCAGAAGAAAGAGACAGTTCTCCTGCACTGTGATCCTTACAGTCTAATGGGAGAGATTAGAGGTAAAAAATCAAGAATAACGGGTTATTAAGTGTTTTGTTTGGGGACTTAAAGGGCACACACAGAGGATAACCTAGGCCAGTCTTGGATGCCAAAAATGATTTAAAAAGAAACGTAATTACTGAAGAGAGTCCAGGAAAGTAGGGAGAAGTTAGCCAGACAATGATAAGCAACAAATACTCAAAAAATCAGCTTAAGAGTGAGGAATGCTTATGGAAATGTGTTGCTCCTAAGCTATTTCTTGAAGGAGAGAAGACTTAAGCATAATTTTTAGAAAAGAAAAGTGTAGCTTTAGGGTAGAACAGCATTCTTTGTGTGTTCTATCAGAATTTTGGTCTTACTCTAAACAGACAAAAAACACTGTGCCTCTAGGGTATTCCTAGATGAAAATACGCTAAAACACACCCAACCAATTGAAAAAGAAAAGTGGGGGAGATGAACAGTGAGATTGAAATATTTTGGATATCTCTAGGCTTTTTCTGGGCTTCTGTATCTGTTTTGCTCTTGGCTTCTGGACTTCTGATATCTAAAGATAAATAAACATCCAAGGTAAATAAATAGGTGACTCGTCACTTTAAGAAGAGTTATCCACAGTAATTCCACCAAGATCTCAAAGCCTAATGCCAGATCACACACTTCTTTGTCTGCAGAATAATTCCCAATAATGAAAGCAAGGGCAATAGTAGAAGCCATGGTACCAGCAGTCAAATTTTATTGAACTTTTACAAAGTGATACAAGGGCTTATGTTCAGGATCTCATTTCACCCTCACAAAACTTCTGTGAGGTAGCCACCATCATTATTCTTATTTTATGATGAGGTAGCCCAAGCTTTGGGAAGTTAATTAAGGTGCCCCGGGTCACAGCTGGTAGGAGCCTGGGGTACGATTTAAACACAAGCTTGTCTAATATCCAGGTCATTATATGAACTTGCTTACTGCCTCCAACACCATAGACAATGCCAATGTATACTGCCACGTAACAGAGGAGAAAGGAAAGAGACTCCCGTGGAACAGGAGAAAAATGTGAAGGGATTGTGTAGGACTTCAAAACTAACTTAAGTTGTTGAAATCACACAGTATAAGTTGATTAAAAGAATCTGCAAACAATACCAGATACCATGACAACTCTTCCAGATTTACCATTTTGCACATTTTGAATGTTGTGTCTGCTCTTTGAACAGAGGTCGGGCTTCCTCCTTGTCCCTAGGTAACCAGCATTCAGAGGACAATTTTGAAAAGGAAACACTTCCATTCTTCTATGTATTGAGTAATATAACAGCATTATATTTTAGGAAAGAATAACAATTCCATCTTTGTCATCGCTAAGAGAATAAATTTGGTGAATTAGAATTGAGTTATCATCTAAAATAATATTATTTGCCCCTTTGTCATAGTTTTTATTGAATTGTTTAAAACCCTTCTCCATTTTTAATACATTGACCTTCTTAGAATACACATATTAATAATCACACCCACATAATGATTATACCAATGTTCAGCAAATTACAACCCAAAACTAGCCCATTGTCTGACTTTGTAAATAAAGTTTTATTGGAACATGGCTGCATTAATTTATTTGCATATTGTCAACAGCTGTTTTCTCACTATATCAGCTAAGCTGAGTAGTTGCAACAGAGGCAATATGGATCATAAAGCCCGAAGGATTTTCTGCCTGGCCCTTTAAAAAGGTCTGCAGATAGAGAAAAAACTTCATTATTTTTCTCTTGGAATTTGGCTTTACTCATTTATTCATTTTTGTTAATCAACTCATGTTTGTGAAGCAACTTCTATGCACCTTAGGTGAAGACTAGGTTACAGACACATGGAGAAACAAATTAACAAAAGACCAGGTAATGACTGCTCTAAGGAAGCAGGAGAGTGGAGAAGAGGAAGCCTGGACAGCATCATCCTAAGAGAGGCAAACACATTTAAATTATTTTTTGTTACAGAGTGATCAAAGGGGTGAAAAGCAAAAATATGGTATGTTTCGGCCTTTGCTAGGAAACACAAGAGTCATAATGAAAGGAGCGGAATGAGATTAATGGAAATAAGGGGAAACAAGACAAAACAAAATTAAACCATTAGAGTAACTCACATAGTTCCAGGTGGGGTACAGCTTAGCATTTAAAGGTATTTGAAAGACTTTTAATTGCCCTGGCCAGTTTGGTTCAGTGGATAGAATGTCAGCCTGTGGACCAAAGGATAGAGTGTTGTCCTGTGGATCAAAGGATCTTGGTTCATTTCTGGTCGACATGTATATTGGTTGTAGGTCCTCCCTGGCCCAGGTCCTGGTTAGGGCTCATGCAGGAGGCAATCAATCAATCAATCAATCAATCAATGTGTTTCTCCCACATTGATTATTTCTCTCTATCTTTTCCTTTCTCTCCCACTCTCCCTAAAAATCAATGGAAATATATCCTCTGGCTAGGAGAAAGGAGAGAGAGACACACACACACACACAGAGAGAGAGAGAGAGAGAGAGAGAGAGAGAGAGAGAGAGAGAGAGAGAGTATTAATGGTTTAAATAATGATGTCAAAAAATCGGCTTTTATGACTCTACCAAAGGAACATTCTGTCTTATTGTTAGATGTTCAATATTATAGAAGTGTTGACATGGTTTGGAAGAGTTGTAGCTTGTTTGTGAGATTGGAAGACTAGATCTTCTCCAAGCATCTAGTGTTATTACCACTAGCTCTGCCCCCAAGTTATAAGAAGAACATAAAACCAGGTATTGGACAGAACACAGTAAGGGAAATCCTTTAACCTGGATCTAACTAGGTTTGGTACCCCAAAGCAACCAACTGCTGTTTTTCCCTTTTGTGTTTATCAACAACATGCCCCAAACTCATTGGTCCGTGTAGAATCTTTTAATTGGAAAAGCCAGCCTTGTGTGTGAGCAGAAAATAAATACCTCATGAATAAATGACTGATGAGTGGGTGAGGGTGATTGTCCTTAAGCTTTTTGGGCAGTGATAATAGATTAAATGAATACTATGGATCTACATTATCAAAGCGAATACCTAAAAGTTTCACTATAGCTAAGGCAGCATAAATGATATTTTAAACTGTGCTTGTTTTGGTTTGGGTTTTGACCCACCTAATATTTACCCCTCTAAGATGAAAGCCATAATGATGAAAAATTCTTACCAATCTAAACAACCAAATAGGACACACATTGAAGAAATTCAGCGTAATCATTTTATTATTAATCAGACTATAGACATTTGATTTGAACAGGTACCTGGACAAAGGCTATACTTAACATAGAAATTAGGCATCTGTCCTTTAACAAATGTTAATTAATTTATGCTAACATTTTCCCTTATGTAAGTGATTTTTAAAGTGACATTTATTTCTATAACTTTGAACTGAGATACTCAAATGATTGTCCATCGACCTAAGCAAAGTAAGTAGCATAGACAAAGAGTGAAAAGGTTCATTTACTAAAATAACAAATAAAAACTCTTTTATTTTGGAAGGAGCACCACACCAAGACAATCTTTTATTCAACGAATAAAAATTGACATTTTATTCAGTTAGGAGTGATGCTATGGTTGGAAACCTATACAATTAAATATTGTTTTAGGGATTCTCAAAGTGAGTAAAGACAGGAAATATAAATTACAACATCAGAAAGTACACTCTTAGCTTCATAAACTATATTTATATGCTGAAACATAAACACTACTGGGATATAAAAAAGGGAAGAATATTGATGGATTTCTTGGCCCTGACACCACTAGAGCATTTTGTTTTGTTTTAACTGTGGTCTCTGATGCAAGTGGAATGTACTTTTTGGAAACATATATATCTAAATAGTTCTGAATATTTTTAAAAACCTTAAATGAAAAGAAAAAATGAACATCAACATTTTCTCTTGTCTATTTTAATGTGGCCAAGAAATCTTATGTGACAAGTTGAAAACAATCTACATTTATTCTTTTCCCTCAGGTCACCAAGCTTGTTTATGTGATATCACAGCATGTTTTTACAAAAGTTAATTTCAAGTCAAAAGACAGGACGACTCCTTTCAGCAGTAAAAGGTAACAGGAGGATACTGTGGTTTAAGCACATAATGAATAACAAGAGAAATCAAAATATTCTTGACTGTACATTGCTTTTCTTTTTCCCCTGATGGACTTTCAGATTGCTTTAAAAGACCTACTAAAAATCTTTCTCTGGAAAAGATCTATTATAAATCACAAGTAGTGATTTTAGTGGAGAACACAGGAGTAGGGAAAAAATGGGTCATCTTATAAAATTGATTATGTGAGCTCTCTACGTGCAGCACATATGTCAGCAATGGGGGAAAACAATCTCCAGATAAATTCTGCAGATTTTCTTTCTTCTGGAGAAAAACCTGTGTCTTCTGTACATTGCAAAGCAAAGAGGGAGGGGGTAGAAGTTAAGTTATATACATGAGATAAACATCAGACTAGCTTTTGAAAAATGAGCCAAGCCCCAAAATAGCCCAGAAAAATTATAATTAAAAAAGTGTGTGTGTGTGTGTGTGTGTGTGTGTGTGTGTGTGTGTTTCCTCCCTCTCCCTTCCCCTCCCCTCCCCCGTCTAAATCTGGAATCCTTACTATCTTATTTTAAACAAGCCAGAGAGTGCAAGCTTCAATCTGTTTGGATAGAAAATAATTTATATAAATGTTTTGTTCAAGCCCAAAAGGGAAAGGGAGTTTAAATATACAGTGTATGAAAGATGCATGCCCAACTTCAAACAGCCTAGTGCACAGAAGAGGAAAAATAATCTGACCTTCTTAGTCATTCCCAGCAGCCTTTGAGCTGAAATATCTTGCAATTTGCAACATCATTTCAATGACCCCAACAGTAAGAGATTAACCAAAATTTTATAGCTGGCCTGCTATCCTCCTCTCGGACCTCTTAGGGAACGGAGGGAGGGAAGGGAGCACAAGAAGGTCAAAGAACAAATGGCAACACAACATGGATTTTGCACCCTTTCCCTGCACTGGAGGAAGAAAAGCAAGGCAGATAAGTCCGTATAATACTAAACCAAATCTCTTTAATTCCAGTCAGCTTTTATCATCCAGTCACTGAGTCTGTGTGTGGAAAAATTCATGCTAATTCCCCCTAGCAACAGCCTCAGCCTATCAGAGACTTTATGCGCCATGCAGCTGCCAGCCAGGGAGAATAACTCTAAGTAGGTCAGGCCTGTATTTCTAAAAATGCTACGGTCTAATAACCCCACTGTCCCGTCTGTCTGCCCTGCCCCATAATAACCTCAATTGCTTGGTGACACAATGACATACTACCCTGTTAGAGTGCAATCACATCATGCTGCATTATTCTGCTGCGAGCATGACTGCTGGGTGAAGGACCCTCGGAGGGGCAGCATTAATCAGGCAGCCATTCATGTCCACCCGCACTTCACTCTGGAAATGGGGACTGCATTAATGACCAGCTGTTTGAACTAACACAAACAAAATAATGTCTTCCACCCTGTTGGGTGCACAGAATACCCTATTCTGATCTGGCAGGTTCCGCTTCTTGACTAAATCGAAGATGTAAATTAAACGGGCTCAGACAATGTCAGCTTTGGCAATCTCAATGTAAGTATATTTAAATTATATTACGTGTGAGTCAAAAAAAAGCTATTGATTTAAATACACAGCTTTCCCTGCCTACCATCTTCCCTAATCCACATTAAAAGGGGGGAAATGCACACACGGGTAATGCAATACATATACACATATTACCCAGGAAGCCAAAGGCACAGAGCTGAACTAAAATTGACTTCTTTCGGGCAGAGAAACAAAACAGGTCAGGAGTAATTGTGCAGCGTGAACACAAATACAAATTCAAAATGAATGCTGTGGAGGAGCATGGAAAACAAATACGAGTAAACATTCTAGCCTCCCAACCAATCAGCTCCTCCCTCCGTCTCTTTGTGGGGGCTGAAGTCACACCGAATCGCTAAGCGCAAGGGACAAGGGAGGGGAGTGAGCACGGCTTTCAGATCTCAACCAAGGCAGTACCCCTGCTTCCCATGCCGGTGCCCCAGCTTCCCATGGCGGTACCCCCGCTTCCCATGCCGGTACCCCAGCTTCCCATGGCGGTACCCCAGCTTCCCACGGGGTTGCCAACAAACTGCTGTGTGGCTTCAGGACAACCAAGGCTTCTCAAGGTTTAACCTTGGGCTAGGAACAGAAGTCAAAACCCCACAGCCATTTTTTGAATTCTATAAAATGGGAATTTTAGAATTTAATTGACCGTATTTATTTGAGTGTCATTTTTTTACCCTTCTCCATTTTAATGCGTGAGCACACACACACACACACACACACACACACACACACACACATACACACACACAATTAAGTGTGGATGCAGAGCTAGGAGATTGGCAGTGCTGTTTTTGGCTATTTGAGGAGCTATCTTGTATTGATGGGGCTTGCACAAACATCTTCTTGCATGATTAATCTGCATTTTTAAGGGTCCGGAGTCTCATTTCATGAACATACCACACCACCACCACTACCACCCCTGGCAAATTGAAAATTCAGCCTTCAATTATGCAGAATTCAGCAAGTCTTATATGTGTAATCCGTCAGTATTTGATTTACAAACAGAGAGAATTCCTTAATCCATGTGCCCTTGTCTGAACTGGGTTTGATAACTTAGTTATGACTATCTTCTTCACTTTGTGGCACACAGCACATAGTTATTCTTGGAGAGATACAGGCACTGACGCAACCAGGAACCGCTAATTACAAGCTGCTGACATTCTGCTTGTCTTTGCAGCTTTGAAGTTCTAAGTCTGTTTTTCTCTCTTAGGAGCTTGCAAAGTTTCATTCTCTTTCCCTCGGTGCTCCTCACCACCACCACCACCTCCCCTCCCTTCCCCTCCATGATTTCTCCCGTCCTTCTTCCTATTGCTAAGTCTTTCTGGACTCACTCTAGGACTCTGTGGAGAAAGCGGCGAGAGCGCTCAGATTCCCCCACTTGCTTTCTTTGCGTTCCCTCCCTGCTCCCCTGCACACAGATCTACAGTTTGGAAGTACAGTAATAAGATCCCCACCCACCCCCGCCCGCAGGAATGCATCAACAGCTGGCCAAACATAATCCAACGCACAGAGCTGCCTTTGTAGAAATAGTAACAAACAGTGGACGGGCCAGACAGGCGTCCGGGCAGAGCTCCCCATGACAACTGCAAAAGCTTCTCATTTCCAGGTCTGAGCCACTCCACCGGGCTGCGGTTGGAGCACCGCTGCTCCCTCATCTGGGTCAAAAACCCGCCTCGGTGCCTCCTCCACCCTCGCCAGGGGCTGTTCCGGGGGTGCCGGCCTCTCCGTACCGCAACTTAGATGACGCTGGTGACGCTTTCTCTGTGGCCATATTCTGCCACATGGCTCACACCCTTGGAAATGCCACTCTACAGACTCCCAAGGCTCCAGAACGGCACCCACACCTGTACCTCAGGATCTAGCTGCAAGCCAGTAGGACCAGCAACTCTTCGCCAGAAAAGGCTTTCTCTTTTTAATTGTAGGCTGAGCCCGGGATCCTAAAACATGTAAATCTAACACCGCATTCATCTCCATCGAGCAGTTAGCATCTGAAGCCTGTGGTAGCCAGCTGGTCTCAAAGTCATCTGGGATACATTTATTTTGATTAAATCGATCAGATTTCTATTTACAGGATAGGATTTTTTCGCCATACTGAATACAGCTGTGTTTACAGGGGGTTGTAGGAGAAGAAGAAAACAAAAACCCCCACAATCAGCCCTAGCCCCAGCACAGAGCACTCAGAGCGTCAAGGAGTTAAAGCTAAGGGGCTTGCTTTCACATCAGCGAGCAAATGCTGCCTGCAGCTGCTCCGGCCATGCGCGCCAGCCAGCCAGGAAATGGGTGTTGAGCTGGAGCTGAAAGCACAAGCTGCAATCAAGCCCGATCCAGCCAAGGGACAGACTTCCTGTGTAAAATGGCCAGAAATCTCTCTTCTTTATTGCATGCCTCTACATGCATGCACATGCATTTAAATCCGTGCAGCAAGGCTGCCGCTGCCTCTGGGGGCACTGGCGCAGCTCGCCCAGCCCATCAGTATCTCTCCTGACAGCGCCGGGGACATCCAGGCTACAATTTACAGGTCCTGCATCCATGCACTGGGTTATAAATTATCCATCCTCCCCAGCCTGAGAATGCAGAGCCAGCGGCGGGCAATCAAGCGGCATTCGGCATCTCCTCTTTCTTGTCATCCACTCCTCACTGTGCCTCGCTCCAACTCCGCCCGGGCAGGCAGGCAGGCAGGCAGACACATCAGATCCCCGCTTTATCCATCTTCAGCTGCACTCTCAGGTACAATGTCACCGCATCTCGACATGGTTCCTCCCCCCGCTCTCACCCCCCATCTTCCTAACATAAGCCCTGGGAGCAGCCCGAGCCAGGGACCCACGCCAGGGCTGCGAGCGGTGGGCACTGGATGGATAGGATTCCTAACTTGCCCTTCCGCGGTCCTTGGCGTCCTCTCTATTCGTCCCACCCCGGCTCTTCTGCTGCTTCACCCTGTCCTCCACGTGCCCCCTCCAGCTGCCAGGGGTCTGGCCGGAGCTGTGGGAGCAGGTCCTGCTTGGCACCGTGCACCCCCGGAGTCCGGTGCGGGCGCGCTGGACGGGACGAGGCGGGATGCAGCCGGTGCAGCTCAGGTAGCCGGGGAGGCTGATGTTCCAACAGCGATACAGCCCTGGAGCCCGGAGCAAAGATGGTCTGGCTTCAAGATTTAAAACAAGAGAGAAAGACAGGCAAAAAAACAAAAACACGAAACAGCGTAGCTCGGTGCCTGCATGGGTAAAGAGGGAAAAAAAAATACACAAACCATAAAAAAGCAAGAGTTAAAATCAAATTAAAAAAAAAAAAAGAAGGCATACATCAGAGTACTTCATGCGACTTTTATTTCTGACATGTTTCGGTTTATTAGCCTCCCCGCGCCCCTCCAAAATCTCTCCCGTGCCCGAACACACTGTCCGTGAGCACCGAGTCTCCGAGGCTCTGGCTCCAAAGTGCTGCAGACCCAGCATCACATGAGAAGCCACATGACAACTGGAGTCGGCTGCTGATGTGGTCCACTCTTTGGCGGAGACACCGGGGAGAGGAAGGAGACAGATCTGCAGTGTGAGGTGCCCCTCTCGCTGCCGGGAAGAAATGTCCTCAAAAGAACAACGAGGAGAATGCCTTCCTGAAGAAATAATGCCTGTGGCTGCATATACTTTTATTTATGCACACTTACGTAGACTAAAGAGACCGTGGGTCCTTAAAGACATTTTGAGGATGCTGTACCGCCGACACTAGCTGGATGGCAGCAATATTATTTCTAGATTGTATTAGTCAAAGCTGATTCCACTTAAGTGGATTCCTGAAAAGCACACACCATGTCTTCATAGCATGATCGGGCTTGGAAAACCAATTCTATTATCTCTCCCTGCAATCTGTATCTGAACCTGCATTCTGAATAATTTATTTTTAGACTAATAAGATGCTTGCCAAGGCCGCTCCTTTCTTCCGTGAGTGGTGCAGGCGATATTCATCCAAGTGGGGGAAGCGTGTCCCTTTGTAGGGAGAAGAGATGGTTTTCGTCATTTTCAAAAAATGCAACTTATTATTTAAAGGCATACATATGCATAGCAATAAAGGTCTCCTGCAAGTAATCATTAAAAACAAGTGAAATGTTTCTGCTTCATTGGATTGACATGCCTCTTAGTTGCAGTTTGGCATCTCTTGCTGGCAAATGGTAGTGATATTTTTCTAACACTGTTCATGGCTGTGGCTAGAGCCTTTAAGCCACACAGATATTGCTACTTCTCAGCAGGGCGAGAGCAAACAATTGCTTTCTGGAGCACCTCTCTGCAGAGGTGCTGTACTGCCTGCCAGGTACATTTTACCAGTTACATTAAGGCATGTAGGAGAGAGAAGGCCTCAGGCCCATGTAGATTCCATCACTCATCCTGGAATGAGAGAAGAGCCTATTTGGGACATAATGCCCCAAATGTGAAAGGTATACCTTCGTAGAAAACAGGCTCATGCTAACTAGAACTAGGGATCAGAACTGTCTACACCTTGCCTTTTTTGACTGTGCAGATATCGAGGTAAGTGGCCTTTAATTTGGTCAAAATGCACTTGGCCTCCGATGGTGTGAATGTGTCATGTACTAGACACTGCCGTCCAGTGGTGAACAAAATGGGCATGGGCCCGCTGTTGTGGAGCTCACAGCCTGGCAACTGCACACATCTCTCTTTCTTCTAAGGCAACCTCTTTTCAATATGGATGCTCCAAATTATCCACAAAGAAACCCAGCGGTCCCTTTAACATTCTTTCCTTGCCATCATCCTCTAGGAACTCACACATCCCAAAGATTCTTTCATTGAATTTAAGATGTCCTCTACATTCCCTGTTTCTAGAGTCTAAGCTCAGATATTTATGCCCTCACGCTCAACAGTCTTCTGCTGGCCTCCCTCTTTTTGTTTCAGTCCATTTGTCAGTAGTAATACTACTACCCCACCCTGTCTGGATGGTAGTAGACAACCCTTTGTCCAAAAACAAGGATTGCTCCTTAGTTCTTTACATTCAGATACTACTAGCACAGATATCCTATGATCTACTTGTACCTTCACTACTTAAATAAATGGTCTGGGGGTCAATGGAGGAAGAAAGGGGACATCTGTAATATGTTCAACAATACAGATACATTTTTTAAAAAAATAAATAAATTATCTCTTCCTGATCCTTGGAGTACATCATGCACTGAACCAGAAAAAATAATAATTTTTGCTTACTTTGGTTAATAACTAGGCATAAAGCACTATAGGGAAAACAAAGACAAATGAGGCACTATGTCTGTCCTCAGAGAATGTATAATATGTGGAACCTGTGGCACTTTTTCTATTGGCTCTGTTTATTTATCCAAAGTTGACTGCATGCTTTTTAAAACCTGGATAAATAAAGAAAGCAGTCCCTTGAGTTTCGGAACTGCTAGCTATCTCTTCCAGTTTTATTTTCTATAAAAATAATAAATAGGTCTAAATATTCTTGCTAAGTGAGCATTGGATGAGTTGTGTCATTAAAGAGCTAAAATGGGAGAGATTACTTCTACCAAGATGTAAAGAAAGCCCCCCCCCCCAAAAAAAACCCCTGAGATTTGAAAATTTTCAAATATTCATAAAAATCTGGCCAGGGTAGAGGGTCAGGTTTGGGTCATAATGATAGTATCAATGGCAACAGTGAAACACTAGCATGTTTTATGTGCCACGGTCCCTTCTAAGCATGCACATCAGTGAACCCACTGAATCTTACCAATCTTATGAGCAAAGTATTGATTTCATCAGCTCTTTTCAATTATACAAAGCAGAAAAACAAAGTGGTTAAATAAGGTGCTCAAAGCTGCAGAGCAAGTCAATGGAAAAGCACTTCTGGCTCCTGAACACATCTTCTGACTACCAGGTGGAACCAACCACCTTGGAGTTGCAAAACCAGCTGGAGGGACATCAGAGAGGGGGGAATACTTACCTATGCTTAAAGGTATGTGAAGGGATCAATTTGGTCCATGGGTATTCATTTCGTAGTAGTGGGACTAGATTGAGGACAGCCACCTTAGCCTTATAATGTTTATCTCCTCTGTCTAGTCCCACTTCTTATTGTAAGCCATGGAATAACCAAATTTTAGGACAATTAGTTTAGTACCCTTGACTGAGATGGATAGGGGGAGGAGGATTGGCTAGAAGAATAGCAATAAAGAGGCTATAAGGGGATGGTGCTTGAACTCTGCTAGTTTCAGAAGAAAAAATTGAGATGGATTCTGGAGGTTTTATAAAAATAAGAAATTAAATTACTAAGATAGTAGGGAGAATGATGATAGCAAAGTTGTCTGTATGCTTTTTTGAACCTAGAAAATAAAGAAAGCAGTTCCTTGAGTTTAGGAATTGTGTCATTAATCTTTGTTTCTCCAGTAGCTAACACAACACTTGTTACATTTTTAAAAAATGATGAGTGAGTAAATAAAAGGAATGGAGATAAAAAATGGGAATATTAAAAGCAACACTACATATGAAGAAAAATTCTGCAGAGAATTTTGTATTTCATTGGACATCCAAGATAAAAGGTCAATCATGAAATTCTACACATAGAAATAGAACTCAACCTGTCGACAGGAGAAGGAAAGTCATGGCCTGACTTACCAATGATTTTGCATGATATCGATGACCAACCAGAAAGTGGACTGCTGCAACACCACAGACCAGCTCTGGGCATTCATGAAGGACAGTGGGTAACAAAACTATCACAACGGGCAGAGATTAGGACAGTTCACCTCTCCATCCACTTTGCTTGGATGACAAATGACCAGACATGCAAGGAGATACTGATTCATGGCTCTGGTCATGATCTTGCAGCAATAGCCAGGGGACATGAAAGAAACATGATTGGAGGACCCTTCACAATGACATTTGGACAGAGGTTTGTTGGACAGTTCTCACTCAATGGGCAAAATATACAAAGAAATCTGTGTCTCGTATAATGCTCAACATGGTGAAGCCTCCCAGTTGAGGACTTCATTAATCAAGATAAAGTGACACCTTCTGTATTTTCCCTCATCCACGGAATGAAAAACCACAAACAAAATCTCCCACATACAGATTAAATCATGGTGGTTACAAGAAGGAAAAACAAAACAAAAACACGAGGGAGGATAAGGAGGGAAAAGGGGGTCAAATACAAGAGGACAGAAGAGATGAGACTTTGGGTGGTGAGCCCATAATGGAGTATGCTATGTTGTACTATAAAGTCATACAAGTGAAATTTATGTAATGTTATTAACCATGCTACCCCCAGAAATTTAATAATGAAATAACTTTTTAAAAAGTCTGTTAGTTCCACTTTCATTCAATAAAAGAGAAGACATTTTTCTGTTTTGAACATTTTTGTTTATATATATATATTTCATTTTCTCTTTCCTGTGTATCACTGAATAAAACAAGGGATGAGACTTTGGCTCAGATTTTGATGATACCTGCCTTCTCCCACCACACACCTCAGATGCTACTCTTCAGGCCTGTTTCGATCAGCCGGCGCTTGCTCCCCCTGCTCCAGCCACCTCAATCTGTGCCCACCATCTGCACACCCATCTCATCCAGGTCCGGCCTCAATCCGAATGCTGCACTTACCAAGGCAATAAAATGAGTGAGCTCACATACTTTTTTTTTTTAACACACAGCAAAGAAAGACACCACAGCCTTCTCTCACAATCTTAGCTAACCAGAATGCTAAATTAACAAACGCACCTCATTTCTTAGGCAGTTAATGAAGGTTAATATGACATGGTGCCTCTGGCTCTGGGAGTAAAAAGGGGTGTTATTGCCTCATATTATAGCTGGGGAAAAAAAGTGTTAATAATCTTTCTCATCAGCAATAAAGAATTGGGCTTTTAAGACCCAGATATATTTTAGTAAAAGGCTAGTATATCATCTCTAAGTGGAGTTCAAGAGCAATGTTAGATAACTAGGGCATTTCAAGAGACTACTTACACTAGAGACCAAAAAGAAAAAAAGAAAAGAAAAAAGAAAAAATACAGCCAAAATCATATCTATTCCTGCATTCTTGAAGGGAAATATAAATTTATATTGGGGGTATTTTTATCTATATTTCTTTAGATATATTCTAATAAGTAATATTTAAATATTAAGAGGAAAACTTGGATCTCACAAATAAGTGATTTTGAGTAAGCAGGTAATATATGAGCAAGGTCATTGTTTTATTCAGCAATGCACAAATGTTATGTGAGCCTGCTAATTAATATATTCAGTGTGTTAAACATTATGGGAGGGGGATAAAATAAATGAGGCACTGTCTAGGCCCATGATAAGTTTACAATACCCTTACTCAGGAAGATATATCCTTTCCTATGACAAATATGACTTATTGCTTTGGAGGACAGTAAAGAACAGTAGAGGTTAGTAAAAAAAATAATAAATAAATAAAAAAGAATATACCTTCTCAAAAGGAAGTCAACCCATATAGGCCACTTTGATGTCTTACCATAAAAGAATTAGCTTGGATGAATGATATAAATATTCAATAAGTATGACTCTTAAGTCCCTTAGTGAATAAGAATGCTATGCTTTATCTTTGCAATCCTGGGAAATGTTAATGATGTTATGACAGTTTAGAGAAATGAAGGTTCTATAGCAGTGGTTCTCAACCTTTCTAATGCCATGACAATTTAATACACTACTTCAGGTTGTGGTAACCCCCAACCATAAAACTATTTTCGTTGCTACTTCATAACTGTAATTTTGCTACTGTTAATGAATCATAATATAAATATCTGTGTTTTCCTATGGTTTTAGGCTCTACAATAGCAGTTCTCAACCGGTTGAGAACCACTAGCAGGGTCCCCTAAGACCATCAGAAAACACAAATATTTACATCATGATTCATAACAGTAGCAAAATTACAGTTATGAAGTAGCAATGAAAATAATTTTATGGTTGGGGGTCACCACAACATGAGGAAACTGTATTAAAGGGTCGTGGCATTGGAAAGGTTGCGAACCACTGGTCTATAGGCTTACTTGGTAGGTAGTTAGAGGACTGCAAATTCCATGCTGTGTTTTCCAACTTCCCCCAAATGGATCCTGAATTAAGATTAGCTCTTCACAAAGCTGACTGACAAGCGGACGAATGGCTGGCTGCTGGCAGAGTACTGATTTCCCCTTTTTCTGCTCCCCAGTATTATTACCCCGATCCTTTCTACAGGGGCCAAATGACAATTTGAAGGTGGAAGGACTGTGTTTGTTCACCTGTGAGTGGTTTGACCTTAGACTTTGCAGAGCACTGTCAGGAAGTCAGTTTTTCCATGCTCTTTACAGTAAACAAAGACAGTGTGGCTGGGCTCCAAATGTTACAGAAGGTCAGGGACCAAACCACCACGAAGACAAAGACTGCTTCCAGAAATTCAAACACAAAATAGATGTGAGCGCCATCAACATTCCAGACTGTGATCCTGTCCATTCTCAGTGTTTGGTTCAAACAATGTGGCACATACCCAACCTCAGTTCATAATAGAAACAGAATCATAAAACCCCAGGTGCTGGAAACCACCTTAAAGGTCATTTGTTCAAGGGTCAACTGTATTTGTAAAAACTCACCTCTCTTTCATGGAAGACCCAACACCCGTGAGGACATGAGTTCTTAGAAGGCAGTGAGTACCCTTCTGCTTTTCCCTTATCACACAGCACTGCACCTGATGAAATACCTGTTACCTAAAGTGGCCTGGCCTCGTAGGAAGACTACTGAACTAGAAATCAGAAGCTCTGGGTTCTGGAACCCATTTTGCTATTCCCTGTCTGTGCCTTTGCTATATGACTGTGGATAAGCAGTTTATCTTTATCTAAGCCTTGGCTTCTTCAGCTTCAGAGTGAGAAGCTCAACAATTGGCATTGGGAGCCGCATAGCATTCGGACAATGTATGGTTATGTGGAATTTTAATTAAATTTCTAACATCAGTTCTTTAATATAACGGCATAAATACAATATTAATCCTTGGTTAAAGTTTCCTACAGACTTTCGTTGAAATTAGATGAAGTTACATTAAATTGCCTCAAAGCAAGTGAATGGCATGTTCACGAAACAAAAAGTTCATATGTACAGAGTTGTTTTTAAAAAGAATGTGCCAATTAGGTAAATGAGGTAAGTCCCATTGGGGGCTCTGGAATCTTTACCCTCTGATGAAATAACAGTTTTGAATAGGTGAACCAATTACTGAGATTCTTGAGGTAAGAAATGAAATAAATGTCATAATGTGATATCATCGCTTTCCCATAATCCAAATGTCTTCTTAAAATGTCTTTAATTAACTATACAGAGAGAACCTTTAGGTTGAAAAGATCTAGTTTCTTTCACATTTTTAACTGGAGCCATGACAACAGTTCCTTGATGTCAATCAGCAGTGCTCACAATGGGAATACTATTCACATTCTTAGGTAGAGGGAGGGGATGATAGCATACGGTCATAATAGAACACAAGCTCATCTTGAGACCTTGCATGAGAGTAAAATTAGCTCTGTGATGAGATTCTAAGACACATCCAACCCTCCTAACATTAACCTGACAGAGCACAATAGTTGATCTTTTTGCTAAGTATGTTATTAGACTATGCATTTTTCTCTTAGATCAAAAGAACTAAAAATAAAAATTGGAACAGTAGGCTTGATTTTTCTTAAAATCAGAGCCCTGTTTTGATGCAGTCTTTCTCTGTGCATGCCCCTTCACTGTCTGGCACCTGCATCCTCCTCTGTAAAGCAATGGAGCCATCACATGTCCAGGCTCTAATACACTGTGTGTAACAAGTTTTTTGCTTGTTTGTTTGTTTGTTTGTTTTGGGGTTTTTTTGTTTGTTTTTGGCTTTTTAAAACCTTCTGTTTCAACATGTAACTACCATAACTGTCTATGATCCCGGAGATCCACAGGTCATATTGTCTTTTAATTTATCTCATTTTCAGAAGCCTCATTGCAGAGTATCTAGTGCAAAAATATTATTTTAGCCTTAAATCATTGTCTGGGAGTCAGGCAGAGAGATCTCAAGCTAAGACCTTGGGATCCTGAACAAGAAGCCACAGCTATGCAAAGCATGTATAGTTCAGACAGTGTTGGGGAGATGGACTGATGCTTTTAGGCATTTGCAAAATATATGTAGGTAGCACATTGTTACATAATTAAGTGCCTAATTATACTTGATATGAACAAAAGTTGTAAACATTAACTTTTGTCACCAATATGATAGAGACTCTAAAATGCAATTAGCCCAAATGACCACATCTCCATTCGAGGAGTGAGGCAGAATTTTAGAGGAAATTTTAAAATAATCAAAATGCCATGTTTAAGATGCCAAATGAATACAGATATATCACTGGCTGCTAAAGCAGTGAGGCTTTCTCCAGCAACAGAGGAGGCAGCCATATGCCTGAAACATTCAGTTAGATTGAAAGTCTCATGGAACATGGCTCCTGCATTTGATGGCCTTTTCTACAGGCCCCAAGGGCAAGGCTGCAGTGTTCTGGTGGCTATGGGAATGTAAAGATGCAGAAGGGAAGAAAAGAGTACCCAAGTAAGAAAGGCAAGCGATGTTTATTTTTCCTTCCTTTGTGTAATGCATGGTTTATGTAAAATTCATTCACAATATTACAAATTCAAATTCTTTAAAAAAATTTCTAAAATAGGTAATGCATGGGGAGCCATTTTTCAAATGCAGGCAGTTGAGCTCCCGAGTTCTTGCACCAGAGTCCATTCCTCGGCCTTTTATTTCTTCCATCTTTCTCCCCTCTCCCATCAGAGCCCAAGACTCCCAATGCAGATCCATGGTGGGTCTCCCTCTGGGGTCTACTCAGCTCATCACATTATTATTAAGACAACAGATGGCAAAATGAAATTCTAATAACATGTTTATACTAGTGAGAAATATTCAAATCACATCCTATAGAGTTTTTAAGAAAATTAAAGCAGGGCACAACAGTTGAAAAGTTTGCTCATAGTACAGAAATATGACCAGAAAAACATGCAACTGTATACATCAACACGTGGGGCTTAGACATGGCTGGGAGCAGTAGAGAGCCAGTTAGATAGGGGTTTATACGAAGGTGAGCCAGATAAACTCAATCAAATCATTATACTGACGACACTGAGAGTATATTAAACATCCATGATAAAGATCAGGTTTTCTAGAGGACGTTTAGAAATATCTAATTTTTATAATTCTGCAAACCCACTATAATTATTTTCATTTTGCAAATGAGGAAACTGAGTCCCAGAGAGGTCAGTAGCGTCCTCAAGATCAAAAGATCTAACAAACATCTCAGGCAAAATTCACACCTTGCTCTGTTTCACTCTATAGCTTGTGCTTTTGAGGTTATAGTCATAATACAATAGGTCAACTTCAAAGCATCATCTAAATGAAAAAGGATCAGTAGGGAAGTCTGGGTAAACAGGGTCACTACCCAGACATCTGGGTTGTTAAAATAGTCTGGAAAGCAGTACTGGAATCACGGGGTCACAGATCCCAGGCTGCTTGTTCTTTGGAGAAGGGCCTTAGTGCTGTACCCGCTGAAAGTAAATGCCAACTCTGATGTGAGTCAGAGTTGCCTGGATCATCTCAGAGCCAAATAAATAAAATTAGTTGCTGCAAAGCCTTTTGGGAATTAGCCAGAGTGGAAGCAAACACATAAACTTAGAGCATGAGTGCTGATCAAGTCTGAAAACAAGGGAACCTCAAGTTCCTATGAGATATGACCAAGATGTAAATGAGAAGCCAAACGGGCAAACTGTCGGAGAGAGCCACGCCTGAGATGCTCTATGATGGGCCCACAGACAAAAAGACGGTGAATTCTAGACAATAAGAAATGTTGATGAGATGGAAGAACCACATGTTTTATGTAAAGCTCTGAATAACCAGATCACAGTGGACAACCACTCAAATAATGCCTTCATAAAACGGAGTGTTATTGAGAATAACTCAATTCACAGGGAGCTTAAGGCGGCCAGTAGTAGATAGCCTGTCAGGGAAAATAGAATGATAATTACAGAAAAGAATCATATACTCAAAAAAACAAAAATTAATCAAACTAAGTTTGTAAAGTCTATCTTACAGACACATTGTCTGGACTCATGCTCTCAAAAATACTGTTTTTGATCTCATGCCAATTTACTTAGCTAATTTAATGGGTTTGTCATATTGCTTCTAAACTGGATATATTCTATGACTCATAACATTTTAGAACCTTTCTAGTTTCCTACAGAGTCTTAAAAAATTCTTAATCACAGGAAATAGAACCATTTCCACAATATTAAACAATAATGTAATGGTTTGTATTTGTTGTAGAAAAATCAACCTATGGAAACACATTTAAATATTGAATAACTCCAATCAACTTGAAGTAATTCTCCATCACAAATGATAAACACATTTCATTGAATATCATTGCTATTAAATTGAAATACTTTGTCACAAAACTATTTAGTATCTGTAAAATTTTCAAATAATTTTGGATATACAGAAAAATTAAAGCTAGTACAGAGAGTTCTTAATGTCCTCCATTATTAATATCTTAACGTGTGTCACAATGAATAATTGATGAAGTATTAGCCAAAGTTCATATTTTACTTACATTTCCTAAAGTTTTACCCTAATGTCATTTTTATGTTCTGAAATCACATCCAGGACACCCCATTAAATGTATGTGTCGTGTGTTTTGTGATACCTCTTGGATAGGAGTTTCTCAGACTTTCCTCATGTTGAATGGTCTTGACAGTTTGAAGAGCACTGCTCAGTATTGTATAGAGTGTCCTTCAATTTGTTAATCTGAAATTTTTCTTGTGATTTACCATGGACATGTGTGGAAAGAAAACCACAGACATGAAGTGGTTTTCCATTCTCATGACATTGATGATCACACAGCATCAGCATGCTTTTACTGTTGATGTGAACCTGGATCACCTGGCTGTGGTGGCACATGACACATTTCTCCACTGTAGAGTTAGTCTCCCCCCCGGACCCCCTTTCCAATTCCCCATGCTGTGCTCTTTGGAAGGAAGATTTTACATGTAGCCCATACTAAAGAGTGGGAATTTATATCCTAACGACTTGTGGGCAGAATATCTAAATTATTTGGAATTCTTCTTTGGGGGGGGGCAAAATTGTCATTTCTCACCCATTTATTTAATTATTTTTATATTAGTATAGATTCACGGATATTTTTGTTAGATTTGGGGACATAATCCATTGCTACCACAATAAAGACATTTTGAAAAGAGATTTATTCAAACTCATTGGCCAAAATGGCCCTGCATCTTTTGTCTCCTGGCTGAGCAAAGAGACTGTGGGTGGAGCAAAGTACTTGGATGTCATGTACACCTTCAAGACTAAGATGTTGAGGATTGCCAGTAAGGCATTTTACAGAGACCATTATAGAGAAAACGCAGACATACCCCCGTGTTCCAAGGGACTTTCCCCTCTATTTCTGATATAGTCACAATAAAATTCAATATACACTCAGTGGCTTCAAAGTTAAGCATGATTTTATTATTGAAATTCTTAAGGCAGATACTAGGTCAATACCTCATTCTATGAAAGACAGTTTTGATGATGTAAGTGGGTATCATACAATCAGATGCACTAAAGGACATATATTTCAGATATAATTGTGAAAAACATTTATATTTTTCTAAAACTGTTTACAAAATGGTGTAATACTTGGAAGTATAGGAATAGAATTGGCAGTTATGGGAATATGCCATATATTTTACCACATACCATGTAATAGCCCAAAGTAACCTTAGGCATAAAATTCATGAAAAGACTTCATAATAAAGAAAAGTACATGAACATTGTGTGACAGAAAGATACATAATACAGTGCCAACTGGCTGGAAATAAAGACAATAAAATTTTTATTTATTAATTCATTCAACAAATATTTATATAGCACCTGCTATTGGTCAGCAACATAATAAAATCTGGATATATCATACTGAGTAAAAGCAGTTACAAATTCTTCTCTCGTGTACTCTGTTGGAAAGATAGATAATCAAAGAATAGCACTGTTAAAACCTGTGCAGGAAGGGGATAACTCAGCAGGCAGGTGCTCAAAACCTGCATGTTCACAAATCTTCAGGATTGGCCTTTGCTTGGCAGTGGGGAAATGACCTTGTGAGTCCTTGAAGTATCCCATCAGAGAAAAGTGTCTTTGTGGCCTTGGGCCACAACAATATGTAATAACTGACTCATTGCAGAAAAGACTGGGAATGTATTGCTGGAAATATGAAGAAAGGGAGGAGACTGAAATACTCTAGAGACTAAGAGGAGTTAGTATTCAAAAGGAGACTTTTTTTAAATGCTATTAAGAAATTTTCTAAGAGACTATTGGATTGAAAACAGAAGGTCACAGTAAACTTAGGAAAAGCTGTTTTGATGGAGTGATGAAGAGGGAAGCTAAACTAGAGAGGGGTGGTTGGGAATAAGGAAATGTAGAGAAAGAAATGTGTTTAACACATTTGGACATAAAGGGGAGGGAGGAAAGAAAGGGTTGTTTGTATGTGTGCGAGATGGGAGAACTTTAATTAAGTTTTAAAGTCCAGTGAAAGAACCCAGTTGAGAGGGTGTAATTGAGAATACCTGATAGAAGAGGTTACATTGATGTGTAAGCTTCGTTAGCTGTCAGGATCAGACTGGTGTCACTAAAATAGTATATTCTTGTATATTCAGGCAAAACCAGTTAGCAAAATGATACTTTTCATAATATATGTTGTAGGAACTAGTAATAAGTCCAGGCCCAGCCAACTTCTCCGGTTTGCTCCCATACCATTCTCATATTGTTTTCCTTATCTTCCTTAGCTTTCCCTGCCTTCTTCACAACTCGCTATGTCATGTCCTTCTCAATTCAGATACTACACGCATGCTCTTCTTGTGACTGACGGTGGCCTACACTCTGCCCAGTGCCTTATTTCTTCATCCAGTTTCTAGCCTGGTAAAAATGTTCAACAAATAATTACATGACTGAAATGTACTCAAAATACTCACTGAAGCAAAAAACCCTCTAAAATACAATATGATTTTAGATATTTATTTCATTGTGATTCTGGCTTTTGGTTACCAATATAATATTTTTACCAATATAAATTCAAATCATATTTAAAGAGGATGTCGGAGTTTTCTAAGTATTTTTGACTTTATATAATTAGCTATATTCTTAGATCCAGATTTTCACCGCTCCCACAAATACAAAAGCATATGTATGAACCATCTCATTATTTTATCATGAAAAAGAATATTTTCAAGCGAACAGATGAATGTACTTAGCATATAATGAATTCTTTCTTACTAAGCAAGCAATGTATAGAAAGCCAAATTCCAATCAGAATGTCAATCAATTAATTTACAACGGAACTGTCAATTCAATCAGACGTTCTTGTCAATCCTACCAATGCATTTTCAACCCAGACAAGCTACAACTACAGGTTGGTGAACCTTATATAAAAATGTGAATGGGAACATAAGACAGAACAATGTCTTCTATGGGCGTAGAGTGGAAGCAGGACTTTTTTTTTCAAATTGGCACAAATGAATTGAGGGCCTGGCAAGGAATTCTTCTATAATTTGTTTATCTTGGTAGCTATATGACCCTATCAGTTTTTTATGTGAATATCTAGAAGATCTTAAGAAGTTTCTTTTATTTGTAGGATATAGTCTTGGCATAAGAAAATCACATAGATCGGTTAGTCATTAGAGCCCCTGAATATGGGTTCAAATCCCAGTTTAAAACTGAATTTATTGGTAATAAGCAAATAATTAGGGACAATCCCTGAAGTTTTCTAAGCTTTATTTTCCTGATCTTAAAATATAGATACTTTAATAGTAATGAGTACCTCAAAAGCCATTTTGAAGATTTATGAGAACAGTGTAGACAACTCTTTTAGCACATACATGGCACATAAAAGAGGCTCAATTTATCAGTAGTGTAATGTTCACTGCTAGTCATGTTCAAGTCCTATATTCAGGAACTCCAGACTGTGCTTTAGTGGGCACCAACATTTGCCTTTGTGATTTTTCTTTCCTATACTTTCTTAGCCAGTAACCTGGTTATATTTATACAGACTTTTACAAAACAGGATACAAAATTCTGATTATGTTTCTGATTATATTGTCCAGTCCTGCCTCTCACTTTTTCCGAGAGACTACCTTGATTAGAATCTAGAGACTCTGTATTCTTTTGAGTCATATATTTATAGAAAGCTTTTGATTAACTGTGACATATAAAAATCATAACCATTTTGAGGGGCTTTATGCAATTTAACTACCAACATACAATGTTGTATCCAAGTTATTAGGGTATACTTTCTCATAATGTGCATATATTAACAACATAGGGCTGAGGTCTTTCTCAGCATCTGCTAGGGTTCCAGAATCTGGAAAAGGGGCTGTGCATAAATGAATGAAGAGGCTATAGAAGAAATAAGAATTTGATAGGCACAGGGAAAGCCAGACAGAAACTCAGTTCTAGTAACTAAGCTCCTCAAATTTCCAGACCCAGGGCTTTTTATTCACATATTTTTCCCTCTAGCAAAGCAGATATACATATCAAAGGTAAACTCTGATAAACAATAAAGGATGATCAGGTTTGGGGAATTGCTCTAGTAGCAGGTAATAATATGCAGATTTCCAGGCCTGATGAAAGAGTCCAATTCAACCTTTTGAGGATTTCTTGCATTTATTATGACCTGCTGGACTTAGCATCCAGCAACACAGTTTAAATTTCTTCAAAGAACTAATATGGGACCAGTCCAATGAACTAATATGGGACCAGCACATTTGAACTGATCTATAGGAATCAATACCTAAAAGAAAATACTTTTGCACAGATATTGCTTAGAAACAAGCTTCAATCTGTTAGGATTGTCATTAATGAATCAAGACTCAACAGGGCAGAAAAATGGATAACAGGTATGCAGGCTCTGTTCAGAATGCAAGTAGCTGGTTCTAGCTGTAATTTAATCAGCCTCATCAAAATGACAGAAAATATAAGACACTGAATATTCACAGGATAGCTGAGCAAAAACCTACGAGTTACCAAGATCTTTAACAGGAGTCCAAGTGGAACAGAGGACTTGCTCCTTTTTCAGCAAGTAGTAGGGAGGCCTTGATCAAGCTGTCTTGTAACTAAGCAAAGGAGTGTGCCTGTCAGTTCATACAACTTCTTAAATGTGCCAATCAGCCCTTGCAACAGAGAGGCTTAATGATTATAAAGCACACTATACGTCATGACATATAACATTAAATAATTTGGAACCTGCAGGATTTTTAGGGACATGGTCCAACATCTTGAGAAGTCCTTGAACTCTAACATAGCAAGGAAACAATTGTTTAAGCTTTCAAAAATTCTGCAAAGAAAAAAAAATCCAGCTTCTAGCCTTCTAGCATTTATAAACTAGGCTCAAGCATCTTTAAAAAAATAGAGCTCAGCCATCTTGGCTCAGTGGTTGAGCAATGACCTATAAACCAGGAGATCATAATTTGATTCCTGGTCAGGGCACATACTCAGTTTGGAGGCTCAATTCCCAATAGGGGGCATGCAGAAGGCAGCCAATTAATGGTTCTTTCTCATCATTGATGTTTCTATCTCTCTCTTCACCTCCTTTCCTCTCTGAAATCAATAATATATATATATATATATATATATATATATAATATATATATATATATATATAATATATATATATATATATTTTTTTTTTTAAAGAAAACACATAGGGGTTGGCCAACACGAATGTAAGTCATAGAAGTTTTAGAGAGCAAAGAACAGACTCATGACAAACCTGAGTTGTTTGGTGACAATTATGAAGGAATAATTTTGATTTGAATGTTTTATAACAGAACTCCTTGTAGGATGAAATAAATTTTGAGCAAAATTTTTGGAAAAACAGAGTAACTTAGTTTTAAATTCCATCTTTCAAGCCAGATATTAAACCACCTACCACCTAGAAGGAAAGGAAGTCTACAAATATTCAAAAAGATAACAGCAACAACAAGAACAGAATTCCCATTATCCAATTAATCTACATAACAGGACCAAAGAATTAGTTCCTTTGATATTTTAAAGCATTTGGGATGAAAGAGACAGATTCCAGAATTTTTTTTAACTCTTTCTATTCCTATTTGTATCCTGTTTCCTTGTTAGGTTTTTCATAAAATCTGAATTTAATAATCTCTACAATTTCTTTCTCTACATAGATACAGGGAGAAATGAAGCAGTGATGAAGGCTTGCTAGATCATGGAGTGACAAGATACTATAACTTCGTGCTGGCTTCATGAGATCTAGAAAGTGCTTACCAGGTTGACTTAGGATAAAGTAGTAATATAGACTATTAAGCATCACAATTTTTTCTTAAAAAAATTTGTAATTTTAATGACATAATACTTATGTTCTCTGACAAAAACTCCATAAAAAGTAATTTAACTTATATGTGATCCAGTTTTCTCATTAGCCAAATAAATGTTACTAATAAAGTAATAGGAGAAAAAACATATTTCCCTAGGATATGTCTGGTTAATAAATTACATTTTAAAAAAAACCTCGAAAAGAGGAAAAGATCCATCATCTTTATTAAAGTGTGCTAGTGTGAAATTTAAGGCCCAGAGATAGCAATTGCTTTGGTCTGATGATGGTCTTAACCATTAGCAAGAAGGGGAGGAAGAGCCCCCTGGGAGAGGGGCGTGGAAGGGACCTTTCCTTGTAGAATATTCATTGTTGCTGGAAAGTCTCAAAATGCCAACATTTTATTGAAAACTTAAGGAAGTCGTTGTACATCAACTACACCAAAGCTGCTGTCAGCAAACTCAGAATTTACCTTTCTTTTTAAAGGCATATCAGAGAAAATATATTTTGTGCTTATATATGCTGTTCATGTTTTGTAAAATAGATCCAGCCTCTCTCCTAGTGCATGACACATAATATATATTATAACATATATTTCCTATGATGGGCATTTGTGAAAAATGCATCAGGCTCAGAAATACAGAGATTATAACTATTAATCAAAGGAGTTAGAGTCTCTTTCAAAATGGAACCAGAAAAGCTTGATTTGTTAGTTTTTATGCAGAATATTATCCACAGGGTTTTTTATATCCTCATGCCCACTTAAAGTTGAGAGAGTGTGGTTTTCAAAAAGCATGTCTTAAAGCATTGTGTTGGGCACTGAGGGTGCTCAGAGAAGACAATTGGCCTCCAATTCATGGGCCTTTTATGTTGCTGTGACGAGGAATAAAAAGAAAGTTAAGATTAGAGTACATATAACAATACAGTTAACGACAAAGAGGCAGCAACAGAACATTATGCTAAGTGAAATAAGTTAAACAAAGAAAGCTAAGAACTATATGATTTAACTCATATGTGGAATATAAAACTGAAACTCATGAACACAAACAGCAGTGTGGTGTTTTCCAAAGGGAGAGGGTTGGGGGCAGCAAGGGGTCCTAATATGAGGTGACAGGAGATTTGACTTTGGGTGGTGGGTACATGGTCCTATATAAGGATTTTGTAAATTAGTAATCCACACAAGTAACCTATATGTTCATGTTAACTAATGTCACCTCAATAAAATTTAAAATAATTAAATACTACTACTACTACTACTACTAATAATAATAAAGATAAATAAAAATCACCCATGGGGAATTGCAAAAAGTTCAAAGTGCTCTTATAAGTAAGGAAAATCCTATTGAAGGCTTTTGTAATCCAAGTGACTTGAAATGTAACCTGTATGAGAGGAGGGAAATAATTTACTAATTAATACTCATTAGTAGAGTGTCATCTGAGCAGGTTTTTTAAAAAATAGAAGAGGCCCAGTGTACGAAATTAGTGCACAGGTAGGGTCCTTAGGCCTGGTAGGCAATCAGGGCCGACTTGTGGGGCGACCAGTAGGGCAATCGAAGGGCCCCTGCTGGCACTCACCTTGGTTGGCCTAGTGCCGCTTGCTGGCTGGCTCTAACCCCTGCCCCCAGCACTGGTCACCTACCTTTGTGGGGTGACCAGTGGGGTGATCGGGGAGGCCCCACTATCACCCGTATTGACTAGCTTGGGCCCTGTGGGATGGGAGCAGCTCCTGCATTGTGCATCTGCCCCCTGGTGGTCAGTGTGAATTATAGAGGCCAGTTGTACCACTGTTCAGCCATTTGCATATTAGGGTTTTATTATATAGGATATTTTTTAAATTGATTTCAGAGAGGAAGGGTGAGGGAGAGAGAGAAACATCAATAATGAGATGTGGGGAAGCATGGGACTTGGGTGGCATGTCTCTAAGGAGGATTCTCCGAAAGGTCAGGGGTCTCTGAGGGGACCTTGCCACAGGTGGCAGCTCCTACCTTGACTATTCCAAACAAGTCCGATCCACCAGGGTGTTATGCCAGAATCTCTATGTTCAGTCTTTAAAGACCTGACCTTGTAGAAGCTTATATTTTCTCAAGGATACTTACCCTGCTGATTATATCTAGAGGTTAATTTGAATCCAAGCTATTGTTACAATAAAAAGCCAAGGAGGCAGATGAACAGGACTGCTTTTACTTCTAAAGTAAAACAATCCCTTAGCCTCCCTTTCACAGAAACCTGTTGGAGTAATCTGTTCATCCATTACTCAGGGTCTGCTGATCAGCCTTGCAATGAGAGAGAATCATTGATCAGCTGCTTACTGCATGCCCCCTACTGGGGATTGAGCCTGAAACCCAGGCATATGCCCTGACTTGGAATCAAACCACGACCTACTTTTTCATAGGTTGACCCTCAACCACGGAACTATGGTGGCCAGACTGAGTTGTTTTTGTGTGTTTTTTTTTGTTTGTTTGTTTTTGGAAGTATCAAAAGGTATTTTTGGAACTTTTATGCAAGTTAGAACAGGGTGGTGAGAAATAGGTGACAGAGAGTCTAATTAAGACAAAACTGTGATAGACCAACTATTTGCAAATCATAATTGAGAGAATTTGGCATATAACTGAATGTAGAAGGAAAAGATATAGGAGGATCTTTTAAGAACCTAAGTCAATGTTGAGCATCTTTTCATATAGCTATTGACCATCGTGGAAAACTAATTATTCAGTTGTTCTGTCCATTTTTGAATTGGTGGTCATATTTTTGCTGTTGAGGTTAATGAGTTCTTTATATGTTCTAGATACTATCCTTTTATCAGAGGTATTGTTTACAAATATTTATTTGTAAAGATATACATATCCCTATGTTCACTACAGCATTATTCACAATAGCGTAGATATGTAAAAAAACCTAAGTATCCTTTGATGGATGAGTAAATATATCATATATCCTATATACTAAAAGGGTAATATGCAAACTGACCATTTCTCCAACACACAAGATGGCCACCCACCCCCATGTAGTCAAAGATAGAACCCCTATGTGGACACAAAATGGCCACCAAAAGATGGCAAGCAGGTGAGGGCAGTTAGGAGGGACCAAACCTGCAGGGGAGGGCAGTTAGGGGGGACCAGGCCTGAGGCTAGGGCAGTTGGGGGGAACCAGGCCTGCAGGGGAGGGCAGTGGAAAGGGACAAGGCCTGCAGGGGAGAGTAGTTGTGGGGAACCAGGTAAGCAGGGGAGAGCAGTTGAGGGAAACCAGGCCTGCAGGGGAGGGCAGTTAGGGGTGACCAGGTCAGTAAGGGAGGGCAGTTAGTGGTGACCAGGCTGGCAGAGGAGGGCAATTGGAGGCAACCAGGCCTACAGGGGTGGACATTTAGAGGCAATCAGGCCAGCAGGGG
This sequence comes from Vespertilio murinus, assembly GCA_963924515.1. Taxonomy (NCBI): domain Eukaryota; kingdom Metazoa; phylum Chordata; class Mammalia; order Chiroptera; family Vespertilionidae; genus Vespertilio; species Vespertilio murinus. The sequence continues at coordinate 71,221,951 of OZ004706.1, forward strand.
AGCAGTTAGACATCAATCAGAGTGGCAGGGGAGTGGTTAGGGGTGGTCAGGCTGGTAGGAAGAAGCAGTTAGAGGCAATCAGGCAGACAGGCAAGCAAGCATTTTGGAATTGGCAGTCCTGGATTATGAAAGGGATGTCCAACTGCCCATTTAGGCCCAATCCCATCAGGCAGTTATACATCTCTCAAAGGGTCCCAGATTGGAGTGGGTACAGGCAGACCTGAGGGACACACCACCCATGCATGAATTTTGTGCACTGGGCCTCTCTCTCTCTCTCTCTCTCTCTCTCTCTCTCTCTCTCTCTCTCTCTATATATATATATATATATATATATATATATATAATCTATATATATATATTAGATAAAATATACAAAAAGATGAAATAATTCCATTTGCGACAACATGGGTGGATCTTAGAAAGTGGTCAGACAGAAAGAAACAAGAACTGTATGATTCCATCCATATGTGGGCTATGAGTCAAAAAGCAACAAATGAATAAACAAAACAAATAAACAAAAAACTTAGAGATACAGACAACAGAATACTGGTTACCAGAAGGGTATGGGGTGAGCCAGAAGACAAAGAGGGTAAGGGGTCAAATATATAGTGACAGAAGACCAGACTTTGGGTGGTGATCACACAATAGAGTAGATAGATGTACTACAAACTTGTGCACCTAAAACTTATGTAATGTAATTAACCAATGCTACCCCAACAAATTTTATTAAATATTTGAAAAAAATAACACATTATCAAGAGGTTATGTGGAATGAGAATTAAACATAGGCCATGAATGTTCATTGGTCTGTGGATTTGTTAGTTCAGAGTCAGACTGAATAAGATGAGGAAATGAGAAAGGAGAATCAGGGTCTATTTAGAAATACTTTCAAGAAACCTGACAACTAGGAAGTTTGAATGAGAAATGAAAGTAAGACAACCAATTTTTTTAATTTAATGCTTACGAAAAATTGAGCATGCTCTTTGGTTGAAGTAAAGAAACAGGAAGGGAGAGATTGAGATAAAGAAGAGAGGAGGAAAATTAATCCAGTAACTTCCTAAGATTATTCAGGTTAATTTCATGGAAGAAGGTGGCATTTTTCATGAGGTAGAACAGAAAAACATTTCAGCTATAGATAATAGTACATATGCTGGAGAAAGAATTGGAGGAGACTGTGCTAGGTCATATTTATCATATATTATAATGAAAGTTTGTGTGTGTTAAGAGGGTATGTTATGTGGTTAATGGTGGAAGTGGGAAGAGCAGGCTCACATTCTAGGTAATAGTACACTTTCTTTTTTTCACCATCCTATTTCAAATACCTATCACAATGCACAGAGAGAAGCTCAATAAATACACATTACATGAATGAACAAAATTTGAGGAATTTAGGCACATAGCAAAGTGTGGACCAGCTATGTCAAAATGAGAAGAAAAGCTAACCAGGAGAAAGTAAAAGGTATTCCTAATATTTTTAAGGTGTCCAAGAAAATAAAAAGCCCAGAAGTGCTATAATTTATTTATATGCCCTAATGTAGAGCGCGGGATGACTTGCAGTGATCTTTGGAGAAAAAAAGATATACAACCTTCTCAGGAGCTTTTAACTCTGCCGTCCTCATACGTGCTTAGTAAACAGGTCTCCATTGAATGAATAATTAATTACCCACAGTTGGAAGATAACAAAAGCAACTTTTAATCCAACATCCAATACTCCTCAGAAGAGATGGACAACACAAAAAAAATTAGTTAATTACACTGTCAGGTAGTCACCTGGCTCTGCGGACCACACAAAAGAGAAAAGCAGGACCAGCAGAGTCCTCTGCAGCACGCATCCAGTTTGATAAATGAGAGGGCCAGGTCATCTGTGCTTGGAAGCCCTCAGATGACTTCCCCTGGGTAAACCCATTCAAATCTGAAAACGAAAATTCCTCTCAGATCCCAACTAAAGGCCACGGAACCCGGTGGAATAGAAGGCATATTGTTAGATCTCTCCTGACGAAAGGCAGTTGACTGGATTCCCAGTGACTTAGGGTTTCAGATGCTGTGTTCAGGTGTCATTTGAATTCACATTATAACTAATAAATCACAGTATGTTCACTTGTCCTATTAAAAAAACTGTATTCTACCTTACCAGGTCTGAATAATTTGTATAAAATTGATTGCTACAGTTCTCACTAGAAGCTCTAATTGCATTCCTGGTATAACTTAAAATGATAACCTTATCTTAATTAGTAGCATGATGCAGAAATGCTTTTGAAAGCCTCGGAGAATTAACCTGCATTTTTAAACAGAAGCCCTGGGGCTTAAAAAACAACTTAAGAATATTCCTGTTGAATACGTGAGCTAATGTTCATTTATCAAAACTACAAAAGGAAATAATCACATAGTGAGAGACTAAGCAATGCAGCTAACACCTCCTCTGATCAAGCAGTTTGCATTTCTCTTGCCGAATCACACGTAATGTGATAGTCAGGTCTACATTTCCAGGGCGCCCATTGATTTTTGGTGCCCACAGAAGGGTCTCTTTCTGATTATTCTAATGAGACTCACCTCCTTAATAAGTGGAGCTCTGGCATTGTGAAAATGAGTAGACACAGGGAATTAATCACCATAAAGAACACCTCCAGTCCTCCCTTAGGCTCCACACCAGGATTCTCCCCCAATCAATCCTAGTTCAATTAACTCTGGCTTTCCTCATCCACCCCCAGCTTTCTAACAGCCCTTTCTCGCCCATCCACATTTGCAATGTCTCAGTGAAAGAAAAAAGATTCTCCGTGGGAGAGGCTATCCTCTGTATGTGTATATCTGCCTTATTGCCACTCTGGTCAAGAGATACACACTGGTTCCCAATGATAATCATTGTCTAACAGAGCACACCAGGATATATAAAAAATTAACGTTCCATCCACCTTAAATGGGGCCAAGACAAAAAGACTTGGCAGCAAGTCACCAGAACAAAAACTCAAAATAGATGTTAAAGATACACCAGAACAGTGCTTACAAATTGAGGGGCCTTCTAATGCTGTGCAGCTTTGCACATGTAGAGTCTCAAATGTCCAGTCGAGGAAATATATTGGGTAGATCATGCTATGATCTCTAGAACTATTGCCACCTCCAGAACTATTGCCGCCTCAAACACAGGAGAAAACAGGTATGGGTTAATAAGTTTAAAAACAACCTTTTAAAGAAGTTGTTAGTACCTTCATCAATAGTATTAAACACTTAAAAAAATGTCTACTATATTCAAGGAGTTGTGTGTTGTAATTGCTGTGAAGGTAAATTGCTCTTATAAAATAGTAAAGTATCCTTTTATGTGGAGCCTCTCTTCAATAAGATTCATTATGTCAGAGAAGTATTATTGTATGACATATATAGGTATATACTTATATACTCATCTATATGTTGAAAGTCATTCACTGGGCACATTTTCTCCTATTTAAAATTCTGTCTCTGGGCTTAAGGACAGAAATTAAAGACTAAACATGTATTAGCAATGTGAAAATTCAGCCTGACAAACCCTAGTGGAAAAGACATTTTAATCAACAGATATTTCAAATCTATTTAACAAGACTGTTTGTTCTAAAGAAGGAAAGGCCTCAGATAATTTAACTTGCTTTTAGTTTCACTGGTGTGACAACCACATACTGATTGCATCTTCAGATTGCAAACCCTAAGTATTTTTACCTTTGCAGTTATAGTCTCATTTACAACGTTAATGTACTAAACAGGGACTGCATAAAAATATTCAATTATTTTCAGACAGCTTATGTAACATTGCTGCTAATTCTAATGCCCAGCAAGCATAATCATTATAACCTCTGCTGTGATCCCAACAAGGATTTTCAAGCTCCTTATAAATGCATTAATCACCCCTATGAAAGTCACTGCCTGCTTTTAAGGAATGAAGATAATGTATGTTACCGGGATTCCACTGCATGTAGAATCATTAAAGAAAGATAGACCAGAATTTATGATTAAGCCTTTGGACAGCAGGGCACCATTTTAACCATAAAAATTACAATCTGCAAGGATAGTGGCTAAAGCAGAGGAACCATTAAATACTTATAATTAGCATCAATCAAGGTGACACTACTGTTGACAACTTTATTACTTTAAATATACTAATCAAATATGTCTGCATTGAGATGGAAAGATTGATAGACAGAAAGACACCCCGACGTAGCATAATTTAAAATGATCTGCTCGAAAGGTAACAAACAAAAAACTGTATTGGCATTAGTCGGAATGCAAACACAGTTCTCAAATGGAAAAACTCAAAATGGACCTACTGAGTTGGAAGGGTTCTCAGAGGGGTGCTTTATCACCAAGTACCCCTCCAACCAAGCCCATAGTCGTATGTCACTTCTGTGTAACCCACTGGACTTGCTTAAATTTGTATGGGACAAAAACTAATGATAACTCTGGGTGATATAAGCTTCAGGCAGCTCTGCCAGATAAACAAACAGCCAAGCACTCAGGCCAGCGTTTACTCACTCTCTAGCCCTCTCCTTCCGTGTGCACATGGAAGTGAAAGATAAAGGGAGTGTTGAACTTGGTGTTATTTACATAATTACAATAGGGGCTGTCAATATTACCTAATTGCATTAGTGCTCAATTGCATAGCACACAGACTCTAAAATACGCTGTTTTATTATTACTGCGCATATAAATATTTCAGTCTAATGAACAAGAAGCTGCTCAGCATCTTTGCCACCCCTTGAGCCCATATGGCATTAGACCATAATGACTGTAATTTTTTAAAAGGTGCTCTTCTCCAAACAGTTTCTGGCTGTTCAGTGTTCACAAACCGAATCCTTGAGGTTGAGAGCATAGACCACAAAGAAAGGATGTGAAGTAGTTTGCAGATAACAGTTTGGCTTGGCATCACTTCAGAATTATGGATGAAGATTTGGCAAGGCACCTCCCAAGGGGACAACTTCGTCTCTGCCAAATGAGATTATAATGGCAAAGGCTTTCATTATGAAGATGACAAGCCCCAACAATCATTTGGCTCCAAAGTTCAACTTTATTTATAGGTTCCTTAATTGGTGCATCTACCACTAGGTTTAAAATCCACTTTAATTCTCTCTGAATTATACACTTGCTTCTTTAAGAATAAATTGTGTATGTTCATCAAAAACTGGACAGAGATGAGTCAATGAAAATTCCCTATTGTTTCTTTCCAAGCAATGAAAAGAGCACTGAGGAAAGAGGAGGGGACTCAGAACTGAAACAGTTGGAGAGAGCCCATTACGCAAAATACATTACCCACAAGCCACTGAAAGAGGAGCAGCTAACTTAAACCCAGTTCCTTTTTTAATTTCATGGTTAAGGGAATAAGATTTTTCCAATATAGCATGATAGCCTTACAGAGGCAAAGTAATGAGAAAAATGCTGCAATTGGGCTATTGAAAATCCCACTAGTTTAAGCCAATATCTATCAAATCACTTCTTCTCAAACATTATGCTGCAATTTCTAAAAGGTTCCATACTCTGACCTTTTCTCAAATGATCACAAGGAACTCTTCTGGCTCTTAAAAGCATAGTAGCTTATTTCATTTGAATAGGTTTTTACTGTTTACCGAGTTATTTTACACATATTACCTCTGTGAGGTAGCTACAATTATTTCCACTGCACAGATGAAGAGATAGACTAGGAGAACTTCGGGGTCCTTCCAATGGACCCCTGGATGTTAGGTCTGCTAACTCAAAACGCTCTTCACTATACTGTACTGACCCTGAGTTGTCTTCCAATGTTCCAGAACTTTATTAATTAAGGAGAGAAACCCAAAATTATAGATGATGATCACCTATAGTAAAATACATTTTACAGAATACTTTTAGCAAAGAGAGAGCTGCTGATGGAGACCCAACAAAATGTATAATGAACATGAGAGAATCCTTCTAGTCTGAACACGGGTTTGCTTTGTTTGGAGATTGGTCATCGTTCTTCCCTACTCCAAGATTTTGTTTTTCACTATTAAGAGTCATTTGATTCTCCCTGACGCACAAGGAGTTGGGAGGGTTGTGTAATATTGCATGAGCCTGACCTTACCACTGGTGGAAAAACTGCCAGCCAGACACAATGTGTCAGCTAAGAATGACTCAGGGATGGGCTCAACAGTATCAAAGACCTTTATATCAAATCCTTAACAAAAGAGCTTAGTGTAAACAGGACTTCAGGGCTGGGAAATGACACAAGAAGAGGACAGTCACTTCCTCATCAGAGGACATGGCTTTTGCCAAAATTTGCTGAAATGTGTCCACATTAGTTCCAAATACACATGAATCAGAGGACTCATATCAATATATGTTATGTTCTACCAGGGACACAGAGAATAGTGTAGTGGAGGGCTGGGAAGGGGTGGCAACTGGGTGGAGGAGGGAAATGGAGAAAATGGGGGGGGCATCTGTAATATTTTCAACAATAAAGATTTTTTTAAAGTATTTGAAAATGTGTGCTGTGTTCTAGGTCCAGATGAGGAAATATTTGAGGCCTGGCAAACTCTCTTTCCTACCCTCCTTAAATAGTTCAAAGCTGCCGAAACCGGTTTGGCTCAGTGGTAGAGCATCGGTCTGCGGACTGAAAGGTCCTGGGTTTGATTCTGGTCAAGGGAATGTACCTTGGTTGCGGGCACATCCCCAGTGGGGGGTGTGCAAGAGGCAGCTGGTCCATGTTTCTCTCCCATCGACGTTTCTAGCTCTCTATCTCTCTCCCTTCCTCTCTGTGAAATGTCAATAAAATATATTTAAAAAAAAATAGTTCAAAGCTATTTATACTTTTCAGTTAATATCACTTTTATATAAAAAAGAAAGGGAAAAGATGATAACATTGGAAATGGGAGAACTAAAAGGAAAAAAACATATCTGCATGTAAAACTACATAATATTTACAAAGGAAAAGGCCTCTCATCTAATAATAATGGCAAGAGTAGGCTCATTAAAAGCACATCCTACATACTACCTTCTCTTTTAAAATAAGTATTTCAATGCCTCTATCATTGTTACCCCCACTATAACTCAAGTATATAACTTCAGCCCTCAGTTGACTACATAAATACAACCCAGGTGAATTAATTTAAATTTTAAAAATTTTTAAATATAGGTAGGACCATTTTCAATTACATTCATATGTTGCAGAATGAAGCCGTTATCAGTAGGAAAATTGAGCTCTAGTAAGGACATTGAATTAATAAATAACATGGAAAACTTTGGTAAATCAAATAGGTTTATCAGTATAAATGTTCTCCCAGTCTATCCAAAAATAATCCAACAAGTCATTTTAAACTGTATACATGCTGTGTTGTCATTTCTTTACAGTGATGGATGAGAAGACATAATTTATTTAACTGAAGCAATTTCTGTATCAGGCAATGAATGATATAAAGTGTGTAATAAAGAGACTTTTCACTGTGGCACACAGCAAGATGTGTTTACTCATCAGTGGTGGTCAGTAAAGATGCACGGGAAAAATTGTGCTTGGCAGGAAGACTACAAATCTACCTACACTAATAAAAGCCTAGATGGCCCTCACGCATGACATCATCACAAGATGGCTGCCCCATGTTATCACAAGATGGCCACTACAAAATGGCTGGCAGAGGAGGGCAGTTGGGGGTGACCAGGCTGGCAGAGGAGGGCAATTGGGGGCAACCAGGCCTATATGGGAGGCAGTTGGGGGTTAGATCAGGCCAATAGGGGAGGGCAGTTTGGCACAACCAGGCTGGCAGGGGAGGGCAGTTGGGGGTGATTGGGCTAGCAGGGGAGGGAAGTTAGAGACAATCAGGCTAGCAGGGGAGTGGTTAGGGTGCCTTCAGGCTGGCAGGCAGAAGCAGTTAGGGGCAATCAGGCAGGCAGGCAAGTGAGTAGTTAGGAACCAGCAGTCTTGGATTATGAGAGGGATCCCAGATTGGAAAGGGTGCTGGCTAGGGTTAGGGACACCCCCCATACACGAATTCCATGCACCAGGCCTCTAGTCCTATCTAATAAAAAAAATCAATATGCAAATTGACCATCACTCCAATACACAAGATGGCTGCCCCATATAGTCAAAGATAGCTGCTCTCATGTGAACACAAGATGGCTGCCACAAGATGGCCAGCAGGGGAGGGCAGTTGGGAGGGATCAGGCCAGCGGGGGGGGGGGGGGGGGCAGTTTTAGTCAATCAGTTCAGCAGGGGAGGGCAGTTAGGGGTGATCAGGCCAGCACAGGAGAGAAGTTAGGGGCAACTGAGCCTGCAGGGAAGGACAGTTGGGGGGACCCAGGCCTGCAGGAGAGAGCAGTTGGGGGGGGGGGACCAGGTCTACAGGGGAGGGCAGTTGGGGGGACCAGGACAGCAAGGGAGGGCAGTTAGGGGTAATCAAGCTGGTAGGATAGCAGTTAGGCATCAATCATGCTGGCAGGGGAGAGCTTAGGGGGTGATCAGGCTGGCAGGCAGCAAGTGGTTAGAGGCAATCAGGAAGGCAGGCAGGCAAGCAATTGGGAGCCACAAATCCTGAATTGGAGAGAGAACAGGCTGTGCTGAGTCCCCCTCCATCCCCCCAATTCAGGCCCTTTGAATTTTATGTACTGGGCCTGAATTTAAAAAGAATGCCAAAGAAATTTAGGACATTAATTTATAACCCTCTAATGGCTAATTTGGTCCAACTTTGAAAGTAAAAGTTACATAAAAGGAACAACATGCACTTTTAACATCCTAGAAGAAATTATTTCAATAGTAAGCTGTATGACTGGTGGTGGTACTGCATGGTCCAATGAACTCTGATGGAAAATAGGGAAAAAAATTCCTACACAAGAAGTTGAAACCTCCTTTGATGTGTATCTCTCAAAGAAACAGACAAATTGGGTTATCCATACGCCTGACTAGTTACAAAATATATTACCAATGTAATACTTATAGATTGATTTCTACAATCATGATCAGCAAATTAAACTAAATAGAATATTGTGAGTAAAAAGCTAACAATGAAATGTGACATACAATACACAAACATACTCAAAAGGAGGATACTTCTGAACATCAAATTATAATTTCTCTTTCAATTCTAATAGCACCCATCTATCTAAATCTGGGTTACAGATATGTAACATATAATATACAGTCACTCTCCTGAAACAGGGCAAAAACATGCAGCACTTCAGGGATCTAGGTCAGAGTTAAAAATATAAGCCATAAATTCACTAACGCTAGAGGTGAATGAATAGCAAAGAAAATGAGATAGTCTCTATTACTTCGTATCAAAGCTCATAAAAGGTTTGAAATTATCTTACAAAATATGTCTGCTTTCTATCTTTTGTATTCTCGTTGTTTCTGTCCATTATATGGCTAAATCCACTATACATCAAATAAGAGTAAATCATTTCTAATTTAATAGTTACACAAATCCTTTGAACTCATACATTATTGACAATGACATAGAATATTGACCTTGAGTGTATAAACTATTGACTCACTTTTCTTTCTTTCTTTTCTTTTTACATTTTTCCTAGATATGAAATGATTAGAATGCATTTTCCATAGGTCATTTTGTTTTGCCCAGATGTACTCATAAACTATCACCTAGACAGACTGTTTTTCTGAGATTTTGTCTAAAACAACCAAATCAAAAGAATCAGTGGCATGCTAGATAACAAAAGACTATTTTATTTAAATACATCATGATAAAGATTTATGGCAACATGGCCTTAAATTAAAAAGGAAATTGTATAAAAGGTTCTAACAAATAATCTGCAAAGAGAGTAGAGAGTTTCAGAGATAAATACAATGAAGCCCCAAAGAGTCACATGTGTGGTGGGTGGCTCCTGAGCAAGGAGGAAGACCTGGCTGACAGCTGGGCTCTTTCTTCTCTTTCTCTTTCTCTCTCATCAGCTACTTGGTCCTGAACAAATCTTCGATGTCCTCACCTGAAACATAACAATATTGACATTACCTTACTATTTTATGGGAAGAAACAGAGAGGGTATATGTAAAAGCATTCTGTACCCAACAAAATATTACAAACTCATAAACTATAAATGCGAACACTATACATATACAAGTTATAAACAAAGATATAGGCAAACTAGTTCTGCTGATTTGAAATTTGTTCATTATAACACAGATGCACAAAACTTAATTTAAAAAAAAAACCCGCAAACCTATGTTTCCAACCCTGGCTAATTTAAATTCAGTGATTAGAGTGTCAGCCCATGGACCAAAGAATCACAGGTTTGATTCCTGGTCAAGGGCACGTACCTCGGTTGCAGGCTGGGTTCCCGACCTCAGTTGGGATGAATGCCAGAGGCAACCAATCAGTGGGTCTCTCTCACATCCATGTTTCTTTCTCTCTCCTCCTTCTCCTCCCTCCCCTCCACTCTAAAAAAAAAAAAAAAAATCAATGGAAAAAATATCCTCAGGTGAGGATAAAAAAATTTGTGTTTCCTATCATATACCTCATCTTTCTCAAAAGTCTTCATTCTCACTTGGTATAAAAACCAAAACAAAACAAAAATGTGAAGCTTGTTCATTTGTTACGACTCAGGCTCTTCATTAGTCAGTTTGGGGTACATTTTACTCTTCCTGGTTTTCCTCTCCCTTCCCCCTTCTCCTAATAGACTGGCATCACCTCAAGAAGTTTATGCAGTATTGTAGTGGTGGGAGCGAAGCATCTGCTTCCATTAGTGCCATTCCTGGGTGGGCTGCTACATCCTGAGTAAGACAAACCAAATCCAGCCTTCTCCTTGGGTTTTGGTCTCTACCCTTCACTCTACCTGTTCTGATGTGTTTGGGATGGTCCTTTCAGCATAGGCATGGGGCAATGTTTGCTTGTCTGGCTTCCCTGATTGACCAGACTCTTCATCTCACTTCTCACTCCTTATTCCTCATTTCAGAGGAATGAGGAATAAGGAGTTGTCAACACTGCACCTGGCTGCTTGCAGTGTTGGCAACCCCAGTGGAGAGGAGCAATCTCTGCCCAATTTCCCTTGCTTTCAACACAGGGAGCCCTAGAAAGTGTGCTGACTCCTACGGAAAACTCAGTTCAGTATCTGCTACACCAGAGCATCTGAGCCAATTCTAAGACATGAGGTACCTAGAGGAGAGGTGAATAGAATGGCCCTTTCTCATCAGGCCCTTTCCAACTCTACTGCCCACACCAAGGTGGTTTAGAGACTCCCAAGAAGCATTTCCTCTGACTTGGGGGGAGGAAGCAGACAAGGCCTCTTTTGCTCTCATCTCCTCCCTTAACCTTCTTGTTTTTTTGGGTTTTTTTTAGATCACCTTCCTTTTTATTCCTATTCCCAATCTCTCATCAAGCATCATTTGCACCACTGAAGGGGGAGGGTAGGGGAAGGAAGGAGGGGTGGCTTCCATTCCTATGTGGTTAGGTCCCACTTTTATAAGTTTTAGTCTTATATCCTCATGCTTTCTTCTCAATATATAAATGGCAGCTTTAGCATTTTCAACAAATCATAGCTTGTATAAAAACTTTGGTAGCAAATGCACAATGACACATTTGTTCTAGAATAGACTATATCCAGCCCACACCTAAAGCAATAAAGGCCATTGATTTTACGACTGTGGCAGCTGCAGGGCAACAAGGTTTATAGGAAAAATTTTTTTAAAGCATCACGACATACTTCACGTTTTTGTGTGTTTTTTTCCCTTTCTATATAAACTAGGTAGTTTAAGATTATGGGAGATTTCAAGAGTTTCTTGAATAAAGAATGAAAAAATGACTGTGAAATAGCAATCAAGGAGATGTAACTAACCCATTTTAGAGATGACTGAATGAAGGCTCAGAAAAGATAATTTTCACAGCATGTGAGCAGTGAAGCAAAAACTTAAACTCAAGTATTTGTATGATAACTCCAGTGTTCTTTTTACTATCGTATATTATAAAACCCTAATATGCAAATCCACCAAACGGTGGAACAACCAGTTGCTATGACACGCACTGATCACCAGGGGGCAGACACTCAAAACAGGAGCTGCCCCCTGGTGGTCAATGCACTTTTACAAGGGGAGCGTCGCTCAGCTAGAAGATGGGTTCATGGCTGGCAAATGGTGGTGGTGGAAGCCTCTCCTGCCTCCACAGCAGCGCTAAGGACCCCTCTGGGAATGTCTGCTTCCCAGCTTAGGCCAGATACCCATGGGGAATGGGCCTCAGCAGGCATACATCCCCCAAGGGGTCCCAGACTGCAAGAAAGTGCAGGCCAGGCTGAGGGATTCCCCCTTCCTCCCCTCTCCCACCCAGTGCACAAATGTCATGTACTAGGCCTCTAGTAAATATAGAAGTCATTGAAAATGTCAGTCAACCCCAAAGGGAAACTATGAATATGAATTCCTGAAACTTCCTATACAAACAACAAAACCTATATAACCTCAAGGAAGATTAAAAATTGGGAAATCCTGATGAGTCATTAAACTTCTTCATTCACTATTTTCTTGATTCAACTACCATTTAGTGAATACTTCTGAAATATAATATTGTATCATATATTGGAAATCTTATAAAGGTAATTCTCCCTGCTCTGAATTAAATCCCAATATAGTGAGGAAGACAAGCAGATGTAATTATAACACACCTAAGCAAATTCAATGCTGTATGATTTTTTTTTTTAAAATCCTATCTACTAAAAGCCCAGGGACCATCACAGCAGAACAACCAGAACAACTGTTCAACCAGTCACTATGCACTGACCACCTTTTGGTCCCTTTCCCTGGTCGGTAAGCTCTCATTGCCCAATGGTGACCAGGGACCTAAGGGTGGGTGGCAGGGGATGTGGGTGGTGCCAGGCCAAGGCCCCAACCCTGCCAGGTGCCCTAAACACGGAGGGCAATCTGTGGTGGCGGTGGGGCCAGTGAGCAGGCAGGAATGGCCGACCTCGCACTCCCTCCCCCCGCCATCAGGCTCCAATGGCCAGATGGCAAACTGGCAACCCAGGTGGGTGGCAGCAGGGGACAGAACTGGCTGTCAGCAGCTGGGGAAGATGGCCCTGATTGCAGGCTAGGCCTAGGGACCATACCTGTGCACGAATTTCATGCACTGGGCCTCTAGTATATATATATATATTTTTAATCCTCACCTGAGGATATGTTTTTTATTCATTTTGGAGAAAGAAAAAGAGGGGGTAGAGATGAAAGAGCGTGGGAGCAGGGGGAGAAAGAGAGAAGATCATTGTTTCTATACAAGTCTGGACTGGAGATCGAATCAAACCGCAAGTAGGTATGTGCCCTGACTGGGAATGAAACCCACAACATTTTGATGCAGAGGATGATGTTCCAACCAACTGGGCCACCTGGCCAGGGCAGTGCTATATGATTTTAAGTATCATGAGGCTCTCAGGGTTCACAAATAAATTTTCTTATGCCTCACATGTTTACTAGAATTCATAGTAATTCTACAGTCCCAACACATGTTGAGATGTAAGGGATTACTTAGACAGTTGAAAACACTTCTCTCAATAAATCTGCAAATCACAAAGGGAAAGACAGAAATGTAGAGTGCACAGCAACTTGGAAGTCATGAGAGCCACCCATCTCCTCTTCTTGCCTATTTCTCACTGGCCAATTTACCTTTAACAATCTAAATGCACTACAAACAGTCCCTCTTTGGGGCACCTGCAGTTGCCTATACACACACATACTGCATTAAAAAAAAATTGGTAAACTTCATTAAAACATCTTCCTCAAATATGACCTTTTCCAGTGATCTAAGAACAGTGACAGGAACCCCTCTAGAGGGATGTCGTGACTTTGAGTCAGCGTTTCGGTGTCTGGTTCTGTGAAGGTTTTATGAGAATAGTGCAAGATTTCCTTTGATAGCTAAGAGTGACAACAGTATTCAAATGCCAAATGTGGTGAAAGGAAAAAGTAAAGAATGTGTCAGAATTCTATTCTTCCAAATCCGGAAACTCAAACACCTGCCCTGATATATTAAAATCCTTGACTTAAAAATGGAACTTGCTCTAGTTGGTTTGGCTCAGTTGATAGAGTGTCAGCCTGCGGACTGAAGGGTCCTGGGTTCGATTCTAGTCAAGGGCACATGCATGTTTGCGGGCTCGATCTCCAGTTAAGGCATGTGCAGGAGGCAGCCAATCAATGACTTTCTCTCACCATTGATGTTTCTATCTCTCACTCTCTCTCCCTTCATCTCTGAAATCAATTAGATAGATAGATAGATACATACATACATACATACATACATATATAGACACATAGATACATAGATGCATACCGTGTTTCCCCGAAAATAAGACATCCTCCAAAAATAAGACCTACTTTATGGAAACATAATACATCCCCTGAAAATAAGACCTACCACATCTTTGGGAGCAAAAATTAATATAAGACACTGTCTTATTTTGGGGGAAACAGGGTAGATATTTAAAAAATGGAACTTAACAAGCTGCTGCATCACTTAAAATTATTAACTCCATTTAAAAAGTGCAAATTATCCCTAAATACTAAATTGTCTAGAGACATTTAGTAAGGAAAACAAAAACCCATACCATTTTTCCTCTCTTGTGAAAGGGGATCATTTACATAGCTATATATATATATATATATATATATATATATATATATATATATTAATTACATGCTAACATAAATATTTAAAATATAATCTATAAAAACAGCCAGTCAAAGAATTATCAAAATCGCACAAAGGCAAAAAAATAGATCTGCTTGACAACAAATTCTGTCATCTTGCTCATTCATGTGTAAACATCCAATATGCTCAATGCTTTGACATCTCTATTCATCTCAGGGTTTGAATCAGCTATAACTATACGACCTTTAACTGTGTGATTGATTCATCAAAAATTCTGAATATGTTACATAGGGGACTAACATCATATGTGCAAAAATATTTTTATGGCATCCTGTTTTAAGTGACAATTCCCATAAGGAATTGAGAAACCCTAAAGAAAGAGAATGTTTTTATTTAATTCACATTAGTACAATTATTCATACCTAAAACTGTATTTTTTTCACAACAAAGCTTATATTTAAAACATTTTTTGCACCTGTTTTTCCAAAAATGCTTGACAAGAATATTCTAAAAA
The DNA here is from genome assembly GCA_963924515.1 of Vespertilio murinus. Lineage (NCBI taxonomy): Eukaryota > Metazoa > Chordata > Mammalia > Chiroptera > Vespertilionidae > Vespertilio > Vespertilio murinus. The sequence goes on from OZ004706.1 coordinate 71,236,999, forward strand.
CTCCAGAGCTGATGAAAGGCAAATAGAATTAGTGTTCTATTTTTGCTCTACTGGTACAATCAGACTTCTCTAGGCAAGATCTAGGCAAAAGGAAAGACACCCCCTGGATTAAATGGCACAAGTTCCAAACTTTACCTCCAGGTTCCTGTGCCTCAAGCAGCAAACTGGCTATTGCATCTTGCAAACATATGCAGAAAACTAGGCCAAATATGATTGATAAACTTGGCCAAGTTCTTCCATGTGACCCACTGTGACAGCCAAGCTAAAGTTCCCAATGTCAATTTTATCTCCAAATGAAAACTTTTTCATTAACATGTGTTAAAATTAAAGATACACATAAGATAAACCCACCTCACACGTTTGGAGTAAAAAGCAATGCATGTTTTAAAATAACAAATATACTGTACTGAAAGGAGTGAATGTTTAGAATAAGATGAATATTTTGGAAACAGAGCAGCCCATACAATCTTATCCACACAGCTGAGTATTTAGAAGCATAAGGAAGAATGTTTTCAGTGCCTGTGCCAGGTCAATGCCTTCTAGGTTGACCAGAGAAATGGGCTGTCTTGACTAAATCTCTCTTTTGAAATTTGAAATTTCAATATTTCTAGAAGTTCTACTAATTGTCAAATTTAAGATTATATAGACATGTGCTTTAAAATGTTGATAATTGACTTATATAAATGAATATCTCAACACATGTGACATTTTGTGGCATCTGCTACTGTACTGGGAGTGATGATAAAAATGTGAATGCCTATACAGTCCTTGTTCTCAAAGACATCACTGCAGCAGTAGACACCTGAAACTCAGCCTACCTTGCTGTTTTGACCTGGTGCTTTGGGCTCTCCTTTTTCAAGCCATTTTCCATTTTGTCAAGTTAGATGGAATGATTGAGTTATTGTGTCTGTTACATGTTTCTGTATTAGAGTGACAGTTGTTTATTGCACCATTACCAAAAGCTGTGTTCTGACAGAGTGCATATCACACATCAGTGAAGATGAAACAACTTTTTCCTGGCTAACTCATTCAAGAAAACCTATAAGAAAGATATGTGTGAGATTAATATATGTGTCTATAAGAACAGATAAGTTTTTATCTCACATAACAAATATATTGGAACTGTACCAATTGTATATCTTTTTTTCTATTTACATAAGGGTATTTGTATTCCTAGAAAACTCTCTCAATACATATCCTAGACACATCAACAAACCTTATACCACCTTATTTATTTGTCTTATTTTTCCATTTATTATTTTCTTTCTTAGAACACAAACTTTCTCATTCTGCTATCTGCTTCTTGTAAACAGGCTCAAATCACACTTATCCTTGAAAACCAACCATCTTCCCATGTCGTTCATTACCTGTGCATCAAACCTCTTCTTATCCAAACTTTTTGTAAAAGTGGGATATCTTTTTCACTCCATATTCATTTCTGAATCCGGTGGATTCTGGTTTCAATATTTACAATTCCATTGAAACTATTTACTGCTAAAGTCAGATAATTTTCTAAATTGCAAAATCTAGTGGAAAGCTTCTCTCACTAATCTGATTTATCAGCTCTGTTAAATTTGGTCTTTTTTTATTGTACCCCTTTCTTAAAACCAGATGTTCCCTTGAGCACTTTCCTCTATTCTGAATCAGCCAACCCTTCTGATTTTCCTCATTCTTCTCAACAATCCTCTGCAGGATTGCACAGCCCTTATGCGCGCTTTGGAGCCAGATTATCTTGACTAAAATGTGTTTTTCCATTGATTGGCTCTGGGATTTGGGGCAACTCATTTAATTCTTTCTGTTCTTCTGTAATTTGGGAATTATACTAGCCTTAGCCATTCAACACCCATTGGCCAAGTGGTGAGGTTTGGGGTGTGTTCTCTGTTGTTCTTATTAGTTAGGCAGACACTCAGACCCTGAGTCTTAGAAATGGGACCTTCTCATTGGGCCCTGCAGGTCTCGGCCCGAGATGTATTTCTGTCCCTTAGGATAGTTTTTCAGCTGCAACGAGCTTTCATGGGTGTCCTAATAAGAGTTTATTGCTCTTCTCTATGTGGGGTTAGGTTTTTATTCCATAGGAGAGAGAGAATAATAGAGGCGGGACTTCCTGCTTTTCCCTCAACCACAGCCAATCCACTCTGGTAGGCCTGCTTACAAGAATGATTTCTCAGGACACCTGTTTTCTGTGCATATCCTATGCATCAGTAGAAGAGCCTGGAATTCTGCAAATTCCCCTTATGTCTGCAGTTTGCAGTTGGCAATTAGTTAAAAATTTTAGTTGAATTATTCTTACCAGTGTCCTCACACACTTGGTTCTGGTAAACAAGTGTTTGCCCCTCATTTCTCCTTGGAGGCACTTGTCCTCCAAGTTGGTTTCCTTGGGGCCTCAGCTCTCTCATAGGTTCAAGGAAAAGTTATGCATTTGTATATTTTCTACCACGTTGTTGTAAAGGTGGGAGTATTACTCTTTGTGTCTTTCTCCTTCCTAAATAGAACCCAAAATATTGATTTTTCAACCAAGGCCCAGAAGAATGTCCATAGGGAAAAGAAAATCTTCTCAACCAGTGATGTTAGAACAACTGGGTATTTATTTGCGGGGAGGGAAATCAAGTTGTATTTATATCTCACATTTTCCTCAAAAAATGTACCATAGATTATCAGAGATCTAAACATAAAAATTAAATTATAAAAATTTGGAGGAAAATATGAGGAATCTTTGTGACCGTGAGAAAGCAAACATTTCTTAGGGTAGAAAAAATGTTGGCAATTAAAGCAAAAAAAAGTTGTAAAGTGGACTTAATCAAAATTAAAACATTTGTTCTTTGAAAGACATCTTTAGGAAAATAAGTGGGCAGCTACAGTCTGAGAGAAAATATTCATAAGACAGATATCTGACAAAGGACTCCTATCTAACATTCAATAATAAAACCACATGAGACATCATTACACACCCACTCAAAGGGCTAAAATTAAAAGACTGACAACACCATGTGTTGATGAGGATGTGAAAAAAAGAACTCTCTTACATTGCTGGTGAAGGATAAAATAGCATGGCCTCTTTAGAAATTAGTATGGAAGTTCCTTATAAAGGTAAACATTTACATGTTGGTCTTTACCTGAGAGAAATGTAAACACATCTATAATAATAAAAGGGTAATATGCCAATTAGACCAGGCATCTTCTGATGTTCTTTCTGATCGAGCCGGGGCCGCAAGGAAACAGCCTGGGTCCCGGGTGCTGGCAGCCAGGGGAAGGAAGGCCTACTCTTCCACAAATGTTTGTGCATCTGGCCTCTAGTATACATATAAATCTGATATAAAAATGTTCCTAATAGCTTTTTGTGAAATGTCCCCAAACTGGAAACAATCCCAAGTGTCCATCAGTAGGAGAATAGATAAACAAACTCAGGTTCATCCAGACACAATGAAAAGGAGTGCAAACAATAGAGCAATCTCATGGATGAACTTCAAAAATCTTAACAGAAGGGAGAACCCAGCCACAACAACTGCGTACTGCATGATTCCATTTACACAAAATTCCAGAGCAAGAAATACCAATCTATAGCACAGAGTCAGAACAGTGGTGGTAGGACTAATGGTAATGGGCAGGAGCAATTTTTCTGGTGATAGAAATGTTCTATATATTGATAGGGGGCAGGTTACATTTAGCAAAACTTGTCAAACATATGCTTGAGATTTGTGCAATTCTTCATCTGTAAACCTATAAATTACATCTCAATAAAAAGGCTAAATGTGAAAAAATTAAATGTGCTTGTACACATCTGAGGTTTGTGACTATGTTACATGAAATAGTACTGCCCTCTCTTTTCTTATACTTTTGCCTGCTTTAGTATTTTTTATAAAATTTATTAAAAATTGATATTTTAGCATATGAGTACCTATTAATCATCTGGGTTGCCAATTAGAATGTAAGATTCTTGAAATTAAGAAACTTTTTAAATTTGCCATTATATATCCAAGGGTAATGGCTATGATGAGAAGAAAATAATTAATCAAATTGGATGTCAAACTTTGATTTATTTTCTTGGTTATTTTATTTTCTTCTCTGCTTGAATAGTGTGTTTTTTTTTAAATCAAAGCAGATAAAGCATGGGAATAGCACTATGAAATCCATAAGTGCTATACCACTTAAAGAATGATTAAATACAAAAAAATTATCTGTCAGTGGAAGATACTCAATGTAAGATAGCTTAAATTTTTTCAGTAGAATGGTTTGTTGTAGTTTTAACTTTTCTTCTAAGAGATGCTTTCCAAAGCAAGAACAAGACTGGGAAAGCAGACAGCACATTGGCAAGGTAGAGCTTCTATCTAACTGGCTAAGTCAGAGGGCTTGCTGAGTTTCCTCAAGTTCATGACTTTGCCTTAACTCTGTGGCTAATGGGAATTCATTATAAGACAGCTTTCTGGGATTAGTGTGTTGTAGTAGTATCAGTCAGATGGAGAATTGCAAGCTAAGCCTCAGTTCAAGCTTTTACAGATTTATAACTAATTAGATCCTGTCCACACCTCACATGAAATCATGTTAGCAAGACCCATGTTAAAGCACATTTATAGATAGCAGAGGTGTAACACAACCCTTTAGGCTATCCTGGGCAGCACTGTAACAAGATTTTTTTTTCTATTTCAAGATTCTTTTTTAAAAATAGAATAAATGAATTGGTTTTAAGGAAGCCCCAAATTTAGCGCCAAGGTTTCAAAATGAAGATACCTTGGTCATAATTCAAAACCTGTTGGAAAATCACACACACACACACACACACACACACACACACACACAGTCTCACCAGAGAACATAAGCACAGAGTTTCAATGTATATTAATTTTATAATAAGGTAAATGATTACCCAGTAATTTATTATAATCTAAATTTTAAACTGTGCTATAGTAGTGAATGCTACAGATATCTAAATTTAGATTGAAGGAATCTCTTGAACTAACACGAACGTAATTTATTTGAGTATAACAACCCAATATTACTTATTTAACTTGGAACAGCATAATTTATTACACATATGTAAAAGTGGCCCCTGACTCCCAGAACATAAGAAATTGTTCAAATATGAACAATTTGTGTTAATAAATTGTGTAGTAATACCATAATTCACCTGTTATATGAACAAAAATACTATTAACGATCAGGGTACAATATTTTAGTTTAGTTCAGAGAAGGAATGGACTATTACAAGGATCTCCATTAATGCTGGGTGGTAGGTTAGTAACAGAGCTGTGGAAAGAGGTTCCTAAACTTATGGTAAGCAATTATTTAAAGATCTGTGGACACATATTTCTTACATAGACTCTTGTGTTACTAATCAACTCTGAGACTCAGCTCAGATGAGGGAAGAGCACAATGGGATCTCTGTGAAGCACTGAGTTTAAAGAAACTAAATAAGCCAGGAAAAAAACCCTCAGCTCAGCAAACAATTTGACTCATTATTGCCTTTTATTCATGGTCACTGCCAAAGCTTAGCCTCCATTAGGAGGATTTACCCAGCCTCACCTGTTTACTCCAATTTGGCTTCTATCTAAAATAAAGAAAGTCACTTGTAAAGCAGCAAATTTATGCGCATACACACACACACACACACACACACACACACACACACACGTACTTATAGTTCAGAATGAAAAGAAGAAAGAAAGAAAGAAAGAAAGAAAGAAAGAAAGAAAGAAAGAAAGAAAGAAAGAAAGAAAGAAAGAAAGAAAGAAGGAAAGAAAGAAAGAAAGAAGGAAAGAAAGAAAGAAATATAGAAAGACTTCAGTCTTTCCTCTTTTGAAGAAATCTCATGAACTGTCCTTTTATGCCTTAGTAGAAGCAGTTATAGTTTTGGCATTCATAAATGTTACCAATAGTCAAAGTTTTAATCATGCAGGACCTTCCTAGGAATTCCAGACAATGACAAGTCATCCAACAATTTAGACAAAAACATTTGGTTTAAGAATGAAGCCACTGTCTGTCTATCTCTGTTTCTCACGGGCTTCCTTATTTAATTCTGGAAGGAAACAAAGACTTGTAGGAAACAGTTATATTTTTTAAGTAGGTAAATATCTATATGACAGTAGTATTTTTCCTAATTATGTGACTTCCATCTTGGGAAGGAGCTGACCCTGGAGGTCTGAGGATCCAGCTGATTCAAATAGAAAGGCATGTCCTTTAAGGTGCTTTTTCAGACCCACTGGGTATCCCTACCCTTATCTGCTAGTCTTTAACCAAAAACTAGTCATAATTACCTGTTCCTGCTCAGCATCAATTCAGACCCTTGGTGAGAATGCTAAACACAATATTGGAGCCCACAAGCTGTGAGTACAAACTGACAGTCCCTGACAGTTTCGGTCTGGGCCAGGATCTGAACCAAGGGGCAGGGCAAAACTCCCATCTGCTGTCCATCTGCCATCCTGTCCCGTCAAAAAAGGTTGTATCATGAACCACAGACAGATGGGCATTGCAAGGATCTATTAGGGGGAAAGGGGTTTGAAACTATTAGAATTATGACCTTTGATTCAGCATTAAAAAATCCCAGCAGTAATGAAAATCATGAATAATTATAAGATTTTTAATTATGTAAAACAGATACTGCGTCTTTTGCTAACATTGAAAATAGTATTTGTATTCTATGAACTAAGTATATAAACCTAAAACCAAAGATGAGTTTAGAATATATATGCATGTATGTATATATATATATATTTGAATGTGTATATACATATATATCTACTAGATATTATAACATATATGTAGATATATGCATTTATGTGTATATATATTAATAATATCTTCACTTGAAGTTGTTTTTCTCAATGGCACATCAGTTAAGTATAACAACGTGTTTAAACTAATTAAATGGAAGTCTTTTGGTAGTGTGCATTTTCATCAAAAGCCTACCCTATATAAACAGGAAACTGGGATAAGTCAACTCATGTTTTAAACAAAAGATTTAAGACATAAAGGGAACAGTAAACTCCTGAGCTAAACCTAAGAGCTGTTATGTTTCCATAGCAAAGAGAGAGAGAGAGAGAGAGAGAGAGAGAGAGAGAGAGAGAGAGAGAGAGAGAGAGAGAGAAAGGAAAAAAAGAAAAGACTTTTGCAAAGCAAACAAGCACTCTAGACAAAAGGCAGTTATTCAGTTCTCTCCACATATAATGTGCACCTATCATGTGTCAGGCAAAGTGCTAGACGCTACAGAAGACAGTGAGACACAGGTGATTTTTGTCTCTAAGGAACTTGCAGTTACGGATACATGAATTGCTTACTATATAGAAAAGTGAAATAGTGCAGTGGATAAAAGTTATGGAGCCATGTGGGTTAGTGATAAAAAAGTAAGATTTTGTATTTGTAGTATGTTTTAATTTTTATATGCTTTTAATAGATTTACAAATTTAATTTTCCTTTACAGCTTGTATAGGAAAATTGAATATGGACTATCTTTGCTTTGGTCAAGGGAAGGATAACCTTTCAAAAAATGTTAAAATTTTTGTGTAACTTTTATATTTAGGACAATTTTTTCTTTTTATACTAGTAGGAAAATATTTTCTAAAAGTTGACATGAAAAAGAAATTCAGTACACATATCACTATATTCAAAGTAACTCATAATGACCTTATCCAATATGAAAAATGTCAACTATATTAATAAAAAGACATCTATTTGGGGGCTATTATGAATAAAGATACAAAAAGAAAGTTGTATCTTTATTCATAACAGCCCCCAAATAGAAACCAGCCAGCAAGAGGAAAATGAATAATCAAACTGGGGCACATTGATAGGATTTAATACTCCTTCATGGGAAAGAAAGAACTACTGATACACACAGCACATGGATCTCAAAACATTATGTAAAAGAGCACACCCTGTAGGATTCTATTTATATGAAGTTTAAAGACAGGCAACTAATCTGTGCTGACAAAAGTCAAAAGTGATTAAGTCTGGCTAAGGGATGACGGATATTGAAAGGCCATGCAAGAAGTTTTAGGGTGATAGAATGTTCTGTATCTTGATCTGGGTTACATATATTTGTTAAATATGTTTCTGTGAAAAGCCCCTGAGTTTTACACATAAGATGTGTGCATTTTGTTGAGTGCAAATCATATCTAAGTTTTTAAAATGTAAAGCATTCAAGTAATTTGATACAATGAAATAGAGAATAATCAAGTATTTTTTTGTTGTTGTTCTTAATCCTCACCAGATGATATTTTTCCATTAAGCTTTAGGGGATGTGGAAGAGAGAGGGAAAGACAGAGAAAAACATCAATGTGAGAGAAACCTATTGATTGGTTGCCTCCTGCATGAGCCCCTACCAGGGCCTGGACTTGGGAGGAGCCTGCAATTAAAGTACCTGCCATTGACTGGAATGAAACACAGGATTCTTTAGTCCCCAGGCTGATGCTCTATCCACTGAGCCAAATGAGCTAGGGCTAATCAGGTATTTTAAATCTTTGTTGCCATGTAACAAAATATCTGACTAAGTAGTGCATCATTTTACAAATAATAATATAAATTTGGAGAACTGCTATTTTTGTGACCAGAATTTCAAGGGGCAAATACGAATAATAAATGCTTGGAAAGTGCCCACTAGGAAATTCTTTCATCTGAACTGCAATGTGCTCCTTATCTGGGCTATATTTAAATAACTTTTATCAAATTCAGGTTCAGAGGATATCTTTAAGCATATGGAAAATATTGTGCTTTCTCACATGTCCATACATCCTTTATTTTTTAAAAAAAACCATTTTGACTTTATTGTTACATAAATGGCCTGCTCTCCTCCTTTGTTTCCTTGAGCCACTTAATCACTACCAAAAAAAGTAGAACTACATTTTACATGATTCATATCAGCTTCTGATTATTCTGGGAAACAAAAAAAGAATACTATTTCCAAAGTGTACATTATTCAGGCTCAGTAATATACCCTTCAGTTTTGCTATTTTATCATGATATAAATAATCCTCACAAAGAAGTTGTCACTGACCTACTATATGTAATTCACAATAAGAAATATTATCACCAATGTTAATTCTTAGACTTTTTATTTTTAACTAAAATATATGTACTAAGTCACCACAAAGAATCAGTTCTAAGGGACTTAAACACTAAGTATTAATTATGCATTATAGTAATAATACCACTTTAAATTACATATGGCTTGATTCTGCATGGGGATCCAAGCACTTCACATATATAATCAATTTTATTTTTAATAACCCACTGGAGGAGAAAAACATAGTACTGTCTTCCATGCCCTTGAAATAATGACAAATGCAATGAATGTATAAGGATTCTAAAATATCATAGCAACTAGTTTTTAAAAAATATATTTTATTGATTTTTTCAGAGAGGAAGAGAGAAGGATAGACAGAAACAGTGATGAGAGAGAAACATTGATCAGCTGCCTCCTGCACACCCCCCACTGGGAATGTGCCCGCAACCACAGTACATGCCCTTGACCAGAATTGAACCCGGGACCTTTCAGTACGCAGACTGATGCTCTATCCACTGAGCCAAACCGGTTTTGGCAGCAACTAGTTTTTTAAAGTGTGTGTGTGTATGTGTGTAATGGACACAATTTGACAATAACTCTTGCTCTTCTGTGCACAATTTGCATATGAAGAGAGAACTTTGTCACAACAGTTTGGATAATTTTATGAGAAAGATTCTATATGGACATATAATTCATTTTTTTCTGGGGGGAAAAGTTTCATGTGGAACTAAAAATGGTGGAGTAAATCCACTATCAACCATTCCTCATGCTGATTACACATAAAAACTTTAAATTATATAAATATATAGATATATATACCAATCATCTGAGAACTCTCAAAAGCAGGCAGATTATGTGAGAAATAGAAACCTGAAAATGTAACCTGCATTGGGATGTTTCCCATTTTATTTTTTGTTTGTTTTCTCTTGTGCAGTGTGATTTCAAGACTAGACCCCAGTGCAAAGTGGTGAGGCAATGGCCAATGCTGAAGCAGGTAAAGTCCATTATTCTGAAAAGAGGAGCCATAAATAAAAATTCTACAGACCAGAAAGCTTGAGAATCCCAGAAATGAGAGAATGAGAGGAAATTCCCTTAATTCTGTTAGTAAGTATTTTAATTCCTAAACTAGTCCCTGGACAGATAGCTCAGTTGGTTAGAGCATCATCCCAATAATAAGGTGACCAGATCGTCCCACTTTTGGTGGGACAGTCCCAATTTCTAACAATTTTTCCCACATCCCATGGCATTTTAAAAAAGTCCTGATTTTTGGATAGAATCTTTCCAATCTTTCAATCCCAGTCAAGATTCACCCAATGAATACATAAATAAATAGAACAACAAGTGGATGTTTCTCTCCCTCTAAGATCAATCAATAAATAAAAATTAATTCTGAAACTAAGCATGCATGAAACAGTCTCAAATGAAGATATTAAAGGCTTTGGAACTTGGACAAAGATTTCATCCTTCTGCACATCCATTGGAACACATAAACCAATACTAAACTGATCTCCAGCAGCTCCTAAAGAAGTTGAGACACAATTTACAGTTTGAAACTAAGTGGCTTAATTGCCTGCTAAAATAAACAACTTCATCTCCAGATGATTGTAATAGTATATTATAATAGATTTTATGTGACAGAATATTCACAACATCCAGAATGCAACATTTAAAGAAATAGTAAATTATGAGCAATTCTTCAAGTAAAAGAAAAAAATAAATCAAAATAAACAATCAAAGAAACAGACCAAAAGCACAAAATGATCTAAGAGATGGTACTTTCAAAAATACTTAATCAGCTATTATAATTATGCTCCATGAATAAAGGAAAACACTATTGTAATAAAAAAATATAGATATTCTCAATAGAGACAAATAAACTTTGAAAAATAAATTAAAATGTTGGAAGTGAAAAATACAATATTTAAGATGAATAAACTTGCGGGCTAGATTCAAAAGCACTACGGATATAATACAAAAAAATCAGGAACTTATATATAAATTAATAAAAGTACCCAATATGAAAAACAGAGTGAAACAAAGAGTAAAATCAATAAAAAAATATCTTTAGAGACCTATGCAACAATTTCCAAAAATATAACATAAGTAATTGAAGTACCAAAAGAAGAGAAAGATAGTGGGAAAGAAATTTTTATTTTTTAAAATATATTTTATTGATATTTCACAGAAAGGAAGGGAGAGAGATAGAGAGCTAGACACGTCAATGAGAAAGAAACATCGACCAGCTGCCTCTTGCACAGCCCCTACTGGGGATGTGCCCGCAACCAATGTACATGCCCTTGACCGGAATCGAACCAGGGACCTTTCAGTCCGCAGACCAACGCTCTACCACTGAGCCAAACCGGTTTCGGCAGAAATTTTTATTTTTAAATATATATATATATATATATATATATATATATATATATATATATGGTATACAATATGATTATTTGACATACACATACATTCAATAAGATAGACCATATTCTGGTCCATTAATAAAGTCTCAATATTAAAAACAATTAAAACCATCCAGAGTACATTATCTGAGCATAATGTAGTTAAATAATAAAAGAGTAATAGCACCTAGATAAACACCAAATATCTATAAGTTAAATAACACACACTTCAAAATAATTGATGGATAAAAGATAAATGTACAAGAAAATTAAAAATTATTGTGACCTACATAACAACAAACATACAACATACTCAAAGTTGTGGGATAAAGCTAAAAAGGGCTTAGATAGAAACACAACTTTAAGTGTTTATATTTAAAAGAAGGAAGATATAATAGTAAAGTGTAGTAATCAATGAAAGATAAAATAGGCAGACAAAATCTAATAACTAGTTACCTGAAAAGATCAACAAAGTTGACAAAACTCTTAATGGAATACTAGAATGTTCAAGAAAATGAGAGGAAGGACACAAATCAACAATGTCAAGAATTTAAATAACATAATCACCCAGAACCAGCAAACTTTAAAAGGATAAGAAGATATGCAACAACATTACACTAAAATATGTGGAAATCACATAAATTTGACAAATTTCTTGGAAAAATATGTAACTAAATGTGATACAAGGAAAACAGAAAGATGGGATATATATGTAAAATTAAATGATCAAACATATAAAGAAATCATATTTCAATATCCCTTAAATAGGTGTAAAAGTCCTTAAAAATATTATTAAATGTTATCTAATTGTGTGTGTGTGTGTGTGTGTGTGTGTGTGTGTGTGTGTGTGCGCGCGCGCGCGCGCAAGGAAGACTTTTCCTAGGAATGCAAGGTTAATTTAACATACATAAACCAATTCCATTCAGCATATTAACAGAATAAAGGGAGGGAAACATATAATCATTTCAAAAAGTATGTGGGGGAAAAAAGCATTTAAAAAATTCAACACCTTTTCACAATTTAAAAAACAGACAAACAAAACAAAACAAAAAAACTAAATACAACACCTGTTAGCAAATTAGGAATAGTAGGAAATTTCATTAAACCAATAAAGAACAGCCCTAACCAGTTTTGGCTCAGTGGATAGAGCATTGGCCTGTGTGTGGACTGAAAGGTGCCAGGTTTAGTTGCGGCCAAGGGTATGTACCTTGGTTGGGGGCACATCCCCTGTAGGAGGTGTGCAGGAGGCAGCTGATCTAATGTTTCCAACTCTCTAACCCTCTTGCTTCCTCTCAGTAAAAAAAAAATCAATAAAATATATATTTTTAAAAAGATTATAAAGAGCAACTAGGAGAAACCACCAGCCCAATATCATACTTTAAAGTAAAATAATCTAATTTCAACAGATAAAAGAATGCCAGTCTGCTTCCAATACTCTTATTCAACACTTTTGCTGCAAATCTGAGTCATTGTGCCCAGCAGGCGTGGCTCAGGAGTTGAGATTCCACCTGTGAACCAGGAGGTCATGGTTAGATTCTAAACCCAGGTTGCAGGCTCAATCCCCAGCATGGGGTGTGCAGTAGGCAGGTAAGCACTGATGTTTCTCCCCCATCAATGTTTCTATCTTTATATCCCTTTACCTTCCTCTCTTTCTAAAAGTCAATTAAAACATATTTTTTAAAAAGAAGTAAAACTGAAAATGTTTGCATGTTATATGATTGTTTACCTAAAAATATGGTTAAAAACATAAAAATCTACACAGACTAATAAAAGATACATTAATGGCAAGAAAAAATGAAGATTTTTTCTTTTTTTACACTAGCGGGAAAAGAGAGTACATAGAAATAATTCTAAAAAAAGACATCTAATACCTCTGTACTAAAACTGCAGAATGCTGCAGTATTACAGAACACACAAATAAATGGAGAGCTGCACCATGTTCATGTATGGCAACCCTCCCCAAACTAATCTACAGATCCAACGTAATTCCAAACAAAATCTATCAGGCTTTATTTTTAACAAAAATTATTAATAGCATAAATCTAAAGTTAATTTAGAAATACAAAAAGCCTGGACTGTTGAAAGTTGAAGAATCCCTCTCATTTCAAAATTTACTATAGGGCAGAGCAAAAGTAGGTTTATAACTCTGAGTACATAAAACACAGTTTATTCCTATATTATTATTTATTAATTATTGTATTGTTTTCTATACACACAACTATAAACTTACTTTTGTCCCGACCTGTATATCTACAATAATCAAAAATGTGGGTTATTGGCAAAACTATGGAGATATTGATCATGGAACAAAATAAAATCTCCAGAAATAGAGCCATAAATGCTTGTCTATTGAGTTTTAAGAATTGTGTCAAGGAAATCCAATGGGGAAAATAAAGTAATTTCAACAAGTGAAGCTAGAACAACTAGAAATCAAAATTGGGGGAGGGAGGGATGATGATCCTTACCTCACATTCAACGCAAAATATTGATCAGAATGGGTTATATACCTAAATGTACAACATAAAACTTTTAAAAGAAAACACAAGAGAATATATTTATAATCTTATGGTAGGCAAAGCTTTTGTGGATAGAACACACACACACACACACACACACACACACACACACACACACACAACATTAAAGCTAAAATCAGACAACCAAAATTTAAAACTTTTATTCTTGGAAAAAGTGAAAAGTCATGCCATTCTTATTCAGGAAGAAAATATTCTCAGCATAAATATCAGGCAAATGACTTGTACTTAAAATATAAGAAGAATTCTTGTAATTCAATAGTAAGAAACAACCTTTTTAAAAAAGTACAAAAGATTTGGACATAAACTTCATCAATGATATATAAATGGCCCAAAGCACATGAAAAATGCAAGCATCATTAGTCCTCAGAAGAAAGCAAACTCAATACTACTACACATCAAACACTACAAGCAAAGGTGGAACATAAGAATTCTTACACACAATAACAGACAAGAGTGGAGGAAGTGGGTGGGGGGAGATAGATGAAGGAGATTAGGAGGTACAACCTTCCTCTAATAAAATAAGTCACAGGGATGCAATGCACAGCACAGAGAATACAGTCAATAATATCATAATAACTTTTTATGGTGAAAGATAATTACTAGACTTCTCATAATGATCATTTTGTAATATAAATGTTGAGTAATTATGTTGTACACCTGATATACATGATGTGACATAATGTAACCTAATATAATATTGTATGTCAACTATGCTTCAACTAAAACAACAACAACTTGCCCTAGTTCATCTGACTCAGTGGATAGAGCATTGATTGACCTGTGGACTCAAGGGTCCTGAGTTCGATTCTGGTCAAGGGCACATGCCTAGATTGCAGGCTTGGTCCCAGTCTGGGGCATGAAGGAGGCAGCTGAACAATGATTCTCTGTCATCATTGATTTTTTATCTCTCTCTCCCTCTCCTTTCCTCTCTGAAGTCAATAAAAATATATTAAAAGCAAAACAAAAGAACAAAAAACAACAACACATTCAGTAAAGAAGGAAAGCCAAAGGAAAAGTATATACTTAAGTTATATTCATATAAAATTCTAGAAGATAGAAACTAATTACAGTGGGGGAGAGGGGAGCAAGTCAATGGTTCCTTGGGAATGGAATTGGAAGGAGGGAGAGATTGCAAAGGATTTCTGAGGAAAGTTTTTCTTTATCTAGATACTGTGATGGTTTCCCCAGTATAAAAGATGTCAAAATTGATCAAATTATATTAAATGTTTAGCTTATTATGCTTCAATTATACCTCAAAAAAGGTGAACTGGGAGGTCTTTGGTTTGATTTCCAGTCAGGGCATATGCCTGGCTTGTGGGCATGATCCCAGCAGGGGTTATGCAGGAGAGGTTGTGATGATCTTTTTCTCTCATCCATATTTCTACCTCTCTTTCCCTCTTTCTTCCTCTCCCTCTCTCAAAAAAATCAATAAAAGCATGTTTTTTAAAAAGGTATAAAGATATATAATACTATTGCAACCTATCTAATAAAGAGGAAGTATGCTAATTGACCATTACACCCTCACAAGATGGTGGTGTCCATAACCAACAAAGTAGGAATATGCTAATTGACTGCCACACTCTCAGAAGATATCTGCGCCCAGTCCCCTCAAGCCCGCCTCATCCAGCCAGAGCCCCCCAGTCCCCTCAGCCCTGCTAGGGGGTGGCAGGCGCCATGTGCCTCATCCAGGCTCATTCCCCCAGTCCCCTCAGCCCTACCTTATCCAGCCGGAGTCTCCCAGTCCCTTCAGCCCCACAGGGGAAGGCAGTTCGAGTGATTGGGCCAGCAGGGGAGGGCAGTTGGGGATGATCATGCTGGCAGGGGAGCAGTTAGGCATCAATCAGGCTGGCAAGGGAGCAGTTAGGGGGATTCCAGGCTGGTAGGCAGAGTAGTTAGGAGTAATCAGGCAGGCAAGTGGTTAGAAGTCAACAGTCCCGGATAGTGAGAGGGATGTCTGACTGCCAGTTTCGGCCCGATCACTATGGGATTGGGTCTAAACTTGACAGTTAGACATCCCCTGAGGGATCCCAGATTAGAGGGTACAGGCTGGGCTAAGGGACATGCACGAATTTCATGCACTGGGCCTCTAGTAAGTCTATAAAACATGAACACAACACAAAATTTCAAAACTACCATTTGGTTTAAAATTTTTCATTTATTCTGTTTTACTTCAACATATGGTGTAATTTGTGTGTGTGTATGAAGAAAATAATATGTTTTAAAATATGATACTATATTAAATTACAGTGTTGCAAAGTCCTATTATTTCAAAAGGCTATACTGCACAATGTTGCCTCATATACTTTTATTTAACCATGCCCCAGTGGAACATCTAAAGCCTTATAATTTATCACATATACTGAATATCACACTTAAAAATAATCTATGAGAAGGTGTGGCAATACAATCAGGGTATTAACAAAATGATGAATTTTATCAAAGGGACCACTTCCCTATAGATATATTATTATCTACACATGGCTTTATAGTTATAAATTTATTATAAAACTGCAGTATATACACTAAGTGGCCATATTATTATGATCTTTGAATGCATAATTATCTGGCCATTCAGTGTATATCCTATATAACAAAAGGCTAATATGCTAATTATCCCCTTGACCAGGAGTTTGACCAGCAAGCAGTCCAGCCAATTGCCCATCTCCCCTTCCCCTGGCCAGGCTGGCTGAACCCCACCTATGCACATGCACGAATTCATGCACCAGGCCTCTAATACACACACACACACACACACACACACACACACACACAGAGTGAGTGGAGAGATTATTATGCATTCAGAGATCATAATAATCTGGTCACTCAGTGTATATTATAATCCAGAAGACATAGTATCTAAGTAGAAATAGTCACATAATACCTACATGCCTTAATCTATATATATATATATGAGACTGATATGCAAATTGTCTCCTCCGGAGTTCAACTAGAAGTCCGGGAGTTCAATCGCTTGGTATGATATAGGCTGACCACCAGGGCGTGGCTTGGAATGAAGGAAGGCCCTGACCAGCAGCCGGAAGGAAAGTCGGCCCTGATTGCCAGCCAGGCTAAAGGAACCTGCACATGAATTTCATGCACTGAGCCTCTAGGAAATATATGACATCAATAATAACACTGCATTCCTATGGCTTATTTATCCTCAAAGTGCATTCATTGGAATCACATAGAGTTAATTGTGATGGGGGAATTATACTAAACTCCATGTCAAGTAAATACTATTTTAAGGTACAACTTGGCTTCTATTTGGCTCTGTTACCTTGAACAAATTACTAAGCTTCAATTTTCTCACCAATAAAATGAGGATGCTGGGCTCTATTATCTTTTAACTCTCCTTCAACTTTGAAATTTGCTTTATTTTTTATCAACACACTAATAAGGAAAGGGGGATCAAAGGAAGATGCTGAGAAAGAGTAAGGGAGTAGTACAAAGTCACAGAACCAATTAAGTTCAGGCCTGGGATTAGAGAGTAGGTCACCCACACCTAGATCTGCCCTCTTTCCACTGCCACACACTGCTCTGTGAGCCCGGATGGCTGTCTTCTCAACAGGACACATGCCCATCATCTGCAGACTACTGAATTTCTGCTTGAATGAATAAAGGAATAAAATTCACAAGGGCATGATCTCATGACTCTAAGATACCTGGAATTTTATTTTTGCATCTAAAACTCCCAGTACGTGTGTGAGCTTAGACGGAATAAGATTTCTCTTCTATTTGATTTTATATTAGTATTTATCTTTCATGGATATTTAATAAGGTGTGGTCAATATTCTTTCTTTCAAGATTAATTTTTGATTTAAAAAATGGCCAATTTCTTAAGAAACTGGAGAGTAGCCACAGGGCCAAAAAGCACAGCTCAGGCTTCATGCCCCTTCCTAGCTTTCCCTGATGGGCTCTGGGTGTTTGGATCTAGAAACTGGTGCAGCAACAGAGAAGGAATATGGGCTGTAGGATTAGAGCCACCTCAATGTTAATACCAGCTATGTTGATTAATAACTTTATATTTTGAAGAATTAGATTTCAATGCCTTTACTTGATTAAAAAAAAAAGTCATCGTTTTTAGACTAGAAAGCTAGACTGAAGGTTAGAAAAGAAAAACAGCCTCCTCCCCCAATATTGTATGGTGAAAATTTTCACATACACAGAAAAGTTGAGAGAATTATTATACAGTGAAAGCCCATTTCCTTCCACCTAGATTCTATATAATTAACATTTGGTCATATTTGTACCCCTCATGCCCCTTCCTGGCTAGTCACTGCCCCATCCCTCCTAATCTAATATATTTTTATCCTAAATGAGATTTACCTTTTCAACAACTTGTTATAAATGGAATCATATAGTTGGTCCTCTTTTGTATAAGGTTTTTAATGTAATATAAAATTTTTGAGCATTTATCTATGTTGTATGAATCAGTAGCTTTTTTCTATTTTATGGCTGAAACATATTCCATTTGTGAACCTCACAATTTGTCTACTCCCCTCTTAATACAAACTTCAGCTATTTCCACTTATAGTTATTCTAAATACAGTTACTATGAACATTCTTCTGCAAGTCTTTTGGTGGACATGTTTTTATTTCTCTTGTAGGAATAACTAAGATTGAAACTGTAGGTCCCATGGCACAGTTATGTTTTACAAGAAATTACCAGACATTTGTCCAAAGTGGTTGCATAACTGTACATGCCCATGAAAAATCCTAAAGCGAGAGCTTCTCCACATCCTTATCAACATTTGCTGTTAGTCATAGTAAATTTAGCCCTTCCAATGAATGTCCCTCAAGTGTTTCAATTTGCATGCTCCTAATGCTTAATGGCGACAAGCATTTTTTTCCATGCATTTATTATCCATTTGTACTTCATCCTTGGTGAAGTATCTGACCTAGTTCTTGCCTTTTTCTCTTTTTTTTTTTTAAATAAATCTTTATTACTCAGATTATTACAATTGATTCTCCTTTTTTTTTTTTTTATTAAGGTATTATCTGTATACATAGCTTATCATTGCCCCCCCCCCAAATATATGCCCTCCCTCCCCAGAGTTTTGTGTCCATTGGCTATTCTTATATGCAAGCATACCAGTCCTTTGGTTGATCTCTTATCTCCCCCAGATCTCCCTACCCCCCCCCCGCTGTCATTTGACAGACTGCCTGTTGTTTTACTGTCACTATATCAATCTTTCTGTTCATTCATTTATAATGATCTTTAATATCCATAAATGAGTGAGGTCATGTAGTGTTTCTCTTTCATTGACTGGCTTATTTCACTCAGCATGATGCTCTCCAATTCCATCCAAGTTACTGCAAATGATGAGAATTCCTTCCTTTTTATGGCAGCATAGTATTCCATGGTGTAGATGTACCATAGTTTTCTGATCCATTCATCTGCTGACGGGCACCTAGGCTGTTTCCAAGTCCTAGCTATTGTAAATTGTGCTGCTATGAACATAGGGGTGCATATATCCTTTCTGATTGGTCTTTCTAGTTTCTTGGGGTATATTCCTAGTAGTGGGATTACTGGGTCAAATGGGAGTTCCATTTTCAGTTTTTTGAGGAAGCTCCATACTGTTTTCCACAGTGGTTGCACCAACCTACAATCCCACCAGCAGTGCACGAGGGTTCCTTTTTCTCCACAACCTCGCCAACATTTGTTGTTTGTTGTTTTGTTGATGTTGGCCATTCTGACAGGTGTGAGATGGTACCGCATTGTTGTTTTGATTTGCATCTCTCGGATAATTAGTGACTTGGAGCATGTTTTCATGTGCCTCTTGGCCTTCCTTCTGTCTTCTTTTGAGAGGATTCTATTTAGGTCCATTGCCCATTTTTTAATTGGCTCATTCATTTTCCTTTTATTGAGTTGTATAAGCTGTCTGTAGATGTTGGAGATTAAACCTTTATCAGTGATATCGTTTGCAAATATGTTCTCCCATACAGTGGGTTTTCTTGTTGTTTTGTTGATGGTTTCTTTTGACGTAAAAAAGCTTTTTATTTTGATGTAGTCCCATTTGTTTATTTTCTCTTTAGCTTCCATTGCCCTAGGGTTAGTATCAGTGAAGAAGTTCTTTAGGCATATGTCTGAGATTTTGCTGCCTGTGGATGCCTCTAGTATTTTTATGGTTTCCCGTCTTATGTTTAAGTCCTGTATCCATTTTGAGTTTATTTTTGTGTATGGTGTAAGTTGGTGATCTAGTTTCATTCTTTTGCATGTATCTGTCCAATTTTCCCAACACCATTTATTAAAAAGACTGTCTTGACTCCATTGTATGTTCGTGCCTCCTTTGTCAAATATTAATTGAGCATATTGATTTGGGTTGATGTCTGGATTCTCTAATCTATTCCATTGATCAATATGTCTGTTCTTGTGCCAGTACCAGGCTGTTTTGAGAACAGTTGCTTTGTAATACAGCTTGAAATCTGGTATTGAGATTCCTCCTACTTTACTCTTATTTCTTAAGATTGCTGAGGCTATTCGGGGTCTTTTATTGTTCCAAATGAATTTTTGGAGAGTTCTTTCTAGGTCTGTGAAGTATGTCCATGGTATTTTCATGGGGAGTGCATTGAACTTATATATTGCTTTGGGAAGTATGGACATTTTGATGATGTTGATTCTACCAATCCATGAACATGGTATGTTCTTCCATCTGTTTACATCTTTCTCTATTTCTTTTTTCAGTGTCCTGTAGTTTTCTGCATATAGGTCTTTTACCTCCTTGGTTAAGTTTATTCCTAGGTATCTTAATTTTTTTGGTGCGATGGTAAACGGGATTGCTTTTTTAGTCTCTGTTTCTGTAAGTTCACTATTGGTGTAGAGAAATGCCATTGATTTCTTGGCATTTATTTTGTATCCTGCTACATTGCCAAATTCGTTTATTAAGTCTATTAGCTTTTTGATGGAGTCTCTTGGGTTTTTTATGTACAATATTATGTCATCTGCAAATAGTGACAGCTTTACTTCTTCTTTTCCGATTTTGATGCCTTTTATTTCCTCTTCTTGTCTAATTGCGATGGCGAGTACTTCCAGTACTATGTCAAAGAGGAGTGGTGAGAGTGGGCATCCCTGTCTTGTTCCTGTTCTTAGAGGGAATGGTTTTAGTTTTTGCCCATTGAGCATGATGTTGGCTGTGGGTTTATCATATATAGCTTTTATTATGTTGAGGTATGATCCTTGTACTCCCACCTTGTTGAGAGTTTTTATCAGGAAAGGGTGTTGGATTTTATCAAATGCCTTTTCTGCATCGATAGATATGACCATATGATTTTTATCTCTCAATTTGTTTATGTGATGTATCACGTTTATTGATTTGCGAATATTGTACCATCCTTGCATTCCTGGTATAAAACCTACTTGGTCATGGTGTATGATCTTCCTGATGTACTGCTGGAGCCGATTTGCTAGAATTTTGTTGAGGATTTTGGCATCTATGTTCATGAGGGATATTGGCCTGTAATTCTCTTTCATTGAGTTGTCTTTATCTGGTTTTGGTATTAGGGTGATGCTGGCTTCATAAAAGGAGTTTGGCAGTGTTCCTTCCTCTTGAATTTTTTGGAAAAGTCTGAGGAGGATAGGTTTTAGTTCTTCCTTGAATGTTTGGTAAAACTCTCCTGTGAAGCCATCTGGCCCTGGGCTTTTGTTTGCTGGAAGCTTTTTGATGACTGCTTCAATTTCTTCCCAAGTTACTGGTCTATTGAGATTTTTAGATTCTTCCTGATTGAGTTTTGGAAGGTTGTATTTTTCTAGGAATATGTCCATTTCCTCCAGGTTGTCCTGTTTGTTGGAATATAGTTGTTCATAGTATTTTGTAACAATCCTTTGTATTTCGGCGGGGTCTGTTGTTATTTCACTTCTTTCATTTCTAATTCTGTTTATTTGGGTCTTTGTTTCTTGGTTAGCCTGGCTAGAGGCTCATCAATCTTGTTAATCCTTTCAAAGAACCAGCTCTTGGTTTTGTTGATCTTATGTATTGTGTCTTTGGTCTCTATGTCGTTAATCTCCACTCTGATTTTTATTATTTCCTTCCTTCTGCTTACAGTGGGCCTTTCTTGCTGTTCTTTTTCTAACTGTTTGAGTTGTAGGGTAAGATAATTTGTTACCATTCTTTCTTGTTTTTTGCAATAGGCTTGTAGGGATATGAACTTCCCTCTCAAAACAGCTTTTACTGTGTCCCATAGATTTTGGATTGTTGTGTTTTCATTGTCATTAGTTGCCATGATGTTTTTGATTTCTTCCTTGATTTCTCTGGTAACCCAGTCTTTGTTCAATAGCATGCTATTTAGTCTCCATGTGTTTAATTTCTTTGGCTTATTATTATTGTAGTTGATTTCCAATTTTATGGCACTGTGATCTGAGAAAATGCTTGATAAGATTTCTATCTTCTTGAATTTGAAGAGACTTTGCCTATGTCCCAATATGTGGTCTATCTGAGAATGACCCGTGTGCACTTGAGAAGAATGTATATTCTGTGGCTTTGGGATGAAATGTTCTGAAGATGTCAATTAATTCCATCTGGTCTA
Organism: Vespertilio murinus; assembly: GCA_963924515.1. Classification (NCBI taxonomy): domain Eukaryota; kingdom Metazoa; phylum Chordata; class Mammalia; order Chiroptera; family Vespertilionidae; genus Vespertilio; species Vespertilio murinus. The sequence goes on from OZ004706.1 coordinate 71,259,450, forward strand.
ATACGTCATTTAGAATTGACGTTTCTTTACTGATTTTTTGTTTAGATGATTTGTCCAGAGGTGACAATGGAGTATTAAAATCTCCTACTATGATAGCATTGCTATTAATCTGTCCCTTAATGTCCTCCAGCAGTTTCTTTATGTATTTGGGTGCTCCCAAATTGGGTGCATATATGTTTACCAGGGTTATTTCTTCTTGTTGGATTACACCCTTTAGTATTATGAAGTGGCCTTCCTTATCTCTTGTTATGTCCTTCACTTTGAGATCTAGTTTGTCCGATATAAGTATTGCTACCCCAGCTTTTTTTTCGTTTCCGTTTGCCTGGAAAATCTTTTTCCATCCTTTCACCTTCAGTCTGTGGGCGTCTGTTTTTCTGAGGTGGGTTTCTTGTAGACAGCAGATGAATGGGTTTTGCTTTCTTATCCATTCTGTTACCCTATGTCTTTTAATTGGAGTATTTAAACCATTTACATTTAAAGTAATTATTGAAAGGTAGGTATTTGATGCCATTTTTATTCTATCCCCCTGTGTTCCTTCTTCACTTCCTATTTCTTTATTATTACAGTAGACCCTTTAGCATTTCTTGCATTGCTGGTTTGTTGGAGATAAATTCCTTTAGTCTGTTTTTGTCGGTGAAGCTCCTGATTACACCTTCAATTTTGATTGACAGCCTTGCGGGGTACAGTATTCTTGGGTTCAGACCCTTCCTTTGCATGACTTTGTATATGTCATCCCATTCCCTTCTGGCCTGATGAGTTTCTGTTGAGAAATCAGTTGCTAGTCTGATGGGGTTTCCTTTATATGTAACTTTCTGTCTCTCTCTGGCTGCTTTTAAGATTCTGGTTTTGTCGATGTTTTTTGCCAGTTTAATTATAATGTGTCTGGGTGTTGATCTTTGGGGGTTCATTTTGTTGGGGACCCTTCGAGCATCTTGGATTTGTGTTGGTTTTTTCTTCTCTATCTCAGGAAAGTTTTCTGTCATTATTTCTTGAAATACTTTTTCCATATCTTGCTCAGTTTCCTTTCCTTCTGGAACCCCTATTATTCTAATATTGTTTTGTTTTGTATTGTCCCAAAGCTCCCTTAGGCTCTCCTCCTGTTTTTTAATTTTTTTTCCTAGCAACTGCTGTAATTGGGTATTTTTTTCCATTTTGTCTTCTAGCTCACTGATGCGGTCTTCTGCTTCATCTAGTCTACTCTTGATGCTTTCTATTGAGTTCTTCATAGTAGCGATGTCATTTTTCATTTCTTCTTGGGTCACCTTCATTTCCTCTTGGGTCACCTTCATTTCCTCTTGGGTCTTCTTCATTTCCTCTTGGGTCTTATTCATATTGTCAAATTTGTCTTCCATTCTTTTTAGCCAACTTATGATCATTACTCTGAATTCTTGCTCTGGTAGGTTGCTTGCCTCTAACTCGTTTACTTCATTTTCTGGTGATGGTTGATTTTCTTTCACAGGCGGGTTGTTTCTTAGTCTCCCCATGCTCTCTCTTTATAGGGTTCCTGGTAACGTAGTTCTCTCCCTCCTGCTTTGATTTAAAGGCACAAAATACAACACAACCAGGTACAACACACAAGGCACTGGACAGAAATGTATTTGCAATATTAATATCCTCCAATAAAGGTGTCTAGAACCCAGATAACAAGAACATACAATCCAATAAAAAGAATAAGCAAACCAATATTACACACACACAAAAAAGCATAAACCTTTGATATAGTTAGCATTCAACATACAACAACAAAGGGGTAGAGAGAAGGCTTTTTTTTTTTTTTTTTGGTGGGGGGGCAGTGGCAAGGTAGGTGTGAATGGGATTGGAGCAGGGGATTGGGAATTATATATACACAGGACAGGTGAAAATTTTGGAGAGGGTAAACAGAAAGAGTAAGGAAAATCTATAGCAGTAAAGGGTTAAGATAAGCAGGACACCAAAGGTAAAGGGTTAGGAATAGAGAGATGTCATAAAGGTAGGTTTGAGATAGAATAGAGCGTTGGAGAAGGCAAGGTATGAATAGTTTTTAGAATAGTAATCCCGAAGGAGGAAATAGAGAAAAAAGGAAATAGAGGAAAAGGGGGAAAAAAAAATAGAAAGCAAAAAAAAAAGGATTATAATATGACACTTAAAAAGTAGTAATAAAAATAAACAAAAGAAAATAAGATAAAAAAGATAAAAAAGGTAAAATAGTAGTAGTAATAATGTTGATTACCTATAAAAATGAATTAATTAAAAAGGTAAAATCTAGTGATGGCAGATGAAAAAAATTTCTTGAGTAAACTTTGCAATTAAAGTAGGTAAAAAACAAAAATTCAACAGTTAAAAAAATAAAAATTGAAAATTAAAAATTAAACAAAATTTGCAGTAATGAAGGTCATTCACTTTCTGTGTTGCTATGTCTCGCACGCCTGTTCCCAGTCTGGGCGGTAGTGGCAGTTCACTGTGTTTCACCGTTCCTCCGTGTTGATTACAAGACCTGGTTTTTAAGCCAATCTAGAGACCCTATGTGCTTTAGCCTCTGGGTGGCAGTGTTTCTGGATGACTTCCAGGACTCTAAGGCCTTTCTAGCTTTTTCCTCTTCTCTGTGTCTTTGATGGCTGGGGGTGGGGCGGTCCGGAGCTGGCTGCACTCCCCTGTAATTCTGCGGCTACTTCTTGGACTCAGATCCAGCTGTGCTGCTCCTTAGATATCCCTAGTCTTAGGAGCCCTGTCCACAGACAGGCGCGCCTCCAGCTGAGAAGTAAATCCACAACCAGTCCCTCAGCCTCTGTGCGCCGTGCGCGCTGGTGCGCGGGGGGAGGGGGGGGGGTGTTGCTGCGCCGAGTGGAACTCAGTCAGAACTACCGGTCCGAGGGGAACTCACCCACCGGATCGCTGCGAAATCTGAGCTCCTCTGAGATCGAGGGTTCGCGCCGACTATGTTCATTTGGTGACTTTTTTCTCTTTTTTATTGAATTCATAGGGTTGGCACTGTTTAAACAAATTATACAGGTTTCAGGTGCAAAATTCTACAGCACATCATCTGTACACTGTACTGTGTGCCCAACACGCCAAGTCAAATCTCCATCCATCACCATTTATCCCTTCCATCCCCTCCTCCACCTCCTTCCATTCCCTCCCCCAACCCAGCACTCACCACACTTGCTGTGTTCATGAGTTTTCTTTTTTTGCTCAATCCCTCAAACCCACCCTCCATCCCCACACCTATCAGCCTGCACTTTATCTATGAGTCTGTCTCTGCTTTGTTTGTTGGTTCATTTTGTTCAATAGATTCCACATATGAATGAAATCATATGGTACTTGTCTTTCTCTGACTGACTTACTTCACTGAGCATAATGTTCTCCAGGTCCATCCATGCTGTCAAAAAGGGTAAGATCTCTTTCATTTTTTTAATAGATGAGTATTATTCCATTGTGTGAATATACCACATTTTTGTTTTATTTTGTTTTTAAATACACATCCAAGGGTATTTTTCCACTGATCTTTACAGGGAGTGGAAGAGAGGGAGGAGGGGGAGAGAAAGAGAAACACTGATATGAAGGAGGCATATTGACTGGTTGCCTCTCACAGGGGGATGAAATCTGAAACTGAGATACTTGCCTTTGATCTGAAATTGAACCTGAGACTCTTTGGTATGTGGGAGGCCACTCTAACCACTGAGCAAACTGGCCAGAGCAGTACCACAACTTTTTTTTTATTCACTCAGCTACTGATAGGCACTTGGACTGTTTCCAAATCTTGGCTATTGTAAATAACATGCTATGAACTTAGAAGAGTTATCTGAAAAAATAAAAACTGGAACTGCCTTATGACCCAGTAATTACACTTCTGGGAATTTATCTGAAGAAATCCAAAACACTAATTTGAAAGATATTTGCTTCTTTTTTGTATTGAATCATTTGTTGTTTATTATCAAGTTGTAGAAGTGTAGTTTTTTTTATGTTCTGGGAAACAATTATTTGTCAGATAAGCATTTTGCAAATTTTTTAACAATGTCTTTTAATTAAAATTTTCAATTTTGATGACGTCTAACATATCACATTTTACAATTTTTGCTTTCGGTAGCCTAAGAAACCATTGCTTATCCAAAAATTGCAAAGTTATTCTGTTGTTTTATTCTGGAAACTTTACAATGTTAGCTTTTATTATTAGGTCTATGATTCATTTCAAATTAATTTTTTAATGAATGATGTAAGGTAGGAGTTAATGTTGCAGTTTTTTACAGCATAATTTCTAAAAATAATTTCCTTTCCCTTTGGCACTGATGTTGGAAACCAGTTGACTATATGAGTATGGATCAGTTCTGTTCCACAGATCTACGTGTTTCTTTTTCCGAATATATCACAAAGTCATGATTACTATAGTTTTATATTAAGTTATGAAGTCAGACTTTGTTCTTCAAACAAAAAGCCTGATGAGATTTAGGTTAGGATTACACTGAATCTGTATATCACTCTGAAAATAATTGATATCACAACATTATTGATATTTCTAAGGAATAAACATGGGATCTCTTCTTACGTATTGAGATCTTCTTTAATGACTGTCAGCAATGTGTTTTACAGTTTTCAGTGTGGTTATGTTACATATGTTGTGCCAAAGTTATTCCTAAGTATTTTATGTTTAATCCTGCTCTTGCAAGTGAAAATTTTTAAGTTATTTTCCTAATTTTTGGTAATAACATGTAAAAAAAACACTTAAGTTTGTATTTGTATATTGACACTATACCCAGCAACCTTGTTAAATTCATTTATTAGTTCTGATAGTTGTTTTGTAAATTCTTTAAGTTATCCTGTGATTAAACCATGTAAACTGAAAACAGAATTTTGCTGATTTCTTTTTAATCTGTATTTCTTTTATTCCTTTTTCTTATTTTATTTTACCAGCTAGGATCTCCAAATAATAATGAAAAGAGATCACAGTCAACACCCTTGCTTAGTTATCAATCTGAAGGTGAAAACATTCAGCATTTCACCATTAAGTATGATACTAGCTTTAATGTTTCATAGATCAATTTATCAGATTAAAGTTCACTTATATTCCTACTTTGCTTCAAAGTTTTATTATAAATGAATGTCTTATTTTGTCAAATGGTTTTTCTACATTTATCTAAATCATCATATAGTTTTTCTCCTTTATTCTGTGGTTCTGATGAGTAACGTAAATTAATTTTCAAATGCTTAGCTTTGCATCCCAGGGATAAACCCAACTTGTTTGTGATATATTCGCACTTCTTAGCAGTGTTTCCTTCTGTTTCATAGTATTTTGTTAAGATCTCTACTTTTAATTATTTTTTTTGTGTGTGTCTTTGAATGGCCCTGGGATTATGATAGCTACGTAAAATGTGTTCTCAAAATCTGACAGACTTTGAGTAAGAGTGGTATTACTGCTTTCTTAATATTTGATAGAATTTACTAATGAAAACATCTGGGCTACAATGTACTGTATTTTTTGTGTATAAGACACCCCCATTTATAAGATACCTCCCACTTTTCAAACCCAAAATTAAAAAATCAATATTTTAAACATTTTTCTAGTTTTCCTCTTAAGGCCTTCTTCTTTATTTTGGCATCTTAAGGAGTTGTTCTTCCTGTTTTCTCCGCTGTCTGATCGTACATTCAGTGGGAGGAGGTCCAAATTGTCTCTCTGCGGCTATTTCCACGCTCTTTTACATAGCTGATTACATTCAGTTGAATTTTGCCTAGTAAGACAATCATTTATTGGTATTTATCTTTTTATTTTTTGACATTTTTATGGGCTCAGAATGCTCTGGTCCCTGTTGCATATGTGCATTCTCCACCTCCACCTCCAATAATAGCATCAGCTGACATCAGTAACAATAAGGCTCATGATTAGAGGAGGCCTGTTTGACAAGGTATGGGCAGTTATGCACCTGAGCGGCTCCCTCTTTGGCTGATTTCTGTGTGTAAGATGCCCCTTGATTTTCAGGCTAATGATTTTAGAAAAAAAATAGCATCTTATACGTGGAAAAATATTGTACTTTTAATAATCACTATGTATCAGGCACTACATAAGATATTTTATTTGCATTATTTCTCCTATCTATAATAAAAATGGTAATATGCTAATTAGACTGGATAGACCAGATGTTTTCCGGACATCCTTTTGGACAAAGCCAAGATGGTGGGGACTGAGGCAGAAGTGGTTAGGGGCAATCAGGCTGGCAGGGGAAAGCAGTTAGGGATGATCAGGCTGGCAGGGGAGAGCAGTTAGGGGAAATCAGGCTGACAGGGGAGCAGTCAGTGCATCAGGCAGGCAGGCAGGCAGAGGGGTTAGGGGTGATCAGGCAGGCAGGCAGAGTGATTAGGGGCAATTAGGCAAGCATGGAGAGTTGTTAGGGGCATTGTTGATAGTTTTATCTCTCCTCCCTTCCTCTCTGAAATCAATACACACACATATATGAAAAAGGTAATTTCTCTAAAACTTATTAAATCCAATTTCAGACATGCCACTAAACAAATTTTTTTAAAGAAGACACATCAGGCAATAGAGTTAATTACAATTCATTATAATTAATATCACCCAGAGATTATAAAATATTAACTCCATCCAGTTTTTGATTCAAACATCTGATTTTACAATTGTGTTTACCTTATTTAACAAGTATGCTAAATAAGTCACTAGCTATACTATTCCTTCACTAGTCATTTTCCATCAAATAAAGGGCATGACAATTATGTATAATGTATTAGACAGTGAAGTGCTGATTAGGAAATAAATGAACTTCATTAAAAATCATATTTTTGCTACAAAAATCTAACATTTTTATTTGATCTGATTCTGAGAACAAACAAACATCACAGATCTTTAGGTCCTTTATATTTCCCTAGTAAGCCAAAAGAGGTAAATCACATTTGTTTCTCACAATGAAATATTTCATTTCCTAATGGCTTTAGAGTATGAGTAAAAAAACAAAAAACAAACAAACACAAAGCAAACAAGCAAATACCATTGGTACCAGGCACACAGACAAACTGATTGTGAATTGATTTTGCAAGGTATGAAAACAACGTGAGATAAAGAATCAGAGATATGATCTCAACATGCATTTTCTAATATTATTTCCTTCATTTAGACTTAGCAAATAAGCAAAACAAGCTAGCTAGCTACCTGGTCTGTCTTTTAGCAACTCACCTTTTTCATTCATTGTTCTCCTTCATCTTATTCATGTGAATTGGGAATGCTGCAAGTTTCTCAGCACTCAGGCCTAGGGAAAAATTAGGTTGACAGGGTTCAGTTTTGACAGTGTATCCAGCTGTTTATAACTTTTCATTTTTTCCATAAACCTAACTGGTATCAGTATATGTAAAGTTTCAACACTTCCAACTCGGAAATGCTTCACAGAAGAAAAATGCTTTCCTTGGAGTTTACAAATGCCATTTGGTCTAATTTTTCAGCAAGGGTTTGTCTAGTTAGATTATGAGCTTTTTTTTCCTGAAGAGCAACAGCAAGAGATCGTCTCGCATGCTGTCAGAAAAGAAGTTATATTTTTGTTCCTTAGAAAAAACATATAATGTAATGGGCAAAATATCAAGTGGGTGCACTCAAAGCATTTGTTTCAGGTATCCAAGTGGGTGGGGAGCCATTAGGCCATATAAACCTCCAGAGAGATCACTAAGTAAATGGAATTCTGAATAAGACATTAGGCTCATACACTTGGGTTTCAAAATATAGTCCAAGCAGGCAGAGGGGCCTGTGTTTTATAGGAGCAGGACTCACGTGAAAGGTTCCTGCCCAGACAGCAAATGACTGTGAGGGTCTGAGGGCTGACCAAAGTCAGGAATTATTTAGGGAAAGCTGAATTTCAAACCCTTGAAAGACTAACTTTATAGAAAACAAAACAAAATAAAACAAAAAAACGAGCCCAGTGAGAGAAGGCAGGATCAACACTAAGACTGCAGGGATGTAAGTTACAGCTGGCTCAGAAAGAACACAGAACAAAGGAAGAGCATCTAGGATTATTTCGGCAAGTTTTCCTCCACCTGAGTTTCTCATCCATCAGATGGGTGTGTCCATAAGAAGTGGCTTAAAAAGCTAAAAGCAAGACTTAAGATCCAATTCTTAACTGTCCACTCTACATTAGAGCAACTCCCGGCAATATAATTTTCCATTATTTTATACTTTATTGACTACATACTTTTAGAGCAGCTCAAAAGCTTCCTTAGGACCTCTATTTTAGGTAAGCCCAATATTTTAAAAATCTATGTTTAAAAACTACTACACTTTAAGCTAATAATGCCCCAATGATGCCATTATTTTTTTTTTAAGCAGGATTCACAGGCATTATATTTCACACTCAAAGCATTTGTTTCAGGTATCCATTCATTATGTGAATGGCAGTGAAAAGGCAGCTCCTTCATTATGCGTTCAGGTATCCATTTACTTAGTGTGCTGATTAAGAGCAGGAACTGGGGAGTCAGGCTGTGTGGGCTCAAATCCCAGGTTCACCAGTTACTACTGTGTGACCTTGGACAAGCGATGAAAACTTTTGGAAATCACTTTCCTCTCCTGTATAATGGGGGAAAGTTGTACACTACCTCTCCTGATTGTTGTGAGGATGAGTTCTATAAGAAGCATTTTAGAATAGTGTCTAGCCAAAGGTGGTGATGGTAAGAACCAGCTGTTGCTGCTGGTGTGCTATAAGAACACAAATAATAATGATTTTGTTAAAATTGTTACTGGATTTGAAAATGTCCTATTTCAAGAATTTTTTTTTAAAAAAAGCATGAGGCCCTGCCCATTTCAACTTCTGACAAATTCCTTCCTTAAAGAAAGTGAAACGATATGGCCTACAGTCAAGTTTAATGACTAAGATGGTATCTACAAATCCATAATGATCTGGAAAAGGAATGAGTCTGTTATAACTCAAAGTTACTACATTAGTCCCCTCTTACCTATAGTTTCACTTTCCACAATTTTAGTTAACCCCAATCAACCAATATCTGAAAATATTAAATGGGAAATTCCAAAAAGAAACAATTCATAAGTTTTAAATTGCCTGTTACTCAGGTATCTCAGTTCATTTCATCACACAGGCACTATGTCATCTCACATCATCACAAGGGTAGGCGCAGTACGATAAGATATTTTGAAAGAGAGACCACATTCAAATAACTTTTATTATAGTACTAGAGGCCCGGTGCATGAAGATTTGTGCAAGAATGGGCCTTCCTTCTCCTGGCTGCCAGCACTGCCTTTGCTCCAGCCCAGAGCTGCCTTTCTGCCTTCCCAGAGGCCCAGAGTGGATTGGGGCGGTGCCTGAATATGCAAATTAACCCACCATCTTTGTTGGGTTAATTTGCAATTCTCACTCCTGATTGGCTGGTGGGTGTCACAAAGATATGGTCAATTTGCATATTATTCTTTTATTAGTACAGATATTGTTACAACTATTCTGTTGTTATTGTTATTAATATCTACTGTTCCTAATTCATAAATTATAAGTACCATAGGTATGTATGTACAGGAAAAAACATAATATATATATACAGGTTCAGTTCTATCTACCCCGAGTCCTGAAATGTACCCTCCATGGAGAGGGAGGACTACTGTGTCTCAATTTCTGGGATGTTCCTGAAGAAAACTGATCAAGTTGTAAATGCTTATGTGTCTGCCTCATATATAGCATGGTAGCATCAGATGTGTTGCAAAAACTCAACTCATATTTTCCTAGTTCTCTTACTAGGCCAATTCTCTCTGTGAAAATCCCAGTGAACAGCACTCTGGGCATTCCCACAAGGGCATGGGATCCCACAAGCTGACCAAGCCAAAATGGCAGTCTCTGGCAAAGCTCGCAAGGATGCTGCTTTCTGGTATCACAGGACAGGCTCCTCCCACAGGCCTTGGGAGTAGCCTGTCATGGGGCTGCAAGTTTCTCACTGTCTCAGAATTTTTAGACAAACAGCTCTGTAGGTTTTTATTTATAGATTTTCTGCTATTTTCCCCAAACTCCCATATCCAGTTTCCTCATATAGCCATTAAAAATAATTATAAAAGTTTAGGTGTTTTTGCAGTTTACATAAAACTCTTTGTTTCTTAAGCAAATTCCAGATAATTTTGTCATGAGTGGGATCAGTTATAAATAAATGTGCACATACTGAAATTGTGCAAGGTGAATATTATTCAGCTGCATTTATGTTGGGCCTTTACCAGCCTCCACTTCCAAGTTTTATTTCATATTGAAATAACTGAGAGTACACAGAAGATTCAGTCCACGCAGTTTTAAAGTCTTGCCAATGACCTTGGGATCAGTTGTTGAGCTTGGGTGGGGGTGGGGTAGGGATTGGAAATGGACAAGGAAGTTGAATTTTGCTATTTTCATGTTTATAAACAACTATCTATAAGCATGTAAGAAACTTAAATGGGAAAAAATAAGATTTAGAAAAAGAAAATACACCAAAAATGAGAAGTCCTCCTTATATCATAAGTTGCTGGTAATCACTGCTGATTAACCTAAGGGCAGCAATAAGAGCTTGGATCCCAACATTTCTAAAGTGGTCCATACCTATAAGCTTTGATGGAAAAAGTAAATTGATTTCATGGATTAGCTTAAAAATTATTGTTAGGTATTATTTACAATAGCTAAAACCTGGAAACAGCACAAATGCGCATTAATAGATGAGTGGATAAAAAAAGCTGTGGCACATTTATATCATGGAATACTATGAAGCAGTAAAAAAAGAAGAATCTCTTATACTTTGAGACAGCATGGAGGGACCTAGAGAGTAGTATGCTAAGCTAAATAAGCCAGTCAGAGAAAGATAAATATCCCATGATTTCACTTATATATGGAATCTAATGAACAAAATAACCTGACAAAATAGATCCAGAGATATGGAAGCATGCAATAGAATGAGGATTCTTGGAGGGGAAGGAAGGTGGGGGAGAGAAGAGATCAACCAAAGAACTTATATGCATATGTATAGATAACCCATGGACACAGACAATAGTGGGGTGAAGGCCTGGGAGGGGAAGGATGTGGGGAGGAGGGTTAACGAGGAGGGTGGAGAGGGGACTACCTATAATACTTTCAACAATAAAGATACATTAAAAAAATATTGTGAGGTTAGAAGTGCTGCTATTGCTGGGAAAACCAAGTTCTGAACCTTCTCTACTACCTTCATGCTAACACTGTCCAACACGGTGGTCAGTGGCTATGGAGTGTTTGGCATGTGACTAGTCCAAATGGTGATACTATTTTGGTTATAATGGTTTAAATAAAACACTATTAATGCTCATTTGACTTCTCTTTTATATATATATTTTTTTTTTCAGAGAGGAAGAGAGAGGGATAGAGAGTTAGAAACATCAATGAGAGAGAATCATTGATCAGCTGCCTCTTGCACACCCCCCACTGGGGATGTGCCTGCAAACAAGGTACATGCCCTTGACCAGAATCGAACTTGGGACCTTTCAGTCCACACAACGATGCTCTATCCACTGAGCCAAACCGGTTTCGGCTCATTTGACTTCTCTTGACAATTTTTATGTGGCTACTAGAAATTTTCAACTGCTTGAGGAGATCTGCGGTACAATTTTCTGAGACAGCAGTGGGATAAGGCAACCAGAAGGAAGAGAGAGAGTGGGGAAGAAAGGTCTCAGAGCAGGCGGCATGGAACAATAAGTACAATTACTGCCAAACAGTCCTTGTCCCAAATATCCCAGTCCTCAAAGTGACAAAAAAACCTGATGCAGAAAACCCATATGTCGCTAGCTGTGCTTTTAGTAGACACATCTTTTGCAATAATCAAGAAACATTTATTAAATGATATCCGCAGCTTTGAGTTGATAACAAATGAGTTGTACAGAGAAGGGGGTATGCATACAAATTATCACTTGCTGGTAGCTAGTACTGGGTGTGGTATAGGGGACAAGTGACACAGTCACAATTCACAACCACTTGGCAAATGATCTACCGGTAGTTCAAACTATGGAATGCAAGTCAAATCCAGTCATCATCTGTTTTAAAAAAATAATTTTATTGGAACACAGCAATGGCCATTTGTTTACATGGTACCCACAGCTACATTAAAAGAAAAGTCCAAGGTCAACACTAAAATAAGAGTGCTCTTTTAAAATTAGATGTTTTCCCTCTGCTTAAAATTCTCCAATGGCTTTGCAACTTACTTAGAATAAGGGAGTATGAACCAGTCATTCCCGCCCTCCTGACCTCATAGCAATCAGCAACATACTCTTCTTGCTTCTCTTAGAATGCACCAAACAAACTCTGACATCATGCTTTTCCCTTACTGAACCCGCTAAAAGGTTCTTAACTTAAGGACCTATCAAGTTCCCTCCTTCACCTCCTTTGGGTTTTGTGTATATGGTCAGTGACCACCGGATATAAAATAGCAACCTCCTTACATTTCCTGCTTTATATTTCTGTATGGCATTATCATATGGCCTACCATATATCTCACTTCAACGTAGCTCTTATTTCCAACTAGGAAGAAGCTCCAATAGGTTAGGAATAGGATTTTTGGGGTTTTCTTACTACTGTATCCTTAGCATCTAGAATGACCCATTCTATATATTCCTAAAGGATAATATACAAATTGACAAACGACGAAACGACCAGTCACTATGACACACACTGTCCACCAGAGGGTAGACACTCAATGCAGGAACTGCCCCCTGGTGGTCACTGTGCTCCCACAGGGGGAGTGCCGCTCAGCCAGTAGCCAGGCTCATGGCAGGAGTCCTTCCCGCCTCCGCAGCACCACTAAGGATGTCTGACTGTCAGCTTTGGCCCACTCCAGAGTAGGCCTAAGATGTCAGTTGGCCATACCCCGAGGGATCCCTGACTGTGAAAGGGAGCAGGCCAGGCTGAGGGACCCCCTGAGTGCACAGATTTCATGCAACAGGGCTCTAGAATATACATAAAAACATTACTGAGGAGTCCATTATCCTTGTAATTGCCTATAAGATAGTGAAATATAGGCAACATGTGATTCCTGCCTTACGTAGTAAGAAATATAATTAAATAAAAAAATGAATGTATCAAACCTTGGTTGCCTATTCAACTCCTGGTTAAGAACACATGCCCAGGTTTCAGCTCCATCCCTAGGAGGGTGCAAGCAGGAGGCAGCAAGCAGGAAGTAGCTTATTAATGTTGGGCTCCCACATAGATGTTTTTCTTTCCCTCTCCCTTTCTCTCTCTCTAAAAATCAATAAACTATTCTTTAAAAAACAACAATGTATTGACATAAAGTAATAGATAAATTGAAATCTTATATAATAAAAAGCTAATATGCAAATTGTTCCCTAAGGTGCTCGACAGCAAGACTGGGAGTTTGATCGCTTGCTATGACATGCACTGAACACCAAGGGGTGGTGCGAAACATGGCAGATGACCAGAGGCAGTGGTGGGATGCTGAGGGAGCAAGGGAAGGAGGAGATGGGGAGGCCGGTAGGTGGGGAACCTGGTCATCCCTGACCTCTGGCCAGACCTAGGGACCCTACCATGTACAAATTGTGTGCACTGGGTCTCTAGTAATTATATATGTTTCTTTTCTTCCTTCCTTCCTATTCTTATACATCTGTCCATCAACCTAACCATCCACCTACTCAGTAGCAAAAACACTTTTAATAATGGAAGCATGAATGATCTGAGGAAACTCCAGCTTTGATTAATGTTGAAATGATTTTCAGAAACTTGTTGTATAAACAGTAGCAAAACAATTGTCCACAGTGAGAACTGGAGGAAGGAAGATGACTCAGAATTTATGATGACCTCGCTCAATGGTTTTTAAACTTGGTTTAGCAAGTGTTTTTTTCTAAAGGGAATTTTATAGAACTCAAATATGTAATTTAAAAGAGTGGGTGAAGTCTCCTTTTTCTGAAAAGCCTAGAGACACTACCTTTCTTTCCCCTATGACATCAGAAGCATCTTTGTATTTAATCAAGACAACTTGAAAGTGATCAACTTCTAAAAATGGGATCTGAGTTTTCACTACTTTTATAATTTTTAAAAATTTTGGGAAAATTAAGAAAGTAAGAATTGGAAAATCTGACTTGATAAAATTAAAAAACTTTGCCCATCAACAAACATCATAAATGATGCAATAGATACTCATTTTCTAATAAAGAGATATCCATGCTCAGCTCAGCTGCACCTCTAGCCTCACCTTAGCTATTTGTCTTTTTTTTTAATTAAATAGAAGCCAAGATAAATGAAAATGTAGACATCAGCAGCAGTAACCCGATAAAGAACCAGATACCAGTGCTGCTGACATGGCAGATAGAGAGCCAGGCATGAAAATGAACTCTTCATTCAGCCCGACTGCAAGGAATGCTCCCAGAACAATCCTTATACAATTTCCCTTCCTGTTCTTCACTTCCTATTGCTAATATTTAGACATTTGCTTCTGAAAGACAGAGAGGTCCACTTTTCTGTTGAATAGTTCAGTTGCTTATCATCATTTGAACCCACTTGAAAAGAGAAGTGATAAATCTTTATTACCATCAATCAGGGGGGGAAAGCAATCATGTAATATATCAGTATCATCCAACAAAGACTGTGACTTAAAGTGATATGTATGTAGTAAAGGGATATGTTTACACAAAGTTTTGAGGTCTCATATTGTATTGATTGCTTTAATCAAAGACATACAAAGACATATAGATTTCACCACATTTATATTGTACCTGAACAAATAATTCTATTTTTCTTGACTTAAAAAGTCAAACTGAATGAAATGTTTCTCCATGATTCTTAATTTGTGTGCCACAGGCCTTCTGCCAGAGAGTGCTCTAAGAACCAGCAGCATTACATGCAAGCTATATATAGTCTTGTATGTAATGCAAGAGTTTTAAAACAACAATGTTTTATAACAGCTTTTTATTATATAAGATTTCAATTTATATTAGATATTGTTTTATAACACAATATCTAAACCATCAGCAAAGGGTTTAGATATTAATTACCTACAAGCTTAAGGTAATTCTGTTGGTTTAAATGTGAAACTAGGTATGATAAAAATGTAAGGATTACAGCATAATATGAAGTCACCAATACTCAACAATAGTTATCCTACTACTCCAGCAGCAGCCTACTTTCTCATCCTAAAAACCCTAGTCAAATAGCTTTACTCTAAATTATCAAGTAATATGCATTTATATTTTCAGGATCAGTTCACTAAGAAATAAAACTTTTCATTGGTAGGACACTGACAAACATAATGCCTAATTCTAAATGGCACAATATTTCTTCTTTAGTTTTGAGCCAAAAATATACTGACAGCCAAATTTCAAAACTAAAAAAATCAAAAACAAAAACAAAAAACAGTTTAAGGATGGAAACTTAGAAATAGCAAGTAGGGCCAATTATTGTTCTCTTCAAGTGAAATTGTCTTTTTTTGTATATATTTTTTAGAAAGCTTTCAAAACAGAAGTAACACCATGATGAGCTGATTCAATTAAGTCCCACTCTGATGCTAGGTTAAGAATCCAAGTCCTTAAACATGGTTCTCCTATTTCACATGAAGATATCCTTTAAACAACTCATGGAAATTAGTGTTCAGGAAAAAGTTCAAGAGTACAAACAACTGCCCTCTGTTCTCTGATTCAAGTCCTAGGTCAACAAAAGCTTCATTTACATTTCCTGCCATCTATGAACAGTGGCCTTAATGCTATTAATAAACTATTGTCTTTGATAAATAGTATGTAAAATATACATCCAACCACTTCTTCAGAAAATGATCCCAAGTCATCATAAAACTGAGTAGATGTGTAGAAAACACTCAAACATAGTTGGAATGGGTATAGTCTTATATCAATACTATAGAAAAGGAAGACTGAAGAGGTAGAAAGGGGAGAGAAAGAAGATGAGGTGGAAGAGGAGGAGAAAGAAGAGGAAAAGAAGCAGAAGAAAAAATATTTTGCACATAGGTATACTACGATTTACACATAAATGGCAGTGAATGATAAAATGTAGCATAATACTAATAAAATAACTTAAGCTAAAATAGTAAAGTGCCACTTGTCACAAATAATGTTATTCAGCATTTTTTAAAAAAAATATTACAGCATCCATTAGTACTTAGTTTTGGTAAATTTAATTTTGTGGTAGATGATGGATGGCTCTATAAATGGAATATCAACATTAAGTATCAAAAGCAATAGTCTTCATCCAACAATTTGACCTTCTGTATCTCTCAGATAAATAAATAAAATAGAGTAAAAACACCCTATCTGTATGAAGTGGTTCATTTTAGTTTAAAAAATAAACTACTCTGGTTTATAACTCCATAATGTTTTTCCTCTTTTTTTCAATATTTTTATTAATTTAAGAGTAGATGGGAGAAAGGAAGAGAGAGAAATATCAATGATGAGAGAGAATCATTGATTGGTTGCCTCCTGCAGGCTCCTCCCTGCCCTACCTCCCACCCCCACTGGGGATCAAGCCTGCAACCTGGGCATGTGCCCTGACCTTCCCTGACCAGGGATCGAACCTTGAACTCCTGGTTCATAGGCCATTGCTCAACCACTGAGACACGCTGGCTGGACTTCTTTATTCTTAAAATGCTTTTGTCTTTTCTTCTAACTGGGCTATAAATGCCTTAAGGGTAGCAACTGTGTGTTCTTCCTCTGTCACTGCTGTTCATTATTAGTAAGGTTAATGTCACTCATTATTAGTAAGGTAAAAGTCAAGTAAGATGGCCAATAAGCAATAGATAATGTTTTTTGTAAATGACTAGACTATGAAACTGGATGGCAATTCTAGATGTCTCCTCAAATACCCAAAAGGAATTTTTATTTTATAAGGTATATTTTTATAATAAATGAATTCCTAGCAGAATGCTAGTGCTTTATATCATTGTTTTAGTGTATTTCAAAATTTATACAACAAAAATAAAAGAATGATTTATTGAAAATTAAAATTCTGATTGCTAAGAAATACTTAAGGAAAGGGTTAGAAGATAGAATTAAAAATTCCCATAATGTAAGAACAAAGAAAGATATAAATGTGAAAGAAAGATATGAGATGCAGAGGATCAAGTCAGCAGATCCAACATCTGATTGACAGGATTTCCATTAAGAAGGTGTAGAGAAAACCTAAGAAAAACATCAAAGTAATAAAAGAAAATCTCCCAGGGTCACAAGAGATGTAGTTTCCTGATTACTCCAAGTAATAATCGGAATTAATAAGACACAAACATCATTATGAAATTAGAGAACACCAAGGTTAAAAGAGACTCAAAAGTTTAATGAAAGAAAACAACATTGAAACTAGAAAGAAAACCCAATTTTTTCCTAAGGTTCCTTATTTCTTCTCCCATCAAGGAAAAACAAAAAAACAAAGATCAAACTCTTCAAAGTTAACAAACTGTATAAGAAGGTTATGGTCCAATTTTGGAGCAAACTGAATGTTGTATGGTTTCAATGAGTTGATAAAATTAAGTAAAGAGCCTGCATTTGACCTTGCATAGAGAAACACAGGGCTTATGAAATTGTAAGGGAATATAATCAGAGCATCTTAACTGGCCCTGTAATGAACATTATTTGCATAGATATAGCATAAATACTGATTACTAGTTTTCGATTTTTAGTTATCAATCTAAATAACATAGAAGACTTCAAAATAGTTATAGAATATAATTTTTAACAAACTTAACAATGTGAAAACAAAGTATATTTTATACATATTGGAGAGTAAAAGGCTATAGAGCCTTAAAGGAAAAGAGAATGTCTTGAAGTAGATTTTTAAATACACTATTGTAAACCAGTACAGCTTTTTTAAAGTGATATACATGTTAAAAATATGTATTGAGGAACATTATAGGACACAGATACACTCATGTCCATTGCAATTGGTGTTGGGATTGTGTTTGCTTTTCTTTCTGTTTACATTTGACTCAAAGCCACTATATTAATAATCTACAATTAAAAATCAAGCAAAAAATCACATGTGATAGATTAGTCTCATTGATAGAAGGCATTACAAGTAACATATGAAATACCACTCGGGGCCACATTGTGCAGAAGACACAATGTGGCATTTAACTTAAGAGGCCAGATAAAATAATGCTTATCTTGGTAGTCTATCCCACAGTGATTTCTGACGATCATGAAGACGCATTTTGGCAAGAGTGAATCTTTAGAGGGTCTCTGTACTAGACATGTACTTACTCATTTCAAATTAAGAGGAAACTGATGCAATGACTCTGGCAGAGGGACCTCCTCAAAACGCTGGCCCTGGTGGAATGGGAACAACTAAAAGAGCTTATATCCCCATTTCTTTTCAAATTCTTTTATTCTTCAATACGAAATGGTTTTCCTCTACTCCAATCTATCTGTAATTTGAAGGACTTTTATTCCCAAGATTCAGGCCACTTTAAACATATTATCTTAATTGTCCTGGTGTGAAGAAGTCATTTTGCAACTCCATGAAAAGTGGACAAGTGACCACCATTAATCTCCCTTTTTTAAATAGACAAACA
Source organism: Vespertilio murinus (assembly GCA_963924515.1). Classification (NCBI taxonomy): domain Eukaryota; kingdom Metazoa; phylum Chordata; class Mammalia; order Chiroptera; family Vespertilionidae; genus Vespertilio; species Vespertilio murinus. The sequence goes on from OZ004706.1 coordinate 71,277,909, forward strand.
GGTAAGAAATTAGTGACATCACAATGAAGTAGCATCAAAATTTCTATCTTCTGACTGACTTCCTAGACCATTTCTTTTTGAGCCCCAGCAAAGTTAATTCATGACATTTTTTAAAATTTATTAAGGTATTATATGTGTACATAGCTTACCATTGCCCCGCCGCCCCCACCAACCTCCCATATATGCCCTTCCTCCCCAGAGTTTTGTGTCCATTGGTTGTACTTATATGCATGCATACCAGTCCTTCGGTTGATCTCTTATGTCCCCCAGATCACCCTACCCTCCCCGCTGTCATTTGACAGCCTGCTTATTGCTTTACTGTCACTATATCTATCTTTCTGTTCATTAATTTATAATGTTCTTTATTATCCATAAATAATTGAGGTCATGTGGAGTTTCTCTTTCATTGACTGCCTTATTTCACTCAGCATGATGTTCTCCAATTCCATCCAGGTTTCTGCAAATGATGAGAATTCCTTCTTTTTTATGGCAGCATAGTATTCCATTGTGTAGATGTAGAATAGTTTTCTTATCCAATCATCTGCTGACAGGCACCTAGGCTGTTTCCAAATCCTAGCTATTGTAAATTGTGCTGCTATGAACATAGGGGTGCATATATCCTTTCTGATTGGTGTTTCTAGTTTCTTGGGGTATATTCCTAGTAGTGGGATTACTGGGTCAAATGGGAGTTCCATTTTCAGTTTTTTGAGGAAGCTCCATACTGTTCTCCACAGTGGTTGCACCAACCTGCAATTATTTCATGACATTTTAATGATTACTGGAGGAGTTTACAAATTCAGACCAGAATAGTTACACACAGCCCAGAGTACATGGTCCTAATGGATTTCCAGAATCATGCAGTGAAACTGCCTCTCCGGATGTTTTCTCATTAACTTCCTGAGTATTTCGTGAACTCATCTGAACACAGGAGGATAGTAAACTTACACAGGATAAGGAAAAAATTAAAAATTTAGTAATGAAAGTATATAAACATAATTGAAAATAACTGTATTCAAGTTTCAGGGTTTACTGAGAATTTGCCCTTCTAAAGATTCTGAGGATTTTGCCCTTCTAAAGATTCTGAAGATTAAAAATTTCAAGGGAAAACAACAAAACTCAAATGAGTAATGGTTGTGTGTGTGTGTGTGTGTGTGTGTGTGTGTGTGTGTGTGTGTGTTTGCATTGGGAAATGTTTCCTGTTGTAAGGTATGGAAGAACAAAAGGGTGTTGAGAACAGTGTCTGTAAGGAGGCTCCTCACTAATTAAGCATGATCACCAGGGGTGTGGGGGCACTGGCTGACACTGTCTACCCAAGTGTCAAGAGTGCCCTGCAAGAGTAGGTCCTCCCTGAAATTGAGCCAACTTGCCCATGAGGAAAGTAGAGTCTGGGAACTTTCCCCAAGAGAATAGAGCTTTGCTTACATTCCTACTAGCAAGCAGACGGGAAGCATTCTCAGCCTGACAAAGAGGCAAGCAGAAGCCAAGGCTAAAAGTAGATTGCGTTTCTGAAGTTCTAACATTGAAAGAACGGAAACCATATGGGGATTACTTTATTATTCAACTGAAGCCTTCAGGTGGCTTTAAATTAAAAGGAATATCGTCAACCATATCCCTGAGCCTTTTTTTGTTGTTGTTGTTATTCTCTTTTCCATCCCCTCTTCCTCTTTTCAAAGTTTACAAGCTCTGTGATTTAGTAGTGGAAATTCCCTAAATATAAATTAAGCATTATGTCCACCCAAGAAATTCTTCCTGGCACTCAACCAGTACTTTGGCATTAAAATCTCTCATATGACTCTTGAGAGTGTAAGTTAATGTGTGTGTGTGTGTGTGTGTGTGTGTGTGTGTGTGTGTGTGTGTGTGTGGTGTACACAATGAATTTTTTCTTCTTTAGAATTATTCTGTACTATGGAAAGATATTTGGTGCAAGGTATACACTCTGTGTATACTGAAGAAATGTAGTGACTATAACTGAAATGTAAGTCATGCCTCTAAGAAATTACACCCAGTTTTTGTGCAACAGTAACTAGCATATTTCCTGCCACTATGATAACTGAATATCCCCTCCACAGCTCAAGCATCTAGGCTTAATTCCACCAACTCTAAAGAAATAATAATGGTGACTGCATTAGTCACGGCAAGCTAATGTACAGTAGACAGACTACCTGCACTACCACCCCCAATCCCTTATGACTTGTAAGCACCAAAGCCATCTTCTTACTCACACTATGTGCTCACCATGGGTCAGGAGATGTTTCGATCAGGGTCCCTATGAGATAAGACTGTACAGGCTCCATCTCAGTGTGTGTTTCCATCAAGGTAGGAGGAAGGTAATGAAGCCAACTTCACAGAGACTCTTATGCTTCTTATGGGAGGTATCACAAGTGGCCTCTGCTCAAATTTCATGGGCCCAACCCAGTCACATGGCCATGCCTAATCTCAAAGGAGGAAAGGAAGTATGACTGTCCTATGTGTCCCCAAGCAGGGCAGTTGATACAATTGTGATGATCCCTGATTACCAGAGGAATTTTACAAAGGCTTTAAAGAACAAAAAACTTTCTAGAACCCATAAAGACTATAATTTAATTCTTGAGGTTCATAGATCCTCATAGATCCTTATTCTTAGTTATATTCCTAACCCCAAGGACAGGGAACTCAATTTGGGCTTGACAAAACTACAGAAAGCGAGTGGATAATCTATCTATGATAGTTCTTACTCCTTACACCCAGGGTCAACTGGACAAGTTGAGTAAAACCTTTTTTCTTTTTTGCTGTTAATAACATAGCAATAAATGAATGAATGATACCATCTATGTGTTTTAAGTACTTCCCAGGTTCTCCATGGGCCACGAAAGTGATGCTCAGTCTTGTAAAAGCTTGTTAAGACAGAAATTCCCAAGGATATAAGGAAAGAATTTCCTTGTTACTCTTTTAAAGAAGACCAAAAGAATATTTCATTACTTACCTACCCTTAATGCAGATGCAAAATTTCTTACCATTAAAAACTCAGGGTCAGGGTATTCCATTTTAATAGGAATAAGTATCTTTACTTAGTACATACAGAACACCAAAAAGAATGTCTGCATAAATCTTGCTTTCCCAAGAATCAGTCCAAAAAAATTTGTTATCTAAGAGAGAAGCTGAAGGTCAAATAAGAATGAATACATACAAGTGGAACCTTATTTTCTCTAGCTTAGAAATACTTCCCGAGCATTCCTTCTCTGGTACATTAACCCTGCCCCACACCCTGAACTCTAAATTGGAAGAGTAAAGGAAATTTATTGGAAGGAGACTTGGGAGGCTTTTAGTCATGTTAGAATACTGCTTACTGTTCAACTAGATACATGGAGAGACTTAAATAAAAAATTCCTGCCAAACAGTATCTGTACAAGAAACCAGCTGTTGTTATTTATGGTTACACAGAACTCCAAACTCTATTATCTAAGCTCAGGGAACTACTCTAGCAACAATTGCATGGGCTTTGAAGCATTTCAGGCCACAGAAAAAGGCCCTTATTTTACAGAGAAGTGCTAAGACAGTTTATTCTAAGAACTCTAAAAGCTATCAAACCTGAACAAGGTGGTGGGGGGGACCTCATCCTAACGTAGGCTCAGCTTCTAAATTACTTTCCTCCTCCCTGTCATTCCCAAGACTAGGCACTCCCCTTCACCCCCATCGCCACTTCTTCATGCTCATCCCCAATGACTGACACCATCCCTTGAAATAGGACCAGATGCTGATGATGCCAATTTAGCCCTATATTTCAGTGGTGAAGCTTAAATGAATTCATATCCCTCCATCCTAAAGTGCCATTCAGTACAATCATCTCACTTGAAAGGTTTGGAAGCATTCATTTTTTTATTTTTTTAATCAACATCAATAAGTGACTGAGAACTGTAGACCTACAGGAAAGAAGCTCGACTGCTGGCTTTTAAGTATTGACAAGGACTAGAGTAAAGCAACAATTAAGGTAGCAGTCAACTGACATTTAATGAGTGTTTTCTAATCACTGTATCAAGAGCTCTATAATCTCATTTAAATCTTACAACCACCCTATGAGCTGTGCCTAGTCACTTCCTTCCAAGGAGGAAAGGATGAAAAGGGGGAGAGAAGAGTAACTTTACAGTGGGGAAACCCGGCGAACATGACCGAAGCCATGTGATCAAAGTCAATAGCAGCAGTGATAAGCCAGGTGGACACTATAAATCCTTGGTATGAAGTGTTGAGAATGGGAATGCAACTTCGTGGTCTTCCTTCAAACACCTACAATCCAGTCTAATCATGAGAAGGAACATCAAATAAATCCCAAATGAGGGACATTCTATAAAAGGTTCCCTAGTAATCCTCAAAACTGTCAAAGTCGTCAAAAACAAGTCTGAGAAACATGAGAGGATTCTAAGTAGACCTGACAACTAAATGCACTGTGGTATCCAGGATGAGAATCCTGGAACAGAGAAAGAACATGAGGGGAAACCTGTGAAATCCAAATAAACTCTAAAGTTTAGTTAATAATAAAGTACCAATGTCAGCGCCTTAGTTTAGACAAACATTCCATAGTAAGGTGATGTGGTAACAATGAGGAAAACCAGGTGACAGGTACATGAATACACTCTTTCCACCTTCGCAACTTTTTCTGTTAATCTAAAACTATCCTACAATAAAGTTTATTTAAAAAAAAAACCCTCTGAGTATGGTGTTATTATCTCCCTTCTGGAGACAGAAAACTACAGATTAAACAGCTTCTCAAACTTAAAGGCTAAAAAAGAGCAAAAGAACCTAGATAATGTTCATTTCACATTTAAGCAACTAGTATATTACAGACTAGGGCTGTAATATAAGCCCTATAAACAACATCTATGGAAACAATTTCACCCCAGACACATGCTGAGAAAGTTAAACTGAAGGAATTTATTTCCTCATGACAATACACTTTTATTTTAGCACGCACTTTAACAGAAAGGGGTTATAACATTACTTCTAAATATTTCATTTTTATTTCTTTGCCTTAGCCAGTTTTGCTCCTGGATAGAGCGTTGACCTGTGGACCGAAGGGTCCTGGGTTCAATCTTGGTCAAGGGCATGTACCTTGGCTGGGTTGCAGGATCCTCCCTGGCTTGGTTCCCAGTCAGGGCACTTGCAGGAGGCAACCAATCGATGTGTTTCTCTTATATGGATATTTTTCTCTGTATTTCCCTCTCTCTTCCTCTCTCTATAAAAATCAATGGAAAATTATCATTGGGTAAAGGATTAAAAATAATAAATATTTCATCTTTGTTTTCATCACTAATTTCAATTACTCAGGCAGTGCCATGTGATGATTACATCGAAACAAAATTATTTTAAGATTTTTGCCAAAACGTTAATGTTTCAGCATTCCATGAGAGGAAAAGGCACTAGCCAATGGAGACTTCACTATATAATCCACTCTGTTTCAACTAGGCTTACTTGTTACCAGCCACACCTTTTATCCAGACTCTGGGTATTTTGGTGCTGGTGAGTTCAGCCTGTTGCTTTAACAGGATGAGAGGGTTACAAGTTAGGGTGCCCTTTAAGAGGAAATGACATCAACGTAAGGAAAGACTAGCACACACTTTGGGTTTTTTCAAATCCTGAGAGATATAAGATCAGCTGTGGCTGCTCCAAAAACTTAAAGAAAACTAAATGCCCTCTAAAATACAAATTCTAACAATATTATCTCCTAAACCACTGTTTCCCACAATGTGAAGCCAGTCCCTCTGGGAAAACTCCAATATCCTCCCCAAAAGGCTCAAGCAGTCCAAGATATATTCTTTTCTTTTTTTTCCTTGGGATTTGCCAAAATCAGACAGTAGGATTCAACAGCTATTTATAAATATTGTACTTAATATATTGTCCCCCGTGAGAATATAAAGTGGAAGTGATCCAGCAAGTAAGAAAACTGACTGCCTTCTGTGAGTTATTAGATTAGCTTGCCTAAAGACATGTTTCTCTCAATCTTATTCTATTTACAAGTCTTTATTTTTTTTTTTAAGGGCAAGTGATTCCTTGAATTGTTGATTTATTTTATCACTCCGGGCTTGTCTCAGGAGTAGCTACCCCCCTTTACACTTCAAGCTATCCCAAGGCAGTTCTTTAATGGCATCATATCTGTTTTAATGGAAGAAAAGGATAAAGAGAAAAAAGTAGAAGTAAATATGACACATTTTCCCACAATAGCACAGCAAAACTGCAGTGGAGAAACAGATGAACCTAACTTTCCCCATTCATTGGACAATGGAAACAGAACCAAATCCAAAGTTTAACTTCTTCCCTTTACCAATGGGAAAGAAATGAACCAAGTTCAAGAAGTCATAAGTATTCCCCAGACACACACACACACACACACACACACACACACACACACACACACACCACAAACAACTTGGCAAATTGATACTCATCTAAAATAAACTCTTCTTCTTAAGAATCTGTGTTATTTTTATAGCTGAACTCATGAAAATCTTTTCATTTTACAGCCCTGGGAGGTTTAGGCTGGAATTTTTAATTTCTAATCTCATACCAGTGTGAGAGGCCACGTGGAAGCTACCCTGCTAGGATCATTGTGGTGAGACAGACTGCACATCAGAAGACTGCCCTTTGGGTAGATTCTTGGGGGCTCAGAGAAGCACTTAAGCCTCTAGATGAGTATCTCCAAGTCAACCTGAATCCTGATCCTCCTCCAGTCAGACATCCCTAATCTAAACCGCCTATTTATATCCACCACAGTCTCAACATTCCAGATGGACGGACACTGAATTCATTACACTAATCTCCCACCCTTCAAATCCTGTCCTAACTCCCCAAAGGACACCTGCTGAACATTAAACCCAGATTGAGTTTCAAAGCCCAAAACCTACAAAATAAGGAGAGGTTAGATTTTTCAAAGCTCTTGCCGATAAGCTTTTTCATGTTCTTTCAAGTTTTCATGAATGGTGTCAAGTTCTCCCAATGATTCTCCTATCTGCTTTTGGCTCTCCAGGCATCTGAAGTTGCCAACAATCCACATGGTAGGAAAAGTTTAGCCATGTGAGACAGCATGGGGCAGATAAAACACATATGCAAAAACAGCAAAGGGTTACTGTTTATTCTTAATACTTACATGTCCATATTAGATTTTTCATATCAGTATTAAGTGTTAGTAAATCCATATACATCAGCATATCAAATGACCTAGCCATTTGCCATGTGAAAAACACATAGCAACATGACAGCCTTATATTGTGCCTGGTATACACGGACATACATATATTGTTGAATTAATTAATCAGTAGTGTTTGACATTGGCTAAAGAGTTATCCATTGAAAAAATGAAAAGCTCCTTCCCTTCCTGGTCTTCACAGAGATTTCTAGATAACCTTTGTGATTAAAAATGCCATTTCCATAACTTTTCTAGGCTGTATTTAATATGCAAGTAGTACATGCAAATATTAGAAAATTGTTAAGAACAGATAAAATAAATACATTAAATTACTCTGAAATCACCTAGCGATAATAATTCTTTTTTTCAATCTTCTCCCAAGGATATGTTTTAAATCTTAATGATTTGAGAGAGAGAGAGAGAGAGAGAGAGAGACTAATTGGTTGCTTCCTTTATGTGCCCAGACCCAGGATCAAACCCACAACCTTTTGGTATATGGGACAATGCTCCAACTAACCAAGCTATCCCACTAGGGTGAAATAATAACTTTTATATGGTTGTTTATGCATAATCTTCCAAATATTTCCAGTGCCATGCCATATACATGAAACACAGTTGTTTGTAAAATAAAATAGCATTATACAAAAACCTATAACATTGTTTTAATGCCTCATTTGGTATTTTATTGTATACTAGAGGCTCAGTGCACAGAATTGGTACAAGAGTAGGCCTTTGCAGACGTGGCTACCTTGATCCCTCCCTCCCAGCCACGGCAGCTGTAGCCCCAGCTTCATCCCAGAAGGATGTCTGGTCTAATTAGCATATTATGCTTTTATTGTTATAGATTTCTACTATAATTTATCACCTTACTACTGTTTAGACATTTATAATATAACTAGAGGCACAGCACATGAAATCATGTGCAGTTAGGGTCCCTAGGCCTAACCTGCAATAAGGGCCATGTTCTTGTCCATTCACCAGTCCCCAGTTCTACCCTGCCACCACCACCAATTGATTGGTGCCTAAAGGTCCAGAGGAGGGTGCCTGCTCGCCAGACCCCACCATGACCCACCCCCCAGTTCCCCTGTTAGCCATCCCCAGATCAATCAGAGCCTGTGTGCCAGGGGGAGGGACCTAGCAGTCTTTCTTCTTCCTGCTCGCCAGTCCCCAGTTCCTGCCCACCAACACCACCAACTGATTGGAGCCTGAGAGCCAGAGGGAGGGACTAAGAAGTCTGCCTTCCACCTGCTCACCACCAATTGATTAGAGTCTGGGCACCCTGATTGGAGTTTTTGGGGAAATCTGGCATGAATTAGGCTGCTTCTTTGGTCACAGTGGGTGTCATAATGACAGATTTTTAGGTCATTATGGTTGTGACGGATTCTGGTCTCTGGCTTTTTATATATAGAGATACATTAGGATAAGTTTGTGATAAAGCATCCTTGTAGTAAAATCTTTTTACACATGTTCAGACATAGTCTTAGGATAAATACTCCTAAACTGCATTGCCAGAACTATGAATGTGGCTTTGGATATTGTATACAGTTTACCCTGAAACAACACAGGTTTGAACTGCATGGTTCAAGTTATATGCAGATTTTTTGCAATGAATATTGTAAATGTATTTCTCTTTTCTATGATTTTCTTTTTAAAATATATTTTATTGATTTTTTTAATAGAGAGGAAGAGAGGGAAAGAGAGTTAGAAACATATATGAGAGAGAAACATCAATCAGCTGCCTCCTGCACACACACACACACACACACACACACACACACACACACACCACTGGGGATGTGCCCGCAACCAAGGTACATGCCCTTGACTGGAATTGAACCCGGGACCTTTTGGTTCACAGGCCAATGCTCTATCCAAACCCATTTCGGCTCTATGATTTTCTTAATAACATTTTTTGTATACTAGCTTAAACTATTGTAAAAATACAGTATACAAAATATGTGTTAATCCACTGCTTACATTATCAGTAAAACTTCTAATCAACAGTAAACTATTAGTAATAAATTTTGGGGGAAGTCAAAAGCTATATGTGGATTTTTGTCTGTGTAGAGGTTGAGGGGTTTAGCATTCCTAACCTTCATATTGTTCAAGGGCCAACTGTATTGCAAAATAATCTCCAGATAGTATATAAAATCTCACCTTCCCCAAGTAGTATGTTTTTATCCATACCTATAATAATACTAGATATTATATTTGTTCTCAAATTTAGCCAATTTTTATGGTTAAAAAGAGTCTTGTTTTACTTTGCATTGTTCAGAGAAAGGGTGATTATCCACAAATTAGGATACAAATAATATGCATAACATTTTTAAGCATCAGCTCAACGTGGATACTCATAACCAATAATACATATAATCAGCTTTGGGGAGCTAATAACTGTGTAAAATATATCAGGATGGTTCAACTTAGGATGAAATTTGTGTTTTCTTTTTTTAATAAGAAAATTAACCTTATTGTCAGACACTTAAGAATGTCTTAAATGTTCATAATCTTTCTTTATCTCATGGCCCACTTGAGTTTTGCTTTAAATGTGTGTGCACATGTGTACAGGTGTATGTGTATATACATATGCATATACATACATCCATATATACATGTCAATGTATATGTTCACACACAGGCAGATAGTAGACCTTGCATTTTTCTCTAGTCTCAGTAAATCCGCTGAGATGCCATGAGTTACACTTGCTCTGTCCCATAAGTACCACAGGCTTGTTCTGGCTGTGTGAGGTGGGCATAGCCCACACAGTCATCATAACTGACATCTGCGGGCAAGGCGCCAAGGTACACCTCAGTCACGTGGGCCTGCCGGAGGATGCTCACTCAGGCACCTGCTTCAACGGTGTGAGTTCAGCCTGTGGGTTTGCCTTGATTGATGTTGGCATAACTGCTTCGCATTCTCTGTGGGTGAAGGGAAGTGGGCTCAGCTCAATGCAGTTGTGGTCCCTTGCACTTCCACTTGATATCACACCAGGAAGAGCCAATTACAGAGGCAGGCGCATGTGCCTGCAGGCTGTCCACGCCCTCACTTACCCAACAAAGAGGCACCCAATCTTAAAATAAAACAACAAAAAAGCCTTTGAAAACCAGGAAACCAGCAAGTGAAGGAAGCATCTGTCTCTTTCATTCTGAAAAAATCTCTCCCATGAAACACACACAAAGGCGCACACACATCACCACCACCACCACCACCACCACCACCACACTGGAGGACTGCTGATGGTACTACTACTTCCAGGCCTATTCAGAGACTTTTAATTTTTATTAACTAAGTGAGTTTGTTTCTTGCCCAAACTATCACAGAATTTATGAAGTCATTCTGTCCCCCCCACACACACAAAAAAAACAAATGGGGGGAAGGGGGGATGGAGGAAGAAATGCCTACTTGAGCAAGCTTCACAACTTTCAACAAGTTTCAACCTACCATAAAAAATGTTATAATAAATCATGTCCACGTGGATAGCTTTTCATCTTTCCACATCAATTTCTTATTTTCAAAACAAACTTTAAGTCTGCTAAGGTAAAAACCCAATTTTGGATCTTTGCTACCCCATGGTCAATCCCAGTCAGCCATGCACATCCCAGATGAATGATCTGACAAGACTCCCGGCTTCAATCATCCTCACACTGACCTTGCCTTTAAGTCTCCTTTACTATGAAATTTGATGCAGAAACCATAATTTTAGAGAGAAAAAAAGATAGCAATAAAATTCAAGCAAAAAGAAATATATATATATATATATGCCTGTATATCTTATTTAACAAAGTATATGCAAAAAAATTCACCAATGGCATTCCAAAACATTTCTGTCTCTTAAAATTACCCCATCCTACCCAGGCAAGGGAGCTGTAGAAATTCTAGAGGGGGAAAAAATGGAATCATTGTATTCAGTTGAGCTATGAAAAATTGCCATTTTTGTACAACTGAAATACTGCCAACTTCACATGGATCATCCTAAATATTTCCTTAGCTTTAAACATGCCACAATTCTTTCAGTGATTTGGACAAAATGTTGATGAAATACAGAGAATCTTCATTTTCTTCATCCTTCATTTTCACTTCCCCTCTTCACCTCCTTCCCTCTTTCACTTCACCCCACCTCCTAATGGTGTCAGATGAAAGCAGGAATGAGAAGAGATCCTGATTAATCACCTGGAACCAGAATCTGGGTTTGGGCCCATTTTCAAGGTCCAGAGGTAGACCTATACTTCTAGTTATAAATTGTTTTAAAAGTAAGACTCTAAAAATAATGTTTTCTTCTCACATGTCTTCTGTTCAGGGACCTTTTATCCTAACAGTGACATTCCCTCATGCAAGGAGGGTTTAAAACAGCACTTGAAAACGTAATTTTTGAACACTATAACAGAGCTGACCACAACTCATTTATTACATTTTACCCCAATTTTCTCCCACTGGTCCCAGAACTTCCTTCCCATTTTCTAGCCATCTTTCCTTCTTCTTTGTAAGAAGCTTTTCACGGGAACTCATGAGAGTTTTCCAGACACCTGCATGAAGTATGAAAAGAAATGACTGAATTGCTACCCTTTACTATTTTGAGACAAGAGTGTATATTTAAGTGAAATATCCACCCATCTTTGCAGGAAGTAGAAAAATAGGCGGAAAAAACTTGCATTTCTCAACTACATATATATATAATAACCAGGAAGCCCCTGCCCCCCCACATGTGTGGCAGCCAAATGTGTGCTGGAACCTTCTGATTGATGTCAAAGGTCAAACATCAGAGAGAAAAGATGCCAACTGAATGTAAAAATGTAGAAAAAAATCCTTTGAAATGTTAAAGAATCTGTGAGCATAGAGTGCTTATTAACTGCTGCCTTCAGTGACAATGAAAGCCTAACCCAAATGAAATTTAACCCTACTTTCAAGAAAATATATTAACTGATGTAGTATTCTCATTCCTGTACCTTGCCTTCCATGTAGATTCTGAATATTTTCAGTCCACAGGGTTCTCATCAATCTGATTGTGAATGTAACTGGGATGGGAATGAGGCAACAGAAACTTTAGGAGCTTAGATCCAAAATGACAAAATCATGACCCAGCCAAGAGAAAAGCAAGTGTTTACCTAATATGAACTAACTTACAAGATTTTTCATCTTTAGTAATGCCTCCCTAAACAGCTCAGTTTCTATTGCATTATTCCCTTACAGACACTGTAAATTGTATACTGCAAGGCAAAAACAGAAATACAGGAATCCCAGACACAAGTCCCCTCATTGTCCTTAATCACAGAAGCGTTTATCTAATTTTATAACATGGTCAATGAGGCTTTAAATAACTCGTATCAATTCACCTAGGATACATGGCAACTGAAAATTATAATGATGGCTAATGTGTGCAGCAATTTCACCAGGTAAGTACGTAGCTCTCTTTAAAGGATGTTGGATATGCTATATCACTTAATGCTCTTTCTAGCAACCATATGAGGGGAAGAACCACATTCCCACTTTACTCACAAGGAAACTAAGACTCAGAAAAGTATCCTGCCCAAATTGACAAAACCGGTGGTAAAGCTAAGATTCAAACGCAGTTCTTCCTCACTCCATTTTCCTCACCTACGTGTTCTTTCCTGAACTCCTCCTTTAGAGCACTAACTGTAAGGATGGGAGGTGCAGACTCTAGTAAGAGGTATACCCCCTGCCTTGGCCCACTCACAACAGATATTGGATAGCGGTTACTCAGCCTTAGCTGATATTTACCCATGGGAACATGCAGTTCCATGGAAGCCAGCACTTCTGGCTTATATGAAAAAAAAAACTAATCTTTTAGACAATTTTAAAAAAAATATTGGCAGTTGGTTCTTTAAACATGAGAGAGAGAGAGAGAGAGAGAGAGAGAGAGAGAGAGAGAGAGAGAGAAAGACTGCCTTGTATGGGCAAACACATGTGTAACAGCTAGAAGAGGCTCTATGAGCCATCAGTTTATGATATCTGCCCTACCCCACATCAGTTCCCATTTATTATACCCACCAGGATGCCAAATTGTCAACCAAGTCCAAAAGTTCCAACAGAGCCTTTATTAATTTATATTAGCATTCCATTCTCTTGGCAAGTCAAAATTTCTCATAGTCTCAATGAACTGATGAGAGCAATATGTTTTAACAACAGAAGCATCTATCTTATCACATGTTCAGTACCTGCTAATGCACAATAAGATACCATCACAGCCACTAAGCAGGCAAGTCTAACAGCAGTGCCAGCAGCCCCCGGGTGCCATTAGTCCATGTTTTCCCAGCTCTACAAACCAGAACACATTTCCAAAAGGTAGATCACTAAGGCCAAAAGAACCTGCAGGAACGGCTATCCCCATAACCTTTCCTGTCCCTCTTTGCCCTTCAAGTCTGATGATCTGGCGGTTCTGGAACTCTTCCGAGAAGAGGTAAGACTCACTCTGCCAGCCCCAGCTGTTCAGAGCTCAGCCCAATCTGTTCCGTACAGTTGGCTGTATTATAACAGTAATGCGACTGCAATTCACCTTCATTTGCTGCAAAGATCATTAACTATCCCTCAGAGAAATACGGCATTGAAGGAAGAGAGTGCCCGAGGCATAATAAGTGGGAGTCTCTGGATAACATAGTTCAAAAAGGTAAGATGATGCCAGAGAGGCCACCTGACAGTTTCTATAGTAGAGAAAAGGGAAGAAAACAAGGGCAGGAGGGATGGGACATTAGAAAGAGAAAAGCAAAGCAAATATGCCTGGGAAATGTGTATGTTCAGGTGAAGAGAGAATAGAGAACAAAAAGAAAAAAAAATTAAAATAAAGACAACAGGACATTTCGTGTTAAATCACAGTGGAGACATGATTCTACTTGCCTAGTAGCTCAAACATTCTACTATAGAACTGTGAGTAAATTTGGACTGAGAGTGAGAACAGAGAAAATGAATTACAATCCTTGCAGAGGAAAAATGCAATATTCTAGACAATTCTTAGTAATGTAAGATATGGCGAATTCAGTGAAACCTGCCATATGTCTGAAACCAGATCATGTATCTGGCCTCCCATTCAGAACACTGCTCAATTACAGTGTGGAGTGGATGTATTTCTTCACTCAATTCATAAATTCAGTTATTAAAGTCTTACGCGAGTCTCATTTAAATCTGTTCTCCAACTACTCACTCTGTCTTTCCGCCCAATAAACCAGCATCATGAAAGCACCCAGGGATCAGGGAAAGTGTTCCTTCATAAAAGTTCTGCACGAGACATAGATACCTGGAAGATCTTCAGTGATAATGAGAGCTTCAAAATCAATACTTGCTCTGCGTTACAGTGGTTTGTACTAATCTAAACCAGATTCCAGTCAATAATGGATAGATAGTTGGTGGCTAAGAAGGAAATGTATGGGCAGACCTGATCTCTTAAGATTTTACTTTCTTTTTCCATCACCACTTATCCCTATACCTTTTCCCACCTCCACCTACCACCTTGCCCTCCCCTCCAATCACTACCCTGTTGCCAGGGCCAATGAGTTTTCTTTTTCCTTTTTTGCTCAACCCTTCCACCTACCCCAACACCTACCCCAGCTGTCAGCCTGTTCTCTCTGAGTCTATCTCTCTTGTTTATTAGTTCTGTTTGTTCATTAGCTTCCACATATGAGTGACTACACAAATTAAACACACACACACACACACACACACACACACACACACACACACAAAACCAATAGGTCCATAATCTATATCTTCTTTATTGTTTTAAACTTCTTTTTAAAAAAATATATTTTATTGATTTTTTTACAGAGAGGAAGAGAGAGGGTGTAGAGAGTTAGAAACATCGATGAGAGAGAATCATCAATCAGCTGCCTATTGCACACCCCTTACTGGGGATATGCCTGTAACCAAGATACATGGCCTTGACCGGAATCGAACCTGGGACCTTCCAGTCCGCAGGCCGACACTCTATCCACTGAGCCAAACCGGTTTTGGCTGTTTTAAACTTCTTTTCCTTAAACTTTCCCAGCTGGGAGCAATTCTGTCTTCTAGGGCACTTTTATTTTTTATAGTATTCTGATGATATGGGTGCTGCTGGCAATTAGTGGGGAGAAGTCAGAGTGCTGCTAAATTCTACAATACACAGGATAGCCCCCTACAATACAGAATTAACCAGCTCAGAATGTCAATGGTGCAGAGGCCGAGAAACCTGCCCGAGAGCTCTTTCAGGGACTGAACCACCTCTGTTGCTATGCTCTATGGTTTCCAGAAGTAGCAGAGCAGAAGGGGTTTCTAAATGACATCTTGCTATCATTAAAATACCTTCTCTCCACATAGTAGTAACAATTGACATAAATGAAAGGAAAGGCAAGGGGCAGACATTTAAAACTAATTTAGAATTACATTGGAACCCTGGTAAATCCTATTATAGCACCAAACTTTGCATAAGGCTCTAACCAGTGATTCCATTACTAAAATGTCAAAAATGACTGCAATCGTCTAATTAAATTCACCTAGAAGGTAGCTATAAAGCATATGGACCCAAAGACAGCAAAAAAAGGATTTATATGTATAAAAAGGAAAAACAGCCTTTGCCACCCCTTGGGGACATACAGGACACCGTCCATACCCCAACCAGAAGACTAGTTAAAGCTCTTACATGGGCTTTGAATGAAAGAGCCTGGAGCCTCACCTGATTTTTTTTTGGGGGGGGGAGGGTGGTGGAGAACAGGGAGGAAGAGAGAGATTTGGGACTTAACCCTTTCCTGAAAGAAGAGAGACAATCCCCCTAATCACACCTGGAGACTCATTAACATTCTTTGATGTATTCATCTGTCCTCAGCCCAAGGGCTCAGTGGAGTCATCCTAACATTTATAGAGCTTTGGCAAAAATGATTTGCTGTGAGGTAATGTAGTGTGAGATCAGGTCACCTCCCAATCTTGCCAAATAAACACAACTGCCAAGGATCCCTTCCTGTTGCTCCAGCCTTCAGCCTGATGTGGTTGCTCACCTGGCTGGCTCCCTCCTTCCCATTGATCCTCACTCATTTCCTCGGGGCTTTAAGTGTGTGTGGCAGGTACAGGAAGGCCTGGCATGCTCGGGCTCTCTGGCTTTCCTGGATTCTTCTTGGCAGTCACACCCGGACTCAACAGCTCCCAGGAAGAAAAAAGCAAAAGGGAGGTGCAGTCCTTAACAAGGATAGAGCTGTGCCTTCCCAGCCCAAGGAGAACATGCCCTGCCCTGCCGGGATGGAGAAATCACTTTTGAAGTTGAGCCCAGGCCTACCCAGTGCAGACCATCCACCAGCTATTGTTCCGGTTGCAGACTTCCACTTGACACAATAGAGACACAATGACAAAGGAATTCATTCACTGACTATTGAATGCCCGCCATACACAGGGTACTGGGAACAGAGAAAATGGACTGGGGAAAGGCATTGTCCTCAGAGTAGGAGAAAAGAGTCCAAAGGGAATTTTAGTTGAAAAGCCCCCCCCCCTTTTTTTACAGGGGTGACAAGGGGTGGGGGGTGGTAGGGGCTGACTGTTCCCTCTTATGTAGTAAACACAGAATATCAATTTGGTCACAATTTATTAAATTGTCCATGTGTCTAATTGACAGAAAAAACACAGATCTGATTCTGTTACAGTCCTAGCCACTCCTGAGATCTAACCCCAAAGCTGCCTTTTTAAATCACTACTGACAGAATCTCTCACTAGGGTGATGGAGATAACAGCAGGTTATTAATCTCTAGTTTTAAAAAGGAGGAAACTTAGGAGAAGGGGAACGGGATCATTTCTACTGTAACCAGGTCAATTAAAGAAATCTTTACTAGCCAATACACTTATACCACTGGAATGTATGAAAAAAAAAGCAAAATCCTGCTCAGTTCAATCCCAGAAGGAAAACAGCAGTATCAGCAATGGGCACTGGAGGTCTTTTAAAGCCTTGGCAGAATTCTAGAAATTACTAAATCAACCAGTGATGTTACATTGAACGGAATTCTCACCCTAAGTCTAATTATATTAAAACTCCTAAAGATTTCTCTCCTCAAAGTGCTTTTCTCTAATCAAAGGAGATTAGAGTGAGAAGAAAGGATGTATCTGTGGATGGGGCTAAAAGAAGACCGGAAGAAGGGAGAAAGGCCCACAAAATTCACATCTGTACCCACAATTCAGCAGTACATTTTGTAAAATAATACATCACTTTTTTTTTTATTTACGAAACTAAATCCACTCATTATTCCACACTACCTTGTTTATTAGATTTATTGAACAAATGGTAAATAGTTACATTACAAAGTGAATTATACAAAATGTGACATTTTATTGCATGCTACGAATGTCCTTTCTCAAGTAAAATATTCTAGAATAAATACAAAGTTGATCATCATAACTCCAAATCATCCAGTAGTTTCCCTGAATCTGAACATCATGAACAGTGTATTCAAATGTACCTCCCTCTGTGTGTGTGTGTGTGTGTGTGTGTGTGTGTGTGTGTGTGGTGTGTATACATAGGTATTTATTTTTGGCATCATGTTATGATAAAATTTTAGCACTATTCTCTTTTATCTTACACAGTCATGTCTGGTACACCCAACTAGTTTAACAAGAAAAGTTAACATAATTAACTTATGTAGCTACAGCAACCAGTGTTAGAAAAATTATATTTAAGGATATATTTTTCTGAATAAATACGGTAGACACAACATCTTTGAGTTCCTCTGGAGAATATAAATAAAGTATCAGTGGATACCTGCCCATTGCAACCCTCCTGTAGTTTGTGGTATTTGTGATTTATGACAGGAAAATCGTTCATTTTCCTAATGATCTTGGAGAAGTCTGCTGAGTTTTATATAATGTCACTGAAGAGACAGTAAGTCAAAACATATAAAACACCCTTCATACTTATCATAGCCATCTGCAAAGTTTCTTATATGAACAAACTATTTAACATCATGTCAGGCAGATTTATGAGTTGCCCAGGAATTGTAAGTTATTTAAACATGAGCATTTGGCTGTCTCCGTATAAAACACCCATTAGCAAAGGTAAGGTACTAAACAGAGGAAGTCTTCCCACTGACATGCCATGCCGGTCCAGGATGGCGCCCAAGAAGGCTGAGGAGCAGTGGCATGGACACAGTGATGAAGAGCCACGTCCTAATGGCACAGCAGAAAAAGAGAATTTCCTGAGAAAAAATAAATATGAAAATGACAGGCGCAAATGGCCAAAACCTTTACATCCCATTGTGTCATAGCAGGGAGCTTAGTGCCGCCCCCTTCCCCTTCCCAACCCGCTTCATCGGTTTGATTAAAGCCTGATATGGAGCACACTTACTTCTAATTCAAATCTACCCAGCGAACGGGGAAAGGTAAAAACTAACTACCCACAGCAGCAGGGGCAGCCCCATGTCAGCCAGTGATAAACGAAGACTGGACAGGGAGATCCCCGAGCCTGAGTGTTGGTGGAGATTCCATCACAGGGAAACTCCGCTGGTGACAATGTTCAGTTGTTCGTGCCTGTGAGATGCTGGTAATTACCCCTGTCCTTCCAGTGCTCCAGGCGTTGGCACATTCTGGTCTCCTGTGCCCTCCCTGCCCACCTCCGAGGTCAGAGACTCAACTCAAGTGTCTGCTGAGAACCACAGGAGGAATTACTGTCTCCCTCCTTTGTGCAAATGTAGCACTTCTTTTATTTTTATTACAGTTCATTTAAAAATATTTTTATTGATCTTTTAGAGAGAGGAAGGGAGATGAGAGAGAGAAACATCCATCAACTGCTTCCTGCACACACCCTCCTCCCCCCCGCCCCAAGGATGGAGCCTGCAACCTGAGCATGTGCCCTCACTTGTAATTGAACTGGCAACCTTTTGGTACACAGGATGATGCCCAACCAAGACAGCCATACTGTCCAGGGCTAATGTAATACTTCTTTTAAAAAATATGTTTGTATTGATATGAAAGAGAGAAGGGAGAGGGAAAGAGGGATAGAAATATCAATGAGAGAGAAACATCAACCAAACACCGGCTGCCTCCTTCATGCCCCCCACTGGAGATTGAACTTGCAACCCAGGCATGCACCCTGACCAGGAATAAAATCAGTGACTTCCTGGTGCATGGGATGATGCTCAATCCACTGGGCCATACCGGCTGTGCTAATGTAGCACTTCTAAACTGCATTGTGTCTAGCTGAGTAAAGGGCAGTTTCTCCTACCAAAATCCAAATGCCTAGAAGACAGATTCAGCATCTCATCCATCTATTATCCATAGAGTCTAGCAAAGGGTCTGGCATATGTAGGTGTTCAATAAACATCTCTTAAATATGTGCGCCAGTGAACAGAGAAGCATTTAAATTATCCCAAAGACTAAAGGGAAAAAAATGAGCTAGAATGAAAAGAACTTAGTTTGTATATTTCTGCCCCCCCAATCATTACACTTCAAAGGATTCTAAAGACAGGGTATTTTTTTTAATATAAAGGAAGACATTCTCAAACAGAAAAAGATAAACAATCCCATGTAAATTTCCAGGAGGACAGCGGGCGTTATGAATTATAGCTATGAAATGTTAGTCCTTTGAAAGCTATGTGGTATTTACTTTAGTTCCCCTCTTTCATCTTTCTGATATATTTTTTTTTGTCCTTGTGGAGTGGTTCTAACTGAAGACCAAGATGACATAGCGACACCTATGTGAAAAATTTCCCATTCTCTCCAAACACTGAGTCCCTATCTCCAGATGAAACTTTAATTTCCTGGAAGGGTGCCCAGGGAGCTTTTCCTAACCCTTCCAAATGACTTAATCCTTGCCCACCCTATCACTGTGCCTGGAGTTACACATTATAACCACTTTCCTAAAAAAGTGGGCACTCCATATAATTAATGAAAAAAATGGGACAGGCTTGAAAATACATACACACAAAACTATTTTCTAAGTCAACTGAGGCCAAGTCAGGGTTCTCAGGGAGCCGGAGTTACTGGCTCATCAGGCTAAGAAGTAGCATTGCAGAGAGGCTGTGGGATCAGAGGACCCGGATTTGAAACTACACTAGCTTTGGGACGTTGGCAAGTTATGAATTTGACTGTACCCTCAACCTCTTTTTTTCTTTCTTCCCTATGGTTTTCTTTAAAAAAATGTTTCTTTCTTTATTAAGGTATTACATATGTGTCTTTATCACCTCATTGCCCCCCACCACCATTCACACCCTCACCTCCCTGGTGTCAGTGTCCATTGGTTATGCGTATATGCATGCATACAAGTACTTTGGTTGATCTCTTCCCCTCCCATTCACCTTCCCCAACTTTACAATAGCTAAGATTTGGAAACAGTTTAAGTGCCCATCAGCAGATGAGTGCATTAAAAAACTGTGGTTCATCTACACAATGGAATACTACACTGATGTAAAAAGAAAGGAACTCCTACCATTTGCAACAGCATGGATGGACCTGGAGAGCATTATGCTAAGTGAAATAAGTCAGTCAGAGAAAGATAAATATCACATGATCTCACTCATTTGTGGAATATAATGAACAACTAAAACTGATGAACAAAAATAGACCCTGAGACAGAGAAGCGTCAATCAGATGTGCCTCAACCTCTTCAAGTGCAAATGGAAAAATAATGATGCCTACTTCACAGGAGCACTATATGAAGAAAAAGAGTTAATACAGATAAAGCAAAGAAACTTCTATGGCTCACGTTAAGCATTTAATAACAAGAGTTATTGCTATATGGTCATCTTCATATTCTCTAGTCTCTTAAATTATTACTTGTAGAACATTCCAGATGAAAAGCAAATGTTTCTCCTGAGCAAATATCTGCCATAAAGAACTGCCATTCTGGGCATATGGCATAGATGGCAGTATAAAAACCAGATCCTAAAATATTATGTTTCTATAGAATATGAAATCATGAAGGTTTTTAAAGGAAATACAATATAGCATTGGTTTTACTACAACCCATAGGACTGCACAGAAAACATCTTTATTCTCCACATACAACTGAGTAAAGGAAAACACCCTGGTGTGACTAGCAATATGTTTTGGACCAGATTACATGGCTCTATCAGCTAGCTTCCTTATCTGTCCAATGAGATTAGTCATTGTCACAATCATCTTTATTATAGAGACTACTGCTTTTGATAAAACTTAAATCATGCATATAAAAGCATCTAATATACAGAAGGCAGGAGTAATTTTATTATTTTTATCCCTCCCAATTTCTATTGAGATCTGCGAACTTGCCATGATTCACATCAGATTTTCAGGATTCTCTTGTTATTTTCTGTTCCTTTCACACTGAATCAGGTCCGAAATGGGGAAAAAAATACTAAAGAAAGCAAAACAACTTTTTGTTTCTGAAAATCCCAATTAAGCATTCCTGATGAATGAGCTCCCTGTTTATTTCAGCCAAGAATATCTGTTACAAAAGTATGTGAGCCGGGAAAGGAAAATATTCAAGGGGGTCAAGAAAGGGTGAATGGTTATCACAAAACTGTGCAGAGAAGACAGATGATGGCACATGCGATGCCAGTACCAAGTCAGTTATAAAAAGAACAGTGACCTCTATCTCCTGACGGTGGACTTAGCAGACAAAGGGCGTAAAGGTCTATTATGATGCCCATTTTTCACTTTGAAAGCAGATGGTGAGCAGTATCGGAGTACATGGAATTGTATACCCTTCTAGGTATTTCTGCAAGACTAAATAAGACAAAAAATATAATTCTGAGCATATAAGTAATCCAATAAAATCAGATTTTATGTTCTCCTCCCTCTTCATAACTGAGTGACATATAAAATCAAAGATTCAACATAAATGTCAAAAAGATTTGTGTGTAGCCTTTTAAATGTATTAGCATGTAAATAGGTCATTTGTGCCCAAATCTATTATTAAACTTATCTTTATTTGTAGCCCATGTGTTTTGATATTTGATAATAGGATAAAAGAATTTACCACTAAATAGAAAACAAGGAAAAGGAGTATTTCTTAGATTCCAAATATCTTATATTCATATATTGAAAAATCAAATTTAGCTACAATAAATAGTTCAGAGAATGATCTAAATTTATAATCCTATATGATATTACCTTATGAAGTATCACAGATAAAAACAAGCATCAACCTATGTATTTATCTATCTTAGCCTTTAGAAGACTAAGACTAAGATTCAGGTGGTGATGTAACTTGAGAAAGTTCACACAGCTAATAAGTGCAGCATAGGGATTTGAGTCCAGAGTTTTCTAAGTTCAGCATGTCCACCGCCTCATCAAATGATGGCTCTTCGGAGAACGTGTGCTCACCAAGGAGAGCTGTGAAGCCCACTACTAGAAAGGCAGTGAGCCAACCAGTGGTGGTCATTGAGTGTTTGCTTTCTGTGCACTAGGTGTAAGGAGCCACTCAAATTGCTTACTAGGAAAATGACATATGGAAGAAGACTGTATTATTGTTACAGTCAGATAACATTTTAAGAAAAGATAGGAAGCCTTTCCTCCTCTAACAATGCTTTCTGGTCAGCTGATGATCTTCTTAACCAATAGCTTCAGGTACACTGTTCAAGGAAAAGACTAGGCAACAAGTTAATCTTTCCAACTTCCAATTTTTTAGGATATATCATATTTATCATGATTTCCCCCTATATCTGGATCATACCATCAAAAAAGTTTCCTGTATTGTAACAATCCAAGGCAGCTTTTACAAAATCTGCTAAATGCATTAAAAATGAAATAACCCAGAATCATTACAATTTAAAGAAAAGAACAAAGTTGTAGGCCTTACACTGCCCAACTTCAAGACTTATGACAGTCTGCTATTGGTGAAGAAAAAGACAAATAGAACAATGGGACAGAATGGACAACCTAGAAAAAGACCACATAAATATAGCCAACTGATCCTTGACAAAAAGGCAAGGCAGCCCTAATCGGTTTGACTGAGTGGATAGAGCATTGGCCTGCAGACTGAAGGGCCCCAGGTTCGATTCCGGTCAAGAGCATGTACCTTGGTTGCGGGCACATCTCCAGTATGGGGTGTGCAAGGAGGCACCTGATTGATGTTTCTCTCTCATCGATGTTTCTAACTCTCTAGCCCTCTCTCTTCCTCTGTGTAAATAATTATATATATATATATATATATATATATATATATATATATATATAATGTAATGAAGCCTGGACAGTCTTTTCAACAAATGGTGTTGGCACAACTGGTCACCCACATGCAAAAAAATTAATTTAGATACATGCAAAAAAATTAATTTAGACACAGGCCTTATACCCTTTACAAAATTAACTCAAAATGGATCACATATCTAAATGAAAAACACAAAATTATAAAACCTCTAGAAGATAACAGGATAAACTCTAGGTGAATTTGTTTTGGCAGTGACTTTTTAGATATAATGCCAAAGGCAAAATCCATGAAAGAAATATCAGTAAGCTGGACTTCATTAAAATTAAAAATTTCTGCAATGCAAAAAATACTATCAAAAGAAAATATTTGCAAAACACATACCTGATAAAGGACTTTGTAGATCCAAAATGTGCAAAAAAACATTAAAACTCAATAATAAGACAACAAAAACCTCAATTAAAAATGGGCCAAAGACCTTATCAGATTCTCATCAAAGGAGATACATAATAAGCATGCAAAAAAATGTGGTGGCACTAGGTTTATGAAAATTATTTGTATTTTCCTCTCAATTTTGTGTGAACCTAAAGCTGCTCTAAAAATAAAGTCTATTTAAAAGAGAAAGAGAACCAAAGATAAATAAACTATAATTATACTGATTCTTATACATTTAATATTCTTAGAAAAATGCATAGCATTTCTTATCTTCTTAGCTAGAGTGATGAGAAAATATATTCATGTACAACAAAGCTCCATGAGATCCTCTATAGAAACATACTCTTGCAGGTGGAGGACAGTGACAGGTAAAGGTAATATATAAATGAATGTTTAATACAAGCATTCATTTAAAGGCTATGCTTGAACCAATGGACTCAGACAGTAGTGGGGTGAGGGCATGTTCTGGGTGGTGGCAGTGGCCAGGGAGAGATAAATGGGGGGTGGGGGCAGGAGACATATATAATATTTCAAACAATAAAGAATTTAAATTAAGAAATCAAATAAAGGCTATGCTTGCATACATAAGAACAGCTTTAAAATACATACTCACTGACAGTGAGCACTAATTAGAATCCTATATAAAAAAGGGTAATATGCAAATAGAACAAATTGAAGAACAACCAATCAAAGTGTAATATGCTAATGATATGCTAAGGATGCTCAAATGCTTGCTATGATGTGCACTGACCACCAGGGGGGTAGATGCTCCAACCAGTAGGTTAGCTTGCTGCTGGGGTACGTTCAATGGAGACTGAGCGAGATGGGCCAGACATGCTCTGGAGCCCTCCCAGGGTCCCTCCAGAGCCCCATCATGCACAGTGGGGTCCCTGAGCCTGACCTGCACCCTCTCGCAATCTGGTACCTTTCAGGGGATGTTGGAGAGCCAGTTTCAGCCCCATCCCACAGGTCACTCCCCTGGGAGTGCCAGATACAGGGCTCATGGTTGGTGAGCACTGTTGCAGCAGCTCAAGCCACTCCTGATCAGGGCTGATTAGGGGCCAGCCCCACGGCAGGCACAGAGGGGCTGGGATGAGTGGGGGCGACAGGTAGGAGCTGCAGGTAGGTTGGACTGCAGGTTTTGGCCCGATCTCCGCAGGCCACCCAGGGGGACCCCACCTGTGCACACATTTGTTCATCGGGCCTTTAGTAGAGTAATAAATGCTATCCCTTGACAAGTATAACAGAGATAGCTCTGGCTTATGCCACTTCAGAATGTAAAAGA
This sequence comes from Vespertilio murinus, assembly GCA_963924515.1. Classification (NCBI taxonomy): domain Eukaryota; kingdom Metazoa; phylum Chordata; class Mammalia; order Chiroptera; family Vespertilionidae; genus Vespertilio; species Vespertilio murinus. The sequence continues at coordinate 71,302,861 of OZ004706.1, forward strand.
TAACCTAGAACACCACTCTCAGGGGGCATAGATGCCTAGCTTGCAGTCCAGATCAAACAAAAAGTAAGAGAAAAAGTTCCCACATGATGTTATGTATAAACTAGTATAAAAGTGATTTATGTAAGAGATACTGTTTATGTTGGAAAGGTGTAATGAGGTTATAAACAGCTTTTATTCAGTTGGTTCAATACCAATGCAAAGCTCGTGTCTTAAATGGCTCCGTGAGTGGTTCATCAGGAGCCAACTACAAGTCTACAAATCTGTTTACTTTAAAACAAGACAAGAACAGGCTGGTTCATTGTTCATGCATCTTCCTGAGGAACAGATATAAAACTTTCTAAGGGAACATTGCTACCATCCAACTGTAGCCTTGTTGGCTTTCCCAAGCGCCTAGACAATTTTTCTAATTTTCTTCTGAAAAGATCCGTAAACTATTAACAGAGGTTTATGGTAGAGAGACGCATCTGAGCATAGGCTAAAGTTGAGACTCGGATTTTTTAAGGTAAATTAAAATCCTCTTGTTATCTAAGGGGAATACGTAAATAAATTCTGATTTGATGATTCAATTTTTAAAGATTCCAAAAGAAGTGATTCCCAAAGGAATATCTATTCTTGAACTCAGCTTTTCATATTTTTTAATTATGTAGAGATTCCTTTCTGAAGACCCAATGAAAGATATGACACCATGTCTGCTTTACTCCACAGTTTCTTCTGTTGCTTTTAAGAGATAACTGTCCCTGACCAGTTTCCCCCCACTGGGTAAAGCAGACTAGTCAGATCGGAGGGAACTTTTTTAAAAAAATTTTATCTCCTGTGTGCTTTGAGTGTTGAGTATGTTAATGGCAGTGAACAATCTTGAATAACAGGTAATATAAAATACAAACACTGTAATCCTTAATAAGATAAACTATAATCAGAAGTACTGAACTTAAAAACAGAATCATAATGAGAGAAGTCTTAATAATAATTTGGTCTAACACCTTATTTTATAAATTGGAACATAAAATAATTTTATATTTGGATATGAGGCCCATTAAAATCAAGTAACTGTATCATCTTTACAATTCTAGTTACTGGCAAATCCAAGTCCAGATCCCCAATCTTGATGCCCATTTCTTTTTTTCTTTTTTTTTTAAAAATATATTTTATTGATATATTTTATAGAGAGGAAGGGAGAGAGATAGAGAGCTAGAAATGTCGATGAGAGAGAAACATCAACCAGGTGCCTCTTGCACACCCCCTACCAGGGATGTGCCCGCAACCAATGTACATGCCCTTGACCGGAATCAAACCTGGGACCTTTCAGTCCACAGACCAATGTTCTACCACTGAGCCAAACCGGTTTCGGCCCCATTTCTTTTTATTACATTGCTGGAATGGAACGGAATTACCCTAACCCTATGTTTACCATTTAATCAGACTATCAATTCTCTTCTTTTTAATGGTTGGATGTAAATGACTTGTTTTCAGAATTCATAAGGATACCTGGTACCACAGAGTGTGTGCTTGGGACTAGGCTAGAGACAAGCCCTAGGAGAGTGGAGGGGCCTGGCTGTGGCAGGTGAGTGTGGAGCTTGCAGGGAGAGGCCATGTGAACTGCACCACCAACACACACACACTGAAAGGGCAACTCTCCAATACTCTGAATGAAAACCGGTTGAGAGAGCAATAAGATGTTCAACCCACACTTCAATGAAGAGAAGGGGGAGGGGTGGAAAAATTAGGCAACGCTATTAGAAAAGAATTGCTTAGAATAAGGTGAGGGGGTTGGAAGGTAGAGATAGATGTTCTTTATCTACGTTCCAGGTCAAACAGAAACTTGGAGCAGAGATATTGCAAAAGCCCTAGCTCATAGGTTAAAAAACAAAAACAAAAACACACCACCGTTCCATTTCTCCATCCAGAGTTCCAAATTTGATCCCGAGACTACCAATGTAAAAAAGGCCAATGCTAGTATTGGGAAGAAAAACATTCTTAGCTCCTACAATTTATGAAGATTGAAACTGATGATACAGGATTGCCAGAGAGAGAGAGAGAGAGAGAGAGAGAGAGAGAGAGAGAGAGAGAGAGATTCATTTATTCCCCCAGGTCAGAACTAGGCAAATATCCCCAAGTGATTTTCATGGATGGGAAAAGGTGAGCAAACATTATATGGATGTGAATATGAATCTTGCTTTTAATTATATTTGCCTTACCAATAGCAACTCTTGGGCCTGAAACTTCTAATCCATAGTTTCTAACTCCAAGTTTCCCAAACCATGGGCACTCACTAAAGATACTATCTGCCCTCTGAGATTTGAAGGTCCTCAGAGGGAAGGCAGGGGAGGGTGGGGGTAAGGTGGAGAGATCAGCCAAAGGACTTGTATGCATGCACATAAGCCTAACCAATGGACACAGACACCAGGGGGTGAGGGCATGAGTAGGGGCTGGGGGGGGTGGCAATAGGGGAATAAAAACACATACCTTATATTGATTAATACCTTGATCAATAAAGAAATTAAAGAAAAAGAAAAGAAAAGAAATCAACCAATGTGGAAGCACTGTCACAATATAAACCAATAAATTCCTGAAACCAATAAATTCCTAGGATGATGCATCAAGAGTTTTAGAGCCCTAACTGGTTTAACTCTGTGGATAGATAAACCATCAGCCTATGAACTGAAGGGTCCCAGGTTCAATTTTGGTCAAGGGCATGTACCTTGGTTTCAGGCACATGTAGGGGGTGTGCAGGAGGCACTGATCGATGTTTCGCTCTCATCGATATTTCTAACTCTCCATCCCTCTTCCTTCCTCTCTGTAAAAGATCAATAAAATATATTTTCTAAAAGAGTTTTAGATAACATGGTCACAATACATATTTGAAAATCAGATATTCAAAAATACTACCAATTTACATTAATAAGTTTCTTAACATTATAATCGAATGTATGCTGCACTGAATATTTTAATCTATATGCTATATCATATCATAGATCATGCTTTGGCATCCCTTCCCTTTGATGAATTATTCTTTAAATGTATTAAAAGAATAATAACTACCATAAAAAGATAGTATCTTATCCCTCTCACTCTCCATATCCTTTGCTGACATTTAAGAGCTAAGAAGTAAAAGAGGTTTTTAAATACTGGGTTTTAATTTATAGATTTCAGTTCTCCATGTTCTTTCTACCCCCAAAATTATTACTGAAATGTAGAGTTGGGTCCTTGGAGGGGAAAATAACCTAATGTTTACAAATAAAACAAAATATGGGCTTACTTTAATACACATGGTGGGTGGGAGGTAGGTGGTGTTTAATACGTATTTTTCAACCCTGTTCTAGAATCAAGAAGGCCAAATACCCAATTGCAAAGGCAATCAAATAAACGAAGCCTTCTATTTTATTCTTTATACAAAAAAGATAAAGACAATGGGCTCAATATCAATTTATAGAAGTTAGGAAAAGACACCACCTCTGCATTGAAAGTGAATCTTTTGGCCCTGCTGGTGTGGCTCAGTGGTTGAGCATCCATCTAGGAACCAGGAGGCTGCTGTTCCAGGTCAGGGTACACCCCAAGTTGCAGGCTAGATCCCCAGTCAGGGATGCACAGGAGGCAGTTTATCAATGATGCTCTCTCCTCATTGATGTTTTGTTTTGTTTTTATCTCTCTCACCCTCTCCCTCCTCTCTAAAATCAATTTTAAAAAATTAATGTTTTGGGTTCCATGTAGGCTTTGGGAAAGTTAACATAAATCCTCTTGAAAGCAGAAATAGTAATCCAAGCTAGTAATATTATTTCTCCCAAAAAACAAACAAGCAAGCAAACAAACAAAAATCTTCGGATATTTGGGATTTGAGAAGAATGGTGTTGCTTTCTGAATCTTGTGCCATTGTGGACATTCGAAAATTAGCATTCACTGTTTGAATTATGCAGCAGACCCTTTGCTATGTTATTCAAAAGCCTTGACTCCCTATTTTCAGGCTAAAATGAAGACTAAAACACTGAACTTGACCACGTCTGAACGTCTGTGGGCTATTTTCCCCTCAACCAACAAACTTACTTAAACTCCCAACTTTTAAACTGCTAAAACCATGGAAACATTAATAATGACCCTCCTTCATTAAACCTCAACTTCCCCTCCCACTTGTACTTTTGACCAGTTTATTCACTTCAAAGCAAGCAGCAGCATCCTGTTCAGCTACTCAGCAGTGCCTCTGTATCTTCACCAACACCTTCAACCAAAAGCCACAAGAAACTCCATGATCTCCACATTCCTCCTCCTCGAGGGACGGCAATTATGTAACCTCCAATTTTTTAAATTTTATTTTTTTTATGTTTTCAGTTGCCATGGGAAAGACTGTTTGGTCAGCTCCATCTGCAAGGGGTAATTACCGGCTTTTCCTACACATACACACCACACACCTGCAAGGCTGCAAAGAAAAATAATACATAATTAAAGAATTTTTCAAAAAGGCCAAGCAAGTGTCAACCAAACAATGTTTTGCTCTGCTACTGGTAGAAATAAACAAGGGCAGCTATATATTGCCAGATAAACTCAGCATTTTCAGTTTAAGTATTAATAGCAATGAATATCTCCTCTTAATTTAATATTTGTCAGGAACTATGGACTAAGCACTTTAAATGAGCCATCTTTACAGTATATGGGTAAGCTCCATAAATATAAATTCATAATTCTAATTTTACAGAAAATTAAGGAGGTTAAGAGAGGCTGACAGGGCTAATTAGTGGTGGAGCCATGATTCAAACCCAGAGCCCACAGTCTTGCTGGCTTGTCACTTGTGATGGCACCTGACCACAGCCTGTGTTATAACTCCAGCTACCTTCTAGGCTGGTCCATCGACCTGCTGAAGGGACTCAAACTATCACTCAAACATCCCATGAAGCTAAAAAAAAGAAAGAAGCAAAATATTGTTGGTACCAAAATGCATAGGACCATAGGTCACAGCAGTCAAAAGGATTCTCTTTCATTATTCTAGTACAAAGTAAGTATGCATGTGTGACATTCAAATCGTGTGACCTTTTCCTTTGTCTTAATCTTTTCATTTCCTGGAGCCAACTTCTCCATGTTCACAGTTCTTGTTCATAAAAATACTCTCTGCTAAAGTACATCATAAAGTTAACTTTGAGTCTTAGCAGATTTGTGAATTTGCAATAATGAGAAGAGCAATTGATCAGCTTTCATTTACTTTATTTTCCTGGGAGAAGAAATATTTCACTTTGGCCTCTTTCTTAATTTAGGTAATCATTGAGATTCTCGTAATCCTTACACGGGGGACCTGATTCCTAAGGGTGCAAGGTATAAACAAGTCCCAAAGAAACCTATGTTGATAGTGTAGTTTAAAATATGATTAAAAGAAATAGAGCCTTACAGTAGGCTGGCAATATTAATCGTTCCGTCTTTTAACATGTCAACAAACACTAGCCCAGTATTCTGAAGGACCAGACTCAACCTGCCCCTTCCCCCAAAGTCCCTCATCTCCCTTAACCCCACGACTCCGGACAGTGTGGAGACCAAGGCCACCCCTTCTCCTTCAGCATAACAAGTCCGGCAGTCACAGCGCTGCCTGCAAGAGTTTGGTAAGACTCTGGCTCCCGTCCCTTGGCCTCATCTGACCTTGTCTCTCTGCCATATCACTCATCTCCTGGAAAGGAACCTATTTCCAAGCCCCTTCCACATCAGCAGCAGGAAAGGAATTTCGAGTCTCTGAGTGTTAAGTAAACTGGGTAGAAAGAAGTCCAGCCTGGCTTCCGTAGGGGGGAGATGAGACGGAGGGCTCGGGGAAATACAATGATATACTTTCACTTTGTCAAATTCCCATCCCTTTTCTGGCCTCCGGCAATGCCAGGAGAGAAAGCCAAAAGGAGGTGGGAGGATAAGTGGAAACAACTCCTCCTCTTCCCTTGCGCTTCCTGGCCTGCTCTCTGTAAACACGTCTTGGCCACCCTTCCTTCCCCACGCAGGAGCCTGGGAGCCGCACAGGCCTGCCCGGCTGCAGGGCCCGAGCGGGTCCCTCTGGAGCTCCCTGAGGGCCTGGACATGGGGGTGGACAGGGAGGCAACAGGGTGGACTCAGGGAAGCCCGTCCAAGGCCATGACCTTCCCCTAAACAACTAGAGCTGTTGGGAGTCGCTTCCCAGAGGTGAGGGGAAGGGTGTTCAGATAAAGTCCTTCTCTCAGCACCACACTCTTGACCTCCTCCTGGGGAGCAGCGCAAAGGACTGAAGTGGAGTCCAGATCAGCAATGCCCAGAGAGGGGAGGGATTCCGCCTGTGGGAATGGATGACCCGCGGGAGAGCGTTGAGGTCGTGGTGCTGAAATCCCTGCTCGCAGACCCAGGGCCAGAGCAGAGCCTGTAATTAAAAGTAAACTTGGCAGCGGCTCTCTTAACACAGGAGGCAAAAAGTTAATGTCTGATGAGTTGGGGCCCATGCCAAACTCCGGCTCAGCGCCCTCCCCACTGGGGACTAGTTCAAAGGAATGAGGTCTAGGGGTGGCAGACCAACCCAAGGCGGCAGCAGGGAGCCCCTCTGCTGGGCTTGGTCCCACCGCGACCGTCTCTTCTACAAGCTCTGGACACCATCATGAGTGCTTTACTGACACATCTTGACCACTAGGCAGAGCTGAGGCTGGCCTTTGCTGGACTTCAGATATCCCTGGCTCGGTACACTAGGTCTGTACTGTCTAGTGAGCTGGCCACTAGAAACACATGGCTCTCGAGCACTTGAAATGTGGCCAATCCAAATTGAGAAGTGCTATGAGCTTAAAGTGAGCAGCAGATTACCAAGACTTCGTATGAAAAATAAAATAGACTATCTCAACTTTCAATATTCATTACATATTGAAATGACAGTGTTTTAGGTATGTCAGGTTCAATGAAATGTGTTGTTAAAATTAACATCACCTGTTTTCCTTCCTGTTTTTTTTTAACATGGCTACTAGAAAATATGTCACATCAAATATACCACTTGCATTACATTTGTATTGGACAGGATTGTTCTGGGCATATCATTAATGCCATTGAATGAACTAAAGAATGCTGACTTTAGATCAGCACTGATATTTTTTCATCCACAGAGGAATAGTCAATAGAAATGGTTAAACAAAAAAGAGTGAGGCATCCTTGTTCTTTGAAATAACTGTGTATCTGGAGCTACATTTAATTCTGAGTCACTTGCTCTGAGAAAATGCTTACTAACCACCCAGGACTCCAAAAGGATGAGAGGGCGACGGACTGTCGGCCAAGCCATACCACTGAGGCCAGACTGGACCTCCAAGCCTGGGAGACAGCAGTGCAGAGAACAGACAGCACTCTTCCCAGCACACAGAACTGTCAGAGGAGATCAAACAACTGCTCTGGGAACCCTAGGATTTCCCAAGCTTCGCTCTGTCCTAAGCTAACTATTACCTCCGTCCGTCCATCTGTTTGCTTTTAATATGCTCATCAAAGCTGCTTTAGGAAACTTCGTTACAAATCAAGATCACTATGATTTGTCACCCCACACACATCAGGATGGCCACTTTCACAAAAATTAAAATAGAAAAGTAACAAGTGTTGATGGAGTTGTGGAGAAATTGGAAGTGGTGTGCACTGTAAAATTCCCACTAACAGTGCAGGTATGGCAAACAGTATGGAGGTGTCTCAAAAAGTTAAACACAGAATTAGCATATGATCCAGTGATTCCACTTCTCAAATATATATCTGCGCACCCACAGTTATGGCAGCATTATTCACAATAGCCCAAATGTCCACTGGCAGATGAATACATTTAAAAAAATGGGGCATATACAATGGAACGTTGTTCAGCCTTAGAAAGGGAAAACCTGCCATATACTACAATATGGATGAATCTGGAGGACATCGTGCCAAGTGAAATAAGCCAGTCACAAAAGGACAAATACTGTATCATCCCACGTATATGAAGTCCTTGGAGTAACCAAACTCATCATCTTGTAGTACTGAAACTCAGTACCCATTGATGTTCACCATTGTACACCCAACAATGGTTTAAATGGTAAATTTTATGTTATATTTTTTACCACATGAAAAAAAAGGAAAATGCATAGCATAATCAATTTTACGGCTACTGAAGAATTCACAATGAAGACCCTGGTCCAGTCTAACATTTTATCATGTTTATCTTAATAAAAAAGGAGAAAATATAATCAGATATTTGCACACCAGTGTTTATAGCAGCATTATTCAAAAGGTGGAAATAATCCAAAATGTCCATTGGTGGATGAGCAGATAAACAAAATGTGGTGTGTGCATACAATGAAATATTCAGCCTTTAGAGAAATGAAATTCCAACACCTGCTACAACATAAATGAACCTTGAAGACATCATACTAAGTGAAGTACACTTGTCACAAAGGGCAATATGGCACGATCTCACTACTATGAAGTACACTGAGCAATCAAATTCATGGTGACTGAAAGTAGAGTGGTAGTTGACAAAGGTGGTGGGAAGCAGGCTTAGGAATTACTGCTTAATAGGCAGAGAGTTTTGGCTTGGGAAGATGCAAAAGTTCTGGAAATGGATGGTGGTGATGGTTGCACAACAGTGTGGCAGTATATAATGCCACTAAACTGTACATTTAAAAAATGGTCAAAGTGATATATATTTATGTTATGTATATTTCAACACAATTTAAAAGAGAGAGAGAGAGAGAAAATGTTATGAGAGGATGAGGAGGCTAGAAGCCAGTTGACGCAGGAAGATCAGAATGGCCCTTGGATTATCAGAACAAGAATTCACAGCTGCCTGGAAATGCTGACAGGGCATCACTGCTCTCTCTAAACCAGACAGTCCCTGTGACAGCATTCTGCCTCCCAGAAAGTGTACAACCTTTTCATTTTGCTGCTTGAACTCGCCATGAGCTTCAAAAGACAGAACAAGAGTGCACACACGAATCACAGAAAGGGAGGGAATGTGTGTGTGCACACTATTTTGGGTAAGAATGATCTATTTCTTTTAGTCCACCATTTACTAGTATATTCTTTGCTTGTGTCCACTCTTGCCTATGCCAAAGTCAGTAACAACAATAAAAACCAGCAGTACTGATGGTGAGACAATTCTTTCAAATACCGTGTTATTTATACCATGATCTAGCAAGGTAAAAATAACAATAGCTATTAGGACACAAGCTCTTTAAAAATCACAGCATTTATCATGAAGACCATTTCACCAATGAGGAAACTGAGGTTGATAAAAGCATTTGTCCAAGAATACAACGGAGATGAGGTTTTCCCCTCGGGTCTGACTGACTCCAAACTAGAGTTCCTGACTGTTGCGTGAGGGTGCATGTTGGAAACGAAGGCCGTCTAAACAGGACTTTTAACAAATGAGAGGAGACGGAAGAACAAGTGTGGGGAAGGCAGGGCAGGTGTGGGGAGCTAATTCCATTGCCAAGGCAGGAGTGAGACCTACGTACACCCACATACGGTGTGAAACCGAATGTTTTAGGAGGACCGATTACCATGACAATTTGAACACCTTCTTTTTTAATTTCTGAAACTCTGCTGTATAAACAGGAACCAAGAGAAAATGACAACCTACAAAAGAGAAAGTCTGGCTGGGGGAGGAGGTGACTAGTCTGCTAAGTTACTTATTAAAAGGACTTAGATGAGAGGAAACGAAAATATCAGAGGGAAAACAGAAATTTACTCCAGCCAGGGTACTGACCCCTCATGAATGATAATTTCCACAAATTGTTTGTGCTTTCTAAAAGATTACGCTTTGCATCAAAGGCGAGCCAAAGAAAGAGTCATCAGAGGGCTGGATTCTCAGTTCACAACTTTAATTGATGTTTCTCCTAAACCCAGGTCACAGCCCCAAATGTTCACCACAGTGCTCAGATTATTGGTCAATTCAGTGAAAATAGGACAGAAAAACTCACTAAGGAGCAACAGCTCCCTGAATCTGTTCACTCATATCCTATCTCACCCAGAAATCCAGAAAATTACCGTCAGACACATCACAGGATCAAAGCCTCTGCGTCCAGGAGAAAGCTTAAAAGGACACGGACTTTTCCATTTGCTTTGCACTTCCCTCCGAGGGATTATCTTCTGAAATCCCCAAGCGTCTACCCCTGACACAGCTTCCTCCCACACCAAGCTGCCCACCCTCCCATCTATCCCCATCCATTTCCAAGTGCTTGGCAAACACGAGAAGGAGAAACAAAGGGCAAATGCCAGCCTGTGGCCTCTGTCTGGACTTACCCAAGCATGATATGTGAATCAGGTGTGTGGAATGGAAGTTTCCATGGCAACAAGACTTCAAGGCAGGCAGGGGAGTCACATATTCCTTCTACCGAGGTAACAGAACACGGGGGCCGCCAAAGGGAGGCTGAAGGGGGACCCAGCGAGTTCAGAGTTCTCTGGTGACTGCAAGGACCTAGGTCCTCATCACCTCCTCCCCACCCTCTGCTGCTTCTTGAAATAATCTATCCTCCCTCTTTGGGGGGAAAGGAAGGGACACATTAAAGAAGTCTTCTCTAAAGGGATGCTTATGGGGGGGGGTGTAGAAAGGGCTACAAGAGGAAAATGTTTTCTTTAGTAGACAAAGCAGCTCTATTAGGCAACAGGTTGGGAACCCTGACAGCCTGAGCCCGCGCGGCTCCTACAGGGGCGCTTGCCCTTCCACCAAGCTGCCCCGCCTTACCTTGCAACACGGTCTCCTTGGTGAACCCGATCCACCATTTGTCCACCAACCAGATCTGAAATATCATGGCTGATATGTACACATCAGGAACTATTTGACATTGAAATTGGGACTCAAAAGAACTGTTGGCCCAGAAAGGAACTCACTACAGACTGACTCATTTGCCTCTCAGCATAACCATTAAGGCTTGTCGCAGTTTAGGTTCTTTCAAGGGTACTTCTTGGATCACATGACCTCACACATCTAGAGGAAATAATGAACAACATAGACTGATGAACAAAAATAGACCCAGAGAAAGAGAAGCAGTGATCAGACTCTCAAACCTCAGAGGGAGGGTGGGGGAGAGTGGAGGTGGGGGGAAGAGATCAACCAGAGGACTTGTGTGCATGCACATGGGCCTAGCCAGTGGCCATGGACAGCAGGGGTGGGGGCATGTGTGTGGGGGGGGGTTGGAATGGGAATGGGGGGATAAGGACAATTATGTGATACCATAATCAATAAAAAATTTAAATTAAAAAAAGAAAAATTCCTGAGCTACACTGTGTTTTACAGATGGTTCTTTTAAATTGTATCTACTATAGATAGCTACTTTAACATTATTCTAAACTTTTATAAAAATATTAATTGTGGTTTATTTTTAAAAGCTTGTTTTTTTTTAGATCCATGGCTTGGAGGCAAAGAAAAAGTATACAATTCTAATAACATCAAAGTTAGCCTTGGTCATCTAGCTGGACAGAGGTGGTCTGAAGGTCGGGTGGTCTATGTTGCCGTTAGGGCACCTTACGCTGTTTTCCTAACTTGAGACCCATGCCAGGTAGGACTTCCCACCTTGTTTAGCTCTACTCCTCTGAGCCTGTCCGATGGCTCCAAACACTGAACAAGAGAACGGCTGTGCTGCCTCTGCCAATGGCTCTGCTGTGGCTGATCACCCTCCCCGCGGCGTCCCAGAAGCCCTTCTGCCCTGCACACTTGATCCTGCCACTCAGGCTCCAGACCTTTCCGATGGCTCCTCATGGCAAATCTCTCACCATGGCTTCCAAGCCCACACATGGTCTCGCATCTGCCTACCTCTTTAGTCCCATCTTCTGCCATTCTCCAATGAACACTCTACCTTTCAGGTAAATTCAACTATCCTTAATTCCCCAAATTTACCATTATCCTCTTACTTTTTGCCCTTGATGTTACTGTTTCCTGGGAGGGGGGAGGTGTGGGGGAGGGAAAGAAGGGGAGGAACCACCACACTTAATTCCTACTTTCTTAATATCTCAAGTAAGATATCACCCACTCCAAGAAGCTTAAGTCCTTACAACAATGTTAGCCTTAAAGTCCCAGGTGCCACCGCAGCACCCAGGCTCCCCTGCTCAGCAGCAGCATCCAATTCTCTGTCAGCTTCGTGTCTACGATCCCATCCAAATCAAAGCAGCAGCAAGAAGTGTGCCATGCTCAACTTGGAGCCCAGCACATAGGAGATCTACCAAAACCATTGAATGAATGAACGAATGAATGATCACAATGGCAGGCATGGCATGATTGATCACAAAGAGCACCAACCACATCTGGGCTCACGCCTTGCAGTCCGGTTCCGCTGCTTGTTAGTTCTGTGGCTTCGGTGAACCTCAGATTCCTGCTTTTCTTTCTTTCTTTCTTTCTTTCTTTCTTTCTTTCTTTCTTTCTTTCTTTCTTTCTTTCTTTCTTTCTTTCTTTCTTTTTGGATTCCCGCTTATCAACTGATGTAGCAAGGCTTGCCCATGATTATTATAACCATAAAAAAGCATCAAATGAGTAAGTGTCAAATTCTTTGTGAACATTTTAATAAGTCTTTGTAGAATGTCATTTCCAGAAGGAAGCTAAATAAGAAAGAGCAGAAAGGAGAAGTGCTCTGAGAGGTAGAATGACCAAAGGGGCAGAATCTGAAGAAGAAAATTAGGGGCTATAGATATCTATGCCACATATAGCATAGATTGGCTTCTTTTTTTTAAAAAAAAAAAAAAACTATAATAGAACTTATTTAGAAAGTCACAGAGGTAGAGCAGTGAGCTGTAGAAGAAATGGGCTCAAAAAATAAGTGACAGAGGCAAAAGAAGGGCCCTTGGAACTTAGGAGAGAAAAGGGTAAAGGTAATCCGCCTAGGAAGAGGGGAATGGGGAGGAGGAGGGGAAAGGCACACAACTGCTCCATGAAGGGAGAGTGTCTACTTCTTTTTGATAGATAATTATGTTCCCCTCTTCCCCATTTTGGGCCCATTCTTATTATCCTCAACTTTCCACTTATATACCATGTTCATTTCCACCAAATACTACTATGTACTATTAACAGTTCTTGAGCCTTAGTTTATTCTCCTCCCAACTGTTAAATGCCCTCTCTTTCCCATGCTCCATGTGATTTTTACCAATACATCATTATCCATAATGATCCTCATCTATAAGGCCTTTCTTCAATAAAGTAACTCAGCCACCTCTCTCCTCCTGATCTTCTAGTGCAGTGTTTCCCAAACTTTTGACATATGTGTACCCCTTCTATAATTTTCATAAGGCTGAGTACCCCTCATCAAAAAAGGATGTATTTTAATAACAATCAAAATATATTTATTTTTTTCTTTTTTGATATACACACAAAATAATAATAAACGAAAAGTAAAATTATTCATAATAAAATATAAATAAAAGTTATATTATAATTAAAATTTATTTGCACACCAGACCATCTCACGCCTCACAAGACTGTCTTGACTTGACTCATGAGAACGTAGAATTAGGCACAGCTAAGCGCGGTGCAGTGCATATCTCCACCAAACTCCGGTGCAACGTGTACTCCCACCAAACTCTTCCTGTACCCCTGGGGGTACGCTTACCACACTTTGGGAAACACTGTAGTGCAATAAGGGCCCACACTTCACTCTCCAATGCTTTATCTTTATTCTTCACACATATGTTCCATGCCCTTTCTAAAACGTGGGGAGCACCTCACACATCTGAAGAGCCAAGTCTGGGTTAAAAACCCAGGGAGCTGGCAGAGGGGGTGAGAGGTAAAAAGTGTACTAAGAATTAGAAAATCATATTGACTAGTCTGCCAAGAAAACAAAATTTTATAATGAAAAATGAGAGAATTAGCTAGCTAGCCAGTTTCTGAACTTCAAGATTCTATGGTAGTTGAACATGACACATTATGGAGAGGGTATCAGGTAATATTTCAGAGAGAAGGGAGCAAGTAGAGGACATGGTTTCCCAAGTCAATATACCAAGTGATTTCTTATCCTGAAGAAGAAAACCAAGAAGAAATGAAAAAGCAAAAGGAAATGGAAACCAGATGAAAAAAACCCACACCAGAGTGATCAATCAATAGCATTTTGCTGAGTACTGTTGTCCCCTGTCTGGAAAACTGTTTTAGGTGTGTGCTTGAGGTACACAGAGTGGGAAGGTTCTATGCAGAGAATGAAACAACAGCATCTGTGCTTGCAAGGCCTGGCAGTCTACATAGGGTGACAAACATACAGAGATGGCAGCATAAATAAAGATCTAAGTCAGTTGCATGAGAAGTGCCAAATGAGAACTGCAGAGCAAGGACAGATTACTACATGCTGAAGTATTCAGGGAAAGATTTTTCTCAAGAGGTGACCTAATTGCTCTATTATTTCTTTTATTTTTATTAAATTTATTGGGATGCATTGATTAATAAAAATTATATGTTTCAGGTGTATAGTTCTATAACACATCATCTTTATATTGTACTAGTGGCCTGGTACACAAAATTTGTGCATGGGGGCGGGGGACAAGGGGGTTGTCCCTCAGCCGAGCCTGCACCCTCTCAGGTCAGGGACCCCTTGGGGGATGTCCAACTGCTGGTTTAGCCCGAACTCACAGGTGGTTGGATATCCCTCTCCCAATCTGGTACTACTGGCTCCTAACCGCTCACCTGCCTGCCTGCCTGATCACTTCTAACCTCTTTGCCTGCCTGCCTGATTTCCCCTAACTTAAGGTGATCAGATCTTCCCGCTTTTGGCGGGACAGTCCCGATTTCTAACAATTTTCCCCGCTTTTCTGGTGGGCCTGTCCTGCCAAAAGCAGGACGATTTGGTCACCTTACCCTAACTGCCCTCCACTGCCAGCCTGATCTCATCCCCAGCTGCCTTCCCCTGCCAGCCTGATCACCCCTAATGGCCTATGCTTCAGCCCCCACCACCATGACTTTGTCAGGAAGGAAGTCAGACATCTGAAAGATGGCCGTTTGACCTGGTCTAATTAGCATAGTACCCTTTTAGTAATATAGATAGATTATATAGGATAGGACTGCTTAAATGGGGGAGAGGGGAGCCTTTTTCAGCAGGAGGAGATGCTCTTGGCAGACAAAAATACATTATCCCTATATTTGGACTGATAGCCAGCCATATGACTGCCAAACCGGTCATTTAAAAAATTGAACTGCTTTCCTACACCTTATACCAAATAGCTGTTGTCCTTAAAACCTCTCCACAGCCCCCACTTTAGGTTCTTCATTTTCAGTTAACCTAAATTACGTTCTGCTTGGTTGGTTTCTATGCCAGTCAGCATCAAAAGTTTTGCCTCAGGCAGCCATTGGCTCCTCTCACATCACTCAGATTTGGTTCTGATTGGTTGGTTTCTATGCCTGTCAGCATCTCCAGGCCTATCAATGGGCTTGATCAGAGAGGCAGGGCTGATCAGCAGCCTGAGCAGAGGCAGAGAGAAAAAGAGGCGAGGCTGCTGGCCAGGCACAGAGCAAAAGAGAGAGGCTATGGATCAGACCCTGCTTTTCTCTCCCCAGGCTTCTCTATGGGCCTGACCCACAGCCCCATTGGCAGTCAGTGCTGGGTCTGGGCTCCCACAGCTGAGGCAGTCAGTCCTGGGTCACCACAGCAACCCAGCACTGATTTCCAGTTGGTTGAGCCTCCAGTCATTGTGTATGTTACAGACCCTGGATTTTTATATATTAGGATTGTGTGTTCACCACCCCAAATCGTCTCCTTCCATCACCATTTATGCTCCCTTTACCTTCTTGTACCTACCTCTCCCCCATTTCCTTCTGGAATTCATTTTACTGCTGTGTCTTTCTGAGTTGTTTGTTTGTTTTGCTTAATCCCTTCATTTTTTAACCCGGCTCTGCAACCCCCTTTTCCTCTGACAGTGTCAAGTCTGTTCTGTGCTTATGAGCATTTTTCTATTTTATTTATTAGTTTATTTTCTTTATTACATTCCATGTATAAGTGACATAATGTGATACTTGTCTTTCTTTGACTTATTTTACTTAGCATAATACTCTTGAGATCCATAAATGCTGTTAAAAAAAAAGGGTAAGAATTTCTTCTGTTTTATAGCTGAATAGCATTCCATGGTGTCAATGAACCACAGCTTTTTTATTCATCCATCTACTGATGGGCACTTGAGCTGCTTCCAGATCTTGGCTATTGTAAATAACACTGCAATGAACATAGAGGTACATATATTCTTTTGAATTAGTGTTTCAAGTTTCTTCCAATGGATTCCCTGACGTGGAATTGCTAGTTTCAAAAGGCAGTTCCACTTTTAGTTTTTTTGAGGAAATTCCATACTGTTTTCCACAGTGGCTGAACCAGTCTACATTTCCACCAACAGTGCACAAGGAGTTCTCTTTTCTCCACAGCTTCGATAACACTTGTTTGTTGATTTTTTTTTATGATATCCATTGTGAGGTGATATTTCATTGTTGTCTTTAATTTTCATTTCTTTGATGATTGGTGATGTTGAACATCTTATATATTTATTGGCAACTGTATGTCCTCATTACAGAAGTGTCTATTCAGGTCCATTGCCTGTTTCTTTAACTGGATTAGTATTATTATTATTATTTTGGTGTTGAATTGTATAAGTTCTTTATGAATTTTAGATGTTCACCCCTTATCAGATATATCATTGGCAAATATGTTCTCCCATTCAGTGAGTTGTTTTTTCACTTTGTTGATGGTTTCCTTTGCTATACAAAAATTTTTAAGTTTGATGTAGTCCCATTTCATTATTTTTTCTTTTATTTCACTTGCCTGAGGAGAAATATCAGAAAAAAAATTATTGCTGGGAAATGAGATTTTACTGCTTATATTTTAGAATTTTTATGGTTTCAAGTCTAATATTTAAGTATTTAATACATTTTGAGTTTATTATTTTTTAAAATATATTTTTATTGATTTCAGAAAAGAAGGAAGAGAGATAAAACATCAATTATGAGAGAGAATCACTGATGGACTGCCTCATGCACACACTCCACTGGGGATTAAGCCTGCAACCTGAACATGTGCCCTTGACTGGAATCGAACCTGAGACCCTTTGTCCATAGGTCAATGCACCATCCACTGAGCAAAACTGGCAAGGGCTTTGAGTATATTCTTGTGCATGGGGCAAGAAGGTGGTCTAGCTTTATTTTTGTCCAATTTTCCCAAGACCATTTATTGAATAGACTATTTTTACCCCATTGTATGTTTTGCCTCCTTTGTCAAATATTAATTGACTATAACTTCTCTGTCTTAAAAGATAAGACAAAGAAAAGCCTGGAATAGGATGCCCAGTGTGGAAGCATGTGCACAGAGATTGAAGTGGAATTTGCAAGGCATGTGGCTATAGAAATAGATTCCCCAATAAGGACATTAATTTGGAAAAGTGGGCTGGAGAACAGTAAAGATAAATTACATAGAACAGGAAAGAAAATTCTGAAGGAATTCAGTAGGGCGAGAGAGAAAATAAAAAGATAAAAACTAATGGGGAAGAAAAGAAAAATGAAGTTCCAAAGCATTTATCACCAGACAAATTTTAAAATTTTAATGTCTGTGTAATCAATAAAGTAATAATTAAAATCCCAGTAGAAAAATAGAAATGTGCTTATAAAGAATTTATTTTTAAAAAGCCAATAAGCAAATTGCCAATGAAGCACAAGAATAAAATTTCTAACGATACAAATAATTCACAAAAAATATTAATTAAAGTAATAAGATATTACTTTTCCTGTCATATTAGGGAAATCTTTTTAAAAAGTGTGTGTGTGGGGGTTGTCAATATTGGCTTAGGAGCATCTAGATGGGCATTCTGAAACGTCAGTGTTGAGAGTGTACAATTTTCTTACGAAGCAATTTGCCACTATGTGCAGGGGTTCTGAAAAAGACAGTGGTTTCCATGTAGAACACTGATTTGATAAAAGAGGATAATGAAAAATCTATTCATACTCAAAGATACTCTTTACAACATTGCTTAACCTAACACAGTAAACTACCACCAAGAACAGCACAATTGGTAGAACAAAAAATCCATAGGAAATTTTAAAATAAATTGTGATAAAGACCCATCAAGAATTAAAATACAACCATAAAATATCATTTTTATTTTATTATGCAGAAAAGAAGAATTCAAAACTGCACACACTGTGATATAAGCATATAGAAATAAATACTAAATGGATTAAATACTAAATATATTAAAATTCTCTCTAGCTTATATAATTACACTTTATTTTTATTTTATTTTGGAGGTCTTTATGTATTTCCTAAATTTTCTACAATAAACATGGATTACTATATAATTCAAATTTTTATTTGGATTTTAAAAGTAATATAAATATTTTAATTGCAATAATATTTAGAGAAAAATGTCCATGGAAAATGAAAGGAATTCCCCACTTTCAGCTGCCTAATGCTAAAGTCTTAATCTCTAGAAGAGAGCAAACTTCCCTTCTAAACCTCGATTCTGTATAACTTATAGAGATGACATATAGGATTGCTCCTCCATTTTACTGTCCACAAGGAATGACTTTTAGAAAGTCCTTTCATCATTGTTTCCTTCTAGGAAGGTTTTTATAAGAAGAGTAAATGTCAACCTAATTTTGGTTCTTAATTTTTCCAGATGTCTAAACCTAATTCTCTTTTTCCCTCTCCTCTCTATTCCTCTATTCTCTTTCCCCATCTATTCTTCTCTCTTCCCCCTTCCTTTCCCTTCCCTTCCCTTCCCTTCCCTTCCCTTCCCTTCCCTTCCCTTCCCTTCCCTTCCCTTCCCTTCCCTTCCCTTCCCTTCCCTTCCTTCTCTCTCTCTCTCTCTCTCTCTCTCTCTCTCTCTCTCTCTCTCTCTCTTTCTCTCTCTACCCCCTCCCTTCTTCCCTCTATCTCTTTATAATATCTAGGTGTGCCTCTTAAATAATACCCTCAGACCAAGATGGTAACTCTTTCTTTGATTTCTTTTGTACCTTACATAAAGTTCAAAGTAGCACCTTCTGTTAAAAAATAACTAAAAAGTTTCAAAAATAAACTCAATTTCAGTTGCACTTTTAAGATATTTTCAAGAACCATAGGAAATAACTGCATGTTATGGTATTGTACACACACAGCAGTATGTAAGAAGCCAACATGATATTGATTCCAAAGGACATGTGATGAACTCCTTTTCCAGACCCTGTGGGGGCTGGGGCAGGAAGTAGAAACTGGCAACAGCCCACCACTGGAGAGGGGGCAAAAAAAGTGGTGGTAACTCTAAATGAAAGAGAGAAGCTTGAAATTTTTCTATTACCAAACCAGGCAATTAAAACATTAAATGTGAAATCTGAGGCACTGTAAATTTCCTAATATGGTATAAGTGCTGAGTTTCCCAAATGATGTTTTCTCATCTTTCAACATATCAAAGAGCATGCCAAAACCCCAAAGAAACATTTCCATTTTGAAAACAAAAATAAACCACACACATCCACATTCTATTAATAGTGTTGTCTTGCCTTAAAGACTCTGCATCCTTAGTGAAAAACTCCATTGCAGTTTACATAAATTTTAACATTATTGGAAACTCCTGTCCAACATAAACTGGATGTGTGTGGGTGAGTTAGGTGGGACTTGAGGCAAGAGTAATCAAACCCCTTTCCATATTTTCCTTAGTGGAGACCAAATGTTATGTTCCTCATCGTCACACCTAAGGACTGTGTAAATACATTCTCCATATTTAGCAGCATTTCTTAAGAGAGAGTATAAAGAAGGAAATTGGCAGAAGACACACAGGTTCATGCCAAATCCACAACATTTGAAGACCTAAGATAGAGGGACATAAGCTTAGAACTGAAAATCCCAGCAGAAATTGCTAGGACAAGCAAGGACATGTCAAAAATCCCCAAATCCAGACCATACACTCTGGATCCTGCCACCATGAAGAGGAAAAACAGCTGCCCTGTGTCACTCCATGTTTAGAGACAGAATAAAGCCATTAAGTGTGATCTCCTTCCTCAGTCCAAACACTCAGGAGCTGTTACCTGTGTGCTCAGCGGGGAGCCCACTGCTTGGAATGAGGACAATGAGAGGCGAATGACACAGAATTCGTTTGAAAGAGGCTTCTCTTTTTGAGAACATAAAAGAACCAACACACAAAATAACAGTAAGAAACATCAAAGGGAAGGCCACTAGACTTATGGTGGTGTATTTTATAAGGTACATAAAGGTCTAATTATTATGTTGTACACCTGAAATTAATGTATTACTGTGTCAACTTATAATTGAAAAATAAATTTGAAAAAAAAAGAAACAACAAAGGGTTATTTTGTCCATCCTTAAATCCTGAGCAACGCCAGAGAGTTTTTTGGAAAATCCTTCCACCTGCCTACATGCACAGCCTTTCATGTTTAAGCTCTGAGTCATAGGCCCTAGAATGTCCCTGACAAGACAAGGAAAAAGGGAAACCAGAATTATATGGGGACCACAAAGCCACCCCGATTGGGTATGGTGAGGAGGAATGAAGAGAACCGTTCATGTATCCTTTCCTCTGGTTCTATTTTGACTCTGAATCTGGGGACTCAAATGTAACTAGGAAGAAAAGAAAGGGAGAAGGGTGGGTGGTGAGGCGAAAATATAAACTTTTTCAAGCCAACAGATGCAAAACCCAATCCTAACCCAGCTACTTACTTATATGAACTGGGCAGGTTCATGAACCTATTGCTTTCTTTTATTTAACAAACACTGATCTTAACAGCATTTGGCAGGCGCTCTTCTAAGCACTTTATAATACTTAATTTACTCATCCCAACGACAAACAACTGAAGTTGGTCCTGTTACTAACCCCACTTCACACATGGGGAAAGGGAAGCGCTGGGCTGCCACGTACTTTGAAGGTATCCAAGTCATGATTCAAATCCGGGAAGTCTGACCCCGACGTCTGAGCCCCGAAGTTCTGTGTTGCATCATTTATAAAATAGTTCCTCGTCAAGACTGTGGCGCAGATTCAACGAAATGTATGGACAGCACCCAGCACAGTGCCTGACAATTAGCAGAGGCTGAATTCTCTCCCTCCTGCCTCTGCTTCCCACTCCCACTCCCTACACTGTGGGAGGCTGCACACAAGATCCCCCTCAGAAAGGCAGTTACCTCAGTCTGCAAAGGCTCCAGGGCAAGCTAGAAAACCAACCTCTGTCTTTATCCCCGGAGGCCTGGAGCAATCGCTCTAACCTAGGCAGAGATGCCCGGCATTTCCACACAGAGCCTGCCTCTGTTACCATCTGCATTCAAGGCACAGGCACTGCAGGTGGGCCTCGGGGAAATTGAAAGGTTTCTGATTTTCGTACTAGGAGCTGTATATGTTTATGTCAAACACAAACACATCTAAAATTTATGTCATACCCACCACCAAGGGAACATGATCTACTTTCCAGAATCTCCCATCGCCGAGAAACTGGCAGAATGTCTGTAGCAGTCTGTGGCTTGTTTTAAGATGGTCTAGGAATGAATGGTTACCTAAAGAACAGAGTCCCTTTTGAAAATTATTGAGAATAATGAAGCCTAGGGCCTTGGGAAATGTGTTGTAAAACACGAGAAAGTGGTTTTCCAGCCTTTTAGGCAGTATTTTTATGAATTGAGGACAATAATTTAGAGGACAGAGACTATTTTAAATCTTTATATTAGCCTAAAATATCATTGAGAAAGGTGTACATATTATTGGTTAGGTGATTTACCTAGTTGGGCAAGTAGATAAATCTGATATGATATATTGGGAATTTGCTAAGTACACAATGAGTACATGTTATTAACAGTAGGACATTTGTAATGCCACCATGTAGGAATGCTGTCTATACACTCTTAATTTTTCCTCAATGAATAAAAAGTTTTATTTGTGCCAAAACAACATAAGAACATTATTTTTTTATTGTTGACACTATTACAGAAGTCCCCCATTTTTCTTCCTTTGCCCACCTCCACCCATCCCCCACACACCCTTCCCCTGGCCTTTACCACACCGTTGTCTGTGTCTGTGTAGATACGCTCTTTGGCTTCTCTCTTCACCTTCTCTTATCCAGTCCCATGCCCCCCCTTCCCTTCTGACCTCTTTGAGACTGTTCATGTATCCATTCCTCTGGTTCTAGTTTGCAAAACATTATTTTATTGCAAGAAAAAAAAATCACTACAATGAAATATGGGAACTGTGTTCTGACTCTGAGAATGTGCTAACCTGGTTTAAAAGTAATTAAGGAGGAGGGCTGACTTTCTCCATTTGCAGTCTTGGTCACTGTGGCTACTAGGTTCATTGATGGCCTGCCAAATCTTGCAAAATTATAGTGCTCCTATCCATGCGGTTTCTAAAACTATAAGCTTCTATTGTGAATAAGCTTGATTTTCTGCTTTAGAAATCCTAAGAGAGACTGTTAAGAGAGACTCCACAAAGAGTCCAGGTGCACACACCAGGAATCAAGTTCTTCATTCATTTTAATTACAGTTCAGCCCAAACGAGAGAGGTAGGCGAAGAAGTGTCTTTATAAAATATTCATTGGAAATGGCAAGTTTCTATTGGGGACACAAAAATGGCATCCTTCAACTTGTTCGTCTACAAAGAACCCCAATGTGAATGATGTGTCTGCAATCATATGGCAGCCACATTTAGGCTTGGGGCTCGGCCAGAATGCTTAAGGAGGGGAGACAGGGACAGAAAAGGAAATAGAGTTCGCAGGGAAAGAGGAAAGCTGGATGAAGTTTTTCTCATACTTTGTGGACCTGTGTGATCAGTTCCCTCTACTTACTGTTTAATCCCTCGCAGGGAGATTTGTTATCTTCTGTTACTTCAAAAGCCATTAAATGGGGATGAGGGAGGGAAGGGTTGGGGGAGGGAGGGAGTTTTCATGTGTGTGTCTGTGAGTCAGCAGAAGCCGGAAGCCTAACAAAATGACTTCAAACAACAAGCTGGAAAGGAGGACAATAGCTTCCACCCCCAGACAGTGAGAATTGCTTTATCCTAAGGGATCGTGACCACCCGTGTTCAGTGGAGATAAGTGAGCCTTCTCTGCTCTGGCCAATAGGAGACCTGCAGCCACAGCTGCTCCCAGAAGCTCTGGGTGGCCTGCACTCCAGCCGCTCCAAATGGTTTCAAGGCAAAAACACTGCAGCTGGGTGGTTCTCAGAAGCACAGGGGGTGGGAGGAGAGGCTGACAAAGCGGAGGGAGGGGTGGCGCCTTGCGTCCCCCCACCAGGTGCTCTAAATCCCCTCTCAGGGCTTGGGGAAGTCGCAGAGTCTGGAGGCCGAGCCCGAAGCAGCTGTGTGGGAGCCTGCAGCACTGCCATGCCACAGCAACCAACCAAGCCTGCGCCTCTGACTCCAGAACCTGGGAGGTTTCCCTGCCAGGCAGCCCAGTGCTCCAGAAGCAGAAGGGTAATGAATGCCACTTGGCAAAAGAGTGGGGCATTCCACAGTCAGTCAGGAAAAGCCTTGCACACACCCTACAATGCAGACACAAAGCCCCGTGAGAGTCCCTCTGAAGTCTCTGGCAAACCTGACCAAAAACTTACATGTGCAGTAAACTTTTATATTCAAAAAAATGTATTAACTGCCCCCTGAAAGAGAGAAAAAAAGAGCCTAATATTTGAGGGAAAGTATATGGAAGTTACAGCATAAGCTCACTTTGCGGTAACTGTCCTTTGCATAAAAGAATTAAATTTTAAAACTTATTTCACTTATTTATGAGTACCTGCTGTTCGATTTATTGTACTTCTTACTCTCTTTCATTTTCCACTGTTGGGGGTTGTATGTCTTTTTAAATATTTTCATATCTCTAGCTAATACCTATAGTGTGTGTTCAACTGACAAAAATGTTAGCCAAAACGTAAAATAAGCTGAGAAAGCTGAAATCTCACATATCAGCATATATTCCCCTGACCAAGTAGCTCCAGCTTTGTATATAAATTATTTTGAGAGAGAGAATGTGTGTGTGTATTAATCCTTACTCAAGGACATGTTCATCATTAATTCTAGAAAGAAAGAGGAAGAAAGAAACATTGACGTGAGAGAGAAACATTGCTTAGTTCCCTTCTGAATGCACCTGACTGGGGATAGAACCCAAAACCTGGGTATGTTGTCTGATAGGAGCTCAAGAGGGCCCTCTAACCAACTGAGCCACACCAGCCAGGGAGAAAGTATATTTTTATTATACACACAAAGTATATTCATATACTTATTATATAACAAAGTATCCTCTGTGTGTGTGTGTGTGTGTGTGTGTGTGTGTGTGTGTGTGTGTGTGTAACAAAAGAGAAGGGCTTATAGGATGCAGAAGATGGAAAAAATATTACTAAAATTGGACCACTGACTACCCTATAAGTGCTGATAATAATATTTCATGCAAAAACAAAATGGAGTAGGGTGTTAAAATTAAGTTATTTGACATCTTGATCACTGAAACTGAGGTTGAAAAACTGAGGAGATGGTTTCCACTGGGCTCTGACCTGCTGTGGGGCCTACATCAAGTTGTGCGATACCGCTGTTATAACACCTGCAAAATGGAGATAAAACTGCACGCTACCTACCTCAGAGAGCTGTTAGAAGATTAGATACCAAAAAAGAAAATCTGCAAAAGCCCTTTGAGTTTCTCATAAATATAAGACATGCGATGAAATAAAATACCAGCACTCTCTACAAAACTCCTAGAAATAGGAAACAGATGCCAGCAATGCAACAGGGCTAATAACTCACAGGGCATTACTTTTAAGATCAGGGAGGTAGTGGGCAATTCTGCACACAACTTCCAGTGAAAAGGTGCAAAAAATGATGCTGAAATTCAGATCTACTCAAACCAAACAAAGCATCCAGGGAAAGGGGGGAAAAACCAGTACTGTTTCAACACATAGCCAATGGACCAAGAGAAGCAATACTGATAAATGGAATTCTGGATTCCTGCTTAAAGGTCTAGATCTACAAGAAGACAATCAAGTGTCAACATTATTTTGGTAGTTTTTCACATGTAGTAAAGTCTCATATTAAAGTAAACTGGTTTCCTAAAGGGTTAATGTAATGGCCCCTCACAGTGAATAAATTTTAAGCACAGAATATATAAATTAGAACATTTTAAACCAATTTGTACTGGGAACAAGAGCCAAAATGAACTGTACAAAGCCACCTAAAATATCAATTATTTGGAGGATCATAGGAAATTGATAGATTATTAAATATTTATATATCCTAAGATAGTCTAAATTATGGAAAATTTGAAACTGATCAAATATACACATTTATTATATATTATTATTATGGGTCATGTGTCAGATTAAAAAAAAAAGATGTTCCTATTCCTGGTTCTCACAAAACTCAGTATAAGAAGGAGATCTAGACACAGTAAAGTAGAATACAATGGGTTAAGAATCAAGTACAGACAGAGTGCTGTAGAAGTAGTGATGGAGTGAGTAACTGATTCTGCATGGAAAAGGAGAGGAGGATGCAGTTCAAAAAATTTTCAAAAATCTGACACTTGAACAAGACCCAACACAATGAGCACTATTTCACCACACACGGAAGAAGGAAAGGGGCTTTCTAGATAAGGAAACAGCAGCCATGTCTCGGGGCATGTCTCTGTATGTCCTAATCAGTATGTCCTAAGTGAAGCACTATGGAGGCAGTCTTGGAGAGCCTGGATTGCAAGATCTTTGTGGCAGAGAGAGGGAGCATCACAGGATGATACTCTGAAAAGAGACTTGATATTTCCTATAATTTAAGCTATCAGACTGAGGCAAAATGAACAAAGCAAGGGAGGTAATAATACCTGCCCCAGGTATTATTGCCTAGTGAAGCCCTGGGCAAAGTATGGTCCACGGGCCGGATCCCATTCGGACGGAGGGTTCTCTTGCTCTCTCCTCTGCTCCTTCACCAGTAGCCCAAGATGAGAGTGCCAGCATGGTCAGGTTGCTTTTGTTCCGGCTCTCCGGTCCAGTTTAAGAACCCATTGTGGCCCTCGAGTCAAAAAGTTTGCCCACCCCTGCTCTAGGGAAATGGACAGCATTGCTGAGACCAATCCTCTATGGGTAGGTGAGGTTGATAGAAAGAAGTTCAGCTAAAGGGGGTGACAAGCTTAACCATGATTCAGGAATGGTCAGGACTTGGGTTTCCATGAGAAATAGCAAGTCCAAATTAAGTGCGTAAAACATAGTGCAATAGACTGATTATACTCCAAAGATAACAGGTCCTAATCTCTGGAATCTTTACGTATGACCTTTAGTGATCAAATTAACATTTTTGAGATGGAGAGAGATTATTCTGGATTAGCCAGTTGGGCCCTACAAGCAGTAACAAGTAAAGTATGCTTATTAGAGGAAGGCAGAAGGGGATTTGACTACAGAGAGAAGAGGAAAAGGCAATGTAATGTGATCATGGAAGTAGATATTGGAGTGATGTAGCCATAAGCCAAGGAATGTCAGAAGATGGGAGAGACAAGGAACAAATTCTTCCCTAGGACTCTGGAGAGAGCTGACACATACATTTCTATTGTCTTAAGCCCCCAGATTGGTAGTAATTTGTTACTGGAGTCATAAAAAACTAATACACACAATGAGCAAAGAATCATCTCTCAGGTGCTTTTGGGTGTCACAATCACCAGTCCTGATAAAAATAATTCAGGCTCCACAACTAAGAAGTTAAAGTCCAAGCTGAAGGATTAAAGAAATGATAGATTATTAAACTGAGTAACTGGCCAAAATTTTGACAATAGTATCCTAATAAAAGCCCAGATTAGGTCAAGATAGATAGAAGGACTGCAAATCACAGCCACCAAATCACAGCACATGGGGAAAGGGAATTCACTCTGAATACTAGGGAGGAAATTAGGAGAGATACAGCAAGCCAGAGGACATCACTGGGCCACTGAATTTCTGATCCAGGGAAGTGGCTTAATTTTAAGTGCCCATTGGACATGAGAAGAGGTAAGAGGGGGTGGAAAACATTTACATGCATCTTGGCTTAATCAGGACTAACTCAGGAACTGGATCATGACTAGACCATGAAATTAAAGACATCAGTGGATCCAGGTGTGGAAAGATTATGGAAATTAGACAGCTGGGACATGGAATGCTAAAAAGCTTCAGTTGTACTCATTAGCCCATAAAGGAAATAAATCAATGAGACCCTTCTTTGAGAGAGTGGGAGCAGGATAGGATTATCCAAATTAGACTCATGGCCCAGTAGGAAAGTAGTTGAAACAGCCTAAGCTGGAGATATAAGAATAAAAAAAATGGAGATGGATTAGAAAAAATATTTAGAAGACATGGCAGGATACTTGAATAGGGAAAAAGTGGATGGCAGGGCATTGAGGACAGCATGTAAATGATAACCCCAATCTTTGAAGTACACAAAGAAAAGGTTATGGTAGAACAGAAAGAATGGGTTTATCTTTAGCTATACTGAGTTTAAGGTATTGATGGGTTATGCCAGGGGTGACAGTAAAAGTCAATGGGACTCAGATCTAAAACTTGGAATCTCCAAAATGTGAGATATTTTAAAAAATTGTCTGTAATGTGCTCTTGCATCTTCATCCTCCTGACCCACCACCATAAAAGGGATACCCAAAAAGTTCAGGAAAGTTTTAATATCCCAAGAGCAACATTTTGAAATACCATATACTCATAAGAAAAACCTTACATTGGCAGCACTTAAAAAATGTATTAGACATTTTCTAAGGGGCGGGGGGGGGAACAACTCTCACCATTAGCCATTTTCTTTTTCTGTTAGTTTTGAGGCCATCTGGTACAATGGACAGCAGAGAACTGATCCATCTATGCATGGATCAGGGGCAATTGAAAAGGATGTTCGGGGAGGACACAAGGATGACCTGATGATGGAAAAGAAGGAATACCGTACTTCTGAAAGGACATCAAGTTAGACGTTTCCAGAGCAGTAACTACAGACTTACAAAGAGAGCAACAACCTCAATATGTTCACTAACATAGACACCTGGAAAAAAAAAAAGATGAGAAAAAGACACAGATCTGTCTGGGAAGAAAATGTATGTTGCCGAAACCAGTTTGGCTCAGTGGATAGAGCTTCAGCCTGCAGAATGGAAGGTCTCAGGTTCGATTCCGGTCAAGGGCATGTACCTTGGTTGTGGGCACATCCCCGGTGTGGGGTGTGCAGGAGGCAGCTGGTCGATGTTTCTCTCTCATTGACGTTTCTAGCTCTCTATCCCTCTCCCTTCCTCTCTGTAAAAAATCAATAAAATATAATGTATGCTATACATCAGTTATAGATTCTGTATACCTTTCTAACAAAATGCTTAGGTGTATAGTGCTCCATTATAGAACGCAAACAGCTCCCCTTCCAGCTTGTAATTTGTCATGGCTTGTACTAGCAGCAATGTGGAAATGTCTTAGAGGGGGAGCATCTGAAATTCCAGATTAGACAGTCTGGGAAGGATAATGTGTGGGAAGGCAGCGAGGTTTACTGTGAGGATGAAAAAGAGTATGATATAATCTCAGTCCTCAATCAGTGAGTTTAGAGATAAATAAGGTTCTTTAGCCTCATAATGAAGACCCCACAGCAAGCAGAGGTTACAATAAACTAGCACGTCTCTCTTAAGAAGCTTTTAGACTCACAGATATCCAAACTGAATACATAAGAGACCTAGTAAAATATATGTAAATAAACAAACATGAACAAATTAGATCTTTTGTGTAAGACCTATTATGAAAACACATCTATCACAGTGTCTCTGTCTAAACTTCAAGGTCATGAGAAGTTCAGGCAGTGTTCAGAATGGAGGACATTATCAACAAAAGCTAAAAACATACCCAAAATTAATCACTCCACCTTACATTTGCATAGTACTCATATAGTGCTGCCTCATAACATCTCGTCTGATCCCAAGCAAAGCCATGCATATCTTGACTCCCCCAAATATTAACCATAGATTCACTCCACATGTTTTTATATAGTACCTATTATATAAACCATTCAGAGATAAAATATTCACATAAGCAATAATACCTTCTTTAGCGAGTTAAGAAATTATTAAGTGGAAAACATAAAACATGGAAATATAAAAATGAAAAAATATTAAATGGAACTTTTTAAAAAATGGACAGTAACAGTTAGGTATTCTTATGAGGCAAGTAATGAGAGATTGAGATAAGAAGGGTTATAAGCTTTTATTTTTTTATTTTTATTTTTTTAAATATATTTTATTGATATTTTACAGAGAGGAAGGGAGAGAGATAGAGAGCTAGAAACGTCGATGAGAGAGAAACATCTACCAGCTGCCTCTTGCACACCCCCTACCGGGGATGTGCCTGCAACCAATGTACATGCCCTTGATCGGAATCGAACCCGGGACCTTTCAGTCCACAGACCGACGCTCTACCACTGAGCCAAACCGGTTTCGGCGGGTTATAAGCTTTTAAATGCAGAAGTGTATCTGAAGGAAAATGGGAAGGTATCAACTGAAATGAAGTTCATGAGAAATGGATGAAAGATACATGAATGGAAATGTGGGAAGAGGAAATCCCAAATGATTAGAACAAAATAAGTTAAGAGACCGATGTGATGGAAGTTATGACACTAAGCATAAAAAAAAGTTCTTGCTGCAAAACAGATGTTAAGGGCAAATGGTGGTAGGGCCAAATGCAGATGAGCTGATTGAAGAGTCTGGGTTTTACTTTGAACCACTCTCATTGTTAATCAGGAGTAAAACATAAACTGTGGGCTTTACTCAGAAAGCTACACAGGGAAGGGAGGACTGAATATCTTTGTCTCAAAGACTAGTTAGAAGGCTGTTTTAATAATCTTGGCATGAAGCCATGAGTTCCTGACCAAGTAAGAAGAAATAAGTTGAAAGACAGATGGTGGGGGAAGAAGAGTACCAATGAAGAATGTAAAGATTTGAGTGACTGTGTGGCTAAAAAGGATAAAGGCTAGGAAAAGTTAAAAATTGTTGTGATCAGTAACCAGGAGATTAAGGATGTCATTACTAAGGCACTGACTGGCAAGAAAGAAGATGGACATAGTTTGTGAAATGATTCTGTTTTGAAGACACTGAATTCGAGGTGGGGATTATATAACATGGATGAAATGCTTTCTGGAGAGGAGAGAACACATGTAAGCTCTGTGGACTAAAGATACAGGGTCAGATGTCATCACTTTGGGAAGATACTGAAATAACAATACAGATATAGAGAAACCATTTAGAGAAAGAATTTAAGCGCTATGGACTGAAAGGTTTTGGAATTTTTCTAACACACATCACAGTTTCTGACTTAGTGGCAAACTATCAGGAAACATTCTCAACCTAAAAACTTGGAAATGCTTCAGAGATGAGATTGGACGTAAATAGGGAACATATTTCTCAAACTATTTCAAAGACAAACATCTAACAAGCAGAAGTCATCCTAAAATATCAAACAATTTTATGGTCAGTAAGGACATTAAATACAGTTCTGTGGAATTTAGCTATGTAAATATATTATGGCTAACTAATAACCTGATTTTTAATCACTTAATATCATAACCAAAAAAACAAAAACAAAAAACAAAAAATCAATGTCACCAATAGGGTCTGGAATTGTTAGGGCCCCTCCCCCCTCATCACTGACAACCACTGGCATACATGTTTATGGGTTTTTTGGGACCATAAACATTGTAATCTTTAGTGTCAAAAAGCCACAGAAGGTTTCTCTAACTGGGAAGGTAAATTAAATGTTTTCTCAGGTTATTTTCAACCTTCTGAGGAAAGACAGTAACAAGTTAGGAAAATTCCTTAGGCAAGTGCAATGGGGAAACTGAGACAGGTTGCTGAACAAACTGGCTGAGCAATTCACAGCCAGATACAGCAGTTACCTCCCTAGAGATAACATCTAGGCCTCAGTTGCGTTTCAGCTCCAGGCCCAGAAAAGCAACAAAACCAGGTGGGGGAAGCCAGGACCTGCTGTAATGACTAATGACCCCTGCCCTGGCACTGATTAGTTAGTGGAGACCAGAACCCTGAAAAGAGCACACCTGGAAAAGCTGATGACTGTTCTATTGAGATATCCCTAAGACCTCCCTTAAACTCCCAGCCTTTAAAAACCCTCAAAACAAAGAACCTAGCCTGTGCTTCCCCCTCCCCTCCTTTTCTCCCACAGGCATGAGTCTCCTAAACTCTAAGGGTCCCATGACACTTGCAACCAGGGGAGCAATAAGCAGCGGCAGCTCCTCCCCAACTAACTCTCCAAACCACCTCCAAGGCCCCCTTTCCTCTGACTTTTTAGAGAACCAAAGCAACCCCATCTAAGTTTTCCTGTTGCTTCTTCTATCATAGGCTGTCCCTTGTTTCACTGTCCCAAGCTGTAATAAACATACTCTCAAAATCACCTGGACTCATGTTGTGAAATCTTTCCTACACAAAGTCAAGAACCCACACTCTACCAGACGGCCCTAGGCAGACCCACTCAGAGCCAGGTCCCTTTGTGGTAACACTTCTGGTAGAGAACACAAAGCTAGAAGTCACCTCCACAGCAGCACAGAGTTCTGAAGCTCACCATTATCTGGGGTAGGCATACACATGGGTTCTGCATGCACATAGAAACATAACAATCAAGTTCTATCTTCCAGTTGAAGATGCCCCAGTGTATTAAAAATAATAATTACACCGCCCCTCTGTCTAATTTCTTCCCCCTCCTGCAATGACCCACCAAAATAAGAAGGAAACCACATTTTCAAATAATAAAATCTAAAAGTAATGCCTAATATTTATTAGTAATTTATTAAGAATGGCCAACATTTATTTATTCCTCATGTATCTGATACCGTTCTAAGCTCTTAAATAGCTACAAAAAATACATGTGCTAAGTTCTTTTGTCACCAATCCCATATTATAAAAGGTGAAACCAAGGCCCATAGAGGCTGAGTGAGTTGCCCCAAATTACATCCTTATAATGAAGTAGAGCCAGGCCTTGAATCTAAGCAGAAGGATTTCAGTGCCTCACCCTCAACCTCCATGCTGTCTGTCCTGTTTCTCAAATACATGCTCCAACACCACATGTCCCATTAAACAAAAAAAAGTAAACTATTGTTGAAAGACAGTAAACACTGTCTATGACATAAGTGTTTCTTGATTATTTCAAAAATCTCCAAGAGTACCAGATACAAACAAACCAAAGAAAATAGCAATACACACACAGACACACACTTTCTAAGGATAGTTTAAATAAAAAGGATTCCAGTTGGATGTAGAAAAACTTTTGACCATTTAGGGTAACCAAGAAAAAAAATTTAGAATAAGACCAAGTTGGAAACATTCACTCCTGGGCACCTTTTTTCTTTTCTCTTGACGCACATTTATCCACTTTTCAAAGTTGAGTTTGATCTAAATGCAGTATTGCTTTTAAGAAAACTTCAGGATGTATTTTGCACTTCACCCTCCTAATTTTTCTCCCATTTTCTATGATTGCAGTCTAAATATGTGTTTAAAAGAATTATACAAATGTCTGGCTTGCGGTCCTTGGTAAGCATGACAATTTTCATCAGAAATTGATGTGTCAACTTGTATTTGTAAAGAATACATTTTAATTGAAGACCTTCTGGATGAACTGCATTCATTGTAGTTTTGATTCTACTAATATTTCTCTGGATCAAATATTCTCACTTGGCTAATTCTACCTAAGACATTTACTTGCTACCTTATTTCAAAACAGATAGGAAAACATAATCCTAAAAACAGCGATTAAAGGCAGAGAAGAAAGCACCCAATGATGTATTGAAGAAATGCAATTGTCCATGTGATTCTATTTCAAATATGGGGAGAGGAGGGAAGTTTTTGGGTTCACTCTCCC
Organism: Vespertilio murinus; assembly: GCA_963924515.1. Lineage (NCBI taxonomy): Eukaryota > Metazoa > Chordata > Mammalia > Chiroptera > Vespertilionidae > Vespertilio > Vespertilio murinus. The sequence continues at coordinate 71,335,560 of OZ004706.1, forward strand.
ATGATGCTGCGATCATCTGGAGTTGACAATGCAGAACACAAGTGCTAAGTGTGTCACATGGTTCCATTGGACCAAAGTGTCAGGATGGAGTTTTAAGAGCAGGGTGCCAGAAATGGCATTAAAAGCTTTATCAACAGCTGCCAGAGAGGCTGGAAAGGGCTTCAGTCTCACCATGGCCTTATCTATCACATGAGGTCCTAGTGAATCCTTTCTTCATCACCAATGTGGTGTGAAGAATGCTGCAGGAAACCAGGGGCTGGGGGTGCTCATGTTTCTCTCCCTCCGGCTGCACCTCTTCCATTCCTAATGCCCAAGGTAATGCCAATACTGGATAAATGAAGTCAATAAAGAAACAGTCTTTCAAACTCAGTGTCAACAAGGAGAGCAACAGAAGCTTGACATTTAACGTTTTTCAAATACTAAAGTAAAAAGAAATCTCCAAATCCATTCTGATAAGTGACTTTAGGATTCTATGAAATTTTAGGACTTTTCTGTATTTATAAAAATCAGCTGCTTGGATCTGTGCCTAAGAGAATTAAAAACTGCAGGCAGTCTTAAGGGGTATAAAAGTTTAAGTCATACTTTCTCATTATTGCTTTCTTCAGAAATGTTTTTTAATGTCTCATCCTGCACAGAACAGTCTGAGCCAGTGTTTCCTAACAGCACGAAACAAAGAACTAGCACGCGCAGTAGCTGTTCATGGGGATTCTGAGAGAGAAGTTTCTGTGCTCCGAGTGTTCCTTCTGGGGAAAACACTATAAATCAGTAAATTCAAGACTGAGAAATTTGCACCAACTTTGCTAAGTGCTGCCTACATTTACCTGACCACAGAATGCATTTTCATGAGAAAACTCCTGGGACACCAGGGCTGCGCACAACAGAGCTTGGGAAGCTCTGCTCTAGGCTCCGAGCTCAGCATCCAGGACCTAGGAATCTAACCCCAAATTTCCCTTAATCACCATCAACACACACAACTCTGGTGAGCCATGCAGAACTGACCTCCCGGCTTCCCCCACAAAAAGCGCCCCCTCCAGGCAAGTTCTCCTCCTCCCAGGTCCTGAACAGACATGGGCTCCACTGCTCTGTTCAGACCACTCCCCATGCTAGAATCTTCCATCTTTTATTCAGTTTAGTCTCTGGGCATTTGAAATAAAACCCCATCTCCTCTGGGACTCTTCCATATCGTGGCATCTTTCATCTCCCCTGAATTTTGTTAACCCCAAATTAAACAATGCTTGTTTGGAACTGACCTGTATCACTAGCATTCAAGGCTGTCCTGGAGAAGCAGCAAAGAAGGTTGGTGAAAACCCTCCAGCAACGGACCCAAATTCAAATTCCAACTCCAGGATACTAGGTTCCTGGGGCAGGGTGGCAGGGGGCGGTTCATATCTGAGCTTCACTGGCTTCCTCACCTGACCATTGTGCTGTTGTGAAGTTTCAATGGAGGTAACTCCCATGTCGCTCGTTCAACATCACCGAGTACAGAAAGCATGCAATATACATTAACTGTGTTACATCTCTGTGATCTAAGGAAAAGACATACCCCAAATGCTGTGACTGCTAAGTAGCACACACGCACACCTTCACCATGTTCCCTTCGATGCCTACCCTTCAACGCTATTCCATGCTGTCACATGGCTTACTCATGGCAAGAGGAACAGAAAAGGCTTCCTCTGGGAGTTTATTAATAAGAAATATCTACGGTCCCTAAGACAAACCATCACTGGGAAGTCGATTAAGCAATCTAAATTACAATTTTATGTTGGCATGCTTGTGGAAGTTATGTGTAGTGTTAAGAGTGTCATTCATTTGTACATATTTATGTTTTTACCTAAACATGGTTTTAGCATCACATACATATGCACAGGTCAATCCATGTAGAATTGCTTTGAACATGAAAGAAAGCATTTGTTTTGTCTCTTAGTCAAAGGAATAAGTGGCTAAAGCAAAATCTAGATTTTAATTGTTCTTTCATTTCATTTAATCCATTAATGAGTACTTTATGGGGAAGAGGGAGGAGCACACATTTTTGTCCTATTATAGCTGAAAATTTCTTAAAATAATACATTCAGAAGTTCTTTCATTATCAAATAAATGTAAATTTGTTTAACGAAATTTCAGTGGGTGTCATTTAAGGAGCTCTGAAACCTAAACCTACTTGGTGACATTTCCAGTTACTATCTGTGCTTTTCTTTTCTGTGTCTGTTTCCCAGTCTTCTCCTGGACTTCAAACTCAACATCACTTTCTTGTTTATCTTAGGATTTCATATTGGTTTCATGCCTTCTAAAATATCTTTTTATTTCATTAGGTGACTAAATTTTTAAAAATATTTTTATCGATTTTTAGAAAGAGAGAGAAACATCAATAAAAGAATGCAAGAGGCAAGAGGGAAGCATCTACTGTCTACTGCCCCTGCACTTCCCCCCACACCCCCATCCTCACCCCTGCCCCCCATCCCTCCACCCAATCAAGCTGGGGTCATCAAACTAGCAACCCTGAAGTGGATGCATTATTGGATGATGCCCAAACAGGTAACACCAACCAGGGAAGGTGACTTAATTTTGTTGGAGTTCATTTAATTTCACATACAAATTATCAGTATTGTTACTTTCTCAAGTCTCATTTTCTCTCTTTTCCCCCACTTCCTGCCCTATGCTTTTTTGTTGAGAAGCATTGCTTGTTGGTGCTTGATGCTGATATAGGATGGCAGTGACCATGTAAGCTGCAAACTAACTCCAGCTTCAGATCAACTTGCTGAAGTCAACACTTTCCATGAGAACCTAATCTCCTTCCCATACCATGGAAAGACTGCATTTCCACCCACTGCAGCTCTACCACCACAGAGTATAGGGACAAAATGGATTAAAAGGTAAACACACAAAATAAAAATAGTTTTTTATTATGGTATATATTGAAAATTTTCTCATTGTACATGTAATATGTATAAAAATACATTATTCATTATATATGTAATACATGTGATAAAATACAAGTACTTAAATACATATGTAGAACCTTAAGCAATTTTACATCTTTAATGAAGACTAGTGGTAATTCTATTATTTATGCAAACAAGAGAGTTAAAAAATTTTGTTGTCTTATATAATTCTAGTGTAATAAAAATGCTTTAGTTTTTCAGGATATATGTGTGCTTAGGATACTAACGTGCCAAAACGGCCCAGAAACCATAGCATCTGATGCTTTACTCCCTGCTGTCATTGTTATTTTTATGTAGTAATATTTCATAGAGATAATCAGCGATATGTTGACTTTCTAACCTGTGTTTATTTTTAAAAACATTGGCATTTTTATTTAGACAGGGTTATGCTTCTATTAAATTAAAAGATGATAAGAACATTTATCTCAAGTTCCTTTCCTGCAAATATGTGTGAACCACAGGAGAACCTGGGGACACAATCCCTTTCTCAGAAATTGATAGAAAGCTGGCTCATCTCTGAATCCAACTAAAAGTGAGATTGGCTAATGAAGCACTAAAAAGGATATAAAAATAAAATTGCTTTATGTCAACAGCAGTGTAAACATAGGAATTCAGCATTAGCACAAACTCTACCAAATACTTGGGGTGTGGGAGTCACACTATCTGGTGGCCCCTCTGCCCTCCTGTCTAACTGTTGCTGATTCCATTTGCTCCCCAGGCAAGTGTAAGACCCCACATTTGGCCTGTGGACCTGCCAGTAGCTAAATGGAAAGGATCTGACACCACTTCACCTTTCTTTATAGAAATCATTGACCTCAATTTTCATAATAAATCTCTTTAGAAATGCATTTGTTTTGAAATGATCCAGGAGAGAGATGTCAAATTATTTTGAGATAGCTCTTCCATCATTTAACAATTCCCACAGAGTGTCTGCCGTAGACCAAATTGTGACTTTGATCAAATTTTTGGGGAGAACCTACTCACATCCTGTTCTAGGTCCCCTTTATTCATCTAGGACACCAACAAAAGAGCTTACCATAGCCTCTTCGTCCCCAACCATCAAAACTCTCATTCTCACCGCCCCCTCTCTTCCCATGCTTCCCTCACCCCTCTCTCCAGCACTCATCCTGATGTTTTCTGCTACACACCAGGCCAGCATTTCTTAAATCTGAGTAATCTACAAAAGTTTCCACATACTCCCAGAATTGACCTAAAATATTCTATTAGATCTTCAAAATATGTACACCAGAAACAACCTCCTTAAGCTCCTAAACCCTATGAAACTAAAAAGCCAAAGTAAATGTATAAGAAAATTTCAAAAAATGCTATAAGACACAATTTAATAATATCAATTGCATGTCCAAGAGGAGGTTTGGCTACAACACATATATCCCTTGCAGCCTGACTGTGGCACTCCTGCCACAACCAAGATCCCTTTGACAAAAGGGCGCTTACATTGCTAGGGCAGCAGGATGGCTCAGTTCTCTTGCCACGTTTTCTCTAACCTATACCAGAAAAGGGTGTCATCCAGCCTAAACTGGGTAGAAATTCTTCATTTATAAATCAATCATTAGCCAGAAACAAAGACTACTACTTATGGGCCGGCACAAAGGTAAACACAGGTGCCGAAGTTTCCTGGGAAGATGTTGTTGTAACATTACCATTCAGATGATTCAGAATGTGTTTACTTCAGTTTACTATTATCAAAATGAGAACACATAGTTCAGCTACTCTGGAGAGAAATGAGGTCCCTGAAGGTATATGCTCTGGACAGAGGACTCCTGAGCTCAACCGACGGCCACCTCTCCAGACCCACGCCCCATCCTTACTCTCAGTCCGGTTACCATATGGGAAAGCAATATGATGAATCGCTTCCTCATGTGGAGTGAGGTCTTACTTTCCAAGATGTTCAGCATATAAAAATAAATTCTTGGAAGAGACCACAGTGTCTTTAATCCAAATAGTACATTTTTAACTCTAGAATCTCAGGCATGAGGATGGGGAGATAGAGAAAGGAAAGAAGAGAGATTTATTTACAAATTTCTAAAAAAAATATTGCTTAATCCTCATTGCCCTTTAATAATAGTACATTCAACATACAGTTCTTTTCATCTCTCAATCAATAGCATTTTGACTATTAATGTCAAAAAATGATATTAAATATGCACATACGTGGGTACACACACACACACACACACACACACATAGTAACCTATGTGCCATTCAGGCCTATAAACTTAGACCTAAGTAATTCAACAGCACCACCCTCTCCCTTCTTTTCCTTCCTTAACTTCCCTGGGAAAAGTACCAGTGTGGTCCTAAAGGCAAAAGTAGCCCTGAAAGGAGAAATTTGTCTCTCATTATCTGTGGCTGGAGGCAGAGACCATGATGGAGATGGAGGCAGAACGGTCCATCCCCAAGAGGACACACTCACAATCTCTCTCCAAAATGTTTTAACCTTGGGCTAATAGGAAATAGCTATATTCTCAAATTTAACTCACCAACCTTTTCACAAGGTCTACTGTGTGAGATCCATTTTGGATCCTACACTTTTCAAGAAGGCTAAACTGCAATAAATAAATAAAAAAATAAACTGCAACAGTACTAGTAATAACACAGCTAATGCGTGTTGTATTGGCATATGTCATAAGGGCTTTAGATTTTCTCATTTAGCTCACAACTTTGAGATATGTAAAATTACCACAAGTGACACTGTTGTCCCATCTTAAATATTTACTCATAGCTTCTCCTGTATGTTTAAACATTAAAACTAGGATTCTGAAAATGTTATTAACATGCTCTGATACAGAAATGCAACCTTTGGGTTCAATGTATCATCCATTTATTCATTTACAATTTATTTATAAATAATTAAATAGATACAAAATTATTGAAGGCACGTATAATTAAAATTTTTTTTAAAAATATGGACACTAGCCAAAACCTGTTTGGCTCAGTGGAGATAGAGTGTCAGCCTGCAGACTAAAAGGTCCCTGGTTCCATTCTGGTTAAGGGCGTGTGCCTTGGTTGCAGGCACATCCCCAGTGGGGGCGTGCAGGAGGTAGATGATCGATGTTTCTCTCTCATCGATGTTTCTAACTCTCTGTCCCCCTTTCTTCCTCTCTGTGAAAAATCAATAAAATATATATATTTTAAAATATGGACACTATATAGCTCTGGCTGGGGTCGTTCAGTTGGTTGAGTGTCATTCCATGTACCAAAGGTCTTCAGTTTGATTCTGGATTAGGGCACATGCCTAGGTTGTGGGCTCAAACCAAATTAGGGAATATGCAAGAGGCAGCAGACCAATGTTTCTCTCTCTCTCCCTTCCCTTTCCTCTCTCTTTAAAATAAATAAAAACATAGTTTAAAAATATTGGTCGCCGGTAAGGGGGAGAGACCAACCAAAGCACTTGAGTGCATGCATATAAGCCTAACCAGTGGTCATGGACAACAGGGGGGTGGGGGCATAAATGGGAAGAGGTTTGAGATGGGAATGGGGGGATGAGGAAAATTATGTGATACCATAATCAATAAAGAAATTTAAAAAAAAAAAAAAAATATATATATATATATATATATATATATATATATATATATATATATAAAATCGGTTGACCAGGGCTGCCATAACAAAGTACCACAGACAGGGTGTTGTAAATCACAGAAATTTATTTTCTCAGTTCTGGAGGCTGGAAGATCAAGATTAATGTACCTGCAGCATTAGGTTCTTATGAGGCATCTCTCCTAGACAAGTAGAGGGCCACCGTCTAGCTCAGCTGTGGGCAAACTACGCCCCTCAGGCTGGATGTGGCCCATTTGGCTGTTCTATCCGGCTCGCGGAGCCAAAAGAGCAGAGTGTTCTCTTGTTCTCCCCTCCGCTCCTTCACCAGCAGCCCAAGATGAGAGTGCCAGCATGGTCAGATTGCTTTTGTTCCAGCCCTCCGGTCCAGTTTAAGAACCCATTGTGGCCCTCGAGTCAAAAAGTTTGCCCACCCCTGGTCTAGCTACTTCTTTCAGGTGTTCTTCCCTCTGTGATTGTGTGTCACTGAGTATCTTTTGTGTGTCCAAATTTCCTCTTCTTGTAAAGACACCATATTGGATCAGGACCTACTCTAAAGGCCCCATTTTAACTCAATCATCCATATAAAGATCTTATTTCCAAATATCATCACATTATGAGGTACTAATGGTTGAGACTTCAACATAAATATGGGGGGGATACAATTCAACCCCTAATAGACACCTATATTGCATTTCAGTTAAATAAATTGAAATCTGTAGTCCCTCTGTGGATTCTTCCTAGATCACAATCCTCATCCCTCCTGGTAACCACTCTTTTGATTTTTGCTTTAAATTTCTTAATAGTTTTACCAACTATATTTGTATGTTTTTACAACTTTAGTTTTTCCCAAAAAGAGCCATTTAAGGCATTGAAACTCCCTCTAAATATTGCTTTGGCAGCATCTTCCAGAGACTTTGATATATTGGGTATGGTTTATTATCATTTCAAAATATATTCTGCTTTGACCAATGGGTTATTTAAAAGTGTGTTGTTCAATTTCCAAATGTGGAGGAATTTTCCTCGATGGCTTTTTATTATTAACTACTAATTTAATTTTGCTGTTGTCAGAAATATATCTTATATGATTTTAATTTTTTTTAATTACAGAGACTTATTTGATGACTCAGCATTTGGTCTCACATTTGGTTTTAAAATAATGTTAATATTAGCATAATCTATAATAAAAGTATCCTTTTTAATCAAAGTGCTGACTAAAAGAGGCTAAAGACAGTATACTCGTATCTTAGAACTACACCACTTTTAAACAAATCATACATTTTCTAAAACAAATATGAATCCCTTACTCTACCTGAAGGTGTCATGTATAGAGTAATAACAAGAGACCAACAAATTATCTTAAAGCTTATCTTACACCAAATTGAACTGAATCAGTATTTGAGGTTTCTTTAAGAAATAACCAGAAAAAGAGACTAACATCAAGGTTTATATAGAGGAGGATAATAAAGGGTAAAGGGGAACAGATACATAGTGATGGAAGATATTTGACTATGGGTGTTGGGCACATAATGCAATATACAGATCATGTGTCATAGAAATGTGTATTTGAAATCTATATGATCTTATTAATCAACTAGAGGCCCAATGCACAAAATTTATGCACCTGTAGAGTCCCTAGGCTTGGACAGTGATCTGATCAGGGCCTTCTGGCTGCTGGCTGGGGCCTCTTTTCCCAGGCTGCCAGCTGCCATCCAGGACCTTCCTTCATTCTGCACCACCTCCTGGTGGTCAATGCACATCATAGCGAGTGATTGAACTCCCAGTTTCTGGGTCTCCTGGGCAAACTCCTGAGGGGAAACTTTGCATATTAGCCTTTTATATATATGTCACCCCAATAAATGTAATTTAAAAAAATATTTTATTGATTTTTTATGGAGAGGAAGAGAGAGGGATAGAGAGTTAGAAACATCGATGGGAGGGAATCATTGATCACCTACCTCTTGCACACCCCCCACCAGGGATGTGCCCACAACCAAGGTACATGCCCTTGACCGGAATCGAACCCAGGACCTTTCAGTCCACAGGCCGATGCTCTATCCACTGAGCCAAACCGGTTTCGGCCTAAATGTAATTTTTAAAAAAAAAAGATTTATATAAAGGTTATATACTATAAAAATGTAAACCTTTTTTGGAAAGGTTTTTAAATACATCAGAGGACAAACAAGCATACAAAATCAATTTTATATTTCTAAAAATGATGGTAACTTTAAAGTATTTTCTTTAAATGAAAAAACAACGCTCTAGGCTTACTCTCTCACTATAAGTACTGCCATTTCATTAAATACAATTTCCCCAAAGCTATCTATACATCAGGATTCAGAAATAAACCTTATTTGGATAAGTTTCTAATAAAGGACTTGACCTACATATATTAAAACAAAAAAAGCTAGGCAGTATCCTCAAAGGGGCTAAATATGTTTCAAATTTTCAACCTTGGGATCAACATGGATTAGGAGAAACACAACTGTTTCCTAAATATTTTATATCACACAGCTAAGTTGAGAGGATTCTGAATATCTAATCTTTACTTCTTTAAAAATAAATTTCCATAAATACCATGGAAATACCATACTCTAATTTTGGAAATAATCCTGGTCACTACTCACATGTTTGCAATCACCCTTTCGAATGATATTCCAAAGATGCAGCTTCTGGGGTTGCTGCATTCCAACATGCTATTGGTGATATTGTAAGCATGGAGCTCTGGTTAGATTGTGCTCATACAGGTTCAAACACTCCTCTGGTGAGCCTGTGTTAATGAAAACTCTCCTTTGGACCACTGTGACAGAAACCTTCTGGCAGAGCCAGAAAGCAGCCTCATGCATATCTGCAACTGTACATTTTTCAGGCATTACATTAGGTTTTTCTTATACAGTCCCCTATTAAAATGGTTTAAATTCCAACCAAGCCTTGGGAAACAGAGCACACACTATCTCGAGCCTTTCCACAGCAACTGGCAATGAGGCCAGAGTGGTCAAATGAAAAAAACAAAAGTAGTTTCAACTCATGTTGGAGAGGCAAATTAAGCCTTACTATGGGATCAAGGGGCAAAGCCTTTTGTTATCATCGATTGTGAAATTCCTTATGACAATTTTGATTTTACAAAATTGGGTTTTGGCCGTAGCCTGCAGGTAATTCTCTATTGCATTCTGGATTAATTCAGCTTTATGGCTAATTCCTGTCAAAATGACAAAGGACGATTGATTTCTTTTGGTGAGGTATCCTTATCAATAGCAATGTCGAGGGACTGATTGATGGGGTGTAAGAGGAAAGGACCATTAATTGATTTGTAATAAATAAAGCAAAATCTCTACTTATGACCAGCAATTGAAAAAGGCAGCTCTTTTTTCATTGGTAAATGTTTTTCATCTAAAATGTATAAAGCAGTCCAACTCAACAATCACTCAACTTATTAATATAACAGCTTTATTAAAGCAATTCCCACTGACATGGCCCACGTTAAAGGCCACTCAGCTCAGTCATCATAATATTAAATAAGAAAAATCTTAAAAAGTCTCATGGAAAATGTCACTCAAAGTTACACTGTGGTGTAATGGAAAAACCTGCAACTCTGGAATCAGATGATTCAAATTCCAGTTTGGCACTTATTAAGCATTTTCCTAAAATTGCCTGAGTCTCAGTTTTCTCATTTCCAAAATTGGTAAACCCCTACTTTGCAGAGTAATTGTACTGAATGAGGTAATAAATGTAAAATGTCCAATACATAGCATAGAATATAATAGTTGCTCAATAGCCAGTTTTATTAGTATTATTGCTTTGAACAAAACCATAAGAGCAAGTCATTTTATCCTTTGTCCGTGTCCATATTAAACTAACAGGGCAAAGTAAAAAATTCATGTAATGGGCTTCTATTATGCTATTCTTTACTTGAAATAAAATAAATAAAAAACAGCATTTTTTTAGCAATAAAATTATATTATTAAAATAAGCTTAATAATATGTATATTGGCTTTTTGTATATGATTTTGCTTTCATAAGGGAACTGTAAGCAACATTGGATTTTAAAATGCATTTATAATATTTAGGCACATGTTTCTAAGGTCTTCCAATTACATGGATTTTAACTATTCTTAACAATAGTACGTGCAGGTCACAGCTGATCACTGCACTGATCTACCACCCCTGGAGCAAAGATGAGATAAGCCAATGTGACTGAACCTGGACTCAGACAAAAAGTTGATTGCTCTTGAATTTCCCTCTTGTAAATACTGAGGGAGAAAGAGAATTCATGCCAGCAGACTGGAGATGAGGAAAAGGAAAAGAAAGAAAAACACAAAGAGAGAATGCCAGTACTACACACCACCAGTGCATTTAGTGCAGATCCTGGAAAACACTCTTGGCAAACTGTTCAAAGGATGGTTGTAAAAACCCAGAAAACAAAGCGACAATCCTGGCACACAGTGTGGGTTTTACCAAGACAAGACAAACCTCATTTCTTTTTCTGACAAGGCTAGTAGGCTAGCAGATCGGGGATATTAGCTGGACAAAATATACTTGAGCTTGAGTAAGAAACCTAACAAGTGTTCTCAATTCAATGCAAAAAAAAAAATGTAAAAATATGGGCTGAATTCTAGGGCACTTAGTTATTCTAAACATTTGAACTAATTGGTATCAACATCCAATTATTGCCATTCTGTGGAAGTTCTCTAGAGATATTTTGTGTTTGGTCCTGTTGCTTCACCATTTTTTTAACCAATGACTCTGAAGCCTATGGAATAATATTTATCATATTTTAAGATTACATTATTTTTTTTACCGCAACACCAATAGGCACTACTACTCTTACCTTCATAACTATTCAATGAAGGAGTTTAAACATTTTATTTTCCATTTCACAAATGTGGAAACTGATATTGTAGTTACTTTACTCGTTTCAAATGACAAAAAAAAAAAAAAAAACAACAACAACTAGAAAATAGTAGAGCTGGGATATAGTCTCAAGTTTTTTGACTTCACATTTTGACCAAAGACTGGGACAAGAAACAACTACAGATGCAGGATCCAAACAGACCTTGGCAAACAGAAGTGAGGGGAAATATTTGAGAAATGACATGAATAGAGTCCCTGATGGGTACCATTTTGTCATATAGGTATTCTGAAATATTCAACACAGTGAGATTTGTGAAATGGTAAATACCGTATTTGCCGGCGTATAAGACGACCCCCTAACATTTCCACTCAAAATACAGAGTTTGTTATATACTCGCCGTATAAGACTACCCCCACTTGGAGGCATATTTTTCAGGGCCAAAAGATCGTCTTATACGCCGGCAAATACGGTATGTTAATCCAAGTTCCATTTTATATCTAGAGTTAAAAGAATTATAGTTACCCCTTTACTCTGCTGGTCAGAATCCACCTGAGCAACAGCACTTTACATTTTGGGTAAATTATAAGAGGGACAGATAACAACTAGAAAGCACTTATTGAAATGATGAAGGAAAAAGAAATCATATTATATCAAGAATACTAGAAGAAATGATAGGTGTTAAATTACAGAAAAGGCAACAATGCCTAGGAAAAAAAGAGACCAACAGCTATCTTCAAATATATGTCACATGTTAGACTGTGTATGTCATGAGAGGGGAGAAATAGACCAATAATTTATTAAATTTTGTTAAGGAAGTGATGTATATCACTGTGGGTGATATGTGAAGGAATTTATTAAAGAAATTAATTCTTATACCAATTGTAGGGGCTGTGTCTGTTGTTTGGTCAGAAATTGCTATAGTTCAAGTAGGTGGGCCATTGAGAAGATGCTGGATATAAAGTGGAGATGAAAAAGGAAAACGTGTCTCTAACCAACTACATCATGGGTGATGAGGTGGAAAAGGTACCTTTACTGCAAATATGCACACTTTGTCCAGGACCTGGAGAAGCCAACTGAGAAGTACAGGAGATAGAGGAGGGGAGAGCCAAGTGCAGCCCCACAGCTGCCCTGGGGCCCAGAGATAAATGATAGTGCATGTGAGCTACAAAGAGCCTGGCTCCCTACACCGGTCTTCAGAGCTTGAAAACTGGCTGGCACTTCCCTTCTGCCTCCAACACCTTGCACACATTTCTCTTGTACCCAAAATTAACCAAGGACTACACGAGGGAATTGTGTGAGAAGGGAATTCTGCAAATTATAGTTTTAGTTTAACTAAGTGGGTATAATACAAAGTCACCATAAATGGCAACTTGACAGATTTCTGACCAATATAAACATGTGAGGTATCCAAAGACTAAATGGACTTAGGAAAGTAGTAGAATCTCTGTTATTAATTATACTCAAATAGGATGACCTTTGGAAGAGATGTTATCAGTATAAAAAGTGATTCACCCATCAGATGTGATATAAGATGTTTTTCCACCTGACAGGGGTAGATGGAACCATTATCCTTGTACCAGCCATACGATGTCTAAATGAACTATATGCTCACGGTTTGGACATGCTGCCATTATATAAGAAAACAAATCACAGAACCTGAAATCCAGAATTGTAAGATTTAGAGTGCATCAATAGTGACTTACAAAATTCAAAAAAAAAATCACAACAGACATAAAGGAAGATAATTTCTTTTTCCATTTAATGTTATGTAGTTCAGACTCCCCAACTACATGGGTAGCACCTGTGAAATGTATATTGTTGCTTAAGTTATAATATGAAAAGCCTAATAACATCTCTGATACAAAAAGGTACAAATGGCGGCATATTCCCAGTCTTTCAACTCATTGGGGCTGAGGCTAAAGGCCCCTTCTTCCTCTTTTATTTCCTTAAAAGAAACTCTAACAGGAAACATCTTTTCTTTCTTCTACCAGTACCCCCGGAACTAGACATAAGAGTACAACAACAGGCGGAATAATCATGGAGGCAGCTTACACTTAGAATTTGTAAATCCTGCCAAAGGGGCCTGCCCTTAGTTCTCACCCTGATCAAATGTCAATCAAGCCTGGACTTCCAAAATCCAAGGCAGGGGGGTACCAGATCCAAGTCAACCAAATGGAGGGTTATGGCAGCCTACCAAAACAACAACAACAAAAAACATGAAATATCCTCCAAATCATGAAGGAAAAATCCATATTTGAGCATATGTTCAATTGCCTAAGCCAATAATTTCTAAACTTGAGAAGCTGTGCATGCCCTTTGGCATCTAAATATCATATTCTTGGATCAACTTTTATAACACAGTTTCTCTTTATCCAACTAATTCACAGCTACTGAAGTTTTTTTGCCCCACAATATCTTAACTTCAGAACTTTTACAAGCCATTTCACGTGTTAGATGCCATCTTGCTTTGTCATTTTAAAATGTAACCCCCTCTTCTATTTCTTTCCCTTTCCAGTACGTTTCTTTGTCCCAGCTTCCTTTGGTCAACAAAGGCAAAATTCACTAGGTAAATACATTTGGCAGGGAGGACGAGAATCTAACTTAAATCAGTACTACTAAAATCTAGTTTGTGGTATTTTTCCACAAAATGTAGTCTAACAGCTTACACTGAAGCACTTCAAATACCTCCTGCTGGTGGCATTGTACCAGCTAATGCCATATGCATAGAAGTCACCAGCTAATGCATTCAATGCTAGCTAGAATCTGCACATTAATGAAATTCCCTACTAATGCTACAGACATGCCTACAGCTTTATTTCTTTTAAGATGATATAAATGCATTTCAGGCTCTGAGTTTATGACCTGTGCTGATTTTTTTTTTGATGGCTGAGTTATGCCCACCACGACAACATAACATCCAGGCAGCAACCCCAAGGGCAATGTGAGGAGGATTTTCTGATTATGTCATCAAACAGGAAACCTCATGGAGACTCTGGGATTAATGTATTTTCCACTGGAGCTGAAAGCAGGCAGGATGTAGTCATTGAAAGGGAGAGAGGGAGAGGAAAATGTTGGTAGGGGTGGAGGTAGTGTCTTTAATATGACATTCAAAGGAATCACTTGTATTTATTTACATCTTTAAGCCTTCAAGCAAATAAAGATTTTAAAACTTCAGTAGAATGTGGTAATAAGCAAATTATATAAGAACTGGATATGAATGCACCCCACAAAGAGTTTTTCTAAACCATGGCACCATTCTTGCTCCAGATGGCATGGAAAATAATTCAGAAATGACAAAAGTTCAATGGGTGGACGGCAGCTGTTCGGTCCCAGCTCTTTGGCCACCCACTTCAGTAGAACTGAAAGCTTTCAATCAACTCTTTTCTCTCAAAGGGGCTTCAAACAGCATCAGAACATGTGTACAATGTGTCCTCAGAAAGTAGTTGGCCAAATATGGAAGATTATAAAATCAAATTAAGTAGAAATGAAAAATACAAATACATACTGTTTTCTCCAAAATCCATAATACCAAGTAGGGACTAATTACAAAGGATTTCGAGTTTTACATAATCTCCTTTTTTTCCCCTTCAGATGTACTCACAACTTCCTCTCACGCAGAATGAGAAGCATCTAGAATTTTGCCAATATTATTTTAATAATAAATAGCCAATAGTGTACTTGCCTCTCTCCCTTCATTTATTTCTAAACTCCTTACAGTAAGAAAGCATTCCAGCTTAACATGGGCCAACTACTACTTTGAAATCTGGTGTCACTGATTTTATATTCTGGTTCCGAGCCTTCAAATTAGGTAAATACATTAGAACCACCATACAGCAAAATAAACATTTTCTTTCTTTTTTTTAAAAAAATATATTTTACTGATTTTTTACAGAGAGGAAGAAAGAGGGATAGAGAGTCAGAAACATCGATGAGAGAGAATCATCGATCAGCTGCCTCTTGCACACCCCCTACCGGGGATATGCCCACAACCAAGGCACATGCCCTTGACCGGAATCAAACCTTGGACCCTTCAGTCTGCAGGCCGACACTCTATTCACTGAGCCAAACCAGTTTCAGCAAAATAAACATTTTCCATCCTTTTATTCCAGAAAGATTGCTCAGTTGCCATTCAAGTCTAAGTACTATTTTATTTTATTATTATTATTATTATTTTATTTCAGAGAGTAAAGGAAATAGAGAGAGATAGAAACATCAATGATTAGAGAGAATCATTGATCTGTTGCCTCCTGCTCACCCTCTACTAGGCATCAAGGCATGTGCCCTGACCTGGAATGGAACTGTGACCTCCTGGTTCATAGGTCAATGATCAACCATTGAGCTCACCAGTCAGGCCAGGTCTAAGTAAATCATACACACACATGCACACTCACATGCCCATGCACAAATGTGAATAGAAATAATTGTATTAGCTAAATTATTTGAATTAATTTAAACCAAACCAGATTATAAAACAAATACAACCTAAACAATTTGCCACTTTTGAAAGAAAAAATTTCAAGCATGGCACCTATAAGAGATGAGGTTATGATTTAAGCAGAGAAAATATTTAGGATAGCCAATATGGTGAAGTCATATGCTGGATCAATTCTTTTGCTCGCACTCTTCATTGACTATGGAAGCTTTCTAAGGGTTAATCTGACCAGTTTGAATTGGATAGAATGTGGAAGGATGATAAACAGCTGACACCCTTGTAAGCTGCCAAACACAGTAAGCCAAGATTACATCACTGAAGGCACCAGCACACCCACTCACTCCTGCTTTAAGTCCTCTCCATTATACAAATTTCTGAAAGGAGGCGGGTTGCTAGGGCACTAGAGATGAGTAACATTTCCTTCTCCCTTGTACTATGCATGGGACTGGTGGGAGGAAAAAAGGACAGAACAATACCTTAATAAAGCAAAAAGTACCATATTGAGCTAACCTATAGCAGATAATTTTAAGTGAAGATGTTTATGATCACAAAATATTTTAAAGAACAACCAGCACTGAAACAAGTTGTTCTCCAAGTTCATGTTTCTTTTCATATAAGCTCTTGGAGGGCTGCTTGTCCAGCCATTTTTTAATATTACCATTGAGAAAATTGGGCAATTTATCATTATTTTTACACATTATTTTATCTGTTAATCAATGAACTAGAAACAGAAGAATTAGAGAAAATTGGTCAAATAGTATATGCTTGCAAGGAGCAAGATCAAGAGAAGTAGTAAAACCAATAATCTTCAGTATCTTTTTTTAAAAACACATGTTTTCTACACTTCCTAGCTGTTACCAGGGATTAAAAATCAGAAATTAGTTTTATTCTAAAATAGTAAAGGTATTTGGACACCTACCCAGAGCTGGGCAGTCGATATGAAGATCTGGCAAGTGTTCAAATTATTCTGAAGATACTATAAGGATTAAATTTCATACCAAAGAAATTTTATTCACTGTGCAAAACATGTCTAGTTAAAAAAATTATTTAAAACTCGGGACTGAATACATTCAATCAAGCTGTCAAAGAACAAAGACCTGTTGTCTCTTTTCTTTGCCTCAAGGAACTTGGACAGACAGCCACCAGACAGTCTTCTGAACTCCATGCGGCCTTCAGGAGTGAATTTCTGCAGGACAATCTCTTGACTACAGAATGAACATAAACAAGCAGTTCAGTAACTTAAGTCTCTCTGTGTTAGGATTTTACACCAAATTAGTTTGAGTCTGTTGCTGCTTCTTACCAGGTCCACTCACCAAAGATACAATCTATCAAAATGAGCAGCACAATGATTTAATAAAATTATAGTTATTTAGAATACCAATTATGAAACAAGGTGAAATTACAGTGGCCAATGCTATTACATGTACTAAAGCAAACAACATAATACATAGCTGGCTATGTGGAATTAGAAAACTCTCTCAGAGTTTACAAAGCACACTACCCATACCAGAACCTCTACTGGCTTTGAGATCTGGCTCCCTTTTATGGCAATAACCTAATTCATGCTGTCTTAATCCAAATAAACAGATTAGTAAAAGCAGATCATCACTACCCACTTGAAGACTTACCATTAAGCTACAGTAATCAAGACAGTGTGGTACTGGCAAAAGAAAAGAAAAATCAATGCAACAGAATAGAGAATCCAGAAATAAACCCCCCATAAATATAGTTAACCGATCTTTGACAAAGGAGAAAAGGCAATACAATACTAGTAAAACAAAGACAGTCTTTTCAACAAATGGTGCTGGAACAACTGGTCATCCACATTCAAAAAAAATGTACACACAGATCTTATACCTTTCAGAAAAATTAACTCAAAATGGATCACAGACCTAAATATAAAATGCAAAATTATGAGATGATAGGAGAAAATCTAGATGACCTTGGGTGTAAGGATATTTAGGCACAACACCAAAGACACAATCCATGAAAGAAATAATTAATAAGCTTGACTTCAAAAACATTTGCTCATGAAAGACAATGTCAAGAGAATGAGAAGACAAGCCACAGGCTGGGGGAAAAATTTGCAAAAGACATAACCAAAAAAGAATTGTTATCCAAATTGTTATCCAAAAGAATTGTTATACAAAACAAAACAACAAAAAACACACCTCTTAAAACTCAACAACAAGAAAATAAAATGATTAAAAAAGTAAGACACCTCACCAAAGAAGATAAATAGATAGTAAATGAGTATATGAAAAGATGCTCCACATCATATGTCATGTAGGAAATGTAAATGAAAGCAATGAATTAACACTTGCATATCTATTAAAATGGCCAAAATCCAGAACCACCAATTACTGACAAGGCTGTGGAGCAACAGAACTTTCAAGCATTGCTAGTAGGAATGCAAAATGGTCCAGCCACTTTGGAAGATATTTTGGCAGTTTCTTATACACCTAAACTTTCTTTTACTGTACAGAAGTCGTGCTCATTAACATTTACTCAAAGGGGTTTTAAAATTTATGTCCACACACACACAAAAAAAACCAACAACAACAAAAAAAAACCTGCACACAGATGCTTACAGCACACAGATGCTTATAGCTTTACTCAAAATTGTTAAAACCTGGAAGCAACCAAAATGTCCTTCTATAGGAAAATGGATAATGAAATTGTGGTATGTCCAGACAATGGATTCCTATTCAGGGCTAGTAAGAAATGATCTCTGAAGCCACGGAAAGACATGGAGAAAATGAATATTACCAAATGAAATAAGGCAATTTGCAAAGGTTACATACTCTATGATTTCAACACTATAACATTCTGGAAAAAAAACAGGACAAAACTATAGAAACAGTAAAAAGATTTTAGGTTGCCAGTGATTGGCGGGGTGGAGAGGGAAGAAAAGGTAGAATGCAGAGGATTTTTAAGGCAGTGAAAAGATTATTTATCCCATAAGGATAGGTACTTATGATCATACTTTTGTCCAAACTCATAAAACATCCAAAACTAAGAATTACTAATAATGTAAACTATGGCCTTTGGATGATAATGATGTGTCTGTGTGGGTTCATTGATTGCAACAAAGGTACACTCTTGTGGGTGATGTTGAGTGTTCAGAAAGGGTGAGGCTGTGCATGTGAGGGGCAGAGGAAATCTCCATACCTGCCCCTAAGTTTTCTTTTTAGCTTGGGTATTTTTTGTTTGTTTGTTTGTTTTAAGATAGAAAGATTTTCTTTATTAATGACCATAACCATATTGCTTTAGATATAGGAGTTTTGAACTCAAATACTCAGGAGAAAACAAGTTAGGATTGCATTATCCTGCAACTCATTACCAGTAACATATTGCAAAGCAAGAGAGCTTGGAAGGAGGGTGGAAGGCAAGGGCAGTGAGGGCAGGAAGATAAAGAAAAGGAATTAAGTTGATCAAGAGAATTTCTTTTTTCCTTTTTTTAATTTAATTCTTGGGAACTATCAAGTCCTTGCAAAGCAGAACTTGTTTCTGCGGGTTATTTTCCAAACATGTACAAAATGGAGAATCCCTTGAAAACCTGAAGAGATACAACATGAAAAGCTACAATCACCCTGTAGCAAGTGTTCCAGCCTCCAGTTGCCAGCCACTTCCTCTTCCTGTTCCCAAGAGTTAGCGGGATGAAAACATCTTCCCTGTGATTGTTTTCATTTCTATCTTCTCAGCATCTGGGTGTGTGCAGTTCAGCACCTTGAGGAAGTCAGCTGTTTTTGCTCGCATACATGTGTGAATATAAGCCTTAGGGCACTGGAGGTGGTAGTGCAGGTAGGCCCAGAACGTGTGCATCAGTTGATGGTGTTGTCTGGAGCGCTGGCATTGGTGTGGTGAGGGACCAACATGTTGTCACCTACAGCAGCATCGGTGTCTTTCAGCTCCAGAGGCTAAAGAGGACCCGTGGGGCGGTATGGCTGGCTCTGTGTCCTTCTTTGAACTCCTACATGCATACCTTTCCAGTGACCACATTGCTGTCATCCTTAACACTGTGCTGAAGACCGCCGTGACTCTGTCCTTTTTAGACTCCACATACTTGGTCTCATAATCCCTATAACGAATAACTGCCCTGTTCTCTCCTTCCTTAGCCTCTTCTTGGAACTGGAAGTATTTCTCAAAGACGGGAACAAAGCAATTTCATTTCAACATACCAGCCTGATGCACCTGGGATCTTTGGATGCAGGCAGAGTTTCAGGGTCGTATAGCAAAGAGACATTGCACCCTGATTCTGGACTTACCAAGAAGCTCCCATACACTCTCTTTAGTAACTCATCAGCACCATGTGCTTGAAGTTCCTTGTAGAACTTCAAAGAAATACTGACCATCGCTTTTGTCTCCATTAGGATTTGGAATATGAGAGAGGACCCCATCAAAATCTGCAAATGTTATTTGTACTGCTTCTGGTTAGTTTCCAGCGGCCGCATTCTCGAACCCGAGCACGAGCATCTCCTTGATGAAGCAGTTGCTCACCCCGAGCAGGATCCAGCTGGCCCCAGACACCTGAAGCCGCTTGCGGAGCCACCTTACCCACAAGCCATGCTCCTACGTTTTGCTATGAACCCGACTCTGCTCTAAAAAGTAGTATTGCTTTTTAATTATCATAAACAAATAAAAAGTATTTTAAAAAACAATGAAAAGGACCCTAGTGCATCACTGTCCAAGAGGACTTTGGGGATGATAGAAATGCTATGCATCTACACTTTCCAACGTAGTAGTCTCTAGGAATCTCTGGCCATTAAGTATTTGAAATGCAGTTATTTTGACGGAGGAGCTGAATTTTTAATTTTATTTGATGTTATATTTTATGTTAAATTGGCACAGCCTCATGTGGATAGTGATTTCCCTAGTGGACAGCACAGCTCTAGAAGGCTCACTCAGTAGAAAACAAGTCATTGCTTTAGTCTTGGTTTGAAATATGTAATAGAAAAATAAATTTGCAACTGCAATTACAATTTAGTTTTAACAGTCCAAATACATAATGGGCTTTCTGAAGCAGCTACTTTAAGAACCAAGGTAAAAATTACAGGGTGCATCAATCTTTTAAAAAGTCTGCAATCTAAAATGCTGTGTCTGTAATTTAAAATATTTTAAAATAAAATAATGATTTAAAAAATAATTTACAGTTTTTTTTCATATAATACTAAACTCTCCGAGGAAAAAAAAGGCAATAAAATATTATAAAAATGATTATCAGGTTGCTCCACGATTATTTTAGGAAGAAAAAGTACAATTGAAAAAATATTCATTTCACACTATTGTTATTACTTGCCCCTGATTTTAAGAATAAGATGATAGATAAGGCCTTTGTCTAGCACTTTGCAATTTGCATTCTTGTGCCTTGATAGACATAACAGTGAGTTGATTTTGTCAGGTGTAAACAGTGTGTTCACACTTCCAAGAGAACTGTGCCTTCATTATTATTCAACATTTAATTAAGTCATAACACTGGGAAGAGATCTGGTAGGGTTTCAGCACATGCAGAGCTTGAACCTATAAACCATTCTCCAGCAGATTCTCTGTCTTGATAGGAATGAGCCCAGTGGAAACAACCCAGGATCAGTGGTCAAATACAGTTAGACACAACTAGACAGTGGATCTACCAGTCTTTATGTGACCACTGGGGCATCACATCTCCTAAATCTCTGTTTCCTTATCTCAAAAATGGGGATAATAATACTGATTTAACACAAAGTCATCCTGGAAGGAAGACCCAGCAGATAGAAAACAAACAACAAATGTCTATTTATTAGTCATATTATGATAATAAGATTGTCTTTGAGTACTTCCAATTATAAAAGCAGTGGGACAGTTAGCAGCCGGATTCCAACCCATTCCTTACCCATCTGGATGGGTAGAATTTGATTATCCAGTTTGGGGGATGTTTAACTTTTTATTATATAGAATAAGGAGGCCCTTTCATGCATCTTGTTCATTTCTTGACAATCAAAGCACTGCTATCTTTAACAGAGTGAAGACAGTAACCCCTTCGTTCCAACAGTCTTTCCAATGCTTACCAACATACTGTTTCTATTCCCACAGATGTTGCCAGACACTAGGTTTTCTTTTGGAGGAGAAATCAATGAAAGCAGACATGAACACAAAGTCATAGACTCTGAAAAATGTTAATCCAAAGAGACCTTAGAGACCATCTCATCTTAACCTCTGATTTTGTTTTTTGTAAGTTAGACCCTAGGAGTATTAACTGCCTGTACCAAATATCAGAGAAATTATATTCCAATCCTCTTCCTGTCCTACAACATTGCATCAAACTTTGACATCAGTCCTGGCCAGTTTAGCTACATGATTAGAGCCAGTTTGTACACCGAAGTGTGGCAGGTTCAATTTCCCAGTAAAGGACGCATATCTGGGGTTGCAGGTTCATCCCTTATCCCAGGTCATGACAAGTACAGGAGGCAACCAATGGACGTATCTCTCTCACATCGATGTTCTCTCTCTCTCTCTCTCAATGAATGGAAAAAATATCTTCTGGTGAGGGTTAACCAAAAAATATTTGACAACAATATTTACTTAGCACTCAGAGTTCAATGAATCTGGTGTGCATAAGGTGATGATGTCAATAATTAAATTATAATAAACTAGAGGACTAGGGCACAGTCCTAGTGGGTTCTTGCACCTGGTGGGTCCCTCAGCCTGGCCTGTGGTCTCTCGAAATCTGGGACCCCTTGGGGAATGTCAGACTTCCAGTTTCAGCCTCATCCCCGCAGGCCAGGCCAAGGACCCCCACCAGTGCATGAATCCATGCACTGGGCCTCTAGTATGCATATAAGATCTTTGGTTAATCTCTTCCTGCCCTCTCCCATCCCAGCTTCTGAGGCAGTTGCCTGTTCCATGTATCCATGCCTTGGTATTGAGCATCTTCCACTTGATGGTCAGTCCATGTCACAGCTACTGGTCGAACAGTTGAACAGTTGACTAGTCACTTAGCATATATATGCCTAAGTGACTGGACTAGAGGCCCAGTGCAAAAAATTCCTGCATGGTTATGGTCCCCTAGGCCTTAGCAGCGATTGAAGCACAAGCGTCTGGCATGGAAGGGCAGGTCCTAGCCGACCTCTGGGCCCTGGGTAGCACCTGGGCCCCCAGGCTCCCGTGCACCCTCCTCACCTGAGTCATGACACCTATGTTCCCATACAAATGTGATGGCCAGATGCCACAGGCCAGGCACAGTGTGGGCCTCTGAGCCACCCAGCAGCACCACATCGAAACCAGGCAGGTAGCATGCTCTCTACCAGCCAGGCTCACAGACTGGCTTCTGTGAGAACCCACAGGGAGTCCAACCAGCCCCTTGGGTCCCAATGGCTGTGGCCCCGCTCACCTTGAAGACACTGCATGGGCACCTGAGCACAGGGGTTTCCCTGGCGTGCGAGCCCTGACATACTTGAGGAGGGTAGCAGGAGGAGCAAGAGTGAACTTGGAGGACACCCTGCATTTTCACCACACCTCCATCCCAGCCCCCCCCCCCCCAGATAGCAGGTGAGAAGTCATAGTGAGTCGCTGACACCCACCATGCCCCATGCCACCCTCTGGTGGTCAGCGCACATCATAGCGAGCAGTTAAACTGGTCTCCCAGTTGAACTCCAGGTCCAACGACCACTCCCACAAATAGACAATTTGCATATTAGGCTTTTATTACATAGGATGATAATGTGTATCCAAAAATAAATGCCAACCACTGTCCTTACTAAGGTTATACTTAACCTTTTTAATCCTTTATTTATTTTTTTCATAGGATGTAAGTGAATGTCCTAGGTCAGTGGTCAGCAAACTCATTAGTCAACAGAGCCAAATATCAACAGTACAATGATTGAAATTTCTTTTGAGAACCAAATTTTTAAACTTAAACTTCTTCTAAGGCCTCTTATTCAAAATAGACTCACCCAGGTCATGGTATTTTGTGAGCCGCCCACATGTGGCTCACAAGCCATGGTTTATCAACCACTGTTCTAGGTCAATCATTTGGATGAAAACATGGGAGAATGTAAAAAGCGCACACACAAAAAAGGAAAAATGATATATTACCTGCTGGATGTTAAAAGACAAAGTCAAAGTCTGAGATTGTATTGCTTCGATTTCCCAACAAATTATTTTGAAACTATACTCAGGTCCCTCTATGCTTATATTCAATATAAACCCAAAACCATTTGGACCTGATGTAGATCTGAGTTCCTTCCCCTAAGCAAGCTGATTCTCAAGAAAGTACAGAAGAAAAAAAGTCAAAAATCAATTATTTTCTTACTTGTAAACATCTCTAGTAAAAAAAGTTTAAGGGAATGTTGAAAGTCAATGGCTAAAATGCATTTCAGATATTACAAATGTTATTGTCTTATATATTTGCCATTGTTTCTCATGGCCAACTCAATTAAACTGGCTGCCCATTCATCTTCTGATGGGGAAACAAGAATGAAAAATGGTTTTACATAGAAAAGAATCTCATGTGTGGCTGTCCCGCTGACAGGCTTTGAGTCTTTCCCTATCTTTACTACCTTTTCTCAGTGGTAACACATTCCACAGTATTCAGATCACATTAGAAATCTCATTCTCCTTTTCTGATCTCTATTGCAAAGTTTCAAGTACGTAAAATGTTGGGCCACCATACTGGAGAGTGGAAAGAGCACAAGCTTTGAAATCAGACAGTCCTTTGAAATTAGACCCTCTCCCCCAACTATCAGCTGAATACATTTGTTTTCCCTTGTAAAGTACATGTTTTATGTCACAGAGTAATTAGAAAATTAAATGAGATGATACATGTAAACCATACAGTACAATATGTGAGACAGTGTCTAGAGAAATGGTAAATATCATGATCAGTTTTACAACAAGTGAGAACAGTGGTAATATTGACAACATTTTTTAAAGGAAGAAAATCAGATTCCTTTCAAGTCAAACGGTTTTCAAGCGAAGTGAGTTGAGTGGCATTTTGAGAAGCAGGATCTAACACCAAATGAAGGGTACAGCAAGAAGAAAGAGAAGTTCAAGGGGAGGGAGGATGAAGTTTACCTGGAAGAGTTGGAGGTATTTCCTCACACATCAGGACTTGAATTGTTCCTTGAAATACAGCTCAGTCTTAAAATGCATGAAGGAGTAGGAGGGCCATTCCCAACAGACATAGCTGTGACAAAGCAAAATATTTCAATGCAAACACATCTGCTGGGCCTGGGTAACGCTGGGCAGAGTGATTTGGTTAGGAATTATGATTGGAAACTAGGTGGAGTCCAGGTTGGGAAAGCCTTGAACATCAGGCTGAGAAGTCCACATTCATCCTACAGTAAATGGGAAAGTACTGAACTTTTCTTAGCAGCAGAGAAATATATCCAGAGTGGCAGACTAGGAAGGTTCAGAGGCAGGGAAATGAGAACCTGGGGCTGGGAGGAGAGGTCATGGAGACGAGGAGACCAGAGTCCTCCTCCCCCCCCCCACACACACACCATGGGCTGGGCCGTGTCCACACTGGAGTTGAAATGGGACAGCTTCCCACTGTCCAAATCATATGCTTACTATCTGTCCACTGAACGGACAGACAATGACAGACTGATGGTGCAGGCCTTTCTTGGGTTACACAGGTTGAGAATGTGGATGGGAAGGAGCATAGGCCAGGAAGAAGCCAAGCATTTAGCAAAGTTGAATCTAGAGTCACTAAAAGCTGGGTTAAGTACCCTGAAGTAGGATTATAAATAAGGATTGAGGTCCTCATAATGGATAAGGCAGGTACATCCCGGGCAGGGATGAGGGCAAGGAAGAAGGAGATTCAAGGTCAGGAATGGGGCAGCCCTAAGAAAGTTTGTTTGATACAACAAAGGGAAAAAGTTAATTTTATGAGGTTACTCAGGTTTTTCTTTACACTCACTACCCCTAGGGCGATTGTTCTAAGTATAAAACACAAAGGCCCATCAAGGCAGACAAATTAAAAAAAAATAACTCATTTGTCTAGAAAATAAATAAATCACTATCAAAAGAAACCAAGGCAGATGGTAATACAAGATGAGCAGCTATGCTTGGCACTTGGCATTTATTATCTCCTAATCTTCAATTCTTCATGTTGTTACTGTTATTAGAAAATAGATTCATAAAAGTTGTAAAGTAAGCTGTCCAAGGAGAATAAATGGTCACCCCCGACACCAGGGAAGTTTTGAACTGGGAGCTTGCAAGGCAGTTTGGTAAGAGCACCGTGAGAAAAGCCCAGGCCTGCAGATGTGAGTGATTAGCCCTGCACTAAGGGAGAGTGGCAGGCACGGAAAAAGACACAAACGTGAGTGACACTGCACAGCAGCGGTGATGGGGACTTGGTAGACAGAGACCGGGAGGGGTAAGCCTCCCAGCTTGGGAGAGTGCTTCTAACACTTCCAGAGAGGACTCCGAAACCAGCCTGGGTTTTAGCCAAAGACAATGAACTGGGTTTTAGATGTGTTGAGCTGATCGCGAGGGGGCGGGAAAGGAGGTCGGTAGGCAGGGAACAGCTGGGTAAAGAAATCCTGACAGGTGGGTGGGAATAAGAAACCGAAGTCCAGAAGAAAGGCTGCGCCCTAATATGTGGCTTTGGGATCACTGGGCCATATGGCAATTCAGCAGCATTTCTACGGTTTCTTACGTGGGAGAACTCTGTCTATATTGGCTACAAGAGCAGACTGATGTCTTGCCAACCTTCAGTAAACATGCAAGAATTCTCTCTGCCACCACCCCTGTGACTAGCCCCAGAAACACACACACACACACACACACACACACACACACACACACACTTTAGGGTTCTCAGTCAATGGCCCTTCTACACAAACTCAAAGCAAATGGCACGCTATTTAGTTTCAAATGTGCCAAGTTAAAATGCTATGAAAGCATGTGGGCTTTGACTTTTTAATGTTATTCAATTGATGTCATTAAACCAGAGGAATTAGTCTTGTCATTATTCCCCTGTAATAATGCCGTCTGTCTGTCTGAAAAATTGAAGAGCACTCGTTCATGTCGCCTAACCAACTTACTTGGGGGAATGTTAGATGGGTTAAAGACAGCAAAACCCAAGTTTCAACGTGCACGTGGGGAGAAGAAGAAAGTCCATGTCAAGTGTGAATAATGCCCTGCCACTCAGCCTGAGCCCTGCCTCCACTGGCTGTGCAGTCTGGCTGATGCGGTAGTGAAGACAGATCCTTTCTCTCCTTCTCTAGCATGCCAGCCATGCTTAACACCCTAACACTTCATTAACATGCTAATGTGTGACGATTATTTTGTGCAAGCACCACTGTAGATGATTTTGAAAGGCTCTATCAACCACAGCTAGAATGCAGGGACCTAAGTGCTAACTCACCATGATTAACAAGAAAACAATATACTGCTCAAAGGCTTTTTTGTTTTGTTTTGCGCTTTATCTGTCATATGGCTTTTGCAGGTCAACCATTCTTTCTCAGAGCATCAGTGAGAAAAGAAGCTGATTTCTCTGGATACATAAGCCAACTGTAACATTCATTCTACCAGGGGGAATAATACACTAAATGTCAAGATGTCAGAGATAAATGGCTATTATGGCATGGATTATTGGCAAAAGTAATGAACTAGGAATTATAAACCTAATTTCAATTTAAGGTTCTCTCAATGTCTCTCCCTCTGTAATCCTGAGCAAGTCATTTACTCATTGGGGACTATTTTCTTATTTATAATAAGTTGGAGTAACTAAAATTTCTTAAAATCTCTTCTTACACAACTACCCATGATCAAAGGATATTATTATTATAACAAATTGCTAAACTTTTAACTTCTACAACCATTTCAGAATAATTTTCTAGGTTATTTGTATTATTTATCTTCATCTTCTATTGACTCCAAGTGTTAGCAAGAATACCTGTATCTCTAAGGAGAATAATTCAAACTGTAAGAAGGCTCATAAAAGATGATAGAATAACTAGAGAGACAGTGAAAGCTCCCGCATGGAACAACTTACTAAAAAAGATGCTAGTTTTTTTCTGTTTTAACTTATAAATTTAATATAATTCATGTTAAAATTTCAGTTGAATTTTTGAGGAACGTAATAAATTTTTCAAAATGCATGTGTAAAGATAAAAGTTCACATATACTTTTGGAAATAAAAACCAATAAGGACTTGCTTTGCTCAGATATTGATATATACCTCCAAGCTTTGTTAAAATAGCACGAATTGTGCCTAAAGAATGAAGAGACCAATGGAGCACAAGGGTGGTACCAATTTGTTGAGGAAACAGAATACCACATGGAAACACAGAGCTGGGCTGCTATCTACCACCATATGGACATATGGGCTCCAGGTAGATTAAAGACCTAAATAAAAAAAGATGTCAATATAATAGATAATCAAAAATAAATTTTGTAACAGAGGGACAGAAAACTAATTTATTTTACAAAGCTCTCAGAGTGAAATATTGATAAACTGAATTACATAAAAATTAAGATTTCTGTTCACATACACACACACACACAAAAAAAACCATAATGGACAAAGTTAATAGAAAAGTGACAGACTAACAGAATACTTGTCTAAAACCAGCTGGTGACTAACTAGAATATTCAAAGAACTTCTATAAATCAATAAAAATAAGTAAATACACTTCTAATGGACAAATATGCAATGAATTTGAAGAGGAATTTACAGAAGGAAAATATCCAAAAGACAGCAAGCATATAAAAAGCTGACCAAATTTGCCAGTAGTCAGATAAAAGTAAAGTAAAACTAAAAAATGTTTTTATATCCATTAGGCAGGAATGAGAAAAATTAGAAAACTGAATGCCAAATATCAGCAAGAGGTTGTATATAAACACTCATACTACTGGGGGGAGAGGGTGTGACCTGGTGAATCCTTCTGGCGGTAATCTGAGAGGACTTCTGAAATTAGACTGTGTATGATATCTGAGCTGTACACACATGCTCTATGGCCCAACAACTCTTTTAGTCTCTAGATCCTAAATAAATGTCCTTCGGCATTTTCCAAAAGGGGGCATGTCTAGGTTGTTCAGAGCAGCCTTGCTTGTCCTGAGACAATGTGGAAGTCCTTCCATGGCAGAGAATGTAAGTAAATTGTGTTCTAAATAATAGGCACACTGTAACAGACCATGAGCAGTTGGATGCAATGGAATAGATATATATATATATATATATATATATATATATATATATATAGCAATATTCATAGGCCTCAAAATATAATCCTGGGTAGAGAAAATGAAACCAAAGAGGAGCTATAGTACACATTGGTTAAAATGTGGGTACAATAAATCCAAAATATGAAACCTTAGATTTTATAAGAACATATTCACTAACAAGTGCATATACTCTGAAAACTGGGTTCCTGGATGACCAGAACTGTGGGTAAAAAGGAGGGTCTGAAGCCAACACGCACACACAAACATAAGCAGGGACCTATGAAAATCCATATTTCTATTATCTTGCATTTACGTAACATCAAACAGAAGTTTTACAAAACAATACATTCCTACTTCATACAATGCACTGTTTACATTGTCTATTTCCTTTTTTAAAAGATGTTGGTCTCTATTTATAAAGGTGATTGTATAACCTATCAATGGGTTACGACTTCCCATTTTAAATCACTGATCTAGGCAATAATAAGGGCATTATAGTGAATTCCTGGAATAATAATAGTGCCACACACTCATTAAAAATTCAAGCACAAAAATTCAAGGAGAACTGAGAAAAAGACCCTCTGTGCTGCCTTCCCCAAGAAACACATCCACAGGGAATTCCCACCAGAGGCTGTTCCTCCTCACGTGATTCCGCCCTAAGTGGCACTTCCGGAGAGTGAACTTTTCACCCCTCCGTCAGCCCTGGCTTGTCAGACTAAGGCCAAAACTGAAGCAGGAAACGATATGCCAGTTGCTAAAGCACAAAGGGGTATTTTAAAACATAAAGGAACTTTTTTTAAAACATTCCTGAAACACATCTGAATAAGATGTAGATATAAGGAAATATGGGCTCTCTCTTGAAAAGGGAAAGCTGGAGAATATAAAAAGGGTAGTTCTAAGGGACAAAATAATAAAACAAAACAAAAATGTGGAAATGGGGTAGATTACACAGACTTCAAGAGAGCAGTAAACTTTATTAGGGTAGAAGGGGAAGCTACGGAAGAGATAGGACTCCTCCCAATCTGCAGCTCAGTAAACACAAAGTAAAAGAAAATAAAAATCCCTATTCCAAATCAACTGAACACTGTCTTTTGAGGACAGCTGTAGTCAGAAGATCTTACCAGAAAACACACTTATTGGACCAATATAGAGAGTAATCATTTTAAAGTATTTAAATATAATTAGGCACTTCTGAGCTAGTTGAAGAGAAAAGGTAGAATAAAGAGCCTGGCACTGAACTTTGTGCCTTTACAGCTACGCCCAAGCCGAGTGATGAGAATGCGTGGGTAGGGTTAGAGACAGCACACCATTCCCTCTCTCTGCAGACACCAAGGCAGCAGCATCTAAAGCCCCATCACACCACTGGGAGCAATGTTCCTTGGAGGGCAACTTTTGTGAAGGGCTAACCAGGAGCTGGGTGTATGAGCTTGTGTTTGAAGTGAGCCTCTCTACCTAGGGTTATAATCAACTACTTATGAAACAGAATTAAGTTAGGTGCTATTCAAAATTTTTTTTAAAAAACCCACAGAATTCTAAAAATTGCTAGGTTACATGGAATCCATATGACAAAAGGAATCTGGAGGAGAAATATAATTAGTATAATGAGAGTTATCCTATGAGGCAGATAAAGGTAGAGAGAGAGATGAGCTGGCTATACAGGTAAGGAGGGGGGAGGGACAGAAAGCCAATACACTTTACAGCAGGTACATTAAAAAGAGATAAGCCATGAAGTTGTTCTAGTATATTACCAGGTACTGGTCCTTGAACTCACAGGTATTCATAAACTGTAAAAGTACACATATCACGTTAAAGATAACGACCAGCTACTTTCAATTTTGATGAAAACATGGCAGAAGAACAATGAGTGAAAACTAGCATTTCTTGAAAAGGCTCTTTAGTGCACACAACTGCCAATTCTTACAACTCTGCCAGGTAAGTGATATCCCCTTTCACCGACGAAGAAGCAGACTATCCTAGATGTTGACAAAAGTCCTCAGGGCTACACAGGAATATGCAAGTGGCAGAGCCAAGATTTCACCCACGATGTTTTTACTTCAAAATGTCTTTACACTAAGCGTGATGATGCTACAGATCAATTAAGTGAGAACAAAATAATTTCTTCTATTTAAAAAAGAGTAGAATGGGTTAAGTTCTGGAAATTACCTAGTTTTGATTATTTGACTATGGTTATTCAAGATACTATCATAGGAGAAACTAGGGGAAGGCTACATGAGAACTCTACTCACTTTTGCACTTTCTTGTGTCTTAAACTTACTTTTAAGTAAATTTTTTAAAAAATAAGGAGAATAAACTTTTTGGAAGTTTACATCACTCCTTTTCCTTTAGAAATAAATGTATAATATATTAGAGATATATATGTCTTAGACACCTATATATCTCTGATGTATTCCAAATATAAATATCTATTTGAGCTATATAGGGGGTAAGTATATATTTCTTCTGAAAATATATGGATACTAGAGGCCCAGTGCATGAAGTTCGTGCACTCAGGGAAGGGGGGGCATCCCTCAGCCCAACCTGTGCCCTCTTGCAGTCTGGGAGCTCTCAGGGGATATTAGCCTGCCTGCTTGCTGCTCCTTAGCGCTGCTGCGGAGGCAGGAAAGGCTCCCCGCCACTGCCACTGCGCTCACCAAAGGTGAGCCCAGCCTCTGTCTAAGCGGTGCTCCCCCTGTGGAAGTGCACTGACCACCAGGGGGCAGCTTCCAAGTTGAGCGTTGGTCCCTTAGTGGTCAGTACATGTCATAGCGACGAGTTGTTCCACATTTGGTCAATTTGCATATTAGCCTTTTATTATATAGAATACTCATATTTATGTATTTTTAAAGGTTAATTCTCAGTTGTTTTCAGTGATTTAATAGCACAAGAGATTAAATAATGGCTGCCTTCTACTCTCATTCAACTTTAATAAACTTTTACTAAATACATATTCGTACATGGTACTGGACTATTTTGCCTATACAAGTTTATCTCTGACACTCAAAGTTTTTCATTGTCTACCATGTTTACATATGGGAACTAGGAAAACAGAGCTACCATTTATATGTAAGTTGAACATTATAAGAATAAAATGTCTAGCTGATATGAAAAAGATTGTTTGATAAGAATACTTACTGTTTTTCTAAGAATGGCTGAGCCACTTTTCCACCAATATATAATTTTGAAACAGCTACCATTTGGAGTGATCTCTATTGTGTCATTAAATTCATGTACTATCCCAACACTATTAACTAAAAATTAATATGTCCATTTCACATATAAGGAAAGCTAAAGAGATTAATTTGCATAAGTCACACAACTATCTATCTATATATAAAAGCCTAATATGCAAAGTGTCCCCTTGGGAGTTCAACCAACTAGGAGTTTGATCACTTCTTATGATGTGTGCTGACTACTAGGTGGTGGTGTGGAATGAAGGAAGGCTATGGCCGGCAGCTGGCAGTCAGGGAAGGGAGGCCCCAGCCAGCAGCCAGCAGCCACTAGGGACCTTCCCCATGCAAGAATTTCACGCACTGAGCCCCTAGTTCAGTGATAAAATGTGGATTCAAACTCAGATCTGCATTATACTAAAAATACTATTCCTTTCACTATCTTTGCCCCTCCACACTTTCATTTCTATAATTAAAATGCATCCACTGTATTATTGACCATTCACTCCTTAATAACAACATATACAGTCTAAGTACATTTAGACATTAAAAAAAAGCCTCAATCTTCATTCCTGGCTCCTATTTGAAGTTAAAGTTTATTACTGAAGCTGAAAAGAAGTCTTTTAAGTATGAAAGAAATGCAAGTGGTATTCCAAGTTACAATATGTGTGTGCTCGAGTGGGAAACATGAGAAGAGCATCTGCCAAATTCATTTTGGCCTCATTTGATACTATCTCACTGATCTGGGGCCAGCTTACATTTGTTGCTCCCTCTCTCTTTCCCTCCTCCATTTCCTCTTCATTCCAGAAGCATACAAAAACCATAGCAAAGAAGCTGGATAAACTCTCCAATAATACATTGAAAACACTATCAAATAAAGGAATGGCTATCTAGT
Organism: Vespertilio murinus; assembly: GCA_963924515.1. Classification (NCBI taxonomy): domain Eukaryota; kingdom Metazoa; phylum Chordata; class Mammalia; order Chiroptera; family Vespertilionidae; genus Vespertilio; species Vespertilio murinus. The sequence continues at coordinate 71,368,555 of OZ004706.1, forward strand.
CCAAGGATAACCTCATTTCAACTAAGAATAACCTAAAACATGAAAATAAAAAGCATCTTTATAGGGTCATAAGTAACAACTGGAGATAAGATTACTCAAGATAATCATTTTAAAGAAATAGCATTTTGGGGACAAATTCTCAAAAGAACTAATTCAGTTTGTACTTATGCACAGGACTTTATAATTTAGTATGAGTCAACCTTCAAATTATACTTTTTAATTCAATCTTTTTAAAAAGTCTTTAATTACTTTAATTCTACTTCCAGCTTTTAACCCCAGCAATGATCCCTATCTGCTCAACCCTGATGCTAATGAATCTCAGATTTCTGATACTTGTGACTAAATAGCATCAGAATTGAGCATTAGTTTTGGAGGTCTACACATTTCATGATAAGTCTCCTGCACATCTATTTACATCCACAATTGTTTTAGTCTAGAATATGTAAGTGGTAGTATTTTCTTTAAAGGACAATCAGTTCTCAATCAGTTATGATTTTCAAAATGGTCAAAGTAAAAATGGCTAGTAGATTTCTGTTTTAAAGCCACATAGGTGTTTCCCCTTTATTGTGCTATTGTCTGGTATCTTCAGTTCTTTGCTTCCAACTTCTTGGCAAATTGGAGAAGACTGGATTAACACAATAGTGAAGAAAAAAGATATCTTTCTAGATAACCAAACCTACAGGCTAAAAAATCCTATCTTCTCCCCTAGACCACTAAATATAAGCTAACAACTAGAGGAATACCAATGAATTTTTCCATTATCCTTCCAAGGAAAAATTAAAGAACTGCATCAGATACATGTAATGCTGAGAGATACCACAGGAAATAATGTTTTAGTACTCTCCCTGACACATACACATGTAACAGAGGAGATGAAGTTAACAGACAATTGTAATTCGGTGTCATGAGGATATGAGGATAAGCACACGGTTCTATGGAAATACATCGGGGGGGACTTTCAACACCCCCAGAAGAGGTATTGTATAGGAGAGTTCCCCAAACGAATGATGCCTAAAAGAGACTAAAAAGTGAGTATCCATTTTGCACCGGCTAAGCTTGCTTTAATAAAAGACTGACAAGAACAAGTGTTGGGGAGGATGTGGAAAATTGGAACCCACATATTTAGTGGGAATGTAAGTGGGAATGTAAAATGGTTCGGCCACTTTGGAAATCAATTTGACAGTTCCTCCAAGATGTTAAGCTTGGAATTACCCTATAACCCGCATATTTCACTTCAAGATATACATCCAATAGAATGGAAAACATACACCCACAGTAATGTTCAAAGTGGTATCATTCAACATAGCCAAAAAGTGGAAACAATCATCAATTGATGAATGTCCATCAACTGATGAATGAATAAACAGAATGTGCTACATTCCAAAATGGAATATTATTCAGTTATAAAAAAGAAAGAAAGAAGCATTGATACATACTAAAACAATAGAAGAACATAGATGAACCTAAAAAACATTATACTAACTAAAAGAAGCCAGACACAAAAATCCACAAATTGTATGATTCCATTTATATAAAACTTGAGGCCCGATACACGAAATTCATGCAAGGGGCTCGGCTTTCACGGCCGTGGCAGCTTGCCTTGGCCCTTGCAGCCCTGGCTTCTTTCAGAAGGTCGTCTGGAAGGTCATTTGGCTGTCTGGTCTAATTAGCATATCACGCTTTTATTATTATTATAGATGTCCAGAAAAAGCAAATTTGTAGAGTCAGAAAGTAGATAAGTGATTTCCAGAGGCTGAGGAGAAAAGGGGAATGGAGAGTGGCTATAAGTGGGTAAGGTAATGGTGAAAATATTTTGTGGTGATGAAAATATTCTGGAATTACATTATGGTTATAGTATGGACAAGTATGGACAAAAGCCAATTCAGTGAATATACTATTACTTAATTGTCACTTTAAAATGGAAAATTTTGAGACATGTGCATTATATCTCAGCTAAAAAGAAGAAATAAGAATGAGCAGATGGAAAGAAAGGAAAAGGTGTCGAAAATAGTAGGTGATAAAGAGGAGCGGGGAGCTGATGTGGGTTCCAGAGCATGAAAAGCAGGGAACAAAGTGGGGTTGAGTGGGTGGCCCACCTTCCACTTAGGGCAAAGGCACAGAGGTGGGCGCTGCCTACTTGGGTGGCTGTAGATTCAAAAGCCAAGGGAGTTGACATCTAACACTTCTCTTCTGTCCATGAGGTAAGCAAGCAACAAGCTGGCAGGGCAGCAAGTCCGAGGTGAACAGAGGAGGCTAAGGACAACCTCTATAGAGAGAAGAGAGAGGTTTTGAAAGTCCCTCAGATTTGCTTTTTAAAAAAGCTTCCTTAGGTAAGAATATAGAGCAATCAACTTAGGCACCAAATGAGCAGGGGGGTCTCAGGAGAGATGTTCTCTGTCAAGCCCTCGGCATCCTTGGGCTAGAGTGTGAGACGCTCTCCTCTCGCTTCCTGCTACTGTGTACAGCCATGGCTGCATCTCCAAGGTGCTCCTAGTCAGCTTATCACGTGTGTGAGTCATGCAGTAAGCAGCTTTTTGGTTTAGTATTTGTGGTCTCCTCGTATTTACATTAATCTAACAACTAGGTACCAGAGACTTCAAAGATTGACATGAAGATGACTCGTATGAAGTTTTTCATAACCTTAAGGGAAAACAAGTTATTCACGTATCTTATTTTTTAAATTGGTTTTCATAATTCTTTCAACATTAAAAAACAAACAGAATCTAATTTGCTATGCTAGATCAAAATGTATTAATCGTTATTTTCTATGTTTTGAAGTGAATTAAATTAACTTACCTTCATTGGTAATGCTGATGTCAAGTCAGACACTGAACATTTTGTCATAAACTTCCAAATCAAGATCTAGATCTCCATGGAATATAAAAATGGAATAATGCCACCAGATTCTAGGACCTGTGGACAAAAGCTTATGATTTATTAGAGCATTATGGGAAGGGGGGAAAAGTGTTGTATGGCTATTGCCGAGTCATATAAATGTCCCAAGTCTTCAAAAAGTACTAATGTGTTTAATTTCTACACATTTGACAAATATATACTAATTATGTTAACAGTTTTTGAAAGCTTCCTACGTAGCAAGTACTTTTGCACATGTAACCTCGTTTGCTTCTTCTTCCAACACTATGAAAAAAATATATAGCAGCTCATACATATCAGATCCAGGATTTGAACCTGGGGATTCTGGTTTTGGTCCTGAGTTCTTAATCACTACATGTACTGCCTTGACATACATCCAGGTACAATACTCCAAAGACTCTTAAAGCCTAGATGGTATGAGGAATTCTAGTTGATTTACTCTCCTGTGGTTGCTCATCTTTCTCAAAATATATAAGTGTGATCCAAAATTTTAAATAGTACAAGTCAGGATGAGTTATAAAGAGGCTGCGTTAAGGGGAGGAAAAGTGGGTTTAAATTTTAAGCAGAACTGCAACTAATGGGCTGTGTTATGCCTGAGTTTACTCAACTAGCTGATCACTAATGTGTGTACAGCTCTGAAACTCCCTCGCAATGAGAAAAATGCATATATTCTGTGAAGCTCTCACTTCTTCCATTGCAGCATGTTTTCATCAATCTGATTAGGCATTCATTCCCCATTCCTGTAGGCACTGCTCAGTCTCTCTCCTCTCACTCTGCCAATTGGTCTCCTCTTTCATTGTATACTTTGCTAATGCTGGTCTATCCTGGATAATTTGACACTTAATAGGTTACTAGGCCATTTGTTGTTGTTGTTGTTGTTGTTGTTGTTGTTGTTGTTTTTCAAACTCTTATAGGAAAGAAGCAGAGCACAAATATATAAAACTGCATAATACTTAATTCTCTTAAGCATTATGTATGATATGTCATGAACTCGACTAGAAACCCTTTGGGGACAGGGAGTCCTTAAGAGCCCGCGGCAGGTGGCAGGATTCGGAGTACATTAGGGACAATACTGCTTAGCAGTACAGTCCCCTCCACTCGGGGATATTCTGTGTGAGCTGGCTCCATTCGGTGAATAAATTTACTTACATTTGCAAATATGTGGACATGTTGAGATTCAATATGTGGACTTGAAATAAGACCTGCAGTCACTATATTTCCTAGGCATTTCTGCCAAAGTAAATATTTTTTATCTTGATTCTCTGATTTTCCAATCCTGTTTTCTTTGTATTTTTCTTTGATCCTGTTATTATTTCCACTTTACTTTCTAAACATTTAAAATGTGTTGCCTCCCCCTTGTAAAACAGTAAAGAAATCCTAAGGACAGGGGCTGGCTTTGGGGATCAAATAAGCATCGTAAGGGGTCCGAACAAGATGTTAGGAGTCACCTTTGTGAAGAAGGAACAAATGTTCAACTAACAAATGCATGTCTTTTAAATAGCTTCTCTAGTCTTTACAAAAATTATTGATATTGTGGTAGCAGTACCAACAGTAGCACTCAATAATAAACTCTTTAATAGCATTTACTCTGTACCAAATATCCTTTAAACACTTTACCGGTAATAGTAACATGGTCCTTACAATGACTCTGTGACATAGGTCCTATTTTACTAACAAGATGAGAACCAGAAAGGTTAGTTCACTTGCTCAATGTCACACAGTTAGTAACTGGCAGAGGCAGGATATCAGCCCAGGCAGTATGAGTTCAGAACACCCACTCATGATCCCTTTAATATAAAATGCCACACCACCATTATGACTCTCAGTGTGGACCCTAAGACACTCTGATGTTCTCATTTTTCTCTCAGTCAACTTTGAGTGCATTTGTATAGGTATACAAATTATACTACACACCCAGAAAAGCCCTGATTTCATGGAACTATATTCTTTATACAACAATTTCACGAAAATCCAGAACTATTAAGTCTGATTGAATGGTTAAACTCCACGGGGTTCTTATACAAATAAAATAAAAAATAAAATACATTTCAGAAACTATTTCTTTTAACTTGTAGCCTAGAGTAAAAAACTAAAAGGTAGGCATTCCTGTACTAATATTTAACTTTTTATTTCAAAAGAATTTCAAACGTGCAGGAAAGTTGTAGGAACTGCTCCAAAAAAATGACCATATTCTCTTCACCCAGACATTCCATTAAAGCTGAGCCCACCACTTAATAATGGTTGTTCTAGCCAAACATCTGGCCCAGGGTCACACTTTGTACTTAGCTGTCCTCTCTCTTCAGTCTCATTGTATCTGGAACAAGACCAGCTCTTCCTTGACCTTCCCTGTGCTTACATTATTGAAGGCTGCTGGTTAATTATTTTGCAGAATGTCCCTCACTGGTACTAGTCAGGTTTTCTCATGAGAAAATTCAAGGGTTACATTTTTGTGAACTAATGCTGTGTGCTTCTAATTACATCCCATCAAGTGACACATGATGTCAGCTTGTCACGTCACTGGTGACAGTAACTTTGATCACTTGACTAAGGTCGAATCTTCCAAGTTTCTCCAGTAGTGTTACTGTATTGCCCTCGATAATAAGGGTTGGTGGACAAATGCTTTGTGGTTATACAAATATCCTGATCCTCACCCAACTTTCACTGACTAGGTTTGGCATCCACTGACATTTCTTGCCTGAATTATGATGATTGCCAAATTACTATCTTTCTAATCTCCAAATTCTTTCCATTTATCAGACAGCATCCTATTTTAAGGAAAAAAACTTTCTCCCCCCCCCCCTTACTCATTCATTTATTTGTATCAGTACGGCCCCGTGGGTACCTGGTTTATTTAGTGGATAGACTATAATATCATCATTGTTTTGATGTTTAGATACTCCCAGGCTTGCCTAGTGGGAAATCCTTCAAGCTGGCTGCTGTGTTTTTGGCATCTTCCCATCATTCTTTGAAAGCATCTATATTTTTTTTGCACAAGATTTCCAAAACTCATTTTGTACCTTCTCTCTCCAAGCCCTAGAACCAGAAAATTTTTCAAAGGTCTATGGTTCCTTTTAGCAAAGACTGGCATTTGGAGACTAAGATATGGACCACAAATGTGCTTATATTCACTGGGATGTCACCATATCCTGGCCCTTTCAGTGAGCAGAGTTAGGAAATATGTTTCATTTGTGTGTGTATATAGATGTACATACATATTAATATATACAAATATACTATCACATTTCTATATTGAAATATTGTTTGTTTCTATATTGAAATTTCTATTTATATAATTTTTTCATATTGAAATTCTCGAGTTCAGACCAACACCTCAAATTCCAGTTCATAACACAAGGTTCACTCCAGCTTTCTCCCTTTTTATGTATGTAACTTTCTTTGCTGACAGCATGAGCCTGGCTCCCATTACCTTCAATATATTTGCTCATTGGCCTCACTGGGATTTCTTATTCAGACCTTCCTAATGGCTTTCTGACTAAATTATTTAAAAAGAAAGAAAGAAATTAAGAAAGCAAGCAAGCAAGAAATTAAGAAAGCAAGAAAGCAATGTCTTGCAATACTAAATATTTTAGATTTAGTTATATGATATAAACATAACCCAGACCCTAAGACTAGATTTATCAACCTAGCACCTAGTTCCCTTGTCACAGAGGAAAGTTTAAAGCTGTTTTCCAATAGCTTCTCGCCTGTCTCTCATTGCGGGTAAGATATACACACTGATCCTATATTTATAACAAGAATTGACACCTGTAAATGTTATGTTATTAATAAAAATGTCAAGAACAAGGTGTCACTAACTTTTTCAAAAGAGATAATAGAAATTCTAATATATCCTTACTGAGCATCCCATCCTATATAATAATAGGCTAATATGCAAATTGTCCTCTCAACCAGGAGTTCATCTGGGAGCTCGACCAGGAGTTCAATCAGTGGGCAGGGCTGGTGGACCAACTGCCAGTGGCCCCTCTCCCTGGCCAGACCTGCCCCCGATCGCCCCCCCCCCCCTTAACCAGGGTGGACCAGCCAGACCCCACCCACGCCCAAATCCGTGTACTGAGCCTCTAGTCTCCATATAGTTAAGATGAGGAAAGTGGGCCCACAAAGGTCACAGGCCTTACTCAAGGTCATAGAGCTTTAGGTTCTTAACTTTGCAAATCAATTATGTCATGCTATGTTTGAAGCATCCTCCAAATAACTAACATCTATTTTAAGATCTGTCCACTGAGAAACATATGGTACTGGGAGCCCTCATGAGAAAAATATATAGCTGTGAATGTAGCAAGCCTACTTTAAAAAATTGGAAGAGAACAATCTCTTCCATGGGAACATCAACAAAACACTCAAATGCTGAACTAAAAACAGAGTTCACATAACCAGGCCCTATTCTTTACATTAATATTCCAAGATTCCTCCAAGACTCAGGGGTGAGGAACATCCACCCTGTGGGCCATATAAGGCCCACAAAATCATTTGGTCTGGCCCTGCCAAGGCATTGGGGGTGAGTTAATTAAATGTTTGACCAAATACAGCAGGCTCATTTTTAAGCTGATAGTTTTGTATGGCCCGAGAATGACGCTATCCAAAAGGCCTTCGGCAGAAAACGGTTCCCACCCCTGCTCCAAGTCATCATAACCAGCATCAATCACCACAGTGCCACACGTATGAAGACATGCAAAATAGAGATAATAAGGCCATCTACCTCATCAGCTTACTGGAAAGATTAAGACCGTGCTTATAAAAATATTATGTAAATGGGGCGGCTGGACTAAACTGTTCTAAGTGGCTCTTCTTCCCTTGATGTAAATAGCTTCTGTCAAAAAGCTGATTAAACCAACTTTGTGCAGCAAGGTATCGGCTCTGGCACCAAGCGTGCATGAAGCACGGCGGCGCTAAGCAGGTCATTCCAACTTCTGGTGGCCTAGTTTCCTGCTCTTCCTCTGTAAAATGGAGGTGACAGCGCAGAGTTCTCAGAGCTGGTATGCAAATTCAGTGAGAGTCAAGTATGTAGAGTGTTGAGCGTGAAGCCTGGCTCCAGTGCTGGGTGAATGGAGGACGGCTCCCTTCCGGCCCCAGCCTGGTCACAGCCCTGCCCACCAGCCTGCTCTCCCGCACCCTCCTCATTACTCCTGGGCCCTGGCACACTGGCAGGGCACACTACCGGCGGGAATTGAAAGCTGTTTGAAATTTGCTATGGTTGTAAATAAAACAGAGCCCGTTTTATATTTGCAAGAGGACATTTAGGCAACTCCTAAATCACTTCACTGTTTTTCTGGATTTGGCTTCACACAATCCTTAAGGATGGATTCCAGTTCCTAGCTTCCCCCCCTACCCTGTCCCTCCCCCTCCCCTAGGATACCGGACATGGTCAGTTTACCCAAATAGCTTGGTTCTGAAGATGTCATTTATCTTCTGGGATATATTGACACTTCACCACACATGGCTAATGAAGGATGACATTTCAGACTGGGATTTTAAAAAATTAAAGAAATGAGATGATTTTATGGAAAGGCAGCAAAAACGATAAAACCCTTAAAAGATTTAAAGGGGATCAGGGGCAGAAACAGACTTCAGGCAGCCAAACACCGGTGTCTCTCTCTCCGCAGTACGTGACTGCTGGCTGACTAAGCTGGTTTATTACTTAAAGCTTAGTTTTTTAAAACTGTGTGTGTTTTTTTCTCCTCCAGGAAAAAAAAAGTGTCTAGTGTTCAATGAAATACCAGGTGTGCTGTGGCTTTCCCTCTTGTTTAAAAGAAAAAAAGAAAAAGAAGAAGAAGAAAAAAAACCCACCATTGTCGCTCATAGGCTTCAGCCTAGCCTGTCAAGCAGGAATTAAAATCTCTTTAAAAACAAGCTTTGCCTGGTCATGTGTCAGGCCCACATGAGCTGGATCAGCTTACAGCAGGGGCCTGAGGTAAGGCGGCCCCAAAAAAAACGTTAGAAGGAAGCAGCCCCCAGAAAAATGTGCGATTTCTTCACTCATCTCCCACACCTCCATCCCCTCCTGCCTCTCCCCTTTGTAAGACCTGGTGCCATGCGCAACACAGATGAAAGAGTAATTTCGCTCCCTTTATTAATGACAGCTCTAGATTCCGAAATTAGCCCATCAGGGACTAATGTCTCCCTCCCATTTCTAAAGATCTATTTTTCTTTTAAAATCATGAAACGAAAAACATCACTGTAAAACCCACTATCGGGCCTTTGATTTCATTAGGTCCAAAGGTACAAAGCCTGCAGAGCGAGGAAGTTGGGTTTATTTTTAAAGAACACATCAAATATTAGCTGAAAATTGGTTGTAAATGGGGCCACTTAAGCCTCCATGGAAAGGAATTGCAGAGGCTTGGGATTAAAATTGCAGGAAGCCAAAAAGAAAATTGAGGACAAGGAAATGATGACTGATGGGCTTGGTGCTATTATCTCTGAGAATACTAAGGACACTGAAGCTTGGGGGGAAATTACATAGGTGACCTTGAGAACGAGTCCAGACTGAGAAGGCAGCTGGGCGCAGCTTCCTGCGGGGATGGAAGTGGAGCGGGCAGAATTCCTCATTTCTAAATGGATGATGAAGATGTTTCAGATAAGCAGTTTTGATTTCCTTTTAGCATGCGGAGCTGCAAGCTTCATCTCCAAGAATAAATGCCATGTCCGCCTTGTAAAAGGCTCTGTCTTCAGAACCTGTAGCTTGAAACTCTTAAATGGACCTGGAGCATTTCATGACTTTGAGACATAGGAGATTGGAGATTAAAAATGGACTCTATTGACTAAATTACTCTACTGTGTTTTTTCTTCCTCCGCTGCCATTGCATACAGAATGGGAAGCCCTAAGCCATTAAGGAGACTCAATCTAAACTTCCTGCGGTGGCTTCACAATGAGAACTCAGATCCCAGGCAATGTAACTACTGCAGACTCTTAATTCTACTTAACTTTCTGAAGGTGCATTTGCTAGCGCATTCCTTTAGATCAGAGGCTCTTAAAATGGTTAGTATCAAGACCTCTTTATTAATCTTAACAATTGCTGTGGACTCCAAAGAGCTTTTTCTTTTTCCTAGATATAGGTCACATCTAGAAATATTTACCATGTTACAACTTACAACTAATAACTATTTCATATTTATTAATTTATTAAAATGTATTCTAAAAACCCATTAGTACTAACATAAATGAAATTATTAGCAATGCTCAGATTTCCTCAAACTTGTAGTGAGGTGGTGGCACTGTTTTACATTGTTGCAGATGTTTTTTTTCATGCCTGGCTTAATAGAAGACAGCTGGAGTCTCCCATCTGCTACATTCAATCTGTTGTGATGTGTTGGTTAAAGTATATAAACAAAACTATGCTAAGTGAAATAAGCCGGTCAGAGAAAGATAAGTAGTACATGATCTCACTCATATGTGGAATCTAATAAACAAAATAAACTGGTGAACAAAATAGATCCAGAGACATAGAGGCATGGAACAAACTATGGAATCTCAGAGTGGGTGGGTGGGAAGAGATCAACCAAAGAACTTGTGTGTGTGTGTGTGTGTGTGTGTGTGTGTGTGTGTGTGTATAACCCATGGACATAGACAGTAGGGTGGTGAAAGCCTGGAGTGGTGGACATGTATGGGCTAGAGTCGCTAGAAGGATTCAATGGGGAAGGGGGAAGGGTATATGTAATACTTTCAACAATAACGATTTAATAAAAAAAAAGAAACCCAATTCTTACACAGATATGAAGTTAAAAAAAACAACAGAGGAATAACATGATAGCCTTTTCATGTAATTTTGGATATTTTTTCCTTGACACTACACTAAAATGCAACAATCGTGGTTTTTATAGGACTCTAAACACACATCAGTGAACTTTTCCTACGCTGATATATTAAAATCCATTGACCTATTTAGCACTTGATCTTTACCCATGTGCAATTTTGTAACAGCAATCATTGGCCATTTAGAAAATAATGATTCCCTGAGTCATGCAGAGGTTCCAAATGTACAATGGAAAACTTCACGGTACACAAGTGAGGAAGTAAGATGAAAAAAGCACCATCTTAGTGTTATTATAAGTTATTATAAATAGTGTTATTATATTTGACCTTGTAGATCCACTAAAAAGGTCATAGGGACCTCAGTGCCCTAAGAACCAAACTTTGAGAATTGCTGCTTTAGGCAATCAAGGCACCAGAAACCAGTGGCTTGAATTCAGGGACTTGGTGAGCAGGTTGCCAGGTCACTGAAGGATTCTTTCAGTGCCGGTTAACATTAAAAAAAAAAAAAAATGTGTCTCCAAATTGACTTTTCACCTGGAATTGGTCACAAATATCTAAATATGAGAGTTCTATATGGTTTCTAAGTTGTCTGCAAAAACTGGAAAAGACACAACCCAATGGCCTTGACATTGCCCTCCACTATAAAAGTACCTGAGTTTAAGTATTAACAATGATGCCTCAAGTTGAAATCCAGATATGAAAAAAAATGTTTTATGATAAATAAGCCAGAATCATTTGCTATTGATTTTTTTCCCTTTGTGAAATTTGGAGGTGTAGTTCCTTCAAAATCCTTAATTGTTAGTGGCCCAACTGCTTATATAAAGAAAATTTTACACTTGAAGTCATTAGACTCTGATAACCTACATTCACAATCGTCAGCCTGCTCCTAGGACAGGGACCTTCACTGTCCTGTCAATACTGTATCCCCGGTTCCACCACCTAAAACCAGTGCCTGTCATCTACTCAAAGCTCAATAAGTACTTGTGAAATAAATGAATGACTTCACTTGCATTTGAATAACATCCAATATTTTAATGGCAAATATGACACTACGTATATCACACTGAAGAAATGAATAAGAAACACAGGTTCACTAATTCTACAGTATAATGACATTTTAATAGATGAGAAAAAATAGATGAACTTTTTATCTGTAAGTATAGTCTGCTGTAATTTAAAAAAAACACTCTAATTCACAGGCATATTTTTAATGAACACCTCATGAAATTCAGATTTCAAATTCAAACTTTAACAATTTTTGAGCAAATGAAATGCAAAAAAGTAGCTAAAGGAAAATTAAGTCCTGCTATATTTCAAAGCAATCTGATTCTTCTTTTATTTTTTATATTAAAAATCTTTATATTGATTTATTTTATTTATTTTTATCATTCATTTTATTCCTTTCTTTAAAAAGTACACAGTAATAGTTAAATGAACTATTTTGCAATATAGTTCTTTTTTTTGTACCATCCAGTATATACTTTTTGAATACCTAGCATTTGCAAGGCTCTGAGTCAGACACAATGGCAACTATGGAGCTAAATAAAACATAGTCTATTGTAGGGACAAGACAGAATCCCAGACACCACATAGGAAAACAAATAAGCAGACAAATAATATAGAGCCCAAGGAGACAGGAGAAGTTGGGAACAGAGATGGAGCTTAATGGTGAGATATTTGTTTGCTAGGCAGCTATAATAAAGTACCAAGAACAAAACTTATTTTTTCCAAGTTCTGGAGACTAGAAGTCTAAGATCAAGTTGTCTGCAGATTTGGTTTCTTCCAAAACTTCTCTCCTTGCCTTGCAATAGTTGCTTTCTTGTTGTGTCCTTATGGTCATCCCTTGGTCTACATTATAGTCTTCTTTTTTCTTTCTTTTTTTTTAAAAAAATTATCTTTATTGTTCAATTATTTATTGTTTTTTATGTTTCCTGACTAGAGATCGAACCCACAACCTTGGCTTATCAAGTCAACACTCTAACCAACTGAGCTATCCCGCCAGGGTCAATCTGATATTTCTTTTAAGGAGAAAAATTACTTTTCTTTTAATCCTTTAAAGACCAAAATTCTGGGCAAAAGCTGGGCATACCTGGCCAGTGTGGCTCATTTTGTTAAACCATCGCCACATACATTGAAAGGTTTTCAGGTTTTATTCCAGGTAAGGGCACATACCTAGGTTGCAGGTTCAATCCCAGTCAGGGTGAGTGCAGGAGGCAACCTATCCGTGTTTCTTTCTCACATTGATGTTTTACCCTCTTCTTCTCCCTTTACATCCTCCTCCCTCTGACCCCTCTCTCTAAAAACCAATAAAACATATTGATGGGTAAGGATTTTTTTTACAAAAAAGCTGGACACAAAATAATACAAGGACTAAAATATTCATGTGTGAGTATTTGCATGTATACAGATGAACATGTCATTGAAATTCTCACTGATCTATATTATAGCTGCATAAGTGGTTCTACTGTTCTTTAACTCATAATGGAAGACAGGGCCAAAGCATAGAGAGGAGGTGCAGAGAGGCAGAGTTACAGTGCCCCAATATTTCAGAAGTTTTTATAATTTGGATTATGTAGGTTATTTTTTTACAGTCCTGCTTGGGGAGAGAAAGTGGGCCTCCCTGGTAAACAGAAGTGACTGTTTGTGCAATAGAATTGATTATCTGTTCAAGATGGCTTATGCTTCAGGACTATAAAAAATTGCAGGTGGCTTTGGTTACAAGAGGAGCTATCAGTCATCCTGAACTATTGACACATTTTTATGTACTGTAGTCTCAAATCACTCACTAAGGTTACCTATTCATCCATAAAATCTAAAATTTGGAATCCTAGCTGGGGGAAAAGGGGAGATTTAAACGGAAAAGTCTACTCTCCCTAGTCTTGGAGCAGCATCACATTTTAAAACTCGATGGAAGGGCAAGGCTGAGTTCCCTTAAGCGCACCACCCTAGGGTAGCACCGATGTCCGGCTACCACCTTTGGTCAAATAATAACAGAAAGCTATGAATCCCAGGGATCGGAAGAGCTACTTAAACTCCTTTCACGGCTTTGATTTACGATTGGGCATGATCCAATAAAAATTATAGTCAATATTTATTTTTCTTCAACAGTGTGCTTGTCACTGGACAAATTGCAGATAAAATCAATTCCAGCCTAGTCCCAGGAGCTTAAAAATTATTAAGCACATGCTAACCTCCCTGCATTACTAGAGATAGGCAAATAGCTAAACATAGCCGAAAGAGACTCTCCAATAGATGATAAAAACACTGCAGTTATGGCTGTGTACGTTCCCTACCACAGGTGATCCTACCAGGAAGGCCTGACTGCTGGCTCAGGGCCACAGGGCCACAATTTTAAGCACATAATGCTGGATTTGAGATGAGGCGGCAAGGGGTTTTTACTGGCATTTCTTTCCTAATATAAAACTTCTCCAGTTAGACCTAAATGAATGAATTCTGTTACACCTTCATTCCACAGCTCTGCTCTGACATTCCAAGCTCTGCGGCGCAATCCCGTTTTTGTCTACTTCCCCAAACTGGCAGTCATTTCCTGGGACTCTACTATATTCAACTCCAGAGAGCAAAATGAGTCATTCGGTGAAGTGTTTCCTCTCTTTCTCTCCCCTCTACTGTCCAGTATCTCTGGGCATTTTATAGTTCATCAGAACCTTTCCTAAGCAGAACTTTATCAAGCAAGTACTTGGACAAAGGAAAGGAAGTTCATTAGCACAGAGGACAGAAACCCATAGATACTAGTATGATATAGTCTGTTTTGCTGATTTTCTCTTTCTTAATTATTTTTGTCACAAAATATAGTTTGTGAAGTTGACTATTATTCTACGGAGCAGTGACAGATGAAGTACACTGAAACCCACGTGGGTTTTTGTTTTGTAAAAAGACCAAAAGGAGGCTCACCACTTGACAATGCCATCATGTACAGATGACTCCCATTCTGTGTTGCTGTGAGCTTTGTTCATTTACGCGTATTTCTACAACTAGCACCACGATTTCCCATTTGTTTATTCAGTATTCAGTATGTAATACATAACCAACATATGGTAGGTAAAAGCAATAAAACCTTAAAGAAATCAATGCACTTTGCACCTAAAAAGCTCAATGTAGTCCTCAATGAACACAGGGATGGGCAAAAGTAGGTTCGTATTTGTGAGTATGCGAAAGTTTTTTCTTGTATTTCTTGTGTTTATTAAATATTGTATTACTTATTGTTATTATTAACCCACTTTTCCTCACTACTACATACTTTAAAAAAATAAAAAGTTGCTCTGGGAAGGGTTGTTTGTTTGTTTTACAGAACATAGAAGGGAGGAAAGAAAGGAATAAATAAAGAGAGAGCTTCACTACTGTATTGCAAGTACAGCTTTCCAGGAAAGCTGCAGCAGAAGAGAAGAGCTACACCCCAGTGTGGAAGGAGGAGTGAGAGGGGGCAGGGAAGACCTGGCTGAGAGCAGGCATTTGAACAGGAGTCTTACCGGACAGGAGGCATTCGCTGAGGAGTTAGGAGAGTAGGGAAGCCTAGTCTCCTAACAAAGGACATCAACGGGGAGAGAGCAGTAAGCAGGAGCTTCTGTGCCCATGCTTGAAACCTTTTTTTCCACATTCTTCTCCTTCACCTTTCACAGCTTCACAGTCACCGAGGCCTGACCTTTCTAGCTTTGCAATCTCAGAGCTATCCCATCCTCTCTTCCTGCTGGTTCCATTCAGTAGAGGACTTTATTACACGACATGCTACTGAAGCAGCCCGGACTGTTCCCCCTGCTCCACCCTCTCCACCTCCCATCCAGCTCTCACTCACCCTTGATTGCCTATACAAGCTTCCAAAAAATGCACTTTGCTTGGCCAGATGTGTTCAGGTCGAAATGCTAAAGCACTCACTCCGTTCAGTTCTAGGCACCGATCTCATAACCTCATGCTTCACCATTTGACTTCATTTAAGGCAGTCGGTCAACACCTGGCATATGGACGAGGCTATAAAATGGAATCACAATGTGACAACCTTATAGGGTTAACGATTCAATGAGAATCTTTATACAAACAAAGCAGCACAGTGCCTGGCACTTTGTAAGCCCTCAATAAACAGGACTTGTGGGGAGGGGCAGAAGGAGGGGGCCGGGGAAGAAAAGAGAGCTCCTTTAGGTCCTCCCCCAGCACTGCCCTGCCTCCTCTTCTTTCCCTTTCCTCATCCCTAACATGAGAACAGCAATTTCACTCAGCCATTGTAATCCTCCCTTCTGGGAGCACCATTCAATACTAATTTTCTTTATTCATTATTGACCCTGCCAAACCTTAATTCTCCTCTTAATATAGTCGTTTTCTTTAAAGCAGAACCACCTTCTCAGTCTATCCAAGGAAAATGATCACTCCCTTCTCATTCCACAATCGGTTGGTCACCAAGTCCTATAGATTTCTAACTTTAAGTTCCTCTCAGATACTCCCTTCTATCTATCCCCATTTTCCAGAATATTCATTTCACCAACTAGAAGTAAGTTAATATAGACCCAATTTAATGTTTGACGCCATGTGGCTGTTGTAAAGATCAACTGAGATACTACAAGCAAAACTTATAAATGCGATCTTTAAATGCAAATATAGGATGACATTGTGATATGTTTTTATGACCACAGGAAAAATGTCCAATAACTTGATCAGAAACTTCTGATAGGCAAGGGTAGCCAGGTCAATGGCAAGCCAGCATTTGAAATTATTGGAACAAATTGTTCCAGGAGAGGACTAAGAAGGTACGAAGACTTGAAGGGCCATGACCTTGGAGAGAAGGGAGCCTGGCATTGGCCTCCTCTTTAACACATTTGTGGATTCTACTGCAAAGACTCAAAAGACTAAGAAGCTGCACAGTCTCACAGAGCAGGGCGGGCAAAAATGGAAGGTCATGGCCTGCTAAGGAAAAGGGCTCCTGAAAACAACCCAGACCTTCTGTTGGAATCCCAAAGGTCTGAACCAAAGGAGCAAGCATAGCAAACCAGACACGGAGCCACTTCAGGAAGACCATGGACCGCCTTTGGAAGAGTCGGTCCCTGCCTGTAGCAGGGATGCTGCATCAAAAGACCACTGGATGCGACACTAGGAGGAGGTGTCCAGATCTAAGTATGGAGAGAAAAAGGAAAAGCGACTCAGGAAACCCAGGTTAATATACCTGGAATTAGAATCCTAGAAGAAGTGAGGAAAGAATGGAGCAAAGGCAATATCTGAAGAGATAATGGCTGAGAACTTTCCAAAACCGATCAAAGAAATCCAGTCACAGATTTAAGAGGTGCTGCACACCTTGAGTTAGGTAAATCTGAGGAAACTCTCACCTAGACCATGAGAGTAAAACTGCTGAAAATCAGAGACAAAAATGACACCTTCCAACTGCTGGAACACAAAGACAAAAGTGAACACTACTAAAGCTGCAGGGAGGAGGGGGGGGCAGTTAAAAGTGAAGGGGAGGGGAGGGGAGACAGAGTATTTGAAAATGACAAAAAATAAAACCAACAGACTCCCAATACAATCGCGGTAAACCAGAAAACATGGTATCAGAAATGGCATTATTAATGCACTGAAAGAAAATAACTGCCAAGAATTCTGTAGCCAGTGAAAATACCCTTTGGAAATATAGTCCTATAAATAAAATCTGAGCGATCTTATCACCAGAACACCTGAACTAATGAAACTCTAAAGGGAGCTCTTAGGCAGAAGGAAAATAATCTCAGATGAAAGCTTGCTGCGCAATGCTTCCCAGCGAGCATCTAAGCGAATCTGGAAATATCAGATTAAAGATCTGAAGATGGAAGAATATCTTTAGTCTCTGCTTGATCTGTCCTGCTCAATATTTATCCCCATGACTTGAATGGTATTAAAAGTAAATAAATGCAGAAAATGTGAATATTAGTCACGATTCAAAAGCATGCCCCCAAAGACCACAAACACTGAGCAATTCATTTTTACTGAAGTGCTTTATGATTTGGAGTTCTGTATTTACCTGTACTGGCCCTTAGAATAGCTTACATTTCCATCCCATCATTAAACAACATACATAAAATACATACATAAAACAACAAAACCTCTGACTTTCCTCAAGACCTATTTGAAAAGTCCCCCTAACACACTTGATCATGTATGATGTGCCTATTTTTATCTATATTTTATTGATTTTTTTTACAGAGAGGAAGAGAGAGGGATAGAGAGTTAGAAACATCAATGAGAGAGAATCATTGATCAGCTGCCTCTTGCACTCCCCCTACGGGGATGTGCCCACAATTAAGGAACATGCCCTTGAACGGAATCGAACCTGGGACCTTTGAGTCCGCAGGCCGATGCTCTATCCACTGAGCCAAACCGGTTTCAGCTGATGTGCCTATTTTGTATAAGGCACTGAAAGACAGAGTGTGCTCACTGTTCAGTGTAGAGGTCATCTGGCTATCGTTTCTCACTGCGCACCACTGAGTATATTCTATCCCTCTTCTAACACACAAAACACTGAGATCACCCGTGATGGCTATTTAGGTTTTATTGTGTGTTTTTATAACTGGATCACTACACCACAGTCTCCCTGAGACTGCCATACCAGGGGCCTCTCCACACCCTTGAACACAGTGATCTGCTCACCAGAGCCTTCACATACACATCCACTGAATCAGACCCTGAGACGAGAGAGCAGTGGTCCTAACTTGCATAATGGAGTTTAGAAAAAACAAACAGAAAAATCCTTCATTTATGATTTTAAAATAAACAGCAGCAGCACTGGGTGGGGAAAAGCCTGATGTGATATGAACAGAGTAACTCAACAGACTAGCTAATAAAAACCTTATAATCTAGTTCGTATGTCTTCTTTAGGTTGAATCTTGCTCTTAAAAGCCAGGTCAGACTTTGCACACATGGAGCCATCTTCCTTGTCCAAACATACACAGAAACTGACTTTTCAAACTCGTGGTCTTAAAAGACTTCACAGCAAAACACTACAAGGAACAGCTACACCCAATGAGAACTGGCATTCAACCAAAAGTCTCTCAGCCTTTAGGTATCTGAGGTAGAGCTGTAACTGTGCCTGACTCTTTTCTCTCGTGTTCTGGGCTTTGAAATAAGGTAACTTTCCCCCGGGTTTCTGCCATCCCAAAACCATTTTGAAGTTTCTATATTTGTTAAATTAAACTTTGCACTTGAGAGTCTTGGTTATTTGCTTAACATTCAAGGGATAATAACTGTTCAAAAGTCTAGATTTTACCATCTGCTGTTCTGGCAAAAATGAGATTCACTGCAAAGGTCTGGACATATTAAGTCTCACCTCCCTCATGTCATCTTACTATGTTAATTTTGTAACTCGAGCTTTAAAAACCATCATACAAACACTCCTCCATGTGACCTGGCACTCTTTTGTGTATGACCACAGTATTATCATTTCTTTCTCATGCCTTTTTATTCTTCCCCAAATGCTACTTTCACCATTACTATCTATTAAATATAAAATTTGTTTTTAAATACAGGTAAATATCTCCTAAATAAATAAAAGAGAGTCAATATAATAGAATAGAAGGAGTCTTAGGCTGAAATCCGACCTTAGGTCTAATCCCCAGTTAGTATTTAACGTATTGCCCAAAGCAGTTGACTTTCTCAGTCTCAGTTTCCTTATCTGCAAAATGGGGCTAATGATATTGAGTTGTCAGAACTGTTTTCAAAAAAGAACTAAATAATAAGCGGAAACCTCTAAACACACTACCTGACATAGAGAAAGACGTTTGGTCATATATAAATACATATGTATGTGTGCCTGTGCGTGCATGTGTGTATGTGTACTCTTCCTTTCTATCTCCTCTCTTTCTACTACGGCATCTAAGAACAAGTACCTCTTTACTTCAGCGCCACCTAGACAATTGACTTTACCTATCTAGGTTAATTTCCAATTCTCTTATTCTTTAAGCCATAATCTGCATCCAGTTGAGATATCTGAGTCATAAATACTGATTTCCTTTCCCTAATATTTCTTTGAGAAATTGAGGTTGTTCTTCCAATATCATCCTTACTACTTTCCCCATTCTTACAGTCTCCTTATGGCATCCCTTTCCCCAACTACCAACACAAATGTTAGCTTATGACCTTGAAAATGAAATTGATATTCCCTCTCAACATGCATTCTTCCTGTTTCATCCTGAGACACATTCCATCCATATCCATAACTCCGCCATTTATGTATATAAAGTCCAAGTCTAGAAAACCAAGCCCTGTTTTTAATATTATTTACAAAGACCATTGTTCCTTTCATGCATCCTTTTCCCTCTACCAGAGTTATACTATTGTGTCTCCTTTGATCTTATCTCTCAAAAGTCCTCATATTACTTTGGTGTCCCATTAGGGATATCTCCTTCACTGAAAGATAAAAGCAAGAAGATCCTTTTAACTGGATTCTCTTTTTTATTGAGTGCTTACTATATGCTGGCTTGTGTTGTAAGCACTTTACATGTATGAATGCTTCAATCTCACAATAACTCTACTATTAGTCAATTGCATTATTATCTCCACTTAATAAAGAAGGAAAATGAAATACAAAACTTAGCTAAAAATGACTAGAGAATGCTCAGCTGGTGAGTGACAGACCACGTACTCAGACACTGGTAATCCAGCTCTCCTGTGTCACAAGGGACTCCAAAGTCACCTGTGTGCTGGGAGCTCTAAGTCAACACTGCTCGTTGCAGAATGCTGGGGTAGCAAGATCTAAGCTCCGCTCCTAGGCTCCACACCAAAGAAGGTGCTGAGAAAACAGTGCTCCTTGTGAGGAGGGACACAGATGACAGTGACTCTTTGGGGGAAAAACCCCTCCTGCCCCTCTGCATCTCAGCTCCACCTTGGCCCTGAGCTCTCCAGCCCTATTATAGGGATGCGTGGGGAAATGGTGAGGTTTGCATCGCTCTCGCACCACCTCCTCGAGTTCACTAGTGAGCTGGAAGAGAATCCCCCTCCTCACTTCTTGAGAAAGCTTGCCCTTTTAGAGTCTGACAGGGACTCTTCCACCTCCTCCTTCCTCTCCTGGCTCAGTACACACACTGATGTTTACAGTTCAGGGTCCAGGAAGCCCACCTATTCCTGACTTGTGTGGCAGTTAACATACGTTCACCTTGCCATAATTCATCTAGCTGTGCAACTATGTATTGCGCATGTTTCTGTCTGAATGTTACACCTTAAACACAATTTTTAAGAAGTACATTTGAGTCCCCAAAACCACATGCAAACAACCACCTTTATATTTTTAATACTTCATCTTCAACTTAACGCATCCGATACTGATAATGGAATAATTAAGAGACAGATCTTTAAAAAAGGTATTTCTATATGCTGAAAACATTCAATGAGATACCACACAGGTAAACAGGTTAGATCTTCCAAGTTCCTTTAATGACTTAATCCTCCTCCTCTCACAATTCACATACCCCAGGATCCAGCATTCCTAGCTACTTGCTGTTGTCTGAGTGCACATGTTTGCTTGTGTTTCACAACTGCATCTTCATCTAATTCACTCAACAAGTATGTCTTTAGTCAAGAAACAAATGCGAACCAAAAGCCCTAGTCTCTGCCTAGTGGGGAAACCAGATATTCAAACAGCCATGCAAATAATGTAAAAGTGCAGCTGTGACGACTGCTCAGAAGAAGAGGTGCGTGATGAGCGAGCACTCATGAGAGAGCGGCTTTGCCTCAGAGAGTCAGGCTTGCCAAGGAGGTGACATGGAAACTGGGATCTGAAGGACTGAACAGAGGAAGCGCGATGGGAACAGCTTTCCAGACAGAGGGCAATGGCTGTGCAAAGGCCCTAAGGTAAGAGGAGGCCGGTGAAGAAGAGGAGCCGAA
Source organism: Vespertilio murinus (assembly GCA_963924515.1). NCBI lineage: Eukaryota > Metazoa > Chordata > Mammalia > Chiroptera > Vespertilionidae > Vespertilio > Vespertilio murinus. The sequence goes on from OZ004706.1 coordinate 71,390,042, forward strand.
AGAAGGCCACATCCTTCTCTGCTTTCAAAGTTACCCCTCTCCCATCCAGGACTGCTCAAATGTCACTTCCTGCGTGTGGCTGTTCCCTCCTTTCCATTTGTACTGTAAGTGGATATACCCCTCATACCATCATAGCATTCCTTTTATCCTTCTGTTAGCACTTAGTTCACTGAATTGCAATTATCTGTTTATACATCTGTCTCCCTCACCAGGCTGAGGAGTCATGGAGGACGGGAGCAGTAAAGCATGATCTTTGTGTCTCTCTGCATACATGTGTAAGCATATTTTAGATGCTCACTAAGTGTCTTACGAGTGAAATAGGACAACTTAACCATGCCATGCACACACAGACATAAACATTTTAACTTGAAACTGTATTACCTACTTGGTGAGCTGTCTCCATTTTTTTTTTTTTTTTTTTTGCAAAAACTCAGCTGGAAAGTAGCAACTTTTAGAAAAGCCTCTCTGCCCCCAACCTTAATGAATCATAAGGTGTTATTTACTTCAGCATCAGAAACAGCTGTCCTGACTTTGTTAACACAACGTAATTCATTTTATAAATATCACACAATTATCTAATTTCTGAGTCTCTGCATGCTTTGAAAGGTGTTATTTTGGAAACAAGTCCTGGCCCATCCTAGGGAAATTCCCAAACCAGCATTGTCATGGCTAAGTATATCTACAGAAGCATTGCAAGGCGGAGAGGAGGCATAAATCCCCTGCTGTGGACACTCAGAGTGCTGACAGCCAGGCGGGGGAGGGGTCTCCACACCCCCAGTCCTGGCCGCAGTGGCCTGGCCTGCTTGCACTCACAGGTAATAATTTCAGAGCCCAGCAAAGCTGACACTCAGCTGCCCTTCCCCAGAGCAGCACAGTGCCTCCACGCAGCTGCCTGCCTGCCTGCCTGCCTGCCTGCCTGCGTAGGATTCTCCAGCAGAAGCGGGAAGGATTAGAAAACAGAGGCTGGCTTGTTTGCTGGTCCTTTTGCTGAGCCCTCCAAATGGGAGTAGCAGCCTTGGAGGTTTTCCTTACATGGTGTCAGCAACTCCACTGCCCACTCTCCAGCCACCTCCAAACCCAATCCCACCCTCTCAGGCGGGGGGAAAACAATGAAATCAAGATTAGGGTATTCCTGTTGCAACCCAATCCGCAGGCTCTCTGGCTATCCGATATGGGGTTGTCAGAAAGGCTCTCCCCCGCCTGTCCCCCACCCACGGTCTATCTGGGCCTGACATCTCTGCAGGATTAAGGGGGGGTGGCAGGGGTGGGAGGGGTAATTTAAAACCGCGCTTCCCGCAGCCGTGTTTTTATGAACACAGGGAGATGTGTGCTGGCCATTCCCATACTCACGGGCACACTCCTGGAGCCCGGGAGCTGAGGCCAGGTCCCTGAGAACTGGCCTCGCTCAGACCCAGGCCGCTGCACACCACTTCCTCCTGTGTCCGCGCTGAAGGGCAGGATGTGGGCCTCCTGGGAAAGGAGCCCTTGGCCAGCTGGTCACGCGGCTGCCCTTTGATCTCTTCCCACCAGACTGGGTTTGCCTCCTGGGTTGATTTTATTTTTTTTTTTTGCATGCTTTTTTTTTTTTTAAACCTGGCATACATGGAAGTTAGTACTTATTACAGATTTCCTGCCTTTATCTCATTTAATTATAAAATCTCCTGGGAAGAAGGAAGAGAGTCTATGAAGTGCCAGGGCAAGGAGCAAAATCCATCCAGGAAAGCAGGGAGTCTGGCGGGGGGAGGGCACTGTGATGACTGGGGGGGTCGCCCCCTACGCGCGTCTGGGTGTGTTTCACAGTGTATCCTCCCCCCAGCTTCATTCTTAAGATGGAAGCTGTCCGTCTCACACAACCTGTCTTTGCGCATGTCTTACCTCAGGCAAGGCCAGGCAGTGGGGGAAACTGTGCAGTTGGTCTGTGGTGGGTGGGGGACGCCCCAAGATCCTTGCCTGAGCTTCTGCCCCCTCGCCTGCCCTAGAAGCCTGTATGCGTGCTGTACACATGCACCAGTTCCTGCTTCTCTGCAGGAGACCTGTGCCAAGATGCCCAGTGCATGCCTGAATCTAAGGACAGGGCAGAACCCTATGCATGCTGTGTTTTTGGCTACACATATAAACCCACGATAAGTTTAATTTACAAATTAGGTGCAGAAAGAGGCTACTAACTAATGATGAAGTAGAACAATTATAACTGTAATAAATGCGCTGTAATAAAGGTTGGGTGATGTGGTCTCTCGAAAGTGTTTTATTGCACTGTGCTCACTTTTTCACTGAAGGGAAGTGCCTTATGGCTTCTCTGTGGCATATCCGAATTGCCAGCATCACTGCTCTCGCGCTTCTGGGCAATATTAGGTAAAATAAGGATCAACTAAATATTATGAAGTAAAAAAGTGTTAAGTAAAGTAAGGATTACTAGGACACAGCACTTCTACACAGAGACAGTCCATCCGATAACCAAGACAGCTCCTAACAGATGGGGGGCGTACACAGTGCGGAGACGCCAGACAAAGGGGTGAGTCACATCTCAGGCAGGATGGAGTGGGGTGAGGGAGACTTCATCCCACTCCTCAGAACAATGTGCAATATGAACCTGATGAATTATTTCCAGAATTTTCCATTTAATGTTTTCAGATGGGAGTTGATGGAGGGAAACTGAAACCACGGAAAGCAAAAACCGTGGATAAGAGGGGACCACTGTATGTATTCCCTTCTAAAGAAAATAATATATATCCCTAGGGGTGAGTCAGGATCAATCCTCCTCCTCTGGGAAACCTCTCAGAATGGCCCCTGTCTCCATCCCCTTCCTCACCACATTCTTAGGGTCCATGTGCATGACTTATTGGGGGCATTTCTTACCTTTTTTAGGAGAGTATTTTACCTATTAGTCACTCCCAACAGAATGTAAGCCCCAAGAGGTCAGGAAGTGTTTAGTGTACAGAGGCACTCACTAAATGTTGAAGTAAATGAAGAATTTTCAGTAATATAGTTGTAAACATGATAAACAAATGTTACATTGATTCTCTTCAAATACCAGAAAGCTTATACTTTATTTATTTTTATTGTTTTTTTGTTGTTTGTTTGTTTTTTTAAATTTATTTTTATTGATTATGTTACCACATAATTGTCCTTATCCCCCCATTCCCATCCCAAACCCCTCCCTACATATTCCCCCACCCCCCTGTTGTCCATGGCCACTGGCTGATTCATTTGCCTCTCAGCATAACTATTAAGGCTTGTTGCAGTTTAGGTTTTTACAAGGGTGTTTCTTGGATCACATGACCTCACACATCTAGAGGAAATAATGAACAACATAGACTGGTGAACAAAAATAGACCCAGAAAGCCAATACTTTAAATAAACTAACATTTATTCAGAAAGTATGTGCTAGGACTAGTCATAGGCAAATCTGAACCCATAACAGCAGCACTGCTAGATTCTAAAACTCCTTTATGTTCCCCTTTTTGGGATGTATTGTGTTGTGGCAGACATGTGAATCATTTCAAAATGAAGTTGATGTGTCTACACAACCCCCTCCTGAGCCCCTGAGAAAATGCTGGGAGCAACTCCAGGGTTCCTCCTCTGACTGTGCTCAGCACTCCTGGTTGTATAACATTGTGTTTAACACTGGAGATCTGAGGCCTAGCCCTCTGGATGAATGGTCTGGATTGAGACTGAGCCCAGCTTTCTCTAATATTGACTTCAGCACTCCTGTGGGCCAGACCCATCAGCCCTACAGCCCAGTAAACTACACAGGAAAACTGTAGGAAAGATTATAACCATGTCTCTGAGTGCTTACACACTGCGGAAACTTTGTCTAATCTCTCCTCACAGCTGAAATGTGAAGAAAGCAAGGATCTCAGGCTCCATAGGACCAATTGTTTAACAGAATAAAAATACTTTAGCAGTAACTTGGGTTTCCCAGCTTTTAAAGTAAACAAGGCCACCGTGGATCCAACCCTTGAAAACTAAAAGTCCCTCCAAAAGATTAAAATTGTGGGGTATATTGTTATCCAATTCTGCTATCTCAAAAATGTTATAAATTAACAAGGCTCATTTCTCACAAGCATACTGAAAAAAAGGGGGGGGGGGCATATAAACTACATTTCCTGAAAGAAAAGAAAAAATATATTATGCTCCCACACAACTTTAGAAGCTTGATATTTAAAATTCTACAAGTATATTCTATAATCCAGGCATCAGCAAACTTTCTATTAAAAATACTAAATATGCCCTGGCCTGGTAGCTCAGGTGGTTAGGGTGTTTTCCTGATAGGCCAAGGTGGTAGGTTCGATCCCCGGTCAGGGCACATACAAGAATCCATCAATGAAAGCAAAAATAAGGGAAATAGCAATTTGATGTTTCTCTCTCTTTCTCTCTCTCATTCTCTCTCATCATTGACTAAAAAAAAAAATATTTTTTGAACACTAAGTAATTTTGGTTTTATGAGCCACATGGACTTTGTCCCACCTTCATAATTATAGCCATAGATAATGCGTAAAGGAGTGTCCCAATAAGCTTTATTTACAAAATTGGGTCCTATAATCAATGGTTGAGTTCATCAGCATTACCAATAATATTAAAATGTAGACAACAACAAACTTCAACAACCCTATCCCAAGCACAGCTTTGTTAGCACTGAATTTCAACTAAACACAACTCAACTGCCCTGGGCTAGTGTCTCAGCAGAATATTAACATGACAATGATCCTTTTTGTTGAAGATCAAGCTTCAGAACTGTTGAAATGTTCCCAGCAAAAATGGGAATCTATGCTTTCTCTTTATAATAATGGTGAGTTTTCAGAAACTGCGAGCATATGTTGACAGTTAAACAGCTGGCATATACAAAAGCGGGATATACTCAGACAAAGTATATTTTCACATGGAAATCCAATCAGTGATTCAGATCTGAATATACCCATCTAGTCAGAACTACCATATTCAGTCACTTGCTAGAACATCAAACTAAGTAAGCTATGGGGATATAAGGACCTATGTCATACTTTCAACAATAAAAAGAAAATGGGGGGGGGGAGATGTATTCGGAAAATATTAGCTCTGAACAGGATCTTATGAGTCAACTGGGGGGAAAAATAACATTTAATTTATACAAAGAAAATGAGGTAGAGAGAACTTGTCACTTGCCCCCAAGATCACAAAGCTCGTTTATAGAGGAGGCATGACTACACAACAGTCAACTATCAACTATGTGCTCTAAGAAGGGACAATGTCAGCTATGGCTCAACACTGTATTCCCAGCCTTGAGAACAGATCCTGACACATAGGAGGCAGTTAAGAAATACTTGTTGAATAAACAACTACAGAATTAATGAATAAACAACAAGTGAGCCCGGCCAATATACTTTCCCATCAAAAGTTGTGTGGACGTATAAAAACCTGATTCAAAAAGAACGTTCAATATGTAACTTTCCTCCCAATGTTGAATTGTGCATTTAGTCCTTCAGACACCACCATAAACTGCGGAACTAATTGCGAGCAGCCTCAAGGAGTAGAAGCACCACTCAAGGCAGCTGATTCCGTCCTGAGGAATGATTTATGCATGATGAGAATCTGTCTGGGACATCAATGATGTCTTTATCTTCAACTACTACTCACAGAGGACTCAGCCGAAGTGTACTCATACTGTTTGTCCGGGGTTTCCCAGGACTTGTAAAATGCAAGCCTGATTGCTTGGAGGGGTTATGGCTTATTTCACATTATCTACACCCACTCATCCATCACCGTGGGACTGTGTGGCATACAAAGCAAGCTCTTCAAAGCAGGGGTTAGGAGGCACTCTCTAACTATTCCTGACTGTTGCCATATTTCCCCTTCCTGACAACAGACAGGACAGGTGCTGCCCCCGGAGACCTTGCTGTATAGAGTGGCACTCCTACTCGACCACCATCAGATCTAAAGCACCTCGCCCAGCTCCATACTTGAAGGTCAAGTGGAAACAACCTGCATTCCTTCCACAGGTGTTGGCCTTTAAAAGGAATGCAGACTTTGAGCTCCATTTATGTTTTCAAAATATTGCTTTTTCTTTGAACTTGGAATGTGTAACTTTATCCACAGACTGTGCAATTTTGCATTCACCCAGACACTGTTTCTATGACATGACTCTTCAATAGCTCAACTATTTTTCTTTGAATCCTTAGAAAAATCCCACCACAGAGAGCTAGGAAATACACTTTCTTCTACATTTCCTTAGAAAAGCCACCTATAAATGAAAATGAATAAATGCACACATGTGTGTATATGTGTTTTAAGGGGGGAAGGGCGGATGGCAGCCTTAAATAAAAGGTCCAGAAATTCAACAACCACTTGGCCTTCCTTTCTAAGCCTTTAACAATGACTACTCAGCAGTAGCCCATTAGCGAACCAGAAGTAATTAAGGGGAGGAAAAGTCCAGCTCCTTAACCACTTAAGTCTTTTCAAGAAAAACACTACCAAATATATGTGGCGAATTAAAAAAAAATCTGCAAACTTTCCCAACCTTTGCAACGTAACAACACAAAATATTATATAAATTACAAAATAATTAAAACATTTAAAATATATAAGTTCTGTAAATAAACTTTTTAGACAACACTTTTTCAATTCTTTGTGCTTGACTGACATAATGCTCTTCTGAAAATACTATTAATAATGAACTTTAAAAATGTTTAATGCTGAAAGCAGCATACATATAAGTACTTTCATTTCATTTCACATATGCATAATTTTCCAGGGTGACACACATACACAGACAGACACACCTTCATAGAACTGAAATGCCAGATTCAAAATAAATTCATAACATTTACAGCATAAATTCAGACATCTGAGGGGGGTTTCCCACAGTTAAATTCACTGTGCTATCAACAAAATCGGTTTATTTTAAGATTGCCTGTCCAATATATAAATTTCCCTTTGTGTTTGAAATACTTTTATCAGATAAGATAGCTTTTGTTTGAACTACTATTTTGAGAATTTGCTTTGGGGTTTTGAATACACACAGTGAAGTAACTTGAGATTTCCTACCCTGCTTTAAAATGTGTTTCTTCTGTCTGTTTGTATTTAGTAATTTCCTGTCAAATAACCTCACATAATTAACTTTCCTTGCTCCAACCTACTTTTCCCCCCCTATTCCTACTTCCTGAGAACGGTAATAAAATGCTGATTACACTTTGCTGTTATCTGCCTTCTCCTCCTCCATCCCCCTCCTTCGCTCCCTTTGTCAGAGCCCAGTCTCAGGTTTCAGCACTTGGTGGACTCAGGGAGACCTGGAACAGAAAGGAAGCAAATCCCACCACAGGAGTTCCTGTTCATCAGCATTTATGGGGGAGCTCCATTGTGAGCTGGGCCAATCAAGTGGCGGGGGGTATGTCCTATTCTTTTCCCCAAATTCAATGAAATCCATGGACCAAATCCCCCCTCAGCTACTCCTGATGTGTGTGCAAATGCCTCCGTCCCCATCCGTCCTGATTAAGAGTTGAGATGACTGGAAAGCTCTGTGATCCTAAGAGGCTCAGGGCAGGAAAAATCCCCACCAACGCTTACAAATTTTTATTTACAAGTATTAATAGAAATTAACCTGGCTTTTTTTTTTATACAACTGAGTGTATCAGCCCATGTTACTTCTTGATAATTAATCTTTCATTTCACACTAATTGAACACTTCATTGAAATTATACAACTCATTCATTAGCTTTATTATGCAGATATTACAAAGGCACACTTCCTATGATGTGGCAAGAGAAAATAAAAAAGCAAAAAATGTTGACTACATGAAATATTAGTGTTGGTATTTGCAGGACACAATGATGGATCGCCATTGTGTCCAGCAGGGTTTCTTACCTTTACCCTATTGATACATCTGGCCAATTAATTCTTTGCTGTGGGGGGCTGTCCTGCTCATTGTCCTCTATGATGTTTAGCAGCACCCATGATCTCCAGACACTAGATGCAAGTATTGTATTTTTGACTGTTATGTGACCATCAGAAATATCTCCAAACATTGGCAAATGTCCTGGAAGCAAAATCACCCTCGGCTGAACAACAGTAATATATACTTAAGGCAGAATAGTAAAGCTGCTTCTCTTTATTCCTTACAAACAAAAACACAGTTTGTGAAAACTCTAGCTACTTCAGCATGTGAAGGACACAACCTTGTAATTCCAGAAAATGTCTCCACACTGACCACTTAACGTATAAGAAAAAATGATCATGGCTTCAATTCATGATGGGGCCTCAGGTTCACAAGTGACACATCTCATTGTTCCAAATCCATAGCAAAGAATAAAAAAAACTTAAGTACCCAAGGACAAAAAATCACAAACATTTTCATGGACCAGAAATGCCAACTAACAAGAAGGGCTAAGCCATAGGATGCTGAAATCCGAGCTCCCTAAGCCAATGGTGTTTGTGAGTGATGCCTGATGGCAGAGTCCACACCTAGCAGTTCCGCTCCAAGGTGTATGCCCTCGAGAAGCTCTTGAATGTGTGCATCAGTTGACATGTACAAGAGTGTCCATAACTGCACCACTACTGAAGGCCAACAATAAATCAGTCCACTAGTTGGAGAATGGATAAATATACTGTCATGTATGCCAATGATGTATTATTATTCACAGCTACAACAGAAAAAATGGCTGCTCCAGATAACACTAATGAATCTTAGAAACATGATTCTATATAAAGAGCAAGTCACAAAAAAACTACCTTAATGTGACATTTTTATATAATTCAAATACAAACAAAACTAAATATATTAAACTTATTTTTTAAAACCCAAGGTGTATTCTTTAAAAAGCAAAAGAATGAGAAATACTAAATTCAGATTAGTGGTTTCCTCTGGGGAGGAAGTAAGTGGTTATCCACAGGTAAAGTGAAGTGCATTGGAAATGCTTGTGGTGAATTAATTGGCATCCATTTACTATAGGTAAGTCACAACATACAACTTACCTATACAGTATGTGTGCATGTGTGTGTATTAATTGTATGTATCAAATATTATATACCAATTCTTTAAAGTTCTATTTCAGGAAAAGGGGGGATAAATCTAGAAAAATGATGGCAAACCAAAAGCAAAATATTAAAGGATATACTTCAGTAGCATAAAAAGTAAAATAAATAATTTTTTAAATGCATGTGAAGCCGAAACCAGTTTGGCTCAATGATAGAGCGTCGGTCTGCGGACTGAAGGGTCCCGTGTTCGATTCTGGTCAAGGGCATGTACCGTATTTGCTGGCGTATAAGACGATTTTTTGGCCCTGAAAAATACCGTATTTGCTGGCGTATAAGAGACTGGGTGTATAAGACGACCCCCTAACATTTCCATTAAAAATATAGAGTTTGTTATATACTCGCCGTATAAGACTACCCCCCCACTTGGAGGCATATTTTTCAGGGCCAAAAAATCGTCTTATACGCCGGCAAATACGGTACATTGGTTGCGGGCACATCCCCGGTAGGGGGTGTGCAAGAGGCAGCTGGTCGATATTTCTCTCTCATGGACGTTTCTAGCTCTCTAGCTCTCTCCCTTCCTCTCTGTAAAATATCAATAAAGATATATAAAAAAATGCATGTGAATATGAGAGACAACAAACAATGAATTTGATAAAGTATCAGTAAGTGTGATTAATCAACTGAAAAAGTAATCAATTTTTTTATGTTAAAAAGGGTAAAGTTAAAACTTTAGGCCACAAAACCAAGATGGGTACTAAGGCATGCTACAGTCCTTTTCATCATTAGGAGGATAGTAAACATACTGAATAATTATATATTTTATTAGAACTATTTATGCTTCCATTAAACATTAGATCTTGAATACTTAAGAGCAATCACTGAAAAACATTAGAAATTTATTTGTGTCTTCCGATCCAGCAAGTGGGGGTGGGAAGGATATTAGAGGAAGGTTTATGGAACTGTTATTAGGAAATGAGAAATAAAGAAACTAGGAGAAAAAAAGGTAAATATGACTCACTAAATACGTTGCAACAGGGTGGAAATAAATCAAAATACACATGTAATCACAATAAAGTTAAATTCATAAAATGCACCTACTAAAAGAAAATCTAAGGGAGACTTTACAAAGACAAATGTAGCCCTTGATAGTGTGGTTCAGTTGGTTGGAGAACGGCCCCACACACAGAAAGGTCTTGGGTTCAATTCCTGATCAGGGCACGTACCCAAGCTGCAGGTTTGATTCCTAGTCCGGGAGCATACAGGAGGCAACTGATAGATGCCTCTCTCTCTCTCTCTCTCTCTCTCTCTCTCTCTCTCTCTCTCTCTCTCTCAATATCAATGGGAAAAATATCCTTGGGTGAGAATTAAACAACAACAAGAACAACAAGAAATTCAATGACCATGTCCCCAGGTGAGGATTGAAAGAGAGATAGAGAGGAGAGAGAGGAGAGAGAGAGAGAGAGAGAGAGAGAGAGAGAGAGAGAGAGAGAGATCTAAAATAATACAAGAAAGACTAAATATAAAGGATTTAAAAAGATAGGCGGCAAATAATAACTGAAAGTAAGGCTGTTGTAATATCAACATCAGAAAAAGTAGAATTTAAGGCAAAAACACCTAAAGGTTAAAGAACAGCTTGCCATAATAATAAAAAGGAAAAATTCATGAATATGTAACCATCTACTGCTTGTGTATTTTAAATAATCAAGCCTAACAAGTGAAAAACAAAAACTAATGGAATTTTGAGATTTTGTCAATCCAAAATCCTAATGAGATGTTCACACACCTATGTTGACCACTGTAAATCAAGAGGTAAAATAGTAGTAATGATGTTGAGAATTAAACAAAATTAACTATTCAATTAATACATTTAGAAACCTGCATTCAGCAAGTAGCGTATATCCATGATTTTCTAATAAACATAAAACAATTACTAAAATTAACTCTGTACTGTCATAAATGATGTCTTAATAAAAACTCAGAGTCCATTTCATGCAGAACTTGTTCTCAAAATGTATTATTAAAAAAGGAAATAAAAATTATTTATATGGGAAGAGAAGAATCCAACATAATGAGCTAATTATCCAACTTAAGATGAAAAATAAAATACTATTCACAAAGTAGAAGGAAGTAAATTATAAAGAAAAAATATGTGAGTAACAAACCATATTTGATGACTAATTAAGCCAATGTTATTTTTAAATATTAAGATATATAACCCTGAGAAGGTAATTAAAAAAAAAGGAAAGGAACAAACAACAATATCAGAAATGATAAAAGACACAGTGGAGATTACAAGCAAGAGAGTACCTAAACCATTTATGCCAATAAAATTTAAACTTACATAATTTCTCTTTATTGAAGCCTGATTGATGTCTAACTGCTCCCCTGCCAGCCTGTTTGCCCCTAACTACTCTCCCTGTAGGCCTGGTCCCCCCCAACTGCTCTCCCCTGCAGGCCTGCGTCCCCCTCAACTGCCCTTCCTTGCAGGCTCTATCACCCCCAACTTCCCTCTCATGCAGGCCTGGTCCTCTTCAACTGCCCTCCCCTACAGGTCTGGTCCCCCACTACTGCCCTCCCCTGCAGGCTTGATCGCCCACAACCACCCTCCTTTGTAGGCCTGGTCCCTCACAACTGCCCTCCACTGCTTACCATCTTATGGTAGCCATCTTGTGCCTATATGGAGTAGTCATCTTTGACCACATGGGGGCGGCCATCTTGTATGTTGGAGTGACAGTCACTTTGCATATTACTCTTTTATTAGATAGGATAACCAAAATATAGAAACAACCTATGTCCATCAATGAATAAATGGGTAAAGATGATAATGTAGTGTGTGTGTGTGTGTGTGTGTGTGTGTGTGTGTGTGTGTGTGTGTCTCACAGGAATACTACTCAGCAATACAAAGAATGAAATCTTGCAATTTGCGACAACATGGATGAACCTAGAGAGTATTAGGCTAAGTGAAATAAGTAAAGCAGAAAAAGAAAAATGCCACATGATTTTGTTTATATGTAGAGTCTAGTAAGAAAAATTAAGCCAGACTCATATCATAGACACAGGGAGCAGACTGGTGGTTGTGGGGTGGGTGGTGGGTGATAAAATGTGTGAAAGGGATCAAGAGGTATGATCTTACAGATATAAAATAAGTCATGGGGATGTAATGCACAGCATGGGGAATACAGTCAATTTTAGTGTATTAACCTTGTATGGTGACAAATGGTAACTAGACATTGTGGTGATCATTTCATAAGAAACTTAAATGTTGAGCCCCTATGCTATACACCTGAAACTAATACTCTTGTAAGTCAATTATTCTTCACTTTTAAAAAATGCATGGGCCCCAGCCAGTTAGAATAGTGGTATAGTGCAGGTTGGGTTTCACCCGCCTCTGCAGTTCCCCAGGACCTTGGACTATGCTACTCATCGTTATCCCTCCACATCCCCATGGGTAAAACGGGGATAATAATAGTACCTCCCTAATAGAACTAATGTGAAGATTTAAAAATTTAATATGTGTAAATCACTTAGGCACATGAAGCTCAACATTACTAATCATAACAGAAAGCACTCAATAAACTTTCGTTGTTGTTATTAGGAGCTTTTCAGTTGATGCCTCTGGGCCCGAGTTCTTGAAATCCCTAAGCTTCTGCTTCCTTCTTTTTAAAAACATAATATCCCTGTCCTCAAAGCACTGCTATGCAGTTGGAGGAGCAAATAAAAGGAAAAGCAGTGACACGAATTGCCAGGGTTATATCAATAGTAGTTGCAGAACTAAGTTCCTCTTCATTTCAAAGAATCAAGTGCTCTTTTTTTTTCTTGTATAGACTGATATTTATTAACTACCTGGGTTACCAAAAATTTCATAGAGTAATTTTGTTTCATAAAATTAGCCACTCTCTGTGCATAATACACACTTAAAGGAATTTTCTTCTGGAAATTTGCATGTTAATCAGCTGGGCATATACCAGCATATGGATGTCCCACCATTAAAGATGTCTAAACAATTTAGTTAACCTTTAGTAAAAATATGTGTGCACAGTGGCCAAATAGTGCAGAGTAAAAGATGTTAATGGTTCTTTTTAAAGCACTATGTATAATATTTAACCCTGCTTTTATTTAATATTCCACATTATTTTTTTAAATGTACCAAATTCAGGACAATATTTTGTAGTTGAAGCTTTGTTTTCAGGATATGAGAATAAATGAAACATTAATGCTGGCTTGTGAGAGAGGCTACCTGAAGATTTCCAAAAGCAAAATGAGAGAAAACAAATATAGCTATAAAATTGATTAATTTTAGGGTCAGTTTCATAAAATAAACCCTCCTTAGCATTCCTAACCCACTATCAAAGCTGGCCAGAGCATGCCCTAGCTGGTTTGGCTCAATGGATAGAGTGTTGGCCTGCAGACTAAAGGGTCCTGGGCTCAATTCCGGTCAAGGGCACATGCCTGGGGTTGCAGGCTCTATCTCCAGTAGGGGGCCTGCAAGAGGCAGCCAATCAGTGATTCTCTCTCATCATTGATATTTCCATCTCTCTCTCTCTCCCTTTCCCTTCCTCTCTGAGATCAATAAAAATATATTATTAAAAAAAAAAAAACTGGCCAGAGCATATTTAAGGATAGGCTAATTACTTTGTGGGTTAAATCAAATTCTCTGCTCCGTTTTCCTCACCAGCTATTCACAAGGGTCCCTTCGTCGTTCACTGCTGATAATTTTACTGATTGCCTTTAACAAACAAACCGTGAAAAGAGGTAATGGGAAGGCACAATCACATTAAATTAGTCCATCTTTCTTCTTTGAGACAGTTCTGATGAAAAGTAGGCAGGGGGTAGGAGAGAAGTAACTAACAGCTAAAAATTATGACTTGAAATTTTTTGAGTCCTTCCATGTATAATGAATAACAAGAAATAATTTCAAGAATCACAGCACACAGGTTACAGAACTGTTCAAGAAGCTTACTGTGTTCATCGATTTTAGATAATACAGTGACATAACCTGAATGCAAGCAAAATCCAAAAGGAACCAGGCAGAAGCGGTAACACTACATATTTTGGGTCTGAGAGGTATGTCCTGATATTCCAACTAAACTCCTGCAGTAACACATTGCACAGATAACCAATGTATGGAGCCCAGCCGGAGGGCAGGAGAGCAGTGGAGATAACCGGGCTTTTGAGAAGTGAGTCATAAACAGCATTTTCTGTGCTACCCTGAGATGAGAAGGAGCCCACAAATATGGGAGGCTGATTTATGATGAAGGTAGCCCTGCAGGGCATTTGGGGAAGAATGGTATTTTCAACAAGCGTCTGGTTCGATTTTTATACCCATCTGGGGACAGTCCTTTATTTCCCAGCATACATAAAAGTCAATTCTGAGTGGATTGTACATCTACATGTGAAAAATAAAACAATAAAGTCTCCAGAAAATGTAAGAGAATAGCTCTAGGATTTGGGAGTAGAAAAAAATTGCTTAAACAGCACACGAATGGCATTAATCACAAAGAAAAAGACTGATGAATTTGAGGACATTAATATTAATATCTCCCGTTCATCAAAAAGCACCATTATGAGAGCAAAAAGGCAAACTGGGGTGGGCAAAGATATTTGTAAAACACATAGCTATCAAAGGGATCACTTTCAAAGTAGACAAAGAACTCTTACAAGTCAAAAAAATAAAATTAAATTCAATGAAAAAATGGGCAAGAAATTTGAATATGTTCTTCAGAGAAAGGATAATGAAATGTCTACTAAGCATAAGAAAAGGCTGTCAACTTCATTAGCTATTAGAGGGAAATGTAAATTAAATCAATGATGAGATATTACTACACACCCACCAGAATGACTAAGATGAACAAGTCTGATAATGCCAAATGCTTACGAGGATGTAGAGCAATAGGAAACGTCAAGCATTTTTAGTGCTAATAAAAAAGCACAATTAGCTTCCAAATCTGTTTGGTAATGCCTATAAAAAACTGAATAGATGAAAACGTCATAACCCAGCAATTTCACTCATAGGGCATGTATGTGTACATATCTAACCAAACTGCACATGCATATCTAACAAAAGATTTGTGTAAAAAATGTTCCCAACATCATTACTCATAATACCAAAAATTAGAAACCTCCTATGCCCATTAACAGTAGAGAGGATAGTCTATATTCCTATTATAAAACTTTATATAGTGACTAAAATAAATGTGATCCCACATCTTTAGACCTCTCAAACATGGTATTGAGAGTGTGTGTGGTGGGAGGCAAGCTCCAAAAAACACAATGATATTCTATTTATTACATATCAACATCTGGCAAAACTAGCTTTGGGGAAGGCATGAGGGTGGTTTCCAACATCCTGGCAATGATTCAGGAGCTGCCTATGAGAGAATTATAATACTCATTTAATTGCACACTTGTTTCTTTTACTGGACCCCAGTAGCCCTGCTTCTAGAACTTTCTCTTAAGGAAATAATGACCAACATGAAAAATTTTAGGCACAATATGTCATACAGTATTATTTAGAATAGCAAAAAATAACTGATCACAATAAGGGAATGTAACTCATGGTATATCTAATTAGTAAAATATTACACAGCAATAAAAAGTTTCAAAAGATTCACTAATCTAGGCAAACAAACCATAACAGAAAAAGACTAAAAACAGGTCAGCTGGAAATATGCAAAACCTCTACAGTATTTAAGTTGTCAGGTTTTATGTGAGTTCTTTTGGTTTACATTTTTTAAAATTACTTTTATACTTAGAAATAAGAGAGATTTGTTTTGTTTTGTTTTGTTTTGTTTTTTAACTGCAGATTTTTTTTTTTACTACTTCTGGGAGGGTCAGAAATTTCCCCTCTGACTAAAAGGAAATGCACAAAACAGACCCCTAAACAGATGTGAAGTCATTTGGGTAACTACTAATTGACCTACCGGTACATACTTTTGCCTCTAAAATCTTCATCTTGTAAGGAAGATCATTTTGTTCTTTAAAAAGTAGACAAATGTGATTTATACTGAATACTTATCCCAGGACTCCATGATACATAATCTTGAGTGCTTCTGGCAGAGATTAAAGAGGGTATCCACAGTCTTTAGTGATGGCTCCAGAACCAACCAGAGGTAAATGACATCACTGTCATTTGAAGGTGAAAAGAACACTAAGCAAGCACAGGTTCCATGCTATGCTTTGAGGAGTTTGTTGTAAAGAATATGAACCCAATTCCTACCCTCAAGCAACATAGAATCTTGTTTACCAGACAACACGTTATCCAATAAAGAGAAACTTTAAAGTGCAAATCAACTAAACATTTATGTTTATTAGTACCATCCCTATTTTTTCTAATGCTCTAACCCTATCATAGGGGCTGGAAGCCTGGGAACAACATTTCTCAGACTCCTTTGCCAGCAAGATTTTAGGTTTAGATTCTTTTAATGAGGGACACTTAGCTAAAATTGGATGGTAGAGTCCATTTGCCTTTGGCTGCAATAACAGCAGCGGGTCCCTGCAGAGTGCTAGAACACGGGCCCCTGCAGTGACAGCAGCAGCCAGCCAGCTGCCCTGTGGTGACTGAATGGATGGCACTGGGGCAGATGAGCACACACTCGGGCTGTGGCCATCCTATTTCCTGGAGTCCCTGATCCGGGTTTGCCCCTCCAGGCCTTTTACCAATTGTAACCCAATTCCCGGTATGAAATCCTTCTCTGCTTGAAATATATAAGTAAGTTCCAGTTCCTTGGTTGACCCATGACTATGAGTTTCAAAGCAGCAAAATCTCCTCTTCTGACCACTTCCGGAAGTAGGCTGAAGTTTACTATTCACAACATAGTTTTCTAACTCTACCACTAACTCCTCTTCGCTAGTCTTTTTACCATTATTATGGGTTTCCTCTCTGCTAACTGTCAAGAAGATGGAACATGGTGAAGTGGAAAAATTAAAGTTTTTGTCTCAAACATTTGACAGAGATTCATTTTTGGATTACTGATGTTTAATCCTTTAGAATAGAATGACATATTAAGTACATCATGCCGCTTCTTGAGTTGAACACAATTAAATAATAACTGACAGATTAGCCTGATTTTAAATTAAGCTCATCAAAATTATCATTATGTGTGTAGAAGTGAGTGTATGTCTTTATACACTCGTTATGTCATATTTCTTTAAAATTTTAAGCCCTTTTCTAGATAATCCTATTCCTAAATACATAAAAAAAAAACTAACTATAGTTCATGGTTATTCAGATTACAAAGCCATATAAGGCTAATCAACGGTACAGGAATGTATACAATCCTCACAGTTTACATAGATGATTGCTTTATTGCTTTGGTACAGGAGGAAATAGATGCCATCCCCTATCTTTTTCAAAAGTCATTGTGGTTTGAATTTAAACTTCTGGTTCTGAGTAAAATGCAGCAACCATCAAGCCTGTTTCACCAACCTCTTTCATTGAATAAAACTATAAGACTTAGACACAAATTACAGAAAGCAGACAGTTGAAAACTCTGCAAAGTAAAGAGCAGCAGGCAAATCACACAAGACCACTGGAAACTGAAGTGGCAGAGGGTTTACACCATTTATTTTCCAGAAGTTTCCTCTAGCCTGAACTTAATATGGTTGGAAACCTAGAAATGAGCACTGAGATGAAGGAGAAATCTCTGGAAGCCTTCTATTGTTGGCTCATGGAACAAAAGCTAGCACTTCTAACATTCCTGAGAAAGTGGAAGTCCCCCAATTTTGTTTTTTCTTTCTTCCCTCTTTTGCCATTTTTCTCATGCCCTCACCCCCACGCAATTCCATGGCAGAAATGGCAGTGACCCTAAGGGAGGTCAGCAAGAGGGAACACTCTGAGGGAGGGAACCCTTTCCACCTGTTTGGTGGGAATGTGACTACAAGAAGCGGAGGCCAAACCCCGTGGCTTCTTTCACTCTCCCTGTCCTCCTGCTGCTTGGGCCCAGAGAAGTACACAGCAGAGCCTGCAGATGTGACAAGATGAACCCCAAGGACCTGAAATGTGCCAGGAGAGTGCAAGAGGGAGATGCTCAGGAAAGTGACTCTGCAACACAGTTATGAATTCCAGGGACCCTCACCAAGCTAACAATGTGTGGGTCAGATTGTAACTAGCATACCAAAGAGGTAGAGATCAGCACTGGCAGATGGGCCACTGGACAAACCAGGGGCTGACCACTGTGTGTGATGCACCCCAGCACCGGACCAGACTGCCACAATGACTTTGAAAAGCTGATTGATGCTGAAACAATTGATACTGAAGGTAGGTTGGAACTTGCAGCTTTAACCTAACTAGTTCAATTGCCTACTTTTAAAAAATTCTTTTTATAGGATATAAACACAACCCAAGAATCCTAATGTAATCCTTAAAATATCCAGAATAGATTCCAAAATTACTCAACATACCAAGAACCACAAGAAATTTAATTCATACATGAAAAGATAGTCAACAGACACCAATGCCGACATAATACAGCTGTTGAAATTATGTGACAAAGACTTTACGACAGTATAAAAATGTTGAAATGGCCAATCATGAACACCTTATGAAACAAATGTTAAAATAAAAGTCCCAGCAAAGAAATACAAAAAGTAGAAACAAGTAAAAATACTAGAGCTGGAAATTACAATATTCAAAATTAAAAGTTCACTGGATAAACCCAAGAGCAACTTGGAGATGGCAGATGAAAGTATCAGTGGACTTACAGCTAAATCAAAAGAAATGATCTAATCTGAACAAAACAGGAAAAAAACAGATTGACAAACGAATGAAGAATCAGATAAATGTGATTCAATAACAGAAGGTCAAATATTCATGCCATTGAAGTCCTTAAAAAATATAATGGGTAAAAAAAAATGTGGGCTGCAAATATATTTGAAGAAACCAGAGTGAAAAATGTTCCAACTCTTGGGAAAACAATAAACCTACAGATTCAAGAACTGAGCAAACTTTAAACAAAGTAAATCCCAAAAATTCATGCTAAGACAAACTGCTAAAGACTAAAGAGATTCCATTAGGGGTGTGGGAAAGCTGTGCCATAAGGGATTAGTGATGACAGCACAACTTTGCTATAACCAATGCCACTGAACTGTACACTTTAAAATGGTTAAAATGGTAAACTTATGTTATGTCTATTTTATCACTATTAAAAACAACAACAACAAAGAAATAACCTTTAAATTTGCCACCATAAAAATGATAGGTTATACATAGGGAAACAATGACTAGATATCTCATACAACTCATCAATGAGAGAAAGAAGAAGGTTGCACAAAAGTTTTTAAGTAAAACAACTGTAAAGTCAGATTTTATATCTAGTAAAAGCATCTATAAGTAATAAAAGTAAAATCAAGATATTCTCACATGAGGGGAAACTTTAAAACTCCACAGCAGACCTGCTATAAAAGAAATACCAAAGAAGGAAAAGATACTAGAGGGAAACATGGTTAATGAGAACAAAGGGCCCTGGCTGGTTTGCTTCAGTGGTTAGAATGTCAGCCGTGGTCAAAGGGTCATGGGTTCAATTCACAGCCAAGGGCACATACTTGGTTTATAGGTTCATCCCCAGCCCCAGCCGGGGCAACCAATCAATGTGTCTCTCTCACCTCAATTCTCTCTCTCTCTCTCTCTCTCTCTCTCTCTCTCTCTCTCTCTCTCTCTCTCTCTCATTTTCTCCCCACCATCTCTTTCAATCTCCCTTAAAAAAATCAATGAAAAAAAAATATCCTCAGAAGATTAAAATAAAAAAGAACAAAAAACACACAAATTGTAAATATTTGGATAAATATAATGACTATTCCCCTCTGGAGCAATTTGGTTGAGAGCAAAATGTCCCTGATGGGATTTCAATGCATGTAGACCTCACACATAAGACAACAATGGCATTAAGGAGGGAATAGAAAGGGACCTATAGGATAAGGGTTCTACATTGCAAATGAAGTGATAAGAGAAGTATATGTTAAAAAGTTAAATATGTGTTTTGTAATCTATAGAGCAACCACCAAAAAATCTGCACACAAAAATTACAATTAATGAACATGGAATACTAAAAAAATGTTCAAATAATCCAAAATATAACAGGAAAAGTAAAAATAAATAAAATAAGAAAAGAAACAAACAAAAAATAGGGAGAAAACAAAAAAGAAATAATGGAACCATGGCTAGTGGGGTGAGAGCATCTGACTGCACACCAAAGGGTCACGGTTTGATTCCCAGTCAAGGGCATGTACCTGGGGTTGTAGTGTTGTCCCAACACCTGGTCAGTTGGGGTGAGTATGGGAGGGAACTAAAGGATGTGTCTCTCACATCGCTGTTTCTCCTCCCTTCTCCTCCTCCCTCCCACCTTTCCACTCTCTCTGAAAAGCAATGTGAAAATATCCTCAGGTGAAGATTAATAAACAAAAAAAAAAAGAAAGAATGGAAGTGTAAGCCTAAATGTAAATACATCAATAATTACATTAAATGTACAAGGTCTAAACACAACAATTAAAAGTCACAGATTGTCCAATTAGATATTTTAAATGGCTCAACAATATGCTCTCTTTGAGAGGTTAACTTCCACTATATCTATATAAGTAAAAGACTGAAAAAACATAATGAAACCAAAAAAGAAAACTGGAAAAGCAAACAAAACCAATCATATAATAAGCAAAAGACATGAAGACACATTTCACTAAAGAGGATATGCAGACAGCAAATAAGTACATGCAAAGATCTTCACTGTCATTAGCCATCAGGGAAATCCAAACTAAAACCACAACGAGCTAGCACAACACACTTATCACAATGGTTAAGGTAAAACATAGTGACAACATCAAATTCTGAAAAAAATGTAGAGACACTGGGTCATTTGTATGTTGTTGTTGGGAATATGAAATGATACAGCCACTCTGGAAAACACTAAACAATGTTTAGTTTCTTATAAAATTATACATTGGAATACTACTCCACAATAAAACTGAACAAACTGCCGATAAAAACAACAAGCTGAATGAATCTCCAAGGAATTATGCAGAATGGGGGAAGGGAGGGTGCTAATTCCCAAAAGTTATATGCTCTATGATGCAATTTTTGTAACATTTTTGAAGTGAGGATTTTAAAAATGGGAAAACAGAGTAGTGGTTCCTAGGGTTCAGGACTTGGAGGAAGGGAAGAAGTGTGGTTATAAAAGGCCAACACGAGGGATACTTTGTGATCATGGAACTGCTCTGTATCTTCACTGTGGTGGTAAATACACAAACTTACATATGTCATACAGCCACATTTAACTAAATATACATACAAGTAACATATAAAACTTAAGAAATCTGAGTAAAATCAGTGATTTGTATCAATATCAATTTCCTGGCTGTGTTATAGTCTGTAAAAGGTTACCATCAAGAGAAATTAGGTAAAGAGTTTATTCCTACAACTTCATGTGACTCTACAAGTACCTCAAAATAAAAATTAAAAAGAAAAAGAAAAGAAAATTGGAGTGCATGACTACATTACTATTAGGCAAAGTAGATTTCAGAACAAAGAAAATTATCAGAAATAAAAATTAAGTACCGTATAGTGATAAAATGATTCATCAAGAAGACATAAAAATCATGCATGTATATGCACCTAACAACAGAATTTAAAACACACAAAGCAAAGGAGACAAATGTAAAGGCAGTAGATAACTTGGTAATTATAGTTGGAGACACCAATACTTCCCCGTCTCAGTAGCAGGTCAAGCTGGTAGACAGAAAATCAATAAGGATAGCAAATTACTGAATAACATGTCAGGCGACTGGATCTAGCTGACAGATAGAGAACACTCCGTCCAACACCAGCAAAATACACATTCTTTGGGAGTAAATTAAATATTCAACAAGAGAGACCATATCTTAGGCCATAAAAAATACAACTCATTCCCCCATTACTCCCCGACAAGGACACACATGACTGAGTAATTCTAGAGACTTAACTCTCTTAATCAATAAAGAAATTTTTTTAAAAAGTTAAAAAAATACAACTCAATTTTAAAAGATTGCAATCATACTATGTACATTCTCATATTATAATACAAGTAAACTAAAAATCAATAGTAACAGGAATTATCTTCAAATGTTTGGAAAGTAAAATTAAATATATATACTCTTGCCCTAACTGGTTTGGCTCAGTGGATAGAGCATTGGCCTGTGAACTGAAGAGTCCCAGGTTCAATTCCAGTCAAGAGCATGTACCTTGATTGTGAGTACATCCCCAGTAGAGGGTGTGCAGGAAGCAGCTGGTCGATGTTTCTAGCTCTCTGTGCCTCTCCCTTTTTTTCTGTAAAAAATCAATAAAATATATATTTTTTAAATTAAAAAAATATTTTAAAATAAATAAATAAATAAATATATACTCTTAAACTAGATCATCCTATATAATAAAAGCCTAATATGCAAATCAACTGAATGGCAGAAAGGACTGGTCATTATGACATGCACTGATCAGCAGGGTGCAGATGCTCAACGCCAGAGCTACCCCCAGCTCTCAGGCTCCAAGCCAGCCAAGGTGTGTGCCAGCAGCCTCCCCTACCCTTTCCCATCGCCCTGCTGGTCACCCTACAGATTGGGCCTGATCACCAACCAGGCCTAGGGAATCTACCCATGCATGAATTTCATGCATCAGGCCTCTAGTGTATATATATATATATATTATAATATTTGAAAATTTTAAATAATCTATAATAAAGTCTCTTGTACATTAAAAATCAGGAGACAGTTAAGTCTCTAGAATTACTCGGTTATTAGGAATCACAAGTTAGACCTAGACTATGCCCACTGCATTATTCCCAGTACTGGTATCGAGCATTAAGAAACCACTTGGGCCATACTCTGAAACTATAAGCCCATTCCAAAAAAATGACTATTCCCTAATTAGTTGCTCATAAGTCACTAAAAGGTATTAATATTGACAATAGGATTCCTTTCATCCCAGCTGTCCCTTAATCATCTTGTAATTTGTTATTCAACAGCAATATTCACTTAAAGATTCCTTGCTAAAAAAACATAATTAAATCAATGTTGTAATCCTATATGTCTTGATCTGATCCAGGTTGTCCAAGGTCCTGTTACCTTCAAATAAGTTCAGACATTCTATGATTGAAAGGATCGCAGTTCCTGAAATGTGAATGACTTTTACACACTTGAGACATTTAGGAGAATTCCAATCCTCAAAGAAATAAAGTTTGACACAATAAGAGCAGAGGGTAGGGCTGGCATATTCTGTCAAATGAAGGGGTTGAGTATGGCAAATTTAAAGTGTATTATGTCACTGTTGATGAATTTTCTAATTCCAAATCATGCTCTCATCTCCAACAAGATATTAATTTGGCTATTTTAAAGGAAAATATGCCAGTAAGTAAATAGTATATTATTAATACACATAACATATGCATTTTCAAAATGGTCCACATGAAAAGAAATAAAAGTTTGACACCCATAACCTCTGTCCTCAGCTTACATTCACTCAACAAATATTTTACTATCTATTGGGTGCCAAACATTACATAGTCATTGTTCTTGAGAAATACCTAGTTCAGTGGAAAGAAAGACATATAAACAATTACAATTTAAGATGACATCTGCTATGACAAAGAGGCCAAAGACAAAGGGGTATTGACAGAGGCTTCACAGACAAGACAGTTGGGCTACCTTGTCCCCTAAGTAGGACAGTTTCCAGAAGTGAGAAGGGGAGGAACCAATAAAAGGATGATAGATCCATGCACAGACAGAATATGAAGGAACATTTCCTAATTTCATAAAACATTTTATTATTTCCTAATAATACTAGAACATAGGGCACCTGAAACATAGGATGAGGAAGGAAAAGGTGGGAGATGGAGTTAGAAAGGCCAATTTGGGAACGGTCTTGTAGACTGTGGAGGATTTGAGGCAGAAAACAGAAGGGGTTACAAGTTTCCTTATAAAAGTTTAACGCTGGAGACAGGTAGCATTCATTGCCATTATCTAGCAAGAAAGGATGAGAATGAACAAGCACATTAGCCATGCAAATAGAGAGGGGTGCACAGAGTACTGGGGTATTTAGCAGATAAGACCAAAAAGACATAGTGACCCAATTTACTGTGAAGCCTTCTCAGGGTAAATCTCAGCATCCAATCTGGACATACTCTAAAGACAGAAAATACAGGAAGATGCATTGGGGAAAGGAGATAACGGGTTCGTTTTGAACATGTTCGTGTTTAATGTGATGTACCTCTGGGACAGCTAGATGGAGACGTGAAGCAGTGCTGTGAAAACAGGAGTGTCCGTTTTAGAAGAGTCCAGAGATTGGAGGCAAAGGGTTAGAAGTCGGTGATTTATAGGAGCTGTTGAAGCCCCTGGGGGTAGATGCGATCAAACATGGAGAGTATATTCTTATCATCCTTATCATATTATGTAAATGCTTCCTTGGCAAAAGAGCACTGATTGAAAAGTGGTTTTTAAAGTTTTACTGTACACAAAATCTCCTCTGTTTAAAAAAGTTTGCAAACCACTGTTTCAAAATGACCATCATAAAAGCCAATAATTAGGCAGTGTTCTTCCATCAGCAATAAACTCCACTTCTGGAAGGGGAATTAGAAACAGGCCTGCCTCCTGCCCACTCCAGCCTGGACAGGATGCCAACAGCTGATGAACTAGAAGTCAAGGTCAGCAGACACTCTCCTACCAAAGTTCTAATCAAAACCCCCAAACCTCACTCCTACTGATCATTCCTCTCCTCTATCCCCACCCCCACCCCCCCAAAAAAAAGCCTTTTTTTTTTTCTCCCCTCTCTTTTTTGTGTGACTATATCTGTATGCCACAAATAGGCTATTAACTCCTCTTGGAGCAGGTGGTGTACGGATAAAATATAGTCTATTACTTAAGAAATAAATATGGTAACAAAAAATCATTTTGCTTTCAATATCTGTGAGGAAGCAGCTGAAGAGTCAGAACTAGAAAAGGGGCATGAATTTCAAAATCCAAGCAAAATGGTTTCGTTGCTTATGATTATTTTGGGGCATTTGAGTCCAACTGGCTTACCTCTAAGTGGACATAACTCCTGGCAGGGGTGGAGAAGGAGTGTATGGGAAGACTGGCAAATTTTAGCAGCTCATGAGTCAATGCTAGGTATGAGAGGCACCTGCCAACATTCTATAAAAGTACTCAACCCCACTGCCAGAGTCCAGAAAAAAACAATGTTACTAAAGCATCTGAAATGCCAATTATTAACAGTCTTCTTAGCAGAAACCTTTGGTGGCAAACTATTGAAAAAATTCAGAAGGGCCAGGAAATGGCAAAGAACAGAGGGTCTGGGAGCCCCAAATTCCCAGGCTGACCTGAGCTTTGCTACTTCCTTTGTCATTAAGCAAAGGGATCCTGCACCATGCGGCTGCCCTGCTAAGACAGATGTACTCGGAGAGGGAAAACAATAAATACCTGAAGGATCTCGCTCACTTCTAACATACAGTCTAATGCTTTAATATTCTGTGAGATCTCTCATTATCACTAGGGAAATCTTTAAAACTACAGAAACACGAACTCCAGGTATCTGGTTAGGCCTGTCTTTCAAGGGCTGAGACATCGCTTTGGGGGGCTTTCCTGACTTGCCCTAAAGGTTTTCCATTATAAAGATGATTGAAATGTGCATTGTTTCAACAGACACCTCCTTGGAAGGAAATGAATGGGAGGACAGTACTTCACTCATCAGCAACAACCAGACATACCTCTAGAGTGTGCAAAGTAAAGCCAAGTCTCTTTCTTTTGTGTTTTGCAAAGGGAAAATAATTTAGTGCATATCTTCTAGGGGAAAAAAAAAGGAAAAAATGTGCCAGCAACACCCAAGATGATGTCATATCAGTTGCTAGCTTCAGGTCAACTGCAGTGCAACAGGAAGCTTGGGACTGGAGACAAGCAGGACCCAGCCCATTGTATCCTCCCCTGGACCAATCTACAGACTTCTACTGACCTACAGAAATAACACTTTCCACTCTGGAGGGTGAGATAGTAATTTGTGTTTCCAATTCTGGCATTTCAAGAACTAAGCCCAGAATATACATGGAAATAGTCTGCAAAGCATTCTACAGTTTGGAAGGTGCCACAAAACATCATAGTTGTTTGAACACGTCAAAATAAAGAAGTTAAATTCTTCTCACCCATTCCATTTCCATCAACGCCAACCCCAACTCTCAGATTATAAAGACTGAGGCCAGAAATGACTGCACCACTGCGTGAATCATGGGTCAGCAGGAAAAGGCAGCAACGTGATTAGAAGACATTGAAAAGCTGGGGTTTGGGCTTTTTGTTTTGTTTTAATGCTCACTCCTAGCCAATCCGATTCACATCAACTTCTGTGCACAAAGCTCTTGGGTATGATGTTGTGTGTGTATGTTTGTGGGGGCGGAGGGCACTATCACCACCACAAGAGTATAAATCTCTGCCCTCCAAAAGGCTACAATATTTTTTCTTGAGAAATTTTGCTGGTGTATTTACTGTTTCTCCTCTGCCTTCCTAAAACTATCACCACCTAATGAGTATTTCAATACAACAGCAGCAGCAGAAGGTCAAGGCTGCTCACAGACTTGGAAGACAGAGGGAGTTTAAAACCCTGGTCACCTGTTTTTATCTTTCCATGGGAGAAAGATATTTGTGACTACAAGAGTCAGATAGTAGGAAGAATGCAACCCCTCTAATTCGTTATCATTTGTAAATTCCCTGCCTGATTCAATAACTAATATAACTTTTCCTTCAGTGCCACTGACCAAAAAAAAACCACTGTGATAACAAAGGTACCATTATTTCTGTTAGCATTTTCCTGGGTCCTGTTAATAATCACACTTGCCGTCAACCACTGGCCTAGGTTCTCACATCACTGAGTAAATATTGCCTGGTGGCAAATATTAGTATCCCCAACTTTGCATTCCAAAGATGTCATGAAGCCTATCAGAAAGGTCAGATCTCAGTAAATAAGGCCACAGGGGGAAAAACTGTTTTAATCCCCCTATTTCCACTATTCCCTAGTTTCAGCATATATTCCTGTGTCTCTGGTTCTCCATGGAATTTCCTACCAGTCACTGTAATACCATCGTATATGGCATTATATATTTGGTTAGTAGGAGTTCATAAAAACATAATCCTAGAAGCGGCTTCTGGATCTGGACTCGTAACCCAAATGCACTACTTTCGATTTTTAAAAATCATATTCTCTTTTTTTTATAAGAAAAATCATAAAATTGGATTTAGCAATCTTCTTCCTACTCCGTCTCCTAAAAGTCTCCTTCTGAATCCCTTCTCTAACAGAAAAGGCTCACCATTTTCTGGAGCTCACATGCGGAAATTAATGCACCTCTGCACAAAAACCATACAAACTCTAATAGAATTATATTTGTAGGGGTGCACCACAGTGGGTGATTATGATAAATACACGATGAAGGCTACCTGACCCTTTCTTTCATCCCCTGGGTGAGAAGTTCCTGATTGTCTGAATTATGGCTTAGCAGTAATTCATTATACTTCTCTTTCTAGCTGTTTTACTCTATTTTCACTTACTAAAACTAAGGACTAGAGCATGACTGTCTCCACAAAAGGGGGTGTCAACAGCCAAGGGATCTCCTTTGCTTCTGGAAGGTACTTCCCTATCCCAACCCAGGAAGGACAGGCCCTTCAACCGTAGATCAAATAACATGTATTTATCCGAACAGAAAAATGTTTAAAATGCAATTCAAGTTGGAGGAGAGAAAAGGGGAAAGGGAGGTGACTTGGGCTTTGTTAAATTTCACAATAAATTTACAGCCAGATTCAGCAAGTGCTTTTCAGTGGCTTCACAGAAGCTGAGATAATTACACTGCTGCCCTCTTGATGGATGAATCCCTGGTGAGAGAAGTCCACTGAATCCCAAGGACAGCATTCCAGGGTGACTGGAAGAATTCTTTCAGTACACGCCCACTGCGGGGCTGGGTTCAGGCAGGCTTTCTCCCTGCCCCGCAGAAGAAGGCAGAGTAGAAAGCAAAGGGAGGGGAGCAGAGTTCACTCTGTTGACAGGGACCCGGGCAGATGAGTGAAAATTGTTGACATTCGGGTGCTTCTCGGACACCAAGAACAGCTCTCACGTTTTCATATATTACCTCCAGGAGATTATAAATTCCTAAGGACTAAAAGCTCATCATGTTTAACCTCTCATGGAGCCTAGGATGATCCCTTAAATACAATGGAGAACGAATACACATGCATTGAGATGAAGAAGAAAGAATTCCAGAATTTCCTGCAGTTAACAGCGCTTCACACATATGAACACCACGCCCTTGTTCTCCGACCACTCTTCCTGTCCAATGCATAGCTCCTGGGAAGGCAGAGTGTCTAGTACTTGGGCACATTTACATATATATGCATATGAATGAACGGAGCGTAAACCATCTTCAAGGAAACTGCATGTTTTACATATGTATCTTTTTTATTGTCTGTTTCCTAATGTATCCATGCTATGAAGACAGGAAGTGTGTCTGCTCACTACTATGACTAACATGCCTGGGGATAATGCTTAGGGGGAAAAAAGAGGCAGCCGGTATTTACTTAATTGGTGTTATCAAATGAGTGAATTAAATGCTAAGTAAAAACAGAATCCTGGGCTAGGTCTTGGAGATAAAAGGCGTGTAATGTATCATCCTATCTGGTAGATAACAGCTCTCACTGCCATCATTGCTAAGCATGGAGAGACTCTGGCTGAACAGCAGGCTGAACATTTTCTGCAAGGAAAAAAAAAAGTCTTTTCATATAAATACGATCTGAACACTTTGTAAATGCCCAATCACGTGTATTTTGCATTGAGTGCTGATTCCAGTTCCGTAGACAGTGCCACCCTTAGTCCCAGGCAAAATGCCCAGCAGCCCATGGTCACAAAAACATGCCCACCAGGAGCCCCGGATCCCCTCTGAATCATGCCCCAGGTCCTAAGACCCTGATGTTCCCTGTTCAGACAGCCCACCACACTCACTGATGGGGCTTGTGCAGAATTTTCCAGATACTCTCACAAGGGTGGCCCGATCTTTAATCAGCAGCCCTGAGGCCCAGAGGGTGAGGTGCGGCTCAGCACAGACAGGTGGACTCAGACGTACATGCTGCCTCGCCAGGCAGAGAGCTCTATGAAGAATTTGGAAACTCAAAATTCAAACCTGGATTTCAAGGTTGTTATGAAGGTCTGATTTGTGTCAGAGTAGAAGAATTATGAACACATTTTGACCTTCTTTTTTGGGGGGTTGATTTATAACTCGTAAATATTTACATGCACAGTATGTGGACCTGCATTTCCATTCTAGCCCTGGGCATTACAGTAAAGAAAGGTCCCTGTAAGGGAAACTGAGGGTAGGTTCCCAACTTGCCTAAGGGCAGAGGGCCAGCAACTGGAAGAGCCAGAACTCAAATCCAGTTCTTCACAATCTCCGAGTCAGTGCCCAGAGCAAACCCCCTCCTCCAACTCTACTGCTTCAAAGCATTTTTGTGAGTGTTCTGCCTTCTCCTGCCATGATGACAGCAACCCAGGCGCTCCTAAGAAGTGAGGCCTCAGATCCAGGAACCCACAGCCCATCCTCTCCCCTAACATCCTGGGCTTTCCTCTCAAAACCATAGAAGCCAAATGCAGGTGAGTGTAAGTCCAAGCGGTTGCTCCACGTGTGCAGGCATGTAGCTGCCTGCAGTGCAGAGAGAATCTCTGCTAGAGGTAAGCAAGCAGTGACACATGCCTCAGGAACCTCACAAGATGCAGCCCGAGGCTTCTGAACGTACAGCTTTTACAACTCTAAACCCAGAAGTGCATTAGTGTTCTTGCAAAACAGGCTGTGCGCCCGTTTACAAAGCCCACATATAATACCTTCATAAGACTTGTGCTTACAAAGATCCTTTCATCCAAGAAATTCAAAGCACTTTACAAGTCCGGAGCCATTCACCCAAACACTCCAGGGAGGTATGCAGGTGGCCAGGGTTGTACTTACTGATGAAGAAACTGAGGCACGCTGACAGCCTAAGAACCCTTCTTTAAAACAGTCTTAACGTTTGAAAATGAATGACCTCACATATCCACAAATACATGCTTCCAATACAGGGTGGGAATTTATTGTGCATTGTTTTTTCTAGAGATTAGATTGAATGCAGTGAAACTGAATACCACGTTACAGAAATCTATGCCTTGCTTCAATTCTCTCCACCATAAGGGCCATCCAAGATTTATGCTCAGTCCACTGCAAATAGGTTGTCATTAAATGTGACTAGCACTGCCTTTCAAAAATGAAAAATTTAAGACAGAAATTTAAATCCTCCCCATCCCCCAAATAGAATTAGGCTTTTACACCTTTGGCCAAAAAGCATTTAGCAAAGGTAATTAGCATATCCTCTCTAGTCTAGATGGAATTGATTTCAAGCCAAAGAGATTAGCTTCATTTGCTTTTTAGTGGGAGGTAAACGGCCCCAGGGAACTGTCTTAAGAGTAGTGGAGGCAGAGTCCTTTCATAAATAAGGAAAATTAAAACATAGAAATCAGGAAGAATAAAACTATAATCAAAACACAAAGTCTGTGTTGGAAATATATATCTGACAATATGTTCAGAACAACAGCCAACACACGGTGCTTACTGCATGCTAATAACTGTTCTTCATGCTTATAAGTACCCATTTTATAGATGAGGTACTTATAAGACCCATATAGTCTCAAAGAGCTTACAGTGAAGTTAGAAAAAGTATACTTTGTTCATTCAATAAGCCAAAATGCATAGGCTCTGAAATATGGACATCTATATAGCTTTCTCATAGGAAGATCACCATGTAACGGAGGAATGCACAGGTAAAACAAGAGCAATGCAATGAAAGCTAACTGTGCAAATAAAAGCTTTTGTAGAGAAGATTCCCATTTCAACAGGCAGATCAAAGAAGAAAGGAATTTTAGGCTGACAGAAGAGGCTTTGCAAATGCTCCGAGCCATAAGAGAACCTAAGCTGGGTCACTCTAGGCTGTCTGGTGTGGCTGGAGAGAATGAAGGCGCACGAGATGAGCTAGGAAAAGGAAATCTTAGGCTGGACAGTTATGAATAGACAAAAATTGGATACAAAGAGTTAATTACTTTTACAATTGTGTATCTCAGCTCCTACATCAAGATATATGTCTTCTGGGGGGGGGGGGGGGGGGCTCCTCTAGATTCTAGCAGAGTGGTTTATGCCTGATGTTGAATCTAAAGGATTGTTATTTCTTGTATTTATTTATTTATTTATTTATTTATTTATTTATTTATTTATTTATTTAAATTCTTTATTGTTGAAAGTATTCCATATGTCTCCTTTTCCCCCCATTCAGCACTCCCTGGCTGACCTACCCCACCCTCAGCTCAAGTTCCCGCCCTCCTACTGTCCTTGTACTTTGGTTATGCTTATATATATACAAATCCTTTGATTGATCTCTTATTATCCACCCTTCCCACACTTCCCTCCAAGGCTCTATGCTCTGTTCAGTGCTTCTATGTCTCTGGATCTATTTTAGTTCATCAGTTTATGTTATTCATTATATTCCACAAATGAGTGAGACCATGTGACATTTATCATTCTCCAACTGGCTTATTGCACTTAAAATAATACTCTCCAGGTCTATCCATGCTGTTACAAATGTTAATAGTTCTTCCTTTTTTATAGCAGCATAATATTCCATTGTGTAGCTATACCATCGTTTTTAATCCACTCATCTGCTGATGGGCACTTAGGCTGTTTCCAAATCTTAGCTATTGTAAATTGTGCTGCTATGAACATAGGGGTGCATATATTCTTTCTGATTGGTGTTTCTGATTTCTTGGGATATATTCCTATTAGCGGGATTAGTGAGTCAAATGGAAGTAACATTTTTAATTTTTTGAGGAAACTTTATACTGTTCTCCACAGTATCTGCATTCCCACCAGTAGTGCATGAGGGTTCCTTTATCTCCACCTTCTTGCCAGCACTTGTCATTGTTGACAACAGCCATTCTGACAGGTGTAAGATGGTGCCTAATTATTGTTTGGATTTGTATCTGTCACATGATTAGTGACTGAGCATTTTTTATATGTTTCTTGGCCTTCTGTATGTCCACTGACAAAAGAACAGATGTATAGAAAAATGGAACAGAACAGAAAGCCCAGAAATCAATGCAAGCCATTATGCTCAATTAATATTTGACAAAAAAAGGCAAGAGCATACAATGGAGTCAAAACAATCCCTTCAATAAATTGTGTTGGGAAATTTTCTCAGATACATGCAAAAAAGTGAAACTAGACCACCAACTTACACCATACACAAAAATAAAATCAAAATGGATAAAAGACTTAAATATATGATGGAAAACCATAAAAATCTTAGAAGAATCCATAGGCAGCAAAATATCAGACATATGTCACAGCAATATCTTTATCAGTATATCTCCTAGGACAATGGAAACTAAGGAGAAAAACAAATGGGACTACATCAAAATAAAAAACTTCTGCACAGCAAAAGAAACCATCAACAAAGCAATAAGAAAGCCCACTGCATGGGAGAACATACTTGCCAATGTAACATAAAATAAGGGTTTAATCTCCAAACTTCATAAGGAACTCATACAACTTAACAAAAGATTAAAAAATCCAATAAAAAAATGAGCAAAGGACCTAAAGAGATGCTTTTTTGAATGTGTTGTTATTTCTTTAACACCATAACTTACTATCATCACTATTAGCACTTTGCTTATATTATCTTATTTAAGCCTTTTACCAATCCAATGAGATAAATTCTATTACTATCACCATTTTCGAAACAGAGAAATGTGATGTAGTTAGTGCAACCAGAACAAACACCTGCTAAATAGCACTTTATGGAATTCATATCCCCAAAGCACACCCCAAACAGAAGTGAAGATTTGTTACTGTGATTGCCAATATTCTGCCCTCCTCCCCATGCATCCTCTTCACGGTAAGTAAATGCCATGGACTCCCCAGGAGGTGACTGACTGACAAGCTCGTGAACAGTCTTCACCATCATAGTATCTGCCACTGTCCCCCTCTCCTGCTGGGTGCCATCCAGTGATGTCTGCAAATGAGAACCAAGGTCACAGGTGCTAATGCCCAAAGTACTAATTTAGCTGTTGAGACACAAGGAATGCATCTACCAAGGTTGCCTAAGACACTTCATGTCATTGCTGCCAACTCTATATGCCTAATGGTGCCTCTGGTGTCACATCACATACTCAATGTGGTACACAGATTTTGGTAAATCATTTCTCTGCTTTGACTTTTTTTTAAAAAAAAAACCTCATCTTTATTGTTGAAAAGTATTGCAGATGTTCTCCTTCCCCACCCCCTCTTGAACCACTCCACTCTGCCCCCCAATGCCTTCACCACCCTACTGTCTGTGTCCATGAATTATGCATATATGCCTATAAATTCTTTGGTTAATCTCTTCCCAAGCCCTCCACACCCTTTTCACTTTTAACCGTCAACTCTCCCTAGGTTTCTAACAGGATTCCAGAAGGAGTTCAACTGAAAGGTAATCCAAGTGATTGTCAGCATGCTCTCCTTGGACTCCTCCTCCCCTCTACTGACACATTTGGAAGTTTGGCTTACATAAACGCTTGTTCATGTGATTGCAAGCACATTTGCTCAAACATAGGAGGTACATAAATTTTTATAACTCAGCTTATGTGTAGTAGGCATTGAACTTGCTGTATGAATGTGAAGCATTAACTTTTCAGTTCCACCAGAAGCTCCTTGAGAATGTACATGTCTCTTGCCTGTTCTCCTCTGTTCTTTATTTCCTTGTCTGTGAAATAAGTTAATAATAACACAAACTCCAAAGGGCTACTATGAAGATTTGCAAAGCACTTACAATGATGTAAACATTCAATAACCATTAGTTTATCATGAACATTATTCTGAGATACACATATTAACGTAGACTTATGAGACACCAGCAAGGGCTGCCTGTCCTTTGGCTATGTCGTGTCCAATTCAACTACATCTTCCCAGAGAAGAAGGTCTTTCCCAGGGGTTCCTCAAACATTGATGAAAAGTGACTCCAGGAAACCAGAAAAGAACATCAGACCCCCAGACCCCCCCCCCAGACAAGTTTGAGTGTAAGAGTGAATGAACACAGATAAGGGCAGAGCCATAATACCAGTTACAACTAAACATCATGTTTTCCACATGAATTTAAAACTATCTGCTGAAAAAGAAAAGACACACATGTGCCCATGGATGGGACATGCTTCTGAATGATTATGATTATGCAAAGTATACAACTGGCCAAAGAGCCGCTCCCGATGCATGGCTGGAAAAGATTCATGACCATGTGCCTTGCATTCTGATTGACACACTGACATAAACCCAAATAATGTCAGACTGTGTGACCTCATCCTGGGATGGGAGCCAGAGGTTTCACTGGAGATCTTTGCAGTTATCAGATCTGGAGAGTGTTTCACTTGCTTTTTCTTTTAGCAAAACAAAAGGTAACAGGGACAGAAGGAGGCAAGAAGGTGGAACCAGAAATCCTTCAGACTTCATTACCCTAAATTACCTGATGATGAATCAACAGTACTTGTTCCATGGTTTTACAGAAGGTAAACTACAACTAAAAAACATCAGAGCTGCAACCATGCTTTCAATCTCTTCCTTTTCTCTTACTAGTACACCAGAGAAAGAATAGTCACGATTCCTGACCAAAGGGTAGCCCTTTAACACAACCTCACACAAACCCTATTTCCTTGTTCTTTCTTCAAACCCCTTTTTTTTCACTCCCAAGTTGGTCCCCTCAATCCATTAACAATGGAACCCAGAACCCTATTATTAACTCCCTTCTACTCCCCCACAGTATGCCTTAGTGGAAAAGCCAAAAAAAATGCACCAATTTTAGGCATTGTCCTGGCACGGTCATGGCTAAAGATCTTGATATTTCTTCACATATCTGGGCTTCAGTTACTGCAGCTATAAAATGAAGTTGATCTTTGCAGCCCTGTCACTACCAAAACCCTCACAAACTCCCACGGGCTTTCAAGTGTACAGAGAAAGAAAGAATCATGGGAAGTCAGACCCCACTCTTCCTATCTGGGTGAAAGAACTCTGTAGAAACTCATGCTCTTGGAGGGGGTGGTAATTAAGACAATCAAATATGGGAGAGAGGGGACACCTCATCTCATCCCCCAACTAAAATTAAAAAGGGTGAGCACTCATAAATACAAAGGAGAAAAGCGGGCCAGGAGCCCAGGGATGTGAAGTACCCCCAAATCTTCTCTTTCTACCATGGCAGAGCATTTCGGTATCTGGTGTACCTGGGAAAGGAGAAGTAGATGGCATGTTTTATCAGCAATAGAGCAGTGTACTGGGTGCTAGGACACACAGGCAATTTATAAACAATATTTCAATCTGATTCAACATCTTTCTAGTGGTTCTCTTTAGGAAAAATCAAGCTGATGACACAACGTTCCACTCAGCTCTCTATTCCTCATTTAGTGAATGGCCCATGAGTCACCCATGTTTAGAAGGTTAGAACAGTGGAGGCCACAATTGCTAGTGCATAGCATTGAAGAACTTAATCAATTAATGTTTCTAATCAAACATGGACAGCTCACAATCAATGGAAGAAGTTACTCTGTAAATTGGATTTTCCCCCCTTGAATTTGAGGATTAGAAACTTGCACTGCTTGGCTTCCCTGGACATTTTCCAGATTTGCACTTCACTTTCAACCAAGATTGAGCTTGGTTGCCTAAAGACAATAGTGAATGGTGTTGCAACTGGCTGTTAAATCTGCTTTTAAGAGCAGTTTAGGCATTCTTTGCAAAGAGGCTTCTGTAATTTCCAGCATGTTATTTTATTTTCAATTTTTCCTTTTTCTTCTCCAACTTTAACCCTCTTTCTCCATGCGCCTAAGTGCTCAGGTAATATACATACAAATGCTCTGAGAGACAGATGGGTAAGCACCATCTCATGGTGCCTGTGCTGCTTAGTGAAAGAAAAAACAAAAACAAAAAAAAACCCAAAACAGAATGTAGTAATTCCATCCTCTCAAGTGCTATAATAATAGCTGCAGGGGGTTGTTCTGCAACTAAAACTGCAGCACAATGGGTGTATAAATTAAGGCTACCAATAATGCTTGACAATACAATGAAGCAAGTATTCTAATATCCCCATGTCCACAAAGCCAGAAAAATTACTTTAAAACCATAGCGAAATATACAGCTTGTTAGACCATTTTTGCAAAGGCAGTGCTATATTCTCATTTTTCCCCAATATATAATTTTCATGTAACTGAGGAGTGTGGGCCTCCAAATAGATAGAAGATCTTCTTAAACTGCAGGTTATATCAGCTTTGTAGGTTAGTCTCTACAGGCACAGAATACCTGAACTATTAATTAATGACTAACACTGAAGAAATCTTTACTGAAGTGCTCATCAAAATTGGAAAGCTCTTATGTAATTCTAATAAATTATTATCCCCATTTTATAGCCGAGAGAAGAAAGGCTGAGAGAGTTAAATCGTTTGCCTAATGTAACATTCCTAGTAAGTTGTAGAACCAGGATTTAAACCTGGAAAACTGTGTCTCCGGAGCCCAAACAATCAGCCACCTATACAATCACCCTGGCTGTAGTACTGAAGTCCTCAATTTTAAAGGGGAAAAAAATCATGTCACTTACATATTATTTCTCCTAGAAAACATATTATCAAGCCAGATTAACTTGGGTCCAATCCAGAGAGATTTAACAAAAAAATGCCTAGAGGATATGAATTAGTAGATTATTTTGCCTTTGACATTCTCCTAACCCAAAGTCCAGAAATAGGATTATGGTTAGGGCCCCTCTGAATTATGGGATGGGTGAGGACCAGGGCTATCTACCCAC
This sequence comes from Vespertilio murinus, assembly GCA_963924515.1. Classification (NCBI taxonomy): domain Eukaryota; kingdom Metazoa; phylum Chordata; class Mammalia; order Chiroptera; family Vespertilionidae; genus Vespertilio; species Vespertilio murinus. Next base: position 71,426,843 of record OZ004706.1, read on the forward strand.
GCGTCCACCTGCTTTGAGTTATCTGGAGATATTATGTCTCCTGAACTATGCATATACCCAGAAATGTCAAGGCCATCAATATTTACATTACACGAGCCTGAAGGTCAGTTCAAAAGGGTACCAGTTATTTATGGGAACCTTTTAGTCACCTAGGGCAGATGGGAGAAAAGGAAGAGTTTGGAACTGTTCCCATTTTATCTTAATGATCTCTAATATAAGAAGTCCACTGCCAACTGCTAAGACATTCCACAGTGAAAGGTAAAAATAAGTATTTTTAAAATATCACTTGTGGTATTCACTTTCCGTAAACCTAATATCACCCACAATAAGAAGTTACAAGATCCCATCACATTAAATAGTGCCTGAAACCTCTGAACAATAAGCAAACCCAAAGTGATGATACATCCCAATTTTAGAAGGATTTTTCTTCTAAAAGATATATCTGATATTTTCAAAATTCATGAAAATAAAAGCAAAGAAGCCAGTATCTAGAGCTACTGGCAATGAAACAAACCATTTGAACATAACCAAATGCCCCGTTCAACTTTCCCTATGTTTGCTTGTAATATTTTTTAAAATCCCTGAATAAAGCTCTCTCCATAACCTGGTAAACCCTTTACACACACACACACACACACACACACACACACACTCACCAGAGTTGGAGGAAAAACTCTTTATCCACCCAATCACCCATCTTGTTACCTCAAAACTGGAAAGAAGTCCATATAAATGAAAATGAAAGTCTAAGAATTTTAAACTAATAGTTTTTGATACACTTCCCCAACCCCACCCCCCAAAAAAAAAAATATGTTGCTGAATTTGTCATTACACTCCTCACATGTGGTACTATCTTTGGGCCTTATAAAAAGAACCTGGAGACCATAATTGGACCACTAAGTTTCTTTGATGTACCAACCTTATAATGTCAAGAAACAAAAAGCAAGGAGGAAAGATATAGACAATTTAGAGTACCTACATGATTTAACCAGTATGGACACACTAACCTTTTTAATGGAAATCTCCTTGAGAAAGTAAAACAAAAATTCTGAAGACTCTACTGCTTGCAAATAAGAAGTGTCCAGAGAGGATCAAAAGTTGTATGCTCCCAGTTGAAATCCGAGTTTTATCTTCCTGTTTTGACTAGAGGTCTCTTGACGAAGGGCCTGCAGTGTTATAAATTATCCCATTACTCACTCTCCTCAGCGATCCCCGCTGGAGCAGGAAGGAAGTAAATCTCGGAGTCCTGCACTTACATCCCTTAATCATACACACGCATGCCCCCCAAAGCAGTAAATCACCGCCTTTCAATGTGTCACCATGATTCACACCTGAAACAGAGCAGAGAAGACAGGTACTCAGAAATGCCATTCCCAAAGAAAGGTATCTTAATACATTAAAAATAATAATATGTAAGCACCACAGTGTTGTTTTCTCAAATCAACATCACACCACCAGCAAGTCTACCATTCTAATTAAGAGTCATCAGCCATGTTAAAGGCAACTTTTATAGAGCACAGCTTTGCAAACAAAGCATTTCAGGACTCGGTACCCTTTCTAAGCTCTATTAAAACCAAACGTTTACATCATGTTCACCCACTTGGGCATGAATTTAATTAGTGGAATTGGCTCTTTGTTAGGCCAACTTTCTTCTTCAACTCTGCAGGGCAGAAGCATGACCTGTCATATGTGTTGTGCCATCTAATTACATAAAAGACCTCATTTAACTTTACATAGAAGTGGGGAAGAAGCAAAATATACCATCAATCCTAAAGAAAGATATTTGAGGTTACCCCATTTTCTAAGATTATGTGCCCATTGATTTATTACATTTTAAAGAGAAAGAGGAAAAGAGATTTTTCAATAGTCAAAGAGCTTCCTTTTATTTTGATTACAAAAATGCAAATCGCTTTCAGGTTTATGTGAATGGTATATGTTTGGGTGAGTCTTCCTACTCAATACACAACTACACTGCTTCCCTTTATCTGTCTTGTCAGGGACAGTCAATAACAGCAGTGCATACTCAATACTTTTAAGCACATCACAATCTCCCTAGCTGGGGAGATAAGAGCCACACCTCCCTCTTGCCAAACAAAAGCCAACAGAACAGGCCAAAAGATAGAAATACCTCCTGCAGATTTCACTCAAACTTTTTTGTTGAGTTTGCACCATTATTATCAGCTGCCCTTCACAAGGGCCAGAGTTTCATCAAATCTCTTATCAGCTCAATATCAGCACAGCAGTACAATGGTCTCCCAGCCCCCTTCCCCCCCTCCCCCGTTTGAAATTGATGAGTGGATGCTAATGAGTGCTCTATCTGCAAGATTTATCTTTTACACTTAACTGGCTGACCTTAATTTGATTTCATTCAAAAATTTGGAAATAAGGCCCACGTTGGGCAAAGAAATGCATTATGACACTTTCAGCAGAACAAGATCAGGCTGACAGGCTGCTGCCTTAGCTGCTTTTCAGCAAAATGGCCACCTCAAGACTCAGGCTCTGAAATGACTGAGAAAATGGATTCTTTAGAATAAAACAAACAAAAAAATGACATATTTTGGACTGCAGTGAATATATACATAGGATAAAAGCATTTCTTAAAATCCATTGTGGTACATTTAAAGAAAAATAATGTAATTGAAAATAGATTTTCTTTTTAAAAGCATGAACTCAATGCTACCACACTTTTAAGGTTGTTTTATTTTTTTTATTGATTTTAAAGGGCTTTGTAATAGGATTATATACCCAACATTGAGGACCCAAAGCTCTTTGACTGCATATAAATGAATTGTGGCCTGTTCAACTTTCAAATGACTCTTATCCAGACTCCATTAAAATTATAATAAAAAGAAAGTATCTCCTTTGACATTTTGGTTGTGCTGTGGAAAACGCTAATAATAATGCATTAGCCTGAACGTATACATATAAAAATCCTTTCCTCAGTGACCCCTGTGAACTCACACCTGGCCTCCAGATTGAAGAACAGAGTACAGTGTTACTAGACAAAAGGAATGCATCTTGCTGAACAGTCCAGCACAAAGCATGAGTTCCTGGTATTCCTTCAACCTTACTACTGCAATGAATTACTTTTTGAGTGACAGCTTTTTTTTTTTTAACTACACTTGTGTTATGTTTTACCTCCAGCTTTAAAACTGTGCAAATGGAAAAGAAAACCAGTCTTAGTAAACATTCCCCTAACTATCATCAGATTTAGGAGAATGTTATTTGTAGACCTGAAGAACAATGCAACATAAACCACAGATGCTGGTGCCTGTCAGCTATGAAGTGTCCAAAGATTAACCCACAGCAAACTAGCCCTGCATTGCATTCCAGGGTCACTTAAATACGAATACAAGGAAGTTGCCTTTCAGCTAAAAATGTAGATGTCAGGCAGCTGCAAGTCAGATTTTTAAAATGATCTTTGGAAAAATCTCATGGGCTTATGCTATCCCTAAAATGGCAAATACTGACTCCTTTTTCTTAAAAAAATGTAATGCCAGTAAACCACATTCAAGGTCAGAAAAAGTCTACTTGGCCACCTGAATAAATCTGCCATATTTGGTATCCAAAATTAAAAGGCAGGGATTTAAAAGTAGTAGTTAAATGCTAGATTTCAATATGAAAACTTAAACTTTGGGCAGGGCATAAACCAAAATAAGGACAACTCATTTAATGGCATTTAGTCAGCTCACTTGTTAAATATACACTGATTTATACACACAGTCAAAAATAATACTAAAGTTAACCAAAAATGACTAATATCATAACCAGACACATATATTGAGTTATTATGTATGTTTGAAATAATCACAAAATTGTTAGGTCGGTCTCAAGCAAGCTAAGAGATAACTGAATATTGTTAAAATGGTAAAATATCTGAAGAGACATGTATAGCAAGGAGTGCACTCAGCAAAACATCACTAAATTATATCCTTAAACTCATCTTGCTTTAAAAATGCACCCTAACCAGACACATTCATCCACCAAACAGAACAAAACCAGAAAGGAGTTCAGAGTCCGTAACCAAAATAACAGCCCAGGAGTTTGTGGGTTTTTTAAGTGGTGGTTTGAGACTTAGGTTTTGTTTCTCTATATAAATAAAATATCCATGGAAATATTCTCCTGACACTATGGAATCAAAGAAAAGAAGATTCATAAACCAAGTGGTCTACCAATTTCTTTTGATCAAAGCAGTTAGAGGACCATCTAGATCAGTACTTTCTTCTACATTCCACTTGATTAATTGTAGTGAGATATAAAGCCCTTTTTATTGAGGTAATGATTTATAACATTATGTAAGCTCCAGATGTACACGTTAAAATTTGACAGGTACACAATATAGTGTTCTCAACATCAAAGATTTAGTTTCCATCCATCACCTACATCTCACCCTGTTTACCCATTCTGCACATTGCCCACCCTCTTCCTCTCTAGTAACCACTAAGCTATTGTCTGCATCTATGAGTTTGGTTGTTCATGTGTATTTTCTTAAAACGTATTTTATTGATTTCAGAGAGGAAGGGAAAGGGAGAAAGAGATAGAAACATCAATGATGAGATAGAACCATTAATTGGCTGCATCCTGCACATCTCCCATTGGGGATCAAGCTTGAAACCTGGGAGTGTGCCTTGACCAGGAATTGAACAATGACTTCCTGGTTCGAGGTTAATACTCAATCACTGAGCCACATCGGCAAGGCTGTATTTGTTTTTGTTTGTTCATTTGTTTTTACTCCAAAATATGAGTGAAATTATATAGTATTTGTCTTTCTCTAACTTGTTTTTAATGTTATAGCCTGAAGGTCCATCCATGTTGTTGCAAAAGGGAAGATTTCATATGTTTTATGGCCAAGTAGTATTCCATTTAGTATGTGTGTGTATGTACACATGTATACACAATATATCTTCTTTATCCAGTCATCTGTCAATAAACACAAGTAGTTTCAATATCTTACCTATCTATATATATAAAAGACTAAGCAACCAATCAACCGGTCGACTGGTCACTGTGATGTACTCTGACCACCAGGGGGCAGATGCTCCCTGGTGGTCAGTGCGCTTCCATAGCAGGAGCGCAGCTCAGCCAGAAGCTGGGCTCAAGGCGAGCTGCTGTGGCGCAAGTCTCTCCCACCTCCGTGGCAACACTACCAAGTGGCAGTAGCAGCAGGCAAAATGGGGCCAAGATGAGCAGGAGTGGCACGGCAACCAGCCCAGGCTCAGGGTCCTCCCTGGCAGCCTGTAGCTGCACACACTACTACATCCCCGAGGAGTCCCAGATTGTGATTAGCGCAAGCCAGCCTGAGGGACCCCACCAGTGCACAAATTCGTGCACCAGGCCTCTAGTTATAAATAATGCCTAAAGATGCTTTTATTGATTTACCAGCAAATGTTCCATATCAAGTTCAGTACTGAATAATAAACCCATAGACATTCAATTTCAGTTAGATGGTAACAACCTTCCAAAGCATAAAACCGTATTTCTAACATCAACATTTTCAAGAGAGAGTTTGGGGGAGGTGGGGAGGGATAATTAGAAAAATACAAAAAAATAACTTATGGCCAAAACCAGTTTGGCTAGGTGCATAGAACGTCTGCCTGCAAACTGAAAGGTCCTAGGTTCAATTCCAGTCAAGGGCGTGTACCTTGGTTGAGGGCACATCCCCCGTAGGGGGTGTGCAAGAGGCAGCTGGTCGATGATTCTCTCTCATCGTCATCAATGTTTCTAACTCTCTATCCTCTCTCTTCCTCTCTGTAAAAAAAAAAATCAATAAAATGTATTTTTTTTAAATAACTTATGGAGAAGCAGAGGAGAGACTGAGTTTTTCCCATTACCCTAAATGTGTTGTTTAGGTTCAATTAAACTCAGATTGAAAAACAAGTGCACGTCTAAGAGATTTATACTCCAGTTACCAATATGAAGACTCTACCAGCTGATGGGAACCTCTTCAAAAATATTCAAGGTTTATTGATGAGTATTTTGTACCAATGTCCAAAAAAGCTTTCTTAAGCCTATCACTGATGTCACCAATGACTCAAGAATTACACAGGGAAGTATAAATGACTTTATACCTTTGGTTGGATAACAAGAAGCTCTTGGAGCTGAAAGTTCAAAGAGGCAACTAGTTATCCCAGAACGCTAAATCTATAAATCTCTAAGCTGACATCTCCCAACCTGAGGTAGTAAGATCAGGAGAGGCAATTCTATTCTTAAAGATCTCACCAGCAGCTGGTGTCCTCATTTGGAATTCTTGGCTCATGCAAACGTGTTTATGCATTTGGTGCATTCATATAACTTGCCTATTTGCTAGGCTTGACACCAGTAAGATGGCTGAACATTTGCTGTTGTCCATTTGTTGACTCACACAAACTCAAGGCCTAAATACCACCTAAAAAGAACTTGACCAGCTGGGAAGAGACCAAGTACTTGATGAAGAAAACACACTAAGTCTTGTCTCAATTTTCTCTGGGAAAAAAAAAGTCAAAAATTAGATATAATTTTCTAATAATCTTAATGACCCTTTTATTTATCTTTTTTTCTAATAAAAGCTAGATTTATTCCCAGCATATTTCAATAAATGGCCACTACTACTAAAAAATCAGGCACTTTAGGTAAAATGGCTTTAGGTATGTAGCCCAAATGAATGACAGCTAAATAAACAATTAACCTGAGAACATAAACACATGGCCAATCTCATTCATCCTAGCAAGTCAGTGTGCCAGGCTTTTTTGCTAGTGAAATTCACATCTTCAGTAATTTTTTTCTCTTTCTCCATTTCTCTCTCTCTTTCTGTCTCTTTCTTCCTTTTTCCCTTCCTTCCCTTCCATTCTCATCCCTTCCGTTCTCATCCCTTCCCTTCTTTCCTTTCCTTTCCTTTCCTTTCCTTTCCTTTCCTTTCCTTTCCTTCCCTTCCCTTCCCTTCCCTTCCCTTCCCTTCCCTTTTCTTCCTTCCTTTTCTTTAGACCTTCTCTGACCCCAAGCAATGACAACAGACATACATTTATCAATTCACGAAAAAAGATCTTTAGAATGAGATTGCTATTGTACTTTTCCAGCCCTAGCATATACTGTAAACCTCTAAGGTAGAGTAATAGAAGACATTGTATTTTTGTAAATATTCTTACCACATAGAGTACATTTATGTCTGGTCAGAGCCCCAAGCTTCAAGAGCATCAAGAGGCCCTACTACTTCAACACAATGTCTTCCAAGACTGCTTTTCAGAATCCCCGCATCCCCACCAGTGCTTAGTGTCTTAGACATCAAATACCATTAATAAGATACCTGGGTACTAACTCCTTAGCATAAATTTGCTTAATATCAGGATCTAATGACCAAGACCCAAAGAACGTCATCTATTAAACAGGTAAACCACAGTAGAAGTGGGGAGTGAGGAAAAGTCTTACGTAGGGAGAAAGGCTTACAACTTAGTGTAGACTGGGCCATCAAAGGTGGCAGAAAGATTGAGGAAGGAGAAGTAGTTTCTACAGATCAACAAAATTTTAGTCCATTTTAAAATAAAAAATGTTGAGAATTGGCTTCCCATAGCAGAGGTATCTCAAAATTTGTTTTCCCATAATATTCACTGTCACTCAGGGAAAACCATATTCGCTGGAAAAGAGAGCAAAGTCTTGCTTTCTTTTTTTTTAATATATATTTTATTGATATTTTACAGAGAGGAAGGGAGAGAGATAGAGAGATAGAAATGTCCATGAGAGAGAAACATCGACCAGCTGCCTCTTGCACACCCCTACTGGGGATGTGCCCATAACCAATGTACATGCCCTTGACCGGAATCGAACCTGGAACCTTTCAGTCCACAGACCAACGCTCTACCACTGAGCCAAATCGATTTCGGCAGTCTTGCTTTCTTGTCTTGCTTAGAATCCTTCCGTTCTCTCTCCCTCTGGCCTGGGTACCTGCCAACACTTTCCCTGTAAACATGGATAACTCCTTCTTCCTCCTTGCTCTGCTTTCTCGCTTTCTTCCCCCATTCTTTCATAAAATGCCAAGACTAAGAATTAAAATTCTCTACCTAAGTAAGGGCAGGCACAATCCTTTTAAAACTCCATCCGCCAAAACTGTTTACATTGAGAAAAAGTGTTGCTCTGTTTACTCAGAGAGCACAGAGATATTTGAGCAAGGAAAAATTCCCAGTCTATTGATTCTGTCTAGGCTTAATCCCCCAGGATCTGTTGTTTCTCACAGTTATTATTCTGAAAAAGTCACTTCTATTTAGATTGCAGACCAACATTTCAAAGCCTACCAAAACATTAAGATACTAGCTTTTGCGGGTAATGACATCCAATCAGAACTGGGAGATTAGATTGAGCATAAATTCTCGAGGAGCAGGCCTATATCCTATGACATACCCAAATAGCATTTAACCTTTTTATATTAAAATTACAAAAGCCACCCAGCTGATGGGGCTCAGTAGTTGAGCATGAACCTATGAACCAGGAGGTCATGATTTGATTCCCAGTCAGGGCATATGCCTGGGTTGTAGGCTCAATCCCCAGGAGGGGGTGTTTATCAGGAAGCCAATCGCTGATGTGAATCACCTCTCTATCCCTCCCTCCCTCCCCCATTCCCTCCCTCTCTGAATTTAATAAAAATGTATATTGCAGATTCCTATGTCCGAAGGTTATGCTTCCATGTTCAGTAGTAAACAAAGCAAGCTTTCCAAAAGGAGTCTATGGTTCTCACAGGAAGCAATTTCTCTCTAGCACCGAAAGCCCAGTTTCCCAGAGAATAGGACCAAGGTTCTGATGAGGCTAAACTCCAGTGACATTATAGCAAAAATGCCCTAAATCCTTGACCATATCCAGCAGACTGTCACTTCTTTATGCATCTAGTGGCTGCATCTAAAGGAAGCAAGAGCCAACTAAAATGAAAATGGAAAAAAGTTGGGACATAGCATAGGGCTGAAGATAACTGGGAAGGGGACCCACAGGGATGGCAGGAGACCCTCAGAAACTAAGGTGGAGGCAGGAAAACATGGGGGTGTTCCAGACAAATCTAAATGGGAGAGTAAGGTGGGAGGCAGCAGGTCATAATGCTAGCAGCAAGTTAGGAGATAATCTATTTTTAAATAGGCATTAAACATTACATTTCTTACATTTTCCCCTTTTATTCTTTCTTTTTATTCCAAATAACAGCCCCAATCTACTTCCTTCACAGGTCTGCATTAACTTTCTTAACATCAAGTCACTTAAAATTTCAAAGATAGTTTGCTCATAAAACTTTGACAAAGTTGAAGAGTAAATTGTGATATGACTATTTCTGGGATTACTATACTGCTTTGTCAATGAGCTAGATTCTGGTCTGAAGCACTTCCTGGAATATCAACTCTTTCTAATAGAGTTCTACCTTTGGTTAGGTGAAGAACTACCTTCTCTGGAGACAGTCAGGACACATATAGTTTATTTTCTCATAGGTTTAAAACAGTCACATGTTTTAATGTCCAGTAAAGACAACTAAAAGAGCCAGCGTTGCTCTAGCAGGTTTGGCTCAGTGGAGAGAGCATCGGCCTGTGACTGAAGGTTCATACATTTGATTCCATTCGAGGGCACTTTGTACCTCATTGCAGGCCTGATTCCTGGCCTCAAGCGTTCAAGAGGCAACCGTTTAGTGTGTCTCCCTCACATTGATGTTTCTATCTCCCTCTCTCTCCCCATCCCTTCTACTCTCTCTAAAAATCAATGGAAAAATATCCTTGGGTGAGAATTCACAGCAACAAAAAAAGACACAGCATCAATTTTTCCTCTTCTGCCATTACTTAGGGGAAAGGAGGAGACCAACAGCACAGAGGCCAGAGGACACCAGGAAGTGACCAGCCACAGTGGTGACTGCACTCCCTACTCCCAGTGTGTAGAGAAACACAATTTTTCAATTAATTCACAGCAAGAATTCTCTGATGTCCTCCCCTGTCTAGGGTCCACCTATCTGGAACATACTTTAGTATCATTGTTCTTTGTAACGCAAGCAGCAATAAATTGTACAGTAAAGAAAAATGTTTTTACAGCCCATTGCACTGGGAGACACACTTGAGGCTCTCTAGCAACTGAAGTTTAAAAGAGGGATTGAAGATGGGCCCTTCTCTTCTCACCTGGAAAGTGATACAACAAGCATGGCACTCAGGAATCACACTTGGTGAGTTCTAAGGGGAAAACACCTGTCTCTGAGATCTGCTCCCTTCCATCAGAGGTCTTCTGAACCTCTAAGGATAGCCAGGCCCATGCGTGTACATGGCCTTGGAAAGCCTTAACTCACACACACACAAAAAAAGAAGAGTGGATATCACTTATTTTTTGTTTTTCTGTCTTTTAAAAGAGATACCTATATACCCAGGTTCATCGAAGCATTATTCACTATAGCCAAGAGGTGAAAGAAACACAACTATTGATCTACAGATGAACTGATAAGTAAAAACTGATATATCCACACAATGGGACGTTAGTTAGCCCTCAAAAAGAGTTTGAAATAAGGGAAGTAAGCCTATCACACAAAGATAAATACTGTAGGATTCCACTCACAGGAGGTACCTGGAACCATCAACCTCTTAGAAACACCAAGTTAAATGACGGTTTCCAAAAGCTGGAGGGAGGGGGAAATGAGGAATATTCTTTCATGGGTACAGCATTTCAGTTTTGCAAGATGAGAAGATTATGGATATTTGTTGTACAGTAATGTGAGTATACATAATACTACTGAACTGTACACTTGGAAAAAGATTGGATGATAAAATTTACCTTTTAACCACAGTTGAAAATATGGAGCAGGAAATGCAGGGTAGGCAAAAGGTTTACAGTTGTTCATATGGAAAATAATACAACAATTAACGAGTAAGAATATAAGAATAAACTGTGTTTCAAGTATTCACAATTATACAGCTACTTTTGCCTACCCCTGTAGGACTTGTCCATACTCTGTAAGCAACTGTTCTCTCTTCTAAATTATTACTACATTTTCACTGTATCTCTGGTATTGATCTAATGGGAATCAACTTAGCTCTCAAGTAGTAACGTGTGGTATCAGCCTTTGTTTTACAGATAAGAAAATTTAGGCCTAAATAACTGGTCCAATATCACAATTCCAAATCGATGGTATTGGTGGTGTCTGATTCTTAGGTCTTGTTCTTTACCTCTCTCACACACACACCCCTTCTCTTTCAAAAGACTCCTCTTGTAAGAAACTGCCTTTATTTTTATATGTTTTACTAATTTAGGAAAAGAGAAGAAGGGAGAGGGAAACATCAGTTTGTTGTTCCACGTATTTATGCATTCATTGGTTGCTTCTTCCATGTGCCGTGACCAAAAGCCAAACCTGCAACCTTGGCATTTGGGGACACCACCAACTGAGCTACCGGGCCAGGGCCTCTACTTCTTAATTTCCCTCATCAACCCTCCACAAGCAGGCTTTCTCCACACCACTCCCCTCAGCAGCTCTTCTGAAGGCTGACAGTTACCTCCACACCCTGCTGCTCGGTTTGGGAGCTTATCTTACTTGGATTCTGAGTAGCAAGTGATATGCTTGACGTACCATTTCCTTCGGTAAATTATCTTTCCCCTCAGTTTTCTGGACGCCTTTTTCTCCAGTGAATCCTCCTCCTCCGTGTCTGACCACTCCTTCCTTATCATATTCCTAAGACACTGATTTTCTTCCCCAATTCCTTCAAAACAATGGTTAATGGGTGACTGAATGAGGAGGTAAGTAAGATTTACCTTAAACTAACTTAACACATCCACAGGGTTCTTTTGAGGCTTCTAATCGGTTCTAGAGCCTTCAGGATGCAGGTCCCACAGAGTTGTAAAAATCCAAACATTCTATTTTACGTATCTTAAACCTCTCAAGGTCTAGCACAATATTTGGTACATGATAAACGTTAACAGAGACTTGTTCAAGTTCATCTAAATATAACTGAATCCTCACATTCAAAACTGCTTTCCCTTCTTTGCCAGTTTTTATCGAGAAAAGTTCCTAACAACTCACCTGTCCCCTTCGTTCCAAGGCCAGTTAAAGATCCAGCATGGGCTACAGACAATTGCTAAAGCAGTCGGAAAATGCCTCCATCATGCTTACCACGTCGTTCTCAGAGCTCTACTGTGCCTCACAGTCTCAGAGCAACTCCAGCCTATTTTGGAGGAATTTCCACAGGATGCTGTCTCTGGTCCCTAACTGTTGTGTCTCCGCCCCCATTTCTGCCCTCAGCAGGTCTCACACCAGTGTACGTGCATTAAATGAGATTACCACATTCAAATGATTTCCCTGCATTTTCTAGTTCGATTAATTAAGCTAAATACTTGAAACCCCAATAAGAGAAAATTAGAGGAAGCTCAAATGGTGTGAATATGTCCCAGTCAGCTAGATTTTGAGTGAAGAGTAAATTAGGTGAACAATATATTAAATTTGCCATTAATATTCCCCTGACTGGAAAATGGCCCCGTTTTCTTTGTTACCTTGCCTGAAAGTCTCTGTTGCACCCACTGGCCTCTGTAGATGTTTTCCATCTCTTCCTTTTTTGAACAGTACTTTCTTAAGTCTACTTCTGATGTCTGACTTCACAGACACTCCCCTATTAGTTCTATGCTCAGCATAATGGAATGTTAATAGGCTGTTATGATTTACTCCTCAAAAATCAATGGTGTAGATCCTGTCGGGTAAATAAGCTACTCTGGTGGGTATGACTATCCACACAGCATTAGGTACCATTTGAAAAGTGATTGCCTCCAAGGAGTGAAAATCTATCCTTGGGAATTCAAAGCATTCTTCAACTGATTTTGTTTGCTTGCTTGTGTTACATATTGAAACTCATTTCCTATCTCCTTCCATATGTCCAAGGTAACAGAGCATTATTAGCCTGTAAAAATTACCATAGTACAAAATATGGCAAAATATTCATAAAAATTCAACAGAGAATGATGATCACTGAGTTTGAATTCTGGGAGGCAGATGGCTGGAACAGAGAAAGGTCAATTTTTTTTTTTTAGTCTAAAAATATATAATGAAACCCAACTGGTGGAATAAAATAAACATTCTATACAAAAATGGTAGAATTCTAAGATCAATTTTTGATAAAAATTAATTTTCAACAAATGAAAGGTCATTCTTTTGAAAACAGAAATGTGATGGAACATGAGGTTGACCCAAGAAAGTATCAATTTTTAAGATCAAGCAGATTTCTTAAAAGATCATGTTGGCTTTGAACAAATGAGAGAAGAAAAGCCTTCTTAGACTTCTGAGAGTTATAGAAAACATATTTTCTTTTTTACTCGGTTGTCTTGAATTACATGTGTATTCAGAGTTAAGACTTTTTTTTTAAAAGGACACACACACACACACACACACACACACATATATATATATATATATATATATATATATATATATATTATAGAACACATGTGTAAAATTATCATTACCGAGCCAGAAGGCTCTACTCTCAGGAAGACAATTGTCTCAGAAGCTCAAGTGTCTCCAAGGGACAAAGCCCACCCAGAGAAAGCTGAGGCACACTCGGGGAGGGTGGGGGCAGGCCTGAAGCTGCTGTGTGGGAAGGAGTAGTTTACCCGTCTTACTTCAGAATAGCCCACTACAGAGTAATAACCTAAAAACTGTTTTAAAATTCTCTACAGACAATCAACACTTTTATTACATGCATAAGTTGCTGGCACTCCCCCAGGTCCCTACTGTTGAATGTATAGGTTGCACAGGTGGCTGAGCACCCGCCCCTGGACCACACTGTTAAAGAAGAACAAGCTATATGGAATGTAATTATCACCACTGCCCCCATGAAGTCCTCTTGAACAATACCTTCACCCAACTCCACTGGAGCGCTTCTTACACATTATCATTTTATGTTTATTTTTCTTTCTCCCTGCTACATGATAAGCTCTCTAAGGTCACTGACTCTGGATTTTCCCCCCCAATATTTCCAAATGTCTTACAGAATGCCTACAAGACGCACAAATGACCCTGCCTTGGCCCATGTGGCTCAGTAGCTAGAGTGTTGACCCGAGAATCCAAGGGTCATGGGTTGAATTCCCAGGCAAGGCTGGAGCGTGTGCAGGAGGCAATCAATCAATGTGTCTCTCTCATATCGATGTTTCTCTCTCTTTTTTCCCCTCTCCCTTTCTCTCTCCCTAAAATAAATCACTGGAAAAATATCCTCAGGAGGATTAACAAAAACAAAGTAACGTACAACTGACTCTCAATAGAGTTTTTCAAATCAATTTTATTCATAATAATACAATTCAATTAAAAGCACATTGAGATACTATTTCACAATCATCAGAGTGGGAAAAAATTTTAAATTTGAAGACATATATTTTTCAAGTCTGTAGGGTACAGTTACTCTCTTCATTGCTGGCAGAATCGCAATATGACACAATTCCAATGAATAAGAAGTTAGCATTTTCTAGAAAAATTACATATATATTAACATTTTTATGTAGAATTTCCACTTCTGGGAACCCACCCCAACAATACCCTGGCAAACCTATGAAAGTAGGCATGTCCAAGAATGTATGCTGCAGTCACTGCACTATTTGTGAAATAATGGAAATCCCCCACATATTCATTGGCAATCATCATGAATCAAACCAAATGTTGTATATCTGCCATGCTACAATATACTGATATAGAAAGAATAAGGCTTATATCTTTTTTATTGAATTTGTTGGGATTATATCTATCTATCTATCTATCTATCTATCTATCTATCTATCTATCTATCTATATATATGTATATGTGTGTGTATATATATATATATATATATATATATATATATATATATAAAAGCCTAAGCAACAGAATGACTGACCAACTGGTCGTTATGATGCACACTGAGCACCACAGGTGGACACTACTCAATGCAGGAGATGCACCCTGGTGGTCAGTGCACTCCCACAGCCAAACTCTCGTGGTCCTTCCCCCAGCCAGCCAACTTCCCATGGTCCCTCCCCATAGCCGGCTGCCCCGCCCCCACATCAGCCCAGATTGCTGCAGGGTGGGAGCCCCTGGCTGGCCAACCTCCCACAGCCCCAATTACTGACCAGGCAGAGGGACCCCACCCATGCACAAATTTGTGCACCGGGCCTCTAGTTGGTTAATCTTATGTAATAAAGAGGGAATATGCTAATTGACCCTCACACCATAGCAAATATGGGGGACATCCACAGCCAATAAGGAGGGAATATACTAACTGACTACCACGCCTTCAAAGATGGTGGTGCCCAGTCCCCCAGTCCACTCCACACGCCTGCCTCTGGAGTCCCCCAGTCCCCTCAGCCCCCCAGCTGCCCAGGGCCACCTGAGGCTCAGGTAACCAGGGCTGGCCAAGGCTTGCACTGCCGACAGTGGCAGCAGCAGAGGTGTGATGGGGATGTCACCTCTGGCCCCTGAGGGCTCCAAGACTGTGAGAGGGAGCAGGCCAGGCTGAAGGACGCCCCCTCCAGTACATGAATTTTCATCCACTGGGCCTCTAGTAAAATTATATAGGTTTAAGTTGTACAATTCTATAATACATCATCTGTTCATTGTATTATGTTTTCACAGCTGCAACTCATATCTCTTTCTACAACTTTTGTGATATTATAGTATGTTCATACAGTTTTGGTAATATTGTATTTAAAATCTTTTTTTCTTTAAATATTAATGTTTATTGCATGTAAATGGCTAATTATTTTGTATCTACAATCTTATAATAAATTTAATTTGTATATTGTAAAAAAAATTAAATTAAATTAACAAAGAAAAAATTAAAAAATAAAGACAAAGCACACGGAAATATATATATAACTCCCAAACTAAATATGATTCTCTCTTCTCAAGACTGCCTTCCTTATTTACACACACACACACACAGAAAAATATTCCCACAATCCAGGAACCCATAGGCAAATCCACCAGTAACTAGTGATAAAAAGTACTCTCCTGCAATAGTCAGATATTAAACCTTCTAGATGATTTATCCATATGTAGTCTATATAATCACTCATTTTAAAATCACTAAAGATGAACTTTTCCTCTTACTAAGTATATGGTCAAAGACAGTAAAGCCCATCTGAAAACTCTAGAGGACCAGGATTGTATCACATTCCCCTTTTATCCCCTGCCCTCAGCACATCTCTTGACAAGTAGCAGAGCACTCAGCAAATACTCAATGAATCAATGAATGATAATACTACTGCACTAGCAACTGTGAACGTTGGTTGAAGGGCTATGGTTAATATTTTTTCTGTTTTCTCTTCCCAGTCTTTTATTAATTAGCTTTTGAGGCATGTAAAGGCAGAGATGCTCTGTCTTCCTGTATAAATCTTGTACAGAACCCCAGATGGTGTCATGTTCATGTGGCATGTGTATTGCATCAATATTTGCTCATTGATTTGAGGCTCAAATACCACCACTGAGTAGTGTGTGTCTGGCAAGTCATGTGATTTTAATAAATAGAGTCTGAAGTGGGAAATTGCCTTATTATTTTTTTTAAAAAATTAGGGGGTGAATGTGAAGTATTGAGAGTGAGACTGGTCTAGTTGGAAGTATGCTGGATGCAAATATATTTCCCTAGCAAATAAAACATAAATGAAATGAAAAATACAAGTAGATAAAATCTCTCAGACTAACACCACATTTATTGTTTTTTACATATAATCACATGCAAAATGAAGGAAGCAGTTAGTACACATACCTTCAACATCTCTGGGAGCCTGAGGAATCACTCAATTTATCTGCAATGTGGAAGCATCAACAATGGCTCCAGGAAATAAAAATGCCTCATTCCCCTTTCTATAACCACTAAATGTTAAACATCCTTCTAATCAAAAGTACATGCACTAAATGTATTATTAGACTCATAGATTGAATGAAGTATTTTAATAAACTGAGTTTCTGATTCACTAAAGACTAAGCAGAAAGCTATTATGTTTCAGGCCTTCTGGTTGGGGGAGGGATAAGAGTTAGGAGGGACAGTACACATCATCTAAACAATCTCTCACCTAATATAAGGGAGCCTTTCTATAGTTATCACAAGATCTTTAGGAAATACAGTCATTAGTCCATATTTCCATGTAATGAACTTAATTTCATCTGTCTTTGATAATAAAGAGCTTTCAACTAGTGCAAGATAGTGTTTTTGAATCAGAATGTTTAATGTAGTTAACTGTGATGAACAGAACACTGGGCCAATTGTACAGAGATCCTAGGATATGCCTGGGAAAGGACACGGAAAAATTGGACTCTTTGATATATTTTACTATCATATATCTTTCTCCTAAGGGAGATGGTCAAAGACAGCATATGTTGATTAAAGAGTTGAAATTGTTGCATTCTGATTATCTGGGGTTTAATTTTAATCTTAAAAAATAATTCAATATTATTATGAGCTCAAGCAGTCAGATCATAGCCAAAAGAAATGTTGTGTTAATGCTTAACTGAAAACTCTTCTGAATTATTAATAATAGCATAATTTCTGCCTTCAGATGAATGCATATCTATTTCAACTGAATTTGTCCAAAGTAAGGTTATATTGCAATGACAAATTACTACACCCTTAAAAGGTATGATAGGTTCACATTATTTTATACAATAGATCTAATCCTGAAAACCAGGATCTGTAAAAAGACTTTTTCTAAATCTCATTACCTGTAAAATGCACTGGATGAATTTACCTATTTAAAGAAGTTCTATAATAAGATCAAAATATCAACAGCCACCTAAATTATATTCCATTCACACTTCTAAATCTTTGAATGTTTTTTGGAATATCTTCTCCAAAAACAACTTTCAAAACACTTGAAGATACATAATCAAAGGACACACAAATGCTAAGTAGGCCCTATCCTCACATAGATTATATTCCCATGAGAAACACAGGCAAAGTCTAACTGAATGTGTATAATATCATAAGATATCTTGACAAAGTGCTATAGCAAAGTGAGCAAAGAAAATAGTAGTAATTGAGGTCACAGAAGTGGTAGGATTAAGTATTCAGACCATGAAAAGTCTCACAGGACAAGAATCATGGGTACTAATGACCTCCCATCCAGTTGCTCCTTGAGGACCAAGACATTTATTCCTCCAATTGCTGGAAATGCTGCTTGCTGAGGGCTCCAGCTGAGTTCTTCTCAAGGCCCTGCATGACAAAGGAAACTGCCTTATGGGAGTTTACACCCCTCCTTGGATACATCCAGTGACTGGCCAATGAAGGGAAACAGGAATATGTCTGAAGAGTCATCCAAGCTTAGCAATCACTGTAGTGTCAACTGAGGCTTCTCTTGTAACTGCCTCAAAGCTCAACCTCTCCCTCTAACCAACCCTGCTTCCCTCACCCTCACAGGTGTTGTTCCCTAAAGCAGTGGTCCGCAGATGCCTGGTGGTCCATGAGGTCCGAAAGGTTGGCAATGGCTGCCCTAGAGCACTCCTCAATGAACTTCCTGCAAACAAATCTCAGATTCAAAGTCCATGTCCTAGGGAACACAAACCACAATTCTGGGGGTTGTTTGTTTGTTTTTACTTTCAGTGAAATGATAAGTCATTGGAGGTTGAAGCAGAGAGCAGTATTATCTGATGCATATAACAAAAGGACAGTCTTAGATGCTTTGTAGAGAACAGACTATCAAGGGAGTGAGCAGGCTATACAATAGAACACTAAGAAGCAATCAGAAACTGAATATATTGCAAAGATAGAGCTGACAGGCTTTATAGTGCATTATATGTGGAAAGTCCTCAAATTCATGAGAACAAGGCAGCTCCAATTCTCCTAAATTCATGTCTTTAGAATAAAGGCCCAATACATACAGTGACTCTTACAGTCCTGAGTTTTCAAAGTCTCCACTGCCTGGCTTGAACGTACACATAAAGGAGAAGTAAAACTGACTCCAGCTAGATGCAGTTTGAGAATGTTTATGAAATATGTTAATGATACAAATTCATAATTGGTATCCCCACTGAACTGCTCTTCCTCTTTTGTTCTCAATTACAGCTGGTGATATCCACCCAGTCCTTTCAGCTGGAGAAAGGAGAGCCCCACCCTCACCTGCTATCACCCTCCTCCCAACACACACACACCACCACCACCACCACCACCACCACCACCACCACCACACCATAACCACCAATCACAAGGAACACGAAGTCTTGCAATTTCATCTTCAAGTATTTCTCACACCCTTCCCTCCCCTCCTGACTATCCTTAATGCCCCTGACTTATTTCAGGTCATCCTGTTTTGCATTAACCACCCAACTAAATTCCCAACTGCAAATATCTTTCCATTTCCCAATTCCATCCATTCTACTATTACACACATATCATCAGCTTAAATATGTACTCTACTTAAAAGACCTGACCTTGGTTTTGCTCTCAAGCCTTGCCTTCTCTCAGGTTACCTTTCCCCTCTTAGAACTCACCAACACTGAACAATACAGGATGATTGTACTTATCTGCCTATCCCATGATATTTAAACTCAGATCACCCCTCTGACAAGAAAGCATGCCACTCTTCATGGATTAGATGAACTCCACCTCATTCTATAAGATCCAATGAGAGTATTTCCCCAAAATTGCCCCTGCTAGCAGCCCCCAAGAATGAATTAATTATACTCCCACAGCTCTTCCTCCACTGTACTAAAAACATCTATTTACGTCAGCACTCACCACCACTAGACTGTAAGCACCTTGAGGATACAGACCATTTCTTTCTCAACATAGCATTCCAGAAGTTAGCATAATACCCAGTACCTGATAAGCAGAAGAAGAAGAAGAAGAAGAAGAAGAAGAAGAAGAAGAAGAAGAAGAAGAAGAAGAAGAAGAAGAAAAAAAAGAAGAAGAAGAAGAAGAAGAAGAAGAAGAAGAAGAAGAAGAAGAAGAAGAAGAAGAAAAGCCAAACTTAACTTTTATCATCACCTAATATTTATATAAAGAAGACTGTGGCCCGGCCGCTGTGGCTCAGTGGTTGAGCATTGACCTAAGAACAAGGAGGTTATAGTTGGATTCGCAATTATGGCATATGCCCGTTTTGCAGACTCAATGCCCATTAGGAAGTTAGGAGGCATGCAGGAGGCAGCCAATAGATGATTATCTTTCATCATTGATGTTTCTTTCTCTCTCTCCCTCTCCATTTCTCTCTGAAATCAATTAAAATATTAAAAAAGAGAAAAGGCTGTGGATGAATATTGTATTGTTGTTGTTAATCCTCACCCAAGGATATTTTCCCATTGATTTTTAGAGAGAATGGGAGGGAGGGGGAAGAGACAGAGAGAAACACTGATGTGAGAGAAATACATCAACTGGTTGCCTCTTGCACACCCCCAACTAGGGGCCAGGGATCAAGCCTGCAACTGAGGTACACATTCTTGACCGGAATCAAACTTGAGACCCTTCATTTCTTGGACAGACTCTCAATCCACTGAGCCCAACTGGCTAGGGTGATGAGTATTTTTTTAAACATTCTCTGAGGCAAAAAGAGAAAATTTTATGAAGAACAGAATGGAGTTTTAAGGCAACGACAACTTAAATAAATGCCAGAAGTATTTCCAACTGCAAATATTTAGGATAGCCTAGTCTCAATGCACTGTTTTGCCTTCTAAGGGATAATATAAATATCAGAGGGCCAGAGGGCATTATTAACCAGGGCCTTTAAATACCTTCTCCCAGAAAACAACATTAGCAAAGCCCCATCTATGGATGAAAATGAAAGGTCTCTTGGATATTTATTCTGGGATTATGTACAGGATGGATATACATAGTAAAAAGCACAAAATTCTTTTTGGGATCCATTTCCCTAAAGTTTTCAGGTGTATCTACTTTCTATGTCATCCTCAGAACTAGAATACTTGCAATAGAATTGGTGGCCAATGTGAGTGTAAAAAGGGAGTTCTATTCAAAATAAAAGTACTAACCCAATGGCAGTTCCACGGTTAATGAGCCCTCACCACTAGCTATGAGCCTGGCCACAAAATTCCTATTGATTTTGGTTTGTTACAAATTATTTATACCAAAAATACTATGAGGGGGGAAAAGAGAGGGGGAAAAATAGAAAAAGACAAGGCTTTGGTCAAGTCCACGTGTGCGGGTGCCAGCCTAGCCATGCAGTCACATGCTTTCTGCTGGGCTCTTCCAGAAGGGCATGTCCTCAGGAACCTTCTCTGAGCTGGGGCGGGAGGAGGAGCCGCCGGCAGGAGCTGTGAAAGAGCAGGGCTGAGGGTGTTCGCGTGGAGTCAGCAGACACCACAGAGAGCACAGACACAGCAAAGATTCCACAGGAGAAAACCACCAAGGGCAAAAGTGGCCCAAGTTCGCAGAGACCCGGTAGTTAGAGGAAAGCCTTTTTTAAACTCAGTGGAAAAGGCATACATACAGCAGGCACCAGTATAATTACCCAAACCAGTAGGCCTGTCTGCCAAGCTGGGCTGATGTGGCTGCTTGACCAGGCTTTATTCCCGGCTTCTGCTGCCCTCTCGTCCCCCTGCTCTTCCTGCTCCTGCTACTAAAGAAACTGGAAGATGCTGGCTTCGTGGACTGCAGACCCTCAGCTATCCGTCTTCTAGTTTGTTCTGGCATCCACTTCAAATGACAGAGCCTCTGTGAAGTGGACCAAAGCCCTCCAAAATTCTACTTCAGGGTTATTTTCAAACATTTATTGCTTCATTTCCCAAGACTTATAAATTTTCCTAAACCGTAAGAAGGATCCTAATACAATCAGTCACTAAGTAATTTTTGTTATTCATCTTCTCTAGGCAAATACGCACACTGTTCAAATGCCAGAGTGGGAGGAGAATCCTAGTTTGCCCTCCATTCTCTGCTGAATTTCGGTCACTCCCATTTCTCCTAGCTCTCTATACAACCTGACTCACGTCTGGGGCTTCCTTGCCAGCTATGTGTCAATAACTCCCCAATTTCTGAGAGCTTGCGCCACAGCACATGTCATCAATTTGGCTCAAATAAACTCTTGTACAAGTTAGGAAAGAAAAATCCTCAATTTCTCTCTCTACCCGAGACCTCCCTGCTCAAAACCTGACCCAGATAGCCAAAGACCAAATGGACGTTTCCAGTACAAACTGCTCACAGTGGAACCCCTCATCTTCCTCTTGCCAATGCATTTCATCATCTACTGATTTCTCCCACCTCACCCTGGAAAGACATCCTGAGGTCTGCCTTCCTCCTCACACCTGTCGCTGAGGCCAGCCATCCCGCCAAAGCTGCGCTCTACTGCCCGAGACGAGGTGTGCTTCTCTCGGAGTCACACGTGCTCTCTGAGCGCTTGTCCTCCCGATTCTGCATGCCAGAGTGCCCTCCCGGTGAGGGGAGCCAGGGCGCTTGCTGTTCTCTCAGTTCCCCCTCTGGGCTGTGCCACTGTCTCCCCAAAGCTCTAGCAACTATTGAACAGGATCTGTCCCCTTCTGTCTTTAGAGAGAATCAACTTGTGTCCTTTACGAAGCTGCTGCAAACCATCCAAAGTGAAGGCTTAAAAAAAAATCAGCTTCACTTCACGGCAGCAGCATCTCCAAGAGAAGTTCTTCAAGAAGGAAAACATCATCATTTCCTAAAACAACCCAAAAGGAACGCAAGAAGTCAGTCAATTAGTAACAAGTCGCAGAGGATACTTAAAAAGTATGGCTGTGGCCGGGAAGCATACAAAATAAAGTTGCAAATGGTGACAGTCCGCCAGTGGAGGGGGGGACCCTCCGCAATCACAGACACTTGCATGTCTTCCATCCTCCGTTCAACATCAAGATGGAGGCATCCCGGGAAGGGTGCGTTTCCTTAACAATGAGCGTGCAATGCAATCGCAAGTAGAATTCTCAAAGAATAAAATGTCTGATTCGGAAGAGCGGGCTTACAGTTTTGGCTCAGTCCAATGTGGCCGAGCCAATGTTGCAGGCGAGGGCTCTATGCTAACGAGGGCCTTCCCTTCCCTATGGTAGGGGAGCAGTCACCATTCCTTGAACCGAGCCACGCAAGGAGTGTTGATTATAAACTCTCAGGGCACCACCACTTGACAATCAGAAACCAGTGGCGGCTGGAAGGACAGAGGTCACGGATGCTGCTTTCTGTAATAAAATTCTTCTTAGCCCTGGGTTAAGTTGATTACTCAAACGCTAAAGACTGCTCCCCCCGCTCCCCAGACCTCTTTCCAGGCTACTCCCATTTTCCTTAGGCTGACTGACTCTAGCAAAACAAGTATTGCATTATGCTTGACTCCTTGGAATGAGATCAGTTCTAGTTTCAAATTCCCTTTTCAGAGCAACCCCAAGGCCACAGACCCTGTAAAAATCCCAGCTGCTCAATGGTGCAGGAAGGCCTCAGCACCGACAAGAAAGCTTTACTGGAGTCACAATCAGTATCCTAAACCGGACTGGCATCCCCGCCGCTCTGTTCCAGCAGCACTGGGCAGGAACAGGTCTGTAAACAGCCCCGTCTCAGCTCCTCCTCCCCAGGCTGCCCGGCCAAGGCGAGGCTGCAGTGCGGCGATCAGCAGTGATTTTCTCCAACTGGCACCATCTGTGCATGCCCTGCCAGACGTGCTGACAGAGCAGGCTGCGTAGACCATTACTAATCTACCAGGGTCGGCGGGGTCAGGCCTGCAACGTGATGCCTATAGATTTCAAAGGCCAGTCTTCCCTCCATGCCAGCTAATCAATCTATGTTGAAAAGCAAGCACATTTTTATTCCACTTTCTTTTTAAATTTCAAAGAAAAATCTCATTTTTAAAGCTCTTAGTGTGGGGATTGCTTGCATGTAATCAGTGCCCTGATACCGGTGAAGTTGTATGAGCTCTTCGGGCCACGAGCCTTATCCGTTGATCCCGTGCCAACACTGGGTAAGAAGGCCAGGAGGACAACTTTCCTCAGACAACAAAAGCCTTCAAAGTGGTGATACTGGGGGAAGGACAACAAGGATCAAGATTCAAACTCTACTGCGGTGCCCCCCCTAAGCTGAGTCTGCAAAAGAACAGTAAATGCTTGCAGCTACCCTACCAGGATCATATTGTGCGAGCCTGTGCTGCCCGCTGTAACTTGGGCTGCTGGATAAAAAATTTAGCATCACTCACCATCTACTTCAGAATTCATCCATGCGTGCTGCCACATACTAGCAGCTGCCTATCAAGTGTCTACTAAGTGCCTACTGTGTGCCAGGAGCGTTATGCCCTCTTGCATTCCCATAGTGTGTTTCACTAAGGAAGAGGGTGTTAGTCAAGTATTGGTAGGAAGAGGCCAAGAACCCCCCCCCAAAGCAGGAGGATGCCAATCTTGTCTCCAAAGTGCCAGTAACTAGCACAGTGAGTATTTCAGGCTTGCTGCAGTAAGTCCTAAAGAAGCTTTCACATGATTTTGTTAACACAATTATTTGTGGGTCAAGTCCAACTACTGTAGTCAAATCCTTGTAGGTGGTGTTTACTCTAGATCTTCCATTCAAAAGGATGACTAAGATGAGACAGTCAAAACTAATACTTCACAGCAAGCCCCAAAGTAACCAGCTCTTCTGTTTGCAAACTTGATTTACAAAAATTTCTAGATGAGTGACTTCGTGTTCTTACTCCTGCTTAGCTATCAATTTCTCCACTAACAGTTAAAACTGAGCTAAAAGGACTAAAATACAATGCATAATTTCTCTAACCCAGATCGTTTTCCTTGTAAAACTGCAGGATTGTTCAGCAGCGAGCTGACAGGGCCACTTCAGCATAATTTGAGGAACACGTTTGCATAAGTTTATATTGAGCAATGGCCTCCTCCAGTTTTTCCAAGCTTCAGGCAACTACAGATGGCTCCAGGCTAACCTGGCTCGGAACACATGTACCCTTCCCAACTCTCCCCTCACAAGGTGGCTTTGTGTTGTCTGAAAATAAGCCACCCAATCAGTTAGATGCCCTTAAACTAGTCCATAGCAAGGGAGCACCGCCGTCTCACAACAGACCTTTTGTCAGCCTTTAGACTTCACATCTGGATATTATAAAATAAACCGAGCACACACAACAAATGGAAACATTTAAAGCGGGATCATGTTTCACATCTCTTCTGTCTTGACCAACCCATCCTGGACCTCAGGTGCACCGAAGATTTAATTCTATTTAATTTATGAAACCCACACCTCCACATTCCAGGATGGCCCGTTTGGGTATTTCAGAAATAGTAAGATTTCACTAAACCCACATTCACATGTTAGCCGTTCATGCAAAGCTTTATGATGCCCTTCCCCACCGCCGGCCTCTCTATTCTGCTTCAGTGGCTTGAGTTGCTCTAGACACCAACATCACCCCCTCTTTAAACAAAGGCTGCTCAGCTTCATTTCTCTCTGTCTGCTGCTGCAGGAACGAGAGATAAGAATCTAGACAGAGGCTTTCATAGTGTTTTACCTGTAACTTGTCTAAACCACCAACTGACAAACACAGGCTTTGCCTCTAAGCACCAAAGGTATCCAAGGCATAGAAATAACTACACAGATCTGTGTCTCTCACAGCAGTTCCAGTACAGAAGCAGCTGGTGGAAGGATGAGGAGGGAAGATGCCTAGATGGTAGAACAATAAACCCTTGAGAAACCTAAAAATACCTCAACGTGAGGGCGGCAAAGTGATGTCCACAATACCGCCGTAGAACTCACAGAAAAAGACCAAAGCAATGAAGTTCTCAGTGGAGGTGAGAACAAGTTCTGTTCTGTTTTGTTTTTTTAAACCATCAATCAACTCCAAAAAGACAGAATAGATGCGGCCAAACTCTCACCCGCTTTAAGGAACTCCTGGCCCTAACAAGGCAGCGACAGCATCTTAAATGTTGCCCTTTTCTTCGAATTCTAAAGATTTAATCAGACTTCACTAGCCTATACTGAAAGGTAGGGTTTAATGGTATTATTTAATCTCTCACCAACTGTTACAAAGTGTGAATATTAAATCATAAACTTTTTAACACGTACTCAGTATTTACAGTTTAAAAAAACACTTGTTGTAAGGAGCAGGGGACCCTCATTTCTGAAGCTATAACAGGACAAAGGGGACAAGTTTCATTTTATTCTCTGCCTTCCCTAACCAAGGAGATTTTATAAAAGTTCCAGATGAAGAATCCTGTGGGGTCCTCAGGAATCCAACCCAACAGGAAGCCCGGCAACAGGAAGTCCCCACTCTACTCCCAGCACCGGGTAGAGGGCCCTGGAATGCTAAAAATAGGATGCCCGCCCGCCCGCATCATCCTGGGACAAATAATAAGAAAGGCTCCTAAATCCCTACTGCTAAAGTTTTTCTAAGCAAAGAGCTACTTACAGGAGATATTGACAAAACAGACAACCTTCCATTCTGGAGAGTGCTGAGAAACATTTTTGTTTTCTGACGGAGTGCTGGTGTAATATTAAAAACCTGTTAGGAGTGATCAAAGCAACCTAAATGAAACACTGCAGTCACTTGGCTTTCATGTGCCATTAGCATTTGCTGAGGAGCGGCCCCTGTGACAATTCAGAATGGCTTGCCCCAGGCTCTGCTTGCAGGAACCAGATTTCAGTCACAGGCCATGTCTGGTTTTGAAAACAGGTAAGTTAAAGTGCCAATCATTTCTTAACATTTAATATATTTTGCTCTCTATATAACCATCTTCTCCACAATGGTTGTACGAGATCACCGGCTAATCCCCAATTCTCACTCAAGGAAACCAGTTAAGCACCCTGAATGGAAGTAACTCAGGACAACTAATTACTCCCAAAGAAGCTCTCACTGTAGGTGGGGCAATGGGTCACCGGAAAGGGAGAGCAGAGACAATCACCAAAAGATGTGAAAGAGAAGCAAAAACAAAAATGGAAAGGACTTTTCTCCGAACTGGGGGGTTAGATGCAAAATGCCAACCTGTAAGAGTAAAGGATTCTCTTAGAAGCTGGTTTCTAACACACAATCCAGAAGCCACCAAAACACCATTGGGCAGAATCCAAGTACAAAACGGTCCTACTGGGGCTAATTCAAGTAGTTAGCATTGCATTTAATGGCGGCATCGCCAATCTTTGTATATAATACACTGTGTTCCCCAAAATGTCTATACACTCTAGCAGCTGATAGCTCAATTTCGAAAATGAAATGTACTTTAATAAGCACTGCCTTTAGAATTATTCAAAGTGTGTGTATACATTTGTTTGGGAGACCCTATATTTAAGGTGCTGAGGCATAGTCTCTGCCCATAAATTTCAAAAATATTTTCCAGATGCCCCATCTATTTTCCCAACCACATGTACAGACCAATAAACAGGGCAATAAATAAGGACTGGCTTTGGAAGAGAGGCTAGGGATTAGATGCTATTTTTAGACCTTTACTGATCCTTCCAGAACTTGCCACCTCCCCACTGCTATTGCAGAGTAAATAGTATACTTTCTGCTTCATGTGAGTCTCTTAAATACCAGCTTTTCAATTCACAGAATTGCACAATCCTAGCATTTCAGAAATGGGAGTCTGGGAACCAACTAGTGTATCTTTCCCATCACGAAGCTCAGAGGTGAGTGACTTGCCCAAAGTCACACAGTTGCAAACGCAGTCAAGCAGGTTTTACAGAACAAACTAAAAGAGAGAGAGAGAGAGAGAGAGAGAGAGAGAGAGAGAGAGAGTACCTTTTCACTTATTTTATACAGCACTAAAATTATAAATAATCCAATTTTTAAAGATATATGCATTAATACATTTTAAAATTTAAAAATAAAAAAAATCTATTGCAATCATTTCATGGGTTGGTCAAATGTAATGTTTTTAAAACCACCTTTGAAAGCTAAGCACATGTTGAAACTAACTGGACCACCCAAGTCAAGAATCTAGTTATGCTATTTAATGTTTATTTGGTTTGTTTCTAAATGTGTATTTAAGTGGAAAAGTCATAAAGGGAAGAATTAATGATAATCGATACCAGATCTGCAACTATAGAGCTTTTCTTGAGTTTACAGTATTTAGTGAAGTCAGCCAAGAAAAAAAAAAAAAGTCTTCTAAAATGAGAAAACTCTGTATAGCACTTTAAAAGCAAGTCCCCAGTTATACATTATATTCTGAAAGTGCAATTAGCCAAAGACCAAAACATGGTCTGAAAGACACCAGAAGGAAAATATAGAGATCTTAGAAGCATGTGGAGGTAGCAAATGAGATGCAATGCCAGAAAAAAATATACTCTCTACCCTTCTGATATCTTCAAATCTATCTGCCACAACTCTACATTCTAAAAGGAAGTACACACTTAACAAGACCTTGAAACAAAGGGTTTATTTACTTACCTAACCGTGCAGATGTTTCATATTCCTAAGGAATGTTCATAATTTATTTGGAACTCAGAACACAGCTTCCCATAGAAACAATATCATAAATGCTGATTAGGTTTCCAGACCAGCCTACAGAAACATATTTTTAATTCAATATATACCTGAGGTAATAACTGCTAGTAATTTATAGAAACCAGGCAGGAAAGAGAAACTTGAAGGGCCCGAGGCAGTGAGGAGGAGGAGGAAAGGGCCTTGCAGGGATGGGGAGGAAGCCTGTTTTCAGTTACCTGCTCCTAGTGCTTTCTAACATCCGGCTAAAGTAATGGGTAATCGTCACCCCTGCCTGCTCTGCCCCCTCCCCCTCTGGCTCTACACACAGCTAGCTCTCCACCTTCCCCTCCTCCTCTTCAATGCCCGCCCTCCGGTGGGAGAAGAATGTACCAGAGGCAAATGTGTTGTAATTCCCACCTGCCCATACCTCTCCTAGGCAATAAACCCAAATGAGCAACCGGTACTAGGGACCAGTGGGAGCAGAGAAGGAAATGAGGAACCCCGGAGGCTGTGCAGGAAGGGCCAGTGCAGGCAAATCAACAGCACCAACTCCTGGGGCTAACATGCCTCGGGCAGCCAAACTGAGTGTGCTGTTCCCCTGCACACGGCTTTGAGAGATCAGGCATCTATAGCAACCACCTTGGTTGGCCCCTTGAAAAATCAGGAATCACTGCCAAGGTAATGGGGGCTTTCTTTCCTAAGCATGGGCCAGGGCATAAAATGAGGGCGAGCTGGGAATGAGGCCTGCGCAACCCGAGTGAGAGGGGCTAGGGCACGTCACTGAAAAAGCGATTATTTTCCATGGCTTCTACTGGGATCCCTAAATGCAGTTAATTCTGGTGTTACATCTGCATTGGTATTAGAACGGGAACATATGCAGGGTGAACCCATCGCAACTGAACAACTCCACGTCCTGCAGAGCCTAGGGAATTACTTGACGCAGTCCGGGCCTAAAACGGTGTGGGTCCCCTGAAGCAATCACATGCCCATCACTGCAAGATTTCAGTTCAGCTGCTTATCCATAAAAATCCATTACAGTAAGTCTGCCAGCCAGTCAGGTAAGCGGTGTCATGAATTCGAAGGGTCACGCCAAGCGGAGGGGAGAAAACGCCCGGAAATCCTCGTCTCATGATGGGAGGCCTGGGCATGCCCTTCCTTCTCGCTCTCAGAGCGTGTCCAACCAGAGTTCTTACAACGGAATTGAGTCTGCCTTCCAACTACATCCTGGATTTTCAAAAAAATGTGTGGAGTCCGCCTGAATAGCGCTCATTGGGCTCACACTAGCTGGGCTGGCTCGGGCTGCATGCCTGCACACGTGTGCGCCCGGCTCCACCCCGCACCCCCGCCTGGGGACAAGTGCAGGCAGCGCGGTGCGCACCGCCCGTGCGGGGAGCTCCGGTCCAGGTGATCACACCCTCCGGGCACCCAATTCCGAGGCCACACGAGTGACGATTCACCGCGTGTGGCAGACACAGGCTCACGGTTTGAGGCTGACATGATGAGTTAATTCCGCTGTAGCCCTCAAACCCACATATGCACAGGCCTGATGCAGTCCTGAGGCTCCAGCAAATCTCAGGATAATGAGGGAAAACAGTGCGACATCCCGGCGAAGGCACTGGGCCGCATCAGAAGACCCAGATTTTCCTGTCGGCTCTGCTGGCTACTCTCAGGGGAAGGGGCAAATCGCTCCCTCTTGGGGACTAAATCTCCTCATCTGTAAAATAAAGAGCAGATGCGCTCCTTTAGCACAGAATTCGAGCTGACACGGAAACTGAAACCCGAGCCATTTATTTGTCCCCCTCTGCCTGGTGCGGGAAGCATCCTGGACTTTTTAGTCAGCACATCCACTACGGGCTTCTAAGAAATGCACCTACTTAAGCAATCTTATGATCTCAATAAAGAGAGAGAGAGAGAGAGAGAGAGAGAGAGAGAGAGAGAGAGAGAAGAAGAAGAAGAAGAAGAAGAAGAAGAAGAAGAAGAAGAAAAAGAAGAAGAAGAAGGAGGAGGAGGAGGAGGAGGAGGAGGAGGAGAAGGAAGAGGAGGAGGAGGGAAGAGGGAGGAGGGAGGAAGAAAGGAAGGGAGGGGGAAAAGTGTAAGGGGTGGGGGAGGGAACGAGGTAAGGGAACTGGAGGGAAGAGGGAAGGAAGGAAGGAAGGAAGGAAGGAAGGAAGGAAGGAAGGAAGGAAGGAAGGAAGGAAGGAAGGAAGGAAAGAAGGAAGGAAGGAAGGAAGGAAGAAAGGAAGGAAGGAAGGAAGGGAGAAAGAGGAGGGAGGGAGGGGTAAGGAGAAGGGAGGAAAGAAAAACCACATTAAAGTACATGGAGGGTGAGAACCACTATCTCTCCTCTCTGTTGAGAAACCTATGTTGAGAAGCGAGTCTCCCTCCAAATGTAGTACTATGAGTAGTGCGGCCACGTGGACGTTCAAGTTTCCCCTCCCCTGCTTTAACTCTTTGGCAGGGGACTCGCAGGAAGATAACAGCATTCCAGCTGCAAAGCCACTTAGCTGAATGTCAGCAGCACTGTCCTTGGGTGCTATGGGTGCCTGTGTGTGTGTCAGTGTCTTCCTGACTCGGGCTCTCGGTAGCTTGGGGGCAAGGAGTAAGTCCCTCTCCATATTAGGGATGACGTTTAACAAGGTGACTCAGTGTTGTTAAGCAATAAAAAACATTCGCTGTCTGCACAGAGCCTGAGGTGGGCCTGCTGAGCTGTGCCAGTTCTCCCACGGAGGCCTCTCAAAACTGCTCTGATACGCTCTTCCTAAAATAACCCTCCGTCAGCCTGCCCCTCTCTCTGCTCTCTCCTACCTGTCTTGTTTTGCCAGGATCTACATTCCAACTCCCCACCAAGCACAGATGGGACAGCTATTCATTCCTCCCTTTCTACCCTCACACCTGCTGTCTTTACTTCCAGGGGTAACTTCTATTCTGATTTATCCACCAGATATGGGACCTCGAATTGTGTGAAAAGAGAAAAGTTTTTTTTTTTTTTTTACAAATATTTTTTTGTTTGCAAGCCCCAAATCTCTAAAATCTGATGAAAATTAAACTATTCCTTTCAGACCCAAAAGAAATGGACAGCTGGCTGAGATACTATTGCAGCCCTCGCAATCAGGGCTCAGAGAGAGAGATACTCCACGAGAGGGTCCCCGGGCTTTGTCAAAACTCAGGAAAATGCACTCAAGGGAAAATTGAGCTGGATCTGGAGAACCACTTGGTCCCACTAAAGAACCATTACCGTAAGAGTCTGCACAGGCCTGACACCTCCTCGCTGCCTTTATTTTCTAAACCTGGAGCAACTTCCCCTCCAGTTCACCAACCTATTATCCTCTCGCAGCTTCAAAAGCGACTGCCCCAAAGGTGCATTTCCTCCATGAAGCCGATTCCTAATAGCATTCCCTAGGAGTGCTCTGCTCCCAAAACTTAAAAGGAGCAAAGCAATCTCAAGCCTCCGAGATTTAACAACTTTGTGTGGTATGCCTGAGCTGCCTGCTCTCTCTAACTCAAACCATAATCTCCCTTTAAAATCTTGACAGTATCAGAAAAAAAAGGGATTATATACATGATAGAGGGAATGGTGCTGATACATGAAATCCTGGATCTGCCCCTCCATTCACTGAGGGACCCTGGAAGACATTAGGAAAGACATGTTGTATTCGTTTCTCTCTTGATGAGGCAGTGTTTTAGTAAGCTGTGCTGACATGTATAATGCTTGCTCTTGAGTAAATAAGGCGTAGGAGACTCCTTCAACTCAACAGTTATGTACAACTCTGTATTGTTCTGTCTAGTACCTGCCTTTTATATGTCTCAGGGATCTGCTCTACACACTATTGACAACAAAAACCCAATTCTTAATGGGAAGGCATTTCTATTCACATACAGAGAGAAGATCAAGTCATCACAAATAATATGCTCGACCCTGGCCAGGTAACTCAGTTGGTTAGAGCAATATCCTGATACATGAGGCTTTAGGTTCGAATTCTGGTCAGAGCACATACAAGAAGCAACCAATGAATGCATAAATAAGTGGAAGAACAAATCAATGTGTTTTTTCCTTCTCTCCCTCTAAAATCAATCAATAATATTTTAAATTATTTACTTGAGCAAACCAGCGTCTTGGGTCATATACACATCAGACAATATACACCTAGTGCCTTAGATCATCTTTTTATCTTCATACTAGAGGCCCAGTGCACACATTTGTGCACGGGTTGGGTCCCTTGGGGCGGCCTGCAGAGATCGGCCCCAGTTAGTGCCCCCAGCCTTGCAGCCTTGCAGCCCCACAGCCCCACAGCCCCACCTGACACCTTGCCTTGGCCTGGTGCCACCCCTACCTGTCCACCATCCCAACTGTGGGATGATCAATCGGGGCCGGGCCCCATATTGCCACCACTGGTTGCTGTCTACAGGGTGATCGGGCCACTGCTCTCACCTGCCTTGGCCTGATGCTGCCTGCTGACATGCTCCACCATCCCGCTCCAGTACCACTTTTGTTGGGGTCCACTGAGGCCTGGCAGCACCTCCACTGCTGCCCACTGCCCCCTGGTGGTCAGCGCATGTCATAACGAGCAGTTGAACTTCCAAGGAGGCAATTTGCATATTTGGCTTTTATTATATATGATACACATCACACCATATACAACTAGTGCATTAGATCATCTTTTAATCTTTATATACACATCACACCATATTCAATATGAAGAAGGACTATAAGCTTAATAACAACAAAACTCTTGGAAGCTAATCACTTAATACCAGCTCTTCTGCAATATCATTTGGAGACTAGAGGACCAATGCACGAATTTCGTACAAGGGCCTTAGTCCTGCCCCCCCCCACGCCGATATGGCCTGCAGCTCTGCCACCTCTGCCTCGGCCCCCGAATGCTGTAGTTTTGTCCAGAAGAACATCCAGTCTAATTAGCGTATTACACTTTTATTATTATAGATTGGAATGAATATTTGGTATCATAATGACATAAAGAGGAAGAATTTGTGAAACTAAATTTGTTGTGTGTTGCCATCTCAGCAGGCAACTAATAGGAGATGGCTTTATTCACATCAGAACTTTCAGTTGCTATTTTTTAAAACCCCTTTCCCATATTTAATGGCACCTTGGGCCAATCTCACAATTTTGGTTATTAAAAATCTAATGAAATTAAAATTTTTATTCTCAAGTGTAAGCCCCCACCTTGACATAGGCTAAGTGGCGGCCTGGACTATAAACAAGGAAGGCTGGGGTCTATTATTTCATTCTTCCCCTGATCCATCCTCCGGGCTCCAGTTCATCCTTCTCCTCAAGCAACCAGTAGGGAGAGAAAGACAGATGTCTCCCTACACGATCAGCCATGATCGCTTCCCTAGCTAATGTGGCTGGTGTATTGTCACCCACAAGAGAGTAAGTTATTATTGACAAATGATGTTTTGTATTTAAAAAAGCAAACATGAGAAAAAAAAAAAAACAGCTAACTCCTATCAGATGCTGCCCACTAAGTAACAGGCTTAGCGTCAGGTACTTGACAGTTAATTTTACATTTCAATGTCCACAGGACACTGTGAGGCAGCTTTTCTTACGCCCATTTTCCACCAAGGAAACCAAGGCCCCAAAGTAAAATAATTTGCCTAGAGTTAGGGAAATAATATTCATACCTAAAACCTCAGGTGAAATCCCAGTTCCCCTAAGCCAGTGTTTCCCAAACTTCTCTCATGATGAGAGTCACCTGGTGGAGTTGTTAAAACACAGATTCCTGAATCCCAACTAAGAAGTGCTAAACTAGAATTTTTGGGAACATATAGGTAAAATTGTATTCTTAACTACTTAACTAGTTGTATAATTAACTTAGAGCACTAGTTAAGTATACAGTGCCTTCCCATGACGTCGGGGAGACAGGAGGAGTCCTCCCAAAGGCAGCACTTGGAAGGGCCAGAGCCTTTGAAGAGGGTTCACTGGTACATGGTTGCCGTGTGGAAGATGTTAGCTGTAGTTGTAGGACTCTGGGATTTGGAAACATGGGAGGTTAGGCAAGCTGAAAAAGAAGACTGGTGCATTTGTTTACAGGGGGTCACCAGGAATTTTGCACAGAGTTCAATACATAAGTATCTAAGACCAAATCACTTTTTATTGATCTCTGGTGCCCCTCAACTTTATAAGACAGAGATATAAAGGATGAGAAAATTAAAGGTAAGCTTTAAATGTTCCATAAAATTGCTGAAAGAATGGCGGAAGCTTAATTTGCATAGCTCTTAACTCTTTGTACAGTTCTGGCTAGGATAGAATGACAGCATGGTCAATGGGTGGCATGGCGCATACCAGCAAGACAGCATCTTCAAACAATGAGGCCGACCATGAGAAACCTGAGGTCTGGTCCCTGAACCACTCAGAAAATATGTCCCTTCTACGAAGGTGAGGAATGAACAGGAAGAAAAAGGAGACTACTGTTCCCAGAGTACCAAGCACTGTTTGTACACTCTCCGACAAGCATCTGCTCGCAGGAGGGGAAGGGGTGCCTCCCTTCCTCCATCCCACTGTCCTCTGGTATTGTTTAAAAATGATAGAAGAGACAACAGTTCCTCAACAGCTATTTTCACAAGCCAAATGTCAAATGAGGACTGGCAAAAGTCTAGAGCAACATTGAAAATGATGGAGGGTCACGTCTCACAAGACAGATCTGCTGAGGGCTCTGCGAGGGTGGAGGAGGTGCCCCTTGGGTGGAAGGGGGGGCTTCCTTAATGTCTATGATGCAGCCATGAATAATAGGACTGAGGCATTTCCACCTCTGGCCTGTTTACCCTGTGCTTTTACAACGGTAGGAGAGCAGCTCATAAGGTCATGTTTTTACTAAGTACAGCCATGAAGGCCGCTTTGCTTCCACACTGGAAGACTCGCCTAGAGGCCCCCCACTGGCTGGGACGTGGCTGAAAAGGAGGTCCCTTTCTCCCTTTCTAAGGACTCTCAGACACTTCCCATCATCTTCATGGTGGCTGAGCTGTTAGGTGTTTTTCCCCTGTAGAGTCCTGTTTATGAAAACCAGCAGCTAGTTGAGAGCAGGGAATGAAGCTGCAGGTGTTAGAGGAAAGAAAACTCTCCAATTAGCATTTTCCCTTTGAAATATCATCAAGTTCCAAGAATATTATAACCCAAGCATCCTTAATTTTCTGCAGGTTTGTATTGCTCCATGCGAACAAGATCCTTAAGCTCAGGGAAGAATCATCTCATAGAGGAAATTCGGGCAACTCAGGGAGCTCCAGGCTGCCACTTCCTCTAAGAGCCCAGCATTTAGACACTCAGACAGGTACACACATGACTAAGTCCCAGGGACCATGCCCAGTGATGCACAAAAAAAGGACTACGAGCTCACCCGAAAGGCTGTGGAAAGACACCAAGAATGAATTCTGATGAGCAGGTGTTCCAGGCAGAGAAACTTCTAATCAGAATCACCCTAGGTTTCAAAAATAGATTTTGGAAATTATTTTCTAGTTGTACATTTCAAACATACAAAAAGGGAACCTCAGAATGCTAAGAATATGAAAACTGTTCATGGGCATTAGTTTATTTAGAACTAGAACAGACCTTAGGCATTATTTTTCCCCCTGCTGAAGCTTTTTGGCAGAAACATCAGATTATTGTTATTCTGACATGGAAACATTTTTTGACTGGCCCTAAAAAAGAAACCTAAAAAATCTTCAGCTTTAAAGAAAATACTACCAGAAAAGACATGCAGAAGACACCCTCCTTCTACACCTAGTGGGTCAGCGCCAGGCTGATTAAGGGACGTTGTGGAAAAGCTTGATAAATAAAACCAGTGGTTACATTGTGATGATATGCCATCTGGTTGACCTCTTCATTTTATAGATGAGGCCCAGAAACTTGCCTCAGCTAGAAAGTAAAAGAGCCAAAGCTTGCTCAGGTTCCCTCTCTCTAAATATGTGTTCTTTCCACTAAAAGGTATTTCCTATGTTATCAGTGAAACTTTTAATTTCTGTTAGCTTATTTTCACTGCTGCAGCTTGTACACTCTTCTTCAAATGCATTTGCACTCACGTGTGTGTGTGTGTGTGTATCCTAATATATATATATATATTAGTTTTCTGTTCCTGCATAACAAACTATCACAAACTTAGTACCTTAAATAACAAGCATAAATTAGTACACAGTTCTTTAGGTAAAAAACCTAGGACATTATGGCCAGGTTCTGTGTTCAGCATATTGCAAGGCTGAAATCTTGGTGTCAGTCAGACCAAATTCTCATCTAGAGGCTAAATGGGGGGGGGGGGATCCACTTCCAAGCTGATTCTCATCATTTGTAAAATCTAGTTTCTTGTTCTTGGACTGAGGTACTATTTCTTCCAGAATAGGCACTTTCCAAGCACAGCAATCTGCCACACAGCCCTTCCATCTTCAAGCCATGCTCTCTCCAACCAGCAAGACAAAGCCCTGCTTTTAAAGAGCTGACTTAATTAGGTCAGGCTCACATGAATAATGTCCCTATCTTAAAGTCAACCATGTCATGTTGCATAACTTCATATCCACCAAATTCACAGTCCCAGGGATTATTCAGGGCTCATGTGCAGGTGGGGTCAGGGAGTGGATCTTGGGGACCATATTCGAATTCTGCCTTACACATAAAGCTATAAGGCCATTTCCCCTCAACGCTGTCTAATCACAAAAATAATTATCTGAAATTAGAAAGACTTTTCACAAAAACAAGCATATTTTTTCTACTTTAGAAAGGTGGAAAGGAGGGTAATGTGAGGATGAGATTAAAGCAGAGAGGCAGTGATAAAGTTAACTCTAAAGAAGAAACACTTGCCCTAACCGGTTTTGCTCAATGGATATTACATCAGCCTATGGACTGAAGGATCCTGGGTTCAATTTCAGTCAAGGGCACATGCCAGCGTTGCAGGCTTAATCCCCAGTAGGGAGCCTGCGGGAGGCAACCAATCAGTGGTTCTCTCTCATCATTAAGGTTTCTATCTCTCTCTCCATTCCTCTCTGAAATCAATAAAAAAATATATTTGAAAAGAAAATTTTTATCACTTATGATGTAAGACTGATGGTAAGAGCATGCCTAATTCAGAATTGTCACCTAAGCTCCCCTCACTCCAGCTTTGAGTTAATACATGTCCAACTAGTTTCCTTACGGCAGGAGCCATGTCTATTAACTCTGAGGTTACACACAACACTCATTACCTAATGGGCGCTTAATAAGTATTTATGCAAATCAACTTTAGGTAAGAGGAGAATGTTGATATATTCTGCAGGTCCTACTAAATTAAACAACTGTCTCCCAACACCAAGCCCAGAGCCACAAACAATGGAAAGGGAGTTGGGAACTGCCTGTTAAAGAACTTCCTTTCACTTAAGGATCCACTAAAATAAAAGAAAATGAGTTCAAATGCAGAAATCCACAGGACTAAGAGTGGAGTGACAACAGCAAGGATGTTGTATAAACTTGAAAGCAGATGGAGGTGCGGTAAGGGAATGACCAGCACACCTTAGGAGGCAGAACCCTCAATTAGCCTTGGGAACAGCAGACCATCCAAAGGCTTCCAAGTACCTTTGGAGGTGGAGTTCTTTAGAAAAGTAGAATCTCAGGTCCCAACCCAGATCCACAACTCAGAATATGCCCTTTAACAATCCTCAGGTGCCTCAAATGCATGTTAATTTTAAGTAGAATTTATTTAGTTCAAGCCTGTGTTTTTCAATATGTATGTAATTTCAAGTGTTCCGGGAATTTCAAATGCAAAAATCAGAAGAGAACAATAGTAGCAAATTTATTTATCTTATGTCGGGAATCCAAATGAGAAAAATATCTGTGCAGGAGACACCCAAATACCACAAATTAGAAAGTCTAATTGAACTTGAGTTTGTTTGTTGTTTCTATTTTTTGTTTGGTTTTTACGTAAAATGTAATAATTTTATTTAGTAAGGATTTTGTACATCTTTATTTTTTACAATGGTGTTGTAATGAGAAACAAATTTGTAATTTATATTGCATGTGTAAACATTGAATATTACCAATAATGACACTTGTTTTACATTATTTAATTCAGAAATTTTTTAAAAAAATAGTTTTTCACTTTTGTTGTCATTAAAAAAATTTTAATTGTTAAAAAATATATAACATAAAACTTACCACTTTAACCATTTTTAAATATATTTTATTGATTTTTTTACAGAGAGGAAGGGAGAAAGATGGAGAGTTAGAAACACTGATGGGAAAGAAATATCTGTCAGCTACCTCCTGCACACCCCCTACTGGGGATGTGCCCACAACCAAGGTATATGCCCTTGACCAAAATCAAACCTGGGATCCTTCAGTCCACAGGCTAATGCTCTATCACTGAGCCAAACAGGTTAGGACCATTTTTAAGTATATAGTTCAGTAGCATTACATTCATTCACACCGTTGTGCTACCATCACCACCATCCAATCACAAAATTCTTTCATTTTACAAAATTGAAACTGTACACATTTAACATTAACTTCCCCAACCCCCATCAACCCCCCCTCCCCCCGCAACCACCAACCACTCTACAGTCTCTATGAGTTTGACTATTCCAGGTACTACATGTAAATGGAATCGTACAACATGTGTTCTTTTGTGACTGGCTTATTTTACTGGGTATAACGTCCTCAGAATCCCTCCATGTTGTAGCATGTGTCAGAATTACCTCTCTTTAAAGCTGAATAACATGCCACACTATATATATGTAGCACATTTCGTCAATGGGCATTCGGTTTGCTTCCACTTTGGGGCTATTGTGTGAACATATTTTAAAACTCTTTCCCATCTATTTAAAAAAAACACACTTTGTCTTTTTGAGATTATGGAAACTTTAAAATTTAGGGAAAAGCATACATATCCTTTGCAGAAACACTGGGCTAGAGCTTGACTGCAGGAACCAAGAGGGAAAGGATTGCCGTGCCTTTGGAACTGAAGGTCTTTGAGGACCAAGGCAATAAAAACAATCACATTCACCTGCTAAGATAGCCTACATTTTCTTCCCCTAACATGGCTGGACTACTCTCATTTTCTCAGAGGTATTTAAAAATATATGTTTTTTCTCATTACCTACCTAGGAGAAGAATGGAGAGAAAGCTCATCTGAATTAGTGAAAGTGCTGAATTGGATTTTTTTAAAGCAAAGCAATTTCATTACTTTCAACCTATGGGAAGCTAACAAATTGTCAGTGGAGCCTTAGGCTCATATTTTAATGAACACAGGAGAACCATATATAATTACCATATCAAGTGCTTCCGTGGAAGCAGGGACTCCTAAAGTACTTGAAGACACTTGAAAACAATTTATACTCTAGGATTTTTAAACACACCACCACAATCACATCTAAGACAATATCACTTAGCTATTAATTTAAAGCACTGATGAAGGTTTTAGCAGGCAAAGATAAACCTTAGCCCAACATTTGAGATTAACAGGTTTTATTATATATATAAATGTATGATGAAAATCCTTTACTATGAACAAGTTTTAAAAGAAAACTGGGTGGACCTGGAGAACATGATGCTAACTGAAATAAGCCAGTCAGAAAAAAGGCAAGTACCATATGATTCACTCATATGTATAATATAGTGAACAACTGAACTACAAGCAAAATAGAGACAGACTCAGATGGAGATCAGGCATATAGTTCTGGTAGGTGGTAGGCGGAGTGAGCAAAAAAGAAAGAAAGACCTCAAATAAATAAGCAAATGAATAGATAAACAGACAAAAATTAAACATAAAACTGAAAACATTTGAAGGGAAAAAAACAAAATCAGATTTATAACTGACTCATATGTTTAAACTACCTAGATCTAAATAAATATTTTATTTGAAACTAATGAAATCAATAAGAGAAAGGAAAAAAATAATTCCCATCAGACAAGGGAAAGAGGAAAGCAATAACACGACCGAATTTTTGTTAGAGGAATGAGTGATCAAAGACAAAGGCAAACTAGAAAACAATAAAAGAAAGTAAACGCGTGCGCGCACACACAATAAAATCCCTCAAGCTTGAAAATGTTTCATGTGGAAGAGTTGTCTTTTATTCATTTCCAATCCCTACCTTCAAAAGTGGAGTAAGAAAGAAATGTCTGCAGCTCCACACCATTGAATAATAGCATATAAACATATCTGTCCTCTCTTTCATTTGTTTTCCCTGAACATCTTTAAATTGACAAGTGCTAGAATCCATCAAGATCATTACTTCCCACCTGGATTTGGCATCCTTAAAGGAGAACAAAACACATTCCTCTTCCAGCTCATGAATATTCTGCAGAGATGCAAACAAGCCAGCAGTAAAAATAAGCACAAAGAAAGCTCTTAGAAACAGCACCTCTAGCCTGTGGATATGGGCCATTTAACATCTTATGTAGTCTGTGAAGGCCTCTCCGTGATACAGATGGAGTGGGCAGGGAACACAAGTGTTTAAAATCCTCCCATTGCCATAGCCGCGTGGCTCCAAGTTGGGAGCTGTGTGAAGAAAACAGGCTAGTTCTAAGCTTTCTTGATTCTATGGGTTATGCTCACTTTAAGGTTATCAGAGGAAGCTGGGGTCCAGGGAGAAAGTCACCCTAACAGTGAGATATGAAAAGAATGAAAGAATTATCAAGGGTAAAAAAAGAGAGAGCTAGCAGATTGCTCTTAATTATATTCTTTTATTAAAAGGAGAAAATAAAGCACACAAGTATCAGAGAAACTCATTATTCTGATTAATAAGGCAAATATTAAACACCTTTTAATTAACCAAAAAGAAGTCCTTCCTGCCTACTACATGTGCATGAAGCCTTTGGATGATAAGTTTCTCTCCTCAGAGGGCTTACAGTCTGTTAAAGACAAAACCCACATCCCTCTCCCTCTCCGAATGGGAAGAAACGTGTTTACAGTGTAAAATCCCGACCTTCTTAGTCTAGCAAACAATGGCAGGGTAGCCTCCCCACTCTGATCTGTGATTTCCCTTGCCATGGTTTCACCTACCCACGGTCTGAAATATTAAAAGGAAAATTCCAGAAATAATTCATAAGTTTTCAATTGTGCACCTTTCTGAGTATCATGATGAAATCTCATGGTCCTTAATCCCTCCAGCTGGTACTCGAATCATCCCTTTGTCCACCTTCTCCTCACCGTAGACACTCCCTGCTGGTTATTCACCGAATAGCTGTATCCTAGTGCTTGTGCTCAAATAACTCTTTTTTTTTTTTTAACTTAATGGCCCCAAAGCATAAGAGTAATGATGCAGGCAATTTGTACAGGCCAAAGAGAAGCCTTCCTTTAAATGAAAAGGTGAGTACAGCATACGAAGACATTTTGAAAGAGATAGGGACTACATTCGCTTAACTTTTATTCCAGTATATAGTTATAATTGTTCTATCAACGTTCATGTCTTACTGTGTCTAATCTATAAATTACACTTTACTGTATATATGTATGCGTAGGAAAAAACATACTAAATACCATACCGGGTTTTGTACTATTGTAGTTTCAGTCATTTACTGGGGGTCTTGGAATGTGCCCCCATGATGAGGGGGGCCCCAACAGGGACAACAGGCATAGTTTTCACCTCCAGGCACCCTTGGCCTTCTTCCCTATTCCAGAACACTCTATGCTCATCCCATCTCCCTGGACTTTGCACTTGCTCTTTCATCTGCCATCTTCCTCATCTCTCCGTTGGCTTTCCTACTCCTGGCAAAACCCTATCATCTTTCAGACTGCCAGTTTAAATATCACCTCCACTGAAGCCTTCTTCAAATCCAGCTGTTATTTATACCCCCTCTGGGTTCCTGCAGTAACTGTGCTCAGGGGGCCATGACACGGGAGACAAGTGGCATCGAGATTCTGTGCAAGATAAGTCTGTGAAGCAGAAATCAGTTTTGTTTTTTATATTTCTAAGACAATATGTGATACGATGTGTTATGCTCAATATATGTTTGCTGAATCAATTTAAAACCTAACTCCAAAAAAAATGGTGTCATTCCTTGGCTGTGTGGTGACAGAGCCTCACCATCGCTGGTTCACGCTCTCCCAAGATGACCTCCGTCTGCATGTCCATTTGTCATCCCTGCCGGTTCTGCTCGGCGAGCAAAGGTAGTGGATCCCTCGCTGGGCATGAGAGATTCTGAAGGGTGCAGAAATCGGTTGGGTTGTTTTTTAAGAGAGGACTCTGATGAGCAGCCAGATTTGGAAACCACTGGAACTTTCCACACTTTGCATGTTCACCAGTTCTAGTAACCTTGCCCATCCGTTACTGCTTCTCGATATTCTGTGCTCACTTCATGATAAGTGTTTTACTTACAGCTTCTGGACTCATCCTGTTACTTCCTCATTAGGCAATGAGAGGTGTGGATTCTCCCAGGAATGTCATTCCTTTATTTTATTTGTTCAACAAGTGCAAGTGACAGACCACATGTATGATGGCTCCACTATTATAATGGAGCTGAAAAATCCTTCTCGCCTAGTGATGTCACAGGCACGGTAACACATTTCTCATGTGTTTGTTGTGTTGCTGGTGCAGACCTACTGTGCTACCAGACATATAAAAGTATACCACATACAATCATGTATACTACCTAATACTTGATAATGATAATAAGTGACTATGTTACTGGCTTATGTACTTCATATACTATACTTTATCATCACTTTACAGTGCACTCCTTCTGTTTATAAAAAAATTTTCTGTAACAGCATGTTGTGCTACGTCAGCAACAGCCTCATGCATCCCGGCTCTCTTGATTGCATCATTTCTCTTGTGCCTGATTTGGTCTCGTTTTGCTTATCATACCCTCTAAGCAGTCACACGATGATGAAATTGCCTAACAACACATTTCTCAGAATATATCCCTGTCATTAATTGACACGACTGAACTTACTTAGCCTCTTCCGAGGGATAAATGACAACGGGTTCATTTAAAGGGTGGTTCCCTAACAACTTGATCTTGAATTCTTTCCTTAAGGCAAAGAGCAGTTGTGTCTGATTCCAATTCAGGACAAAGTGGGAGGCAACTTACATTTTTAGCTCTTAAGTGGGTGCTCATGGCCATATGTAGCCCCTGAGCAGAGATTATATACTAAATATAGAACAAGGCTCATCTATATAGTATAATTGTGGATTTCTCCGTGTCGGTCGCCAAGCCACAAGAAATCAGGGAGCTTTTCAGGGAAGTGGGTTGGTTTAGCAAATATCCCCTACTGCCCCCAAGTCACAGCTTTCAAAACGTTACTCTTACCTCTACAGATTTATGTATTTGATACTTTCTGAAGTCCATACTTAACTATTGCTTGGTTTTTTTTGGTCCCCCTTCTGGCCCCAGAAGGGGGTTATCTTTTACTGAACTATTGTTATAGTTTTCCA
The DNA here is from genome assembly GCA_963924515.1 of Vespertilio murinus. Lineage (NCBI taxonomy): Eukaryota > Metazoa > Chordata > Mammalia > Chiroptera > Vespertilionidae > Vespertilio > Vespertilio murinus. The sequence goes on from OZ004706.1 coordinate 71,470,440, forward strand.
GGCCCTTGGGTGTGACAAGCTTGTGCAGCTGGAATTTCGATTTGTTGCAAGCAATATAAATAGAATAAAGTGGCCCTTGGTAATGGATGTGAAATGAAACAACGGCAGAGGGGCAGTTTCTATAGAGTGAAAACAACAATGCGGATGGTGAAAATAAGGAATCCTAACACCGGACGTAATCTCTCTCATTTGTTCTGTGCAGAGGAAAGTGTGGTCTGTAAACTCCAGACGTATCTAAGGCTGAGCACTTGTTCAGAAGCTCCAGTGAAACATCCGGCTTTTGTTCGTGTCCACAAGCGCCTTTAGAAAAAAAAAAGAGCACAGCGCACATACAGAGGAAGCTGCTAAAACACTGACTTCTAATTAGATCGCTAACATTATGGAGGAAAAGGAAAATGGATCTGTCTACTGTTTCCTTAAAACCCGCTGCTGCTTTATCTGAAACCTATAAACAAACATCCTAATACTGCACTGTACTTGAGTTCAAAAGTTCAGCAGTATCTGCAGAAATGGCAGCACAACCGGGAAGAGAGGACTGACGGGCTGGGGGCTGCAGATGGGAGAAGAGTTACTGGATCGTGCTCCTCCCACTCAGACCATCTGCAAAAGCTTAGGCCTTAGCAACCATGCTGACCTTCAGGCCCAGAGTCGTTACTCAAACTGCACCTGCCCAGGATTAAGTTTCCTGCTAGTGAATGATTGTTTCTTTCCTTTCGGCTGCAAACAGCTGCCACGTGATCAAGTGGCAACTGAGCAGAAGGAGGAGAGGGAGCAGGCCCCCTGCTAACGGGCCGAACAGGACACCGACTCGGGTGATTCATCGCCTTTAAAAACCTATTCCTGAAAGGCTTTTGCATGTTTATATCACTTCTTGTTTCAGCTCACAGATAATTAAAGCCTGTCAGGGACAGAGCTCCAACCTGGAAAATAGACTATCTCCATCTATGACTCATTAGAGCTCTTAAGAATGAAAGAGCCTCATTGTCTTTCTCTTTTCTCTCTGACCCCAAAGGCTGCTAAATCTAGGGTTTCTAACCTTGCTGAAAACAAGGGAAACTTTGAAAAGTAAGGCGGTGTCTCCCTGGAAGGAGAGACAGTTGCATGGCAGGAATCAGTTACACCTGCTTGTTAGGCATTTTGCTAATCCAAATAATATGTCCACAGCATGGGTAAAATATCCTCGGACAGCCATTCCATCAGTCGTGGGATAAGCACTCAGGAGTACATTGGCTGCATAAGTAACAGCTTCGGGAAAGGAGGGGTGAGTTTACCTACCATCCCTAATTATTATTAGGAGACTCCACTGTAGAATACACTGACAAACAAAGAGTACACTAGTAATAGTTATTCACAAGGAACATTAAGTATGGTAAGAAAGGATTAGATTATTCTAGCCAGTATTTGTCATGCTAAAGAATCATGGCTTTCCCTAAAAGGGCAGTTGTGTATTTCATTAAAAAAATAAAATAAAAGGCATAGAGCTATTGTTTACATATAATACTTCCAATGATTAATGGAAACTCAGTTTCCCACCTTCAGAGTGGACCAGTAGGGAGAGGGGGACTGTCAAGCCTTCAGAGACACCCCCCCCCAGAGGTTGAGAATCAAGGCAGGGGTCAGAGTTGCTGGGCAGTGGATTTCTCCTAAGAATTTCAAGTCCTGTGTAGCAAAGAATGCTATTGGATCTTACATTCATTCACACACACACACACACACACACACACACACACACACACAGCCGGACATGCCACAAGTGTGATCCTCCTGCTCAAACACAATCATGAGCTTAGATGAGTGCAAATTAAGTGGAAAAGCAGGTCCGTTCAGATTTGACTACAGAGTTATCAGAGGTAAAGAAATAAAAGTCGGATTTAAGAAGAGAAAGAAAGCCCTTTTCATTACCCATTCGCTTCCCTCCCCGAGCCAACCTGGGCTCCAAGCATACCAGGACAGTTAAAGGCTGACAGGAAGTTCCCATCGCCTGAATTAGTGCTTAATGTGGGTAAATGTCAGCTGTTGGATGTCCGGGTGTTGAAAAGTGTCCGCCTTGCTTTTCAGCAATAAGACCAGACAGGCTGGATACTTGTGGTTGATTATTGCAACGCCCAACTGGAGGCCCAAAATGACTCTGCACACCTGAGAAATAGAGTAATTCTTTCAAAATGCTCTGACTTCAGTGCGTTGTTTTAGATTACAAAATGGATCTTATACATTTCAGCTTTATTTAAAGAAAAAGAAAACAGGCAGATCAGTTTATTTTCTGAGCACAGTATTAATGACAAGATGAAGTCACCAGCAGCCAATCAGAAAGCTCTCTGGTGTCTGGTGTTCTAACACCATTTCATATTTATGGATAAGCACCAGAAGGGTGTCAACCCTAAGCTGCATTTCCCTCCCTACTCACTTCTAAATAAAGTGCCTGCTTTCATTCAGCAGCCACACTCGGGGAGAGAAAAAAAAAAAAAACCCTCCCTGTCTCTCTCCCTCCTCGTCCCAGCCTGTTTTGTGACAATCCTTAAACAATAAGGGGAAGGCGGGGGAGAGTGGCTGGAACCTGTGTCACCGCTTCCTGCAGAGCACTCTGCAGCTTTGAACAGTCCTTCACTGACAATCCAAAGCCAAGGCTCCATCTGCAAAACCCCTTGGAGCAGGAAGGAGACACTACTGCACAAGATAGGGTCAAGGCTCTCTACTCAAGAAATGAATGCAATCACTTCTCCCCTCCTATTTTTTTTTTAAACTATTATCTATTCCCACCACTACCTCCCCCTCTAAGGGAACTGTGAAGAAAGGAGTGAGATGAGTTAACCCAGAAATGGTTCATCCTACGGCAGTGCAGACAGAACAGTTCAGGAGTTCAGCTTCCCACTCGCCCAGGCTGATGGAGGCCAAGCGTGGCCAGTGGACCCCAGGCAGGGGGCAATGGGGCACACCCGGCACGTCTAGGATGGTGACCCTGTTCTCAGGGCTGATGCTAATTGCTGTGCTCAGGGGAGGTGTTGTGGCCAGAGCATTTGTCTTTGGTCTAAAATCAACAGTAAGTATGAATAAAAATAGACATCGCTATTAAAATTTTGAGCAGCACAGAGCTGTTCATGGCATCCCTGAAAAATCCCTGCCCCGGACAACTGCAGCACACATCCTGCTCTCACACGTCTGCCCAAACCTTGTCTGGCGATGGACACGCCCTTTTCCTCTTCCACACCCCGAACCATCTGATGTTAGATCAGAATTGCTGGATGCATCCCAAAGCCAGAATTATAACATGTAATAAAAATGCTTGGCCATGCAGCGAAGATGACAGAATTTGGCATGCTGGCCTGCAGCCAGAGTGACAGATCTTGAACTGATGTTCCTTTCCTACAGATATAACAATGTACAAGGAGAAACGAATTTAATCATCTGCTCGAAGCAAATTCAATGTCTACAAGCTTCTTTAGCTTTAGTTCTGACAAGCCCCCCTTTCACCACACACCTCCAGTACCTCCCTGAAAGCCAAAAGCACGCAAATAAAGTCACAGTAGCCTGTACCTTTTCATATTTAACGTGGTTCAAAGGCAAACTACTGGGTAGATTCAAAGGGAAAAGGAGAGGAATTGGGTCCTCTTGGGGGTTATAAAATCAGAATCATTCATTTCTCTGGTGTGTACCCATCTAAGACAAATCATAAAGATTCATCCTGCCTGCCCGGCTGGTATGGCTCAGTGGTTGAGCATCTCTCCATGAACCAGGAAGTCACAGTTTGGTTCCCAGTCAGAGCACATGCCAGGGTTTCAGAATTGATCCCCAGTCTGGGGTGCGTAGCAAGCAGCTGATCAATGGTTCTCTCTCATTGTTGATGTTTCTATCTCTCTCTCCCTCTCCCTTCTTTCCTGAAATCAGTATAAAATACATTTTTTAATAAAAGGTTCATCCTGCTGTATCGAAAAGCTTATATATTTACACACAACTCACATATACTCTTCTACTTGCAGAGTCCCCATACAAATCAGAAGGGTCTCAATATAAGGAAAAGAGTTGTGTGTGAAGAAGCAAAGAAGCAAAGATCTGATCTAGAACCACTAAATTGTGATGTCATCTAGGGCCAGGGGAAGGGGGACAAATGAAAACATAAATGTGTTAGATGACTTATTGAAAATAATATGCATGGGGGGGGGGGTTCTCTGCTAAACAACGGGCCTTGGCATTTTCCAAATTATAAAAACTCACAAAGAAAAGTCAAAAGCAAGGCACAAAAATCTGAGCACTGGACCAAAAAGGAATGAAAAGGCAGCACACTGGAATCATAAATCCAAAAATAAATATTTCTGAAGGGCATTTCTTCCATTGCCCTTTCCTAAGGCCCATGGAATCCCTTCCCAAACCCACCTATTAGAAGGCCCTGCTAGTACCCTCTAATCGTGGTGCTCCATGCTGGTTGGCAGAAGGGAAAACTAATTTGTATCATCCGAAAAGCATTTACATTTGGTTTTAGTTGTATTATATGGGGGTAGCAAGTTGGCAACAAATGTCCCTTCCTAATTAAGTTTAGTTTAGAACAATTTTAGATTTTATACTCCCTCAGCACAAGCCAACTAACAACTGCAGACAGCCGTTGCCTGGCAAAAGGAAAAGGCCAATTATGGTTTTGTGTTTTTGTGTTGTTTTTTTTTAAGTCAAAAAGGTAAGTAATCCACATGTGGCTGATCATGGCGACAGAATTAGCCTTGGCTCAGGGTGCACATGCTGGAGAGGCATCCAGAGACCTAGCTTTGCCACCAGCATCATGTACATACAAGCAAAGGTGTGACCAGATATGGCCAGTATGACAAGCACTTGGTAAGACCCACCAAAAATATGTATTTTAATCATTCTAATCACTTGTACTCAAGGTTCCCATGACCCTGATCCTTCCCCCCAGTTATTCACAGGTAAGGCTGTTGCTCATCTTTCTTAGGATCCTTAGTTACAATCCAACATTCATATTCATAACACATACGCTTATCAAAGTCAAAAATGACATCCTGAATTGGACCCTGCTTGTGACTCCAGAAGTTACATGTTTTGACTACATCACATGGCATAAGAATATTTGAAGAGTAACTGCCCAATGATCTGATCCAGTAGACACAGGTAAACTCAGGCTAAGATTCCTATTGTTTATTTTTTAATAAAGTACAAAAAGCTTCATGTCTTTTTATGTATCACAGTATTTGCTTCCTCTGCCATCTGTATTATGAATTCACTTTCATCACCATTACCAAGCAGTTGGAATGTAAGCTATTTCATAAGTTATCTTTTTCATCTCATTTTAGACTTTTGCCTTTTCATTCAAAATCAATCAAGTTGTGTTTTCTTTTTTGTGTAATCCCTTTGTGGAATGCAGAAGTATTGTGTCTACTTCTGAAATTCATGAGAGAAAGTTTAGGAAAGGAATGCAGGCATGTGGGAGGGGTATTCCCAAAAGATGAGAAAAATATCATAAAAACAACCATCTTGCTTTTCCCGCCCCTCCTCCACCCCAAGTAAAATTTCCTATAGTCCCACCAATGGGAAAAGAATACTGCTTGGGATAAATTAATGATCCAATCAAATATGGGCATTATTTTTGTCATACATTTGAAGTGGGCAACAAAAATAAATCAGGGTTTGAGGCCTTAGTAAAGAAACATGTTAACCTCATTTAAAGGCATTTTGAGAAGCCTTGGGAATTTGGGTGGTGGGGAGTAAGGGATACACATTTCAGGTGCCATGAATCACACTCCTCTTCTTCTACACAACACAGATGCAGTGGTTAATCATTTTCACATATACTAGTAGACAAGACAAACCAAAAGCCAATCTTATAACAAGTAAAAGCCAAGGTCACAGAATGAAAAGATTATACAGATGAAAACACCACTAAAGCATTGCCCTCTGTTTCTAAGAAGATTCTTCCAATTTCACTAGAGGCGAAGCTACTCCTTTAGACATACAATGCCCAATTGTAAAGCTAGCAGAGGAACATACATGGGCCTTACCATTTATCCAACATCCTGTCACCCGAAACAGGAAGTGAACCACAGAGCTGAGGAACTATCCTCTCATTATCAAAGGCAGAAGACAGAACTCCACAGTTAACTTGATATTCTGAAGCAATTGGACCAAGACAGTCAAATTGTTCATTCTGTTTATAATGCCCTAAGTTGGTTCTTAATAAACATCTCATCCCGATGGTTTGCATCTCCCTTCATACGATTTGGTTTCTGTATAAAAATAAGGTCTCATAGTGGTAACAGCAGATCCATAGTCACATTCCCAGGTAACAGGCTGTGTCAGCAGAGAGTACAACACCAACAGAGTTGAGATTAGAGGAGGACATAGTTACATCAGCATTATGGGGTCATGTTTTCCACAAATAGGAGAAAGGTATAAAATGAGTGAGTATGAAAAGGACCAGGCTTGGTGAAGGTAGGGTTAATACGCCCATTTTTAAAGATGAATTCAGTGATCGGAAAGTAGTCCTCTTGGTTTCTCTATTTACTGGGTCCTTTAGTTCTTACCTTTTATCTAATTATAGTTAAGCCACTGGATTTGAAAAGAAGACCAGGATATGAATTTCATAAAAAACAAAACAATTACTAAGATACTTATTTATCCAGGCATATAATTCCAATTGACAACCATGACACTTTAAGGATCTAAGGGGCCTAACCCTAGCTTTCATAGTACTTAACTGTTCAGTACAAAACAAAATGCCTATGCTGGAAACGTATCTTCTAAATTACTGGCGGTTGGGGGGGCTGGGGGCGATAACTACAGGTTATACCAAGTAGACTGACTACTCCTTGCCTGCAAAACATCACACTATACAAAGTATGAACAGCCGGATCTACACAAATAATTGTTAGACCACTTGCCTATATGAATAATCCAAATATTCTGATACATCCTCCTATATGTAATGAAAGAATTTTACATTACATTACCAATACTTGGTTATCCCTTGAGTATTTATGCGAACGTTCCTTAAAATTGGGGCCATACTTTGAATAACAGAAAGAACTCACATTGGAAAGAGGATTAATACCAATTAATGACATTCTCTGAATCACACCCCATAGGCGGGTGTGCAGGCTCTGCCCTACCTGAGTGTCCCCTACGAAGAGGGTGAGTGGGGAACAGGAAGCCAAGCCCTCACCTGCTGGCCAACCACATGCTCTAGAGTCAGAAGGGCCATCTTTTTCTAGTCCATTGAAGGTGGGGTTTTTTGCAACCTTGTAATCTAAATAGCATAACTTCATAGGCTATTTAATTGCAGAGATATCTGGAGTCAGATTACAAATACTTACACTATTTAATAAACCAAATAAAAGACAGCAGGCCCAAACTGGAGTCACTTAGGCTAAGCCCCACATTACTTAAATGAGACTTACATTAGTTCTAGCTCTTCCACAATAGGAATCTTAAGCCAGTCAATCAGGAGTCACCTCATCAGCACTAGTGAGGTAATCTGCCTGACAGGCCCCTTCCAGCCCCTAAAGAAGAGCCTCCTTACAAGAGCCAACCCACTTTTTTGCCCAGTTTAACGTTCTTGTTCCTGCCCCTGTCTGCCTACAAAAGGCTTTCATTTTGTACAGATCCTTGGAGTTCATTTCCATCTGCTAGATGGGATGCTGCCTGATGCAAATCAATTTTTGTTCAGATAAACTCATTGAAAACTTTAACACACCTCAGTTTATCTTGTAACCACATACACATACACACATTACATGTGTGTATATAGGTATACATATAAATATATATGCATATCATTTCAATACCAATAAATTTGAGTCGGTCAGTCAAATTTTGTAATGAATATATGTGAAAACTTTGGCCTCATCACCTAGTACAGTACTTAGTAGTATCTCCACAAATAGTTCCCAAAATCTATATTATTTGCAGTAAGGAAGAGGGAAGGTAAGATCTACCAAGAGAAGATGAAGAAAATGAGGAGATGAGTCAATACAAGGTAAAAAGAAGAAAAGCAGAAGGAATGTCTATCAACACCATGGAGAGAGGACAAGCCTGGCAGGACTTGACCCCCACCACAAGGTAACCTTTAGCTTTCATTCCATCAACCCATGGGCTAAGCAATTTAGGTGATTTAAGCATGGGGAGCTAGAGGGGCCGGAGTCATGAGTTCATCCATATGTGAATTATGCTGTTTGTGTTCCAGGGCCATAGATTTTGTGCTTAACTCAAATTAGCATCTTGCATATGCTTCCAGCTAGTCACAGGGGAGGTCAGAGCATGGGGGTATATTCACACAAATCCATCATCATTACTGAAAAGGAAAAAAGAAAAAAAAACAACTCAAGGCATCTGCTCTCCCTGCAAGGTCCTTCAGAGTCAAGCTTACCTGGAAATGAAAGCACATTATTAAATCAAGGCAGCCAAGACTCTATGGCGGACCCAAGTAGTACCACGCCGTCTTCAGTGTGTCATTGCTTTCCTCCTAGGTTTGGCCTGAGGTCCCAAGCATCTGTGTATTATATCCAGTTTACCATTATGAGCCCCAAGCAATTTTATTTCCCCAGAAGATAATTAGATAAACAAGCCTTGAAAATTATGCTAAAATTGAGAGAAAAATTGGTTTCAATTGTTCAAAGAGACACCCTTCAAAATTAAATCTGACCCACATCCATGGTCTTTCCCCCAAACTCCTGTAGCGATTGGTTTACATTACAGACTAATGTAGCTGCAGTATTAAATAAACCACTCAAATTGGGTACTGCAATACCAATAATCACTAGCTTTGCTTTCTTGTAAGTGGCTTTATAGAGAAGTTGCATTTTTTTTAATGAAAAGTTTGCTTCAGGCTCAACTCGTGCATACCAAACTTCAGTTTGTGGTGAAACTTAAAAGTCTCCTTATAAACCCTCGAATGTTGGGAATTATGATGATGGAAATGCTGACACAACATTAGCCACAGCTGGCACTGCAAAACGCTCTGAAGTATGTTGATTCTCCTCTCCCCTATGATGTCAGTCCCCAGAGCCCACAACTCTGTGACTTTAAACTGTAAAGTGGAGCTCACCAGCAGTGAAAGCTGCAGTAAGGGCTAGAGTTCTCAGACTTCCAACTAAAGGAACTTGGTGTTGACTGAGAAATGCTTTTAAAACTACTTGCCCAATGTGTTACTAAACTATCAGCGAAAGGAGAGAAACGTGCAGATTTCACATAAGGAATGGCTTTATACCCATCATGTTTCATCATGGGAGAAAGAAAGGAAGACCAATTAGAAAGAAGCTGTGATTTCAGACATGCAGAGGTCAAGGGTTAGCAAAGACATCGGTCTATTTGGTTAATTTTACATCTCATCTGTAAGCTCAAAAGTGAATTCCTTCCCTGGGAAATGCCTAATAGATAACAAATCAGGACTCTCCTTACGGAAGATACCTCAACCCAAATTATTATCATTTCCAAGGCTAGAACATATATATTTTCAAAGGGAAAGAAAATACAAAAGCAAGTTTGAAAAAAAATCAACTAGCATGGAGGTAGGGGATGGTCTTAATGACCAATAGATCTCACAGATGTAATTTCCACAAACTTCACTGATTTTGTAGGCTGGCAACTGTTTTCAGTATAACCTTCCTTACCATGTCATAACCCATGCATTAGTCTCTCTGAGGATAATCCTTGATGCCAAGGCTGGACTGCACAACTGAACAACAGGCTAGCTGCTTAGCAGAGATGTATGGGTTGCCTTAGCTACACCCCAATTAAGCTTATTCAGCAACGATGTAACTCTATCCCCTTAATTTGATTTGTCAAGTAATTCTGTTTTCAATAATCAAAATCACCATGCCTAAAAAGAATCTTGAATACTCTAGGAGTAAGATTTGTTTAGAAATGGAAAAAAAAAAAAAACAAGCCCATGTATACATACTTTAATGAAAGTTCCACTAAAATATATATACATGGAAACAATCTCTACCAACTCCCCAGGAAACTATCTCTACCAATAATCAGCTTCAGCTACCACCTGTATATGAATGATTCCCTTATTCCCATCTCTGCCTGCACTCCTAGACTGAATCATATCTGTATATCCTCATATCTGCACTCACAGTAAGACAGCCTAGCAACCCACCTTCCTGAATTCCTCTGCTTGATCCTACCATATACCCAGAGGGAAAGCATTTCTAATGAGTCTTCCCCTTTTGATTCTTTTATTTCCCATATGCAGTCACTAGTCAGGATCATTTTACTTTTCAATAACTCCTCTCTTCCATGTCTACCACTCATCCTTGCTTCCACCCCAGTCACTCCACAGAAACAACCCTAATTAAAGCAACAGTGACCTTCATGTTTCTCAATCCAGTAGACACTGGCTTTCCTCATCTTCTAGCTGCAGTTGGTCTCTTCTCCTTAATACTATCTTCCTTTGACGTATAGTAACACACTCTCCTGATTTTTTTTTATCATGTCTTCCATTCCTTATTCTTAGTAGCCTTTATGTGCTCATCCCTCCACATGGCCATGAAATGTTGTGGTTCAGTGACCGTGGCCCATAGAACTTCTTCCTTTCTTATTCTCTGCTCTTTCACTAGTCAATCTCACCAAAGTATCACCTATCATCTACATCTTTTTATCTCCACAAGTTTCTATTTCCCATCTAGACTCCGTCTCTGAAATCCACAGCTATAAACCCTATGGCCCACTTAACATCTCCCTTAGATATGTCAAAGGAGCTTAGCCAAATTGCTTCATCATTTGCCACCCACCTTTGTTCCTCCTCAAAGCTTAGTCCTTCCCCTTGCTCAGTAAATGGACCACTATTAATCTAGTTGTTCATGTCAGGCACCTTAAGACTTCTTCCACATCCAATCCATCACAAAACTGTACCTAGCACAACATTTGTTACAAAGATAATACAAAAATATGTATTAAGCTAGAGGCCCAGTGCATAAAAATTCATGCACTGGAGGGAAGGTCCCTCAGCCCAGCCTGTCCCCTTTTATAGTCTGGGAGCCCTCAGGGATGGGAGGCAACCTGGCAATCAGGGGAAGGAAACACCCCCATCACACCTCTGCTGCTGCCACTGCCAGCAGCACAAGCCTCAGCTGGTCCTGGATACCTGAGCCTCCAGCAGCCCCAGGTAGGTGGGCAGCTGCCATCCGAGGCTTGCCTGTGCTCAAGCCAGCCCTGGGCGACTGGGAGGCTGAGGAGCCTGGGGTACTCCAGAGGCAGGCACCCCAGCGGGGCTGAGGGGACTGGGTGCCACCATTTGTGGCTATGGGTGCTGCCATCTTTAAATACGTACCAATCAATTAGCATATTCCCTCCTTATTGGCTGTGAGCGCCATCATCTTTCAGGGTGGAGCAGCAATTAGCATATTCCCTCCTTATTTGCTATGGGCGTCCCCATCTTTGTGACAGTGTGAGGGTCAATTAGCATATTTCCTCTTTATTAGATAGGATGAACAAGTGAATGACCACAGAAATAGTGAGCTACTTGTTTTCCATGATATTCCTTCTACATAAAGATCCTATTTCCACTCCAAAATCTTGCAAACATATATTCACTCTGTAATTCTCAGCCAAAACGCCACTTCCTCAACAGTTTCCCTTGGCCTCCCCAGGACACACACTGGGCTATCAGTATGTTTTCCCTCTGCTGTTATGGCTCTGTATATACAGCACCATGGCAACAACATCACTGCCTTGCAATGACTTGGCATAAGGACATTCTTCCTTCCTTTGGATATTAACACATGACAAATAGTAGGTAGGCTCAGCAAATATATTGAAAGATTTAATTAACATTTAAAATTGTCTCCATCTGCCTTATCCTGCCCTCTCCTATCCTGGCAAGGGAGGGTAGGGCAAAATACAGTTAAGAGAAAGAGGAATGGCCAACCCTGGCATGCTCTCATGGTTACATGGACCCAGAAACCACTGTCTTTTCTCATCCTTCTATTAATAATAACAGCTTTTGTTCCTTCCATTCTCCAAATGTGGTGAAGGCCATGTTGGGGACCCGAGGAAGAAGCATGTGTGTACACAGGTCTGCCATTTCCTCCGAGTTGGTGGCCAGAGCCTTTCAGGTAAGGGTCACCATTGCAGAGGTACGTGTTCCTGACTGTGGGAAAAGTTGTTAGCAAAAGACTGTGTACACAAAGCTCTTTGACCACAAGGCTGGAAGATGATCAAAACAAGCCAAAGCTTAATTAGAGCTGAAGATTTCCCAGCTGGGATCCATGTTAGGGACTGAGTTCCAAAAACCATCACTGAGGAGGCAATCCCATCTCAAGTAGTACAGGCCTCTGAGACCACCAAAGACAGCACTGGGGATTTTTTTTAACGTTTTCATGTAATCCAGCATATTGTGTGTGTGTGTGTGTGTGTGTGTGTGTGTGTGTGTGTGTGTGTGTGTTCCCCCTAACCTAAACTCCAGGCACTCCTGAAACCTCCTGATTCCTCTTTGCTCCCTAACTCCTCTCCCCTTCCATAAATTAAATTAATGAGGAGTTTTCTAAAAGAGTACATTCTCTTAAAGGCTCTGTTATTCTGAAGTTAATGGCTCTGACATGCAGCCAGGCCAAACAGTTGCAGGCAGCAATAACTCTTGCAACAGCTCCAAAACTTAGCCTCAAATGTCACCAAGTCCTACCCTGATCTTTCTTCCCCTTTGATTATCACTTCCTCCCCCAACATTTTATAACAAACTCAAATGCATCAAAGAAACCAGTTAAGGATGTGAAGATTGAGAAACACATTCAATCTTAATGTTATGATCTTGTCTTTTCCTTCCCACAACTTGTCTCTAAGAGAAAAGGACAAGTGTAAATTTGATGCCACACAGAACAAAACAACAAAATACATCTAAGGCAACAAGAAGAGGATGAGCATTTCTAAATGCCAGCATGATAATCAAATACTTAACCACAGGCCTACTGCAAGGATTGTGTCACATTTGTGATGGGTTAATCATTTTTACCTGAGAAATAAGTGGACATGTACATAACAAAGCCATCAAGCAAATTTGGCAGAAGTAATTGCTTCCAATGACCTTCCTAAACTAACATCCAGTGAGGTGATGATAAACAAACACACACACACACACACACACACACACACACACACACCATACAAATGCAAACAAAATTGCAGGAGAACCTACACCTTAATGGGTACGGGATCAAAGTAAACAGTGATATTTATTCAAGTTCTTAAGTCTCTAATGCAAAAAAAAATTAAACACATGTTTATAATTCAGCTCATCTATCTTGAAAATAAAATATAAAATATCATATTCTAGATAAGATTGGTCCAAATTCCTGTAATCACAATTTGATCTAAAAATCTGGGTAATTATGTCAAAATTTTAGTACATATGTTCCAAAATGTTGCAAGGAAAAATAAAAAAATGAAAAAGTAAAAGGGGATAACATAAGAATTTGGATTTGCTTTCTCAACTGACCATGGCTTATCAGAACCAGCAATAATTTTCAAACTATTTGTCAGTGTACTCCATAAAACAGTGAGTCTTTCATGTAACGGCTACAAATTCCAAACTAAGAGGTAGAGTGATAAGACAGGTAAGTGGAGCCTCTACTATACCAGGCAGATATTAGGAGAGGGAACTTTTCTTAGTAAGTAAATATTTATGAAACAAATTATTTAATCTTGAAAAAAGCAGCATGCATGCTAATCTGCACAATCTGTGCTGCCTTTCTCTATGCATGAGAAAATCCTATTTATAAAGAATTTTAAATTCTCCAAGCATTTCCACATATATATATATCTCATTTGATCCCACAGCAATCCATCAAGTAGACATACCCATTCTACAGATGAGAAAGGTGTGGTTCAGGAAAGTTAAGGGACTTTCCCAAAGTGATTCAAATAAAAAGGGCCCAGAGATACTCAATGCATATCTTCTGATTCCTTAGTAATAGGCCATGTTTTTATATTATTAGCTTCAAATTGACAATAATAAGGAGAATAAAAGGAAAATGAACATCTATAGTGGATTTCCAACTATTTCCCAAATCAGGAGTGTGCCAGGCAAAAACCTACCCAGAAAAGTAGATGCCAAGCTTGCTTAAAGATTGATGTAAATTTATTTTCACTTAGTTTTCTTTTGAATCTATCTCCAGTCCCTACTCCATTTCCTAGCATCACAAATATTTGTCTGGGCTATGGTAGAGAGTTTATACTGACCCTGATTTTGTGATGTTATTGGCTGTTATTTCAACTGAAAACATACTTACCAGAATACCGAGTGTTCCTTACCAATCCATCTTGCCCTGAGTTGAAAATGCCCAGCACTCAATGAAAAGAATGGTCTGGTAATATTTAATATGAACACAGACATTTCTCTTCGAGTGTAATTCATTGCGCACACATCATTAAGGATCAAAGCACAGGCAAACCAAAGAATGGAAGAAGGAATTCGAAAACATCAAAGTTAATTATATTTGGTTGTCCCAATAGCTGTTACTCGTTCAATTAAGATGCTGCTTTGGCTAATCTTAAGTCAAGCTGTGCCTCTAAAAAGTCCAAGCAATAAAAGCAGGAGTCAAAACAACTACCGCTGAATCACTGTGTTTCCTAACGAGCCCTCTGCATTTCCCAGGGCCTGCACAGTTCCTATCAGTGTGCAATCGTCTGTTCATCTTTCACCACCAGATCCAGCTCTCCACACCTAGCACCCAGGCAAATCCTCAAGAAACAGGTGTTCCATAACATCTGCATAACTGCTTCTTCATCCATTCTGTAACTTTTTTTAAAGCCAATACAGAGTAAGAGGGTGAAAAACTATACCAAACAATGAGCCTGCTCTGTTGAAATGCCTGAGGTTATAGGTGGCTTTTTGTTCTTGGTTTGCTGGGCCTAAACCAACTCTCATCACACCCTGACTGTGCTTATTCTTACTCTGTCCTGGGTAGAAAGGACATACGTTCTGTCACTTAGTGACTATGGTCTCTGTCTCATTATCCCCACTTCCAAACTCTGAGGGCTGGAATATTCCCAGATCAATATGCTCAATGGTACCATTGATGGTTAAAAAAAAAAAAACTCCTACAAAGAAGGAAAATCTATTTATCCTACACAATTGCAGTTACTTTTAAAAGGGACAAGTTCATTTTAGTATTATTTCAAGTAATAAATAGAAAGGAAAAAAAATGTTAGAAGGCCACTGGCAGCAATAATGCTTTATCATCTATGGAATAATTCTTTTTCCTCCATTAATATAGTTTTTCATGGTGGGAGGGGAAGTGGTGCCTGAGGGAACCTCAATTTGCCAAGTATTTATTGTACACCAGAAACTGGATGGAAACTTTCTAAATATTGTCCAATGTAATCCTTCCCACAATCTGCAGAAGAGGGAAGATTCTAAGTTGAGCTGGAACTCAGTAAAATGCATTCCAAATGCAGCTGCAGGAATTTAAATCAGCATGGGATCTCATGAAAGTCTGTGAATCTTGCCTAAAAGCGTGACTTTCCCAAATCCCTATGTCTTGGATGAGTTCTGAAATGAGAAATGAATGTGGCTACCAGCATCCATCTGCCCAATGTGCAAGCCCTGTTTGAATCCACTTCACATATCTTCAAACAACCCAGCCATGCCCTTCACGTGCCCTACAGGTTTAATTTTATACTACGTCTTGTCACATCAATAGAGAAAGCGTACCTTGTCTCTTCCCAGGCCTCTTCGGGGCCTTTAATTTATTTAAACACGTACACACAACACTTAACCTAGCTCATTAAAGCATTTCAACACATTTTCATGACCTAGCCATCTGCCTATATCAAATGTACTCTCCATACTGTGCTCTGACCTCTCAATCTCCCCCAGATTGGTGATGGTTAGGAGGTACACCAAGAATGCTCAGTATCTTAATCACTCTGCATCACAGCACACAGGAAACCTGAGTTGCAGAGTTCCCACACCATCTCTCTATATGAATGATGTCATGGAGGGTGAGCACATTTCTCACTTACGTAAACCCAGGAAACGTCTTTTTCTCTTTTCTGCAAAGAAGCCCAATGTAAGACAAGGAAGCTCCGTTTTCCCATGACTAAAAAACTCTTGAATTCCTTCCTGATGTGTTTGAAAAGCATGTTCCCTTGCTGAAAGTCTCAGGGAGACTGTATTCTTTCACTAGATGGGCTGTGTTTCACATGTTAGGAAACCGAAAATCTCTTATAGAGATTCTACATAACGGAAACATCACAAAGCATGTGACCACACATATTCCAATGTAGAACCTCTAGTCTAGCATGACTTCTACTCAGATCCCTCTCTCTAGACCTACTCTGTGCAGCTATACCAATCACCTGTGATAAGCCCTCAATGTCATCGTCATCCAGAATTGAAATTTCATCCCCAACTCACCCTAAATATTGAATGCACCAGGCTTGGTCCTGGTGATGGTATCCTGATTCAAGTGGTTATATGGACCCATGGGTATGATCTTGCTGAGCTAATAGTTTCTCATCTACGCCTACAGATGTTTTCCTTGTGAACATATATCTATCTATGAAAATCTAGTAGATTATAGGATATCCGACTAAAGAGCCGGCCTCTTAAAGAAATGAGAATATGGGTTCTCAGTTCCCCCTACAAATTAAGAAATGAATCCAGAGGGAAAAATTGGCCTTTCTTTGTATCTCAGTTTTCTCCCCTCCATCCACAGCATAACATGGTCCAGAAGAAGATAGAAAACCACCTGCTTCCTTAAATAAATTAAAGGGGCAGGACTAAGAGTAGATCGGTGGAGCTCAAACTAGATTGCCCAAGAATCACATGAAAGCTGCTTGTGAAAAGGACTTCAAAATGAATTCTTCCCCAGTGGTTTCTGATTCAGCAGGTCTCCAGTTGAAGCCAGGAATTGGTACTTTTATCAAGTGCCACAAGGATGGGCTGCCAGGAGCCCCGCCACTCAAGGATCCCCAGCAAGAGGAGAGTCAGTGGGAGAAGGGGCTGAGTCAGACCTCTGGAATTCTGAAGTGGTTGGAGCTTTTGTTTATGGCCTAGTCCATTGCTCCCATTGTACAGCCTGCTCAGTTAAAAATTCACCAAACACACCAGACAGAGAGAAGCCCGCCATAAAAGCTCTGATAACACTAATGGTGTGAAATGAGGCTGCTTATTTAAATAAGGGCACCTGGTTTGTGCCTAGTTAGCTGCCTTCTCTCAAGATGGATCAAGATCCAGCCTCTTTGCTTTGGAGAAGGAGGCTCTCTCATTTTTCCATTTGCAACAATATCCTCTGCCCCCTGAGCCATCAAACTCTGTCCAGTTTATCTTTATTGTTGCTCTTAATTGGTAAATTACCATTTGCTACATTGGGCACAGTAATACGATTTTGTATTTACAAGTCTTTTATAAATAGCCCAGCTTGTGTGTTTTTTTCTTCAGGTCAGCCTTAAACAAAAATGAGATAAAAAAATATATATATACTAATGAGGGACTGATAAGATGGGATTAGGCTCCCCCCACAAATACACACACATGCATGCAAGGGTGGGGGCCTTAGCAGGTTTAAAAAAAAAAAACCCAAAACCTGAAGAACAGACTAGCAGAACTTCAATAAAGCCAGAGCCAGTGAAGCACAAAATGTCTAAGTACTATAAAAGTATTATTCTTAAAGGATTTAATACCGTCCATTGAACATCTTATTCAACAGAGACATTTTGTGAAGCACTGGCAAGTGCAGGAATGGAAACAGAACCCAGGACTTGAAATGTCCAGCTCTCGTCAATAAATCAGGCAATTTCCCACCACAATCCGAAATAGCTGCAATGCTCTGGTTATTTTCTAACATATGGCTTAAATATTTATACTTTAACTGCTTTCAGCTTATAGTCCACATTATAAACATTCATTAACATGTATGCAACTTCACAAGTTACTTTAGCTCCAAGGTCAGACCAAATACACATCTGAACAAAACAAACATTCCCAATCAGAGGCTAAAATTGTTCCAATATTTACTTGATAACCTGACACCCATACTCATTTGGCTTCCTTTCTCCCAAAATAATGTTTGTTAGGAAGCTCTCCAGCACACACACAAAAAAAAACCACATAGTGTTAGAAGCCAAGGGGAGAAACACAGTTCTAAAGATAGCAAGTTTTGAACCTGAAATAATGTAAACATTAGGAGAATCTATCTCAGGAGTTTGTTGTGGTTCATGGGATTATTATACTAATCGACTTAACAAATACTGTGTGTATGTGTGCCCTGCACAGTCCTAGTCTGAATGGACAGAGTCAAAGTGCTTGCCATATAGTGCTTAGTTCTAGTAGAAAGATGGGCAACCAACCAATCAGCAAATATCCATTTACTATAATGTCAGCTAGTAGGAAGCAGAGCAGAAAGTTGCCAGCTAGTAGGAAGCAGGGCAGGAAGTGACAAAGTATTGCTGGATGGGGCAGGGAGGAGAGATGACAGGGGGGGAGGGGAGATATTCCTATTTTAAATAGGTGGACAGAGAAAGCTTCCCTGTCAAATACTGGCTACATCCAACACTAAGAACAATATTAAATCTACTCCCAAGAGTCACCAATCATCATTGGTCAGTATGAAAAGCTGAAGGATACTTGTAGGCATATGAATTAACAAACATTTATGAATTTTGGAGAAGGAGAGGACAATATGTGTGAGGCTAAACTGCTCCAGCAGCAACCAAGCAAATAAAGGGAAGAACATGCCTACTTTTCATCTGGCCCTACTCACATGAGCTGAAGGAGATCATTCACAAGCCTGACATTCCTGTAAAGGGTAGCATGCAATCAGTCCAAATGGAAAAGTGAGAAATCCATGCAAAGCCATTGTTGAAAAAATTCCTTTACAGTTCTCATTTTGGGAGCAAGAACTGAACATAATATCTCTCATAGCATAAGATATCTTATCTAATAGAGGGAATATGCTAATTGATCATCACACCCTCACAAAGATGCCAGCACCCATAACCAATAGGGAGAAAATATGCTAGTTGACTGCTACACTCTCAAAGATGGCGGCGCCCACAGCCACAAGTTGGTGGTGCCAAGTTCCCACAGCCCCCAGGTGGGTCTGGCCACTCAGTGCCTGCCTCCTGAGTCCCCCAGTCCCCTCAGCCCCCCAGCCATCCAGGGCCAACCCTAGGCACAGACAAGCCTCGGATGGCGGCTGCCCATCCAACACCTGAGGTGTAGGCAAGCCTCAGATGGTGGCTGCCCCTCTGCCCAGGGTGGGCCCAAGGAACAGGCAAGCCTAGGATGGCAGATGCCCAGCTGCCCAGGGTTGCCCAAGGCTCAGGTAACCAGGATCAACCAAGGTTTGCACTGCCGGCAGTGGCAGTAGCAGAGGTGTGATGGGGGTGTCACTTTCCTCTGATCACCCGGTTGCCTTCCGCTCCTGAGGGCTCCTGGACTATGAAAGGGGGCAGGCCAGGCAGAGCCACCACCCCACCCCCCATCCAATGCATAAATTTTCATACACTGGGCCTCTAGTAAGTAACATAAATATCAGTAATAAGGTTTTGCAAAGGTTAGATCATTACATTTATGACCAGATACAATTTTTTATTCTTAACAAAGGAGAGACATGTGCAAACAAATTCCTGATGCAATACTCATTTAAGATATGCACTTTTTAAAAATATTTTTTATTGATTTTTAGGGAAGGAAAAGGGAGAGAGAGATGGCTGCCTCCTGCATGCTCCCTACTGAGGACTGAGCCTGCAACCTGAGCATGTGCCCTTGACTATAATCAAACCTGGGACCCTTCAGTCTGCAGGGCAACCCTCTATCCACTGAGCCAAACCAGCTATTGCAAAACATGCCCATTTTCAAAGATACAAAAACCTATATTAAAAGACAGGAAGCAACTGCCTCAGAAATTTGTAAAGAGAGTGAAATATACCCTTGTATTTGAAAGAAAATAAGTATTTGAAGTGTGATACTACAGAAAAACCATAATTTATTTCAGATTAAAAGACATTAAAAAGTCACAACTTTAAAGTAGCTGGGATTAAGAGTTTGGTTAGAGCTTCAATCATTCATGCTTTTAAGCTGAAATTGGTCCTTAAATGCTATAATGAATTAAACAATATACCACCTCCCCCCCAAAATCAACTGCAAAAATATACTGTAACTAAAAGCATAATGACTCCATTCACTTCCTTCCTCATCTTTCCATAATCCATTTGACCTCCTTCCTGTCACCTAATCTAATCACTGGCTGGGTTTCCATTAAATTAAAATTCTCCCTGTTGTGCTCTCTGAACTCATTGCACTGGTTCTCCAGACTTAAGGGAAGATTTTTTAAATGTCATCACCTACAAATGAATTGTTACAATGCAGACAATGATTCAGTACATGGCTATATATTCCAAGAGAAGGGAAGAGATACACTGGGAGTCTAGAATAAAGTTTTTAAGGTTGTTTTTCCAATACCACCCAATAACTGGAAATATCCTTAGACAAGTATTCAAGCTTGCTGAACCTATTCGCTGCTCACATCCCTCTCTATTGCTACCACCCCCTCCTCTGTGGCCTCCACAACTGACCACAAAGTGCCTAGCACATGACATTCCCCAAAGCGCTATCACATACAGTGATCTCGCTGATCCTCACCGTCACCTTGAGACCTTTCAGTTATCCTACATCACAAAAGTAACTTGCCCAAACTGAGATCTGGGGTAACGAATTGCATGCGTGCAAACTGGCTTGTTTGTTTCCTCCATTCCTAAACTGGTTGTTACCGATCACCCTTTTTTAGAATGAAATCATTTTGGAACTTTCTGTGACCTTTTCTCTGAATTTCGATTTGTAGACATGGTTACCAACTACACTGTGTCTATTTTACCTAACAGCATTCAAAATTATTATTTAAAGGCAGATGTCCAGATAATTTGCCACCTATCCCATCAGTTAACAATTTCGTCTGAATCTATATTATGGATGAAGAGAGGAATCCAATCTTTCATCCAAGGTCATAACACAGTTAATAACACTCCTTGAACAAACCTGGATCTGCCTGGCTTCTTCACTACAAGGTGATGATTAAGGACAAGATTGGAGGGAAATAGGACCCCAGGTAAAGCTTTGACTGGCAAGTTGATGAATAACCCATCTTTAAAACTAGAACTTAAATGGATAAGATCAGAATACCCCTAAAGTAACTCCATTTTCATTCCCATAGCAGCTTGGCTCAGTGGCCTATGTGAAGTGCAATTATTGCTGATTGATTGATTCTTTCAGCATTTTCTTGCCTACCAAACAAAATTAAGATCACATTTAAGAAAACAATAAGCCAAGGAGCTTCCCTTCCCCCTCCCATTAGGAAACTTGCAGTGATCATTTGACCACATTCTGTTGAAAATGACTGTTTTTCTCCCAGGTTGTGTTTCTGTTTGCGCAACTGGCGGGGAGGAGGAATATAATTATTAGAAACATAATAGTAGCTTACATTTATTTAGCACTTTATCGCTTACAAATGCATTACATTATCCTATTTGATACTTATAACTCACTATGGAAGTAGTATGGGAATTATTACCCATTTATACAAATAATTAAATGGAGGCTCAGAGAGGTTAAGTAATCTGATAAATGTCACTAAATCAGAGCAGAGCAAGGTCACAATCCAGGTCCTTTTTACTGGCAAGCCTTTGGCTCTTTTCTACCTTATTACTTGGTCAGAAATGCATCATCCAAGAAAATGTTCTTATGACCCTTATATGTCCCTCTACGGTAAATTCATTACCACGCACACTAGAAAGCTTTCCTGCTCTGTGTCTAGCCTGCTGTTTTCTTATCCTCCCATCAAGATAACTGTTACATCTTCCTCCGCCCACCAGAGGCAGATACCACAGAAATGTGCAA
Source organism: Vespertilio murinus (assembly GCA_963924515.1). NCBI lineage: Eukaryota > Metazoa > Chordata > Mammalia > Chiroptera > Vespertilionidae > Vespertilio > Vespertilio murinus. The sequence continues at coordinate 71,492,275 of OZ004706.1, forward strand.
ACAGAGACCATCTCAAATGACCAAGTCCTATTGGGGGGTGGGGCGAAACACACAGAATAATTTGGTCCACAAGCCCTGTTTCAGGAATCCATCAATATGCTTCAGAATTGTATTGTAAGGTGTGAATCTGTCACCCAAGCTTGTCATAGAGAAAAGTAAAAGAGAATACAAGGCTTGGGGCAGAGCAGCGGAAAAGCCCAGAACCTAAAAATATGATAGGGATTGGAAGCCCAAGCTACTCACATGAAAATCATGGGAAGCACAGAAAGTTGGTGATTCTTTTCACACGTTTGTAGCAAAACATCCTTTTTTATGCATCAGGTGATTCACTGCATCTACTTATTCAGCTACTAATAGCATCTCTCAAGCCAAATGAGATATTTCTTGGGATATTTTTCTTAAATTTCTTGAAAGCTAGTTGGGTTGTCTTTTGTTTCATCTATTTAAGCATATTTTTTTAAATCAATTAAAATTGGGAAAAGGCATGAGTAGACTTTTCATCAACGAGAATATGGGGGGGGGGAGACAATAGGGGGAAAAGGACACATATGTAATACCTTAATCAATCAATCAATAAAATAATAATAATTTTAAAAAACAGAGAATATGTGGATGGCAAATAAGCCACGCAAAAAGTGCTCAACATCTTTAGCTATCATAAAAATGCAAATTAAATCTATAATGAGAGATCACTTCATACCTATCAGAATGGCGGAAACAAAAAATGACACACCAAATGCTGGTGAGGACACAGAAATGAGACCTCACATACGTTGCTAGTAGTATGGAATGGTGTGGCTATGCTGGAAAATGGTTTGGCAGTTTCTTTTTAGACTAAAGATGCAATTACTGCCTAGGGGGCTTGACTCAGTGGTTGAGCGTTGACCTATGAACCAGGAGGTCAGGGTTCCATTCCCTGTCAGGGCACATTCCTGGGTGGGGCATGCAGGAGGCAGCCAATCCATGATTCTCTCTCTTCATTGCTGTTTCTCTCCCTCTCTGAAAGCAATAAAAATATCTTTTTTTTTTTAAATTAAGTTCATGAATGAAAGAAGCCTTGAGTATATATTGTGAGATTCATTTACATAAAGCTGTAAGATAGGCAAATGTAATTTATGAAGAAAGGAAAAAAACAAAACAGAACAGAGGCTGCCTGCTGATACAGGCAGGGAGTAGCAGGGGAAGGAGCAAGCAAGAATTAGCTGGCGTTTTAACAATGTTCTATATCTCCATAGGAGTCCAAGTTACACTAGTGTATGCACTTCTCAAAACTCAAACATACCAGCAAGATTTGAATACGTCATTGTAGGTGACTTTTACATTAAAACCTGTAAACAAAGTGAATTAGGTTTAAATTACTGGCTTTACATCGATTATCTTTACAACGAGATACCATGCCATTAAATAGGCACAGGGTCACCGAACTAAATGGTGAAAAAGAAGTTTAAAACTATCCCGTCTTGAATACATTCTTCTCAAGCAAAGGAAATTGCAATCAACAGAATAACCATAAAGCAAGTTCATATAAAAAATATCATTAAGTCAGACTAAATTAATAAAAACAGATGTGATTAGGGCCCTCTGAAAGCAATTTTGGCTAATACTTTGTTTACATGCACTATTGAAGCAGCAACTACTGACCTCAGGCACTTTCAGCTGCTTTTACATTAATTATTACATGTGCTTTATATATTATACATAAAAATATCCTTTACAGGTCTAACTAGCTAATATTCTTTTGCCAAGTTTATTTTAAATGAGTCTCAGATCCCACAGGGCAGCAGCGGGGGGAGAGAGGGCCGTGAAATTCTATGAAATCCACACATTGATATAGATGTAACATAATGTGGCCTGCAATAGAGTAGGAACAGTTACAGGATTTGCTTTGCTTCACCATGATTTTCTTATTCAGTTAGGTAAAATTAGGAGAGGGATGGTGGGCTATCCTTCCTTACAATTACATGCAATAGGACCCAACCCTTTTCACTTAATAGGTTTACACTGCAAAGACATGCCTGCTTAATTGGCCGGACAAGTCAAGACACTGATGAAAATTATTCCTTGACCCTACATGCGATTCATAGAGAAGATAATGTGAGAAACACCTAGTGCCTACTCTTCATTTCGGTCTTAAACTTTGCTTGTGACCCAGGCTCCATCTCTACTCCATTTTAGGTCAAATGACTCTCAGATTGGTGGCATGTACATAATTGCCAATTTGTAGCCATGAGCCTATCGCCAAAAAATATGAAGGTACGTTTTTAATTATTCCATGAAATAAAGCAAAAAAAATTTCAGAAACACAGAATTCTCAACATAGTTCAGCCATAAATTGTGGCTTGTTTCACACTATTTGCTTTAAAAAATTTTTTAAATAACAAAATATGATAATATGCAAGATTTTCATTTCATTTTTAGGAAAATAAGTGGAGATATGCAGAAAAATTGGAGAAAGTAAAGGTAAAGGAAGGCAATGAGAAGTTGCACCTAGAAGAGCAGGTTCCCAGGTGAGGGTCGGGGAAGAGGCAGGAGACAATGATGTGCTGTGAACACATGTCAATTAGCAAGACCCAAGAAGATGAGCAGAAGGCTTTTCTGCTCATGGGATCCAGGCACGAACAACTTCCATTCAAAATCAAGTGGTGCAGAAACCGGTTTGGCTCAGTGGATAGAGCGTCGGCCTGCAGACTGAAAGGTCCTGGGTTTGATTCCGGTCAAGGGCATGTACCTTGGTTGTGGGCACATCCCTGGTAGGGGGTGTTCAGGAGGCAGCTGGTCGATGTTTCTCTCTCATCAACATTTCTAGCTCTCTATCTCTCTCCCTTTCTCTCTGTAAAATATCAATAAAATATATATATATTTTTTTTTAAAAAAGCCAAGTGGTGCTTCCCTACTCCCCTGCTCAGACTCTGAGGAACTGCTCTTTCATCTTTCACTAAACCTGACCCCCAATTTCCCTGGGTTTCCACAGCTAGTTGCAAGGTGCAAGACCCAGTAGGTTGCAATAGGGTCAGACAGAAAGTCTTCCCCTATCTCTAGTTTTCAGAACTAGCCAAATTGCCGGACTTAATGCAGAACCACCCAGGTGCATGAGGGCAAATGGATGTGACGAGGACCATCAGATACACAATTTTGCCCTCTTATTCCTGTCCATCAAAGAGGCTTCCATACTAAGATTTATTAAATCAAAAGGGCATAAAATGCCAGAAAGGCAGGATGTTATTCTATTTACCGTACAAAACTGAATCTTCCATTTTTAGGTTCTAACAACCCTAGATTTCACCTGGACAATAGTAAATGGTCCCATTCTTCCCTTTTTAAAGTACAGTTATTTTCACACAATTTGTTGCAGAATGTTACTACTAGCTTGAATCCCCAGCTTCATTCCATTCCATGTCCGGGTATTAAGTAGGCTCTTCAGTACCACAAACCCTGATCGGTAAGATCTAGCACTTTTTGCTGCTGAATAACAGAACAGGCCAGAGCATAGCTTTATTCATGAAGAATCCAGCAAATCTCATCCTAAAAAATGTTGAGCCAAGAACTGTCTATACTAGTGTCGTGAAACCAAGCAATCAATTCCTTCCAAATAAGAGGTGTAAATATGATAAGAATTGGCCTGTTCAAATATTATGTTATGGTTACCAGTTAGAATAAGACCAGCCTCCTTTCTCTCTACAAACACCTCTAAATGCCTTTGACAGCAATTAAATTTTTGGAAGGCATATGCCCATTCACAGTGGGTAAAGAAGTGCCTTGCACTGTGAGTGCTTATTTTTAAAACTCAGCATTTCTTCGCTGCTGAAAATCTATTCAGAAATCCCTTCCTCGTTAGGCCACAGAGCTTTATGCAGCCAAGGGGGCAACAAATGCTGATATTTCAAGAAATCTAATCTCTTAATGACTGTTGTCAGAGAAGAGAGAAGGACTCTGAAAGAGTTACCTTGAAATGAGCCTCATCTCAGGTACATATGAGCCATAAAGCTAGCAGGGAGTCAGGACTGCCACCAAACATGGTGTCAATTTACTTAATCTGTCCATCCGGGGTGTTCTGTGCAGAGGTGAGGAGCTGTCCCTTCTAACACACACTCGTGGTCCACACCTGCTCTCCCCTACCCCTACCCCCAATCTTCGATCATATAAAAGCACACTCATTATCTAAGCATACACCTGGACTTCTGGGGGTTTCAAACAGAGCAAGTCAGCCCAGGGTCCAAAAGTGATGGAGGTACAAAGTAGAAAAGATGACCCAGGTGGATGGACCACTCACTGAAGGTGTATGAAAAAGTTTAGGGTTTGAGCTAGACTTTTGTCAGTAACCGCAGCTATAAACTGGAGAGGGAGAGGAGGGCAGTCTAGGCAGAGGGGAGAATGCATGCACAGGGACAATGAAAACATGTGCAAAAAAATAGCAAATAGATTCACGTGGCTTAAGCAGGTTTTCAAAAACTGTGGTGATGGCAACGGGTACGAAGCCGAAAATGAGTCAAGATTTAGGGAAGGCATTCCTTTATTCATTAATTCATTCCACACAGGTTTACTGTGCATTAAGTATACACAAGTCACTGTTCCAAGGTGTTGGAGTACAAAATATAAGACCTTTTTTTTTAAAGGGAAACTATACTCAGGTACAGAATAGACTCAAAAGAGATTCTAAACGTCAACTATGTCACTGTTAAGTCCTTCCCCAAACATGCATAGAGTTTTTCCATCCTTCAAGTTAGAAAGTATGACCTGAAAGACATGGATAGAGTTTAGGTGGATTGAAGAAATCCTCCCTCTCTTATTCCTTTATCTTGACACTGACAAGTTAAGATACTACATGAGATTGGTGTGAATGGGAAGAGCAAGACAAACTTGGTAGGCTCAAAATAAGTCTCTTTTCTGTGTGCAGAGGAAGAGCAACTTCCCCCGCTTTTGACAAGTAATAAAATCACATAGGTAGGGAGGGAAAAGGAAGAAGGTGATTTGGAACCCAGGAAGTTAGTTTATTGTCCTCTTCTGTTTGGGCTGTTAAAAGTGGCAGTTAACGCCATACAGCCAACACAGGGAAGATGCCATTTGTCCCTGTCACCACTCTCACCCCTTCAGTAGGCCTGATGGTATAGAAAGAGGACTTTGGACTTGGAGAAATGGCTGTTTGGGTCAAAGAGGTTTAAGGGAAAGGATCACACAATACCACCATCATCTCATTTCTACCCTGGAAGTCACTGAAGTCAGAGAGGCTAACGTGACTGTATCAAGACAGGTGATGGCTAGACTAAGGCCTGGTGTCTGCATACCAGCTGGGAATGCCATAAGTGTGAGCTGGCATGGGTTGCCTAACTCACCTTAGGAGGAGGGAATTAACAACAACCCTGTGGGATAAAGGCAACTAAAGTGCAAAAAGGTGATTCAGCAAGTGCAATTTCAGTGTGTGTACTTTTCTGCCTCCTCTAGGAATCTACTTTCTGTTAATGGGAGGTCACAATGTTCTCACCATAGATTCTCTGAGTTTCCCTGTTGGCCTTGAAAGTTTCATGCTCATTTACATTTTCATTTTAGGAAAAAAATATGCATCCATGTGCCACATAGCCAGATGGTCAATGATGAACTGCATACAGGACAATGCTATGCCACACAGCCTCCGTGTGCAGTAGGCTACAGCATCAAGGCTTCTGTGAGGGCACTCTCCAATGTTCCCACAAAGGCGAAATCATCTACATTCTCAGAACGCATCCTTAGTGTTAAGAGGTGCATGACTGTACACTACAGGGTGGGTGAAAAGTAAGTTTACAGTTGTGAGTATGCAAAACAGAGTCTATTCTTGTATTATTATTTATTAGTTATTGTATTATTTTCCATGTAAACAACTGTAAACCTGCTTGTGCCTAACACTTTATATTGTGTTTACATGCCACAAACAATCTGCCAAATAAGGCAGAGGGACTCCAAAACCCACTCCCAAAATCAGCTGAATTTTTTGGGTTTCAGAGGATAGTTACCTTTGCAAATAATTGAATGAAAAATGCAGTGTTTCTTAAGTTCCCTTCCAGGTTCGGAGTACTGGAGGTCCTACACAGGATGCCTTTATTGGGCCTGAAACATCACAGATTATGCATGAACTAAGAAAGAATACTTTGATATGTCTAAGGCTAGCTACAGATGGCCTCTATTACAAATATTTAGCCTTAACAATAATCTCAGATATTTACTGATATTCACCTATGAGATGTGGGAATAGAGGAGGTTGTAGGGGACACCTAGAAATATGAGAAAGAAGCTAAAAGTGCAGATCCTATATAATAAAAGCCCAAAATGCTATGTGTCCAGTCATCTGGTTGTCCAACCAATATACTAGTAATCCTATCTAATAAAAGAGTAATATTCGAATTAACCATCACTCTGCTACACCCACAGCCAATCAGGAGTGATTATGCAAATTAACCCAACCATGATGGCTATAGCCATGGAGAGAGCAGGGGGGAGACTTGGGTTTCCCTGGCAATGAAGGAAGCCAAGCTTTCTGCCCACCCTGGCTGGCCCAGGCCTCCGCTTAAGGCTACAAAGTTTTAATTATAGAAGATAAATCCCAAGAAAATTGGCAGCAGCCATGGAACTAGAGAAAGTAGGCTAGGGTTTCTCCCAGTGATAGAGAAAGCCAAGCTTTCCACTTGCTCTGGCTGGCCTAGACCTCCACTCCAGGCTACAAAGTTTCAATTATAGAAGGTGAATAACCCCCACCAGAAATGGCTACTGCCAAAGAACAAGCAGAAGTCTTGGCTCTGCTCCAAGCTATAAAGTTTCAATTGTAGAAGATAAATATATCCCAGCTACCAGGGCCTCTGCTTGGATTGCTGCGGGACATGACTGGTCTGCAAAACACCAGAGGACCCTCTCCCAGTCTGCCCCACACCCCAAGGGAACCCCCACCCTGATCTGGGACACCCTTCAGGGCAAACCAGCTGGACCCCACCCACGCACCAGGACGCTATTGTATCTAATAAAAGAGTAATATGCAAATTGACCATCACTCCAACACACAAGATGGTTGCCCCCATGTGGTCAAAGATCCTGCCCCCATATGGACACAAGATGGCCACCACAAGATGGCCAGCAGTGGATGGCAGTTGGGAGGGACCAGGCCTGCAAGGAGTACAGTTGGGGGCAATCAAGCCTGCAGGGGAGAGCAGTTAGGGGTGACCAGGCTAGCAGAGGAGGGAAGTTGGGGTTAAACAGGATGGCATGGGAGCATTTAGACATCAATCAGGCTGGAAGAGGAATTTTAGGGGGTGATCAGGCTGGCAGGCAGAAGTGATTAGGGGCAATCAGAAAGGCAGGCAGGTGAGAAGTTGGGAGCCAACAATCCTGTATTGTGAGAGGGATGTCAGACTGCCAATTTAGGGCAGTTGGACCATCCCTGGAGGTGTCCCAGATTGGAGAAGATGCAGGCTGGGCTGAGTGACAACCCACCCCCCTTGCACAAATTTCGTGCACTGGACCTCCAGTATACTAATGATATGTAAGGCCACTCAACTGCTCACTATAACATGCACTGACCATCAGGGGGCAGACAGTCTACTGGTCAACCAGTCACTATGACATGCACTGACCACCAGAGAATAGGCACTCCGACTAATAGGTTAGCTTGTTGCTGGCGTCCAACTGATTGGGACTGAGCAAGATGGGCCAGACACTCCATGGAGCCCTCTGAAGGTCCCTCCCCCTCTGCCAATCTCCTGCATCCCTCCCCTGCCTTGATCATGCACTGGTGGGGTTCTTCAGTCTGGCCTGCACCCTCTCTAAATCCAAGACCCTAAGGGGATGTCAGAGAAGTCGTTTCAGCTGGATCCTGCAGGCCTCTAGTATTGGCAATAAAAAACATACAGCCAAAATGTACCATATGGGCCCATTATTGGAAAACTGACATTGGAGACTTTTCCCCCCTTAAACTTTGGAAATTAGGAAAACAAAAAGGAGGAGAGATTTTCATCATAGGATTCTAATTTCCATTATGTGCCCTTTTAAGATTAAAAAAAAAGTGGGGCACTGGGGAAAATGAGGGAGAATTCATTTAAATAGTTTGCATTTCATTTTCTTTACGTAGTATGTAAAGGTGTTATGTATTTTTTTAGGTAGGTCAAGCCCAGGGCTAAAATACATCAATAGCAAAAGGCTTTATTCAATTCACCAGCCTAGGGGTGCTACCTCTACTTCACATGTTCTCTCAGACCAGCTATGAAAAGCTGGCAGTCTGAGAAACACGTACCTCTGTACCACGTCAAGTACAGCCTGATCACTTCAGACTGCAGATACTCAAGCCAACAGTCATGTTTCCCTGTTGAACAGAAAAGCATTTTCTAGGGAGTACCTTTTTGGTTAAGAAAAAAAATCTCAGCACCTCATAAGCAATTTTAATTTGCCACACTATATTTTTATGGACATCTCTGAACAATTAAGACTCTGTGTTGCAAATTGAAATTGCTCATGCCTAGTTGCAAATTTTATTGCCACAAACGGGGTCCCTAAGAAGCACTATTAACTTTAATGGCGACTTGTTGCTCCCCAATTATGAGTCATCCCCAATAAAGAGATACAGGGATCATCACACGGGTGAGAAGGGAATGTACTCCACCAACAACAAAAAGGAGCGGGAGCAAGATCCCAGAAGAAAAAACAGAAACATAATATGAATTGGGAAGAAGAACGTGTCCTTGACATCAAAGAAAAAGAATCACACACACATTGAGCAGCAAGAGAGCAGCCGACCAGGGAAAATGTGTCCTATTCTCTTCCTGGAGACCTGGAGATAAATCGACCGCCCCAGGATTGCCCTAAGTGGTGAGTGACACATAAGACTAAAAGCCTTGCCCTGGCCAGTTTGACTCAGTGGTTAGAACATCAGCCTTTGCACCAAAGGGTGGTGGGTTTGATTTTCTATCAAGGGCACGTACCTGGGCTGCAGGCTAAATCCACGACACGGTAGTGACATGAGCAGGAGGCAACCAATCAATTTGTCTCTCTCACATCTCTCCCTCTCTGTTTCTCTCCCTCTCTGTCTGTCTGTCTGTCTGTCTTTCCTCCCCCACCCCCATTTCCCTTCCACTCTATCTAAAAGAAATGGAAAAATATTCTCAGGTGAGGATTAAAAAAGACTGAAAGCCTTGCAAATATGAATAGACTTAAAGCAATAATTTTTTCAAGTTTTACCATTCATAGACTCATCTAAACCCTAGAAGAAAAATAAACACAGAGAAAGCCATTCTCATGGTTACAAGCCCTAGCCAGTTTGGCTCAGTGGATAGAGCATCAGCCTGAGGACTTGAAGAATCCTAAGTTCGATCTTGGTCAAGAGCACATGCCAGGTTGTGGGCTTGATCCCCAGTTGGGAGCATACAGGAGGCAGCTAATCAATGATTCTCTCTCATCACTGATGTTTCTCTCCCTCTACTTTCCTCTCTGAAATCAATAAAAATACCTTTTTTAAAGTATGCTAGTAAATGTCGGATGTTCTACTTATAAGACTTACTTACTCATAATACAAAAAAACTGAGTAGAGAGAATGTAGAAGATAATTTTAAATTTAATAATCCCTATGCAACTATACTGTTAATATTTTGCTGTAGTTCCTTCTAAACATTTGAAAGTACATTTTTACATAGATAATATTGTATACCCAATCTCATATTTTCCTTTTATATTTTCAATGTAATTTATAAATAATGCCTAAGTAGTTTTAATGTTTCATAATTTTTCCCTGTACTTTCACTTATGTAATTATTTATCTACTAGAGACCCAGTGCATGAAATTCATGCATATGACCATCAGCCCAGCCTGCATCTTCTCCAATCTGGGACCCCTCAAGGGATATCCAACTGCCCATTTAGGCCCGATCTCAGTAGGATTGGGCCTAAACAGGCAGTCGGACATCCCTCTCACAATCCAGGACTACTAGCTCCCAACTGCTTGCCTCCCTGCCTTCCTGATTGCCCCTAACCCCTTCTGCTAGCCAGCCTGATCACTCCCTAAACACTCTCCTGCTATCTTGATTGATGCCTAACTGCTCCCCTGCCAGCCTGTTTGTCCCTAACTACCCTCCCCTGCAGGCCTGGTCACTCCTAACTGCCCTCCCCTTCAGGTCTCATCCCCCGTCACCTGCCCTTCCCTGCAGGCCCAGTCGCCCCCAATTGCCCTCCTTTGCAGGCCTGGTCCCTCCCAACTGCCCTACCCCACTGGCCATCTTGTGTGCACATGGAGGCAGCCATCTTTGACCACATGGGGGAAGCCATCATGTGTGTGAGAGTGATGGTTAATTTGCATATTACTCTTTTATTAGATAGGATAGAGGCCTGGTGTACAGGTGGAGGCCAACTGGTTTGCCCTGAAGGGTGTTCTGGATCAGGGTGGGGGTTCACTTGGGTCATGGAGGGCCTGTGGTGGTTTACAGGCCAGTCATGCCCTCGGCCCCCACCCCCACCCCCCCAGCCCCGGAGACCCAAGCAGAGGCCCTGTTATCTGGGATTTATTTATCTTCTATAATTGAAACTTTATAGCCTTGAGCAAGGCCAGGGCAGCCAAGAGTAGATGGGAAGCTTGGCTTCCTCCATTGCTAGGGCACCCCAAGCCCCCAGCTCCGTGGCTGTGGCCATTCTTGTTGGGATTTATTTGTCTTCTATAATTGAGACTTTGTAGCCTTGAGCAGAGGCCAGGGATGGCCAGGAAGCTTGGCCTCCTCCATCGCCAGAGCAACCCAAGCCTCCTGCTCTCTACAGCTCTGTGGCTGATGCCATTTTGTTAGGTTAATTTGTATACTCACTCCTGATTGGCTGATGGGCATGGCTTTGGGTTTGGCGGATATACAGTCTATTTGAATTTTTCTCTTTTACTATATAGGATTGGAATATGATAGAAATGTCATCCCATTTTTCCCTTTTAAAAAGCTTTTTGCATAAACTTATTGTGTCTCTGAATGATAAAAGATAGAAATAAGCATGCATATCTCAAGGTATGTAAGACATGCATTCCTGGAAAAGAAAAGTGAAATCTGAATATTTGTGTATCCTATCATCTTAATAATTTATGTAACTTTTATTAATGATAATTATTGAGGTTAGCTTTGGCCCTTTTAATCCTGCAGTTTCTTATGGATCCCAGAGTCCACTGTGCTCTTTTTAGAGAGAGATTTTACTTTCTACAACATGTCTAAATATGTTTTGTTTAGCAGTTCCACTGTAAAAGCAAATGCAAGTGGGAGGAAAGAAAGAAAACAACTGGGGGAGAGGGGAAGGGAGGAAGGATGAGGGGAGGGAGATGGGGCAAAACAATTTCTTAACCACATCCCAAGGCCTACACCATTAGTGAATTTTACGTACATTATAATTCATTTCAGGATTTACCCATGAAAGTTCTATTCTGGCATGTTTACTGAAACAAGAAAGCGAGTTCACATTTCACAGAGTGCAAAGGCGAAGGATGAGCATGGGTCCAAGAGTTCAGAGCCAAGAGAGGGCCAAGTGCAGTTAATGAGAGGGAAAGGCAGAAGAAACATGTTTCTGTGACATTCCCCTCCTTTTCAGTTCTTCAACTCCAGTTCTGAGGTGTGGGACCCGCCCAGAGCCAGCAGAACTCATTCAGCCCTGCCGGGAACCCTGCCGGGCACCCTGGGTCAGGCTGTGTGGCAGCTCCAGGCACCATAAGGTCATTGCCAGGTTTGGCACAAAACGCTCACCCTCAGTGAACACAGGCCTCCGAAGAAGAATGAAGCAACAGCCAGGAAAGAACCACTTTGCAAACAGACTTCCAAGGAGTCTTAGCCTCTTGAAATCCTCTGTGCAAAAGTTCACACCACAAAACAGCTGCTACCTAATGTTTCGGGTTCTAATTTGCCCCCGAGCTCCCGATTTGCACAGAACTTCTGGCCAATGGAGTCCAAGCTCCTTTGCTCTTCCCTGCACCGTTCAATCCCATAAGTGCTCTTGGTCAAAAACCAGGTCGTAGTTTTATCCACCGAGAAGTATTTACCATCATTTCAAATGGTGTGCTCTGTTCAAGAGGTTATGATAATAAAGGAAGAGCAGCAAACGGGCTTCGAGTCCTGGCATGCAGCGGCGGCGAGGAATACTGCCTGCTACCTTATCTTACTTGGGATTTTTTTTTTGAGTCAAAGCACTGACCTCTAACCCTGTTATGGATGCATAAAGATCATTTCTAGAATGTGCATACACACCATTTCTAGAATGACTGTATCCAATTTCATTTGTGCTTTTTTTCCCCCAGCTTTAACCTAACAGCTCTGTGCCAAAAATAAAAATAAAAAATTCCCCGTTTCAAGAATCATTTACATGCCCCGCTCCTGCCAAAGTTTACAGCAGAGTTATATCCTGCCTCAGAAAGAAGGATGGGCGGGGGGAAGGGGAAATGGAGCAGGACAGCTGTTTTTTCAATAAACTCCTGCAGAAAACCTCCCACTTCCCCCACTGCTTCTTCCACACCCCCAGCAAAGAGGCGGCGGGAGTCGGCTTGAGAAATCCCATTTCTCCGAGGAGGATCAAGCTGGCTCCCTAGCTTCCTAACCGCCCCCACACTTGCCGGAGGTCCTTTGTCATTCACCCCGGAGCATCAGGTCACAAGGCTAAAGTTTGGTCTCTGCTTCCTCCCTTGTTGACTCCCAAGCCGATGGAGCCCCAGAGGCTTCGGCCTCCCTCCCACCCATCCCCACCCAAATCTCCATCCACACCCCGGCATGCCCCAGGCGCACGTGGCACTGTGACAAAAGCAGCAAGCTGAAAGGTGGGAATTTTTAGTCCCTTCCGGAAATATGCTGGAACTCCTTCCCACAAAGAGACACAGCTGCTGTCAACCAGCCCCGTGCCCTGAAACTAGCCTCCTCCAAGCTCAGCAGTTGGGCTCCTGGCTCTTCTGGAGTGGGGAGAGGAAGGGAACCTGAGAGGCAGGCAGAGCGGCTGCGGTCCGCCCCTCCTCGGCAGGCTGGAAAGCTCTAATTTGTTAACCTAGAAAACCCTGGGGCTTTGAGATCTAAGAGTGGCTCCACCCAAGCACTACCTCAGATTCTTTTTTTTTTTTTTCCTTCCTAGTGGGCAAGCAGAGCAAAGGGAAAATGAGGACAAATGTGTTCAAAACAGAAATACTGCACAACCCTAACTTGGCTACGGGCAAGGCCCAGATTACAACCCAACACCTCCATTTCTGTCCAAGTGGGAAGAGGAACGACAGGGTGCAGCCTTCGTCCAGCTGTGAGAACTCTGCTGCCCAGACACTCTGCCAGCCCCCAGAGGATCAACATAACCCCAAATTGCTCCTCAGTCCCCAGCTGCTCCCCTGTCTTTTTTCTTTTCTTTTTTTTTTTTTAAATTCTTCAAGGTTTTTTTGGAGTTTGTTTTTTTTTTCCATTTCTTTTGGTAAACTGATTCTTTTTTAATGCCATGGTGATTGTAATTACTATGGAATGGCCTTTTAACTTCAAGACTTACATCCTTGGTATGAAATGGCTCCGTCAGAAAGAAGTCAGTACATGCATATGAGCTTTTCAAAGTCCCTAAAACCTTTCCCAAATGACTGAACTGTAACCAAAGAAGGTGAATTGATGTTGATGTCACAGTTCAGTTAACTATTTAAAAAAAAAATCCAGGTTTAGGTATCATTCATCTAAGTCCAATGTCATAACATGTTGCCCATCACCTATTCTAACATGAGTAAAGAGTTGGCACATCCTGGGCACTAATTGAAGTCATCTTACATCTCATTGCAGGTTCAACATAACCTAATTCACATTAATCGCCTTGAAGGCCCCTTTCAATTCTACAATTTTTTTAAATGGACTGCTTTGAAATGCATAATAATTTTTAAACGGTTTTAGCCTAGTAAAAAATATACTGTTGGTATAAAAATTAGCATAACAAGTGTTGGTATAAAAATTGTATTTCTAAAATACACCTAGTCTCCTATAGATGTCACATGCCTTTGCTACAATTTAGGTTTATAATTCCCCACACACCCTCTGCTTTTCCTCAAGTTAAGAGAAACTAAGGTAAAATCTAATCAATCCAGTTCCTAATTCCAAACCAATGAAATCTAAACTATAAATCTGATTCTTCTGATTCTTTCTCTCCATTTCAATGACTATCTAAGCATAAAAGGAGGATGGGGCATAGCAGAATTAAGTAAGAGTTGGAAATGCCCATCTGTTGTGAACTTTAATTTCCCAACCTAGGGGCTAGGCCAGCCATGGGCAAACTAAGGCCCATGGGCCAGATCCGGCCCATTCGGCTGTTCTGCCCAGCCCGTGGAGTCGAAAAAGTGGAGGGTTCTCTTGCTCTCCCCTCCGCTCCTTCACCAGTAGCCCAAGATGAGGGTGCCAGCATGGTCAGGTTACTTTTGTTCCGGCCCTCCGGTCCAGTTTAAGAACCCATTGTGGCCCTCGAGTCAAAAAGTTTGCCCACCCCTGGACTAGGCTATGGGATTTAGTAGCCGAGATGGCTGTCAGTCAAATAAATCATCCCAGGAAGAAAACGAATAAATTTATGTAGCCTTGAAAGTAGAACTGAACCAAGCTGTGGGAAATAGGAAATGTATCTACATGGGTTTAGAGTTCCCTCTCCCATTCTCCTTGCCCTTGGCCTGGCCCAATGTTTGCTCACCTCCATCCCCACCTGTAAGGAATTATTCGTAACCAATCAAGAATACTTATTAACTTGTTTAAAACTCTACTTGTTGTCTTGCTGCTAAGAAACCAGAAATCTCTTATCTCAATGAGCTCATAGATCATCAGGAGACATGAACTCAAAAAGGAAAAAAAGGGGGAAGGGGGGACAAATTCCCAAATTTATATTTATATAAACACTAGAGGCCCTGTGCATGAAATTCATGCACAGGGGGGAGGAGGGGGTTCCTACTGCTGGTTTTCAGGGACTGGGCCTAAACCGGCAGTCGGACATCCCTTTCACAATCCAGGACTGCTGGCTCCTAATTGCTCACCTGCCTGCCTGCCTGGTTGCCTCTAACCACCCTGCCTGCCTGCTCTGCTCATCCCCAATTGCCCCCCACTGCCAGCCTGCTCACCCACAACTGCTCCCCACCACTGTCCTGATCACCTCCAACTGACACCCACTGACAACCTGCTTGCCCCCAACTGGTCCCCTTGCTGGTCTGCTTACTCCCAAGGGCCTCGTCCCCCTACCAGCCTGATCACCCACAACTGCAACTACCCTCCCCTCTTGGCCTCTAACTGCCTCTACCTCGACCCTGCCACCATGGCTTTGTCCAGAAGAAAGTCCAGAAGGTCTACTGGAAGGTCTCCTCACCTAATTAGCATATTACCCTTTTATTAGCATAGAGAGAGGCCTGGTGCACAGGTGGAGACTGGCTGGTTTGCCCTGAAGGGTGTCCCAGTTCAGGGTGGGGGTACCGCTGGGGTGCCTGGCCAGCCTGGGTGAGGGACTGAGGGCTGTTTGCAGGCTGACCACATCCTCTTCAGGGTGTGTTCCTGCTGGAGTGCCTGGCCAGCCTGGATGAGGGGCTGATGGCTGTTTGCAGGCTGGCCACAGCCCCCGGCCACCCAAGCTTTCAGCCCCTCTTTTTTCTTTTTTTTCAGGGCCTCCTTGCCCAGAGGCCAGGGCTGGCTGAAAACAGGTATTTATCTTCTATAATTTATTTATTTATCTTCTATAATTTAAACTTTGTAGCCTTGAGCAGAGGCCAGGGCGAGAAGCTTGGCTTCCTCCATCTCTGGGGGCAACCCAAGCCTCCTGCTTACTCCAAATCCGTGGCCACCACCATCTTGGCCGGGTTAATTTGCATACTCGCTCTGATTGGCTGGTGGGTGTATCAGAGGTATGGTCAATTTGCATGATTATCTTTTATTAGTATGTGTTTTATGTCTTACTATTAGAAACACATGGCCTCTATGTGCCAAGCATCAAAGGATTATGCTTGGAATATCTAACTGCTTACCCATAGGATTAGATTCACAAATAAAAGATGACTGATACTTCCGATTTTCTAAAATTATTTACTCAGCTGTAACAGCCTTGGGCAGCAAATCAGAAACTTCCATTTAAAGTTAATATTCTTGCCAATTTAAAATAGTGATTCGTTCTCTGCCTATCTGACCACAAAAGATTTACAGTATCTGTTAATCCTAACTGCAACAACCAAACAACCCACCAGAGGAGCAACATCACATTCTCCCAACATGCAGAGGACTTCTTAAATAAATACCTAGTACTGAATAGGGAAGGACCTAATGAAAGAATTTCTATCCTGAGCCAGAAGAGATCGTTCTTCCGTGAAGAATGAAGCACTCAAAAATACTTAGAAGAGAATGGTAAGATGAAACAAGTCCTAAACATACAAAGTTAAATATGATTGTTAAAGAACCACCTGGGCACATGCTCCATGGTTCAGAGCTACCCAAGGATTCACTCCCTTAAAATGTAGCCTCATGTTTGCAAAAAAAAAAGTGGAGCCACACATTTGTACTTTCCAGATATAGAGCTTTTTTCAACCCACCTTCTTGGCCTTAATGCAAGAAGGAACTAGAAAATAGGAATCATGAAAAGCCTGCTTCTCTCTTCATCTCTGGGCCTGTCCACTCAGGGAGAAACATGTGGTTTTTCAAGAATGGCTGTCTCTAGCAAAGAGGGACCTGGAGAGTATTACACTAAGTGATATAAGCCTGCCAGAGACAGACAAGGATCACATGGTCTCACTCACATATGGAATCTAACGAACAAAATAAACTGATAAACAAAATAGACCCAGAGACACAGAAACAGGGAACAGACAGCGGAATCTCAGAGGGGAGGGGAGTTGCGGGGTGAGTGGAAAGAGGTTAATTAGGGAACTTATATGCATCTATTACATACATAGCCGATGAACACAGACAATTATGTGGTGAAGACCTGGGAGGAGCGGGTGGAGAGGGTCAATGGGGAAAAACGGGGTGGAGGGACCAATCTGTAATATTTTCAACAATAAAGATAAATTTTTAAAAATGAATGGCTTTCTCTAGAGTAAATTTCAGAAGACATGAAAACACACAAGATCAAAGGAACATAGTGGAAGAGGCTGAAGCAAATATTGCCTCACTGGATCCCATATTTGCCAAAGTCATCCAATTCTCAGATACAATTTTATTGTTACTTTAAAAAAAAACTGTCAAGGTACATCAAAGCGCACTCTGCTGCTGTTTTAGATGGACTCCGGGACTCCCCCTGGTCACTCATTAACTTCTCCACTGGACAAGAATGTGCCCTGAGTTTTTACAATTAAAACTAGGAAATTTAAATACTGAACTCTCTCTCACACACAATGTTAAAAAAAAAAAAAATAAGAATCACCTTACATTAAATAAAACTACTTACACCGTGAGAAATACTACTGGGGAATGACAACTTCTAAGTCTTTTACAATGTGATTATGGCTATCTGCATAAAAAGGGATTATTTTCTACTCCAGTGAAGAAAAAAGGAGCCAAACCCTAGGTAAGACGAAATACAAAGCAAGCCGGCAGCATTTCCCTGCCTGAAAGGCACTCATCAATCATCCTGGCTGTCTCACGATAATGCTTCAACAAACCCACCAGTGAAATGAGATTGCTGCCGATTCCTATGCATTTAAAAGAGGACAGATATGTCACACTATGCAAAACATGGCGTCATGTGATCAGAAAGACATTTAATGATTTGAAGCAGGACGATAAATGTCAGCGACTACTTTGAAAGGTAGAGCCTCTAAAACAGACCCTTTCGGGCGTTCCTGAAATGCACTTTCTGCCCTCAACCAATTTTTTGCTCCCTCGGCAGTTTCCATGTGCAAAAGGGCCTGGGATGTACCAAAGAAATGCGAGTGACATCATGCCTGGACATGAAGCTTCGGGGAATGAAAAACCACATACGATGGAGGAGAAAGAAAAACAGCAATGCATTTCCCAGGACTTCCCTAGCAGGACAGCCGCTGTATCACAGCAAGTCTGAGGCTCTGGCCTCTGGGAACCTTATTACAGCTCCTATCAGAGGGAGGGGAGGGGAGCCTTCCAGTCTTCACAGGAAGAGTGATTTCCAAATTATGACTTTTGAGAGCTCAAGAGGGGGAATGACTTATTCGTAGTAAATGTGAAACACATGGTTTTCTCAGAGGGTTTCTGTCCACCCTGCTCAGTTATTTCTCTTACATGAAAAAGACAAACTATTAAGATTTAAACCCAATATTCCTTAGCATGTACCATACGTTTGTGCTTCAAGCCTGAAGGCTGGACTTTCAGTAAAAATGACTCTAGGGGTAGCATGGGGAGCACTGGTTCCTCACCCCAGAGACAAGCAGAGCAACGGTGCCCCACACACCAAGGAATACAGTTGAATGGGCACAGCACTCACCAGGATACCCACTTTCAGAATCAGGCAACTGAAAAGGCCGGTGGTCTCAGTGAAAATATGGGGACCCATCCACCCAATGTTGGGTGTGCAGGTTTTCTCTCTCTCTTCTTCTTTTTCTTTTTTTTAAAATATATTTTATTGATTTTTTTTTTACAGAGAGGAAGAGAGAGGGATAGAGAATTAGAAACATCGATGAGAGAGAAACATCGATCAGCTGCCTCCTGCACACCCCCCACTGGGGATGTGCCCGCAACCAATGTACATGCCCCTGATCAGAATCAAACCCGGGACCTTTCAGTCCGCAGATGACGCTCTATCCACTGAGCCAAACCAGCTTCGGCTCTCTCTCTCTTCTTTTACCCTTTTGTCATGTTGTCACTGTGCTTTCTCCTTTTCCCAGTGGTTCTTAACCCCAGTTATACAGTAAAATTATCTGGAAGGTTTAAAAAAAATACCCAGCCCTTCTAATATGCATCTGGATCTAAGAACCACTGTTGCATCCTCATTGGATTTCAACCTCACTAACTCAGCATTACACTGTGTCACTTGGACTTTTGATGAGATCTGCCAAGCAAGCTCTTTTATTACCTTTTTTTTTAAGTCCAAGAGGCTCTCGAGGGAACACGAGTACATTTTCCATGGTGTGCAGAGAGCCACTAAGTATGGAGACATTATACATGGTCTGGGAACTGCAGCTCACTCCCATAGAGCCCCGGGCTCACCACCCACCCCCACTGCCTTCCTAATGTATGTCACAGACTTGTCCTGAGGGAAGGGGTGGGAGAGCGTTTCTCAGGAGGTTCTATCCAATTTCCTAGCAATCTGTGACACGGGGAAGAGCTCTCTATAGTCTGTGGCTGTGACAGAAACGCTTCTCACAGATCTCTTGCCCTAGACAAACATCCCACTAAGCAGAGCTCAGCACATTCCCCCAACAACTCCAAGGATGGGGCAGTACAGCAGTGCCCGTGGGTTGCACTTAGTTATCTTTTTATTTTATTTTATTGATTTTTTACAGAGAGGAAGGGAGAGGGATAGAAAACTAGAAACATCTATGAGAGAGAAAAATTGATCAGCTGCCTCTTGCACACCCCCACTGGGGATGTGCCTGCAACCAAGATACATGCCCTTGACCGGAATCCATCCCAGGTCCCTTCAGTCCGCAGACCGACGATCTATCCACTGAGCCAAACTGGTTTTGGCGCACTTAGTTATCTTTTATTACAGAAGCTGCCTACAATGAGTACCCCCCACTGCCCATCAAACACACCCTCCCGCATCACTACCTGCCTCTCCACTTCGCAAGTAACAAGTATGTCCACGACTCTACAGGGGTTAGATGACCAGAACCTCGGTCAGAACCAAACCACAAAGTTCTTCCACAGTTGTCCTACACGATAAATACAACTTTGTTTCATTTCTGGAAAATCTACTCATTCCCAGACTAAAACCAGTAACCTGGGGGGGTGGGAGAGGGGGACGGAGGGACTGGTATAGCAGCCTTACATTTAAACATATAGCAACTTTAATGATAAATTTAACTGTCTAGGCAAAATGACATTCTCAATTCCTATACGTTTTTTATGTTTAAAATTTTTAAATCGTTGTGTAGCAACATTAATTCTATCAATAGAATGTGGTTTTCTGCCCATAACACAATATTCGCTAATAATTTGATTTTAGAAGTGGAAAGTCCTAAAAGTGAAGACTCAGGCATACTAATAGCTGGTGTTTATTGAATGAATGGTAGGTATCAGGCGCTATGCTCGGTGTTTTATTGCATTTAATTCCCTCAACCCGATGGAGGAACTCCCGGTGTCTCCCCTTACAGATGAGTACGTGACTCTCCAATAAATAAAACATATCCGTAGTCAGCAAAGCCAGAGGCGGTTGAGCTGGGATCTGGACAGACGTCAAGCTGACTCCAAAGCCCATAACCATGTCTATAAACTATCCCAGCAGTAAGTGTCTTTTAAAAGTGAGCAACGTGCTGAAATACAACTTCCACCGCCATTTTCAAATAAAGAGAGAGGGAATCTGAATTCTTAATGGGCTTTTACCCTAAGGAAAGTATTCGTTGTGGAGTAGTGATGAGTGTGGGGCTTTGAATCTCGTTTCTGACACAAAGCGACAAACTTCTGAAACTCTGAGCACCATGTTCTGGTCCACAGGAGAACGCTGACCTCTGACCTCGAATTGTTGGGGGAACTAAAGGAAACAGCCTATTAGGCTCCATGGCTGCGAGCTTTCTTCCTTCGCTTACCTCCCGTTCACTTGACTAGGGAAAATAATCCTCATCGTTCCACTAGGACAGAGGTCCTTACAGAAAACAATTACTCAAAACATGATTTGAAAAGTGAAAAGGTATGCTCTACAGAAGCTATATTTCTGACCGTTAACACTTTGCTGTTTACCGAGTCCTGAAAGCAATGTTATCGCTGAAGTCACAGAGAGGCCTTTCGATTAGGAAAGTGAACCTTTCTGTTATTTGGAACGCACATGATCCTGACTCATCTGTTTTACAACTCTGCAATTGCTATTTGGCTTGGCTTTATTTTGGTTTTGACTCTTGCGCTTCAACAAGTCATTATTACACACCATGAAGTGCTCCGGCCTGGAGGGAATTTTTTTTTTTTCAATTCTCAAAATCAGATTCCTACCCTTGAGAAAGGTATACTATTATAGTTGAATTTTCTTAAAAGTAACACATATAAAATCTGTGGATGAATTGATTAATCAGTGGCTAGGATTGGAAGGAAAGTGTGACTATTAAAAAGTAGAAGAAAAGAATTCCTTTCAGGTAAGGGAACAGCTCTGTACCCGACTGTGATGATTATTTGACTGTGCCAAGATGATAAAATTTCAAAGAAATACACACACATGCAAACACACATGGGCGCGCACATACACACACATCCGTACATATATACATACATACAAAGAGTGTGTGTAATAACTGGTGAAAATCCAAAGGTCTCTATTATAGCATGGTCAATTTCCTGGTCTTGCTGATCTGCTATGGCAGGGGTGGGAAATGTCCAGCCCGTGGGCTGTATGCATCCCTCAAAATCATTTGGTCTGGCCCTGCCAAGGCAACCGCAGGGCCAGACTTATCAAAATTCAATAAATCTGGGAGCTTTTTTTCATAGCAACATACATTTATATTAAGTGAATCATATTAAGGGAATGATGCTATAAATACTCAAATGGCCCTTGGCAGAAAAAAAGGTTTCCAGCCCCTGTGCTATGGTTTTGCAAGCTTATCTTGCTGGAAAACTGAGCGAAGGGCACATAGAAACTCTGTTGTTCCAATTTGTTGCGAGTGGAGCTATTTTAAAATAAACTAGCAATAAAAAACACAAAAGCATGAGAAAGATCCTTATAAAATTAAATGGGAAGATCTCTAAAATGCATTGTTAAGCTGAAAAGGGGGTGGTGGAGTGTGCACTGTGTGTAATATGCTGCCTTTGGGGTAAAAGCAGGAAGTACAGAATGGCTATCACATTTCCTTGTGCTGCATAAAGAGCCCAGGAAAGGATACATAAGACACTAAGGACGGTGGTTTCCTGTGAGGGCTGCACAGGAGGGACTGCGAGATGAGCACAAGGATGGAAGGGAGGTTTATATACGTTGGGCTTTGAACCACGTAATTGTGATAGTATTTAAACCAAAAAAAAATATAAGGACAAAGGTGAAAAAATACATCGTCACTTAATAAATGATACCAAAAAAAAATAAAAAATAAAAAATAAATGATACCAATGTAGAAACCTATGTCAAGGTCTTTACTGAACAATTTACATACATTATTTTTAATCCTCAAAAAAATACCAAAGGGAATGATCTCTCTTTTTTACAGAGACTAAAACCAAGACTTAAGGGGTGGGATGTTTTTAAACCTTTTGGCTAGGCCTATGATCTTCCCACCATAATCAACCCCCTTCCTATTTAAGGTTTGCTAAAATATCATGCTGCTTTTTTAAAATTAAATTTATTGGGATAGCATTACTTAGTAATATTACACAAGTTTTAAGTTGTACAATTCTATGATACATCATCTGTATGTTGTATTGTGTGCTCACCATCCAGAGTCTAGTCTCCTTCTGTCATGGTATATTTGACTACCTTACCCTCTCCATCCTCCTTTCATTCCCCTTCTCCTATGGTAACCACACTAATTTGTCTGTTCATTGGTTGCTTTCTGCTTTACATCCCACGTATGAGTGAAATCACATGGTTTTTGTCCTTTTCTGACTACCTATAAGGAAGATGCAAATCAAAACCACAATGAGATACCACCTCACACCTGTTAAAATAAGTATCAATATAGGAAATAAGCTTTGGAGGGGATGGAAGAAAAGGGAACACTCACACACTGCTGCTGTGAATGTAAATTGGTTTAACATCTATGACAAACAGTATGGAGACTCCTCCAAAATTAAGAATAGAGCTACCATATGACCCAGAAATCCCTCTTCTGGGTTATCTACAGAAACATTTGAAAACACTCATTTGTAAAGACATATGTCCCCTTAAGTTCGTTACATCATTATTCACAGTAGCCAAGACAAAAGCAAAAGTATTGACAAAACTAAGTGTCTTTTAATGGATAACCTGATAAAGATGTGGTGCATATACTATGGAATACTACTCAGCCATAAAAAAGATAAAATATCACCATTTGCAACAACATGGATGAACCTTGAGTGTATCGTGCTAAGTGAAATAAGTCAGATGGAAAAGGCCAAGAATCATAGGATTTCACCCATGGTGCTCATCTCAGTGCCCTCATGCATGGATTTTCCTTTGTCCCAAATCACTCACCTCTCTCACACTACTTTATCTGCCAGAAAACTCCTATTCCATCTTTAAAACTAAGTTCTTGTCCAATAAATTTTTCTTCAAATCACTTTACTCAGAGAATGAGTATTCCTCTTCTTGGTCTTACTTCTATATTTAATACTTGGTTAAGAATATCTTAAAAGTAATTATTTCTTAACTGTCTTTAAATCCCCAGCATCTAGAAAAATGCCTGGCAACTATAACTGTTTCTCAACTAATGTTCCTTCAGCTACAGAGCACTTTCAATCTCACCATGAGAAGAATTAAGAGGTCTCCAAGGGAAATAAGACCTGTCATTACAAAGACTCATATTCACTTCACTTGCTAACTACTAAAATGGTACTCGTATTATTTTTAAACAAAAGTGGCTACGAGTAATTTTGAAAATACCAATTATCTTATATTAAGAGAAATATCTCAGTTAAGTGGACATACATATATATTCCTTACAAACTCTTTAATACCAAATTTCTGAGTAAGGTTAGTTCTTAATACATTTTATAAATTCTTTATGAAATATGAATTCATTAAAAAATTAATAACACCTTCTATTTTAAAATGTATTAAATGTATTAAATTTCTCTAAGCATGGCCTTTTTTAATTTCCGTTTCTATGAAATGCATTTACCTTTAAAGGTGAAACAAAGGGCACTGTGTTCAGAAGGAAAACTTGGTCCTTTGGTACTGAACTTCTAAACAACTCCATGAGCATTCACTATGGCCTGGGCTTCTAGATAGGCACACTGACTCTCAGCACTCCGTTATTCTCCTCAAAAAGAGTTTGTCCTGAAGATGACATTGTCCCCATGGTTCATAAGTTAAATCAGCATTCAAGTACCAGGTATGGCATAGTGTTCAAAGATTCCCAAGTTCAAGACTTGACTCTCACAATTCCTGTGTCCTTGATCCAGTTAACTCCTCTATCTCATTTTCCACATTTGTAAAATGAGGTTATATTGGTATCAAACACATCGAGATGCTGGAAAATTGAATAACTTTTGACACACATAAAGAGCTCAAAACAGTGCCTAATATGTGCCAAGGACTGAATACATATTAACTACATAATAAATACATAATAAACAACTCTGACATACGGGGCATGCCAAATAAATAGCATTAATTCAAGAAGGAACTTCTCTCTTTAATTAAGCTTAAGGTATCTGAAAGAATTATTATCTCAAGGTCATTTTAGAAGATAGAGAAAACTTCAAAAACACTAAAAATGTGAGGATAGAATGCATGTCTTAGGCAGTATGTGCTAACACTATGAGCCGTTATCCACTTTTTGAGAGACAAGCCTGACTCTCTAGAGAAGGAGCCTCACATCCCAAACCCCAAAATGTCTTCTGCTTTGAGGGATGATTGACCAGAAAGTTTAATTTTCCCAGATGTTTTACAGCAACATTTCTTTAACAAATATTCCAAAATACCGATCTTTACAATAAAACAGATGTTTTAAAAAGAAAGTCTATTTCAATGGGGTCTTTACCAGAGTTAAGTGGGTCATAATACCTAGTTGGGCATGTTTAAAAGGGTTTTCATTACCATTTGTTTTGAGGGGACCCTTCATACCCCAGACCCAACATACTAATTACAATTATACTACATAAAAGGCTTTCCTTGTTAACAATATTTGAAACTTTAAAATCATTATCAGAATCAGCAACTGGGTATATTAAATAATCAAAAAAAATACCCCCCAAGTAATTCAAAAATACTGAAGAACTTGAACAGATATCTGTATTCCCATATTCTTACTGGTATTATTCACAATAGCCAAAAGGAGGAAGAAAGCCATTCATCTCATTAACAGATGAATGCATAAGCAAAATATCTTAGATACAAAGGAGTATTATTCTGTCTTAAAAAGGAAATTCTGATACATACCACATGGATGAACCTTGAGAGCATTAAGTGAAATAAGCCAGTCACAAAAAGACAAATACTGTATAATTTCACTTATGATATACCTATGGTAGTCAAATTCACCCAAACTGTGTACTCAACATGATTAAAAATGGTGAATTTTGTTGTGTGTATTTTAATACAATAAAAAATATTATTGGGCTCCTGTAATACATAACACAGAAAAAAGGAAAAACAGGTAGTAGTGATCAATGGACTTGGTGTGAGAAACAGTTCATCTAGAAAATTAAGCAAGACAGACCCTTAGAAACTATCAACATTCCTTTAATTTCCTTTTTAAAATGAGGGCTCCTCTTTGTTTTAAAGCAGAGATGGGGGACATTCAGCCCACAGGCCGCATAAGGCCCTTGAAATCATTTGGTCTGGCCTTGCAAGGCATTAGGGATGAAGTATTAAATGTTTGACAAAATATAGCTAAATATTTAAGCTGATAATTTTGGATGGCCTACAAATTATGTTATAAATATCCAATGGCCCTTGGTAGAAAAAAGAAAAAAAAAAGCTTCTCCACTCTGCTTTAAAGAGACCTCACATTAGAATGAAAAAATGTAAAAACAAATCCTCAAAAATAGTGAAAGAGGAAAAACTCAACTCATAGACCAGCTCTCCATCCCAACATTCAAGCTTTGTTTGGTAGCTGGGATATCTAAAGCACAGCAACAGCAACAGCAAAAATTACAGGAATCAAAGCTGCCATCTCAAAATGGAATTTGAGCCATCCATAATCTTTACTGTCAAAGCAATTCCTAATAAATTTCAGTTAGGTTAATCCCATTAAGATTTAACATTGTTATCCTTTTTAAGTGAAAACACATTTAATTAGTTCATAGGAACGAAGAGGCAGTCTGGTTCTGCCACTTCAATATCCGTTTCTCAGACCCTATGGACATGACATGAATATGGATAGGACTACTGGCTTCGGCTGTTTCATTTTTCTTTCTTTCTCTTTCCCCCTCCCTGCAGCCCTACTTATTGAAATTGTACAGTACCTTGCTACCAAAGTGCTTCCAGGGGAGAGTAGATCTTCAGAAATAAGACCCCTGCATAATTTCCTGTTACTTCCGCATCCCTCATGACATACCTTCAGTAACACAGGTTGAAAAAAAAGGAGCATTTCTGTAGTGGACCCCAAAAAAAGCCATTTATGCTGCAGACCCGACCATTTATTTATTTTGAAATACTAAATAAAAGCTAAACAGGCCAACTATCTCCATCCCTGGACACTAGCAGGAATATACATCGTAAATTTGATCTCAGGGTTGAACAGGAATAGAGAGAGAATGAACGAATGATTTCATGGGCAGGGAGATGTCTAGGACAGCTGAAAGTCCTGTACTGGTTTTGATAAAGCAGATGCTTTATTATGACAGGTCACATACAAACAGTCATTGCCACCATAAACCAACAGAAAATAGAAGGTAGTATGACATACAATTGTTAAAGTTGGGGAGTGCTAGAAACTGGGATGACCAGGATCAGCTTATAGAGAGTCTAGAGCAGGTCTTTAATTCAACTCATTCATCTGCATGAAACGTATCTACTCGGTAGAGTCAACCCCTTGGCATTTGTGTCCTCATCTGATGTAGCATGATCTGGAAGGATAAGCACAAAACGTTTCAATAAATTTGAATTACTCTTCTGATCCGTCAAAGGTAAGGTATTTTTAATTTCATTCTAATTATAGGTTTTGCAGGAATTAAAAACAGGTGGCAGATGAATATTTGGTATTGCTGGCAGCGAGTCTGCATATCAATAGAAAACAAATTTTCTAATCACATAAATCATATATTGTAATCACATGAAAGATAACTCTTTCAATTTGTCTTAGTGAGAAATGTTCTTTAAGAGCTTTAAGAATCAGAAAACCTCAAGCCCAACACCTCAATAACCTGCTACGCAGTGATGAGTCCACAAGAGGTTTGGGAAATACATAAATGTATATTTATTTTCCTAAAAGGCACATTAAATAGTCAACCGTGACCAATCAGGTTTTAAACGTCTGCTGCCAATTAAGAATAAATTCCTGAATTGATTAAATTTTTCCCATTTTGGAAAATGAAATTGGGTCTTTATTTCTGCCACATCTGCCATCAGCAAGGAGAAGGAAAGGGCATGAAATAAAATAAGCACTGGCATCCAGAAAAGCTTACTTCCTCCACATATTTTTTTATTGGAAAAATAAAATTTGTTTTCCAGTGAGATATTTCATTTTTTTGAAAAATCTGTTTCCACTCAAGGCTAGAGTTCTATTTATTTTTAAACGAGGCCCGAGATACCTCCCAAGTGCGACTTAGATTTACATCTGGCTAATCCTCCAAATGTGAGGACCAAGTTCATGCTGTTTATTTCTAATGAGTTCTGTGATTTCTGGATAACACGAGTGAGAGATAGCAAATTAACTACTGCTAGTCGGCAGCAAGCAAGCAAAAGATGTCTTGGGAAGCGAGTGTGAGCAAATCCTACAAGTCAATTTCTAATCACGCTTGCCAGAAACTTGGGAGTGGGGTGGAGGTGGCAGGGGGTGGTGATAAAACCTGCCAAGAAAAACAAGTGGTAGAACTTGTTTCCCTTTCCTTTTTCCATGGAATTTTTCAAGGCTCAACCAAAGAATACAGCTCAGTCTTTCCTTTCCATAATGTCGGGACTGCAAGGAAGGCTCTGGTCCCATTGATAGTCTTAGAAAAATTAAAATGCCTCTCACTGCAAAATGTACCCTCAGTCTCTGGAAGTTCCCTTCCTGGAGCTGTATCCACTTACACAAAGGGAACTGCAGAGGTGAGCGGGGAGGTCACTTGCAAGCTGTAGACACAAATGTACTCCCCCAAGACACCTACAGGTGAACAGACAAATCTCCTTACCTAGAGCTGGTCAGCAATATTGCGCAACATGCCTGCGCCAGCTGAAAACCAAGCAACAAACTGGTAAAGCTAGGAATGGCAGAAAAACACTACCCCCTATCCAGTCACTAGTAGTCTAAAAGCCTTTATTCATGTGCAGGGTAAGGCCCAAGGAATACAATCTTACAATATATGTCCATCTTATTTCTCATCTGCAATCCCAAACCAAACACAAGTCCTAACTAGTGGTTTTGAACCATGGCTACAGTTAGAATCACCTGGAGAACCTATAAGCCCTGCTAATGCTGGGACCCACCCCTTCCATCGCCCCTGCTGCTACCCGTCCCCCCCAACACACACCCAACTCAATTGAAACTGAAATCTCTGGGAGTGGGACCAAGTGACCAGTGTTTTTTTTTTTTAAAGGCCACCCAGGCAATTCCACGGTGCGGCCAGGAGTTGAGAACCACCTCATTAAAAGTACAGGCATACCTCACTTGATTGCACTTTGCTTTATTGCACTTCACAGATGTTCCTTTTTTTTCACAAATAGAAGGCAAGAACCTACCCAGCAAAAAAATTCTGGCTCATTTGATATCATGGTGATACTTGCTTTATTGCAGTGGTCTGGAACCAAACCCACAATATAGCTTAGGTATATCTGAATGCTCTTTTAAAAAACAAGCCCATTTCTCTATCAAGTAAATTAAGTCTCTCATTTCACTCAGTCTGTCCTGTCCCAGAAAGTCCTGATCCTGACCTCCACCACCAGCCCCTGCAAGCTTCCAAACCCGGCAGCACGCTGAGTTGGAGGCCCTCTGAGGTTAGAGGTGGAGGCACACTTGGGACAGACCCCACCAGGCACAGAAAGCTTGACTCCACTTTGGTAATTAAAAAGCAAAAACTCCCCTTTTCCTCTACTCAACACTTCTGACATGAGATGAGTGGGTTTTTTGACACCAAGCAATTTTCCAATTCCATTCTGACACTCACTGTCCAATGCCAGTACAGACCCCACTGGATAAGGGCTCAGTCCTGCAGGATTGCTCCCCACTTCAAATGCCAACTGCAGCCTGGCCGGAGTGGCTCAGTTGGTTGAGCATCATCCCGTGCACTGAAGGGTTACCAGTTGGATTCGAGTTGGGCACATGCTGAGCTGGGAGTATGCAGAAGGCAGAAGATCCATGTTTCCCTCTCATAGCAGATCAATGTTTCTCTCTCTCTCTCTCTCTCTCTCTCTCTCTCTCTCTCTCTCTCTCAACAGGTCCTCGGGTGAGGATCAAAACATATATACACAACAAATGCCAACTGGAAGTCCAGATGGTCTTCCTGCACCTCTGACCAACCATCTGTAAATCAGGGATTTCCACAATCCCTCCCTCCAGTTCTGTAATCTACTAAAGCAGCTCTCAAATTCAGGAAAACAACTTACTTACCAGACTACTGGTTTATTATAAAGGATAGAGCTCAGGAACAGCCAAAGGGAGGATGTGCTTAGGGCAAGGCATGTGGAGCCTCCATGCTCTCTCCAAGCACACCGACCTCCTATTCAACCCGGAAGCTCTCCAAACTGCTTCTTATAGGGTTTTTATGGTGGTTCATTAAGTGGGCATAATTGATTAAAGCATTGGCCACTGAGGATTAACTAAGATTCCAGCTGTTCTACACTCCTTGGAAGTCAGGGCTGAAAGTTTCAATCCTCTAATCACAGGGTTGGTTCCCATAGCAACTAGACCTCATATTTAGGGGCTTCCAAAAGTCAACTTACTCACATAAACTCAGGTGTGGCTGAAAGGAGGTAATTAACAAAAGATGGTCTTCTCACCTTTATCACTGCAGAGCAGTGTCGGGAGCTAGGGACAATAACCAAATATTATAACAAAAGGTATTCCTATTGCTAGTAAGAAATCACAAGGGTTTTAGGGGCTCTAGCCAGGAGCCAGGGCCAAAGACCAAAATATATATTTTCATACGTATATGACAGTGATCCAGGTGATAAGTATTTTGAGTGTCCCGGGATTATGTGGCTGTGTTTGACACAATGACAAATGTAAAATAAGTAAGCAGTGAGCATAACATTTGGTTGTCTTTAGGCCAGTGGTTCGTTAACCCTACTGTTCATTAGAATCGCCTGCAGGGCTTGTTAAACCACCCCCCAGAGTCTGATTCAGTCCATGTTGGGGAGGGTCCAACTCTTTGCATCTCTAACAAGTTTCCCCAGTAATGCAGATGCTATTGATCTCAGACCCACACCTTGGCCATCAGTGCTCTAGATGGAAGTG
Organism: Vespertilio murinus; assembly: GCA_963924515.1. Lineage (NCBI taxonomy): Eukaryota > Metazoa > Chordata > Mammalia > Chiroptera > Vespertilionidae > Vespertilio > Vespertilio murinus. The sequence continues at coordinate 71,522,537 of OZ004706.1, forward strand.
CTGGCAGCTTTCAAACACTGGAAATTCCAAACGAGGATTGGCCCCCAGTTTTATTGAGATGTAATTAGCATTCAGCACTATATAAGCTTGAAGTGTCCCACATAATAATTTGACTGACATATATTGTAAAACAATTACCAGGGTAAGTTAATATCCATCATCTCCTTTAGGTACAAAAGGGAAGAGAAAGAGGAAAACGACGTGGTTTTCCTTCTCCTTGTGATGAGAACTCTTGGGGTCTACTCTCTTCAAGACATTCAGGTATCCCACACAGCAAGGCCAACTATAGCCATCGTGTTGTCCTTGCATCGCTCAGAGATCTGACTCTACCGGGACAAATGGGAGTACTGAACACAAACTGGGTATTTGATTTGAAGGCATTATAGTTAACTATTGTTTTAGATGTGAATCTTCAAAAACACCAAAGAGCTCTTACCTTTAAGAGATAAACATTGGATAAAAAAATTAACAGGACAGATAGAACTGACATTTGTCATAAACCCAGCCTCCCTCCAGGGAGGCAAGGAGAGAGGAACCGGGGGAACAGTGACCAGAGGACCTCTGGAGAAGCCCCGGAGAGAACAACCACTTGCTGTGCCCACCAAGGGAGTCAGTGCGGGTCTCCATCCAGAAAGTCTCTTACCTGAACACGCTGGGTGTCCATGCTCCTGAAGTCCCCTGAGAGTCCTAGGAGAGAAAAGGAAAGGGAGTCAAAAGTTACACGCATGTACAGAGGACACAGCAGAGTACGGATTTGGTATACATATCCGTCTACCTACAGGCAGTTCTGGAAAAGTGTCTGCTTAGTAAAGACTGGCCTGGAACTTCACCGCTCTGGAGCCAGATGAGGGACTCACTGTCCTCTGACCTGGAGAAAACTGGAAGCATCTAGAGATGCACGGTTTCAGCACCAGCGCTGCACTGCCATTCGAAGGCACTGCAAGCTCTGGGTCTAGGCTAAGGTGACCAGACGTCCTGCTCTTGGCGGGACAGTCCCGATTCTCTCTCTGGGTCTAGGCTAAGGTGACCAGACGTCCTGCTCTTGGCGGGACAGTCCCGATTCTCTCTCTCTGGGTCTAGGCTAAGGTGACCAGACGTCCTGCTCTTGGCGGGACAGTCCCGATTCTCTCTCTCTGGGTCTAGGCTAAGGTGACCAGACGTCCTGCTCTTGGCGGGACAGTCCCGATTCTCAACAATTTGTCCGGCGTCCTG